>JAYKKI010000001.1:84972500-86457500 GCA_039881145.1 Druceiella hillmani | reverse complement strand
TTTTGCTTATACTTTCTAAATACTTATAACAAATATTTTTGATCTGCAACATCTATAGGCGCAGGTATAAACTGGATCGTGGCGACGGGCCGCCACGCTATCCTAAGGTATATATATGTATCTATATATATATATATATATATATAGTCTATATGTAGTAGAGTGTACGGTATGTCGATGTGTCGCCATGCGCAACCGACTACGCGACCCCCTCCTCACTCAGTTCGACGTTGTTGTTTACTATGGTACACATAACTTGTGCTTTATTATTTTTGTATTAATTGTGAATAAATGTTTATTAAATAAAGTCACCATTTTCTGTAAGAAATTCATAATACTATATTTTTTCATTATGCTATATTTAGTTCCTGTTATAATCTTGTCTTTTATGCATATTACTTGTACGAAGATGATGTTTCACATCTGCCAGGCGTTCCGTGACGGCTCAATTTTTTTTTATACATAGTACATTATAAGTTTACATCTTGAAAATTATTTACCATAATTATACTTTTACAGTAATGGCAAATGCAAAAGTTGATAGTAATAAATTAAAAAAAGAATCTTAAATTAAAGGTTTACAGATAGTAAAATCTATTAAGTTGGTATAATTGATAATTTTTCTTATTTGACGTTTAATACTGTTAAAAATAACATTGTTTTAACGTAATTTTAAAAATTTATTTTAAGTTATTTAATTTCATTAATTTCTCATTCCTTTGTATGTGTGTCAAATGTGTAATATTTAACGATAAATTCATTGTGAATATAATGAGAAATAACGATGTAATGTACAAATTTCGACATATTTCTGGTGAGTATTTTTTTTGAAAATGGTTTTTTTATAATAAATAATCATCAGCTGCAGAATTTCTTTCTAGGTATGTAGTTTTTAATGTGTATACTTTCATATGATTTCAAAAAAATTGTCCAGATTTTCCTGGTTGTAAAGTGCATATGTTCCAAAATTTTTAGTATTTTACAAATTCTTTTTAATAATTTATCATTTGCATACTTTGGTTATCATATTAATTATTAGTGGATTTCTTTACTTAGGAACTACCACTATTCTGAAACCATTAGATAAATTGTATCCATCTAATATACATTTATTTGTTGCGTGCCAAATTTCATCTCAAACTGTGCACATTAGTTTCGTGCCAAATTCATCTTAAATTCCGTTATGTTCCGTATATATATATACAAGTATATGTACGTGTTTATATATATATATATATATATATATATATATATATATATAAAGTAAAATATTTAGCGCGAACAAAACCTTGTTAAGTTTAAATATGAGTTTTATGTAAAGTACTCAAAAATGTACCTTTTAAAATTTAAACTTTATGTAAACTGAAATACACAGAATAAGGCGCGGAGATGTATTACGCTTTATACTTTATACAGGCCTGAGAGAAAAATTTGCACCCCGAAATGGTTTTACACTCCAATTTATGAAACTGAAATAATAAATTTGCTGAAAAATCGATTATTTTAACAAAAACTACCTTACAATAAGGATTATTTAAAACATAATCACTATAACATAAGAGGTAATTTCAAAAATAAATAGTTCTACAATAGGGTTTCCTTGAAAGTTCTGCAAAGACTTTACAAAGACTTTTTTTACGCTTTAATTAGCTCGATTTCTTATCTGTGTAATTTCCCGTCGGGCAAGAAACGGGAAACTATAAACAGAGCTCTGAACTTGGCGACAATGCAATATTAACTTTCTTTGCAATTATTCCATTGCTTGTCTCTCTGTTTGCTTATTTATTAGGCACAAAGAAGACTGCCCATCCGACTAACCTGATCTACACCCACAGCGAATTTTATATCAATTAATTTGTGGGGCGCTAGGTCATTTTTTAAATTGATTTGTGCATTTACTGTCAATTGATATAACGTAAATATGTTTGAATTAAAGAACTTATTATTGTTGTAATTATCAAGATATTTAAAATATGTGGCAAATTTTCATACACACACCACACTAAAAAGAAGATAATAATTATTTAGATAAAAACATTTTTTTTACCACGTTTTTAAAACGGACTAAAAATCTAAAAAAGTTTCTCCTCCCATTAGTATTTATAACCTGATACAGATTTATTATCTTATATTTGCAATAGGTATTGAATTCAAGATGATTAATTTTCAGGAATTTATTGTATTTCTTCCAACTGTAAAAAAGAAGATAATAATTATTTAGTTAAAAACTTTTTTTAATTACCACGTTTTTGAAACGGACTAAAAATCTAAAAAAGTTTCTCCTCCCATTAATATTTATAACCTGATACAGATTTATTATCCTATATTTGCAATAGGTATTGAATTCAAGATGATTAATTTTCAGGAATTTATTGTATTTCTTCCAACTGTAAAAAAGAAGATAATAATTATTTAGATAAAAACATTTTTTTTTATTTACCACGTTTTTGAAACGGACTAAAAATCTAAAAACTTTCTCCTTGTCCCATTAATATTTATAACCTAATACAGATTTATTATCTTATATTTGCAATAGGTATTGAATTCAATATGATTCATTTTCAGGAATTTATTATATTTCTTCCAACTGTAAAAAAAAGATAAAAATTATTTATATAAATACATTTCTTTTAATTACCATGTTTTTGAAACGGACTAAAAATCTAAAAAAGTTTCTCCTTGTCCCATTAATATTTATAACCTGATACAGATTTATTATCTTATATTTTCAATAGGTAGAGAGTAGCTGCCGTTGAAAAAACTCACACAACAGGTCGTATAATTTGTGGTGCAATAAAATAGTTGGTGATTTAGGTGAATTTACGCTCCACGTTTTTCATTTCAGATCGTCCTAGTATTTTTATAGCTATTAAAAATTCACAATCACAAATTTCTAGAACAATATGTATGGGATTAAAAATCTCTATCAGGTTATAAATCTTTATGAGGCAAGGACAAATTATTTTAAACTATTTAATCCGTTTTAAAAATGTGATAAATTAAATTTTTTTTTGTAAATATTTCTTTTCCATAAAGTTTGTTTTCATACATTTTAAAGAACTTTATGAAATAATCTTAAGACATTTTAACAACTTAATATTTTTTTACACAAATATTTTTTCTATTATTTTCGTAAAATTTTAATCGTCAATCCCACGAAAAAAAGTATTAAGGAAAGTCGTATATAATTTAATTTAACAAAAAAATTTTCCTCAATTTTTTGTTAAACTTACAATTACCGAGATATAAGTAAAAACTAAATAAATCTCTTTCTTAAAATGGTGGTCAAAATAAGGGTAAATGATATCCCGAAAACTTGACTTTATACTCCCAATTAGCCTCCATACACAGAAAAAAATCTCTGCCTACCACTATTAAACTACCGTTTGTCTGGACAATTAACTACACTACTAACTTTGTCAAATAATCAGAAAATGATACAGTGTTACTGTATCAGAGGTCAGAGGTTTTAGTGATAAGTATATCAGTGAGTATCAAAATTAGCCATTTTATGGGACATATTCAGCTATACTCATAAAACGAAGTGTGGTGTTTGTCCTTAACTTATGTGAAGTTTTAACTTGGTATATTAAATAGATCGTGAATTCGGTGTTACAATAGTGGCACAAAGATATCGTGTGATATAAACAGGGTGCCCGCAAGGCTGGCAAAAACTTATCTGCACTCAACCATATGCGACCAGATGTAGAAAAAAATAAGATGTGATTAGTTCAAATAATGTTTACTCACAAAGGAAAGGAAACACTTTTCACAAAGGAAATAACATATGAATTACACTTCTTTAAATATAACTCGCATGTGAATATTCAGCCTGAACGAAAAAACTAAAACAAAATATTTTAATTCTTTCTTTCAATCAGTCAATGAAAGACCGTAAGCAAGGACAAAATCAATAACTAAATATATAATACTTCAAATACCTACAGATGTCTTCGATTTGACAAAATAATTTAAACTCACGAAATTGATGCCTTATAGTAAACGTGTTTTAATATAACGTCATGAAAGCATTTTCCAAACGTAATCCTTCCCTTTCTTTGTCCCTTTTCCCATTGAAAGCAATTTACCTTCCCCCGCTCCACTCGAGGTGCCGAGGGTTAAACTGACAACCTCCCCATCATCGCTCGTACGTCTTTCTATTACGTAAAATTTTACGATGTTTAAACTGCATAAAGGCCACGTTTAAATTACGTAGAATGACTGTCAAATATTCTCAATATTGTTCGTTCCATAATTTAATTTTTGCGAGACATATTTAATATGACAATATTCTTTAATATATCAGGTAAGAGGAAAGTTTACAAATTTCATGAATTAAATTTTTTTCTGTAATTTACGAAGAGGCATGATAAGCTAAATATTTTAACTAAATTAATATATATATATATATATATATATATATATATATATATATATATATATATATATATATATATATACTTTACTACAGTATACATTAAATGCAATTAGATAGCAACAAATCAAAACAAGTTCTGGCAATGGACAACATTTGATTGATTAGTATTTTTATTAGAAACTCCTTTTATACAGAAAACAGAGGAAATTTCAATTATATCAAGATCCAAGAGAAAGATACTCCACATAATGTTCACATGTCCATCAGTCATCTCTTGAACGTCCCGTTTTGTGGAAAGTGGTGTGAAGACTTGAGACTCCCTCGGCTACCGCTGGATTTCAATTTGGTCTTATATGTTTAACTGCGGTAGCAAATTTGGCCGAGTGATACACATATATAATTTTAATGTCGCCTCTTTGGAGTAACGCAGAAATTACAAATTATTGCTGTATAATAGTAAAATTCTTATGTTTTTATTTTTTCTTAAGTAAATTGAAATTTTAGTTTATGGACAATTTGAGGCACTGTTGTGAACATGAAACTGTTATTATTTACACTGATCTTTTAATTGACATTTTAATAGATGACTTTAGAAAAAAAAAAGCTTCTGGATTTATCCATAATATAGGATAGGACATATATAAGGACATATCAGCGCTGTAATCATAAAATATTGTATTTTGAAAATTAATATTTATATGACAGTTGCAGCTCATAGTATTCCGATAAAATGTACTCATACGACTTGAAGGCCATTTCCGCAGCATTTTCGTATATGGTCCTGATTTAAAAATATGTCATTTCATTAAAAATGATCTCTTCATTGTGTCACTGAACACATCTGCATATTTGTACGTACAACGTCAAATAATGTCATTATATATATCACGGATTTTTATCATCGTGTAAATCTCAGTGTAAATAATAACAATTTCATTTATAATTTACACTGAGATTTATACGATGATAAAAATCCGTGATATATATAATGAAATTATTTGACGTTGTACGTACAAATATGCAGATGTGTTCAGATACATCAATACATCTGCACAAAATCATAAGTAACACAATCACAGTTGTGAACATTTCATGTTCACAACTGTGCTTCAAATTTTCCATAAACTAAAATTTCAATTTAAGTAAACGGCTGAGAATACAAAATATTGTTTTCTTTTAAATTTGTTAAATACAAGACAATTGTGTATTACTTCTATACATATTGTATTACTGGCTTGGATTATTTCTATTTCATATACAGTTTATCAAATTATTTTCTATTTCAGATCACGACTCGTGTTCTGTTCAGAACTTATATATTTTGGACCAGTTTGTGGATAGTTATGTGGAATTGGGTATAATTCTATCTTGGGTATAATTTAAACTTGAAGAATTGCTCAAATTCAGAATTGCTCAAATTAATAAGGAATTTCGATATTTTAGCATTCCAGCTTCATGTTTGGAAACATTTTCTTTCATGTTGCTATTAATATAATGTCACTGTAATGTCAATTGAATTGAATAGGCTTTTACGTGGAAATAATTTTTCCTGCAAAGCAAATTTTATCTCGTGATTTTTTTCTATTATAATATATTATATATATAATCTCACAATATATTGAAATTGGATTGAATTATGATCTTGATTATGATTGTAATTGTCTTATGCAATATTTAATAGTAAATTCGTTTCAGAATTAAAGATTTTGAGGCAGAAGTAATTTTCTAGAAAAGCAACTGCGGTAAGTTATTATTGGATTATTTTCCTTTTTAGACTCAATAAATAATATGTCGCTTTCACACAAACATATACAATTAATAGGCTACAAAAACCTTTAGAAAAATTCCTAAAAGTGATATTTTTTAAATTAATCCATTATAACATTTATATTATTCCAAAAATGTAAAATTAACTCAATTTAGAAAAACAATTTATTTATTTCTGGAAAACAATCTATTATTGCAATGAAATTAAAATGTGACGTTAAACTTTTAACATCGCATTCAACTTCTAATATCGAGGCTAATTAAGTGAATGTACGATATCTTTTTATGTCAATAAACCTATGGATATACTCCTTGAGACAATGTTTGAAATTACTAGTATAATAAATATATAGACACAATACAGTATCATTAAACGAAAGGAAACATTGTTAACTTACCGTCTCCGTTAAGGAAAATTTAAATATTTTCATTTCGAAAACATTACTTTGTACTGGACATGTGTCTACATCACACGAGACACATCTTTATTTTTTCTAATTCAATTTATGAAAACTCTGTTGCGTTTTACTCACATATAATCAAAAAGTACTCGAACTGTATGAAAAACGAATATGTCTTTGATTTATAATTTTACTCCAGATAGAAAAATATAATTGCGGTTGCCTTATTTTGCCTATAGTTATAAAATAGGTAAATTAGTATTGAAGCTATTTTCTTTATAAGATAGATCATTTTTATAGCAGATTGCTGAATGATAATCATACATAATAAAAAATTGTTTAAAGATAGTTCAGTACTTTGTCCCAGTGTCAGTAAAACTTAATTAAATATAATTAGATCTATACTCGTGAGAAAACCGTTTGTATTCTCTATTCCTTAAGTGTTATTGAATAGTCAGGTCAATTTTTCTTTAAGATTGATGTAAATTTATTTTTATTTATAATTAAAATTCGTTAGTGAAATTATAACATAAAATTATTTATTGAAAATGTTGTTTAATTTATATTTTTCATGGGTACCGAAACTAAAAAGAAAAAAAAAAAGAAATCATCACAAGATCAAACACTTATTATATCCGCCCCGTCTGCTCGCCCATCACAAAAATGTTTGGAAGGAAGGTAGTAGGATTCGAGCAAAACATTATTTTTTTTTAATGTTTATGTCGCATGAAATTTCAATTGAAAAACCATTAAATTTTCCAACAATATTCTTCCAGAATTTTATATATATATTAGTTCTATAGATTTCACTCGATTTTTCCCACCTCTAAAACTCCTAAAGACAAAATCGTGAAATAAACATAGTTACAGGAAATTTACATGAAATTTATCGGAAATTTACAGCGATTATTCTACATATCGTAGTATTTTAGAAGTTCAATCACAAACTAAGACATTTAGGTGATTTTCCTTCTTTAACATAAATACTGGGCAACGATGAAAATTAATATTATTACGTAAATTTCCGTAGTACTAGGTTTAATTTTTATTATGTATGTAAGCGTGTACGAACACCTCGTAGTACGGGTTCTACTCATACTTAACATGTATTTTTCACTTATTACTTCAAAAATAATTGTATACATAATTTCTTTTTTAATTACTGGTTACTCGTAAGTATTATATATTGGTAAATACCGTCCATTGCCAGAACTTGTTGTGATTTGTTGCTATCTAATTGCATTTAATGTATACTGTAGTAAAGTATATATATATATATATATATATATATATATATATATATATATATATATATATATATATATATATATATATACATATATATATATATATATATATATATATATATATATATATATATATATATATATATATATATATATATATATATATATATACTTTACTACAGTATACATTAAATGCAATTAGATAGCAACAAATCACAACAAGTTCTGGCAATGGACGGTATTTACCAATATATAATACTTACGAGTAACCAGTAATTAAAAAAGAAATTATGTATACAATTATTTTTGAAGTAATAAGTGAAAAATACATGTTAAGTATGAGTAGAACCCGTACTACGAGGTGTTCGTACACGCTTACATACATAATAAAAATTAAACCTAGTACTACGGAAATTTACGTAATAATATTAATTTTCATCGTTGCCCAGTATTTATGTTAAAGAAGGAAAATCACCTAAATGTCTTAGTTTGTGATTGAACTTCTAAAATACTACGATATGTAGAATAATCGCTGTAAATTTCCGATAAATTTCATGTAAATTTCCTGTAACTATGTTTATTTCACGATTTTGTCTTTAGGAGTTTTAGAGGTGGGAAAAATCGAGTGAAATCTATAGAACTAATATATATATAAAATTCTGGAAGAATATTGTTGGAAAATTTAATGGTTTTTCAATTGAAATTTCATGCGACATAAACATTAAAAAAAAATAATGTTTTGCTCGAATCCTACTACCTTCCTTCCAAACATTTTTGTGATGGGCGAGCAGACGGGGCGGATATAATAAGTGTTTGATCTTGTGATGATTTCTTTTTTTTTTTCTTTTTAGTTTCGGTACCCATGAAAAATATAAATTAAACAACATTTTCAATAAATAATTTTATGTTATAATTTCACTAACGAATTTTAATTATAAATAAAAATAAATTTACATCAATCTTAAAGAAAAATTGACCTGACTATTCAATAACACTTAAGGAATAGAGAATACAAACGGTTTTCTCACGAGTATAGATCTAATTATATTTAATTAAGTTTTACTGACACTGGGACAAAGTACTGAACTATCTTTAAACAATTTTTTATTATGTATGATTATCATTCAGCAATCTGCTATAAAAATGATCTATCTTATAAAGAAAATAGCTTCAATACTAATTTACCTATTTTATAACTATAGGCAAAATAAGGCAACCGCAATTATATTTTTCTATCTGGAGTAAAATTATAAATCAAAGACATATTCGTTTTTCATACAGTTCGAGTACTTTTTGATTATATGTGAGTAAAACGCAACAGAGTTTTCATAAATTGAATTAGAAAAAATAAAGATGTGTCTCGTGTGATGTAGACACATGTCCAGTACAAAGTAATGTTTTCGAAATGAAAATATTTAAATTTTCCTTAACGGAGACGGTAAGTTAACAATGTTTCCTTTCGTTTAATGATACTGTATTGTGTCTATATATTTATTATACTAGTAATTTCAAACATTGTCTCAAGGAGTATATCCATAGGTTTATTGACATAAAAAGATATCGTACATTCACTTAATTAGCCTCGATATTAGAAGTTGAATGCGATGTTAAAAGTTTAACGTCACATTTTAATTTCATTGCAATAATAGATTGTTTTCCAGAAATAAATAAATTGTTTTTCTAAATTGAGTTAATTTTACATTTTTGGAATAATATAAATGTTATAATGGATTAATTTAAAAAATATCACTTTTAGGAATTTTTCTAAAGGTTTTTGTAGCCTATTAATTGTATATGTTTGTGTGAAAGCGACATATTATTTATTGAGTCTAAAAAGGAAAATAATCCAATAATAACTTACCGCAGTTGCTTTTCTAGAAAATTACTTCTGCCTCAAAATCTTTAATTCTGAAACGAATTTACTATTAAATATTGCATAAGACAATTACAATCATAATCAAGATCATAATTCAATCCAATTTCAATATATTGTGAGATTATATATATAATATATTATAATAGAAAAAAATCACGAGATAAAATTTGCTTTGCAGGAAAAATTATTTCCACGTAAAAGCCTATTCAATTCAATTGACATTACAGTGACATTATATTAATAGCAACATGAAAGAAAATGTTTCCAAACATGAAGCTGGAATGCTAAAATATCGAAATTCCTTATTAATTTGAGCAATTCTGAATTTGAGCAATTCTTCAAGTTTAAATTATACCCAAGATAGAATTATACCCAATTCCACATAACTATCCACAAACTGGTCCAAAATATATAAGTTCTGAACAGAACACGAGTCGTGATCTGAAATAGAAAATAATTTGATAAACTGTATATGAAATAGAAATAATCCAAGCCAGTAATACAATATGTATAGAAGTAATACACAATTGTCTTGTATTTAACAAATTTAAAAGAAAACAATATTTTGTATTCTCAGCCGTTTACTTAAATTGAAATTTTAGTTTATGGAAAATTTGAAGCACAGTTGTGAACATGAAATGTTCACAACTGTGATTGTGTTACTTATGATTTTGTGCAGATGTATTGATGTATCTGAACACATCTGCATATTTGTACGTACAACGTCAAATAATTTCATTATATATATCACGGATTTTTATCATCGTATAAATCTCAGTGTAAATTATAAATGAAATTGTTATTATTTACACTGAGATTTACACGATGATAAAAATCCGTGATATATATAATGACATTATTTGACGTTGTACGTACAAATATGCAGATGTGTTCAGTGACACAATGAAGAGATCATTTTTAATGAAATGACATATTTTTAAATCAGGACCATATACGAAAATGCTGCAGAAATGGCCTTCAAGTCGTATGAGTACATTTTATCGGAATACTATGAGCTGCAACTGTCATATAAATATTAATTTTCAAAATACAATATTTTATGATTACAGCGCTGATATGTCCTTATATATGTCCTATCCTATATTATGGATAAATCCAGAAGCTTTTTTTTTTCTAAAGTCATCTATTAAAATGTCAATTAAAAGATCAGTGTAAATAATAACAGTTTCATGTTCACAACAGTGCCTCAAATTGTCCATAAACTAAAATTTCAATTTACTTAAGAAAAAATAAAAACATAAGAATTTTACTATTATACAGCAATAATTTGTAATTTCTGCGTTACTCCAAAGAGGCGACATTAAAATTATATATGCGTATCACTCGGCCAAATTTGCTACCGCAGTTAAACATATAAGACCAAATTGAAATCCAGCGGTAGCCGAGGGAGTCTCAAGTCTTCACACCACTTTCCACAAAACGGGACGTTCAAGAGATGACTGATGGACATGTGAACATTATGTGGAGTATCTTTCTCTTGGATCTTGATATAATTGAAATTTCCTCTGTTTTCTGTATAAAAGGAGTTTCTAATAAAAATACTAATCAATCAAATGTTACAAATTTTAAATGAATACAATAACGTGGTTAATTCAAACTCGAAAGAAAATTATGTCAGTATTGCAGATGATGAAGAGTTCAAAACATGGTTTAGGCCGCAAAATACATAATAGGATAAAAGTGGTATGTTCGCGAAAATGTATGGGAACTGATGTCGCCAAACTGTGTTTTAAACGCCCCAAATATATTGTATAGCACGCCCCCATTTCCCCTCACAATCATCTTAAACGATATACATACATCTCCCTCCCGCATATTTGTGCCGTTCGTATGTCTATCCTGCTCCCACAAATCACTAAACATTTGATGCATAAAAATAAATATTACCTTAACTAACTAACTTTAACTTTGATATATCTTTTTGGTAGTGCATTGTATTCTTATCTTTATTTAATTTAGTGATACAGTGAGACATATTTCCCTTTCTTTAAACCAAAAAAGCGGCGCATTTTCTCGCTTCAAACTAATATAAATAAGATGTGGTTACTTTTAAGTAAGCAGAGCTTTGCTACCTTGTGGCACGCTTACCACATTCACGTGCCATTGCCATTTTATGCTTTGTTCTGTGGTTTAAGCAGTTGAGTTCGAATAAGCAGTTGAGTTCGGATAAGCAGTTGATATAAATGTGCTAATTGATAAACTCGCTACTTAAAAACTTAAAAAATGCAAATCGCCTTAAGAGCATCTTCTTGCATCAAGCAAACTTACAAATCCATTTTTATGGAGCGGCAGGCATTTTCAGAAAATCTACCATTCGAATCAGAACTTGACACAGGAGCGTACAAGGTAATTATATATCCATTCCTATTCAGCTACTCTTAGATGGAAAAAAATCAGTTTTCGGTATATCCCGTAGTTTTATGAGATCCAATATCTATCATTAGATATAATTAAGATTCAGGCTACATAAAAAAAAATTAAAAATGATTAAATTGAAATGACCTAAATTTATGTGTGTAGATAATGTCCAGGTAGTAGCTAGTAAATACTGGTGATGCGAAATGTTACATACTATTCCAGACAATAAAATTACCGTATCAAATCAATACTTCTCGGTAAGAATTTAATAGAAACATATAACTTTTATTCTAAAACCGTTTCATTTTATTATAAATTACTACATTAATAATTTCTTAATATCTCCATAAATACTGAGCAAAATTACCATACGTAGTACAATACATGAAACCAAATCAAAAACTACAATCCGTTCTCAATGACGCTTTGTTCAGCGCTTAAAGTGGGTATATTATTTAATTCAATATAGTGTAATCTACATCCCAAGGAGTTGGATCAGTCCAATGTTTAATAAAATTCCACGTGCATGTCTATTACATATTTGTCCTGCATAAACTTTGTCGGATTGAAATAGGATTAAGTTATTATTAACGCCTAATAATTATGGCAAGTGTTATTTCTAAAACAAATGTAATATTATTCCTCCTATTAAGAAAACTTCGGCGGTAACAATTCTTTACAAATGAATTGCATTCACGTATGTTTGGCTTTGAAACCTAGATGAAGGACTTCACTAGTCAGCAAACTTTAAGAGTAACCATTCACCGCATCGGTAAACTCAAAATCTTCTACATATGAGGTCAGACCATAGGAGATTTATCGATGAAAATCAACGAAATTCTTGACAGCATACTTGAAAGTTCCACTTATTTACCTACGGATTCCAACAAACCGAAGTTATTCCATTTGGAATTCTCAGTGATCCGAGAGGAACGCAGGACATCCGTTGCGGTGATAGCTTAGTGGTAGCAGCACGCACTCAGTTTCAGTTGACGCCAATGTAACGTCACGACACGGGGAAAATGGTTTCCTTTTTCTATCATCGTTAGGTTTTATAACTATTGTTCTCTTTTTTTTCTGTTCTTTTATTAACTATTGTTATCTTTAGTACTAAAAACTTGCACCATATCTATAAATTTCGCACAATTGCTAATATTTACGTTATTGATGCTGGTGATTTCAATTGCTATAACTGTACTTCACAATCGATCATGCCTTATTTTAGATACTTTACATAATCTTATTATTTTTCTGAACATATTAGGTTACAAATTATAGCGATAGAAATTTAAATCCGACGTATCCTCGGACACATTCTTAGAATGTTTATAATTATATGATTTAATTCGAGTGATATTTATATTGTACATTTGTTAACATATATTTGGATGGCTGGTGTACGTTTTACCAACGTATAAATTAATATTTTCAACAAACGTCTTTTTATCGATCACATAAGGTTCTCGATTTTACACTGACTGCTAAATATTTTTGAAGAGTATACTTGAAACGGATCGTATTATTTAGTCTTCTTCTGACGATATTTATGCAAAATTAAAATATATTCATATGTCATAATCGAACTCAGCAATATGTGCCACTCGCTGAACGATTTAATAAGCTTAAAAATAACACACAAAAAAATTAACAACGTCATCCAAACATTTTTTACAAATTTGTTATAATTAACTAGCTGTCCAAGAAACAGTCACAATTTTACATCACCGTAGACGAAAAATAGTGGATGTTTCTTTAATGGCTAGTTACGAATACGCTTTTCTTGCAAATTCTAATTAAACATTGAGATACGTTGTTAGGATTATCAGGTTAATTATAACTTCTGGATTACGGTACATGACCTTCATCAATTCCTTTGTAAATGATTGCTGAAAAGGTTAGATTAAAAGTGAGATATGGTTTAAAGACGAATATATATTATTTTTGTTGTTATTCATCGCTTTTGAATTATAAATTGTATATTTATAAAATAAGTAATAGAATAGGTATTTATTAATTCCACCAAGTAGCTAAATCTTCCAAAAAAAGAACAAGCTAAACAACTTTATCCAATGACTGGCAAATGGGTATTTGAAAATAATTATTATCAACATTTCTAATTTTCCAAATATGAGTTTGAAAAGACTGAATAGATAACAGTATTTGATCAGAGCTTTCAATTAAAATTATATTGGTTCATTTGCATTAACAATTTCAAAAGAAAATACTTATTACGATACTACTCTATATGTCATCTTATAGATTATTTAAAACTGTAAACTAATCTTGTTAATTCATGAAATGTTTATCGTTAAATATTTAAAGAAAAAAGATAAATATTATATATGGGTTTCTTTCAAAAAAACTCGGTACTAACTGTTAATAGATAGTTGTTTCAATATAATTTGTTATACTTCCTTATTGTAAATAATACTAGAATATTTCATTTTGACGTACGTATGTATTTTCCAAAAGTTTATTAGTATATTAGTTTCAATTAATTTAGTTGTAAATTTATCTAGTTCCAAAATTATAGTGCCAATCAAATCGTAAAAAAGAGAACAGATAAAATACATTTTTAGCGAATATTAAACAATTAAAATGGAGCTTAAATAAATGGCAAACATATATCGAAAATATCATGTCAGTAAAAGGAAGATCTTAGGATTAAGCTCCATGGAATATAACCAGCTGTCTATATTAATCGTTAATTCCTTCGTAATAAGCTCAAAGTATATAATAAAATAAGCGCATGTAATACAGTATATACGTTAATACGCACTAGTAACTGATATCTCGAATTTTTTCTCATTTTAGTTTTCACAAATGACATATGTAAATAAATATTGAGGCAAGCTTTCTCTTTAATAAAGAATAAGCTTCATGTTTTTTGACTTTAAGTCCTTCGGTGTAAGTTTTTTTCAAATGAATTTTGTTACTTTCTTTAGATACAAATATAATTAATTTTGCGGAAGGAATTGTTTTCAAAAATATTCATTAGACATTTTTAAATTTTTTCCGTCTGAGATTAGTTTTGAACTACGATCATTTTTCTTTATTCTTAATTTCTTTATTCGTAAAGTCATTTTATGTTACAACTTTCAACATTCTATTCCATTGTGTCCTCTATTCTGAAATATTTAAAATAATATATAATAAATTTTTGTAGAGTACCATTTTTATTTTTAATTTGTTTTTAATTTATCATGTAAAGTATCGTTCTAGATAATATTAAGCATATAATTTAATCGTATGTATCGTTTCCTGTCTCCCTTGCTAGTTAAAAACGTTTTATGTTTACAAGTTAAAAAATTAATTTTTCAATTCAATGTAACATTCTAAATTACTTTGGCTTAAAATATATTAGTATATCTAAAGTAGCGTAAGCCCTTTTTATATATTTGTAATTAGATTTAATGTTAAGTTTATTTAAATCAACTTTTAATAAGCAATCTCTAATAAAAACCTCTAAATTAATATTCTGTTTTACTCTTAATATGCACATAAAGAATTTTAATAAAACCTTATTTTTGGACCATCGGTTATCGGAAGAAAATCGGTTATACGAAATACTTACACATACTAGTGTATATGGAAGTACGTCTTATTAAACCGGCAGACGCATTGGGCACAACTGGTCAGGTAGAATGAGTTTCGGAATCCAGTCAATCCGACCCCTTTTGAAGTGAATAAACGCCTTTGTAATATATTGGCTGTTTAGCGTTGAGTAATTTTTTGGTGTACCTTCTATTTCCATGGTCAGATTCTAATCAAGTTTCATAGAATTACTTTGGGAATATATTCCTCAAAATTAAAAAAAAGAATCATCCAAATCTGTTGATTAATATCGAAAAAGTGATTATACACAAAAAAAGGCAATCGAATTGAGAACCTCCTTATTTTTTA
Organism: Druceiella hillmani; assembly: GCA_039881145.1. Classification (NCBI taxonomy): domain Eukaryota; kingdom Metazoa; phylum Arthropoda; class Insecta; order Lepidoptera; family Hepialidae; genus Druceiella; species Druceiella hillmani. The sequence continues at coordinate 86,441,549 of JAYKKI010000001.1, read as the reverse complement.
AAGGGATGATTAAAAATGCATCGTACCTTCAGAGGGATAGTAATGATCAGTGATATGTGCGTATGTGGAATTAGTATCTAATATATATATATATATATATATATATATATATAATATTTTTTTTCTTTTTTTTTTTTCTAAATTTTGGCGAATGTCTTAGAAAACTTTTAGTGACCATAGTTTGCAAATTATAAACAAGTGATAATAACTTAAGAAGCCATGTTAAAGACGATTGTTCATTGCAAAAAAGTACGAAGAAGACGTTTCTAAAACAGCACTGAAATAATAGGCAAACGTGTATGATAGCGAAGGCACTACAACTTCCTAACTATTTATATTTTATCCTTACCGCTAGCATTTCCAATTCTACTGCTAAGTGTAGTTCCAGTATCAACATCGAAGATATTGTGTTGATATTTAAAGAAACTACTTTTTCTCAAGATCTCTAGCTCTATTAGATAACCTTGATCATCAATTTTAATGCTATGCGATCAAAAGGCATGACTATTTTACAAGAAATGTTTTTGGTGATGTGCCAATTTTTTTTTCCAGAATACTCGCGTCTTCCTTCATTTCTCCATCGTCTACGCTCTATTTTACTTCGTACTTTACTAGCTTTCCCTTATTGAATTACTGTAATTGCCCACAAATCCAACCAGCAAATAGACTTTAATCAAAGGTCCTTCGTAATGAAAGTTTATTGAGTTTTGATATTAATAATGTCCACATTATTTAGACGAAATCTGCTTAAGCTTATTACATTCGAAAGTACTATATAAACTTGCCCACATGAAAATGCTGATGACCTGATATCAATCAGGGAACTATTTAAACTGAGATCTTCGCATCTACGGATCGTTATGGATTATGCTACACAACATGGAAATGGTTCTTGATGCATGAATGCTCTATTAATTATCTTTAATTTTCATTTCACTATTGTCACTTCGTGTTTTTGTCTATTATAGAAAATAATTAAGACTCGTATCTTGCTTATTCATTGTCTCATCTTTTGCCATTGGTTCATTAAAATACCTAAATTTAAGTTTATAATTTTTTATCATTGTTCTAGCCCGACGCAGTTGACACTACCTATTGCCGTAAGTTTGTAAATCAAACGGGGATCACCTTTACTTCTTTTAGTTACTGACACATTTTAGATTTCTGGAATTACGAAAAATACTCTAAAAGTCTCAATGATCAAATCTGATTGAGTGAATCAAATTCTTGGAATTTTAATTATCTATCAATAATAATGAAAGTAGCAGGTCTGCAAAAATAAAATTTTATACAAAACTTGGTGATTACGTCCTATCCCGAAAATTTGAGACTTGAAGTATTATACGGATTGCTTCAAGAAAAGCTTATAGCAACTCAACTTGGTGCCGGTGTTGTCATATCTCAAGATATGACAACACCGGCAAAAAATAAACTACCCTAGAAGAGAATAATTAAGAAAATTATATCAACTTCTGATAGAATTAAATGAAAAATCTGCCTTCAAGTAATAATTCGAGTTCTAATACAATTATGGCATTTAATTTTACTTCAAAATACTCAATTTGTTTTGAAAAAATCGGTGATGTCAGTTTTACGAAAAGAAGTCGCAGCAGTTTTTAATTTAACCACTTGTTTTTGCATGATGCCATCTAAAAAATTATTTCCTGATGAATTCATTATTCTATTATTTTAATTCTGAATAACTTTCTAGTAATTTTTCAATGTTTTGAACACTTTGTGGAAAATTAAATCGTATATTATATCTTGCAAATAATGTTTTAACTCCTTTATCATACGAACACAGAAAAAAATCATCGCATTCGAATCTTACATTGTTGGTATGCACAAAAATATATTGCATGCGTAGCTTATACAGACAGAAGCCGAAAAAATTACAGAGCTCTGATAAGAATCAGTGATGTATGCGAAACCACTCGCTGTCAGACGGATCTGTGGGATGTCATGCGTCGGGCACAAGGAATATTGAAATAAAGTCGATACGACCCTTTTCAAGTGAAGGACGTGTTTGTAATATACCACGTTCGTATGTTGCGTGGTTATTGATCGGATCTGATTTATATATCTAGCGTTACGTATGGGAATAACAAGGAACGCAAGGATCGACTGAAAGTCGTCGTGTGTTTAGAATGTTGGAGGATTAGAATAGATGAATTTTAATAAAGCAAAAAACAATAAAAAGTTGGCGTCATCGATATTTGTATTGTTTTTATTTAAAAAAATACTAAATAAATCTGCTTAGTATATACAAATATATTTTATATTTAAATTAACACTGAGAATTATGAGTGAAATATTTTTCTTCACCGATGCACTTCTTTTCTCTTTCGAAAGCATTCTTATATTGTGGAACATTAATTATTATAATGAAATTCAATTAATATTTCAAGGCACTATTTCAATAAATTACACATTTAATTAGGGTTTTTTGCTTATTGTGAAATTTTACATATATGTAAGAAAAGAAGACACTCAAAAGGAAGATAATTTTTTACAGAATCTGAATTCTTATAAAGGAGATTAAAAAAATGAAAACATTCGAAAAAACAAAGAGTTTAGGAATGGAAAAAGACGACGAAAATAGAGAGCGAATGATTGACGGAATTCATTGGCTGCACATCGCTATACATTCAGTTTTCTCTTTTTCCTATTATTCCAGAAAACGCAATAAATTCAGCTGCGCGTTACATCTTGCAAATGTGTACATGTTCGATATACAATTTAAATGCCTTTCAATTTAACAGCTGGCGGTAATTAATTAAAACGTTAATTTATTTTCCTAAGTTTATTTCTTTCAGCATACACCATAAATAAGAAGCATTGTTTTAACCTTAACATTATATTTCCGTTGTTTTTTAGACCCTTGATAAATGATGAATTTCACTCAAGAAGTCAACACGAATATATGATACGAATATATGATATCCCTTTCATCCATTCAGACTTTTGTTTGGATGTATGCAAGGATGTTATTCTGTGACTCCGTAATTTTTTATTAAATTACTGAGTCACAGAATCCGAACTCTTTAATTTTTTTTTTGAAAGATTTAAATTTCATGATGATCATTACTTTCGTTTTTAATCACGCCTATGGGGATGATCAATGAGTTTGATTATAGTATATTTCAAACCATACCGTGTATCCAATTCCCAAATTAGAGCGGGTTCCCACGAAAGAACATACAAAATTTGTATCTTTTATAACTCAATAACAATGTTAGTATTGAACGCCAACGGATTTAAAAACTGGAAAAGACAAAAATTGTCTACTACATTGACACTCAGCCAATATTATTTTTGTCCATGTGAACAGAGAGGCTTGTAATTTATACATTTTTCCTGGTCATAGTGAACCGTAATAAACTGCAAGACTTGTCAAGTTATACCTATTTTGAGAGAAATAAATTATACACATATATTATACATAAAAATGTGAATTGAGCATTTAAAATTATATTAGTTTTTCACCTTTGCATCTCAAGCTTTCATAGGTTATGCAACATATAAATTAAAAAGGAACTCACTTTACTTCTGGGAAAAACGCACAATCGATTGTTATAACCTTAAAATAATGTACGTATAAAAAGGATAAGGCATTTTTAAATTCACCTAATTCTGTAATATCGCATAAGATACACGTTAATATACCTTAAGTTACCCGCTCGCCTAATACAAAATTACTCATAACAGTGCATGTAGAATTTCCAATACAAATAACCAGCAAGGAGAAGAGAATTGCGAAAAAAAAAAGAAAATTGTGCTTTCTGAGCATGCAGCTCCAGTCCCCAGGGGCCAACACGTTTCTTTCACTTAGCAAAAACAGGTACTTACATCCTTCCAACGCCTGCACACATAATGCAGTACTACTCATTAGAAACTACTCAGAGTGTTGAATCTCCCTGAGGGCATATTGACGTATACTATTCCAACATTCACGGTACATTAGTAGGGTGATCACGTGGATAATGCACGCGAACTATTTATACGACGGCATGTGATTTTCATTCCCTGCAGCGTGCGCAACAGTATGAAAAACTTAGCAATGGAGGGTGAAATGTGGTACACGAGGAATATATTTTAGGTGAATAAATCATATTTAAATCGCCATTATTTCAGTTCTTAATTCATAGGTATCTAACATTCACTTCACATTTCCGAACGGTCGAATTGTTCTTAATACCTCGTTAGAGTAAATCACAACGGCACAAGCAATGATGAGTAAAGATGTCCAAAAAGAACAGTTATTATTAAAATATTTAAACGTATTAAAGTTACACTTCTTTAGGCGCGTTACGAAAAAATTATGAGATGCAACGAAAATCGACAGACTGAAGTTGCTTAATAAACATATATTTGCGTGTAATGACTAATAATACGTTTATGATAGTTATTGAAGTATTTGTAAGTACACAACACGTGTTTTATATTTATACAAATCTAAGTTATATATGTGCTGTTAAATGATATGTTTAGTTATGAAAGCATTTATTTTGTTTTGAATATTCATGGTAGAAATATTGCATTTTTCTAGGTGAAGTTAAGTTTCGGTAGATATTTATTTGCTTTATAAATTATAATTTTTTTTTAAATTTTGTAAATTTTACCAATTGTATTCATAATCATGCGCCAGTCCCTTTTATTATTTTAAAAATAAAATTATTTGCGTGCTATAAATATTACCATAATTATTTCTCTACATAAATGTATTGCCCAGTGTTACTTGTATAGGTGGGAGAAAATTTATTTCTCTTAATTAAAATAAAATTCTTGCCTTCGTTTAACCTAAAATGTACTAACACTATGTTTTTTTTCACATTTTTATTTTATGTACGTTAAAAGGTAGAGGGAGAAACTCAATCTTCTTATTATTTATACGTAACTGAAAATTATGAGAAAATAGTCTTCTTAAAACGACTAGATGTTGTATGGTAGAAATTAGAAATAAAAAGTATTTGCCGTTATCATATGTACCATTACCACAATAAAGAAAAATGCTAACACTTCCACATCCTCACATTTTTGGCCAAATTTGGATTTATTTTATTATAAAAACATAATGAACAACACAAATAGAGAATCGGCGTCATTAAAAGCAAGTGATGTGATGACACTATGGCAAAAAGCAACCATTCCTACCAAAGAAAAACAACATGTTCACACAAAAATACTTAAATATTTGAAAGAATAGCAGAATTAAAAAAAATAAAGAAAATAAAGCAAAATGCTCAGTAGCAATAAAATAAAAAGAAAACAAAGGGCAATCAAATTTAAATGTTTTGTTTGAAATTGCTCACTCAAATGCCCTTAATATGATAACTATTGAAAAAGATAACCAATTTCTTTTAAGACAAAGAGAAATGAGTTGTCCAGGAAAAATTGGTAATATCGATAGAAGCCATGCGAAAAAACTTAAAAAACATTTACAAAAAAAAGCTAAGTTACAAAAGATGATAGATAAAGAAAAAGAAGCAATGAAGAAATTAACTATGAAATGTTATTTACGTCAAAGTCATCATCATTCAAGCTATGGTTTTACTACATCACAGAAACGAGGCCAAACAAGAATTTTAGATTCTAGTTTAGCTACTATTCTTGATGTCGCTAAGTTGACTGACCGAAAAGCAACTGTTGTTTTGGCTTCTTCACTCAAACGTCTGGGCTGTGACGTATCACAATATAACGTTAGCTATTCATCTATACATCGCCAAAGAATGGATTTCCAACCACTAAATACACTTACTGTCCACTGAGATGGAAATATGCTGGAGGACATAACCGGACATGAAATAGTAGATCGTCTACCAATCTTGGTATCTGCAAAAGGAGTCGACCAGCACTCGGCTGTTCCCAAGCTTCCAGATGGAAAGGAAAAAACAATGGCTTCTCCTATTTTCGAGACTATTTTATCGTATTATTTATATGATAAAATAAAATGTGTGTGTTTTGATACAACAGCATCTAATACAGGACGAATAAACGGAGCATGTGTTCTTCTAGAACAGAAAATGCAAAAGGAATTGATTTGGTTTGCATGCCGCCATCACATACTAGAAATTTTACTCGAAAGTGTTGTAAAGCTGTAGGACCTTCCAGTGATCCTGAAATTATGATTTTTAAAAGGTTTAAGGCATCCTTGGAATATGATGCAATCGTAAACAGAAACATCGAAAATTTCATATCAACAAACACTATGAATTTTTTCAAAATCACTGGAATTTCTTGTAAGTTCATTCAGAAAAACTCTGAGCTGTGGGAAGAGGAAGAAAGCTTCAAATCGTCCAAAGAAATTGTACAACATATGAGAGTCGTTAACGTGTTGCATTGATGGAAGAGTACAATAAATTACATATTAATGGGGAAGAGTAGAAGCAATACTTAATGTAACTAACAAGTTAAGAATTATAGGCAGAAAAACTCAAATTGTAATAAGGCAACTACTGTATTTTTTTTCTTTTTACTTAATAATTTACAGGAACGATAGTTATTGTTATTTGGTATAATATTTTCCCTAAAATCTATGTATAACACTCATTTCTGGTATTAATAAACTCTTAAAAATAAATGCTTTTTTTCGAATTTCAAAAGTGGATAGCGACCCTTAAATATAAATTTAAAAAAAAATAAAAAATCCTGAAGAAAATGTAAAAAAAATTTTTTTCGATCTTCTATGACCCTAATACATATATATACATATATATACATATATATATATATATATATATATATATATATATATATTATATATATATATATATATATATATATATATATATATGTATATAATGTTAGCGTGAACGTTAAATACAAAGTAACTAATATTATCGTAACCTAGGTTAGTACAACACATATAAAACACATTTCCGACTATTTGGGCATATCGTGCAAATATATAAAAAATATATTCCATGCCTTCAGCCGTACAGTATTGATAAGAATCAGTGATGTATGTGGGAACACTCTCCGTTAGACACAGGGATCTTCGGGATGCAATCGGTCATGCGAGAGAAATAACGAAATAAAGTCGACGCGACCCTTTTTAAGTGGAGGACATGTTTATAATATACTGTATCTGTATGTCGGGTGTTTATTGATCGGGGCGAGTTTAGATACTCTGTTTAGCTCTGAAATGAAAATAAGGCGGAAAATAAAATGTACTTATTACAATATAAAGATTTCACATCGAAGACAATGATGAATTAAAGGTTAGAGTATATCGAAGTAATATGTCCCGAAGTTGTATTCGTAGTTAAACAATGAAATATGAAGGTTCCTTACTCTTCATTGAAACTGGTTTTTGCAAATTCTTATTTTAAGAAACACTACAGTTTTGGAAACCTAGATGAAGGACTTCTTCATAGCGTATACACTCGAACATTCGACTCATTCCCCTTAATTGAGACGTAACGCATAAATATCAAACAAAGCGAAATTATTTAGTACCGAACTCTCAGTGGTCTGAATGGATTGCGGGACGGTCGCCGCGTTGGTAGCGTGGTGGTGGCAGCATGCACTCAGTTTCAGTTGATCCACATTAGACGTCAGGATAAGGGGACGCGACGAGGGGAGTATTATGTTGTGGTTTCCGTTTTACATCATTCATTAGGCTTCGTAACTATTGTTGTAGGCATTCCCTTTAGTTCCAAAAACTCGCGTTACATTTTGCGCTAAAAATATTTATGTTATGGGAAAAATTATTGTTGTTAATGCTGATGATTTCGATTTATGTATTTGTACTTCACAAACGATTTTCGATTATTTTGGATAATTTATATCATAATGTAATATTGTGCCTAAAGTTTTCCTGGACACATTCTTACAATAATTATGATTACATATTATTCCGAGTAACATTTATGGCGCACATTTATTTACATGCATTAAAATGGCTGGTGTACATTTTATCAGTTTTAAATGAACATTTTCTTTACATGTCCTTTTTGCAATCGCAAAAGATTCACGCTTTTACACTGACTGCTAAGCCTTTGAAGAGTAAACTAGAAACGGATGATGTTATCTGATTTCCTTCTGACGACACATATATCCTTGTGTTAGAGGTTCCCATCCTACCCTATTTTATTCCTAATCTTTAATATCATTTCAATTATAGTTTAAAGCAAATAAACATATTATTGTTTTTCGTAAACAGAAACGATATAATTATAAATTTATATTAATCGTTTAGTTTTAACAGTAAAGTAGTTTAAATAAAATAGGAAGTGATAGTGCATGATTAAAATTGACGTACGATCTATGTGACGATTAACAATTTGTTGAACTATTCAATAAGCTTAATAGTAATACAAACTGCAAACAAATTAAACTATCTTAACCTGACAATTTTTGCAAATTGATTATTTTTAAAATGTTGTTTTTTTTTTAATCATTGAAATTGATTAATGAGCTGATAAAGAAACAGCCACAATCACATCACCGTAGTCGAAGAATAGTAGATGTTTCTTTAATAGGTAGTGAGGAATATGCTTTTCTAAATTTAGAGATGGCTGCCATGAATTTCGCATAAAATATTTTAACGCATAATTTATTCGTTTTTATGGTTTCTGTAGTTTCATAGAAAAATTTTAGAGTTTTCTTGTAGTATTGAATGATTGAAAGATATTTGATAATACGGGAATAGAAAATGTTAGGAAATAAGCACGCATATATAGAAACTGCAATCTAAATTTTCAACTTCATATTATATCCAAATAATTTGTATTTTGCGATGTCATTTGTAATACTTATTAGTTAAACAAATATAAAACTATTATTTTATGTCACCTATTTCTCTAAGAGGTTAATACTATTTGCGACACGTATTATTCCTATTAGCTGAATTTGGAAGACAGAATTTTTATAACTCGTTATTCTCAAACAAACAGTTAAATCTTTAAAAATATATTTAAGTCAAATTAAGTTTTAAACATACAACATTTGTTTATAATTGTGATTCAAAGACGGCAAGCTGCTAAAGGAGTCCACGCCTGTTTTCCAATTAAGCATTTAGGAGTATTCTGTAACACAATTTGCTTCACGTGTTAGCACACGTGTCAACTTGAAATTGAATGACTCTGGATCCATTTCAAAATTTGAAAAACGGTTCTTACTATCCTCTTCATAACTTCAAAAAGTACTGCCTCTTCGCGGTGGCTTTATCGTATTAAACACTTTGTATATATATATATACATATATATATATATATATATATATATATATATATATGTATATACATATACGCATATATTTCTGGTGATAACATTATATAACTTAGTTACTGATTACTAAAGGACATTTTCCCGAAACCTGTACCTTCAAATATCCGTTAATTTGTTTACGTACTTGTGAAAAGTATCAATTTCTATAGCGTAACAACGCGCATGTATTGAATTTGAGTCTGTGCAAGCGTCCGTGCAAGCGCATGTATGTACATACAAACACACATACATATTTATGACAATTCATTGACACAAGTTAGACCTAAGAATTTACATATGTACAACTTTATTAGTGATGAATAAAGAAAATTTAACCTCAACCTAAACATTAACCTTCAAACAAGCTCTAATGTAATATCAAATTATTCACTTGTAAATGTTTAGTGGTTCGAGATTTCATGTGCAAGTTATAACTGAATATTGAGATATGTAAGTAGGATGATCATGAAAATTATAACCTCTGGATTATAGTGCATAACATTCATTAATTGCACTATAAGTGATTGCTGAAAAGTTTAGAGGATTTGATAAACAAACGAATAGACACCCATCAAACAAGTAGCAAAATTGCCTAGATCTAAGTGATTTAAATCTTATAAAATAAAGAATAAACTAAATAACTACCAAATGACTGGCAAATAGACATTTGAAAAAATTCATTACCAATATTTCTAATTTTTCAACTATGGCTTTGAAAAAGCTGAATAGATAACAGCATTTGATCAGAGGTTTCAATTAAATTTATTTCGTTTAATTTGTGTTCACAAATCTAAGAGGTAAAGATTATTACGAAACCCTACTCTATGCATCTGCTCATATGCATTTTTAAAATATCTAACTTAACTTGTTTAGGAATGAAATTTTTGTCGTTAAATATTTAAAGACAAAAGACAAATATTATATATTGGTTTCTTCTAAAAACTATACTATAATAACTTTTAATAAATAGTTCTTTCAAACTATTTTTGGATAATTCTTTATTGTTAACAATACTACAATATTTTACTTTGACGTACCAATATATTTTTCAAAATTGTATTAGTTTTACTGGTCCATCAATTCGTATTTATTAGTTTCAAGTTTTTTAGTTTTACCTTTATCTAGTTCCAAGATAATCTTGAAATAACCTCCTTTTATAAGTGGGATATAATTTCAAGATTATAATCAAATTCATTTCGTAAGAGACACTTAAACCGGAAAACATTTCATAGACTACAGTTTCTATTTAAATTTTTTCTTTTAAAAATACGTATGTATCAAATATTAAACAATTAAAATGAATAATAAATAAATAGTGAACATATATGAAAATAATTACCTCAGCGAAAGGAATATCTTACCACTAAGCTTAATGGAATATAATCAGCTATCTATATTAACCCTTAATTCCTTCGTAACGAGCTCAAAGTACCTAATAAAATGACTAGCACAGATGATGTAGCACAGTATATAGGTCCGCCTTAATAGAAAACTATAAGCCCCTCTAAAGCACGCTGTGTTCTCTCAAAGAGGTGGGAGAATTAATTAACTCACTTGAACAGACCACACGTTCCCTACGGTCAAATCTATCTCATGGGCATTAATACGCGCTAAAAGCTGATATTTAACACCTTTCCTCATATGTATTTTTACAAATTACATATGTGCATAAAGCAATTTTGAAACTTTTTCTATAATAAGAAATTAGCTCATTACTTTTTACTTTAAATACTTCCAAGAAAGTTTTTTTTAACATATCTTCGTTATTTTACAAAGGTACAATAATTGTTATTAATTGTAAGAAGGAATTATTTTTAAGAATAATTATTTCAAATAATTAAAATTTGTCATTTTCTTTACAGTCCAAGATTTGATTCGAATTGTCAAAATTTTTCTTTCTTTGAAAATGTTTTTTTTTCAATCTTCAATATTTTATTAGAATGTGTTTTCATTTCAAAATATTTAACATAATTTATTTCCACAAATACGAAATGTTCAGCTTATTTTTCCAGAACATAATATTTACTTATTCAATTTGTCATGTAAAGGGTTCTTCTAGGTAATAATCGACATTTTATTTAATCGTATGTACAATTTCGTGGCCTTTTTTATATTACAAGTTATGAAATAAATTTCTTCTATTCTGATTAGCGTTCAAAATTACTTTGGGTTAAAATAGATCAGTATATCCAAAGAAGGGTACACTCTTTTTAATTATTGGTATTTATATTTAAGATGCCAATCTACTTAAACCAAATTTTAATAATTAATAATGAATAGAAACTTTGAAATTGCTATGTTGTTTTACTTTTAATACGACATGAAGTATTTTTATAAAAGCATGTTTACAAAAAGAAACCGTTTTTTCATACTCCCAGTACTGAAGAGAATCCGTGATATATTCGTATGTGGGAGCACTTCCCATTAAATCCGGGGACCTATTGGGCCCAATCGGTCAGCCAAAATGAATAATGTAATCGAGTCGATGCGACCCTTTTTAATTGAAAAATGCGTTCACTAGGTATTGTCGGCACGTCAAACAGTTATTGATCAGGATTGATTTAAATAATTTCTGTTTCTCATTGGAATGGCAGAAAGGGGACACCCGGTTAAAATTTTTATAGATATCGACTTAAAACCAATAAAAAACGACTGGGATGGAGAGGCGTTTTATGAATGGGTTATAAAAGATTGGTGTATTCAAAATCGCGTACCGCCTTTTTAATTATTGGTATCTAGATTTATGGTAGATAGGTCTACTTAAACCTACTATCTTGAATAGAGACTTTTGAATTAATATACTGTTTTACACTTATTATGCGCGCAAAGAACTATAACGATTAGTAGTTGATAAATTATAATTAATTAGGCAGTAAAATCGTGTCAGGATTTGATATGTTATAGTATTGCCGTAGGTCTTAGAATTTATAAAAATATCTTTTTTTTTTTAAATTATTTATGAAAATTATATAACACAAAGCAAAGAGAAATAGTGAAATAGGGCTCGGTATCTAATCAACCTATTTTATATTTATGTCCAATGATATCGTTCTTGTATTTCACTTGCAATACTTTGCCTAGTCCTAGCAAAGCAATTCAAAGGAACTGCGAATATCTGCTGTAATTAGTAAGTTAGAAAATAACATCACATAATAAAATAAATTATCGCTTACTGAAGCACATTCCCAATTACAATATTTAAATAATTTTGAAATTAGTTGATGGAAACACGATATTAAATAGAATTCATTATAAATGATCAGTTCATGTCACATGATCAGTCACATGTGAAAAAAGTAACCAAAAATATTCCTTGCAGAAAATTAAACTGTTTCTTGCTTTTAAATCTACAAATCATCCAAACTGTAGGTTATTTCCCCAAGAGATAGAAACTTGAAATTTGGGATATATACAATGTTGACGAAACATATAAAGGACGACTTTTAGGAGAAAACGAAATTATTGGCAAAAATAATCATAAAATTGAAGTCAATATACCTATCAAGTTTTATCCATACGCAGTTCTCTTTATGTACATAAATATTCTTATTACATACGACCTTTTATAACGGAGATAGCGATTTCATTTCAAAACTAAGACTTTACCTTTAAAAATGGATTTTGTTTTGCAGGTAAACGGGAAATTGACATTATATGATTTGCTTTGGTACGCCTAAAAAACTTTAGTTTAGTTGAACGGAATGTTGGCTTTTCGAAAGCAATTATTTAATTTTTTATACTATAAAAATAGTCATGTATGATAAAAAGACACCTTTGTGCTGTGAAACCTTTTATGGAGGGTAGAACCTAACTTTTAGATCTTGATTATTTTCAGCTATATAATCATGGGGTTATTTGTATGCCAGGCGATGAATCATGTTTATTTTGCTTTTTCCTGTTATTCATGTGGACTTGTAAAGTCAGATTAAATATTGTGCAGCATATGGTAGATTATTAGTAAGAACTTGAAGTTTAGACCCATAACTGGTCAAATGATTCTATCACGAAACTGTGCACCCGCCGTATGCGCCAAATGTTGGTTATGGACCAGTATATTAATTCATAAAAAAACATTTTAAATATATGATCATTAAATAAATACTAAGGAATCGATTTGATGGTGATAATTGTAGTTCTGTGTTCCTGTTATGCTATAAAATTAGGAGACATTATAAGTTTTCCCGTTAGTGGATAAATCCATGTTTCTTTGAGAAATTCACTCTACATTTAAAGACCTTTTAGTGTGGTCTTTTTAATAGTCAGTTTAGTCTACGGAACCTCAAACAGTGGTTTATTTCCCAGAGTTGTTCTCATTAAAATTAATTCTTATTCAAACTTATTCTCTGACAAAGTACTTATCGATGACTATTAATTTACCGCCAGAGTCTTAAGTAGGCCATTATTATTTTATAAAATATAAAGTCATATTCATAAAAGTTTCAGTCAATATTTTTTGCGTCAGTCAATCTTATGAATTATTTCTGTAGTGTTTAATGTTTGGAATGTGTGGAAAATTTCGGAAACGAATTCAATATTTATTCATGTCTTCAAGGCTACATAATATTACAAATTTTCTTGTTCAGTATTTTTATATTCAACGCTTAATTTTAATCCAGTCTGAATAATATCAACTTTTGTATATTTAAAAGTATGTAAAATTTCAACAATTTAAAGAAAAAAAAATTGTTTAAGATGTTTTTAAATTATTGAGTAGTATTACAATTTACATAATAAATATTTTTATACCAAATTAAATTATCATATTAACGATAAAAACGAATTCAATTCCGGTAAATGGCAAAGTCATAAAATAAAAAAAATACTTTCCAGAGTATCTGCATTGGACTAAATTTGGACTAAATTTTCCAGAGTATAGGCATTGTTTGTTCTATTTACAATTCTGTTTTAATCGGTTTAATTAAATAGCGACTAAAATTAATTGCTTAAAATTTATGAAATTCCTTAATTCAGTGGCGCTTCAAAGCCTAAAAATATATTTTTATAATTATATTCTGTTGTATTTAACCATTTGTTATACCAAAATATCTTGTACATAAGTTACATACCATGCAGATTAAAATTTATCCACTTTGAGCTTTTGTCCCTGAGATCTTTCGCATAGTTATTCATTTAAGTTGGCGGGATTTGTCTCCGACAATTGCGATAAATTGCTAAAAGTACTCCAGTGGCTAATAATTTAAGTTATGGCAACATTTCTGTTCAAATAGTCCAAAAACATTTTCATAACCAACATCTTAAAACAATCAATGATTAAAAATACCGTGTATAACATTCCATACCTTCATTTTAATTAGCAATTTAACTCTAATCATAAATTTAAGTTCTTAGCTTTAAAAAGAGATAACAAACACTTCAAGCGCATTAGGATAATTACAAATAATTACTGAAGATATTAACATTATCTTTAATTACTATGGTTCATTGCAGTGCATGCGTAACTACTAAGATTGAAATTTACGTCAGAAAACTTTTTAAAGACTTCGCATTCAAGATAAGGATCTTTCATAAAATCTTGAACAAAGTAATAATAAGCTCGATACTTATATTGTTTTTATTACGTACCGGAAGGCAATACTTATCCAATTTATTCTTCTTGCGAAACCCACCCAGATTCGTATGAATTTAATTTCCTTTGAGGTTTCAAAACACCGTGCTTTAGAAAATTCGGCTGAATGTAAATTCGAATATTTAAATTCTTTTAAGGTTTACGTACTTTCAAATTTTACATATATAGACTAGCATACGCATAGCTCAGTTCTAGAGTAATAGATTTTTTTCACTTTAGTTACTAATTGAGCAATTTTTCGATTTATTTCCGACCTTTCGATTTAACGAAGAATAAAATATTATACAAACCGAAAAACGAAATACAATGATAATAATTCACACGTAGTAAACTCCGTTAAAACTTCGTAGTATGCGACTACGAAGATAATTTTTTCCCATATAACTTGATTAATTTTTCATCTTCTCTTCAGATAATAACTAGCTACCAGTGGATAAAGAATAAACTAACTATGTAAATATAACTAACAAAACATAGAGAACACACTTGCGTCGTGGATCCTATTTAGAGCAGAAAGCTAACGATGCAACATGCAATACATGCACATAGATAGGTGAAGGTGTGTTCTTCTATGATACAGCAAGTTATTGAGGCCAAATACTAAAAAAAGGCGTTTTGATCATAAAATTTACAAAAAATAAAAAAAACTTTATTCAGATATATTCTAAGTTACTTCAAGAAGAAGTGAAAATATATAAAAGTTACCACGTAAGTAGAAATATTCTGTGAATCGAGATGGTATGTTTATTGGATGCCAACCCAATACTTACATTTACGTTTTTAAACATAAGTTTATGAATGGAAACAAATATTTTGTATCTAATGTTTTTTAATAATGCATTAAATTTTTATAAACACCAAGAATACTGAAATTATCATTTTTATATATTGCCAGTTTTAATCTGACATGAATTTTCGATTAAAGAGGAAAACTTTTTATAAATTCCTTGCTTATCTCACATTCTTAAATACCTTGCTTATCTCATCTGTTTTACTGATATAAAACTTAAACGTCAGTAGAACTGGTGAGATGTATTGGAATTAAAGCTTTAGCCTATCGTGATCAATTCCATCTAAACCATTCATTCCCCTGTAATAGGGCTAAGTACCAAATAAAACTGCTAGCTGCCCTAAACCACGCTTCGGTACTCGCACGAGGAGGCATTAATTAAATCGCTTGGATGGACTCTACGTCATCTGTAGTATAATTCATCCGATGTTTATTGGTGCGCCACTAGGAACATTATTTAATATTTTTCCCAAATGAATTTTCTCGAATTATATATGTTAGCAATTAAATATTGAAGTGGGTGCCCTTTTCTGAAAACTGAATATAATCAAAACGATACTTGGAATGATAATATATTACTAATGATGCCCTTTGACAAATATTTGATCTAAAATATTTCTGCTAAGGTGTGAAAAAAAAATATTTCAGTTGACTTGTAAATAGCCCCCCGGCCTCATTAAACTTATCCTGTTGATATATAAGTATATCGCAGTATGCAATTTTCTACCTCGCTTATGATAGAACAGAAAAATGTATAAGTATATCGCAATATGCAATTTCTACTGTCCTTAAATATATGCCAAAAATATCTTCATGTTTTTATAACTGCTTAAATACAACTTACATCGTACATCTTATTAAATATGGTGAAGTGATTTTAATTCAAATTCAAGAGAAAAATAATTTATCAACGTTTCACTGTATTAATCGTTAACAAGTGGCATCTTTTAACAGCTTAGGTTTATAGATTTGGATTACTTGATAACATTTTAAAACTCTTTTTATTAAAAGTGAAATTCGAGCTCTGAGTTTTATTACATAGATTATTATTATTCTACTCACTGACAACACTGAACATCATTATCAGCCGGAAGACGTCAAATGCTGAATATAATAAGACTTATCCTATACCCTATACAAAGGTAATTTCAGTGCCGTTTGCATTCCCGCGACTTTTACCGAGTCAACTCTCCATCCAAAGAAAGGAGAGGATGAGAATGGGGGGCGTGGTCATTCCACTTTGCGTATTCTGTGTGTGTTTCGAATTCGAAAATCTTTCTTCCAACACAGTCATCGGTTCTGCGCGATATATGACTTGCCCATTGCCACTTTAACCTGCCAATACTACAAGCTCGGTAGCCTAAGTGGATCATATTTCATAAACTAACCCCAAGCGCAGTCCTTTGAATGTTCACAGTTCGCTGAATGACTTGAAGTCTATTTACAATACCACTAATAGTACGGAGCCACATCTCACTTCCGTATATCATCACCAGCAGCACATTGATGAAGTTTAATTTTGAATTTTTGTTAATTAGTAAACAATAATCTCAAATTTGAGAATGACCTAACTGGGAATATTAGGTTTGATGATTTGCTAAAACTATTTATTAAACTCAAATTATGAAATTAGATTATTCGGTTAAGAATATCTATTAATAGTTTGTAAAGTTAGCGCTGAAGATACTGAAATTTTTATTTTTTGAAAATAAATATTTCAATTAATCATAGAACAATGTTAGTTGTATTTGCGTATGGAGGTTTGCTACGTAAATCATTAATTCCTCCATAATTATCTCATCTGTGTTCCTATGAGTATATGAACCCATAAAAAAGAACTTAGATACATTCATGATTATAGACCTACAAATTTGTTTTTTTTCCTTTTTTAACTTCATTGCTGATTTATTGGGTTTTGGGATCTCCTAAATACGAATCTGAAATTAGTTTTTTCTATTACGTCAGAATTTTTCACAATTCACATTTAGAAAAATTGTGAAATAAATTGGGGTACTCAGATAAAAAAAACAGAAATAAAAAAATAAGTGAATAGTCAGTATTTTTTAATTTTCCTAATAGTTTGTGTCATAACTAAGATTTTAAAGTATTACAGGGACCCGTGGAACCGTTTACTTTTTTCTGCAAAGCTTTTGTTAAGCGATTTTCTCTTATAAGTCCGGTTTGGATCATCACTCTTAATCATCCAACAGTAGCCAGCCATCATGTCAAAATTCCACTTTCCTTGGTACCTTCACTCCATTTCCTTTCTGTCTTGGCGAAATCAATCTCCTTGTTTCTCTCTAACTACTCCTAAGTTTTCAGGAAAATAGCTCAAATACGAACGAAGGAAGAGAACTTTGAGGCTCATAAAGTAACCTAATCTTTGGAAATTTTGGAACATGTTATGCATTTAAAATATTTATCTGCATAAATGGGGTTTTTATGATTTCCCAAGAAGTTTCTAATAACTTATTTTAACGGAAAACATGCTGCCATTTCTATAGGACTAAGTTTTTCATCGAAAATTTTCTAATTTCATTAGACTTCGTATATCCGGTCCAATAAAAATAATAAATAATTTTTTAATTTCATTAGACTTCGAAATACCTTCCTTCAGTTTAGCTTCAGACAAAGGCGGGATTGTTTTTAAATACTTGAATCCATCGCCTTGTTTATCTAAAGCCTCCATAAATTGCTTCATAAGACCAAATTTTATGTGCTAAGGTAATAAGATTTTTTCAGGTTTTAAATATTGTTTACAATCTAATAAAACCATTTTTGAGGTCTCATTTCGTTTTCTTTTTAATTATATTAGGTGCTTGAATTCTTCCTTAGTAACAGTGATTTTGCGTACATTATTGTTTTTTCTTCACGAAAGTTTGTTTTAAACTCCTTTAATACATAATTTAAAATCACCACATAACTTAAGACCATTTAAGGGCATATTTACATTATATACTCTAGTCTCTGGGTATAGATAGTATAATGATTTTGATCTAGGAATATAGATCAAACCTTTATTTATAATTCGTACATATAATTTTATGGTTTCACATATTTATTTCATGAAGTCGGCTTTTCCCGACTCATTCCACGCTAAAGAGAAAAGTTTAGAGAATTCATTTCAAACAATTATACTTTAACTTGAAATACGAAAAAAACAGGAAAGTGCATTTCTTCTTTGTTTTATTTTTTAAAAACAGTTCAGGCTGGCGCAGTAGTAAAAGACATAAAGGAAAACATTTACTGAAAAAAAATTTTATTCTTCTACCCTTATGACCTTCAAATTTTTTCTCACTTACTTAAACCTAACTATATACAATATTTACAAATATTATTTTTCTACAGACTCGTTGAAGGACAAGGTAATCAACACAAGCCTGTATATTTAATGAGTTTATTCATTCTCTTATGAATTCATTAAAGCGCACACTTTTGTCATACAAATTGACGCAGAGTCTTTGAATTTAAATTACCGTAATTTAGGTCAAATAAGTAAACCTCCTCTCCTGCGTTTGCCATAGATACTAAGGTATTAATACCTTTATCCTCATTAGTAAATAGTAGCAGAAATATCTTCGGAACATGATAAACTGCCGATCTTAGTGACAAATCTCTGATTGATGTCCATTTCAATGAAAATTTTGTAATAGCGCCTAGGCATCAATCAACCTAAAGGTAATATTTCTCAAAGGTTTAATTTGGAATTTTGCCAATTTTTTTACTTTGAAATAGCGTTTATGAAAGTGACGTTCAAAAATTGTTCTCAAAACGTAGAAAAAGTCGTAAGAGGACAGAATATATTTTGACACTGCAAAAAAATGAATTTTCATTCTGAATTCAGGATAAGATACTAAGTTCATGCGGAAAAAATTAAGGGACTATTTTTCATGTACCAATTATATGAGATTTCATTTGAAAAACCTTTGTAGAAAGAAACAAAACAAAAAATGAACTGTTATTAAAACAACTAAGAACTTACAACCTGAATCCCAAAACTGATTATAGAGTCATCTTAAAAATAGATGTAAAACTTAAAGCGAATGTATTTCCCCGCTATATCATAAAATATCTTTCGTCGATAAATCAAATATCCTCATCTGTGTTTTTGGATCCCAACACTTAAAAACGCACAGAGAAGTGCATTTCGTGAAAGTTGTTTTACGAAAGATGTGTGAATTACGAAACTTATTAATCAAAATAAAAAACAAGAACACCTCTACAAAATATTTCTTTGATGCACTAAGGCTAACCAATTACGATATGATATTAGAAGCAACGAAAGTTTTGGGAACCTATAATCCTGAAAAATATAGGTATAGAATGAACATCTCCACTAGCATCAAACAATGTTGTAACATAGCAAATTTAATCGATTTAAAGAAGCAATTGGAAATTAATACTGCTGAAATAGAATTAGACCTAAAAACCTTGATACACATCACAGACCCAAATCGGAAGTCCAAGATTTATAGCCAAGCTGTGACAGATCTCAGTACAAAGAAATGGAACAAAATCACTATGGTGCCCTTAGCGAATGATTTTAATATTTTTAGGGATACCTTAATAAAATATCAGGAGAAGCTGAAATTCAATTTAAAAAGAGTTGTTTTAGTGTTGCTTCGTATACATAACTATTGAAGGCAGTGTATTGTGGAATTTTACTAATAAACAGATGAAGGTTAAGACCTAATTCCAAGAATTAAAATACACAACTACTAGGAAAGTGAAAATAGTATCGTTGATAAGTATAAGTTACTTACTGCATCCGAACGGGTGTTGATAAAAAAAAATTAACAGGGTTGTTATCGGAGGCAACGTAGACGTAAGGTACCACTTTTATCTGATTTAGAGTTCCAAAAAGACATTAAATTATTGAAGTCCATAAGAAACCAATTTGTTTCCATATCAAATCACTTTTTATTTGGTAACCCTGGTTTCGAAAATTCTATTTATGGCTACAAACTACTAAAAATATATGCAAGGTTATCAGGGCAATAAAACCCACAAGTTATTTCTTCTACATGGCTTAAGACATATTTGGCCCCGTTGTCACAATTTTTCAGTAGTTTTAAAAACGATATGAAAAAATTAACTAAGTTTATGGATCATACCGTTCATCGGTACAATCCATAATGGTGCATAAAAATTTGCCAGATTACCCATATCAAGCTGCTAAGATTTCAAAACTTAATTGACTGGAATGTGAAAAACTGGAAAAAAACTACCCCGAACTGCTTAGGAATAAAGACTGGCTCTAAATTATAGTTTCTGTACAATAATTTATACAAAAGAAATGAAGTATATAAATTTCGGTCCTGGATTAATCGTATAAAGTTTGAACTTATTTTAATGTTGACAGGTAATGATTAAAGGAAACCAGTTCAAGCTGGTTAAATTTGTTATGTCTAATGATTTAGTGAATTTTAATTGCTCAAGCCAACCATACTTAGTTTTACAAGGACATTGTTTTGTTTGTGATTTTGTGCGTTTTTTATAATAACTTCCGAAAGTAACACTAAATTTAAAGTTTGTATAAATAACTGATTTGTCAATCTGCGTGGATAACTCGGTTGCCATTTATGGTTTTCTACTTAAACCTAATCTAACAGTTTTTGAAAATAGTGATACAATTTCCACAAGTAAGTCCAATAAGTCAGTAAGGATTGTGACAATAAAATTTTTTTTAAAATAAATAAGCCAAACATATGCCCATAATACCATGCCAAAAATTAATATATCATATATTTTGTAAATGACTTTAATTTTTTGTTTTTCTTTTTATGTTAAGGCTGTTTCATTGATCTTAATGTCAAGTGGTTTTTTCACTTAACTTTTTCAATTACTTAAATAGTATTTTATGTTATTAGAAAATACTTTGTACCAGTTGAGATTGACAACAATTCAAGATTAATGTGCAGAACGAACTTATTCATTACCAGATCTTGTATAATTGTTATTTCTTTAATTGGTTTCTTTGATGTAAAATAAGTCTTGAAATGTTTAAACGATCAAATATTTTATTTTAATCATTTATAAAGTTAAAAAATTTAAACCTCCATTGTTAACCAAGGTAACAACAGGTAACAGCCGTAACTTACGTCAATAAGGAAATTAATGAAAAATGTCGGCTTGTATTTGAATCAATAGATCGTACAGTCAGCAAAAAGTTTATAAATATTTTTATTTTAACAGTGTTCAAGTTTTTTTTATGTAAATATTTGCAAATATTACCCTATTCCGGTTCTGATTTATTTTAATGCATACAGTACGAATGTATGTGAGTAAAGACGGGAATAATATATGAGTAAGAGAGCATGATTATTGCAGCTTTTAAAGGCGTTTTTTTATAGGCGTGAGTTATAACTTGTATAACTATCTGTAAACTTACATGTTTTGTTTTTAATTAAACTTAACTTCAATATTTACTAATTTACCTAAATAACTAAACCACTTATGGTCAGTTGATATAAAGTTACCCATTTAGCTAATTTATCTGTTTCTGTCACTACTTATCGATTAAAAGATTCAATCTTTACCCAATAATCACTATTTAATAATTTATACCTTTATATACTGATTTAGCATCTAGCTAATAGCTCCCTTAAGATACGACAGAGAAATTTTACATAACATTTTATAACTCGCCCGGAACGCCAGGAGGCTATGACACCAAAAAGAGAACTACCTTCCATAATTTCAAGCCTCGAGCTACCCTAAATTCCAAGTCTCTAGAACCAGCCGTTTACCCATTGCGTCGATAAATTAGTTAGTCAAAATATATACTTTTATACGTTTAGAAAATTAACAAGTACTTATGTAAATAAACTCACTTACCTCTAAGTTGACAGTTTTCCCATTTTTTTAAAATTTGACTAGCATATCTAACTCGAACTTACATGTACGTATGAATTTGTGACTTATGTTTTATGTATCTCTGATATTAAAAAAATTACAATAATGTCAAAAATTAATTATGTTTAATACCGAGAAAATGAGAAGAGATGAAGGTAGAAAAGGAGATCGAAACTCCTGTAGGATTTGCTTGTTTTGAAAATAACATAGGTATATGAAATGTTATCTTTAATGTAGACAATCAACGTAACCAAATAATTATCGAAGGCCGGAATAGGAAGATATTGTTATACCTTAACTTTGAAAAAGTCACTATGGAGTGGGTCAACTGGACTAAATTGTCAGATTTTTCCAGGAGAATAATCAGTAAAATTTTATTTTTAATTATTGGTTTTACTGTGGTATCAATGCGTCCTATAATTTTGATATCAATACAACAATATAATATCGTAAATATTTAAATGGATTTCCCATATTACTTCATGAATAACATGTCTGTATTATACGTACTTAATACCCATAATTCCTTTATCTAGAAATTCTGGAAACTATCAACTCTTTGGAGATTAAATTTTCATCAACTTTTGATCAATTGTATCAACTCTTTGTAGTTACTTTTTCAAAGGTCGGTTAAAATAATCCAACCTATTCGGATCTCTGTTAATTACAGATAAATAAATTCACCAACACACCAACTTTACCCCTTCCAACTGAACATAGCTTTTGTTGTGGTCCTCACTCAGCGAAACAGAAGCATCTTAATTACATTCTAACCCAAGTGAGTTTAGAATAGTCCGTTTTCGAAACTACCCACACCTTGGGTGAGTAGGAACAAATGAGCGAACTACTTTTACTTGAAAAAAAAATAGGCATAGCATATATTAGGACTTAAATGAAAGTAATAACTATCGAAACGAAACAGATATATTCACACTGTTTGATAGAAGGATGTATTTTTGGATACTTGAAACAACGTATCCAAAAATACCTCCTTCAATGAGGGATATGAAAAAAATGTTATGATAAGAGATCGAGTTACATGATACGAGAGACAGATATTGAAATTATGAGAAATCATGAAATTATGAGAATTCCCAATTGATACAGAACACTAAAAAAGAGATTGAATAAAATTATTTAACTAAACCTTTTAAAACACTCTTAATTTATTTTGCTTAAGTATCAACTTAGTTTATACCACTTCGTCTCTATAGGCACAATTGAAAGAAAAATTAAAATATTTTTCTTTGCGTAATATATGTCTTGAGTAAACAAACTGTCATATTTTCAAGTTCATTCCGTCTTTGTTAAAAATAAACGATACTACATACTACATACAATAACATAAGATAATAAGAGATATAATTGAGCGAGATCGAAAACATTCATAAAACTGTAATTTTTACTTAAATTCATTTTTAAATTTCAAGTTTACTCTAACAGTAATTTTACATGGTTCCGATATAAGAAGTATATACCTTCGTCATTAAAATTCAAATAGGTTATGAATTACTTTCCGTGAGAAAACATAATATTTACATTATGTTAAATCGGCATAACTAAAATATTTCAATATAAATCAAAGATAAGAGAATTAAATCCAAAAACGTCATATTTCTTTGGAATCGAATTCGAGGCAATTCATATTCAAAACGTATAATATCTCTTCCAACTTACTGCGGTAACTTCTAATTTGCATGAATCTTGTAACGCGAATCTTTACATAAAAAGAATCATGGAATATACCCACTTTTTTCAAGGAAAGAATTTATGGACATACCCTCAAATCGATTTTCAGTACCGATGTCTAGTAATACATATTCAATTTCAAACTCCTGGGAGAATACAGTTCAGGCAGTAAACGTAAGAAAACAAAAGGAGAGAGACAAAGTAAATAAGCAGTATCCATTTTGGGGGTGATAATAATTTTATTAAATTACTAGGTGTGCTCCATGGTTTCACTCACGTGAAATTCGGAATAAGATCATTTTTTTCTCTCATATATTTCTCTTAGTTATAAACTATTACTATATCAACTTTCATCAAAATCGGTCCAATAGATTTGGCGTGATTGACGTATAAAATAACATTCAGACAGACAACAATTCTGGACAAAGATATTCCCGGCTTCTATTATTATTTTATATGATAAATCAATCCCTCTTTG
This sequence comes from Druceiella hillmani, assembly GCA_039881145.1. Lineage (NCBI taxonomy): Eukaryota > Metazoa > Arthropoda > Insecta > Lepidoptera > Hepialidae > Druceiella > Druceiella hillmani. Next base: position 86,416,940 of record JAYKKI010000001.1, on the reverse strand, counting down.
TAAAATATTTTTCATGTACTGAATTTATTTTCCTAAAATTTTGTTAGATGTATATACAAATGAACTTTATTCTGTATCTAGTACAGAATAAAGTTTTTCTATTTTTTCTAGCGTTTCTATATTTTTAAACCTTATTGTGTTTTACTTATATTCATTCTAAATATTCGTGTATCTTTAAAAATGAATATAAATAAGACACACGGCCTAATGTTACACAAAAATCCATTTTTGGATTTGTACTTTAACTGCAGCACCATCTAATGGACTTCTAGAAAAAACGTAATTTTTTTTATATATAATTTCAGTTTTATCCTATAATTAAAAAAACTCTTTTCGTGTAAATTCGTCAATTTCATCTTGGTAATCCATATAATATGTATTATTACCTAGTTTAGATGGTGCATCTACCTAACCCATAAAAAAATACATACTAATTTATTCATTAATTCGTCAGATTTTGTTTATTGAATGTACAATATGGAATAAAATACTGTTTGTCAAAGAAATATTTTTAAAAATGAAATTACATTTTATGGGCATAATATCAGAATCGTGGGCATATAGATTGAATAATGAGTAGAGAGTTTTTCCATTAACTGAAAGAAAAAAGTGTTTTACAGAAAATTGTTACTATTTTACGAGTTTTTTTTTAAACAATTCATCATTTTCGTACTTTCACTCTCTGATTAGTTATTAGCAAATTACTTTACTTTTTGTAATTGCCGCTATTTTGAAAGTATTGGATAAATTTTATCCATCTGGGAATTTAACATAGATTTTAATCCATGCTAATTTCGTGTCAAATTTCATACCGGATGAATGAGAAATATGGTGTGCATGGCTTCCACAAATTTCGTTATATTTTATCTATATAAATAAATATATATATATATATATATATATATATATCATATGCATGTATATACATTTATTATGTGTGTGTGTAAATCTGGTCACACGCTTATATAAATTAAGTCGGGGGATCAAGATCGATAAAGGAATAAAAAATAACTTTGAAAATCTAAGGTTGAGATCTCCATTATAGATGTATTTCCTCAAAATTTACCTAAAAGTACGCATAAAGATTTTTTTATTAATTAATATAATTTTCATTCTTTAAGTCGATAGGTTTTTGAAATCAAGTGAAACATTTTGCTGGAACAAAATATTACCAAAGTTAAATATGAGTATTTAAGGTAACACCTTAAATACTCAAAAATGTCTCCGCATGACTTTTAAATTAAAATTTTATTCTAATTACACACGGAGAAACAACTTGGAACTCGGTTCTTTTGATTTCAACTCCATTTTTTGTAATTGGCTTAACGTTCTAAATATATCCCATTTCTCATAATTACGTTTTTGGTGGGGTTTCACGACTTTTTGCTGGGAATTAATAAATTACGGAACACATAGAATAAATTTCGTATTTTATCAATATTACTACCACAGCCCGGTAAGTTCTGAAATATAGGAATGCATTCAAAAATTTTAAACGTTGAGCAAAATTAAATCAATTTTACTGCAATAACTAAAAATTTTCAAAATTATTTACCACCAATATCGAAGACTGTGATGCGTGGAAATAGTTTCTTTGAATTTCCTCTCTTTCCTCAGAGACCGCCTTAGAAAAAGACGTAATTTTAAAAATAACCAAGAAAAAGAAAAATTTCAAAAATAAATACTTTGTTTTCATAAAGTTCATAATAATTTTTTTTCATAAAGTTCATAATAAATACGTTACAACAACTTCAAACTTTGTTTTACACAAGTGTTTTGTCTGTTCTGGCTCGTAAAATTTTAGTTGTCAATCCGAAATAAAACAGTAATTAAGAAATCATGTAGAAATTGTATTTCCTGAAAAAAAAATTACCTCAATTTTTTTATAAAACGTGGTTATCCAGAGCTATGAAAAAAATAAAATGGCGGTAAAACAAGGGGAAACGACACCCCGGAAATTTTATTTCACACTTCCAATCAGCCTCGGTACTTCGAAAATCAAAAAATCGTTATCAAACAGCACAGTTGGACTAACGTCTGTCTGGACAATTAACTACACTTCTAACTTTATAATGTAACCTGATTAACACTCTACCATTTTCTGATTTTTTCCTTCATGTGTATATGAAATCCTACCTACTGCAAAATTTAAAATTTGTAAGTCGATTGGAAGCAGGTTAGAGGTTTTAGTGATAAATAGACCAGTTAGTGCCAAAATTAGTCATTTCTTAGGGTGTCCTAAGATATAATTTAAGAACTTTACCAGATATAATCATAAAATGCAACGTGCTGTTTATCTTTTATATATGTGAAATTTTAACTTGAATTTGGGGTTAAAATAGTGGCACGAATGTATCGTGTAATATACACATTCTGCCCGCAAGGCTAGCGAGAACTTGCCTGTACTCTGTATATGGCGCATATATATATATATATATATATATATATATATATATATATATATTTCATTTTTTTTTTTAATATTTCCTTCAATCAGTCAACAATAGACCGCAAGCAAGGACGAAGTCACTACCTAAATTTACTTCAAATACTTATAAATATCTTCGATTTGATAAAATAATTGAAACTCGTAGAATTGATATTTTTTAGTAAACGTGTTTTAAAAAAGTCACGAAAGCATTTTTCCTCCCCTTTCGTTGTCCCTGTTCCTATTGAAATCAATTTCCCTCCCTAAAAACCCTCCCCCGCTCCACCCGACGTGTCAAAGGTTAAACTGACAAACCCCAACGCTCGTACGTCTTTCCATTGCTTAAAATTTTACGATGTTTAAACTGCGTAAGGGTCGTATTTAAATGAATTTGATGGACTGCCAAATATCCCCAATTTTAATTTATAAGCATTCCCTTCATATAATTTTCACGTGATATATTTAATACACCAATATTCTATAATATATCAGTTAAGAGAAAAATTATTTTTACTAAGAGATGTAATATCTCGTAGTAAATTAGAAAAGATCTTTTCTAATAGCCCACCTGAAAAGGTTGTAATACAACGAAACCTAGATCGTGGCAAAGAACTTCAAGAAAGTAGTAATAATACTACATCACGTAGTTCCATTTAATTGTGACTAAATATTGACTTAAGAGGTATCTCCATGTGTTTTTTGACATAAAAGGATATCGTACATTTATTCAAGTAGCCTCGATGCGAGAAGTGGAATACGATGTTAGAAGTTTGTAATTGTAATTTAAAACCGATAATAGATTGTGTTTTTAAGTTCTGTTAAATGGAGATAATATTTTTTTTTGTTTGGAATAATATAAACATTTTAGTGAATTAATTTATCAACAAGCACTTTTAAGAATGTTTTTAAAGGTTTTTATAACCTATTAATTATGTACTAGTTGTCGCTCAGTGGTCGAAATTCTACCGCTACTCATTAAAGTTTGAACGTTATTCGTTTACGTGAAACTCATTCAGTCAATCTGATATTTTAAATTTCTTTATCGACAATCTTTACTCTGTGTGCCTGTTTGATCACAAACTATTATGGATTTGACATTGACAATATGAACGTGAACAATGAATATTTAAAGTATTTGTAATATATAATTTAATGTATTTGTAACACATATTATATGCAAATTCTAGCTTTCTGTACTTCTCGATATAAACTTTAACTATGCCACACCTGACACTTCTCCGTGCGCGCAATATGCTTACAGAGGGATACAAAGTTTCCTCTTCGTGTATAATATATAGATGTTTGGATGACAGCGACATATTATTTATTTTCTTACGTCAAAATAATATGAAAGATAAACATAACCTATAAGACATGACCTGAAATTTAAAAATCAATGTGTAAAATTATGAAATGAAGTATTTCTCAATATTTTTACCTCGTATTATTTCGTAATGTGTTTTAAAATAGCTTTGTTATACATAAAGCTAATTTTATTGTTTTATGGAGATTTTCTTGCTTTTAGCGAAATCCAAATGTACTTCAAAAAGAGTATTTAATGTTTCTTTTCGGCAATATTATATTTAAAATTCAACTTTTAGAAACAATGACTTAGTTTAACAATCGTTAAAATATTTTAATTAAATTTAATTATCTCGTTAGGAAAGATGCAATTCAGAATCCGATGAAAACATTAAATAAACTTGTGCATTGCCTTTACTTTTCAAACATGTCCCAGTCGGCAACAAGTTCACGTCTAGCGAAGCGTATGAATTCTGCATTTTTAAAATATTTATAATACCTAAACAGCGTCAAACTCATCTATATAATGTTCGTGATTCTTTACTGTATAATGTTCATGATTGCCTGCCTCGGCATTTATAATTTCTGTATTTCTTCTGAAGCCTTTTCTGCTCATTTGGAGGCAAACAATTTTAAGAGAAATATATTTTCTAAAATTACTAGGTCCCATTAAAATAAAAATCTATACTTTCTTTTTATTGAATAACGAAATTAATGGAAAAAATTATCGAGCAGCGGTTAGAGATTTCGTTGCTTTTCGAACATTTATTCAATTTAATAAAATATAAATTGCTATAAACATCTACTCATCTGCTGTCTTCTAAAACGGGTAAAAGGTAATGACCAGGTACTACGTTGTACAACCTGTATTTGTTTTATTCCCTAACGTTTAATTTTGCATTTAATAAATAATCAATTTAAAACAAAAAGACTTGGTCTAAATACGTTCATAACTTTAATGCATGTATTAATACAATAGAAACACACATTAAGAACCTTTAAATGGACGTTCATCTGAAAATGTGGTATAGTTTTAATATAATGAATTTATTAGAATTAATATTATCGCCTATTGTATGATAAAAGCAGGTCCCTCTTACGTTCATATTGTCATTAAAAAAATTATGAAATTGCTCTTTGGATTTCTGACGCTTAACTGAAACTTCGTCACATCCAGACTGAAAAAAATATAATTAACTGATCTTAAGTTTCATCTTAATCGTGAATGGAACAAATTATAATAAAGTATAGCAGATTTAAGAATAATCACGTAGATGACAAACGTAAGAAAAATCACGAGTCTAAGAACGCGATAAAATTATGTTAGCTCAAGTATATTAATGAAGCAGGCAGACAATCAAATATTCTTAATATTGATTTGTGAGCGTTATATTCGTACAATTTATACGTGACAGGTGTCAGTCTCAATAATCAATACCCTTTAATTAGTAATTACATCTTTGAGAGAGAATCGTTGATCAAATTCACAAAATAATTGATATTCTTTGATTTATGAACATAACTATTATGTACACACATATATAATACTATAATATTGTAATTATTTAAAATTTAATTCAATCAATTTGAATTGAGACGAAAATTGCGAAGGGGTAGCTCATCTAAAGAACGCAAAAGAAAATAAAACAAAAAATTCGTTCTTTTGTTGCTCTTATTACGTTCAATAACTGTCGTACTATTTTTAATTTCACCGGTATAAGCTAGACGCTAATAAGAACCGATTTGTAAATGATGGTAAGAAATGTTACTAATTATAGAGCACAAAGATACAACTTTTAAATTTAAAACACGACATGATATGAAAGTCACTGCAATGATACCCATTCAGGAATATCTAATTTTATTATGAGAGCTTTTAAGTCAACCCAAGCTTTTAATATCGAGGTTTTGTCCTTGATATCTAAAAATATGCGCGAACGTATTGTTAAAATCAATAGTCAGTATCGAAACAAAATGATAACATCCAATTTGAAACTCTCGGGAGTACATCCAGTGTACTGATGCTAATGATGTTTACTCGATAAATTGAATGGAAAGCAAATAAAACGAACAAGGGACGAAATTCACCCGCAGCTTCGGATATGGAAACTCTGTAGCAATTTCATGCTCTTGCATATCATTACTTTCAAACATTTCTTCACATTCATAAGTTGTCATGTTCCATACATTCTCACAATTTTTCGCAGCCTTATCGCGTTTCACTCATACGATTATACGGTCAAAGTATATTTGAGCTTGTTAAGAAGTAAGTAAATATTAGAATGTTATACGTATATATAATACTACGCAATTATTTTTTTCAATCGGACGGAACCTCGTGAATGTTTGTAGCTTTTAGGGTGTGGTCGAAAGCTCTAAATGTAGATGATCTCCTTAAGGCAATTTTGGTAATAAATTAGGCGGTATTTTGTATATAAATCATACAACAATTGTAATAATAATTTTTTGACTAATGTCCTTTATTTTAAATAATTAAGTAAGTCAAACATCTCCCAATATAAGGTAGTTATTGAATATTGCATTAATCTATATATAAACGCGTTAGTGTGTCAGTCAGAGGGGATAAAGCGATACACAGACCGTGTGTTTATTTTTACTTTAAAATTTTTGTTCACTTGTAATTTTTATTGTTTATAAAGGGGGAGTCCTTTTTTATCAGAATTTTAAAAAAGCAGCTCAAATGGTTTCTAGAATAGCTTCAGCTTTTAACAGAATCAGCTTTTAACACTATCTGATTCATTGACTAACTCATCAAAAACCTAGACCACATTCTGTTGATTTGGAGTTAGGTCATTGAGCATATAAAAGAGAAAATCAGAAATAGTCGTTTGTGTGTTAAGTAATTAACACACAAACGACTATTTAACCAAAATGTATAAAGAAAAAGTTACGGGTTCAGTTACTTTCATACGTAAAATATCAAACTACCTGCATATTTAACTGTGACTATTTTTATATGTAGAAAATGTTCCATTATAATAAATAGTGAGTCGTAGTGATGATTGCAAAAAAAATACATTAAAATATGATAAAGATTAACCATACAAAATCGTACGTACTATGGTACCGTATTGAACAAAATGTAAATACTCTATTTAAGTAGAATGTACTTGGAAACTTTGGATTCCGACTTCTTAATCCTATTTCTTCAGGGGTACTACCTGCCTCATCTATGCGATTTCAGAATCTGCTATTATAAACTAGTATTTTGGGTCTCAAGCAGATATTCTGTCACTGAACTCCAGGTTCCAAATTCTGAGTCTTGGCGCTGTGAGTACAGCCTGCTTAAATCGTAATACTTGAAGATCAGCTGTTTTAAATTAGGATTGTAGGTCTCGAGCAGAAACTTTGACATTGAACTCCAGATCGCAGTTCCTTAGTCCTAGTGCTGCAGAGGTACTGCCTGCATAAGCCATGAGACTTGAGAATCCATTCTTTTTAAATTAGTGTGTTAAGTCTCAAACAGAGACTCAATCACCAAATTTCGGGTTCTAACGTTTCAGTATTAACGCTGTGATGGCACTATTTGTTTAAACTGTAAGACTTCGGAGTGAGTTCTAAAATTAAATTAGAATTGGGAGTCTCAAACATTCACATTGTCTTTAAATTCCGAGTTCCTGTTCCCCAATCCTCATGCTGTGGGAATACTGTCTGCTTAATTCATGAGACGTTGTCAAGTGCTGTTTTTAAATTATTGTAGTAGGTCTCGAGCAGAAACTGTCATTGATCTCCGGATTTCAATTTCTCAGCCTGATACTGTTACAGCGGTGGGGACTATTTTGTGTATGTTAACTCATAACTCCGGCATTAATTAACCAATTTGGATAATTCTTTTTATTTGAATGGCCAAATGTAGTATCTTATAAAATGATTATAATTTGGTAATGAATATTTATAGTACACCATAGAATTGTTCTACTCATGTACAACACAGGTGCAGTGATTGGGTTTGTGTGATAAAGGTCTAATGATAATATAGAAATAAAATCTCTAATGTTTTGACACAACTAAGGGTGGCATAAATTAAACCATTAGCAAAATCAGAGTACACTTCTAAAGCCAGGAAGTGGTGATAGGAACTTTTCACTAATGAGGAATGATTTCATCGAACATCAATTCGTTTCACTTGGGTTGACGTAAGCAAGAAAATAACAAAGTAAATAGATAGATAAATGTATACAGAGCATATAAAGGCTTGAAGTCAGTAATTTTTTGGTAGATAGATCAATAATTACTTATTATTTATATATAGGTATAAATTAATACATGGACTGATCAAACATTAATACGTAGGTAGATAGCCAAGTAAGTATGTAAATGTATAAATAAAAACTAATAGCAACTAAAATATTCGTAGGCTGATATATAGCATATTAAGTTTATACAGGTTCAAAGCACTGATTACAACATGTAAATCATATTCTAAAAATAAGTGTATTTAGTATTAAAATAGAAACATTTCATAATCAACAACCTATCTCAGTCTATTTCGATATATAGGCCTCTTAAATGTTGTAAACCCAAAATATCGTCGCTGGAAAGGTGATACAGTGATCATAGTTGATAGCTTCTCGCATCAACGGCACTGCTACCCGTCATTGATCTGTGGCGCTTATGGCCATACCATTACAAACATAAAACCTGTCTCTTCGAAGAGCGGCCAGGAATCGAACGCGTAACCCCGCATTACGACGCACGGTCTAAGTGTGTAAGAATGTGATTAACCTCAAACATGACTTAGTACTCCGTACATATAAGACGCAATAGCAAGAAATAAGCATGACTCAACATCTGACCTACCAATAATCACATAATTATATAGCTGAACAAAACCCAAAAAACAAGGCCAAAAAATTAGGTTTATCCCTCAATAAAGCGATACACAGCACATAGGTGTTTTTATCATACATGACTAATTTTATAGTGTAAAAAACGAATCAATTGCTTTCTAAAAATAAAATTCTCTTCAATGAAACCAAAGTTTTCTAGGTGTTTCAAAACGAATCATATAATGTCAATGTTCCGTTTATCTGTAAAACAAAATTCATTTTTATAACCAAAGTGTTAGTTTTAAGATCAAATTGCTCATACCTGTTATAAAAGGTCGTATGTAACAAAAAGATCGATGTACAAAAAGAGAACTACGTATGGGTGAAACTTGACAGGTACATTAACTGGAATTTTATGTTTATTTTAGTCAATAATTTTCCTTTCTTCTAAAAATCGTTCCTTTATTGATTTTCTTAACATTATATACTAAATTTAAGTTATTTTCTTAACATTATATTATAAATTTTAAGTTTCTATGCCTTGGAAAAATAACCGATAATTTTGATGATTTGTAGGTGTATAAGCAAGAAGTTTATGATTTTTTATGTCAAATATACAAAAACATTTAATTTGGTATCACCCTCCGTATATACAAAAAAAGTCACGCTTCCAAAATTGCTGAGACTGCATTATAAAGATGTCAAAATAATTGCAAAGCGCTTCAGTTAAAGGATACAGTGATAGGCGGTGGGGCTCGAAACTTGGTGCTGCACTACTGCACTCTTAGATCCTTACGATATGTTTACGATATTGTAGTTAGTGTAAAACTTACGTTTTAAAAGATAACTTGAACAGTTTAATTTACTGCTAGAAAAATTTATAGTTACATTTTCAGTTGTGAAATTAATCATTCATTGTGAAAATTTGTAAATATTCATATAATTTCCTTCATCTAATATTGTAGTTGGGAATGTGCTTTAGTATTAGACAATCTACTTTTCTTTAGTATTAGACAATCTACTTTAGTATTGATATTATATTCTAACTTATGAATTACAGCAGATTTTACAGTAATTATAAACTGTGTTGCTGGAGTTGTGTAGAGTATTATAAACGAAATTCTGGCAATATTTTTCAAGAGCAATATCATTGGATATAATATAAAAGAGGTTGACCAAATACCGAGTCCTATTTCATTTTTCTCTTAACTTTATTTTACATTTTACTAAAGGTTTTTGTTCTTGACATTTACTTTCTAAATGTACTTTCATACCTTCAAAGAACATAGGCTATATATGACGTGTATTTACTGCATAATTAATTATAACCTATCTACTGCTAATCGTTATAGTTCTTGCAATGCGTAATAAGGGTAAAACATTTATTAATTTAAATTGTTTTATATCCTATCAATGTTAAGTCAACATCTATCAGATTTTCCGCTGGTTGTCCTTATCCTGTCACTCCCATGAGAAACGCAAATTATTTAAATCAACCCTGATCGATAACCGTGCGACGTATCGCTAATATATTTCGAACGCGTTTTTCAGTTTAAAAGGATTGCATCGACTCGATTCTAATATTCATTTGGCGTGACCAATTGGACCCAATATGTCTATCGGTTTAATGGGAAGTACTCTCACATATGAGTATATAACAGTTGATTTAGAGCTTTTTTTAAGCCTAATATCATTTAACATGATTTTATCAAAATTCTTCATGTACATATTAGGAGTAAAACAACATAACAACTTAGGAGTTTCTATTCAAAATTAATTATTAAAAGTTGGTTTAAGTAGATTTGCACTTTTGTCTAATTACTAATACTTAAGAAGGGGTATGCTACTTTGGATATACCAACCTATATTAGGCTAAAGTAATTTCGAACCCTAGTCTGAATAGAAAAATTGATTTCTTAACCTGTAATATCAAGGGGGACAGGAAATGGTACATACGATTAAATAAACCGAATACTACCTATAAGAACACTTTAAATGACCAGTAAGAGGTTTTTTGAAGGTTAATGTGCATGTTGAGGAAAAATATTATTTATTCATGAGTAATAAAGTTGTGTATATGTAAATTCTTAAGTCTAATTTCTAACAACGAAGAGAAGACCTAAGAATTTACATGTATACAACTTTAATACAGATGAATATACATATATATATATATATATATATATATATATATATATATATATATATGTGTGTGTGTGTGTGAGTCTACGTACGTGTATGCTTAAGTCATGAAATATTTATTAATAAAGCGATGTGGGTTTCTTTCAAAAAATATGTTCTAATAACTTTTAATAAACAGCTGTTCAAACTAACAATACTTCCATATATTATTTTAATATACATACGTATTTTCCAAAAGTTTTTTAGTTTCATTAATTTAAATTTGCATATATATGTTTTAAGTTATCTTGCTTTACTTTTATCTAATTCCAGATTTTCAATAAGAGGATGGTAATATCAATATTATAGTCTCAATTAAACTATAAGAAGAAAGAATACAGACACACTTTTCTCGCTTCTACATAAAGTTTTTTTGTTAAAATACAAATATGGCGAATATTAAACAAATAAAACGGAGCTTTAATATACGGTGAACATATTTCAAACATTTATATCAGTGAAAGAAATATCTTACTATTAAGATTTGTGGAATATCACAAGCTGTCAATACAACCTTAGTTGCTCCATAACTACCTAAAATACCTAATAAAATGACCGTGACCGTTTCACAGTAGATACGTCCGCCCTAACAGAAAACTACTAGCCGCCCTAAAGTACGTTTCGTCCAGCGAATGAGGATGGTATACTAATTAAAGCGCTTGTATGAACGACCAAATTCATATCATGCGCCTAATTACGCCATAGAAACTGATTTTACGCTTTTTATTTATATGCATTTTCACAACTTCATGTATACGTAACCAAAATAGCGGATGTTTAAAGGTGCAATTTGAGGAAAAATGTCCTTTACTCGTCAGTAATAAAGTTATATTATATATGTTATCAGTAATATACGTACAAAGAGAGCCCTAAAATTGAATACAACAAAACCATATAGAGGGTATCCTTTTCGAAATCATGGAGAGAATAGAGGTAATATTTTTTAGAATTTGAAAGGTTTCCACAGTTATTTAATTTCTAAGTCAACATTTTCTGCAAAATTATTACCGTATTTTCCACATTCCGTATTTCCAAATATCTTCCATTAATTCAATACTTACATTGTTTTCTAAAACTAAACGTATATCCATACCAGTAAATTACTCGTTAAAATATTTTATGCGAAATTTGCGTCTCGCTCGCTAACCATCAAAGAATGGTGACGTGAAATCACTATGGTGATATGAAATTGTATCTTTAACACAAATTCACATCACCATAGATGGAGAATAATGGATTTTTCTTTGATGGTTAGCTAGGAATATGATTTTTGTGTGTGTCGTCTCCTTGACAGCTAGTTAATTATAATGCATTTGTTAAATAGATAGATAGATAGAGGTTGAGATAGTTTAATTTTTTAGTGGTTTGTATTATATTTAAGCTTATTAAATCCTTAAGCAAGTAATAGGAGCACGTTGTACTAGATTGTTACTTAGTTCGATTATCACATAGATATTTTTAATTACTTAGAACTATAATTCAAATGATATTAAAATTAAGACGAAAATTCGATATAATAAAGTAGGATTGGAACCACTAAAACGTAAATATAAGTATCGTCATAAGGAGACCAAATAACATCATCAGTTTCTAGTTCATCGTTCCAAAGTGTTTCGCATTAAGTGTAAAACCGTGAGTCTTTTGCGACCGCGAAAAAAAAATTTATTGAAAATATTCATTTATACACTGATAAGATGTACATTAGCCACCCAAATACATATAAATATATTTACGTCGTAGATATTACTCTAAATAATGCATATAATCAAAAATATTGTAATAATAATACATATAATCATAATGTGTCCGAAGCTATATCAGGTTACAGCTTACATTCACTGTAATTTGCAACCTAATATGTTCACAAAAATTAGAGATTATGTACAGTATATCAAATAATTGATAATCGATTGTGAAGTACAATAATATAAATTAAAATCACTAGCATCAATAACGTTTATATTTCTCGTAATATAAATATTTTCAATAGTGCGAAATATAAAGGTATAATGCGAGTTTTTAGCACTAAGGGGAATGCATATAACAATAGTTTTGAAACCTGATGTAAAATGGAAACCATTAGATAATACTCCCCTCGTCGGGACTTACACTGACATCTAATGGGATTCAACTGAAACGGAGTGCGTGCTGCCACAAACACGCTACCAATGCAGCGGCTTCCCGCGTTCCGTTAAAACCACTGAGTATTCAATATTGAATAAATTCGATTTGTTGGAATTCGTAAGTTACGTCTCGATTGAGGCGAATAAGTCGAACGTTCAAGTGTATACACTATCAAGAAATTCTTCATATAGATTTGCAAATCTCAAAGTAGGAAACTGCTAAGATTAGTTTAAATGAACGATAAAGATCCTTCGTATTTAATTTTTTACTGCGAATACAGTTTCAGGACGAATTGCTTCAATATACTCTAACCTTTAATTCGTCATTGTTTTCGACTTGAAATCCTAATACAAGGATAAGTACACGTAATTTTCCCCCTTATTTTCATTTCGGAGCGAAACGAAAAATATCTAAACCCACCTCGCTCAATAAACGTCCGACATACAGATACAGTAAATTATAAACACGTCCTCCATTTAAAAAGGGTCGTGTCGACTTTATTTCGTTATTCATCCCGCCTGACTGATTACATCCCTAAGATCCATGTGTCTAACAGGGAGTGTTCCCACATACATCACTGACTCTTATCAATACTGTACGGCTGAAGGCATGGAATTTATTTTTTATGTATCTGTGCAATATAGCCGTATATTTTATATATTTCCTACTGACTTATCATACAATTATTTTAGTTTATTAGTTACTTTGTATTTAAATTTCACGTTAACATATTGATCGTGGTGTATATATAAATGGATTACATATTTATATGGATAATTTATTAAGTCTGTGAAAATTTATTAAGTACATATGCATCTTTTAATTTTCCAGATATGTTGAATTACTTAGTAACCTAATAATGTCATATATTTCCGGTGTACTTACTTGAAAATACTGCTAAATGTATACGTTCCAACACTTACAGTTAATACTTTGATACTGACTAAAAAAAACTTTGTATATTTGTAAATTAATATTCTCGGAAACTATGTATAGATTTAGCATACTTAATTAAATATAATATAATATCAACGATACCGCCTAAATCATAAAACGATAATCATAAAACGGTTTGACATTATACAATTCTGCTATTGCGAATATGCTGTTATAGCTATAAGTAACTGTTATTTTCGGTAAATTTAAATATTTGGTAAATTTTATTATAGAAATTCAGTAACAAAAATACGTTAAAGCAATCACTTTATATTTAACTGTTCCTCCCAAAAGTTTTCTCATTAGGAATGGTCATGATTAAGTTTATATTCAATAGAACACTCCAAGTTTTATACGGTAATGATATCTTAATTTTATTACAATCCGGCAAAGTATGTAATAACTATGCATCTAGAATTTTATTAAACATTGGCTGATACTGCTTCGTGCAATTTACACCCACCCTATTGAATTAAGTAATGTGACCGCTCTAAGCTCTGAATAAAGGGTGACTGACGGCGGATTGCAGTTTTGATTAGGGCGGTTATATATATTGTGCTACGTACTGTCATTTTTCTCAATGGTCACATAGTCATAATCTATAATCAAATGAAATTGTTTCGGAATAAAAGTTATGGTTTTATTATATTTAAAACTTGTCCCAAAAACTGATTTCACAACAAAATTTTTTTATGTTTTGCTGCCTCAAATGGTAAGTAACATTAGATAGATTTCCATCAAAGTGTGCTAATTACCATCTCGCATCACCATTATTTACTGGCTGTCTATGCATCTCCATTTGATTTGGTCTTTAATTTAGATATTTTTAATCTTTTTATATATGACTATATAAGTCTGGAGCTCAACTATCCCTAATGATAAGTATTGGACATATAACCCATAAGCTACTATGGACACCGCAATCCTATTTCTTCGATTTAAGAGTAGCTGAAGAAGAATTATATATATATATATATATATATATATATATATATATCCATATATTATATATCCATAATAACCTCTATTATATACTTCTATATCGAGTGCTTATTTGGATGGTATATTTTCTGAAAAATATTTGCTGTCCCATAGAAATGGATTTGTGAGTCTAAATCGACTGTTAAAGCGATTGAAATTTTTTAAACAATCAAGTAGGAGTTGTATTTATATTTTTTCAATATTTTGTAAAATATAATGTTTAACAACCGAAACAATTATCTTATTATATTAATTGTTACCAAAACAACATAGTTTTAAAATCTTAATGATTTTAAAACTATGTTGTTTTGGTAACAATTTTATATCAGCGTTCGAACTCAACTGCTTACACTAAGCTTTTAATTCCACGTTAACTACGATACTGACATAATTTTCTTTTAACACATTTTGAGTTGAAATCAATAACATTACCATTTTATTAATAGTTTTTACTATATAGAAAATAGCAGAAATTTCAATTACGTCAAAATCCTAGAGGAAGATACCCCATATCATGTTCACGTGTCCGTCAGTCATTTTTTGAACGTCCTGATTTTGGGGAAAGCAACAAGAAGGGTTGAGATACTCTCGGCTACCACTGGATAATAATTTATATCAAACTTGCACGCATGTCTAAGTGCGGTAGGATTTTGGCCGAGTGGTAGCCAGATATAATAAGATATCATTTTAACGACACCTTTTTGAAAAAACGAAAATTCAATTCATAATATTACATTACTTTTATTGTCAAATTATGATGCTTTTTAATAAAAATAGATTGAAATTTTCACTTATGGAAAACTTAAGGAAATATTAACAAGTCAATATCAATAGATAAACTTAGCACACTTATTCAACGGGTAAGTTTCCATGACGGCTATGAACGTGAAACAATTATTATTTAAATTGAGATTTTTATACTAACAATAATTAATTGGGCATTTTACAAAACGTAATTGACATTTCGTAATACAAAGTTGCTTGGTTATCCATCTGTCTGCCACTACTCTTAAGATTCTAAACCTGTTAATACTATATGCAAAAAAATTGCACAAGTTAAGTGAAATTAAAACCAAAACCAGACCTCATTTCGCCAAAAACGTGCTCCTCCTCATGTTTTTGGCGATGTTGGAAAGGTGTTTCCGTTTACCTTTATTATGGCAATGCAGTATGATAACGAAAAACGCTTTAAATTTCTAATTTCTCACATACAACACCCAGTTGTTTTAAAGAAAATATTTTTTCGAAATGTTTAGTTATGACTTCTGGTTTAGTTGTAAAATTTGAGTTTGTGGTATGGAAAAATATGAATGTTTTAATATACGTGAAATAAAAATCTGAAAAAATCATAAAATTAGTCCACCTTCGTTAATATAAACAAAAGTATTTTATATTGACAAGGAGAAATCTTTTTCTTACGCCTATAGAAGCAACATTAGGCATTATATTTTATGTAGATACATAATTAATATATGAACATTGTTTAATAGAAATACTATACGCATTTCAATATTAAAAGTTTTTTATACGTATATGGAACCCTCGAAATGCCAGTTCTACGCATACTCATAAATGATTACCGAAAAAAATATATAAAATTTTGTCTAAATGAGTTATACTTTGTTATCATTTACATTACATTTATACCTCTAATTTACTAAAAAAATTTGCTAAGAATATAATATAAATAATACATTTTAATATTTTAATAAAGATTCTTAAGAAAAATATATTTTTTTGGGACATCTTTATTCATCATTTCTTCTGCCCTAGTGATTAAGAATGATTCGAACGTTCGGAATTAGTAAAGAAAATGTTAGATATTTACCTACAAATAAAGACTAATATAATGGTGATTTAACGATGAATTATTCACCTAAAATACATTCTCTTTTTACCACATTTCCTTCTCAGTCGCTAAGTTTTTCGTAAAGTCACGCACTCTACAACGAATGAAGATCACGTACCGTCGTACAAATAGTTCGCATGCATTATCCATGTGATCATCCTACCAATGCGCCGTGAATGTTGAAATAATGTATGACAATGTGCCCTCGGGACTTTTCAACTCCCGGAGTGCATTGCAATAAGTAGTGCTGCACTATGTGTGGAGACGTTGGAAGGAATAAGTATACTAAGTTAAGGAAATGTATTGGCCACTGGGGACTGCAGCTGCATGGAGGAGTTTCCATTTCAGAAAATACAATTCTCATTTTTAGTTTTCTGCAATTCCCTTTTACTTGCACTGTATTTATATATTAATTTACACATAATTGAATATAAATTTGAAAATTCTACTTGCATTTTAATGATTAGTTTTGCATTATGCAAGCAAGTAATTGAAGATAAATGAATATGTTTCAAATTCAAAATTGGGAAATTATGAAAATTTCAAAGGACCTTATCCTTTTTACTGATATAGGGTACCCTCTTTATATTTATATTATTTCAAGGTTACCACAGTATATTGTACATTTTTTTCTCAGAAATTAAGAAAACTGAGTTCTTTTTTAATTCAAATGTCATACAACGCATATAAGACTGAGATTCGTATATGAAAAACTAATATAATTTCCATTTCTCAGTTCATATTTTTATTTATAATATATAGGTATAATATTAATTTTTCTCAAAATAACTATATCTTGACAAAGCTTTCGGTAAATTGTGGTTCACTTTTAACAGGAAAAATATATAAATTGCATTTTATTGTCATGGAAAATACTAATGTGGGCTGTGTGTCAACATGGTTGACAATTTGTGTTTGTTCCAGTTTTTTTAAAAATCCGTTCGCCTTCAGTAGTCACATCGTTATCGAGTTATAAAAAAGAGAAAATTTTGTACGCTGTCCCGTGAGTATTCGCTTTGATTTGGTAATTTTGGATAGACAGTATGATTTGAATTATGCTAAAATCAAACTCGCAGAATATTCCCCACAGACGTGATCAAAAACGAAATTAATTATTATCATAAAATATATATTCTAGCTCTCTATAAAAAGTAACCTATATGTTAATCCAGACTATTATCTAATATAATCTATTTGTATGCCAAATTTCGTGTAAATCCGTTCAAAATTTAAAAAGTTGCAGAATAACATCCATGCATACATCCAAATGAAAGTTTGGATGGATGCAAGGATGGATGTACGTTTCAGGTCTTTTCAAATTTTCAGTATCATATATCGATATTGACTTCTTGACTAAAATTCAACATTTATATGAAGAAAAATATTTATCTGATAATTTTCAGTGGTAATTTGAAAATAAAATATATTTCCCTTTACTAAGCAGATTGATTTGATATTTTTTTAAGTGAGAACAATACGAATATCGATGAGTCCAGATATATCCTAACTTATTTGAAATTCACCTATTTTAATCCTGCAACATTCCAATCACAGAACGACATTCAATCAATCCTTTCTTTCCTTGCTATTCCCATACGTAACGCTATATATCTAAATCAGATCCGATCAATACCCACAGAACAATGAACATGGTACAGTACAAACACGTTCTTCGCTTGAGAAGAGTCATATCGTCATAGCATATATTTATTTCGTTATTCCTTGTACCCGACGGATCATATCCCACCATCCTGCCGACCCATCTGACAGCGAGTGGTCTCGCATACATCGCTGATTCTTATCAGTACTTTGTAATTTCGGCTTCTGGTTGTATAAGCTACGTATTCAATATATTTTTTATGCATCCGCACAATGTAAAACTCGAACGCGTTATTTTTTTTCTACATTCGTGTGATATAAGCCAAAGAGTTAAAACACAATTTTTTTGAATTCTCTGTGGATAATTTCTAAAAAAATACTCACAGTTAAAATACTTGGACTAAGAATTCAACAGGAAATTTTTTTTTAAATATTTGCATTTGAGTAAAAATTAGTGGTTCAATTAAAAACTACTGTAACTTCTTTTCGTAAAAGTTACCAATTTCTTAGAAACAAATTAAATATTTTGAATTAAAACTAAATGAGACATTTGCATCCAAACTGGTATTGTTATTTGGAGGCAGATGTTTCAGTTAATTCTATCATAAATTAATATTATTTTCTTATTTAAGTAGATTGTCTTTTTATTAATTATTAGTCTCAATAAAAAGTAAAGAATCTGAAGATATGACAGTGCCTACGCCAAGTTGAGCTACCGTAAACTTTTCTTGAAGCGATCTGTATAATACTTCAAGTCGTTAATTTTTGGATAAGACATATCCCTAAGCCAAGTATCAAATTTTATTTTTACAGCACTGCTACTTTCATTATTATTAATACAAAAACATAAAAAATTAAATAGAATTTTTGTCATTCACTATCTTTCACACTTATTACGAGACCTTTAGGATATTTTTCGATGTTTAATAAAATTTAATATGGTATAGTAGGATTTAGCGGATTTCATTCCACTGACTTAAATTTTTCCATTGGTTCCAACCATCACAAGCAATGACGAAATAAAAATATCTTGTTTTTAATCTCTTCAATTCTTCAAACGGGGGGAGGGTAGAGGCTTCTGTAGATAAAAAAAGATCTATAATTGTAAAAAAAGTAGATTTCTAGGGTAGGAGTAATGGAGAAAGTTCTAAAATTTTGACGTATTATCTCACCAAACTGTAAGAGTGGAGGTGCTGATTGCCATGCAAAATTAATAAATTCTGAATAACCGGAATTGGATATGAAGATTATTTTTCATGAACAAGCAATAGAAAAGTCTAAAAATTGTGATCTTACCCCCGCCATTGTCCTAAAGAAAGGGATGATATTTTTGGTAGCTTAAAACAAAATAATTTTAAAACATTGAAGTAACTAATTAAACAACTCCGTATTAAAATAATGTAAACAAAGAATATAAAAATTTTGGGGAAAGTGCGAGTTTCTCTGGAAAAATATGTTTATGTATATATATACTTTTTCAACTCAACGTGGGCAGACGTCGTCGTCAGTTGTCTTTCTGAATGCAATCAATGAGGATCTTTTATAACTTATACATATAGGAGGAAAATCTCCTTTCAAAAAAATAACTCCCGCAGAATTAAAAAAAACTTCTTGATTCACTTTGTTTATCCAATATTTGAACGTTGTAAATACAACCAGTAAAACATGATTCGTGAAAATACTAATGAAAAAGAGTAGGAATCACTACGTAGAAAAATTTCAGTATACAACCAGAGGAGTCAATATCTTTTCGGTCTAATTCTAACAAGAATAGCTTACATAAAATACCGAACTTTATCTGTTTATCTGTTACCAACCAAAATGTTTGTCAGCAACCAAATAAAGTTCGGGTGATCCCCATCCAATCATCAAACTTACAACAATAGAAAGTATTGAAAGTTCTAGATATCTCACAAAAAGCTCTGTGATTTACTAATAGAAAACAAAGAATAGAAAAAATTGCTTCTGCGACAGTAGGCTTGAAAATAACAGTGACTATTAAAAAAGAGAACTAGAACAACGCTGAAAGAGAAGACAAATTAAACTTTAAGCCTTGTTAATAAATTCATTGGAAAAGTTGAGACAGTAATAGAAGATCTGAACTATAAAAAAAGGTAAGAAGAGTCACAATTATTTCCAAAGATAGTCTGAACTGCGAATTGGCACATGTGAAACAAAGATTATAAATAATGAATAGAGCAAACAGAGCAGTTTCTAAGTTGCATAGCATATGTTATAACGATCCCTAGAAGCCAAGGGCTCAGGTGAAGTACTTCTTTAATTGATAGCAAGTCATTAGCATTCTCATATAGGGAGTTTTATGTACCTTCAAACGTATCAAGTTTAAGAAAATTTCGTTTAATTAATGTTGACTTCAGTAACAACAAACTCGACAATCTCTTATTGTTGAGGACCTTCGATTAAGACCATTGTGCCGGCTGGACTTGTCGACAATTACAGTAAATCAATAAGACAAAGACAGTAAGAAAGGTAAAGAAAAGACTATGAAAACAATAAAGGAGACAAGAGTATTCTACAAAAAATTGGCAACCATTGAAATTGGCAACTCACCAAAACATTTCTTGTAAAAATAAAGCCAAGTCTGAACACTTCGCGAAGCGCAGACATTTAACCTAAAGTTCCGCTCTGGACGAGTTTACATACAAAACATCTAAAATATTTATTCTCTTCAAGAAGTATAAGTATGCGCTAGGCTTATGCTCTAATACCGAACAATTACAAAATCAGTCTAAAATATTTACATACAGGAATTGAAATTCGTGAAATTGATTGAACTTCTTTATATCGGCTGTAACGTATGTTAAGGAACACGAAACGGAATGTGCTTTAAATTCAGCTCGTTTGCTTGTTTTAAACTGATAACATTTTCAGGGTCGTAACTAGAACATTAAAAATAGCTGAAATAAATGAAATAATATAACTTCTCATGGTGAAGCGCACAAAAAGATGGTTTTATACTAAAAATCTTCGGTCGGCGGAGCTCAAACTTTTGCATAAATAATATTTTTTACATAAATAATAGATTTTTTTAAATTAGAAAAAATATTTAATGCTAGATAAAAAAAATTCCCATTTGGCTAATATTTGAGGTGATACAAGCAATTATTTTTTAATCGGCAGAACTCAAAATTTAAATAATCGATTTTTTTAATATTTTGTGGTTTTTGTGGAATTCTTTTCACAATTAAGATTATTTTGCGCCAAAAAAATAATTACTAATAGTAAAAGAAGAATCTTTTCATGTGAAAATTATTACATAAAAATACACTAGAAAGTAAAATGAAAAATAAAAACATTTGAAAGCAATAAAATTTCAATTATTGTCTAACATATGCGATATTATTGCATTCATTGACAATGTAATTAAATTATTAAAACTAACATAAATAGGGCGGCATATTGAAAAAAGGTATACCCCTTTACTATCAAATGAAATACAATTTAGAGTGGCAACTGGCATGCTATCCAATCGGAACTGATTCCATATTAAAAAAAATTTTAAACGTGAATTTAATCATAAAATTCGACCAATTGCGTATGTATGGAGCCACTCTCCTCAATTTGTTGATTTTTTAATACATCGTTGATTGATTTTTACTATATTATATTTAAAATCGATTTAATTAAGATTCAAAAAATAGTGGGCAAATAATAAAATTACTTCAATATTTATTACATTAATTTTCATACTTTGCCATTACCCAATAAGTATGCATGCATTGAAAATGTAAATTTAATTATGGGGAGCATTAGTAAATGACGTGGCATGGGACTCGTCTTCGCACATTTATTTATATCAAAAATAAGCAAAAATTAAAGGTCAAATAATATAAATAGTTATTTAATCCATTAATTTCCACACTCAACATTTATATTTTTTTTCTAATTAACCTTCTAGCACATTTGAAAAGCAAAGAGTATGACGACATTGACCATCGAGCTAACTTGACTGTCAGGCTGAGTATATGTGTGTGTGTATATATATATACATATATATATATATACATATATATATATATATATATATATATATATATATATGGCGA
Source organism: Druceiella hillmani (assembly GCA_039881145.1). Taxonomy (NCBI): domain Eukaryota; kingdom Metazoa; phylum Arthropoda; class Insecta; order Lepidoptera; family Hepialidae; genus Druceiella; species Druceiella hillmani. The sequence continues at coordinate 86,394,683 of JAYKKI010000001.1, read as the reverse complement.
ATAAAAAACCTTATCAGAAAGTTTCAGAAAATTTGTCAAATTAATTATTTCAATATTTTTTCTTCTCACTAGAGTTCTTTTCCCAATCATTTAACTAATGAATCTGCATAATGCCTTATAAATATTACGAGAATTAATTAAGTAGTTTTTTTATTTTTTTACTGAAGTCTATAAATTTTCTAACATTAAAATGTGATATGTTAGTAGCTAAAGTTGAGATAAAAAAGTTAAAAAATAGAATGAACATATATGGGTTTAACGCAATTTCACTATATAAACCCAGTTATGCATTTTAATATCAAAACAAATTATAAACGACTTCTGAATGAAATGGTTCTTTTTATATTGATTTATTTAATAAATAATGATTTAATTAAAACAAAAATAATTAGAAATTGGAAACCTTGGACTATACAATTATCAAAAATTGTAAACATACATGTCAAGTTGGGAAGAATTTCTTTCGTGCAGCACATCAAATGATTATCACCTTTTAAAATCAAATTAGCGTCTGCTTAGTCAATTTTTATACGAAACTCGGTCTAAATAAATTTTTAAAATTGGCAATAAATTTGTTTGAAACTTTTATTTTATTTTGATAAATTATTTCAGACACACAAAAAACACGAGAGTACTCATCTTCTTAGAAATTATGATATGTTGACTATTATGAAGAAATATTATTAAATTCATGAAAATACATAAGCAGTAAATGTTGCTCATTTTGTATCCAATGAGGATTATGATATATTCAGCAATTTCCACTTAAACAAAACACGCCAAGGAGAATATTGAAAATGGAAAAATGTATGACGAGCAATTAATAAATATCATGATGTATTGAAATATTTTTGAAATGTGGTATAAAAGACCGCAATGAAAAAAATTCGAAACGGTTGTAAAACTCATATTGTCAAATGTCTTTTTTCTAGCGGGCACAGATTACTAGCACACATTCTCTTCCAAATGGTGACTACAAATGTATTTGAAAATATCAATGTCATTCTGCAAAGTTCGTGATTCTGCGAATTCAATTAACATAGCCGAAGAAACTGATATTAGTAATTCGATTAACTTAAATATTATATATTATTTATATTGAGTAAATCGATTAACATAGCCGAAGAAACTGATATTGTTAGGAAAGAGGACGTCGCTTATTTGTTTCATATGTTCTTTCAAAATTAAAATTTATGAATACCGTTGTTGTATACAGAAACTTGGGTATTCATTGTCTACAAAACTCTCTTTTAATGCTACAATCTACTTTTATATATTTAAATTTGATAAATGTGTGTATGTATATATATAAATATAAATATATATATATATATATATATATATATATATATATATATATATATATATATAGATACAGATATAGACGATTGAATAATCCGTTAAATAACGTTACATCTGGTATGAGAAAATGTTAATATTGAAATAAAATTTCCAAAAATTGGTCAAAGTTTTCACGAAAAAAGTTTTGTGGCATGGACCGACTGAACTTTTTCATTTAACATCGTCCTATAACTTAGCCAAATCGATTAGCCCTATCGTGGACGAACTTTTTCCTTCTTCAATACAGTCGGGCTCATTACACCTTCTTAGCAAAAGTTAATAACGGTTTCATGTTAGACGAAGCTGAACTTCTACGTTAAATTGCTGGAAAAATATATTTTTTCTCTCATTTTGTATATTCATGCCGACAATTTGATTATATGGCAGAGTTCGTCGTATAACGTTGCTTTGAATAATGTGCAGGGTCATTCCTCGTTGTTATTTGTATTAATATCATAATGTTTTTTTTAAAATAAATTCAAAAACATTAACTACAGCACGGTCGACACCTCTAAAAAAGGTTTTTGAATTATTTTTTATTTTTTTTAATTTTTTATTCGTCATATTTTAACACAGTACCGACAGGACATAGACATTTTACAATCGATGTGATAGTTATTTGAAATTGTGATCTCTAAAATATGTTCTCTGCAATATTAATTAAAAAGAATATTGGCATCGATTTTCAAAGTGACGTATTTATGAGTAAATGCTATGCTTATGTGAAAATGAATTGCTTTCCCGGAAAAGTTTTATAATTCTTTATTTCCCCATTGTTCAACAGGTGTTTAGTTGTGGTGTAAAAAAAGGGAATAAATAAACCGGTGTTTAGTTATGGTTTAAAGAAAGGAACTAAATACGAATAGAACTCGTACGCGGAGGGTTTGATAGCCAGGATATTATGAACTACAAAGTGTTTATTATTCATCCATAAATTTTCAAATCAAAACCTTCTAACATGTTACTTTAGTTTTATAGGCAATAGAAATAATGATATGTACTATATAGTCGAAAACAACAACAATCGATACAGATTATATTTAAAATTGTGAGAATATTAAAATATAACTCAGTTTAAAAATCAAATCGCGGTAAAAGTGAAGGTAGTACCTACGGTGGCCTTGCGATCTGGTTGCGTGAGCTTAAGACCCTTATATTATGAAAATCTTGAGATGAAAGACATAATTTTGAATTTATCGATATGTAATCAGAAATTAATCCAGTGGTTATGCAGTTTATCTTCCACTTTCTAAATAAGGAAACCACTTTAATAATCTGCAGAATATGTATGCGTAACAAAGCGATAATGAGATATATATCGTAGGTAATTAAAATTTACAGTCAGTGGATCGGAGAGTAAAGAAGGATGTTGTGGAACCATATGTACACATACATCTCCCATAGTTCATCTCATTATGAACACATTACCTTTAATGCATCTTAGGAAACATCGTTACATGCAAAATTATAAAGATAGAGTTTTTACCTAGTTACCATATACGATTGATCTAATATGCAATACAATCTCAATAGGCTCCACGCATACTCAATAATAATAAGCTGCAAATAAGCTTCTCCATATGTAACCAAATCACTTTTACACAGAGCAAAAAGATAACTCACTTTTATTCTCTCATATGAAACTCACTTGTCACTATAAACAATATGTGTGAACTTGTTATTTTCGTCAATAGACTGTTTTTTTTAATTTTCATATTCAGTCGATTGAAGCCAAGATCTATGGAATACTTGGGCATGTTTTAAAAACAAGGAAGGTTTTTAAAAACGTTGAAACAAATCTTATTTTGCACAATGCTCATTTTCGATCGTAACTAGAATAAGCCATTGTCATTTGGAATCCCATACACTTCACTCATTCTTAGAGTATTGAAAGCAAACAAAAAAGCTTTACATTATCGTAAATTGCATTGATTCTACCTAACAATATCTTGCTCGATAAATTTAAGTTTGACGTCTATGATCACAGAAGTTGATTGTTTGAGCTAATGGGTTCTTTATAACAGTTTCCACCGCAACTCTCAGAACGCCGCTTCGACGGTTGTGTGGCCCTTATAATAAGGAGTTGATGTCTTTCGATATTCCTGTAAGTTCACGGTTAGAGTTCAGGACCAGTGTGATGAATAGACGTCGTATGATGTAGTCCAATGCAGCGATAAGATAACGGGCAAATGCAAAGTCAGAACTTTCGACTGATTGCTATTTCAATTTTCACTTTATTCAGAACTAATTGTATTTTTGTTTAAACCTTGAATTTTATATGATTAATTAATAATGTCGATTCATATATAGTTCGAATTATTTTATTTCATGTATTGAATATTTTTATGATATTCAAGATATAAAATAAAATAATTCGAACAACGGTAAACTATTTTTTTTCTTGTATTCTTTGTGGTCAGATCAAAATACATCATTTGTATAATTCAATATTTGTAAGATACTCCCAGTATCACCTATTCGTTTTTTCTGTATTAAAATAAATAAATAAATAAACCGGTAACTGCGTCCACCCACGTTCAGATTGCTCACTGGACAACGGCAGTGGCCCCCACTCACAAACAATCTACGCGATCCCTGTCACACACTGCAGCCGCAGACTCAACACGAGTGGGCGTCGTGGGCAAACGTCACGAGTGGGCGTGACAATAGTTCATTAGTATATTAATATTATCATAATAATTTTATTAAAAGGGTTCATGGTCTTATTATTTATTATTTTCTTCTTGCTACACTTTATCAATATAAACATAGTTATGGTCTTGAAATGAAATAAAACATCAGAGAGGAAATGAATTGATTTTTTTCCCGAAAGCTATACATGTCTAGAAACTTATTTCATTTTAAAACATACATAATCTTCATAAATTCTCCTTCTGAATTACTTCATATTTTACTTCTTACAAACTATATGACGACACATAATACAAACCATACTCCCTAGTATAGTGCACACATAAGTCAGGAACTATATGGCTAGAAATTAAATAATAAATTATAAATAATCTGTAACTAAAGTCCTTCTTACGTAATACCCACTTATTTACTTCGGATTCAGCTTTGAATAAAAATAAATATTTCTAATAGTAATAAAAATTAAGATTTACTGCATTATTTTACTCTACAATAGATACCAACATTCAAGTTGATATCAATAGAAGTTGATATCAACTTGAAATTGGTATCTAGCGGACGAGCAACTCTTCAAATATGGCTTCACGAACCCGACAATGCGAACATTTTATCCATATTACAATAAAAACAAAAACACAAGCTGACTTTTTGAGGAAACTCAGTGGGGCGTGGATGTATCGATAATTTCAATAAAATTTTGATTTCATAGGAGTATTAGAATTCTTAGTTGATAATAGAATATATCGAAATATATTTAGTGTGTAGCTATACGTAGTCACATGCACAACAGTATAAGTATATGTATATACTGTACTAAATATACCGAGTGACATTTTCAGTACAACAATTTTACAATCTAAAGGGTTTAGTTAAAATAAACTAAAAGCAATGGACTCTGATTTAAGTTTAATTTACCAACTCGCGAGCATTCTATTGGAATATGTCAGATAATTTGTTAAGGTCGCGATACTTCCACTATACGTGAAACACGTTTATATCAACATTCTCCGATCTATTTCGCTTAAGCGATATGTGTGTTTATCCCATATTATTATAGCTAATATTCGCGCAACACAGGCTAAAATATGCAGTAAAATGCCATATATTATAATAATATTCATCCGAATTCATTAATAGTACATTGACATTGAAGATTACTCCGCCTAGGTAGTTATTCAAAATACTATTATGTTTACAATATAAATGAAACATGCTATAAATTTATAACTAGAATAGACATGGTAACCTAATAGAAACAAATAAATCTAAAATCCTCCATTAATATAAATTATTTTTAAATTAAAATAATTTTGTCATTGGGTCGCAAGGAAAAATTAAATGCATATATCTTGCTATCAATAATCTATGCCTACCTTATTTGAGTTTTTTTTCGACCTCTCCTATCCTCCTACCTTTCCGTAGAAGCAAGGAAGGAAGGAGGGTGAGAGGAATCGGGTAGGAAAGATAAATTGGGGATTGAGGCGGAGGATTAGCGAAGAAGAATGGGGTAAGCATAGGGACTGAATGAGAGTGTGGTAACGAAGCTTTAAACTTTTAATTTTTTTGTGTTTATTAGACTGTTAATGTTTCCCTTTTCCTCCAGGAATATTAACATATATAAAAATATCACATGTGATGTATGTGGTGGCAATGGTCTCTTTTTTTTAGTTCACTAAAGCTTGAGCATATTCCTTCAGTTTCTATCATCTGTCCGTGCAGTTATCATACGACTGTATAATTAGAACGAATGAAAGATAAAATATTTAAAATCTTGGATGAAAACCTTCGACTTATAAAAAAATCAGTTATGCACTATTCGTATAGGGGAGATCGAGTATGATTGTCTCACGGGTTGGAAAGGCTATAAAGGAAAATAAAACAAACGAATGAGTTTATCGAACGGCGTTGAGTGATCACGTGAGCAACACCTGTCTTCTCACTTCACTCAGTCCGCTCCCAAATGCCATGATAGAGATACGTGTAATTGTTTTTTCGTATAATAATAGTAATTTTTAGTCATTTGTGCCGAATCCTATAAGTATATTTAAATTTTATTCAGTAATATACTTTTACTTGTATGTAAGATAGTAGACGTGTATTTTTACCTTGGATAACTTAACCTAGGATTTTCCAAACACACAAATAAACAAAAAATACCGAGAAATGTCATTGCAAAAATGAGTCACCGATAAGCGCACGCTAAAGGATTATAATAAACAACCCGCAACACTGCACTTCAGAGGTCAAAATGCAAGTAAAAAACAATTAATAGCAATGATATTTATATGTTTTCTTAAATATTGTCAATAAATTATATATTATATTATATATAATAAAACGACCCTTTTATAACATATATAACATTTATTTGAAACAGTTGGATACTTCAGTACGAATAATGATAAAAAAAATTAATAAGATATAAGCATTTTTTAAGAATTGTTTCAATGAGATATTTTATTAAGAGAAGATATTTTTAAGAGTTTGTTCCTAAATAACCGAACATTTAAATAAAATTGAAACTGACACCGGTACTGAAACCAAACCTGAAACTGAAACAGAAACTCTAACCGACACTGAAACCGAACTAAGACTCGGAAACAGTTACGTCTATTGATACTGAAATGTTTCGCGAGCCTTTGGAAGCGCAAGTTGTCGCCGACTCGTACTTAGAGTCTATCGGGTTTACCGATACATAATTTCTCTTTAGAGCGGATTCTTTACTGAGAAGACCACGCCTCGCGTTCTACTTGTTCTCCATTTTTAGTGATATTGACAGTAAATTCTTTGACAGATCCCGTACAAACCATACCTTTTTGATTAAAATTTGATTGCACTGACTTTCGGTGTTATAAATGTTCACATTTATTTGACAATAGCTTTTCACTTCCAGTACTTTGTCTTCTGCCATTTTTATTGTCTTGATATACATACATTCTTGTTTGTTTTTCTACGTGTCATGTAAATTGAGGTACTTAAGTCTATGTACCACGCCCGAGTGCCATTTGTTGAGCCTGTAAAAGCAGTAACATACCTTAAGTTTTCCTAGTTTAAACTTCTATTTTGCTTTCCTCAGATCCGCCTTTGCTCATTCTGCTCTTAGATGTCAATCAAATCTAATGCGTTTAAAGCAACGAAATCTCTTTTGGGGACTATTTTTATACCTTTTCCTTTAAAATTCCCGTTTATCGGTATATCTATAGTTTATATCATAATCAATATCATCACATTATTATCTATAGTAATAGTTCATTTTATTATCCATAATGTTTGCTAAATCAAACACTAGACGACATCAATAGGACACATTTATTCGACTTCGATAATTCATATTTCATCGATGTCGGTAATTTATCAGTTAAATATTTTGGGTTCTCGATTTTATCGAAGACAATTCTAAAACTTCGATTCAAACATGTTTTACTTAATAATTGATTGCTAACTCTCCAAGGTGTCACAAAATTAACAAAGGACGTATAAGTTTATGAAATCACGTTTTTCTAACAAAAACCCAGAAAATATTGCAAATCCTTACAATTTATTTTAATTCACTTTATTACTTTAACATATTTTAATGACAAATTTCTTTTATGCGTATTTCAGTAACGTTTTCGACAATTAAATTTTAAAAGTGACAAATTTTACAACAAATATTTAATTACATTTTCTCCCAGAGCAAATCAAAGCCTCTTAATGAGTTTTTCCGTATAATGCTTGATTTTAAAATATAATAACATATATTATTAAAAATATTACACTTTTTTACTAACTTTTACATTTAAATACCTTTTTTAAATTTAAAAATTTTTACATTAATTTATTTTATTACCAATAATGTTATTACATTTAATGATGTGTATCAAATGACAATTTATAAACAAGGTAATAATATATTGTTCCTTTTTGAAATACGATATCGTCAATTCAGTAAATTTAAATCCGTAAATTAGTCCAATGTAAACAGATATCTTTGAAGGAGCCGACTCGACTCGTAAGAGATGTTTCCCTCGAGTGACTTCGTGATTTAATTCAAACGATTTTCACGCCAGCAGGCATCCGGTCTTCACAGCGGATTCAGACGGAACGGTGATGTCGATAGTAAGCAGGCAGAAAAGTTGAAGGCAATCGCTAAACCACTTCCGGAAGTTCACTATATGACATTCTGTTATAGCGCCTACAAATATGAAGCAACGGTACACCGCGCGTAATAGTTTACTTTGCATTGTCTTTTATAATATGATCTAGTGCACATATGAATGGTATCTTATAACTTGTTACTTTCTAACTTTTGCTTGCGGTTTTACTCACCCAGATTTTTTAACTATACCTTGGTATTCTTTTCCATTAATAATTTGCTCAATACCATTCAAGTATCATTCTCTGGGACAGACGCGATACGAAAGAACATTAAACTGAATTGTCGTTACTCTCTTGAAAATTTATATTGATCAGTACTCATGGCTGTTACGGTTATTCAGCTAATAATTTAGTGTCAACTCTTTAGTCAATTGAGGGGAAAATATGCGATAGAGATAAAAAGAAGTCTAGTTTTTAATCAGAATTTAACAAAATTCTGGGGTTCTTACCTGAACATTTAACAAATATATAAATTTATAAAATTTATTTTGAACTGAATTCGATCCTTAATATTCAGAGAATAAGGTCTAACTAAATGAAATTAAAAACTCTGCAGTTAATAAATAGTTTTTATTAACACTGTCTTACAGTAATATCATAAAACAAATAATAAACTTAAAATAGATTGGTAGTAAATACCTAAAGTGTGATAATAAAAATCACAATAAATGCCCTGAAGTTCTAGACACCAGCAATTGGCTAAAATCCCGAAATTCGGTATCCCATCACTGTAATCTGAAATTATGACTGTTGTGGCATGTTAGGATCATATTTATTGCTGATGTTAAAAATTACTATTATTTTTCACTTGTTTGTATCCTACAACGTTTATTTTTATACTGCTAACTGTAATAACCTTATGTTTTTAATTTACCGCCAAACGTACGTATTCTACTTAGTCATTCATGCGCTTTATGCTTTATGTCTCTCACAAAAGATAAGAAAACCATTTTATAAAACCGTTCAGTAAGAAATATTATAAAAGCGAGTAGAAGAGTAGATAACGACTTTTCTCATTTCCTTTGAGTCTCAGATTATCCTCATTTGAATTGTCGGCAACATTTCCGATTGAAACCTGTTCTTTTGTTTTCAATGCGCTCTTATCTCATAATCCCATTCGAATAACGTAGTTACCTCCGCGCTTATTTCTTTTCCTTCCACCCGCCCCCTTTTTTCTTTGAGTAAGAAAACCGCTGTACTATCTGAATGCGTGGAGATTTAAAATGTTTTCTTATTACTTTCTTGAGAATATTTCACATTGTACATACTCGGATCTCTTACTGCGAATATTTTCTTAGGTTCAAATATAAAAATTCAATACAATGAGCCCATATAAATTTTAATTTTAAAAGTAAGAGCGACACAAAACATGGGATTTGATCAAAATACCTGCCCGATCACGTAAACTCAAATATTTCTTATTATATTAGAGAAAAAAGGAAATACCAATTTCAAAATCACTTAAATGTAACTTTATTGTTTTATATTTTGAAATGCCAACTAGAATAAAAATTAAGTACCGAATCGGTAAAATTTTTTCCAATTTCTAATTGTTCCAAAAAGTGATTGGCAAATAAAAAGTTTAGCTGTATGTAATGCTCGATTTGATTTATTATTATGTATTCACGAACTAAATTTAATTTAAATGAATGTTAACAATTATTAAAGACCTATTTTTATGTATTTACAAATTACTGCCCTTTCCCATCTAAGTTCTACAAATTAATGAAACTTGAATACAAATATCGAGAACAGCTTGTATTCAATTTACTCTATAGGACTATTATGAAGCTTTAGTATTACAAAATAAATTAGATACTAGCAGTTCTCGATATTATCTGTTCTCATATAAAAGATTTTTAAATTATATTGCGATCAGACATCAACCTGCAACCGTTGGCAGCGTTCCTGTTCATTAATTGAGAAAGCACAGTTGTAAGCACAAGTAATTACATAAGAACAAGTGCAAATTCTCAATATGCATTTTTATTCAAAATGCACCGCCCTAACTAGATGATGTGTTACACCGCATCTACGATATTTATTGTAAAAAACTAATACGATACGATTACATATTTTAAATTAAATTTGTTTTAAGGTCCTTGACGAAGAAATAGTGGTTTATTTGTATATCCTCGTTGGCTGTCTTTTTTTACAGTCCACCTGTCTTTTCATCCATCACATGAATATATATTTTATAATATCTTTAATCAGCTTTTATATTAAATATTGTATAACAAACTCATCAAGTTCACCTCCAGAGGTATATTAAACGTACATTTATTCCGTTGAATTAGCGCAATGATACTTGGAGGGTACGTATTATTTAATTAAAAAATTGTAAGTAAAAGTACAAGATATTCGGATATATATATATATATATATATATATATATATATATATATATATATATATATATATATATATATAAAATAAGCATATTATAAAGAATAAGTAAAGACCTACAAGAAAGATTTCCTGGCCAAACCGATTGGCATCAGAAAAAGTAGCAGGCACGATCTTATATTAATAAATATCTTGCTATTTTCTCAATATCGATTCAATATTTATATAACTCTTGACAAGGCCAACATTCTCCGGGGGCTATTTTACAATGGATGATGACGACGTCAAACGATTTTTGAAAAAAACAGCTGCGACAGATAGGCGGACTGACACATCAAAGAAGTTTAGTTTTTTTTTATAAGGGACCATAAAAATAGGTTTTTCGTCACTTTTTTAATTTAATTAATAGTACAACCGACGACATTACCAATAACCAACCATATGGAATCTTTGATTTGGGAATTCAATATGAACTTACTGGATTACGTGCTAAAATGTATGTACAGAAGGAAATATTTATAAATAATTATTACAGAAAATTTTTATTAAGAATTGAGTTTTTGATTAAATTTAATAATCACAAACAATACACATGAAACTTATTGCATCTGATGTAATTTCTTTCAGTTAACCGAAAACCCTGATAATTAATATTCAATATTATAATGCACACAATAAATACAAATAAATATTTCATAGACTTAAAAGTTTACGCTGCCATATTTGTAAGTTAAAGATCGAGAAAATAAGTTGCAATGGAACTTGTAAAAATGGTACAAGAATTAAGCAAGAGATACGGAGATACGTATGTGCAGGGCCAGAGGTATCCATATAGAGAGAAGCGAGCTGTATGCTATAGAGAAAGGAGATTTAACGTTTTAGTTGTCAACTAATTCGACCTACGTATTACGTCAGAAAGACTCCCCGTCCAGAATAGTGGTAATAAAACTAAGTATACAGCAAATAATTTTTCTATATAATAATATTTATAAAATACCCCTCTATTTCTCTACGTAGAAGAAATGTTTTTATGCATGCGCCACGATATAAACACGAACATCATCAATCACAGAAGAAATCTAGTGAAGAAATCGTTTAGTAAATTATAAACTATAGAAATATAATACACAATTTTCTTTCATAATACTTAGTAGGCTATCAACCTTTATCCAAGCTGTATCTTAGCAATCACTGATTAGTCCAAGTAGTAAATATCAATGTTCTATATGCTGTCTCGGTGAACACGAATTGCCCGATCGCCTTCCTATTTGTATAGTCGGGAAACCCCAGTCCTTTTTTTAATAAAACCAATTACATAATTCAGTTTGTTGTGGGTTCATGGAAAACTTTTTCATTGAAATAATATGAATCTAAATAATACCACGATAATTCGATAGGCATTTCAATCATTTCTATTGTAACAAATATTCATACTGTCAATATAAATTTGAGTTCAGTTACAAAGGCATTGTCATTAAAAACGTCCGCAAAACTGATCGTATAAAATTAGCTCCAAATTTAACTATTTTTAAATTTTTGGTTCACATATTTTTCAAAAATAATGATTGGAATTTATTAGTTATAAAAATATTCTTATATTTAAATATGAAATAACGAACCCTCTAAAATGAAATGCAAATAAAAATAGAAAATCTGAAGAAATACTTGAAATAATTATTAATAAATATGCTCGAGATGATTTAACAGCAAAAAAAGATTTAATTATTCTTATCTACTAATTCTGTTCTTCAACGTTTCGTGTGAAAGCCGTAATTCGTGCAATTATGGGTTTTACACGAAATTCATGCAATTATTGCTAATCAATATGGTGTAAAATTAACTTTATTTTTGTGAAAGGTTCAAAGCAAAACTATTTATTAAAAACTCGAAATAATTTGAAAAAACTTCTAAAGATAAAATAAAATGAGGAAGGAGGATTTAATAAATAGCGATCTTTTCATACTTTCACTTACGAGATAAACTGAAGTACTTTTTATAAAATCGCCTTTTATTTCACCTCTACGATTTTTCAGTTCATTTGATGAAGTAACCGAGATTATCCGCTGGGAAAGCAAATTTAAAGAAAAGATAGACATTGGTTATTGATGACAATATACTCAAAAACGGTAGTAATAATCATGAAATATTTCGCTAACAACGAAAAATAAATTCGATAAAAACATTAATGTTGTCGTAATAAAGTTAGTTTTTCACTATATCCATAATATTTTTGAATTACAATCTTAAATAATATCTTGAACATTCACCATAGAATATTCTATGGTGACATTGAAAATTTTAAACATTAGGTAACAAATAAACAAATAATGATATCACCTATGATTTTCAAGAACACATATAATTTTATTCACTTTTCTTATATACCCGTACACGTAACAATGCTTTATGTATTCAAAGAATGAGCATAACAGAGTAAAAAGTAAAATGGGAAAGAAACATTGGCAAAGCAAATCGATTACCCGAACGGTTTTATACGAAGACATTAAAAACGAAGAAGCGAGCTTCCGTTGGAAATGCCGCTAATAATTGAAATGGAAATAACTTCAGGTTCAAAGGAAACGAGAAAAGTAGAGCTACGATCATTCTGTCACTGCTAAATGTCCAAAATTATATTATTGTTTATTGGCTTTACGAGTAATGTGAAGTTTGAAATTAATTTTGAAAAGAATCCATGTCATCAGAAAAAACCTAAAATGATATAGGAAAAACTGGAATGGATTAATGGATTAATAAATTTAATGAATGAAATGTACCCCTGATGATGCTAATATATTTAAGAATACAAAAAATAAGGGTTCAATAAAACCCCTCCAATTGTATAAATTTCGAACAAAAAAAAGGAATAAACAAGAGTACAACACGTTATTTCATGCAGAATTTAGCAATCAATGGAACGGTGCTGCATATCGAACATAATAGTATTGAAATTAAAATGTATTTCTTTATTTAATATTCAATATGCTCATTTCTCGCTGATAAATATGTACATACGAATACATTTTGAGTATTTATTGTTGCAAGAGAAATGTCTTTCAGGAAATCCTATCAGATGACCAGGAAAATTTAATGAGGATAAACTAAATTGTATAAAATTTAGAAAATAAAAGTGAATTTAATTTTAAAAAAAAGTAAAAAAAAATGTTTCAATATTAAAACTGTTTAAATAAAGGAAGGCAGCCAGATAGACAAATGAAGCAGCAAAGATGAATGATAACAGAGGAAACTTTTTCAGAAGACCCTTGAAAATATTTTTAGTGGATGAGTTCCCGTTTGTATAAAGAATTTCGCAGGTTTTCAGAGCATAGCCGAGAACTGTATAGATGCACGTAATAAATTAAATATGCTTTTGAGATAAGTTAAATGATTTGCATTTCCGAAAATATTGTATAAAATATCTAGTGGGCGTTGATCAGGAACCTCCGTCTACGTTCATACATATGGTCTTATTTTCCAATTTACCAATAATGTGATATATGCACAGGTTTTGAAGGCGCTCTAATTTGAAAACAATATTCTATAACATTTGGAGAACATATTTTTCCGGGATCGAGCAAAGGGATTAAGAATGTTTGATAGAATTGAGCTTTGGTTTTATCAACTAGAAAATTTTGAAATCCCTTGAAAGTCTACGACAATCAGTCTCATTTCCTTGAGGTTTCCAGATAATTGATGGATTCACAGAACGAATCTGTCGACTGATATCAGCCAATACCGTTAGTTAATGAGTTTGGTATGTCATTTAGCGTTAGATGCCGTAAATCCGAGAGTTTCAATTTAAAGATAAATATTTGACTATTAATGTTAAGAGCTTGAAACTTAATTTAATTACTCATTGAAAGCATTGATGATTTTTATTTTAGAATATGAAATGGATAATATTTGTTTAAATATATCCAAGTAAGGAAATATTTTTTTTATTTGGAATGGAATAATGTATTATTTATATTGAAGCAATCTGAATTAGCACCGTGCGCTGACTATATAGTAGCTCACGGTGCTAATTCAGACATAAAAAGTCGATGATCTGCTATTTTAACCTAGATTCTTAAAAAAGTAAATGTCTGAGTTAGCTGAACGCAAAATGCTGGTGCATTGTTGATGTGAAGATACTATGAGCGCGTGGGCGAATCTGGTCTCAAAGTTTTCAACGCGGCAAACAACTGTGGTAAACAAGCTTCTGTATGCCATCGAGCTGTAACTGTATTTTTACCTAGCTCAATATTACCCACGAAATTCATTCCCGAATAAATAACACGCCTCCTCTTCTTTCGATTGAATGTAAGTTGTTTACTTGAAGCGGCTTATAATCATCTTCGAATACCTGTCCATATTACTTTGTGATTTCGTTGCTGACAAAAAATACAACCAACTTTCATTATCCGAAATAACAAAATTCTTATTATCGTGTTCCTAACCCCAATTTTTTCCTAATATTTACACCAAACGGGACTCAATTTTTTTCAGCATTTTTTACGCTTAGTCACTCCGACATCTACAGTAAGTCAGTTAACAGCTTTGAGAGTGCAAAATCCACTAATTTCAGGTGAACCGATATAATTCCCATAATAGGTCAGAAGTGTTTAGTCTTTGCTCACCGTTTGTATGTAATTAATTTATTTTTGTCTGTTCTTAATTTTAGGTACTCTCACAAGTTCTGTGTTTTTGTGTTAAGATTTCTAACGGCTGACTCAAACGAGGACCGTCTTCAAAATAAACAGACAACGTTTAGAATGTATATAATATATCTCTATACTCATTACAGATGACCCATTCTAACTAAATAATTTTTGATTTTGCTGACAATAACATTTTTCAGTTAGTAATCAGTGAAAAAAATTATAATAAATAACAACGCGATAAACGACATCCAGGAAGGGTAAAATATTTAAAAAATTGCTCACTGCTTTGTATATTTTTGTATTTGCTAATAATTTATATTCTATACACAAAGAAAGTAGTTTGTATTAAACTAAACAAATCAGCGCTGAGTTATTTCAAATAAGACTTCTGCCATGATTAACCTTATACTAAATTCTAAGAATTAATATTATTTCATAAGAACGTACGATAAAAAATATTCTGAACGAACATTTTGGATATTTATAAATCATTCTTTCATTTTGAGGTAATAACATTTGTTCGTTTTTTAAACAGAAGTATTATTATTGGTTTTAATTAAGGTATCTTTCAAGATATATAAAATAAAATATCTCTTTTTCGTCAATTGTATTTCATCTATAGTAGATCCCACATTATTTATATTTTAAACTTCACTAAATTATCAACTGAAAATCAGTTTGGGCTACTCGGCAGTAGCTATTTTCGTATGTTAAAAGCTTGTACTGATTATATTGTACATCGCAAGAAAATATTTGAAGAACTTCCTTCCTACCCACTTCAAAAATTCACCCTTAGAATTTAACGATGTGTGCATGCAAGAATGTATGTTAACCGTCGAGCCAAGAATCCGTTCGAGTCCTTTGATGTTTGAAAAAAATTAACTCTATTCGACCGAAAGCTAATCTTACATCGTTTTAAATATTTTTTTATATCTATGATCGTATGAAGTATTAAGAAAAATGTTCAGCTATATGCTGTTTAATTAAAAAGCTAGATCTGAAAAACTTTCAACATTGATCAAATTTAATCGTATAAATGTATTGTATCGTTAAATGCATTGAAGAATTTTCACTGAATTTCTGCCTATGATCTTTTTATAGTGTAACGAGCTAAAAAATGTGAATATTATAGTAACTTTAAGTATAAAATTTCAAAATCGTTCGCAATATTTGTTTTATAATGTTTATATTAATTTATCGTAAAGTAATAAGATTTCTAGCAATATATTTCACATTAATCAAATCTTTATTCTATAGTTCTTCTTATTATTTAAAACTAGTTTTCGAGAGAAAATATATCCATAAAGGACGGAGAATATTTATTATACTATTCTCACATTTCGTACAATTTTATTTTGAAATAAAATAATCCAAAGTATCTGTGTAGAAAATCTCTCTGTCTTCCTTTTAAAGAATTAGCGATGATATAATTCTATGTCGACATTATGCTCCTATATGACACTCTGTCATCTCATTCACATAACAGTCTGTGAAATCACTTAAGATTAATTAAAAAATTGATTAATCTGTTAATTTTCTCTTAATCAAAAAGTGAGATACCCCTTCCGTTTGTATATTCCCTCAAACCCACGCAAATATGGAATAAAATTGCTAATGTTTTGTGATTCAAAAACTTTCTATATGTTGAATTCCTTTACTTATACCGGAAAAGATTCAAAGGAGATACCCGTCGCACAATGAGGACTTCAGTTTTCCACTTTTATTCATGGGTCAAGCCAAAATATTACCTATGATGACTGTTTCACCTCAATAGAGCCATCAGCATGTTGAAAAATAACAAAAAATAAATACAAAACCACTTCTTGGAAATGAAGAATCGGGAGAAACATTCCGACAACAACAGAATGGAAGTAAGAGGGCGGAGTAGATACTTTTGAACATTTGTACCATATACAAAATGTTTCATATAAAACACGCCGTTGGTGTTTTTGTGTATTTTATTGTATATTGAATGTTGTTGGAGTTAATTTCTTGATATTATTGAATACCTTCAACGTCAATGGAAAACAGGTTTACAGAAATAGGCCCTTATATCTAAAGGCGCTTGTAATTGATTTCATGAAACCTCATCTTCAAGACCGTTTTCTTGCAATGAACTTTACCGATAAATCTTCAGATATTGTAGGTATCATTAAAAAAAGGGGCGTATTTAACGTTCCTTTTTCAAAATTGCATTATATTTCATTTAAGACTGATAGTCGTGTTACATGACTATATTTTGATACTTTTAATAAAGGTTTAACTTTCATTAAAAGTATATTTAATTCGTTGGGTTACACATGCACCCTATGGTACGGTTTATGTTTTTTTCTTAATGTAGGTGTGGCTCTAGGGTGAAGAAAACAGCTACCGCAACTTGTAAATAAGAAACCTGACTCTGTATATCCGCAAATAAATTATAGTGAAAAACAAAAATATACGGCGTAATGACCAAAATCAAACAATAATAAGAAAACATGAAATAATGCCACCCAAGGGGACCAAAACAAGAACCCACAAAAAGTAAGATTCCGTTATTGTCTGTATCTCTTGAAATCGTCGTCGCAAGTTAATCTTATATTATTTTATTTAAAACTTCTAATCAAATGCAAGTACGATTTCTTAGATTTTCCAAAGTTCCAGATGAAAAATTAGAGCGATATTTCACGACAATTCAAAACTTAATATTTTGCAAACGGGGCTTGAAAATAATAAATTCTAAATGTACGTAACTATTTTTTAATAGTTTATCCAATGGTAACATACTCGATAACGTACCCAAAAAAAGTAGGAGAAATTATAAGAACAATAATTTTAAATATTTTTTGTAAACTAATTATAAACTAATATATCTCATATGAGGCTTGTCATTGTATAGAAACTGTGAAGCTGTGTAGACTGACGACTAACATGACGAAATTATTACAATTCCTTGCTTCATTATGAAACACGAATAAGTCACAGGACAAAGAAATAAGTTAATTTTGTAACAAAGATTTATATAAATATCGAGCAAGATTTCTCATTACCTGTCATGATTACAAAGTTAAATTTATGTATAAAATTTATATATTCTACGATAAACATATTATCAACAAATATTCCAATTAATATCAATTCAAAATGTCAGAATACTGAATGTAACGAAATATTAAAATTGTCTAGCTTTGCTTAGGTAAACGCTTCTAATTGTCTTAATTAAATCCAGTAATCTTATATAATTGAAGCAGTAAAACGTAAAATGAATATTATGAATTATAAGTAATGAATAAAAGATTTTTAAAAGTTCATAAACAGTTATAAAATATAGACTCGTATGAGGTGACAAGGAAAGCTAAAACAATTTGGGACCTATCAATATGTGTATTATGATCTTACCATTTTAAATTTATTCAAACCTACAAACCTTTGTGAGAAGCTTGTTCATAAAATGTTATTTCCTTCATTTCTACGTGGCGACGGAAGTTAAATTACGGGTACGGATATCGTGTGAAGTCTTACATTGTATGTTTATAGTTTGAATTTAATTTAATTCACATATTGTGCTTCGTGCCTCGCGTAAACTTTGCCATTTAATAAAAACGGTGAGTGAAAATTTTTTGTTCTTTCATTATCATGAATCTTTATTACAGCGAATTTTCCGAGCCGGTTTAATAGCAAACGTGTAGAACTGTGGCGTACAATCGGATATAAGAGCATATTTCCCTATAATTGTAGGTATAGGGAAATATGCTCTTATATCCGATTGTACGCCACAGTTCCTTGGACGTGTTTATTTTAACACAATTTATATCTCGTTGTTATTTTGATAATATTAAACCACGATATTAGATAATGTTATCAAATTCTGTTTTTATTTAAGTTTTATGAATCGGTTATAGTTAATGCATTGTAGTGGTAAATACTTAATGATAAATCAAATTAAAGACGATTTTAATGTAATTTTATTATACGCGATATTAAACTTTTTCACAAACAAAAGAAATAAGCTAAGAGAAGTTGCGTTGTACAGCCAGCATATAGTCCATAGACTAAATAAATTGTCGACTATAGATTTATTATCATAGATAAAAGAATTTCTTTTAAGTATTTCATTATTTTTAGTCGCTGATATGTATGCTGGAATACTGTGTGTATTTAGCCGGTACATATTGTTCACCAATATAGCTGTGGCTACACGGTCGTTATTTTTATTCGAAATCTTACATTCTTATTTGTCAAATTTTACATTACAACCCTTTTTAGTCATTTGACTCACTGATATTAAGTCGGTGGCTAATTCAGGTACATATAAAACATTTTCAACTTTTATAGTTTCACCTTTCCGCAGGCTTACACAGTCAGTTTCTTGTCATCAGCAAGCTTTATAACACTGACAGGTGGTCTTATTTCATCATACAGCCAGTCACGGTGCATTGTCAAATGCATTGACGCTCCAGAATCTATAAACCAGCTGCTGTCATTGTTCAGAGTTGTCGTCGCAGAAAACACGGCCACATAACTCGAATCTGCAATGTTTACTTATTTGCCCATACATATTGCACACAAAACACCAGGTCCTTTGCTTGTGTTTGTGAATGTCTTCTTATTAAGAACTTATTTGGTAAACTGCTTCGGTAAAGTATTTCTTTATATTTATTTTGAAGTAATAAGAAACTCAAAAGCGTTTCAAATCAAGATTTGTATCAAACTTACGACTTGCAATCAAGTCAAGAAAAAAATAGTTTTTCTTATTACGACGATTTGAAACTCTTCAAAATAAAGTGAAAAATCTCAGGTTCCAAATACGCTTTGCTGTTTGTGCAACTCAAATGCTTCTCTCCGTTCGATATTTTCTGAAATTTACATTGTGAAGGACGGGGAAAATGATTATAGAATTAACATACTGCATTCGATGTTAATTAGTTTCAATGCACTTTTCTGACGATGTAGCTAATCGAACCGAGATGAATATTTTTTCCTCAACTTAATGATATATTTTATCTCTACACAAGAGAATGCGCTAAGTGATGTGGAAAACAAAACGTCTAATTTACTGGTTGTAATTTCCGCTTAAGAGCAATAGAAAAATATGTTTTTCTCTTGATGATAATTATTGACCGAAAAATTCATGACCGATGCTAAAAAAGATTTGGCACTAGAGCTCAGAGTGGACAAAGGCCATCCTTTGAATAACCGTCTATTCCTATATTTCGATCGCCGGTTCTTTTCTTCCATAATATAGAAATTTGGCTTCACAAATTCCATCTATCTCTCTTGGCTTTCCTTTTTCTCTTTTCTTCCTAAATTTTATTGAAAATATTTTTTCGCAGTATTATTCTCTTCCATTCCAATTAAGTGAAGGGCTTAATTCACTCTCTTTTAATTTAAGATATTTAATCATGTTAATATTCTTACGAGTATATAAAGTAAGCCACCAGTACCAAGATCAAAAAATATTATTAAGTTAACTCCAAAGAAAAATTATTAAGTGAACTCTTTGAAATGTTTGGCTACATTTCACAAAATAAACATTTAACTTGGAGAGAGCCTTTTAATTACTCAAATACAAAAATGTGCTCGAAAATGAGGTATTATCTTCACTTTCAGAAAAATATTTTCCATTTCATTTGGTCGCAAGTCCTAATTTTCATATTAATTTATACCATAAACCATCTTAATTTTTCATCATTTTAAGGGTGCATTTTTAAAAACCCGAATTTAATCATGCAAGCCTTGGACAAATTACAATGCAAACGTTTTAGTTTCTACTGCAAATTGATAAAAACATGTATAAATAAATAATTAAATCGATATAATTTACTGTTATATGTTAGATAAATACCTGGCTCGTTTTTTAAATTGCCTGTTAATTTATTTGAATAAAATAAAAAAAGACTTTCGTATGTTAAATAACTGCCCATCTCGTGTTTTAAGTTATTCATCAACTTAATTCATATTTTTTACATACAGATAGTAGTTAAATCAACATGATAAATTCTGTAAGTTCCTGAGGACTACAGTTTCTCCATCTAAAAGAATTTTTTGGAACGTTGTCAATAGGCCAACCTGTCGAGTATTTTCGTCACATGTTTTCAAGGGGAATCTGAGAAAATATGTGACGAAAATACTCTACAGGTATCAAGTATTTAATACACATTTGTCTTTACAGCTTTTCTAATAAGCAACCTGAAAGTATTGTTAGTGTAACATAATAAATAAATAAGGTATGAAATAAAATCACATCACTTGTTTTTAAAATACGTAAAATGCCCTGTTTGTCCCCTATTCGTCTTACGAAACTAATATTGACCTTCATAATGATGTACTATTTTATTTTTCATTATCGTTTTATGTTCTTATTTCTTCAATATTCATTTCCACGAATTTTTTTTATTTGATAATAAAAATAAGTCGTCGTTTGGCTAGAATCAATCGGATGTAACAATTTATCTAGGATGAATATTTTTCAATATACTTTGAAAATTCAGTATGAGCAGGTAAAAAAGGCTTTAGAAGTGTTCAACATATTTGAAACCTTACATTGCAAGATTTTCTGATGCGTGCTCACCCCAACTACAAAGGGAAAAAGTTTGTAGAAAAATCTGAACTTTGCAATGAATTTAATATTTTATAAATATTAAATTCATCTCAATTTAGATAAACCTTAACCTATTTAAATGCCAGTCAATTATTTCATTTCTCAACGTTTTAGGAAATCCTCGTTTTGGATAATGGATTCCTAAAAAAATTTCCATCGCAAATTTCCATCCCGGTAATGATAAAAAAGTAATTATGAGTAAGGATGCAATAATGAAATATTCCATACACACTTGATAGGTAAGTTTTTGAATATGTTTATTTAATAAAGTGACTAATCTTTATTTAATAAATTAACTAATCTTATCTCTATTTTTATTCACAGATTACAATTAACTGACTGACTTTATCGATTAATTAAATATTTATTACTAATATATGAATCGTTCTATTTCCATTTATTTCGTTGACGTGGTAAAAAATAAATAATACTGTATAATATCGGTAAAAATAAATATGAAACGCAGTTTGTTTCCTCTTTATTTTCAGAAGCTTCATGTTCCTAGAAAATTCAGTACCAAATTTCATAACTTTTTCTCGGTCAACTTTTTTTTTGGGTATTTTTTACTCCATCATGCCGCAATTGCTAAACAAACCACTACGAAATGTAAATTTATAGCTTGTAACTAGATGCAGTATGTAGGCTTCTTTTTACCTTGAGAACTATATTAATTTTAAAGGACGAAATCTTAACTAACACCATAATTACAAATATTGTTAGTTAAAAAATATATATAAATTGCGTATTTAAATTTGCGCATAGATAGCTTGTGACCAGAAATATACATAAGAAAAACACAATTAGTTTGAGTTTAAACTCCAGCCTGCAAAGAAATAAAGCATTTTATATATTTTCGTAAAACCGCAACTATAAATTAATAAAGACGTCAACAAGTAATATTTAAAGCAAGAGATAGAGATAGTTTGATTAATTTGTACGAGCCACGTGCAGGAGCTCAACCGAATCGATTGACAAAAACCATCCATTAGAGCAAATTGCTATCTCACAATTCCTTCAACTAGTTTGACTTCTAATAAGACCGTCGTACAGGTGTTTAAACGTAGAAAGAAATTGTAGCAACAACAAACATTTTTTTAACATAAATTAAAAACTCATCATTATAATTTTATGAACTGAGTAATCTTGTCACTATGTTTTGATTCACCAATTATAATTAACTGCCTGACTTTATCTATTAACATAAAATCAATTCAAATGTATAGAATCGCTTGTGGGAATAAAGTTTGTATTAAAAATGTATCTAAATAACCTCTTTAAAAATAATTATGAAACGTAGTTTTTCCCCTTCACTCTCAAAAGTTTCACGTTCCTAAAAAATTCAGTACCAACTTTCATAATTTTTGTCTTCATAAACCTACAAGGGTAAAGTAATATAACCGTCAACAACTAATATGGAAATCAAGAGCGCATCGTCGTTTAACTAATTTGTGTGAGCCATATGCCCGTGTTCAATTTAGTTAAACAGAATTGATTTTAACGAGAACCATTCATTAGAACAAATTGCTGTTTCAAAACTTCGTAGACTGGTTTGACTTCTAATGAACTATTGTACAGGTATTTTAAGATACATAGAAATTGCAGAGAAATTGTAGTCATAGTGTCATTTTTAGTAATACTCATTGTATTTTACAAGGACAAATGATACGGGAATTCTACCCCAACCATTAAATACAGATGTTGTCTCATTTTCAGTATAAATACCGCTTTAATAAACGCACTCCCTTCGAATCTCTGAATCCGAACTGCGGTGAAAGACTTCACCACAGTTCGCACATGGCACTTGGATATACTTTTTCCTCGTTTTATTTACAAAATGTATAACGCGTATATTAAGTACAACGTCATTGTTTGTGATGTTTGTACCAAGTGAATAACGCTTATAGCATAATTATAAAACACAGGCTGTAAAACTGACACGGAACTGAAACAATTTTCATAATTTCTGAATGGAAGGGACAAAGTATGAAGGACTGAAAGTAAAAAAAATACCCACTATCTTATGCAAAATTACTTTTTGTGGAAGCGTCAGAATTAATTTTTTTAAACAAAATCATTGACATACTTTAATAAGTATAATAAAGTTCTGAATTGAATGCAAAAAAAATTGAAAATTTGTAATTAATGGCGATTTAAACTTAATTATTAAAATCAATTTTTATGTAAAACTTGTGATTAAAATAATTTTATGTCGATTTTGTTACTTTAATAAGGTAACAAAATTCATATGTGATGGAGAAACCCTCTATCGTGTAATATGTGTACTTGTCATATTTATAACTTTATCGTCCGTTTCCGTCAACCGTGCTAAGTTCAGGCCGTTTATTATTATGTTAAAAGCCCAATCCCAAATTAATTTAATTAATAGCAAAAGTTACTGTTTTTTGGCAATAATAATAACGACGAACTATATAGCCAGTGTCCAAAGTTAAAAGGACCCGAAAATTATGAAGATTGGTGTTTTGCGGCACAAAGCGTATTCGAGTTGGGAAGCATGACGAAGAACGACGCTAAAGCTACAGCAAAACTAATATTAACCATTGATCCTTCGATTTATGTTCATATTAAACAGGCAGTCACAACATACGATCTGTGGACAAAACTGAAAGGTATATTTGATGACTCCAGCTATACAAGGAAGATCAGTTTGCTAAGAAATCTCAACATTATTCCACTAGAAAACTGTGAGTCAATAACACAGTATGTGACACAGATTGGAGAAAAGAATGAGCGACTTCAGTTTACAAGATTCCAGTTAACTGATGAGTGAATTGAAGCATTAATATTAGCAGGATTGCCAGAAAAGTATTCACCTATGATTACGGCTATAGAGCATTCGGAAAATAAGGTTAGCGCAGACGTCATTAAAATTAAGTTGATGGACATGTGTGCGGATGTTGGTAATGCATCCGGTTCCGATTGTACATTTATAGCAAGAGAAACGCATGGATTTAGGAATGCCAACCACAAAAGCTGTCATTTTCTAAGACAATCAGAAATGTCAATGTCAAAAGGAGAAAAAAGGTATTAAATATAAACAGATCTGGCATTATAAAAAGTGTTGGCAATCAGAAAATACCGAAAGAAAACAAACCAACACTTTCAACACTATTTTCCTTAGTGGCAAGTTCCATCGAGAACGGAGCAAGTAAACACATGACTGCAAATGAAAATAACCTACTAACTTCGTCGCATAAACTTGAAATGAAAGAAATTATTATTGAAAATTAGACAAAAGTTTCAGTGCTATGTTCTGGCCACGTAAACATCTTTACGGTTACGAACGATAATGAATACGACATTTCAGTTACGGATGTTTATGTATACCAGATTTGACTACCAACTTGTTTTCCATGAGTTAGTTGATTAAGAATGGCAACAATGTTATCTTCACAGAAAATGTTTGTTTTATTTATAATCAGTAGAATTAGTTGATGATGTGTATAAGTTGCCGACAGAACAGACTTTAGCAGCAACTGCAGTCTAGCAACTAGCATCTTTTGAGACTTGGCACAGACGCTTGGGATACATAAACAGTGTTAGCCTAAATAAAATGGGGCTGTAGGAGGAATTTCATAACCACAAAATAGCAAATATAGTTAAATCATCGTGCATCATTTGTTGTGAATGCAAACAAGCTACACTGCCATTTCAGCAGACTTCATCCAAGATATCAATTTGTTGGAATTGATTCACGCAGATGTGGAAGATCCTATGGAAAATCTATCCATTGAAGATAAAAGTACTATATTTTATTTGTGGATGACTGCAGTAAGATGGCATTTGTGTATTTTATGAAGACTAAGAGTGCAGTATTTTCAAGAATTCCAGTTCATGGTTGAAAAAAAGAAAAACAAAAAGGTGAAAATTCTAAAGACAGATAATGGTAGTATATAATTTGAGAAGTACTTGAAGAAACAAGGAATCATTTGCCAAATAATTAATGCTTACAAGCCTGAACAAAACAGTCTATGCGAGAAGATAAATAGATTTGTAACTGAAAAGGCTAGATGTTTGATCTTCAATGCAGGTTTAGACAAGAAATTCTAGGCAACGGCCCTCAATATTTCGGTGTATTTAAGAAATAGGTCTGTTGTTGCTAGACTGAACAGCAAAACTCCATACGAAGTCCGGATAGGACAAAAATTGAACTTAAGCCATTTGCGTATATTTGAAAGTGCAGTCATGGTACATGTTTCTAAAGAAAAACGTTTGAAATTGAACAAAAAGGCTAAGAAATTGATTTTATTCGGCTGTACAGAGATTTGGGTACATTAGTCGACAATCAATGCTGTGACAACCAACAGAGACATTGTGATCATGGAGACTTCAGATGAGAACATGATACAATTACCTGTAGAATGCATGTCTTCAACTGAAGAGAATAGGTCAGAAGAAGAAAGTTCAATCTCAGAAGAAGGAAATGAAAAACATGCAACCTATGTCCCAAGTTCAGAAGCTTCTTCGGTGAGTACCTCAAATAATAGCTTTTTCGACACAACTTCAGATCAGGAAATCACGCTAGTCGATTTGAACGATCAGGAAACTCAACAAAAACATACAATGAGAGCACCTAATAGGTATGGCTTTAGTACTTCATGTGGCTCTGAGTGTGAAGAATATAATGACAGTGAGATCACGTCCATGAAGCTATAAATGGTCCAGAAAGTATGTTTTGGGGAGAGTGAGTTTTTAATACGATATATGATAGTAGTAACAATGTATGTTATTGGGCAAGATTAGTGGCTAAAGGCTTCTCGTAGAAAGCTCGTGAAGACTTGCATGAAACTTTTTCCCCTGTGCTTAGATATTCTACCTTTAAGTTATTATTTGCTTTTAAGTTAAACTTAGATATAAGTCATCTTGATGTAAACACAGCCTTTTTAATGGTTTTTTTAAATGAAATAGTCTATAAGCAGAAACCTGTCACTTTTAAGTATAATGATGGTGATAAAAAGTGTTAAAATTGAAACAACGATATACGGTTTTAAGGAATCTTCCAGAGCTTGAGATCAGAGGGTCAATGATTATTTAATTAAATTGGGTTATAAAAAATCTGAGCGTGAGCCTTGTTTATTCACAAAGTTTAAAGATAATGTGAAGATTATCATAGCATTATTGGTTGCTGATTTTTTGTGTTTTTTAATTGTTCCAAAGTTACTCATCAGTTAGTTGAAGAGTTAAGCTGAAAATGTAAAATAAAAACTTAGTTCAAATACGAAAATGTCTAGGTTTGAGGGTTAAAATAATTTAAAATTTGATAATTATTGATCAAGAACAAAATATAGATAATTTATTAAGAAAATTGAATACGTCATCCTTGTCAACAACTTATTGGTAGGTTGATTTACTTGGCATTTCTAATCAGACATGTTAGTGTTAGTTACCTTAGTCAATGTAATAATTTTTTCAATGCGACTCACTGGAAGCATGCAAAGAGAGTGTTAAGATACATAAAAAAATACAAAAAATTATGGCCTGTTTTAAAAAAGATGACTCCTCTATATTAGGTTTTGTAGATGCAGACTGGGGTTCAAATATTACTGACAGGAGATCATATTCCAGATTCTCTTTTAAATTGTCAAATACTGTAATTTGTAATTATAATTGTCGAATACTGCAAATAAATGTAGCCGTATCCAATATAGAAGTTGAATATATTTCTACGTCTGAAGCCAACAAAGATACAATTTATTTAAAGGATTTACTGTTTGAAATCCTTGGAAAATTGGATCCTATTGTTTTAGGTAATAATTGTCAAAGCACTCAAAAATTAACTTGGCATCCTATTCTATCCTATCCTATTTTCCATAGGAAATCAAAACATATAGATATAACTTACAATTTTGTTAGAGAGGCTGTAATGAATTGTTTTATTAAATTAGCTTATCTGAAAACAGCTGAAATGCCGGCAGATATTTTGACCAAAAGTTTAGGTTCTGTTAAATACCACTATTTTATAAAAAAGCTTTGCGTTTAACTTGTGAACTAATTATACGTTTATTTTTTTATTTTGTTAAGGGGAGGTGTTATTTTAATATGGTAACAAAATTAATATGTTATTGAACTGCCCTCTACCACGTAATACGTGTACTTGCCAAATTTATAATTTTGTCGTCCGTTTCCGTCAACATTTTTGAATATGAAATTTGTACCTTAACTCGCAATACAATTTTATAGTAATATTGAAATATGTGCCAAATTTAGACTCTTCATGATAAGATTACAATAATATTATTAATTTATTGACGTTGAAATCTTTTCATTTTAGCAAAATTACATAATATCGATTATTTATTATTATTTTTTCTATAAAGCCAATGGAAACTACCCTCCCTATCTGCGCAGTGCTATCGATGTAACCAATAATAGCTAAATTAATCGCTAATTTTCAATCCATGAAACTTTCTTCCAATTTATTAAAATGTATACGTTTCCTATTTTCCAGAAAAACAAGCTTCCTAGTTAATTAATTTTCATAGTGATATTTTGCCAATGCAAAAGGAAAATTATCAAATGAAATAATGAATTAGAGATGATAATTTTAATTAAAATCAATTTCTCAAATACACGAGTACAAATATTAAGTCATGTTAAGAACGTAGAAAGCCCCAAAAACTTCTGACGAATCTCCGTTGCTTATTTATAAAATCAGTGTATTTAATTAATTACATTGAGTATTTCAATTACCTTAAAAATTATCAGTGTAATTTCATTTATATTTGCTTTCACTAATATATAGGTTTATGGTCACCTTTTATTAAGAATTATAAATAATGACTTTAGTTCCCGTATACTACGAATAATGACTTTAGAGACCTTGACTTAAGTATTGTACTTTAGTGACCGTGACTTAAGTACTTAAGAACCCCATACATATCGAGGAAAATTTCTTGCCAGCTTGAATAATTACAAAAGCATAGGTTGGTCAAAGGAACTTTCTTCAAGGTTAATTCAAATAATTTATTACTGTACGCATATATCATTTTACTAATGTATTTTCATAACTTAAAAGGAAGAAAAATTATCCTTTAAGCTAAAACTTTCTTTATTCTGCAAGTCCTATAGGCGACTATAGATAAATTTTATAAAGAATATTTACTAAGTAATAGAACAACGAAAATTATAATGACGATATACAATTGCTACATATACTGTTCATAAAGAGAAAAATAGTAAAATTTGACATGAAAAAGCGATTGGCGGACGAAAAACAAAAAGCGAAAGCTTGGTAAGCTTTGAACTAAAAATCGAATTTGTTAAATTGGAATAAAAGTCAATCTGAGATCATATAATAAACGTAACTTAAATGACTAACCAATACGAGCATCTAATTCTATTAAAGTATTTTAGAAAATTTTCTGATCCGAATTTGAAGAACATTTTGATAAATTATTATAAAAATTTTGATAAAATATTAAACAATACTTATAAATATGTTTCGTTTTATTTGAGGTTACTACTTTATAAGCATGCAAATTTTTGAAAACAATGGGAACTACAGTAATATATTATATGCTGCTTTATACAATAGACGGTTTTAAGATTTATTCAGTAGTTCGGAATGAAAACAAATTATTTCTTGTCGGAAAATATAAATTTTATAAGCTTATTTTTAAATAACTATTGTAAGTGCTCATCAGAATTTCATGAAATTTAAATAATGTAAAGAGTGTAAATTTAAGTGACTTTTTAGTCATATGAATAACAATTATGTATTGTCCAAAATCATTTACAAATTAAAACGCAACGTCAAGTATATTCAAATCGTCTTGAAATTGTTTTTTTAAGAAACTTTAAAACAGGTTTTTTTACTAATGCCTTTAAGTATCAAAATTGTTATACTATTCATAAAATGATCTTCCCCATTATTTTTTAATTTGTAAAATTAATTTCTTTATAAATTATCCTCTTCTTATAAACATTCTCTTTTTCGTGATGAAAAAAGTATAATTTAAGATACAAATAACTTTCACTTAGAAAAACTGTGTTATAAATCTATATATTAATACGTGAAGCAAAAACTTTGGACCCCTTTTTACGAAAATTGCGCGGACGGAGGAGTATGAAATTTGGCATACTTATAGTTTATATGTAGAAGAAGTGCAGAACGCTATATTTATAATATTTTTCAATATATAATATTTTTCAATAATGATGCTTATAAAGTACATTAAATCAATAAATGAAACATTACACACACTACCATGCATTGGACACACACATGTATATACATACAATTGACATATGAGTAGTCTATAGTTTTATTTTTCCGCTGGCTTTCCATTGTAGTTTATCTGCCAGACAGTTCACAAGTTATTGTGCTTCAACTTTGTTATTTTCTCATATATAATAGTAAAAAATTGACCTTTTATCTAAAATTACAGTTGTTATTATTTAATGTAACATTATTAATAATAATCATAATATTAATACGTGAAGCAAAAACATTGTACCTCTTTTACGAAAATTACGCGGACGGAGGAGTATAAAATTTGGCACAGTTAAAGTTTGTATGGAGGAGTACGGAAAGCTAAAATTTTTATATAATAATGCATTAGAAACACATTAAATTAATAAAAAAAACATTACACATACTACCATGCGTTTGACACATACACACACATGTATATACACACATGTTGTCCATAATTTTATTTTTCCTCTGGCTTTCCATTGTAATTTATCTGCCAGACAATTTCTAAGTTATTGTGCTTTAACTTTGTTATTTTCCCATATATAGTAGTAAAAAAATGACCTTTTATCTGAAATTAGAGTTATTACGATTTAATAAAATATTATTAAATTTTCTAAAGGTTAATAATAACCATAATTTAAAGGTTAATAATAACCAAAATATTAATATGCGAAGCAAAACCTTTATACTCCTTTTTACGAAAATTACACATCCGGAGGAGTATGAAATTTGGCACACTTAAAGTTTATATGGAGAAGAGTGCTGAAAGCTAATATTTTTACATAGAAAGAGATATATAGATTTTATTAGAAATACATGCGTTTGACGATGCGTTGACACACACATATGTACTATTTTGTTTATGGTTGAAGTCTATGGTCAAACTGAGATTAATATTATTTGATTAATAAAATGTGGGGAGCAGTTACAAGAGATACATTTAAATGTGCACAAAATGTCACTCCAAAAGTTTTTTTAAGTCATGATTGTGGATTAATGGATTTAGAGTGCAGGTTTTGCAATGCGAAACATTTTGAATCTGAAGTGACTTTAGGCGACAGAACTGCATTCACTTCGTGTTGTCATAAAGGTAAAGCAATATTACCACCATTAAGTCAAAATAAATATTTCAAATCATTGTATGATGGACTTACTTCTAATGAACCCTTAACAAAAAATAAGTCGAAAAATTATTTTGAAAATATTCGGAAATATAATTCATGTTTTGCTATGGTTAGCTCAGAAGCCAAAGTTTCCGAGGCAGTTACAAGTGGAGTGTATCATTTTAAAATACATGATGTTTTTTATCATAGATCAGGTCCAATGACTGCTGCATATGGTCGCTCACTATGTTATGCGCAATTATATTTTTATGATGTTGACACTGCTATTAATTATAGATTACAAGAACGTTTTAATCAAACATGTAACAACACCATAATGCGAGAAATTGCTCTGCAATTGGTCATTCATTGCAATGAAAGATCATTGCCGGAGAGTCAAAAATCAAAATAAATATATTTGTATGCTCATTACAGTAAATCATGATTTGGATCTACGCCGCTTCAATGATGCAGTTCAAACTGATGTAGCTGTAATATTTAGTACGGTTGATGGTGAGCCACCTTTTGAACGAAATATGATTTCTTATTCAAAAGTTAATGGTGTAATTAAAAATATCTCAGTTCTGGATTCATCATTAGATCCTTTATCGTTCCCACTACTTTTTCCCAACGGTGATACTGGGTGGCATGTCAATATCGCACATAATGCACCAACTACATCTAATTCAAGAGCACCCAGAAATAAATTAGCCATGCTTCAGTATGCAGCCTATCGACTTGCAATTAGAGATGATTTCAGCATGTTACACCATTCGCAAAAATTGTTTCTGCACTGGATAGTTGATATGTATGTGAGAATAGAGGGCTCACGATTACTTTTCATTCGACAAAATCAAACAATTTTTAGGTCTGAAGTTTACAACAATTTAACATACTATTTAGAATTGAACATGAATGCCAGGAATGTTGGTCGTAGAGTAATTTTACCATATTCATTCAATGGATCTCCAAGAAATATGTATCAGAATTATTTAGATGCAATGTCAATTGTACAACATTTCGGAAAACCATATTTATTTATTACAATGACTTGCAATCCAAGTTGGCCAGAAATAGTTAACACATTGGTGTAGATGAAGCTGCTAATTTTAGACCTGATATTATTGTGCATGTATTCAAGTCAAAGTTGAAAGCATTCATAGAGGGCCTTATACAAAATAACATCTTTGGTAAAGTTGAAGCACTCATTTATACAATTGAATTTCAAAAAAGAGGATTGCCTCATGCTCCCATTTTACTCACTTTAAATGAGCAAGATAAAATTGTTAATGCTATAGATATTGATAAAGTTGTATCTGCGGAGATTCCTCACATTGAAACACATCCAACATTACATAAATAGGATGTAAAACATATGATGCATGGTCCATGCGGAGTACTTAATCCTAATTCTGTATGTATGAGAGATGGAAAATGCATAAAAGAGTATCCAAAACGATTTAATGAAACTATAAGTGAATCGATAAATGGGTATCCATTATACAGAAGATGTGATAATGGTATTAATGCAGAAGATCGTGGTAGTTGCCTTGACAATCGGTATGTTGTACTATACAATCGATATTTACTTGCTAAATTTAATTGCCATATAAATGTTGAAGTATGTACTACAGTCAAAAGTGTCAAATACATTTATAAATATGCGTATAAAGGCTATGACAGTGCATCTGTTGAACTAGAGTCTGGTGGAAATGAACAAGATCAAAATATAGAAATTAATGAAGTTACCAATTTTTCATTGGTCGTTATGTCGGATCAACAGAAGCCATATGGCGTATCTATGAATTACCAATGCATTTTCAATCACATACTATAATCAGACTTGATATTCATTTCCCGCGTCGACAGAATGTATACTTCCGAGAAGGACAAGAACGTCAAGTAATTAATAATGAAAGACAAACAAAATTATTATCATTTTTTGAGTTGAATCGATCTGATCCATCAGCACGAGAGTATAAATATACTGAAATTCCTATGCATTATGTGTGGGAAGATTCCCGAAATAAATGGAAGAAGAGAAGCCGTGGAGGTGATAAAATCATTACAAGGATATATGTAGTGTCACCAAAAGATTTCGAACTTTTTCACTTACGATTGCTTTTATTACATGTCTGTGGTCCGAAATCATTCGAGGATGTTAAACATACAATGCATTTTTATACCCTTCTTTTGTTGAAGCGTGCCATGCTCGCGGAATAGCTTCAAATTATAATGAATGGCGGGAATGTTTAAATGAATCAAAAGAATTACATTCACCAAAACAATTGCGGAATTTATTTGGTTGCTTTTGTGCAATAAATGTGCCAGCCAATGCTTCAGCGTTATGGAATGAATTTAAAGTATATCTTAGTGAAGATTTTCTAAGACTTTACAACAAAGAAGTATCCTTTAACAGAACTCTATTAGAAATTGATGATATTATGATTGTTCATAATTTGTCCTGTCAAATTCTTGGTTTACCAGTTCCCACATACTCGCAGAGAATAGAAGAAGAAAATACTATTGATATAATAGAACAAGAGATGCTGTTTTGTGAGTATTATCAAAGTGCAAATATTGAACAGCGTAATCTCATTGATCAAGTTATTCGTGATATTTTGTATCATGATACTGGATCCAATGTTTTTTGTTTAACCGCTCACGCTGGTTGTGGCAAAACATTCACTCAAAGCTACGGTAGTTTCATAAATTCATCACAATTGATAATTTTGATGAAGTTTTTATGTGTCCTTTGCAAGTGTTGAAAATCATAGATAGATTATTGCGTGATCTATGTGATGAAAATGATAAACATAGAGTGTTTGGAGGAAAAACTATACTTCTGTGCGGTGATTTTCGGCAAATCTTACCAGTAATCTCACATGGATCATGTGGAACTTTAATTTAAAATTGTGTTACAAGTTGGCATGAATTTTCTAATTTTCATAAGTTACATTTACTCGAAATATGAGAGCTTTACCAAATGAAATAGAATGTGTAGAATTCTTGAAAAAAATTGGTAATTCAAAAAAAATTGGTAAGGCCCCACAATTCCCTCAGTTTGGTAAAAATGTTATTGAAATACCTCATCAATTAATAGAAGATAAAAACAATATTATTATTGAGGTGTATGGAAATATTTGCCATAACATACTCTCAGAAAATATATTGAAC
This sequence comes from Druceiella hillmani, assembly GCA_039881145.1. NCBI lineage: Eukaryota > Metazoa > Arthropoda > Insecta > Lepidoptera > Hepialidae > Druceiella > Druceiella hillmani. The sequence goes on along the minus strand of JAYKKI010000001.1, from coordinate 86,360,492 downwards.
TCTGTTATTTTAGCACCTACAAATGACGATTGTACTTTGATTAATACTGATATACTTAATCAAATTCCTGGTGAACAGCGAATCATAGCTATGATAATGACAATGACATCAATAACTATCCGGTAGCGTTTTTAAATTCTTTGTCTATTAGTGATTTACCACCGCATAAGTTAGTACTGAAAGTTAATTGCCTAGTTTTATTGATCAGAAACTTAAATACTAAGGGCGCATTAGTCAATGGAATAAGATGTATCGAAATTCAATAGATTGCGAAATTTTAACTGGGACCGCACGCAGTAAGAGAATTTTGATTCCACGTATAAATTTAACGTACTCTGGAACTATTTTACCGTTTAACTTTCAAAGAACACAATTGCCTATAATACCTGCATTTGCGATGACAATAAATAAGTCTCAAGGACAAACATTCCAAAAGGTTGGAATTTTATTGAATCGGCCAGTTTTCACACATGGGCAATTGTATGTCGCAGCAAGTAGAGTCCGTTCATTCGATGGTCTAAGGTTTTATAATTCCGAATATAACGGTCAAGGATGTTTAGCAAACGATGAAAGAGTTTTTACAAAAAACAGTGTTTTCAGAGAAGTTTTATACCGTTAATTATATTATCGCAATATGCGATAAAAAATGCTATTCAATGGAGAGCATTTTTTACCGCATAATTTTTTTATTTCGCATCATCTTACAGCATGTTCTGTTTCAATAATTTTTTTTTAAAATAGGTATTCTTTATTTTTCTCCTTTTTGAATTCCATATAATTAATTTTTTTTAAATAGGAAAATAACAGCATTGGCGAAATCTGTGGTTATAGTAGTATATAGTCTTTGACAATAGAACCTTAATAATGTTTGAGCATTATATTTTAATAATTTATATTAAATAATTTAAATTTATTATGGTCGAATTTCGACCACTGGGCGACCACTAGTTAGATTAATTAGGTGACCTACGACAGCAGTTAGTTTTTTTTTAGTTTTCATTCCATCTTACGTATCTCAACAAAAGACAAAATTAAAACGATTAGGTTAAAAGGTATAACTGCACTCGTACATAATCGGTTATGTATATATAAACGCCACCTTAAATTAATTAACTTAACTCAAATCGAACTGTTTCAATAATTTCTATTGATCTGTTTTAATCCCGCTCACTCGACCTTACCATCTAAGTGCCAATAATTGAATTTTATTTCCTCGAAGAACAAAATAGCTTTAAATTTTAATCTGAATCTTAAGCATTATTTCAATAATAATTGAATTTCAGTTAGTTTAATTGTTTCTTTAATGTTTTTACGTTATATTCAAACGAACATACTAATAGATAAACTAAAAAAAACAAGTATAAAGGCATAACGTCCCTTAAGAAAAGGTATAAAGGGTAAAGAGGTATGCCGTAAGTAAGTCATAGTAAGAGTAAGGTACTATCGTGCCCTATAAGAGGCAATAATAGGTAGTGTTTTTGAGATTTGATTGTATGATACTCGAAAAATTAAGCAGACTCAAACAATTAGAGACACACCATAATTGTTTAAAAAAAGCATCACCAATTTTTTCAAAAATATCTTCAACGTCAGATATTATTTAAAATTCACGACTATTTAGTTTAATAAAACACTGTTTGTTTATTTAATACATATAACCTCTCAAACGAATTTAAATATTAACTCGAATGTACGAATAAATCTAATAACCATTTCACTTTGCTTTAGGCTTGCTCAAACTTCATAAATCATTTACAGAAACACTACTATCAATCTTGTTCAATTGTGCGATATATTAACGCTAAACTTCCAAACTTATCCGCGTCATTGTCTAGTTACACTTTAAATCATCCCGTTTTCACAAAAGCTTTGTAATGTTTTAAAAATGCGAAAAGCGAACTTGGAAAGCGCACAGAAGCGTGGAGGAACGCAATTTCACAGCGATCATTATTATTCAGAAAGCAGCAGGCGGTATGGATAAGCAACAACGGCGGTGGCGTGTTGCCAGATGGTCGGTAATCTTCGCTGAAAATATGGCCAAATCATTGTGATATAATATGCCAAGTTTACCTAAAGATATAAACATTTAACTAGTTTTAAAAAAAGCTTTTTAAAAAGGGTAGACAGAAGATAACTATATTTATATTATATAATACTCGTTGGTCCGTGCGAATAATTCGCAAGTCACCGAATGATAATATAATATGAAAATAAGTTAACGAAAGGTACTTTATTTTGAAAAGTAATACTAAAAATGTTATTGTAAAAAAATGTCAATATATAACGTTGCTTACAATATAAACACTTTTGAAAATTATATGGAGGATTAAAAAGTGTAAAAAATATTTGTAAAATTAATTTTAAATTTTTTTTGTCATTAGGGGTGACGGTAATCTTCCAAATGATAAGTCAATCATTAGTGTTGATGAAGTATTAAGGAATATATGGCTTGACGATAAAAAATATCTTTGAGAATTAATATAGGGTGATCATTGGCCCGTGCGAATAACATGAAAGTCACTGAAGGGAAATATAATGTGAAAATAAGTAAAATAAAGGTGTCTTATTTTGAAAAGTAATAATAAAAGCCTCATGGTAGAAAATTGTCAATATATGGCACTTCCTTAAATAATTATTGTCTGAACGACTGGCGTGTATATTTGTCAATAGATGGCGCTGTTCATAATATAAACACCTCTGAGAAAAAACATATAGAAATTAAAAAATGAATTGAAAAATTAACTTTGAATTATATGTTTATTTTTCGTCATTAGTAGTGAAGGTAATCTTCAAATGATAGCACAATCATTGGTTTTGATGAAGTATTAAGAAAGATATGGTGTACCGATAAAAAACACCTTTGAGGAATAATATATGGAGATAATATAATTTTGCTTAAATTCACTGAAATAAATAAATCTATTGGCCTGCTAAATTAAATAAAATACTGTTATAATGATGAACAGTTAATATAAAAGGTATTATTACATCTAGTCAGTCTAATTACTCAAATTATCGACGAAGATATAAAAAATTATGTACAGTATTACCAGATTCCCGCACGTTACAAGTGTAACTTCTTTTGGATTTTCTGTTGTTTATTTACATGCAAGTATGTAAGTGTATACTTTAATTTTTCAGTTATTAATTTATAAAATAACAATTGCATTTCTTTTTTTTCACAGAATGTTTTTCATCAGGGATATTTAACGCACATGTTTGTGGTAAATAGAACAAAGGCACAGGTTGTCAGTTGACGTGTGTGTGTTTCAAAATTAAACATTTTTTCTTGTCAAATTAAAACTAAAATATAACATCTAGCAATTTCAGCATTTGTATTTAAATATTGTATCAGTATTACTTAACGTTAGCTAAAGTTTTTCTCTCGTTAACAAACAAAATTACATCATAAAGATAAAAAATATACTTGTGCCATGCAATAGTATTCAATTAAACTTTGGATTTTTATTTGAACTAATATTTTGAGTCAGAGGCATTGCAAAAATATTAAATAATTAGGAAACTAGGATACGGCACGAAAACACGTAATAAGGAAACCATTTCATACTTAACCTCTTTCTGTCACAATGTATCGTTGGAAAATATAAAATTTTAAATTTTGATACATAAATGCCGAGTTCACAGCCTAATAAATTTATTTACTCTCAATAAAAGGCAGCGTTAACCGAGTTAGATGAGCTAATATTAATAATAATTAATATATTGAATAAACTATTCTACTTAAATTTATTTACAATTATATATTTCTATATTCTTTGATCATTGGACACAGAAGACTGTAAAATTATTGTAGGAATAATTACTTCTAATTAATCAAGAAATTCATTTTAAAAACCTCTAAATTTATTAATTATTTTAAATATTTTTAAGTATTTACTTTTCCCAAGATATTACAGTAGAAGCCCTCTCCCTGTAAAATAAATATGATGTGTTATAAACTGACGAGTCATAATAATTATTAACAAGAGTAAAAAAGACGGACAGGAACGAAAGTCAACAATAAAGAACCATTTGTACTGAAATAATTAAACAGAATAACTTAAATGTATAAGAATAACTTTAATGTAGTAAATAAAATACCTAACAAATTTTATCAAATTCTTTTTTCTTACATTTTATTATATTTTTTTTATTGAGGGATATAGTATACGAGGTGGGAATGCGGAAAATCAGGTGGGAAGCAATGAATTACCTGCTAGCGTGGATTCTTTTTAGCACTTGAAAACACAGCTTTTGTGAAAAATGTGATACTGAAATGTTACAAAATGTCATCATTTGTTCTAAAGTTATGAAATATTACGTAAAAAATTGATCAAAATCTCCACCACGGGTATAATGACCAGCAGTGGACTGTAGGAATACGTGGAAATGGGTAGAAGGAACGCAAGTCAGCGGTAAACTAATCATTTGTGTTTAATATAAACGTATTAAAATACTTTTATGCATTTCGAAATTGAAATCGCAAGATATGCACAGATAACATTTCTTAAACAGGTGCCTGTAATATTTATTTATACACATAAATTTATTGCTACATTACTGGTAATCTATTCATAATGATAAGAAATTAATGGCTTAACAAAGTTTCAACTTTTATATTAAACATGAACGCAAAATACACAAAAACTACAAAACATAACCACTACATACTTCGAAAAATTTACTTTCATTCATGGTATACAATCTGACGAGACTCCTGTTAGGTGGTTGAACAGTTGAATACCCCAGGAAACTGAAGAGTTCCGACATAATCCGGTTCTAAAAGGTGATATGGAAAAAGGTGAGCATTGCGCTAGTGTAAGAAATTATCAGATACGAAGAATGAAAGTTTATTCACTAATACGGGGCGTCAAATTTTTCCTTTTATAATTGAAAGATAAATTTCATAAGTGTAACGTCTCTTCTGAATGGAATTTCTTGTAAGGAATGAAAATCTAGAATATCCAAGAGGGAATCGGTAAGAAATAGAAAAGGAAAATAACCATACTGTCTCACATACAGATATCGGTGGATAGTGGTGGAGGTTTTGCACAGGTTTAGTCATCAAGCTATACGTGATTTCGTGTAAACTCCAAATAATGAGACAGATTCTAATCGGCTGTGCACTGATGAAGTGTACAGTAGGCGAATCGATGAATTTGAAATGAAAATCCATTGAATTATGCAACACGAATCCAACATTCCGAAACTTTTTTTTGTAATAATATATAATACATAATAAAGTAATTTTGCGTTGGGATAATATATTATTTTAAAGCTATATTTAGAATGAAAATTAACAAAAGAATATTAGGTTCATTTAATTACGAGTAAATAAAACTAAACTAATTTCAAGAGAAGCCCTTGCAATAATGAACAATACGACAATTACACAAATGCGTGAATTGAGTACATCCTAAAATAGAAGTGAAGATAAGTTTAAAGAACGAAGGATTGTAAAAGTGAAAGTGAATAAAATAAAGTGTAGAAAGAACTACAACTGTTAATAAACAAAGAGATAAACATATATATGCTGAAAGACGTAATCTAAAAAATAAAGAAGTTTAGTAAAGTCCCTTATTTTAAGTCAAAATTAAACACATCGCAAGATGTGAATCTGTAACTGAATATATATATATGTACATATATATATATATATATATATATATATATATGTATATACTTAATAAATTAACCTTCAATATTTCCCTTAAAACGGCCTTAAAATGTAATTCACTTCTGTAAAACAGAAAGAAGTATCAACGGAACTCAGAAAGTTTTTAGCGTAAGGTGAAAGATTTAATATACAATCTAACAATGTCGAACTTTAGAATAAAGAAATCTGAAAAAACTAATCGTGCATGATTTGAGTACTATGCTTTCAAAATTTAATCGCATTTAAATCGAATGAAATTATTTAAGACAAGGGAAGCTCCATCTATGGTTCTGTGATCGAAAAAGTTTAACCGTCCTGCAATTTTATATATTTTTATTCAAATCTCAAAGAAGTTGGCATAAGTCAGTAAGCAACCAGTCGAGAGAGAAATACAATATTCGCTCTTAAAGGCGCTATTTGGGAAAGGTGAAGCAAATTTACATCGGCGCCTTTTGGAAGCTTCGAATTTGATTTTCATATTTCATATATTTATTCAAATCTTGTTGCCTTTGACAGAAACAAAAAAACAACATTTTAACGAGTAATTGTGAGAGTTCTCTCTCTCTCTCTCTCTCTCCCTCTCTCTCTCTCTCTCTATAACATAAAACGAGAAACTTTATTTTCTATATTTTTATTATACAATAGACTATTATAGATGATTATCTGTTGTAAAATAAAAATATAAAGAAAACATATTGGTGAGGACCAAATTCAAGCTTAAACACATTTTATAGTCTTATATATTTAAAGTAACTTTTTGTCCATATATTCTTTAATAAATAATAAACACATACATACACTCTAATAAACACATAATTTAATTTCAAAAAAGTATAAATAAAAAGGAATGAAAATTAAAATATAATTATTTAATAAATTAATTAAGTTTGTTCAAAACAATGTAAACAGCATTTTTATTACTTAGAAAAAAATAACGTTACAAAGTATCTTCGACCTCCGACGTAATGTATTCTCTATAATAATAATTTAAAAATATATACAAAATTACAATTCAAGGGATAAAACGCATACGAAAGTGAAATTTTGAAAGGTATATCAAGAGTAATTGCATATATACATATGCATACCAACTTTTAATTGAAACTGTATATTTAAAAAAATATTCCTTCCCAAAATGTTAAACAGAATTTGTTTCTGTTTATTCAAATGAAGCATGTTGCGTATTATTAAAAATAAAAATACATCTCACACACGGTGGCTACAAAAACCGCGTAATGAATTCATTAGCCGCTCCGTCGCAGTGCGTCACAGGTGAATGTCTGTAATAAACTAGTCGCTTCGTAAAAAAGCTTCGTAAAAGACCGAGTAAGTATTTCAATGGAGAATTAGATGTGCAGCGAACCCCGGAAATTTGCGGATCTTCACTTGTGTATGGGATAAGCGAGAACAAGTTTATTTTGATTTTTATATCCGCTGGACGATATCTTACACACAAACTACATAAAAACCGGGCTTCGGCGAAACTACAGATTTTCCCAACTTATGTAACTTATGTAGATTAATCAAGAATTTTTTTCTTATCAATACTCCTAATTTTTATTGTTTTTTTCAATACTTAGAATTATTTAGGCCGTATTATATTTCATAGGTTTATCTTCGTAATGTTTCTTGCCTCCTTATTCACATATGCTTATTATTGTTTCATTTTAAGCGAAATTCGAAAATACTTTTACTAATAACTATCTTTTGCGAACGTATTCGATTGCGCAAATTTTTATTAACGTGACGAGGTTTCTCTCCAGTAATAATGTTGTTTTCCCAAAAGTACCTTGACTGAGGTAAAAGTAACTTATATTTTAGCCTGAAGTTTAAGCTGAGTCACTTTGAGTCTTGACAATTTCCATTCGTTAGATGAGTTTTAATTATTAAATTCCAAACCCCTTACGGAAACCTGATCGGATTAAATTAGGTTTTAAGCTGATGTAACCTATATTTTAATTTGATTTCCAAATATTATCATCGTGAAAGTTCCCCCCAAATCGGTACAGTAGTTTTTGCGTGTTAATCTCTCAACAAATAAATATGCAGATGGTTACACAAACAAAAAAGCACGCGCTTGGCTAGGGATTGCAGCGTTTTCAGTCAAGCTGGATTTTTACTGGACCAACGAAATTCCAGCTTGATCCAGCGCGAACCCAGGAATTTATTATAGATTTTTTAAAGAAATGGTTTTTATTTTAAATATTTAAGAAGTAAATGTATTTTTGTCTGTTTCATTCAAAACCTTTATTATTTCGACTAGTCACTTTCAATACAAATCACTAGAAATTCTTACACATTTGGATAATAAACTTAACTTTGGTTCAGTTTTGCACTTGAGATAATGAACTTTAAATGTTTAGTTAGTATTATAACTATATAAAAGTGATATAATCTGTAAACTATATAATATCAAATATAATTATATTAATTAACTTATATAAATATAATAATGCAAGAACGGATAATCAGTGGCAATCAGTCTTACCAGTTTTCTTTGGTTCTACATTTTAATTATTAGTAATGTAGTAAGTAATTATTAGTATAGTAAATTTTTTTTATCACGATCGTGAATCATTCATCATGTAAATACTAAGCAAATATAAATACTAAAAATACTAGACTTAGTTTCTCATCTCACTAATTCTCACAACAAATTATTTAGCCTAGCCTACTAACCACTTATAAAATTTAAGTTATAAACTTTTATTTATTAGAAGTAGAGAAGAGTAGAAGTTTTAAAATGTTAGTCTTATCTTAAAATAAAATTAAATATTTTTGACTCCTCTGGAAGTAGAATCTCAAGAAACAAATGGTATTTATGGTGTTGTCTCCCAGCCTACTTCTCAATGAACTCCATACATATCTAGCTACAAAGGAGGTTTTTTCTGCCTCTACGCTTATTGGTTTCAGGGTCATCGAATACTCATATATTAAAATTAGGTTTTCGTCTCTCACTTTCATAAATAGTAATTTTTTTTTAATATCTTGTCATTATCCTTCGCAGTTTTTGTTTCTTTCCATTTCATGAAGTAAACTTTCTCACTCTTTAGTTGAATACTTCCATTTCTGTTTCCACTATTGCTGGTTCCACCGTATGCGTATTTATACGATTTAACATATTTTTTCAGCTCCTGGCGCATTTCATATTTTTTCGGCATTGTGAAAATATTATCACGCGTTATACTTTTAACTTCTTTTTCATATTCCTTTAGGTTCCGTAACCCTGTGACCTCGGTAAGACGCCGTTTCTCAATTCTTTTACGGAGTGCCTCAGAAAACTCAGGACTGAAAAATGTTACCTGGCTTTTTAATTTATCTAAGATAAATTTTAGAGTAGTATCAGTAGTCATCACAGTCGACTCTCTTCTACAGAGAACTTGTAAAGTCAGTTTGACCGGTAAAAGACTCGTTATCAACTCATTGATTAACGACGACTTGTCCGCAGTGAATTTAGAACCGGAATCAATGTCTATTAAGACTACTTCTAAGCCTTCATTAGTGTCAGTGTCTTCATTACAATATTCGTCACTTTCGTCCATTTCTATCATTTCTACTTCTTTTTGGGCATTCTTTTTATACAGAACGTCTACCACTGCTAACTGTATGCTATGTGCACAGTTACTGACAGCAAGGCAAGAGCTTACCAGCTTCCACTATAACGCTTATGCATCAGTAGTGACATCAATGATATCGTATTCAAAGTTTAAGCCAAATTTCTTCAACCGTTCTGATACAAATTCAATGCAATGTTCAGCAGAACGGTATCCGTAAATTCTAATCAGACCAAAATTAAAATCATTATTAAGTCTATTTTTGGTGCACGTTGATATTTATATATCTTTTTATATATTTTTAGAGATTTATATATTTTTTTAGATGTCCACTCATCAAAGCATGATAAAAATCTATATCCACTTTTTTTTAAATTTGAAAATTCCTTTATTATGTGAGCTTCGATATTATTCACATAATTGATAATCATCAACCTTATAGTGTTGGAAGAAGTCAGCAATTGGAATCCACTTTTTGCAACTAAATGTCTTAAATCGGAAGATTTACAAAATTATCTCAGTGTTGCACACCATTCTGGTAATCATGGCTTCCATTGAATTTTCTTTTACAAATATTTTGTCTTCTTAGCTTTTTTATTCGGTACAATAACTACTTCCTGATTTTTGATGTGGTTTCTATTGCTGCGGAAACTATCATATCTGTATTACAAACTGGCAATTTGCTGTTAGCAGAAATAAGATTGACGCAGTGTATCAGTTGTAGATGTCCTTTTAAGCCTGTCGTTAAACGGTTACTGATCACCAAAGTTTTTGAAAATAATGAACATTTTGTGCTTCGACCTTTATCCAATATTTTAAAGTAGTCCCATAAGATTTTTTTATCATCATCCTCACCACATTTATTTTGCTGAAATGGCTTTGAAAAAGACATTATTCTGTAGGAATACGAGTTCTGTAGTTATAAACTTATCTTATATATTGCGAACAACTGTCTGAACTGAACTGGTTTGAAATCTGAAAAATGGAAATAAGAAATATTGATCATTTTATATTATAAAACAAAGCCGCTTTTTCTGTCTGTCCCTCCTTTAAAAAACATGGTACATCTAAATGAACTGTGCAATACATTTTAATTCTGTTTTTACCACAAAGCGAAGTATTTTTTTTGGAAAAGTTTATACATATAACTAGTGTATAATTATAATGATAACATTAAAAAAACAAGACAGTATAGAAAACATGGAGATTTTGTAATTGTAATCAAATCGTAATAAAGAAATTTCTATGGCACTTACGCGGACTTAAACTTGAACACTTTGCATCAAATCAATGTACTATATACAGAATTGTAAGTCATTATTAGATAGAAAGACCTACAAAAAAGTCGGCTATACGTGTGTTTATCATCTAAGGGTAAGTCACCATAGTAACCTTTTTTTTTTAAATTTGATAAATAAATGATGAGTTATTTGTGAAGCTATTTTAGACAACATAGTATTAGTCCTTATACAATTAAAAATACTCGTTTAATTAAGCAACAAATGTAAAACGAAATTGTCCTCTCGTCGTCGCACGCCGTAATGTAATATTTATAAATAAATAAAAAAATCAGCCATATTACTTACAATTCTCACTAAAAAATCAGTCCCATTACTTACAATTCTTCTTCACCGGAGCGGAGCAGATACTTATTTAAGGCGAAAAACAAATTTTATCTAAAAAGCTTTATTTAGCAAGAGCGTTAAGTAAACGGACGATCAAATCAGCACCAGAGATCAATAGATGGGCGGAGATGTAGAGAGAGGGTGTTGCGTGAGCCGCAAGTGCGACAAAACGGCAACATCGCTCCCACCTAGTATCGTGGCAACGTTGGCAACGTAGACTTTCGCGACATTATTTGGAAAATTAATTACTTGCGGATTCGCAGCGCTGCATCCACCACCGGGTGCTGGATCTAGCAGACCAGACAATGCACTGGAGCCAGCTAGATTGCTGGATGAGTGATCCAGCGATTGCAATCCCCTACCCTTGGAATAAGATTTCCCGATAATATATAATGTAGAAACTCACTTCTCTTTTCTATGTATTTACAAGTATAGTTTTACAATAACACAAATGGGGGGAATTTAAGAATTAAGAAAAGAAAATACATTTAACTCTCCGATATTTAATAGCGGAACCATTGAAAATTAAAAAATAAAAATGACATTTACTGTAATTTAATCAACGATTTCTGTGTAATATGGTAGAAAAAAATATGGATGGAAAGCCATTCGTCTTGAATATTTTTTATTGAGAAAGATTTATTTAAAACTAAATTTAATTACACACAAGCATATTCGTAATAAACGCCATGTAAAATAATATTCGTAATTAATATTATTCAACGTAAACTTGGCTCATGTGGAATTCTCAATATAATATTAGGTATAAAAAATATGCAACAATTTATATTATTGGAAAAAACATCTCAGAAATTTACGGTTTTGTAATTAAATTTCAACAATTTAATAAATATCATAGATACCATTATAGGCATACCATATTATATTCACATATAGATGGTATCAGTTTAGTATTTTATGTATAAGAAACGCTGTAAAAATATCCTTCAATGTGCAATTAAATAATATTACATTCTAATTTTTACATCTTTTTAAAAATATCTATTTTTATTAAAGTTCATTATACATGTAACAAATAAGTATTTAAAAGATCTTTACAAAACAATCAAAAATAACATCAATATATCATATCGTAGATACACACGTAGCATATCGATTATTAACAAGCACTCGATACGGTGGCGACAAATAACAACCCACGGCGCCGCGCTGCAAAACAATACCCTCGTGAGTACAAAGAAACCGCTTCCTATCTCCGTGCTCGTCTAAGTCAACGTACCGTCTCGTACTAAATTTAACCATTGTTTTTGATATTACCCTACCTTATTGAGTATGCATTTAGCATAAATTACGAGTAATAAAGCCGTAAGTAAATTGTTTATTACATTCTGTTGAACTGATTGACTCCGTATGAACATAATGTCTTTATGAGCTTTTTGAAAATAGCATGCAACTTATTAAATTGTTTTAACGTGAGCGAAAATCACTTGGTTCTCCATAAAAGCTATTCTTTATTTGTTTTAATGCTTTTTTGTAGTAGTTTTAAAAAACAAACTAAACAAATTGAATAATTCACGTAGGGGCACCCTTAAACTCCAGTAAATAAGTGTTCACAAAATTGATTCAATTTTATTTGTTTCAATATGACTCGCTATGGATCATGTGGTCCACAAAGGCTGCCATATTTATTATTTTTTTTTCATTATATCCTGAGATACTTCGAGGATTATGACCAATCAAGCGACACCTCAATCTTTCGAATCCTTCAGGCCATTTAAGCTCTACGAGAGAATAACGAAACACGTAACCTTACGTCGCTTCGATAAAGAGCAAATTGCAAAACAGTACTCCATAGTTTAAATAAGGCGTGTGTTTATGTACATAGGTATTCTTCTACTAAAACTTTTCTATATATTATTTCTCAAAGGTATTTCTTGTCGGTACGCTATACGAGTACCTCCCTAACGCCATCCATTGACATTTTTTTACAGTGAGACTTTCATTATTACTTTTCAAAACATGTTACCATTCGGTGAATTGCGAATTATATGCAAGGGCTAACTAGTATTTTTTTTATTTTGGACAGTTATCAAATACATAGTCTTTAATATAGCCTTCATATTCAATCTATTGAATAATATTATAATGTACATCAAGCCACGTTTTTTTTAACTGTTCTTTCCCGTGAAACATCATACAACCTTTACGAGATGTATCCAAATTTTGTTGATCTTTTCATACAAAAGTTGCAGTCATGATTATTTCTTTCAAAAAAGTCGTATACCAGGTATCTCTAATATCAAATATTTTAATCTCTAAATTAAAATATTATTTACTGTAATTTAATCAACAAAAATGAAATTAAAAAGGTTAATTATATATTTATAATTAACCTTTTTAATTTAATTTTAAATCGAGTTAAATTATGACATTAGCTAGCTTCAAACTTAATCAATTGAAGAAAATAATTATTATAAAATCGGCAAAATTATTCGTACTCATCTCGTAGTCAATACCAGTACGATAATACATAAAACGATGTATGGAAAGAAAAAAATATGATATAAATTTATTGCACTAATAGTACCTAATCTACAAAATCTAAACTAAATTGATTATAAAAAAGACAAAACGAATGCAAAATTATTTTCATAATTTTTTTTGCGAACATTTAAAAACAACAAGGTTCAATTAAATAATCAATAATATTTTTTTTGGATGTGTGGACTTTTTACAATTATTGGCTTTTCTCAATAAACATGGCTTTTGACAATGACTTTACTCTCTCTTTAATTTCGTGAATTTCTGTTATATAATAACGGCATATCTGGTTCAGTAATAAAAACTGGCTAAACTCAAAATGATGTTCATTGATCTAACAAATATTACAAATGCGACCATTGTTTTAAACATTTACAAAAAAAGTAAAGAAATATAAATTATTTGCTCTATTGCGGTGGAGCCGCGAACGAATAGCAACCTGTAATAAAATATGTACTTATTAGAAAAAGTAAAAAACACAAAAGGGAAATAAAATATGACAAAAGAACTTTGGAGGGTAATAACTGTTCATACATATTTTTATTTCCATTAAACCGGAAAAGATTGGTGTTTTTGTATAAGGTACTTTATGTATTTTGTTTAGTGATACAAAAGTAAAGATCTTTTTCTTGGAATATAGCTTCGAGCGAGGGTTAATAAGGCTGTAAATCTAAACATAGAATCAGGGCTTAGTTCTTCCATAAGGTTTAGCTATTAAATTAATTGAATAAATAAAACACGCGAATTGTACAGTTAAAGACTGATTAAACTCAATATTTGTTAAAACAATTTACAACAAATTTTCCAAAGAACGTTATTAAAAAAATATTAATTTCTTGAAGATTTTGTTTCAATTATATTAAGTAAGGCTTCCATTTTGTAAAACAGAACCATATGCTCTTTTTATATTCATAAGTCTTTCATCTGAATATAAAAAGTATATATTTTCACGAGTAATATATTTTAAGATGCAGTAATGGTTAAAGATTTATTGTCTGTAATAACCTTATAATATCAATGACACATACAGATGAAAACATTGCAACGAAAAGGACTTAATACAACTAAACTAATATAAAATTATAATATAAAATAATATAAAATTAGCAACAAAATGTAAAACAACTAACACATTTTGTTGTAAATTTTCCGCTAGTACCTTTGTTCATTTCTATACTAATTCTTTTATTTCACTAACTTTGTAAATGTCATATGTTCAAAATGATATATAATAATTATGTTAAGAAATATTCTTTCATAAAATTAGAATAGATCTTAGATAATTCAAATACACCGCTAAAAACAAGTTTAAGATATTTTTGCAAAATATTATAAGCCAATTTCAAATAACCCACAATTAATCATGATATGAAAACATGCTTGTTACTTGTTACCTATTTTAAGTTTAGTAAATAAAAGAATTGATTGAGTATTACCTGATTTAAGTTTCACTAAATAAAATTATTGAATATAAAATTGTGTAATCTTAAAAAACCGTTGGTGTCTACGACCTTTATAGAGCCAAAGTTCTATTGGTTCTCCAATAGAATTTTGACTCCCCGAAAATAAACTGGAAAACAATTAAATGTGGCTTAAAAGGAGCATGCACAACAAAAATGCATGTCATCTTTATATAATAATTGTAAGGTAATTCTTTGCTGCTCTCGGATTATTTGTTAATTACATTTTTGTATTTTACTAAATCGGCGCACCACAGACGCATAACAAGCATGGGGCACATCGATTGTTGCCCACACATAGGCATTAAATTAAGTCCATTAAATTATAATTTTGCATTAGATTAAATAATAATTAACAAGTTTTAATACGAAAAAAACTAAACAAGAGTAAAACTTGTGTTTTCATAGCAACCGATATAAATCGACTCGTTCGTGTTTGGAATTTGAATAGGACTTTGCTATGTTTCAGTTTCAACGTTTGTGTCTGAAAAAAAAAGTAGAAGATAAATTTACTAATCTTTTCACATTTACATATTTTGATGTGAGATGGTTTTACTGTAACCTTGTGTAATTGTAGACCTGCAATAATCGTGCAACCATTAAACAAGGTTTTGTGGTGCACTGAACGTAGCAATAATTATACGCCCGTGGCTGGCAGCGTCACTACTTACGGTTTCATTCATTATTTCGTTGCTTTGTGTAACTACTTGAGCAACGCGTCATTAAATATATTATTCCGAAGTTTTTGGGTTACAATAAGGACTCGGAAAATTTTAAAAAAATCCAACATTAATGCAATTCATTTTTTTTTTAATATTTTACTCCAAACACATCACTATCAATGTATATTACACTTTGCTCTGGTCTTAATGAATAAGAAACTTTAACTGGATACTGTAATATAGAATAAACGAGCAAGAAATTTGTTGTTAAGTTAGTGAGCCGTGATGGCAAATTCGTCCAGATTTTGATATATCATATCACGCAAATGTACATAATAGTAAGTTCTGGACTTATGCCTATTCTAATAACTTCAGTACAGTTATGAATAACTGCCTATTTGTTACTGATTCTTATAAACTTATAGGATATCTATATATCACTTAGGGATTACATTCTTACATAGTACTGATTTTATTGAGCGGCCCTTGTGAAAGACTAAGGCTGACAAGCTCATATTTTCTTGGTCTTTAGTCTATAGTAAAAAAATGTATTTCTTATTTAGAGTGCAGTTAGTATAGCTTTATTAAATTTAGAATACATATTTTATAATTGTTTACATACATTTTGTTGCTACAATTACGATTTTAACGCATCGTGGACGATTTTTGATTATTCCCCTCCTTTCTTCAACCACGTTTCGCTGTGTACTTATTCTGGCATCATGGCCAATTTATGAATGGAAAATTGTGTACAATTGTACGAAGATTTTATTAAACGTTTACGTCGTTTTACTTGTTACTTTTTCTGATATTTAGAAATATATATATATATATATATATATATATATATATATATATATATATATATATATATATATACATATATATATATATATATATATATATATATACACAATTAGAAGACGTTAACAATTGTCCTTAAAAATATCAAAATTCTTTCAATACTTCCGTCCAAAACGGATTTAAAAAAAACTTACCTAGTTTTCACTTATAATTAGATAATTATAAGTGAAAACTAGGTGATTTTTTTAAAATCTGTTTTGAACGGAAGTCTTGAAAGAATTTTGATATTTTTAAGGACAATTGTCCGTATTTTATTCACGTTTATGTTGAATAAAATACGGATTAAAGTAATTGAATATATAACACACTATATTTAACAAAATTTGTATCTAAATTTATTTAAAATTTTACTCACTGAATATCGGTTTTTGTTTCCGATTGTTACAGGCGAGCGATAAATCCATCATTCTATAATACCACACAGACATACCAAAATCTGCTAACAATCTGGATAGTACACGGCCTCGCTTTGCTTGCTAGCACAGTGTTAGAGACGGTACCACGTTTCGACAAATTTAGCTATTCGTTCACTGATTTAGAATTACAATATTGGAAAAACCGCAAAATCAATCGGGGAGTATTTAGAACACACACTAATTTAGTCAAATCTTGTACTCATTTTATAGGCTTGAGTATAAGCTTTATCTCCAAAATGTTTTACAATTTATTCCATTTAGCTTTATAACCATGCTTGTCAAAATGTAAAGTCGCTTACAGTACTGACTTAAATAGATGCAAGCAACCAAGCTATTTTTCTTACGTCTGTGGAAACATATGATCATAATTGTGGAAAACCAAGCTATTGCACAGTGGAAAGTAACATCAATATTTATGAACAGTTAGACGTAAATTCTAAATACTTTTAAATATTGATATTATTACATTGACCATTCACTTTCTATAAGTGTGACTTCTACTCGTACTTGATAGGTGTTTTATTTATTGTATATCCATATTTACTCAATAAATTAGCATATTGGTATGACATAAAGAAAAATACGTAGGACAAGAATGAGAACAACCACGAAAAAAATATCTTCTTAAATTGTGCTTGTCTTGCAATATCAATTTGTGTAGATGACGATGTTGAATACTCCTGCTATGTTCCCTGTGCACTGCGTCCAAGTCTTACTAAATTTATATACGTTTGGGTAGAATTTTTTAATACTGAGAGCTTTTCAATATTTTCTATATATTTAAGGCTAAGATCATAATCATGCTATTAAAAAAAAGAAATAAAATTTAAATTCATTATGAACGTACAAAACTTAGGAAACTTATTATATTTTACACTTCTATTTCTGCTTTATATTTTTCAGTTCTATTTTCCTATTTAGTTCATTTATTTGCATCTACTGGGAAATCCGTAAAAGAAAACCCTCCAAATTAAAAAGTACACATACGTAGCGCAACAGAGAAATTGTAGTAAAAAATTAAGTTTTTCTTATTACATTTTTTTAGGTAATTACGTTGAAAATAATTTGAGTGACTGCGCTAAACTTACTTTCTTGCGAAATGTAAGTCTGTATACTTACGTTTCGCAAGAAAATAGGCTGAGAAAAAACGTTCGTTTTAATTCCCATTTTTTTAAATTTTGTGCAATCTTGTTATTGAATTAAAATTTACTTAAATTTTCTTATGAAACTCATGAGAAAATTAATCATAAACATTTATTTAATTTTATGCTGAAATTACTTCAAGGAAAACATTTTCAATTCTTTGCATTTAAAATACATTTATATTTATCATATAATATTTGACGGAGATGACCTGGAAAATAAATAACTATATTTGTTTAAAATATCCCATTTTAATTTGAGAACATTATTTAGGAAGTGTTATAAAATAATTTATTAAATCGTCCCGCTCAATAACCACTAATTGAAAACTCAATTTAAGCCAAACATCACCCATGGGACGTTCTGTTTAAGCCAATTATAATCCAACAAGATATTAATTATTTACAGTTACAGCGCAAAAGGTAGCAGCAACAGGCTAATGGGACAATTAGATGGTGTTTACAATTTTCCTATTTACAAAGGGATTGAAATTGATCGGAAAATACAATTAAATAAATTCTGAATGGAGTTATTATCAAGTATTTCTTACGGGTAACAAATTATGTATTTTAATCGTGGACGATGATTATGTAATATGAATCAAATTAAGCAATTATGGAATAATCTTTTATTTTCATTGGTTTTAAATTTAATCATTTTTCTGGAGTGTGTAGTAATGAAATTAATAATTAATAACTTAAATCACACTCTATCTGCAAAAAAAGCTTTGAAGATTAGAGAACCAATATTAACACGTAACGTAACAACTTTCCCAGTTACATGTCTGACGAAAAAAAATTAATGATTGGTTACTTCCAGGAATTTGTTTTAATAGTCTGTTGTTCACACTGAAACACTATTTCTAGATTTCGTTCTAGCCATTACGAATATAAATGACAGGATTAGGATAAAAAAAACGTAGGATAACAACACAGAAATCGGTATTTGTTATATATTGTTTATTTAATGCTGTTGCACTCAATGTTTTTATATTGGAATTTATTTCCTTGCAACTCAATTTTATTATTTTCAAGAAAAAAATATAATTTGAAGGCTTGTATTTTTAGTATTTTTCTGCTGGGAAAACAATGATTTTTCTGTAAGTATCCTGGGTAAATTTGATATATATTAAGTAAAGTCGGGAAGTACTATTGGAAAACAAGATATATTTTTACATTGAAACTGCCCGATACTTTATGCTAATAAATTTACTGTAGCAGTAAAATTGAAATTTCTTGTCAGGTAACAAACCTAATTGATGCTTTATTAAATTAAAAAGAAGTTGCTTAATTAAAGACTATTATCAAAATAAACCCAGTAAGATAAATTTTATTGTATGATTGGGCTTTTTAAAATAATATTTCTGTTCGCATTACATGGGTATTCGCTTTTAAAAGCAAAGCGATAAACCATATTAACTCACGTACATGCCAACATTTAATTCTTAAAAATATTTATATAGAAACCTCGGAGAGGAAAAATGAAGTTTTAATGACAAGTGACGACTTTAATTGAATTTTTATTTTATTATTTTTACTATTATTACTCTATCTATTTATGAACCCTTTTTCCCATTAAAATTATCGGAGTATGTTGGGTAGTTTTCAATTAGATACGAACGTTTAACCATGGAGACTGGACAGAAAGTTTTTGAAAACGTTGTCTGAAGTTTAAAAACTTTGACTCTTTTGGAAATAATTTTCATAGCAGATAGTCAGTATAAATAATTTTCATAGCAGATAGTCAGTATAAAAATTGGAAATAATTTTCAGAACAGATAGTCGGTATAAAATACGAAGACATGTTTATCACTATTTTACGAACCATGGATTACAGGAATTTTTTTTTGCTTTTAATTGCATTTACTCACTACTCCGTTTTCACTTGATACTTTATTTTTAATTTAATCCTATTTTTTTGTGATGTCTTCGTAAGATAATAATTGTGAGAAAATGTACAATAGTTGACATGGTTGATTTTTTTTGTTCTCCATGCTATTAATTGAAAAAATAAGTTATGTGTAATCAAAGAAAATCAAAATTGTATATAAGATCATTCTAATGATATTGCCAGAAATATACGTCAAAACATGTTATTTTAATCATTCCTATTCTACTTTGTCCTTTTCTTTTTTCTCATTTCTTTCAATATTTTCCACAAACTCGTACTTTTTTACACCATTTGAAATAAAATTATTTTCATCCTGGCACATCTAGGTATGTTTTTATCAGTAAGTATTCAATGTTTACTATTTAATAATGACAAATATAATTAAATAAATTTATTCAAAAATTACTTGTAGCTTTTTCCATAGATAACATTTATTCGTACGTTCGCTCAGGTTTTTTCATTCGTCATTCGACTTTCATTCGTCATTCGATAATGTATTTTTATTATGATTTGATTTACTCAATGTAAACACCCATTTTTATCCATATTTCAGATCTAGTTATTATGGCTAATATGACAATTGCAACAGCTTTTCTTCTTTTTACTCCGATAACGTTATACTAATTTTTTTAGGTTATTTACCCCTCCTCATTATTCCGTGCTTGTCTATTTTGCTCAATGGTACAATCACACTTTTAAATTAATTACATCCCCCAAAGAAACAAGGACAGTGATTAATCACATAAAAGTACAAACTGCATTAATCTTCTTAAGACGTGTGAAGTTGAAATCGTAGGTACGGAAGCGGAAAAGACAACCGTAAATTGTGTGAGTGGTATATTACTTCAAGGTATAAATAATTAATTTCGATGCTAGATAAAAATAGAATATTTTAATGCTAAAACAATGCTCTTTTCCATAACTTCTTACATAATATAAAAATATAATTATTTCTACCAGTTCAATTCTACTAGTTTTCTCCATACGGTTGCATCTACACGGCCGAATTAATGGCATGAGTTGCTAGTTTATGATTAAATTATATTAGCCCAAATTATATATATATATATATATATATATATATATATATATATATATATATATATACATATATATATATATTTATATATATATATATGTGTGTGTGTGCGTGTGCGTGTGTGTGTGAAAAATGTCGTTTTTATTATTTAATTTTTATATTTTGTGGTTTCAACTTAAAGAGACATTCGATTAATTTTTTTAAAGTTGCTATTTTACTTCTTATTTAATGTATACATTGAATATAGTATACAATGAATTAATGTATGCAATGAATATAGAGAAAAATAAGCAGTCGTGATGAAATGCCACGCTTCTTCACATTTTCTCGTGCTTACAACTCAACACAAACACGAGCTCAGATGTTTTTATAACTCCCGAAGTATTATATTTTACTTTCTTCCATGGTATCTACCCATATCTTTCTTGACGTTTCACGTTAATTTTTTTTACTGATTCAGTACAGGTACGATACATCAGTAGATCATTGCTTATAAGTTTGATAAGACAAAATTTCCATTATTTATAAGACAAATTTTCAATACACTTTTCTTTATCTCTACAACCAAAGTTTTTTACATCGAGAATTTTCGATGAGATTAAGGTACTTTAATCACAATAACTTCGACTACTTACCCACAAATACTGAACCAAAATATTGAATCAAATAAAGACAGAATATGTTTTATATTTTTTTTGTTTCTTGTTTTTTGTCGTGGAAATGTATAACACCGTATGCACTCAGATATTCAAGTTTCCAGAGAGCGTATGAAGGGTTCATTGAAAGAATAATTGCGATGTGGGCTCAGATGTTGCTACGAATTAAACTATCGCATCGCAACAAAACTGACCGGGAAAATGTTTTACTGAAGTCAAGGCGGGCGGGTGGCTCTAGGTTCCTACTCCCCTCCCCCTTACAGATACAAACTAGACTAAAACTAAAATTGTGTAATGTGAAAAAAAATTGTGAAACGATGATTCTTAATTAAACAGTTTTTAGGAAATTTTCGATATTTTTACGCCTATCAAAGATGCGGTAGTATACAGTTAGGTGATGCAAAATAATATTAGTATTTAATCTTTGTTCTTTTAAATGTTTACATACGCACAAGGATATACGGAAACCTACTTTCTTTTCATACTCAACAAGTATATTTTATATTTATTGCTTTAATAGCTCAGTTAGAACCAATTTTACTACTTTATTTGTTACAATTAAACTCAGACTAGACGGTTGGTGGATTAGATAGTGAAATTGAAAAGGTTATTAACACAAATAGTCTTCGGTGATACAACTCATATAAAATCCAATTATAAATAATTCAACTCTTGCGATAATCTCAAAACCTACGTTAATCTTAAACAGTTAAATAAATTATTTTGTCTGAAATAAATGGGTACTCCTTCTTATACCACGCACATAAATAACGTCATATTACCAAATTAACTTCAGATTATATTAGCACTAGATGGCGATGTGTTTTCGGCTTTCTTAACCTGACAATTAAAGTTTAAAACATTCCTGAATAGATATTAATATCCATCATATATTTTTTGCACGCATCAATATGTATTGCAACAATTTTGAAAAACAAATTATATTAAAATAAGTACCTATGTATTTATCCGCACTTCAAAATAATCGATTTACCTAAAAATTGTGTAACAGTGTCGTACTTACATATTTATTGAATAGTTTGAATGGCCAAAATATATTTTTTCTGACTTGAAAACGTGGGGCGATAGCCGGTCGAACTTTTTTGTAATGACTAATAATGCGTCAGCCATGTTTGAGCCCACAGCGGATAGAGCGTATTCGTGCGTGTTTGTCTTGCAGTATTTGTTTTACCTGAGACGTTACTGAACTTGTGTAAATGCATGCGCACGAGGTTGCGAATTATTGTTATGTAAAGTTAGCGTGAAAGCATCTTTAACTGGGAGGTTGGTGTCATTTGGGTATCATTACGATTTGGGTATCATTGTAAAGAGCTAGCAAAGAAATACTAGAATCCAAAGTGAAACAAAAAAAATTTTCGCCGAAATATAAATAAAAATCGGAAAATTAAAAAAAAATAAAGATGTCGTCCCATATGAATCGTGTATATGCTCGTAATTCTAGAAAACATAAATCAGAGGAAAGCTTGCGTCAAAATAAATCCAAGAAACATAAAAATTTTGGGACCGAACCAATGCCAGAACTATGACATAAGAATGAAAAACGATGCCAAGCGATTAGATAACTGGCATTTTGAGCATACTGCATTCAGCGATAGTCCCACCGTCCACGAGTCATATGTAGGCATCGTTGGTAGGCAATACAGAAAACAATTGCAATATAGAGATCGATGTCAACGTGACAGTATCAGACAAATATGTATTGCAATCACCAAATATCGTCGTGTTGTCAACGTCGGGTATCAACGCGCGTACGACAATGACGGGTGCTGCTATAGTTGTTACCACGGACCCTTGCTTCATGCGATAAACTTGTAATTTATCTGTTCTGTAACCGTTATACTACTCTGTGTAACCACTGTATTAAAGAAATTGGTAATTAAATTACAAATCAATACGACACTTTTCACGAAAAATCTACGGCATGGACCCGAATAGCGCCTTTCGATTTTTTTATTGTTTAGCTTGTTTATGTTTAACATCAGAATTTAAATTAGAGAATTTTCTTTTTCTTTTTAACCTAAAAAAGGAGAAAATGTCTCATTCAGAGATTAGAACACTGTACTTTCGGTATAAGCGCCAGTAGGTATTATCGCAACACAAGTGACTCATTAGGTAAGCGACGAAATCAAGATATATTTTCTGTGAACTTTTTCATTTGTTTCAATTGTTTATGATAATTATGTAGAATTTCATTTTGTATAAAAATACACTTGTTAAGTCATTTTAGGTATCTAAAAGCCATTTATTATCGAAATCTCAACTTAAATACACAACTTGAGGTGTGCAAATAAAATAATGATGTAATTCCATAAAACGTCTCTGTAAGAGTTTCCAAGATTAAAATATTACGTACCCTTAAATATTTGAACTTTCATATGTACTTATGTGTGTACCGACTACTTATAGTGTAATTTTAAGTCAAATTAACAGGAATTTATTCTTTTCCTTATGAAGGCATGCAAACAAAATATTCAATTTCATATTTTAAGTGCCAATTATAACTAATATAAAATTAAATTAATTTATTCGTGTCATCAATCAAGATATTCTTACTATTTTAGAGAAAAATAGAGCTTCCTTTAGCTACATCAGTGTAAATTGTTAGAAAATCTACCGTCCCTTCAAGCACACACCTTCAACATACAACTTTGCTTCAATAACTTCGAAAACATTTATCTGAATCATGTAGTTCACCTCTACTCCATACTTGATGGCAGTCATCAGTCGCAGCGGCAAATGATTTTCCGCGGCGGCGCCCGCGAGACAATACTTCCGTGAGCACAAAGAGACCGCCTGGTTACCTACAGCTCCCGTGTGTCAGTCAGTCAGTGCGCATTGAACGAACCGCCGTTTACTATATTTAACTTTTGATATTTATTCTGCTCGGTAATAATATGTATGATTTATATTTCTACATTCAACATTGAACAGCAGTGGTGCCATATTTGAGTTTGGATTACATAGGTCCAACTAATTTGAATGGTATCTTACTTCCAATTTGGAGGTACACTCCCAGTAAAGACCCATAAAAAGTTGATTAGAACCATAGAAATTAAAAATGTGCCATAGAATTCATTGACATTGGACAGCACAGATGCAGGGATCGCGTTTACATGACATAGGTCTAATGATAATCTAATAAGGCACCACTAAGGGTGACACAAATTTGCTCCTAAAGACGTATCAACTTTTCAGTCATGTACCAACTGCAGGAGTACTCCCAGCCTGAACCGTAAAACTTGAGGATCTACTATTTTGAAATTAGTATTATGTGTCTAAAGCAGAGTCTTCTTTTTACACTGTCTTTTAACTCCTGTTTCCTACTCCCCAGTTCTAATGCTGCAGGATTACTGTCTGCTTGAAAGGTGAAACTTAAGTATCTTCTGCCTTTAAACTAGAATTGTTTGTTTCAAGCTGAGCCTTATGCTGCATATTTTGTGTACATTAACTAATATCTCTGGCTCTGGAAATTAGGATGATTATTCTTTTATTTGAATAACCGTAGTGCATTATCATAAAACATGGTTATAATATGATCATGGAAATTGAACGCACACATAGAATTTCTCAATCATGAACAGCATAGATATCTTGATCGAGTGTGGATGATATGGGTCTGATTTTCGATGACATGACCAAATATTAGTACATAGCTAGATAAGTAACAAAGTGCACAGAGGTAAATACAAATGAACTACTTGGAATATTTGGAGGTACCAATTACGTATTTAAAGAAGTATATAAAAGCATGAAGTAGCTATAACATTAGTAGACGGATATTTAGTATATACAATTATATGAAGGCTTGACTACCGTGAAAACAAAACCAGGAATATTATTTATATGTTCATTAAATACTGTAAACATCTGTTCCAATTTCAGTAAATGCTATATTATTGATATTGAAATCATCGTAAGTTCTTGATATTATTAATAACATAAAATATCATGGACATTAAAAAAAGGGAAAAATAAAAGTGACTTACAAAAAAATTGAACCTATTTCAAATAGCCACCGATTAAGAAGCGCGCGGACAAGTATAAAATAATGAAAATGCGAATACTCAGTTGGATATTTTACGGTACAGTATCGTCAGAGATTGAACTACGCTGTTTTAATTATAGATGGTACTCGGATTCTATTCAGTTGGCAACTAATAAACCCACCACTTTTTTCCAGCTGTCTTTGGAATATAATAGAATGTCCCTAGTACAATATGTACTCATAAAGAGCGCAGCGTTAAATCTTCCGTCCAGTTAGCAACAAATACTCGACACGTAAAAAACAAACAAAATATGAAAAATTTACGAAAAGAATTTACCATATACTTGTTTCATAAATTCTATTCAGAAAACATGTACATGAAGTTGGGTCTAGGTGTACTCCACTATAACACAGCCTAGCACTGGTTTCAAAGATTCAAAAAGGATATTTTGATTTCTCTGATAGTTTTTAAGTAGATGAATATGATATTAAATTTAAAAAGGATAAAAAGCATTATTCATACATATTAATAGTTAAATTCGAGTTAATGCAACAGAAAAACAACTTCATGCTGTGGAATAAAAATGGAATATTCTGTTTGGCTGATACAAGAATTAATACCCTACCAAATTCTATTTAGGTGCCACCGTCAATATTTTCTTTTGGATATACTTGGTTCCTTCACTCATCCCACCCTCTGACTATCATCGGTTTTGTCGCTTCCAATAATCTTGCTGTCAAATTATTTCCGTGATGAAAATTTTAAAGGCGCGAGACATCTCACAAAATTTAATAAAACCAATTTTTCAGTTGAAAGCCCAAAGAAGGTGTTTCACCTCTATATATACGCTGTCAACGTCTGATAGATAAAGGAGTTTATTACATAATTTGAGAATAATTTTGGTTATTGTGTCTTAATAAAATCAATCATCTGTTACATATGCGCCATTATTATCTAGCACTTTTCACCAGCTTGTATGTTGAGATAAAATTCCTTCTTTTCGAACAACTTTTGGAAAATATTCTTTAAATTGTTGGTTGCGTAAATAACAAAACAGCAAGCAAAATGGAATCAGTAGAATATATATAATATTATAGCCAAAACGATACAGTATGTGGAAAATGAGGCATCTAGGGAATTACGGCGAGAGAGGCTGCACAGTATACCCAAGTGAAAGTATTTACCATGGGAAATCAGTAGCTCAGTTCACACGTCGGCCGTGAAGTTGAAGGGGTGTGATAGCCAAATAGAATATTTCGACTTCTTCTCTAAAGCATATACATATTTTTCCGTTGGAGTAAATGAGCATAAGAGTAAATCTGTCAGATAGCGTCCACTGACGTTTTTCAATAACCTTTTCTGCAACTTACGATTTTCAATAACCTTTTCTAAACGTTCTTACTAATAACAAAAGAGGAAGAATTATTCCCATTTAAATTAGATGTAGCTTGAGCGCGCCGCACGAGAATGAAGCTGTGACTACGATCGCTTCTTTCTTTGTCCGCAAGTTTGAAGAACTTTCGGTGTGTAATTGGCTTTTCCAAGTCAACCCTGAGTGATTGCTTTTTCAAAGATCTTTCAAAGCACAGGTGCGGTTTTTATATTAAAAAGTTATTGAGCTAGCTTTTATTAGTATAAATTGTACGTACTGACGTTTAGAGTAACGCTTTTCATTTAATTTTATAATTCATATAATTAAACGACACTTATTTGGTCTTTACGATTTTACTAACGAATTGAATTTGAGAAAAGTTTATTATTATATTAACTTCTTTAAATTTTTGAACGTAAAATCCAAAAATGCAAACTAAAATTGTGATTGAAATAAATCAGAATTTATTAAAATAAAACCCCTTAAGTATGAACTTTTCACTAGAAAGATAGGTACCGTAAACATTTACACATATAAATATTTAAGGTACTGTTTTTAAAATAAAAAAGAAATTGCAAAAAAAGAAATTAAAACTTGCAAAAAAAGAAATTAAAACAAATGATAAACGCAACACTGCCCTTAGAATTTCATAAGAATAACCTTTGTTGTTCCTAAGCCCTCAAAACATTACTAGTCGGCGCTGATTGACTCGTTCAATATCTGGCTTACTTTCAGCAGACTTAGAAATTGAAATTGGCAAGTAGCTTAGGATTTTGCTTATACATGAAAGAATAAGCCAAAAAATGGGCAAGGGTGAGTTAGATATTTGACAATATTAGTAGAGCAGTCAAATGCATATCAGTTTATAGGAAATTTACTTCAGTCATCAAATTTGGTCAAATTTGAATTTTTTCATTTAGTTTTAAACATAAAGATGACGCTTATCCTTGATTAAATTACCTTTCCAAGATTAAGTGGCAAAACCTTAACTAATAGATACTGAATTTCCTTGTACTGCACACCTGTAAAAATTACCATTTCTTTCAGTTAATATATTTCATTTCACTGGTAAATAAATATCCATTAGCTTTACCTTTCCATAATTGTGACCTTACCAGTTTCAGGAATGAGAGGAATGAACATATTTTTTTCATTGTTTACGACATATATCTCTACATGTATCTTAAAAAAATTTTTGAAAGAATGATTGTGAAATCTTCCTAACTTATACTTTCTAGTGATACAAACAATTTGATACCTCTAATATTTCTTAATAAATATTATTGTGTGTTAAGTTCTGAAATTTTTACTTTCTATATGGATATTATCAGCAATATGTCTGCAATTATCTAGAATAAAATTCGGAAAAAATTGCTTTGGAACATTTTTCAACAGATATACCAAGCAATATATGAAATTAAAATTATTGAAATATGTATGGATTAATATGCTTCATTAAAATCCAAATTCCTATGTCAAACAGTTGCTAATAAAAAACAGCTAGGATTAACGGACAACAGGACGAGAACGTCAGTAATCTTGTAACGGTTCCTTTTATTCGTACTTCTAAAAACATGAAAAAAAATTTAATTTACAAATTGCCACAATTTGTCTGGTTTCCACCAGTATATTCGTAAATAATTCTAGAACATTTTCTCTTATTAATTCTCATAATTTTAAGCATGGTGACAAATGAATTCTGTTTAACATCAATGTTTAGTAATGTCTCTAGGAGTCACATTTATATAAAAATGTATGAATTGTTTTTCAAGGTGCCAGCAAATATTTTGTCGATTTGTTATTCTAACGCACGGTATTTATTATATATATATATATATATATATATATATATATATATATATATATATATAACATTATATACTATATATAACCAACAAGTGTATAACCACAACCGACTTGACACATTAATAGAATGTTTGCTGAACGCCGCACGCCGTGACTAAAATAATTGTACTTCTGCCTCAGACAATGCTGAACTGACTGCTTCGACTCAAAATATACATGTGTCTGAGTCACGTTTAACATCTCTCACAAAGATTGAGTGCATGAAAGAAGAAACGTAAATTCGGTATATAAATAAAAATATTTAACTCGTTTCTGAGGTCACTTTATTTTATATAATCGACTAACCTTTGCCTGCGGCTTTGCTCACGCAGAAGTCGATATTACAATACATTCTATCAATTCATGTTCACTGGAAATTGAACTCTTAAATTCGAACGGTATATCGTTGGATATCATAGAGATTCGGAGTATGAAGACCGTCTCTCCTCCAGCGCACCCAAGCAATATAGTAATTTCTAATACATTCTGATGTAAGACTTTGATTTGAAGCCTAATTCCAATATAAAGTTTCGGTAACTTTAAATTCTCTAACAACATAATGGGTGTGCACATTCAATCGTTAACATCCGTATTTATCTACAACTCCGAAAATGTTTTCTGTCACATAGAACCGTCAATGACATCTGCCCTCACACGTCTGCCCGCGTTCAGGTCGCCATCTCGTGCACACCCCCTTGCTCCCCAGGCTCGGCCACGCACACTCTTTCCTCTTATCTTGCCGTGCACGCAGTGCACTGTGCACAGTGCATGATCGAAACATCGAAGAAGAAATCAGAATTTATTTTTCTAGAATCGAAACAATTATTTATTACTAGTTTAGATGGATGTTTGAAATTATAATATCACTGGATGTCTCAAATTATCCCTGTAATAATTAAATATCAGGTGTCTAACATCCAAACTGACGAAATTTCATATAATTTTACCCTTTTAGAGGTAGAATTTCCATAAACCAATAAACGCATTAATTTTTTTATCAATCAAGTGCCTAACTTCCAAATCGATGAAATTCCGTACAATATCTTAACCCCTATTGTACCCTTTTAGGGGTAGAATTTTACAAAAACCTATAATATCATAATTTTTTTGATTAACCAAGAATGTAAATCTAAAATTTCATGCACAAGCAGTTTCGACAGTGCATTGATCTCTGGGTCAGTCACCTTCCTCTTATATATATATATATATATATATATATATATATATATATATATATATATATATATATATATATATATTTATATATATAAAGATTAACCCTTTGCAGTGGTCGAATATAGTCTTACATAATGTAAAATAATACGACAAATAAATCATCAAAATTCAAACATTAATTTTCATATACTGTAAGTCCCTCGGTTCTTACTAGATTATCTACTTGCAGATAAATTAATAAATTGATAGAACTTATTGCTTCTTTGGTGGAAAGCGATTCTTGAAGACGTGCACTTTATAAATGCCCATTAGAGATACTGTTAACTTTTCATGGATTCTAAGTATCAATATAAACTGTAGTGTATTTAGTTTTTTTGTTTAAATTTTAGCTAATTTTTATGCTATCGAAAAAAACATTTGTCCCTTTTAATCATGTAAAATTCTTCATATAATTAAAGAAATATATTATTCTCATCAAAATATTAAAATGGAAAATGAACTGTATAATTACGGTTTCAATGGTAATATCACTTATATTTTGGTATTAGTTCTACCCTTCTACATATTGTTCGTACGTATCAATGTTATATCAGCCTAACCAGTATCTATATTAAGTAACAAATTGGTACAAATAAATGAAGAAATACCAACTTTGTCGGCTAAACTGGACAGGAATGAGTTTACTCTTTTCTCTTTTAAAGATTTCAGTTTTACCAACCTAAATAAACATTTTATAGTTTCCCTCTACCCTGATTCTAAAGATGTTTAAAATTATAATGAAGTTGTGAATTGATATTTAATCGTCTTTACAATGCTAGACTAATATTCGAAATTAGCGTAAGACAGAATATATTTGTTCTAGGTTGAGTACTCTGGGACAAACTTGAAAAACTTTGAAAAAGTAATATAATTACCACGAAAAAATATTTAAAAAATAATTGTTATCATTGATTGATTAAAAGGTGGATCTTACATGGATTTACATACCTTAAAAATACAGCTGTAATAAATCTTTAATGAAAAAATGTAAGTAGGAAAATACTACCTTTTGAGTCGTAAAAAGAAAATAAACTGCGCTGATAAAAAGTAATTACCTACTCAGAAGAAAAGTTTATAATATATGCCAAACATATGAACTACTTAATGAACAAACATGTGAATGACTGACTTAATGAACAAACGTGTGAATTACTATCAATTCAAAATGGTAGAATACTGAACATAACGAAATATTAATATTGTCTCACTTTATTTATGTAAACGCTTCTAAATTGTCTTAATTTAATCCAGCAATCGTATATGTTTGAAACAATAAAACTTAAAATGAATATTATGGATAAGTAAGGAATAAAAGATTTTTAAAAATTCATATCCAATTACGAAATGTGGACTCTTTTGTGGTGACAAGGGAAGCTAAAACATTTTTGGCACCTATCAATATAGGCAAAACTTTGTGCGTAACTCGTTTATAAATTATTATTTCCTTCGTTTCCATATGACGACAGAAATTAAATCACGGGTATGAATATCGCGTGACGTCTTACATTGTGTATATATAGTTAGAATTTAGTTTAATTCATATGCTGTGATTCATATACTCGTGTACTGTTTAATTCATATACTCGTGTAAACTTTGTTATTTAAAAAAATAGTGGGTAAAAATTGTTTGTTCTTTCATTATCATGAATCTAGAGTGGATTGTTCAGGCCGATTTTACTGAAAGTGCAGCCGGATATAAGAGCATGTTTCCATTTAATTATAGGATAGAATTTCTTTGAACGTGTTTATTTTAATATTATATGTGTCTCGCCATTATTTTAATTATTTTAAAAAACGTTGTGAGATGATATTATCAACTTCTACATTCATTTAAATTTTATGAATCAGCGATTTAATTTCATTATAACATTAGGAGAATAAAGTTGTTAATAATAACGTGCAAAACTGTTAAAACAAATTAATATTATTTTTTTGTCACAACTAAATGAAAAAAAAAAAAAAAAATATATATATATATATATATATATATATATATATATATATATATATATATATACATATAGTGAAAAAGAACCTCACCCTATTTCTGGCTGGTACTTTCTATTTTAACACCAGAATATCACACACAGCTATCCCCAGATACACCAATTTACTAGGTTTCCATCAATATTTAAAAACACCAAAGGTTACTATGCACTCTATTTCTAAAAAGTAAAGATATTTTTATACTTTACAGTTATTTAGTTACTATCTTAGTAACTGCCCACAATTTACATATGCTGACTAGTCAAATAAAAGATCTAAAATAAAAAGTTATCATTTTCTAATAATACTTATGTTGAAGTAATAAGAAACTCAAGACCATTTAAAATTAAGATTAGTATCATTCTTATGACTTACGATCAAATGAAGAAAAAATAGTTTTTCTTATAATGGCGATATGAAATTGATCATTCAATTATTTTCCGAAATAAAGCACAGAACCTCAATTTCCAAACACGCTTTTCTCTATGAGCAACTTAAATTCCCCTCTTCGTTTGTTGTTTTCCGAAGTTTACTTTGTGAAGTGCGGAAAAATGATTACAGAATTAACATACTCATTCGATGTTAGTAAGTATTAATGTAGTTTTTCTTAGTTAATGGAATCGAGATGAATGTTTTTTCGCCAGCTTAATAATATCTTTTGTCTCTACAGAGGCGAACGCGCTAAGTGATATTGAAAACAAAATGCCTCATTTATAGGTTGTACTTTCTGCTTAAAGGCAACAGAAGGATACATTTTACTCTTGATAATAATTAGACACAGTTTATGCAATAAAATTAATGATCAATGCTAAAAATCTTTTCATAACGAAAATAATTAATAATGGAAAACAAAAGCATCATCACAGTTGACACAAGAGTCCAGAGTGCCTTCCTTTAAATGCTTGCTTATTCCTCTATTTCGTCCACCAGTTATTTTCTTCCACAATATTGAAATTCGACCTCACAAACTCAATCAATCTCAACCTTGACCTTCCTTTTTTCTCTTTGTATATTAGATTTTTTCGAAAGTAACTTATTTGTATTATTCTCTTCCATTCTAATTATGTGAAAGGTCTAATCCGCTTACAATTATTATTTTATATTTTATCATATTAAGATTCTTACGAGTATATGAAGGAAGCCACCAGTATCAAGATCGATAATACATATGTACTATTAAATGAACTTCAAAGGAACATCATATAGTGAACTTCATGAAAATTTATCCACATTCCACAAAATATACCCCACAAACATTTTACTTGGAGGGAGATTTGAACTTTCTCAGGTATAAAGTGTGCTCGGAAAATAAGATATTATCGTTAGTTTCAGAAAAAAAATTCCCTTGTAGTTGGTCGCAAGCTCAAATTTTCATATTAATGGCCCTAAACAATCATTTTTCTAAAAAATTTAATGACTAAAGCCTTGGTAAACTTAAGTGCAAACGTTTTGGATTCTGCTGCAAATTGATAAAAACATGTATAAATAAATAATTAAAACAATATAATTTACAGTTGTATGTTAGATAAATATCTACGAAAGAGGTTTTAGAGAGTTTTAAGTTGTAAGTTAATTTATTGGAATAAAATTAAAAATAACTATTGTATGTTAAATAACTACCCGTCTCGTGTTTTAAGTTATATATCAACCTAATTAGCATGCTTTACATACAGCTTGTTGTTAAAATAACATAATAAGCCAGCTTTTGTAGGTTCCTGAGGACTAAATAGTCCCATTCTCAAGATACACTATATCAACATTTCCGCAAAGGCTTATGGGTCGTATAATGTAAGCGCCGCGCGGCATTATTAAATCGATGTACGACGTGGCGCACCAAATACTTATTCCGCCTTGAATAGCGCGCGACATGGGTATCATTTCACGGAAAGATAAATTGAGTACATAGTAAGTCATGATAACGAACCATTTAGATTTTGTATTGAAAAATACATTATTTCACCGTAATAAAGATCCAAATTACAAAATGATTTCAGCTAAACTTGCTTTGCTAGACAGAGCGCTTTTGTGTTGTGCGCGTGTCAGAAAAAGAGCTACACATTTTATTGATTTTCACGGAACTAATTTTTTAATACTTATCATAATAACCTACTAAACAAAATTTAGTAGGTTATTCAGATAAGTATGACCGCTGTAAATGAGCCAACGGGTAAAGTATTTTCGTCACATATTGGAAGAGGAATTCGAGAAAAAATTATTTTTCTCGGATTCGTTTTCCTTATAGCTTTTCTGATAAGCAACCTGAATTATTCGGGACAAAAATTTTCCTTCATACCTTGATAATTCGATAGAAGCAGGTAAAAAACTAATTGAACGCTTACATTACAAAATTTTTTTGATGCACGTAAACTCCAACTAGAAAGGAAAAAAAAATTGTACAAAAATCTGAACTTTACAGAGAAATTAGTATTTTATAACCTATTTGAAATAGTAGTCAGTTATTACATTCTTTAACGTTTTAGAAAACTCCCTCATTTTGTATAAGGGATTGTTTAATAAGTTTCCGGCGCAAACTTCCATCTCGATAATGGTAAAAAAGTAATTATGAAGAAAGGAAACCGGAGGATTCTAAAATTATACAAACTTTTTCTTCAAGAAAAGTTAAACCTTCAGTAAAAATCTAAGATTTTTTTAACCGACTAAGTCAAATTAAATTTACTCACATAATATTGAGATTTATTAGAAGCCATTAGACGACAAATAATATTTGATGTGACGCTTGACAGGTAAATTTAACTGTGAGAAATTTTTTTACATTTTTCACTGTTGTGTAAATAATCTTGGTGAAAAAACTTATGAAACACAGTTTGTTTCCCCTGTATTGTCAGAAGCTTCATGCTCTTACCAATGAATTCAGTACCAATTATCATAAGTTTTTTCCTGATCTCTTTTTTTCAAAGTCCTTTTTGTCTATTTATACTTCAGTTAAAAAAAATCTCTATAAGACATTGTGTATAGGTAGCTTGTTATTAGAAATAGTACACAGGTATCTTTTTACCTTGACCGTCAGATCTCAGAACTCCATCGACTAGTTTGACTTCTAATGAGACCATTGAACAAGTGTTTAAAGATGGAAAGAAATTGTAGCCATAACACAGACTTTATAAATTTAAATTTGTATACCTATCATTTTAATTTTATGAACTGAGTAATCTTGTCACTAGTAATCTTGAACTGAGTAATCTTGTCACAGTTTTGTTTAAAAATGTTTTTAAATCATTTCGGTAACAATAATCATAAAACGTAGTTTTCCCCTTTCACTGTCAAAATCTTCACGTCCCTAAACAATTCAATTCAAGTATCAACTTTCATCATTTTTTTCTTCATAAACCGCCAACAGGTGCTACGTAAAGCAAGAGAGTCGTAGTTTGACTAATTTGTGTGAGCCACGTGTCGTCGTCCAATTGGGCTAAACAGAATTAATTTTAACGAGAACCATTCATTGGAATAAATTGCTGTCGTCAACATTTCGTCGACTAGTTTGACTTTTAATGAGATATTATACAAAAGTATTAAGATAGATAGAAATTGTAGACATAACACAGACTTGTTATCAATAACGTAATATTGAAATGACATATCATTAGTGCTCCAAAATTTTAGATTTAAATCGCCTGCAAGACTGGGTAATAGGATATTTTCTTTCAATTAATAGATCAAAATATCAAGGTACAATTTGATGAGAAGTGAATTTTATTGGCAAATCTTAAAAATTTACCGATTTATAGGTTAATGTTATTTTTAGTAACACTCACTGTATTCTACGGGAGCAAATAATATTAAATATAGAAGCTCGTATCTCGCTTATTTTTTATAAGTTTTCCGATACTAATTTTTAATTTATCTTAATCATTACAAATTTAGTAATACTCGCTTCTACCTCGTTGTCTCGTTTTCAGTATAACTATCACTTTTATAAACGTACTCCCTTTGAATCTCTCACTCACCACAGTTCGCACGTGGCAGATGGATCATGTTCATATTTGTTTTATTTTTGTTGTATTATTAAAATTACGTCGACAAAACAACAACATATATTAATATTTTTACCGTAATAATTATTATTTCATTGATCAGGCCGACTAACTATAATGACTGTGACAAAATATAATAAATTCATTGTATTTTATTTTCTAGATGCGGCTTTATCCAGGCAGCGATAACTCATGATTACTAATTAATTTCTACTATTCTTGTGCCATTTGACACGCACTTTGGTTAATCTATTTAGTTTCTGCCTGTAAATTAAAAACAAAGCTTAAAATTATAACTACTAAATGTCATATTTTTACGTGAATAAGAATTTATGTAAAAATAATTGATTTTTCTAGTACTTTCTGAAGCTGCTGACGAACTTGCTTCCTCCATCCTTTCCAAAATGGACATAGTTCAAAAGTAAACAACTCAAGATCTATTTAATATAAATAATTGAATAGATGTAATAATTGATAACATAAATAATTGATAGAAATTTTTATCATTGGTACCAATGATAAACATGATAATTAAGGGTCCAATTATTTTAGGGCCAGCCTGTTTTAAACTAACATGTCCTAGAGTACAACTATGTCCTTTTAATGAATTGTGACAAACTATTTCAATAAACCCACATTGTAAAGGCGACATATACAACATTTGTGGTTTTCATTCGGGGATACTGCCATATGTTTATAAGCAACCACTCGACTATCTTTAAGATAATATGATATCACATCGCCAATGTAAATTATAAAACCTACAATCAAATATAATCACATGCCATTGGATATCTCCTATTCCTTGCTCATCCGTACAGTTGAAGGAGTCATGAATTTTTGAACTTAATGATCTGCAAATAAAACAAAGTAGCTAACGACTTATTTTCTAACTAGGCTTGCCCTGTTTGGAAAATTTTATTAAGTAAATTGTATGCAATGCCATTTATTATAAAAATTACAAAAGCAAACTTTTTTAAGTAAGTATAATTTATATTGAAATGTTAACTCTAAATGTTACCT
Organism: Druceiella hillmani; assembly: GCA_039881145.1. Taxonomy (NCBI): domain Eukaryota; kingdom Metazoa; phylum Arthropoda; class Insecta; order Lepidoptera; family Hepialidae; genus Druceiella; species Druceiella hillmani. The sequence goes on along the minus strand of JAYKKI010000001.1, from coordinate 86,323,585 downwards.
CTGAGCCAACAGAATGCATCAGTAACAGTTCATCAAAATTCTTTAACTACTCTTATACTATGCGGAACAAATAAGCAGGCTTATATATCACAACAATATTTTTGTGTTCTGCCACGTTTGTTATGTTACGATGCTTCGATTTATAAAAATTCTATAGTTTTATTATTCTAACTAAAGTAATGCTAAAGTATAATGTTTATCTTTTTTTCGCATCTCAGCGGTACAAGGGATTAATGTGATTTTTTATAAAAAGATAGCGGAGAGGGGATATACAGTGTACTTTTCACATTTATATAAAGATGACGGGGGGGAAGGGAAATATACAATGTACTTTCATATTTATATAAAGATAGCTGGGAGGTGATATACAGTGTACTTTTCACATTTATAAAAAGATAGTGGGGGAAATATACAGTGTACTTTTCATCACGGCGAAAGTCTTGTTTGAAAGTGAAAAAATACACAAAGTGAATAAGGAAGCAGCATCGTAAAAGACTAACGATGAATCTGATTTTTTTGAATCGTTACTAAAGGAGCATCAGAATTACTACCTATAATATTATAAATGCAAAAGTATGTTTTTTTGTCCTTTTTACGTTTCACATACAAATATGTATATGATATTTAAGTCAAACTAACAATCGTATGGACGAAATAATTCAAACAATTCTTGAAAGTTTACTCATTACAATAACCTTATGTTTCCGCAATAGTCACTTCATTCTAATCCACATATGAACATAATTTTTCTCTATCTCAAAGGGGAAAAACATTTCAGATCACTCACTCACCTGTCCGTAGATTTGTCTATCATGTTTTTTTTTCAGAAACCGTTCAATGATCTCTTTAGAGTTTTAGGTAATATCCACAAAAATCTGACCCTGAAAGTGCTTATGTAAAAATAATTAAGAAGATAGTGTAGCAGAGGTTTATCTGAAAACTACAGGAACAATTTTAAATTACATAGTTTTTGAGAAATTCATAATAATTGTATGCCTCTTAATAACATTATTCTTGGCAATAGGGTAGTCATAATGACATAAATATTAAAAAATTATTTAATAGAAACTTGTTTTTTCCTTTCTTGTTGTATTTAAATGTTTATTAACAATTTATTTCTTTAATTAAATTAAGGATCATGATATCAAGGTATACAAAACCTCAATGCTAGCTCTTCTCATACTTGATAAGTTACTTTATTTAATGCTGGTTCTTTCTCCATCATTTTCATTATTTGTTAATAATTATGTAAGCTGTTTTTATTTATGTAAGCTATTCGCATATAGATATCAATTTGTCTATAATACCATATATATTAGAAATTTTTCCAATTCCAATTGGAAATAAAATTTGATAAATCATTGTGTTTGATGCTACTCTTTAGGTGACAGGAATGCAACTTTTTTTAAAACAATGGGAGCTATGGCAATATATTATTTACAGCTTTATACAGTAGATAGTTTTGATATTTATACAATAGTTTGGAATAAAGACAATTTATAAACTACTTCTTGAGGGAAAATACAAATTTTATAAGCATATATTTTATAACTATTTTAAGTACTCTTCAAAATTTCCTGGAATTCAAAGAGTGTAAATCTGCGTAACTTTTTAGACTTGTGAATAACAATTATATATTATGCAAAATTAATAAATAAACGCAACATTAAGTACATTAAAATCATCTTGATATTAGCTTTTCTTAAACACAATTTAAACATGTTTTTTTCAATCAGTTCTATCTAGTTCTATCATGGTCTATCAACATTTATACATTATTCATGAAATGATCCTTGTCCATAATGTTTTTAAATTTTAAAATATACTTTTTTAATAAAATATCCTGTTTTGAAAACCTGTCCTCTTTTGGAGGTTTTTACAAAAAAAATTTAAAATTAAAGGTTCAATTGAATTAAACTTACAAGGAGTGTGTTGTAATAAAATTATGTTAATTATGTGACCTATGACAGCAGTTTAATTTTTTTTAATTTTCATCGCGTTTAATTTCGATCTCGTCGAGCGATGAAATTTAAAATATTAGGTTAAAAAGTATAATTACACTTGTACATAATTAGCTATGTATATATAAACGTTACCTCTATTTAAATAATTGCTGTTTGAACATTTCTATTCTACAAGCATTTTATCTAAAGAATGCATTATAAATTTACTAATTCAAGTTGCAGTCCACTTTGAATAAATTACAGTCCACACAAAACGTAAATGAAACAGTTTTAAATCACAATAATTGCACAACTTAATTGTATATCTTTGAAAATTTATCAACAAAATCCTTATTAGGAAAGAATATAGCAATTTTGAATGTATTAACAGGACGCAGGACGAAAGAATTTTCTAAAATATGAAGTTACATCAACAGAAGGTAAACAAACGATGTAGCAAATCTTTGAAGTTATATAGCTATTTATATTAAGTAAATTTTCAAAACACGGAGAATTTTAATGCAATGACCTTCCATTCTCGAATGTCTTCAATTTTCTTTATAAATTGTGAGTAACGGTAATTAGACAATATTATTACATTACAGTAGAACTACTGAATTTAAATAAGAAAAACCTTTATGGATTAGGTACGTGTAAGATAGTTTAAATGAACTGTTCATTTGGAAGGCTTCCTTATACAGATAGACGCATATACCTGTGGTTACTGGGTTCATGAGTAAAGGCAATACGATGATTTTTTTCTAAGCTATTTTCTATTGACTTTTATTTCGGTACAAATTTGTACAGATGGCTTCGCACACAGGTATTTCGTCATTTTGCAGCATAATTTTTATCTAGTAATCATGTTTACATCCCAAGACCCATAATCGAAATAAAATTAAATTCTGTTTTAGGTTAAATAACATATACATCTCAAAGATATCCATTACCTTTAAATTGAACTGCTATAACAGTCTCGACAATTTCCATTCATCAGTTTTAATCCCGCGCACTCGGTCTTACTGCCTAAGTGCTAACAATTGAATTGTTAGTTCCTCGAAAAATATTTGATCAAAAAATGGCTTTAAATTTTCATCTGAACCTCAGGCATTATTACAGCGGAGGTTTAATTGCAATCAATTTAAATTTTTTTATGTTAAGTATAAACAAACATATTAATAGATAAACTGAAAAAAACGAACAGAAAAACAAAAAAGTCCCTTAAGACAAAAGTTATAAGGAATGAATAGGTAAAAACGCATAAGAATCAAGAATAAGTAGTGTTTTTGAGATTTGATTGTTTGATACTCGAACAATTAGACAGACACGCAATAATAGTTTAAAAAATACTTCTAAATAACTTCATAAATTATTTAGAGAAACACCATTATTAATCTTGTTCATTTGTGCAATATGTTTACGTTAAACTTCCGAAACTATCCACGTCACTGTCTGGTTACACTTTAAACCATTTCGTTTTCACAAAAGCTTGGTAATGTTTTAAAATTGCGTAAAGCGAACTTGGAAAGCTCGCAGGGAGTGCGGGGAAACACAATTTCACACCGACCATTATTATTCAGAAATCAGCCGGGTGGTACAGATAAGCAACGACGGCGGTGGCGCGTTGCCAGATGGTCGGTAATCTCCTCTAAAAATATGGCCAAATCATTGTGGTATAATATGTCTAGTTTAACTAAAGCTTTTCTGTAACCGATATGGTGAATGCTTACATAGAATCTGAAAACTTACACATTTAACTAGATTTTGAAAAGTTAGAACAAGACAATATGATATGATAATATACGAATTATCATACTTGTTGGCCCCTGCGAATAATAGGAAAATTATAAAATGGTAATATAATGTGAAAATAAGTAAATATATACTTTATTTTAAAAAGTAATAGTAAAAGTCTTATTGTAAAAATTTATGTTGCTGTTTTAAATAATTACTCTTTGAACGACTATCTTACATGTTTGTCAATAGTTGGAGTTGTTTATAAAATAAACATCTTTGAGAAATACTATATAGAGAATTAAAATAGTGTAAAAAATAATTAAAAAAATAATTTGGAATTCATTTTTTTTTATTTTTCTTCATTAGCGGTGAAGGTAGTCTTCAAAATGATAGCTCATTATTGTTGATTAAGGAGAATATGGCAGTGCGAATAATTCGCAAGTAACTGAAACGTAATATAATGTGAAATGAAATAAATGAAAGGTATTTTATTGTGAAAAGTAATAATAAAAATATCATTGTATAAAATTTTCAATAGATAGCTTCCTTTTACATAATTATTGTATTATGATCAACTTTTGTGCATGTTTGTCAATATAGGGCGCTGTTTACTATAAAATAAAGACCTTTGAGATCCTTTAATATAAAGACCTTTGAGAAAAATGTATGTAAAAAATTTATTCTGTCGTATTTCTAGTGCACCTTCTTTCTCATTTTCTTTTTTATTTTGTTTGTCAGTTACTTGTTTTAGGTTTATTCTATATTTCTTCATTATCTACATAAAAAAAACATAGGCAGTCATGGGGAACTGCCGACAAAAGTGAAAATTTGAAACTATGATATAACGTGTTTTTTTGAATTTTCAAAAAATAGTATCAAAATTAAAATTTCAAAATTTGTAAATTAAAATAATGTGTAAAAATATTAACGTATTTAGTACTCACTGTTGTACTGCACAGTGATCCTAGAATTAAACAATTAAAATGATTATCAAACTGAAACACAATTTGAACAATACACAGTATACACATATTACTCAATTTAACTTTACTTGTTTAGATATGCACAGCACTAATGACACATCATACTCATAGCTACGGGGATCCTGTTAGCATTAGCATGTCGGTGACGGGAAGCCATAAGATTTTCGTCATTAGTGGTGAAGGTAATCTTCAAAATGATAGCACAATTATTGGTGATTTTTGCACTATATGGCATACCAACAAAAATGTTTGCTTAAGTTCACTGAAATAAATAAATATGTCAGTCTCCCAACTCGGTCTTAAAAAGTTTGAGGAGGAAAGAGCCGCACAAATTACCAAATTAGATAAAATATTGTTATAGTAATTAATAGTTACTACGAAGGGTATTACGTAGCGGTGGAGATATAAAAATGGTGTGTAGAATTAGGTAGTTTTTTGCGCGTTAAAAGGGTAAATAACTCCTTTAAAAATTACTCTTGTATATGTGCATGTGAATGTGTAGTAAGTGTACAATTTAATTTTTGCTTATTATCGTCCCCGTACAATATACCTATACGCAGAACAATAAGAATTGTTAAAAATGACTCAAGGGTTTAAAGTAAAATGAACAAGGTATTTCTTTTTTTCGCAAAGTATATTCATCAGAGATATTTAACGCAAAATGTTTACGATAAATACAACGGAGACATAGATTGATAGTTTACGTGTGTGTGTTCAAATTTAAAAAAAAATTTCAAATAACAAATTCTAAGTACAAATTAAAAATAAAAGATAGAAATAAAGTGTAACATTTAACATTAGCACTAGTTATATTTTAAACGCTAAATTAATTAATCACATTATAAATATAAACAATTGAACACAAGCAATATCACATCACAAACATAAAAAGTATATTTGTAACATATAACTTTGGATTTTTATTTTCAATGAGAAGTATTGCAAAAATTTTAAATAATTAGATAAATAAGTTACGGTAAAATAATGAAAGGATTTTATCGTTAACGGCCTTCTGTAATAAAGAATCCAAAAATATATACAATTACCGCTTTCTAAGTCTGTACTACATAAACACCGAGTTGAGAAACCAGTAAGTTTATTTATTATCTACAAGAAGCAGCGTTAACCAAGTTAGCTAAGCAATTAGCTGACATTTAATTATATCGAATAAACTGCTCTACTTTAATTTATTTACAATTATATATTTCTACAGTCTTTGATCATCAGATACAAAAGTCCATAAAATGGTTATAGAAATAATTACTTCCAATTAATCAAGAATTTAATTTTGGATACCACTGAATTTATTAATTAATTTAAAGATTTTCAAATAATTACTTTTCCCGAGATATTACAGCAGAGGAGGTAGCCTCCCAATGAAATAAATATGCTATGATATAAACTGACAAAAGTGGGAAGCGAACAATAAAGAAAGTAAACAATACTAGTAAAGAATAATTTATATCTAAATAACTAAGCAATAATTTTAATGTAAGAGTAAATATACAAATTTTACTCGAGGTTATCAAATTTTACTCAGGTACATTTATCGGGGAAGGCAGTATACATGGTAGGAATGCAGTATACAGTACACAGGAAACTGCGGGAAACTCTTTTAGCTCTTGAAGGCGCTGCTTTGTGAAAAACTTGAGCTTTCAAACGGTTGTAATGTTGCGACGATGAAAATGTTATATAGTAATTTAAACAAAATCTCCACCACTCGGATATTGGGTAACGGCAGGCTACAGGGACACGTGGGAGCAATGGCAGCAAGAGCTTAAGTCAGCGGCAAACTAAAGTAATTATTTGTATCTAATATAAAACCATAAAATATAGGCTTTAAAACACTGCACTTGCATTTGCAGTCGTAAGATACAGTTAGTTTTTATATAAAACTGGTAATAATACATTTTTTTTTAATTCTTGTAACACATAATACATAATAATATTATTTTAATGGGATATTTAAAAAGATAATTAATAAATAGATATAGAATCCATTTAAGTAGATAGCACTAAACTAATTTCAAGACAAGCTTTTGCAACTATAAATAACGTGACAATTACACAAGAGAGTGAACCAAATACATTCTAAAAGAGATAGAGAAACAAGTGAAAGTGAAAACGAATAAAATAAAATGTGGAAAGACTACGACTTTTAATATTCAAAGAGATAAAAATAGCTAAGCTGAAGAAAGTGATCTAAAAAATTAAAGTGGTTGATAACCTTTATTTTAAGCCGAAATTGTGAGAGCAACACTAGTTGTAATATTAATACGTATATACTTCATAATTTTACTCTGAGTATTGCCATTAAAACATATTTTAATATGTACATAACAGAAAGAAGTAACAGCTGAATGACGTGAAAGATTGAAAATACAATTAAACTACGTCGAATATTCTTATTTATTAAACTACGTCGAATTAGTACAGAAAATGCTAATCGTACATAATTTGAGTTGTGTGCTTTAATAGCTTAATCGCATCTCATTCGAATGAAATTATTTAAGGTTAAGGATGCTCTAGCTATCATTCTGTGATCAAAATAAGTTAACAGACATGTAGTCTTACATATTCATATTTTACGTTTCAATGAAGTCGGCGTAAGTCAATAAAAACGTAGTCGAGAAAAAATACAATATTCTCTCTTAAAGAGGATAGTTTAAAAATGTGATGTGAGTCAACGCCTTTTGGAAACCTAGAATTCGATTTTCATATTCATTCTAAACGTATATTTACTCAAGAACTTTTTTCTTTTACAGAAATAAAAAAACAAAACCGCTAAAATTAAAGCGACAGTAACTCCAGTAACCACCTAATGAATTCATAACCGTTTATAATAAACCAGTCGCTTCGTAATAAATTGACGGAGTAAGTATTTCATTGGACAATTACACGGGCAGTCAACCCCGAAAAGTTGCTTGTGTTTAAGACAAGCGACCATAAGTTCACTTTGATTTTAATATCCGCTGGACGATATCTTAAACTCAAACTACATAAAAACCATTCTTCGGCTAAAGTACAAACTTCCGCAATCCACAAAAGTAACTTATAGTTTAACCTGAAGTCCAAGATGAAACACTTTAAGTCTTGACAATTTCCATTCATCAGATGAGTACTATTAAGTTCCAGGCCCATTAAGAAAAGCCGATCGGAGTTTAAGCTGATATAATCTAGCTTTTAATATGATTTCCAAGTATTATCACCGTGAATGTTCCACCCATATCACCATAGTAGTGTTTGCGTATTGATCTCTCAACAGAAAAACAGATAAAAATACAGATAAACAAACAAAAAAGCACAACCTGACACAAGATTTCCAAAAATTTACAAAAGTGTACAAAGATCAAACTCACCTTCTTTTTGTTTTTACAAATATAATTTGCTGACATTTAACTCTCCAATGTCCAGTAGTAGAACCATGGAAAATTAAAAAATTAAAATGACATTTACAAAGATAACCTAATCAGCGATATCTGTGTAATATGGTAGAAAAAAATACGGACGGGAATCCATTTATTTTAAATATTTTTAATGTAATGTTTTTATTAAAACTATATTTAATTACACATAAGCATAGTCATTGTAAATGCCACGTAATTTAAGTTTCGTTGTTATTGCTAAAAGCATCGTAAGCATTTCTCACACGTATTTTTAAATAAATATTAAGGTTATATAAAAAATACACAACAATTTATATTATTTCAAAAATATATAAAAAAGTTTTCTTAATTTATAATACTAATGAAGAGTGACATCTGTGTAGGAATACCATATTATATTAACCTATAGATGATATCAGGAAAGTGTGATATGTCTAAAAAAAGCTGTAAAAATACCCTTCAATGCCCGATTAAGTAATATTCCATTATATTTTTACATCCTTTTAAAAATAACTATTTTCATTAAGGTTCATTATACATATAACAAATAAATATTTAAAATATCTTTACAATTCCATCAAAAAAATCGTCAATATATCGTGTCGTGCATACATACGTATCGTATCGATTATTAACTAGCACTCGATATGGTGGCAGCCATCAGTCCTGGTAACAAATAACATCCCATAGCGCCTCGCCGCGTAGCAATACCTCCGTGAGTACAAAGAAACCGCTTCCTATCTCCATGCTCGCCTGCGTCAACGAACCGTTATTGAGCCGTACCGTATGACTCCTTACGACTTAAAAGCAGCATGTAGATTATTCATGTGGTCGATATAGTTCGATATGTTTTGTTTTTTATTTTTTAATTTAAGACACTCCGAGGATTATAATCAATCAAGCGACACCTCAAACTTCCAAATTTTTCAGGCCATTTAGGCTTTACGAGAGAATAATTAAATACATAACTGTCCATGGCTTCTATAAAGAGCAAAAGCAAAACAATACTTCATGTTTTCAAATAAATTGTGTATCTATTTACATAGGTATTCTTCAAAAAAAAAACTGGAAAACATTCGTTATAATATAAAAACTTTACATAATATTTCTCAAAGGTGTTTTTGTCGGAACGCCAAACGAGTACTTCTCTTAATACTTCATCAAAATCAATGATTAAGATGAAAAACAAACAATTTAAAATTATTTTTTTTAATTTTTTGATTCTCTATATATTAGTTCTCTAAGGTTTTTTATATTGTAAATAAAGTCAATCTCTTGATAAACCTGCACAACACTCATTCAAACAGCAATTATTTAAAACAGTGTCATCAACTGACAATTTTTTACAATGTGAATTTTATCATTATTTCAAACATCATTCAACCTTTACTTGATTCACCATAATTTTTTTGACCTTTTCATACAAAAGGTGAAAGGTCATCATTATTTTTCTTCAAAAAAATCTCTAATGTCAAATATTTTAACCTAAAATATAGCGTTAACTTTCTAAATTTCATTTCCAATCAACTTTAAAATATTACATCACCTAGCTTCAAACATATTCGATTGAAAAAGATAATTATTATGAAATTAACAAAATTACTCGTAGTCAATATATCAATATCTGTACGGTAATATATAAAATGATGTATGGAATAAAAAAATATATGCAAAATGATTTGTTTCATCTACAATATATAAAGCAAGTTGATTATATAAAAATTATAAATTATTCGTAACTTACAAAATCTAAATATTGATGAATGATTATAAAAAAAGACAAAACGGACACGAAATCATTTTAAATTTTTTTTTATTATCATTTAAAACCAGTAAGGTTAGATATTTTTTGTATGTCTGAATTTTTACAATTATTGGCTTTTGGCAATAAACATGACTTGAAAATACAGATTTTTGACAATTATTTCTTGTATCGTAAATTTCTATGGTATAATAATGGCCTATCGGGCTCAGTAATAATAATTGGCTAAACTTAAATTTATTTTCATTAGTTTAAATAAATAAAACAAGTGTTTTTGTAAAAAGACTGGTGTTTTTGTATAAGATATTTTATGTATTGTGTTTGATGATACAATAGTAAAGGTCGTTTCTTTCTATTAAACCAGAAAAGATTGGTGTTTTTGTATAAGGTATTTTATGTATTATATTTGGTAATAAAAAAGTAAAGATCTTTTTCTCGAAATATAACCTCGAGCGAGCTTTAATAAGGCTGTAAATCGAAACTTAGACTCAGGGCTTAATTCTTCATTGAGTTTCAGCTATTAACAGCATCGTACAATTAAAACAAATTTAACACAATATTTGTTAAAACAATGTACAAACATATTTTGTAAAGATCATTATTAAATATTATTAAATTCTTGAGAATTTGTTTTAATTTATTTTAAGCAAACTTCTATTTTATAAAGCAAAATAATATGCTACTTTTGTAAACACGTGTCTTTCATCTGGATATAAAAAAATATATCCTCAGGACCATTTTTTTTTAAATACAGTGATGGTTAGAGATTTGTTATCTATAATAACCTTATGATATCAATGTTAATACATACATATAAAAATGTTATGACAATAAGAGTCTTGATAAAACTAAGGTACAGATGTAAAACTGACAACAATATGTGAAATAAATGTTATTGTATATTTTACACCAGTACCTTGGTTCAATTCTATACTCTTTCTTTTCTTTTACTATGTAAAGTTTATAGAATGCATATAATCAAAATTGTATATAATAATTATGTTAAGAAAAATTATTTCATGCAAATCGTAATAGATCTTACATAATTCAAACACACCGCCAAAAACAAATTTAAGACATTTTAGTTATTATAGCTCATTTTTAAATAACCCATAAATAATTATGAAAAAATACAATTTGTAATTATTACTTGTTTGCGTTTTAATACATTAAATAAATGAATATACTATTTTCTAATCTTAAAAAACAGCCTGGACAGGCTTTAGAGAAGTTATAATAAAAGTAAAGAATAAGTCAAAGTTCTATTGAAGTAATTACACGATTATAAACTAAAACACAATTAAACGTGGCTTAAAACAGGCACACTTTTTTGCATCCACAACTAAGCTGTGTATCATCTTTATGTACATAATAATTTTAAGATAGTATTTTGCTGATCTCAAATTATTTGTTCATTACGTCTGTGTACTTTACCAATTCAGCACACCACAAGTGCACATCAAGCATGGGCTTATCGGTTATGGCTCATACATAGATATTACTAAAGTCCATTAAATTGATCTCTTCACATTTATATGTTTTGATGTGATATAGTTTTAATGTAACCTCACGTAATCGCAGACTTGCAATAATCCTGACATCATTAAAAAAGTTTTTATAAAGCACTGAACGTACCAATAATTACACTCGCGTCGCCAGCAGCAGTGCTACTTACGATTGATTCATTGTTTCGTTGATTTGTATAACTACTTGAGCAACCGGTCATTAAATACAGTGATGGCGAGGTTTTGGGCAACAGAAAGAGCTCGGGAAATTCAAAAATAAAATCGAACATCAATGCAATTAACTTTTTTTATTTTAAAATATTCTTCTCCAAACACCTCATCATCAATGTACATTGCACTTTACTCTGGTCGTAATGAATAAGAAACTATAATTGGATACTGTGTTGTAGAATAAACGAGCAATAAACTTCATTTTAAGTTAGTGAGCAATGATGGCAAATTCATCCAGATTTTGATATACCTGGATTTCTATCACGTAAAATTATATAATTGTAAGTTCTAAACTCACGTCTGTCTCCAATAATCACAGTATGGTTATGAACAATTGCTTTTTGGTACTGATATTTATAAACTACTTATAGGACGTCTACCTATCATTTATTCTTATAATAGATCACTTATAGAATATTATTTTCATTGAGCGGCGCTCGTGAAAGACTAGGGGTGATAATCTCATATTTTCTTGGCCTATAATCTACTTTATTAAAACTTGTAATCTACTTTATTATAACTTTATTAAATTTTGATAACATATTTTATAAGTGACTTTGACTTTTTAGTTACGAGTATATTTTTTAAGATATTGTGAGCTATTTTTGACACTTCCCGCTATATTTAGTACATCTAGACTAGTTGGACGACGATAATTTTTGCATTTATAATTATTCTACAGAAATTAAATACACAATTTTTTTTCGTAAAAAATACATTCGTACTAATACATCTTAAACAATGGCCTGAAAGAAGATACTGTATTGACCATTTAAAATATTTTATTAATTCGACTTTAAAGTCTGTAAGTCATTAGCGACCCTGCACTCTAAGGGAGGATGATATTAAGAAACTATTGACAGGCATATAAATATTGCCTGGAAAAAAAATTTGGCTCTAATATGACGACTATAAGACACTGATGGGTACAATAGGAAAGAATTTGGAACAAATTTTTGATCCTGTTAAGCTAATAATGCTGACGTCAAAAATAAAACATCTAGCAATTCTAATATGCAAAAACATATCTTCTCTTCTGCTGTACAAAAGAGTCCATAAAGTCATGATTTAAAAATATCATTCCAAATCATCACGGAATGTAATATATTTCTAGAAAAAATGTAATAAATATCATACTGAACAATCAACTGGGAAGTTTGACGCTAATACTTATGTTGGATTATTCGTTACATATCACACCTAAATTTTTATTCAGAAGGGTCATAAGTATTCTTAAGTTAAACCGTTAGTACTAGTTAGCCCAACTTGATGCTGAATGCCTTACTTTGCCATATCAATAACAGTAATACTAAAAATAAGTAATTAAGTTAATACTCAAAAATATATATTATTTATAAAGAAGTTTTGGATGCACAAACCAAGTTTTAATCGAATTGTTGAAGTGAAACTTCTTTGGGCGCGATGAGAATAAAATATCAAGGTCATAAATAACGTTTTTTATGCAGTGTGTAGTTTTAACGTCTGAATGTAAAGAATTTATCACAAGGAGGACGGAAAATAGAGACTTAGTTAATAATAGGAAAAGATAGATGAACATGACAGAATAAGACATAAAGTGTACGCATACGCGAAAACAGATAAAAATGAGGCTCACCACTACTATCAGCTGTATACTAAATCCACAATGAACCCGCATATATAGGTGTCGTAAATATAATTTACAATATGAACAAACATCCCGAATTACTTCAACCGCATTTAGCCATGTTCTGATATTAGCATCGTAGCTATTTTAATGGACAATTATCCGTGTAATTTTATCTATATAATATGTATGTACATACACACAAGAGCGCACGCATGCACGCATGCACGCACGCACGCACGCATACACACACACACACACGCATATAGTAGAATTAGAAGATAATCCAAAAACACCTTGTCAAACCTTCTTTTAATACTTCCGTTCAAAACAGGTCGAAAGAACTCACCAGCTTAATTTTCACTTATAATTATTTACACATTTATGTTGAATAAAATACGGATTAAAATCAGTTAATATATAACTCACTCATATTTAACAAAATTTACATTTGAACTTACTTAAATATTACTCGTTGCATATTGACTTTTTGCTTCCGATTCTTATAAGCGACCGATATACCCATCGTTGTATAATATCACATAGTTTTACCAACATCTGCTAACAACCTGGATAGTACACGGTATCACTTTGCTTGCCAGTACAGTGTTAGAGACGGTACCACGTTTCGGCCTATTTAGCTGTTCTGTCACGGATTTAGAATTACAATGTTGTAAAAATTGCAAAATCAATCACGGTGTATTTAGAATACACACTAATTACATCTTATACTCATTTTGTACGCTTGATTATATGCTTTATCTCCAAAATGTTTTACAGTGTATCACATCTAGCTTTATAAAAATATCTGTCAAAAATTGTGAAATCACTTACATACATGCAAGCAACCGAGCTATTTTCCTTACACCTGTGAAAAAATACAATCGTAGTTACGCAATGAAAGGTGATATCAACATTTATAAACAGTTATATGTACATTCTTACTTATCAATACTAAAACTCTTTGACCACATATCCAGGAACGAGCATTCGATCGAAAGACTGGTGGTGCAGGGCCACATAGAGGACAAGAGATCTAGAGGCCGATCACATACTCGATGGACGAACCAAATTAAATCATTAATGCAAACTACCGTGACTGAGTGCTCTAATGGCGCTGCGAACCAACAGAAATGGAGAGACATTGCTAAGCGGCCAGTTTAGACCAGGAAGACCGAATGACGGATAGACAAACACCCTCAACCTAGTACCTAACTTATCGGACTACTCTGTCAAGAGTGCAAGACTGAGAAGAAGATATATACATTCTAAATACTGTCAAATATTGAAACTGTTACATGGACCATTCACTTCTTATAAGTGTGGCTTCTACTCGTATCTATAGTTTTTTTACATATATAAATGAAAAATAGTGTACCTCAAGAATGGGATAAGCTACGAAAAAAATCCTCTTATTTTGTATACAGGAACCCGTAAGAAACTGATTTTCAATATCAATTTAACGATATTTAGTTATATAAACAGGTACGGATAACGTTGTTCAATACTTCTGCTATGTTCGCTGTGCGCTATGTCCCCATCTTACTAAATTTATATTCGTTTGAGTAAAACTTTTTTTCATATTAAGGGCTTTTTAATAATTTCTGTATATTTAAGGCAAAGATCATAATCGCGCTATTAAAAAAAAGTCAAATAAAATGTCAATTCATTATAAATGTACGAAACTTAGAAAACTCTTATTTTGTATACAGGAACCCGTAAGAAACTGATTTTCAATATCAATTTAACGATAGTTATATAAACAGGTATGGATAACGTTGTTCAATACTTCGGCTATGTTTGCTGTGCGCTATGTCCCCATCTTACTAAATTTATATTCGTTTGAGTAAAACTTTTTTTTCATATTAAGAGCTTTTTAATAATTTCTATATATTTAAGGCAAAGATCATAATCGCGCTATTAGACAAAAATCAAATAAAAGGTCAATTAATTATAAATGTACGAAACTTAGAAAACTTATTATGTTTTGAAGTTTTGCTACATTTTTTTATTTATTTCATCCACTGAAAAAACTGTGAAAGAAAACTCTCCAAATTAAAAAGTATATGCATATGTTAAGATATATACAGCATATACACAGCAAATAATTTTAATTAGATTTTTCGAAGTAAATTACTCCAAATTCTGTGAAATATAAGCCTGTATGCCTTACATTTCGCAGAAGAATAGATTTGAAAAAAATGTTTTAATTTCTGTTTTTGAAAACTTGGTGCAATTTTATTCCTGTATTGGACATTACGTAGAGTTTCGTAAGAAACTCATAAGAAATTAGCCATAAAAATTTAACTAAAATTTATGCCAAAATTACTTCAAGAAACATTTATATTATCTTTGCATTTAAGGTATTATATATTTATTTTTATCATACAATATTTGAGGGAGACGATTTCTGGAAAATAAATAAATACGTTTATTTAAAATATCCCCTTTTAATTTGACAATATTGTTTGGAAAGTGTTATAAAATAATTTATTAAAACGTCGCCTCTCAATAACAATCTGTCGAAAACTTCATTTAAGCCAAACATAACCCATGGGACGCTCTGTTTAAGCCAATTATAATCTAACAAGATACTAATAATTTATAATTACAGCGCAAAAGGTAGCAGCGACAGGTTAATGGGGCAATTAGATGGTGTTTACAAATTTCCTATTAACATAGAGATTGAAATTTATCGTAATAAATAATTAAATAACTTCTGCGACAGCATTATTTCTTTATGATAATAAATTATGCATTTGGTGGGCTAATAAGTTTTTAACCCTGAGCCGCTGTCAACATTTTTTATTAAAAAATGTATGTGTCACAAAAATTTAATTTAAGTATGCACCATTATTATCTACTGCTTATCGCTATCTAGTTGGCAGTGACAATATGCCTTTTTTGCAAAATTCCGATGACTTTGATTCAAAATACTGTGCGAGGTCGTTTTGGCGATCTTCTTTAACGTTGATTTTTACACGTCAATGATTACTTAGAGCCCTGAATAAATAGTAATCAGAAGGCGCAATGTCCAGCGAATATGGTGGATGAGTGAATAAAATCTAGCCGAGCTCCTCTAATTTGTCACGAGTAGATATTGTAACATGTGGCCTGCCATTATTATGTAGTAAATAAACTCGATCCTGTCGACTACTCGATTTGTTAGCTAATCGGTCCAATGGTTCACAGTAAATAACTGCAATAATTGTAGATTCAACTCCCAATGAATAATGCCTTTGACATTCCACCATACGGTTTGGATACTGAAACTCCTGTTTTTCTAATACCCAGCCATTGACGTTTGCGTGTAAGGATTAATATATGTAACCCACTTATCATCGCCAGTTACTAGTCGATTCAGCCAGTCGAAGTTACGTTTCAATATCAATAACTGTTGACGAGTATCAACTCTGCACTGAAGGTGATATGATGACAACTCGTGCGGAATCCACACACCGTATTATGAAAGTTTCCTAATTCGTGCAAATGTGTTTCTATGGTGCCATGACTGCAGTGTCGCTCATCTGCAAATTGACGAGTCGCCATTCGAGGATCCTCCTCAATTAGGACTCGTAATCGTTGAACGTCCAATTCAACAGGACGTCCCGTACGGAGTTCGTCCTCAAGATCGTAGTCTTCATTTCTGAAATTTCTCATCCATCGCATGAAAGATATTATTTATGGCAGTCTTTGCATCCTGACCCAGATGAAATTCGTAAAGTAATAGAATCTGTATTTGATATCGATTTAAATCCATTACCTTTTATGTAAGTCACCTACAGCTTCAGCGCTAACTGTTGTGAACTGACTGCACTTTTTATGTTGATATCAAAAAGTCTCAAAAACCATTTTATGTAGAAACTTTAAATTTGGTATAGTATTTAAATATATTAATCCATATATACTTTAATAATGAATACTGTTTTCTTAGAAATTTTAATGGAATAAAATTATTAAATTTGACTCTATTAAATTACGTTTATATTTTTAAATCAGCTGAAACAGCGACTTTTAAGGATTCCAAACCATTTTTTTTTACATAATTTATGTAGGTTACCACGGATATTACTAAAAATATTTACAAAAGATATGTGCCCACAAGCCACCTTGGAGATTGCTGAAATTGAATCACGAAAAAAGTGTTACTAGAAATATGCTTTACAGGAAAACTGTAGCAATGACTCCATTTCTCATAATCTTTGAGAAGATTACGAGCTTTTACACTTATTAAAGTCATAGTAGGGAATATTTTTACATTATTATAAATGCCACTAATATAAAAATATTTTTTTGTTTGTTGATTTTTAGGGATTCATACAAAACTGCGAATCCGATCGACATATAACTTTCACAATATTATAGCTTTAGTTTCCACATTGCTATAAACTACATAGTATATACATATATACCTATGGTGATAATTTTTAAGATATAGTTAATCATTTCCACGTAGTTGGAGTAAAATCCGCCGGTCTGGATGCTTTCCTGACAAAAACTGAAACAGGTACACTAAAACTATTTACGGGAGAATAGGCTAATGTACTAAATTAGGGAAATTGGTTAATATTTTAATATCTTTTTTACCCAAAAAAATTATATTTTTCCAAAAATCAAACATTTACTTTATCTGTTTTGCTTTTTCAAGAACCAATTTAAATTTACCTCGAAAGCACTCAATAATGGCGTCTTGAATAACATGACATCGAATGAAAGAAATCAAAATAATCGAGTCTATGTATGGCATTTGCTTCTTTTCTTTAATTAAACATGAGTATGTCTTTTCACAAGCACTATATAGTGCTCCAGTGTAAAAGCGTAACTTTAAAACGCATTATATATATATATATATATATATATATATATATATATATATATATATATATATGCACCAAAAGAAGAACAAATACGGAAATATGAATAAATCTTGCAAGGAGAGACACTCGTAGTTTGTCTACAGATTCAAAAATTTATTTTTGCGAAGATCAATTTGATATAAGTATTTACTTGCATTTTAAGTACATATTCGATAAACTTTGTTTTCGCTACAAAATCTTTGTGATTGCGGTCTGTCTCACAACAACGACTTCGATTTATGTTTTCTATCGAAACATATTAAAGTGTCGAAGTTCTAATCTAATAGAGTTGATTACAAATAAACAAATTAATATGACTCATACACAACAACCACATTTTGAATTAATTTCATCCCCCAAGGAAACAAGCACAGCGATTAATGGTTAAAAATACGAGCTTCCCAAATGTGCACTTGCGTTTAATTTTCCTAAGACGTGTGAAATTGAAATCGTAGATACCGAAGCGGAAAAGCGAATTAACCGTAAATTAGGTGAGCGGGGTATTATATCAAGACGTAAATATTTTCTTTCGTACATGAAAATAGAATATTTTAATCCTAAAACCATGCTTCCATGCTCCACAACTTCAGCAATATAGCAATAAATATATCTGCACCACCGAACCAATGGCGTGAATTTCTATTTTATCATTAATTTATATTAGTCAAAAATGTTATATATATATATATATATATATATATATATATATACATATGTGTGTATGTGTGTGAACATATATATATATATATATACATAACATCAAATATGCCTATTTGGTTACCTAATTTTCATATTTTGTAGTTAAAACTTGAGTAGACATTGGATACATTTTTTTTATAAGTTGTTATTTTATTTCCCATATAAAGATATATCCGTATCTTTATATATACTCACATCATCTCATACATATGAGAGACATAAGTAACTATGAATACCATACCTTTTTCGCTTCGAATTTACAGGCTCACTCAGCACAAATACAGCTATTTTTATGACTCCTGAAGTATTTATGATCTGCTAGACTTTCTTCCATGTTATCTACCCACGTCTATCTTGACTATTCGTGTTTATTTTTTATTTTAATAATTCCATACATGTTCGATACATAAGTTGATCATTGCTTTAAGTTCGATAAGACCAAATCATTCCAATACAATTTTCATTATACCCACGACCAAAATTTCATTACATAGAACATTTTCAATGAGATTATGATACTGTAATCACAATAACTTTTATTACTAATTCAAATAGCCTTAATTCACTTAAATGAACCAAAATATCAAACCAAATAATGATAAAATATTTTCTATAATTGATGTTTCTCGGTTTTTTGTCCTAGAAATGTAAAACACCTTACACACTAAAATGTGCATGTCTTCAAAGGGCGTATGAGGGGTTAATTGAAAGAATAATTGCGGTGTGGGCTCAGATGTTGCTACGAAATAAATTGTCGCATCGCAATAAACTGACCAGGAAAATGTTTTATTGAACACTAGGCCGGTGTTTCCCCCAACTCCTTTATGCACAAGCTTATCTGAAATCAAAATTGTGAAATGGACGATAATTCTCAGTTTAACACTTTTTAAAAAAATTAATGTCTGTTAAATACTTGCTAGGTAATACATTTAGGAGATCCAAAATAATATTAATATTTAATCCTCATTCCTTTAAAGGTTTATTTATGCATAAGTTATTCGGCTGCCACCAATAACTGCCATCAAATGTGGAGTAGTGGCAAGATGATAAGATGATCCAGATAAATGTTGTCGAAGTCATCGAAGACAAAATTATATGCATATGATAGATTTTCTAATTATTTAATTTTTAATTTACATTGATGTAATTAAACAAAACTCAATTTTTTTCATTGCAATATGGTAACAGTCTCTATATTATCATTGATGACACGAATAAATTTTGAAAAAATATTGTAATTGGTGTAATTGACACTTAAAATATGAAATGTAGTATTTTGTTATGTGCTTTCGTAAGGAAAACTATAAATACCTATTAATTACGATTAGACCTTAGATTACGAGTATTTGGCACACATATAGGCACATAAGAAAGTTCAAGCATTTAAGGACATGTAATATTTTAATCTTAGAAACGCTTATGGAGGCATTTTTCCCGATTATGTCCTTATGTTACTTGGACACTTAAAGTACTTGAAACTTAGCATTTCGATAGTAAATGAGTTTTAGATACCTGAAAAAACTTTACAAGTAACTAGGTATGTTTTTATTCTAGCTAAAATACAACATAATTGTCATAAGTAATTAAAACAAGCAGAAAGTAAAAACGATATTTGGTGATAGCAATACATGCTGGTCTGGCATTGTCACCTTACCATCGATATCTATATTATCACTTTTTTCTGTATTGCCTTGCAACGACGCCTGAACATGACCTGTGGAAGTCTGGATTGTCGCTGGATGCTGTATGTCTGATGGGCTACTCGTACCAAATCACTTTGAGTCGTTTTTTCATTTTATTTTCGAAGCCATCGAAGCTCTTACATTTGCTTGGTCCTGGACTTTTCAAGTTTCTTGGATTCCTTTTGATACAAGCTTTTCCTTTGCATTTTCCAAGATTTTGAGCGTATTTGCGACTTACGTGAAACGACGTTTTTAATTTTTTTGGAATTTTGCATTTAGTACCGATGTTTACTTATATTTTGGTGAATGTTTTTATTGTCTCACTTTGAGTCCTCGTAGTGTCACGTAAGCTTTTTACAATGACATTCAAGTCAACACCCTATATAAACACATTTTCACGCTTCACTAATTTTTACTTTACATTACATACCTTAATTGTTACTTTACAAAACGCTAATTCGTAAAAATCACGCGCATGCACCCATCCTAGTACGATGACGTCGCAAATATACACAGACATGCTCTATCCGCTGTGGGCTCGACCATTATTAACACATTATAATTAGTCTCGTAGTAATTAGCGATTCAAATCGGATAGTTGCTTGTCACACAAGAAATTTCGAAGTTTTCACGTCAAAAAAAGACTTTATTTTGGTCTTTAAAACTAATCGATAAATAGGTATGTGTGGACACTTTTCCATAGTTTTTAGATAAATCGATTATTTTGAAGTGTACATAAATACTCAAGTAGTTTTGAAAAGTATTACATATGTAATACATACAAATTACGAATACTAATATATGTATATACATATATATATATATATATATATATATATATATATATATATATATAAGTGATATGTGTGTATATATATATATATATATATATATATATTTATATATCCATAATGTATTACGGATATTAATAGTTGTTCCATAATGTTTCCAACTTTAATAATCGGGTTCAAAAGGCCGAAGATACATTACCATCTAGTGGACATGATCAATGCAAAATATAACGTTACCCATGTATGTAGATCTATATATGGAGTACTTATCTAAACGAGAAAAAATAATTTATTAAATTGTTTAACACTGATGTAGGTTTTGATATCATCGAATGAATATGTGGTTTTGAGAATTGTTTTAACTCTTAAATACGTTAGTTGAATTGTTTATTACTGATTTTTACAAAAGTTGCATCGCTAAAGACTAATTGTGTGAGCAACCTTTCCAATTTCATTATTTAATCTGCCAACCATCTAATCTGACTTTAATCGTAACAAATAAAGTCGTAAAATTGGTTCGAATTGAACTATTTTTACAGTAAATATAAAATATACTTGATGAATACGAGTAGAAAATAGGTTTTAGTAGTAGCAATTTTATCCTCGATGAATTCGACAACATTTATCTGGATTATTTAGTTCGCCACTACTCCACATTTGATGGCAGTTATTGGTTGCAGTTGAATCCTTAAAGGTATATTGACAATATTTCCTTGAGGACAAAGAAACCGCCTGGTATCTTACAGCTCCTGAGCATCGGTCATCTTATCATATCTACCGAACCCGCCGTTTACAATACCTTTTATTTTTATGCTGCTCTGGAACAATATATGCTATTTATATTTCTACACTTAACATTGAACATCATAGGGGCCATAATCTAATTCGGATTATATAGACCATAGAAGATATACCATAAAATTCCTCAACATTTAACTTCACAGGTGCAGAACTCACTTTTGAAAGAAATAGGTCTAATAATCATCTAAAAAGACACAGCTAAGCATTACTCAAATTTTCTCCTAAAGGTGTACCAGTTGCAAGAATACTGCCTATCTGAACAGTGAAATGTGGATCTGCTGTTTTTAAATTAGTATTGTGTGTCTTAAGTGGTGACTCTATCATTTAATTTCGGTTTTTTACTTAGTCCTCAATCGTCATGGGATCCTCAGTTCTCACGACTTAAGCAGGCAATACCTCTTCGGGGTACCTTAAGAATCTGATGTCTATAAATTGGTATCTTGGGTTTAGGGATTAGTTTCCCCTTGAAATTAATCCCTAGAAGATAAGTTTCAAGAGAGCTCTGCTACTAAACTTTAGATTTCAATTCTTCAGACGACGCTGTGGAGAAACTCTGTCATCGAATCGTAGGTTCTAATTCTTCAGACCTGATACTTAACTGACTTGAAAAACTGATGGTATTAAATAGGTATTTTTGGTATTAAAATTAGACTCTGCCACTAAACCCCGGGTTTCAATTTCTCAGTCTTAGCGCTATGGGAGCACTACATGCTTGAGTCTTGAGACTTGAGGATCTACTATTTTTAAATTAGTATTCTGTGTCTCAAGCAGAGACTCCGTCATACAATTTCGGCTTTCTACTCCTAAGTTCTCGTATTGTGGGTGTATTGCCTACTTAAATTGTAAGATATAAGGACCTGCTGTTTTTAAATTTGTATTGCGCGTTTCAAACTATGTCATTGAAAAAATGAACAGCGCAGGTACCGTGATCGATTTTGGATGATACGGGTGTAATAATAAAATCTCTGAAGTTTTAACACCATTAAGGGTCGTATAAATTTGTCTTTTAACAAAATCAGGGTAGAATTATGGAGCCGGGAACTGCTAAAGATTTTGGGAGCGATGACAAGTGAAATGTAGCACTAATCTGTGTGTGTGTGTGGGTATGCACGTCCTATAGAAAAGAGAAGCGTCGACTTGGTACTAATTTCAAAAATCTCTTGACAAAAAATTAACCGTATCTTGAGCCAACTTTCGTTTTTTCATAATGATCTGAGTCGCTACGAGTTTTCCTTTGAAGTAAAATGATAACGGCAGGATGCCTTTACTTATTCGAAAATTAAGCTACTGTGCTAAATGTGAAAAATTATATTTACAATGATGCATTTTATGGTGCATTTTATGGTATTTGGACTATTTTCAATCAAATCTAAACTCAGAGTATTATTAAATTACCTTATTATAGTTAATAAATTACAATATACCGAAGTAATATATCATAGTCGCTTTTCTCCAATGTTTTCTTGAACTCCAAATATAACAAAAATTCTTGAGTTCCAGCTTATATCCAGCTAAAAATTCGAATGTATCATATCGAATTAAAGCTTATTCTCGACTTATTACTAGTACAACACATAATTGTTGCTAACCATAATAGCTCGTTAATATGAAGTACTATAAACGGTTTTAACGATTGGCTTTAATTACAGGACCTACCAAATTAGAGAAACTTCCTGTCGGTGACTACTGTCACACTATTTTAAATGACAATTACATTACCTTGTAAATAATAATCATATGTTTTAAATTCGCGTCTTCTTTTTATAAAATGCAATATTTAAATCAAAGTGAGTTAAATTTTGTTACACTTTATACAACCCTCGTAATAATAGTATGGTTTTTTATCCAGAATGAAGTCTATTATAGCACCCCTTAGTCTATTTTTATATATATTTCTCGTGATTTAATTAATTTCCGTAACCTCCTTTGTTAAAGTCTTGGTATATTTGATCATGTGATTCCTTTCTTTCTTTTTAAACACCAACAATCTAGCAAATCGCTGAAAACCAACGAACTTCGATCCCAAATATATCGGATCAGAGTTGTGTCAATATAACAGGGCAACTATATTAGACATTACCCGATGTTACCTACTTGATCTATGGGCTTAGTGTACTAATTGGTCTTTGTTTACCAAATAATTATAATGAAACTCAATTACACTAAACGAAATTTACATCTGTGTTTACGCCAGCAAAATTCATGCCACCCGTACCACGAATGTCGATGTTTCGATTCAAAAGTTTGTAGAAAATTTACAGTTTTTTAACGTCGTAGTCTCCATTCCCACTTCCGATTTTAAAGCAAACATGAACATATGACTATAGTGAAATACAAAAACACGATACACACAAGCAATGAAATTCAGGTTTCACTTTTATTATATATTAATTTTTTCATATAGTTTATTCATAAAAAATCCATTCCTGCTTTGCTAACTGCGTCTGTAGACAGGAGGGGATATCTACTATCTCCTCTTTAGTAGTTAAACGAGTTTAGATGAAATTTAGTACAATATATACCGATGATCCTAATAAAATCATGTACTGTCCATACTATTGAATAAAAGTACTATTGCTTAATCAATTATTAAATTACTGTTTAATTAAGAACCAATGATATATATTTCTTTTATATCGGCTAAGAGTGCATTTTTCACTCCGACTTATTTTTACAAATAAAGCAAATTATATATACATTATTTTTATTTACGAGGTAGTAACAATATAATTTCAGTGTAAAGATTTGATGATTTAAATTCTAAAAAATTTAGTCTTTTTGAACGTATAATCTCTAGAAATTATGATTTAGTTTCGAATAGGTGATAATAAAATGGATCAATTTTAACTACCAGCAACTCTCCGTACTTTCATTAGATCCCTCTGGAAGCAACTCCAATGAAAAACATCCGCTATATTCCGCCAGCAGTTCAGCATTACCTTTCTGGTATTCATTTTAAGTTTGGGTACTGAAACTTCTGTTTGTCCGGTTCGAAATCATTAGAATTTGCATATATATGATTAATCTATGCAACCAATGTTTCATTATCAGCCACTTCGGTCAAAAAAAGTTTGTATTCGTACAAAAAATCTGGACTCAGGGGAAAATCTATGAGTAGAAAAATCCATAGTTGATGTCGAATTAAATACCTTTTCTTTTAAGGTGCTTGAAGTTATCGTGGTAACCATTATAGTAAAATCCCTAAATCCAAAGTTGTTATCCAACTCTTTATTAAAAATTTGATATTTAAATACGTTAAAAGTATGTAATTTTATAAATTTTGCACCAGGTGGCCGTGTTTTATTTAATTTTTAATAAACAATTTTAATTTAAGCAAAAAAATATCAGCAGTATCACAACTATTTTTTTGACACCCTTCTATGTACTTCTGAGTGAAAGTTTGGAGAGCTAGAATTTTGTAATGTACAACAAATTTTACCACAAGAAAATATAACAGTACGCAGTTATATTACTATATTTTTAATCTTCATTCTATAATAAAATACGAAACACAGTGCTATCCCCTGGTAAATTGAATTCACTTATGTACGCGAGTATCTATGTTTGGTATCGTAAATCTGTTATTGAATTGGAATGTTCGAATACATTCACTCCATTGGTAGATTTAAATATACTATCATTTTAACATTCTGAAAAACTAAACGATCATTTTTTATACGACTTTATGAAATTATACATTTCGTTTTCCCGTTAAAATCTGACAATGAAACTCGTAAACTAACATTATTTTCAGGGAATTCCATAAAATTAACTCCATTCATTTCTTTGATATTATTCAGATAATATCATTTTCAAGACTTCGTATTTCTGTGTGACATCACGTAATTCAGACTTTTAATACCGAATAACATTACGTTATTTCGAGCATCTCATATGAACTTTAATAGAATGTTTATGGACCGTCACTCGGAGCAATAATTGCATGTCTATCGCAGGCGGCGCTTGATTTGTCGTATTGCAGCGTTTAGGTAAAGAGTTTCAATATCGTGGTTAACAACGGTGTCGTGTTGAACCTTTACATCAATAGTGGTATCATTTTCAAGTCATGTACGAACCTTGTGCGACAAATACATTGGGACAATATTTCATATTAAACTATATAATAGAGTATTTAGGGCAGTAGTTTCAAAATTTTGCACTGTAATATAAACGATCTTAAATTCATGAAGTAATTATTGTATGACTGTAAGCGAGATTGAACTACGCTGTTTTAATTATAGATGATATTCGGATTCTAATCGGTTGGCAAATATATATAATTTTTGTTCATTAATTAACTATGTACCCAAATCTAAGAAAAGATTATTGAAACAGTTTCCCGGTTAAGTTCACGCTATTTGACAGATTTATTCCAATGTATACAACATCCCAACCATACTACAACTTTGGAACCCGCCACTTTTTTTATGGAATTTTATAGAATTTATTTACAATGTATAGATATATATATATATATATATATATATATATATATATATAGCGAAAGGGGTACAGTATATGGAGGATGCGGTATTCGGAAAATTATGGTGGAAGAGGCTGCATAACATATCTAGGGAAATTATTTACCAAGGAAAATCAGTGGCTTCGTTCACACGTCGGCCTTCTTCTCGTGAAACTTATGTACATAGTTAATTAATTAATAATAAAGTTATATTTATTAGAAGTTATGTAGATATGATATGATATGATGTAAGTAACTATATGAAGGCAAAAACTTTATTGCCAATATCAAGAGGAAGAATTATTTCCATTTAAATCAAATGCAACTTGAATGCGCCGCATGAGAATGAAGCCGTGTATGCACGGCTCTTTCTTTGTTCGTAAGCTCGAAAAACTTTTGATGTGTAATGTGGCTTACGCAAGTCAACTCTGAATGATTGCTTTTTCGAAGACTTTCAAAGCACAGGTGCGGTTTAAATATTAAAAGTTATTGAGCTAGCTTTTATTAGTATAAATTGTATGCACTAACGTTTAATCCACACTTTGGATTTAATTTCATAATTCATATAATTTAACGACACTTCGTATTTACGATTTTATCAATAAATTGAATTAAATGAAACTACGTGATGTAGTATTATTTCTACTTCCTTTAAGTTCTTTACCACGACCTAGGTTTCGTTGTATTACAACATCTTCAGGTGGGCTATTAGCAAAGATTCAATTATTACAAAGCTTTGCTAATAGCCCACCTGAAGATGTTGTATTACAACGAAACCTAGGTCGTGGTAAAGAACTTAAAGAACGTAGAAATAATACTACATCACGTAGTTTCATTTAATTGTAAATAATGAATTTCTACAAAATTGGTTGGAATTCAATTTTCCATCGCATTCAAAGTGAGGAAATAAAAATATACTTATTAACTCAGTTCCTCTCGCTCAGTCACACTCGGCCTAGCGCCTATCATATCCAAAGTTAGACTGCCGTCGAGTACATCCAAAATGCGTCATGCTAAGTATAATGCCGTATCGCAAAAGGAAGTCGAAAATCTTTTTCCATCGAAAACTTGGACAGGATGAGCCAAAAATAATTTTCGCTTAAAAAAAATTATAAAAACAAACTATAAATTCTTCGCAGGGAATGGCAATCACTATATATATAGGTGATTGCTATGCCCTGCAGTTTCAAAAGCGTGGTTTTTCCTAGTTAAAGTTTCTGAAAGGTTTATTTTAAAAGAATTAATTGATTTATATATACTTATACTATATGGATGGAACCTTTTTTTTAAAAAATACAGCTATTTAAGTAAATTAGAAAATAATTAAGGTATGTGTGGTCATCAGCAAATTAAAATTTAAATAGCTAGTTTTGTTTATGTGGTTTTTAATTTAGCTTTACTTTCACAATGTTTAAGCATTCATAAGGTTAGCTTTATTGCCTATGAATGACATTTCAATTATTAATTATAAGTTTAAATGAGTACAATAAATCGAACAATGCATTTAATTCTACACAAAATTTATGATTTATACATAATGAGTTTTCTGAATATTGATAAAGTAGAATTACTTTTAGAAGTAAGTTTTCGTGGTTTAAATAAAAATAAGCTTTTACAAAGTTGGATCCTTGAAATATTATTAGTTTAAAAGCTTTTTAATGAATACAAACGTGGATAGGCTATTTCAACATGATATTTATGTGAAATTACATATTATAATAATTGCCTATGTACAAGTTTTCCATGGGATGCTCCGCAAATTTTGCCATTTGCGCTGTTTGACGCATTATATGTGTGAATATATGTATACACATATATATTCATGTACATGTATGTGTGTAAAAAGTTAGAGAATTTAATATTAGAATAAATGTTTATAATAAATATTAAAAATTATATTAAATATTTCTCAAATTCAATTCATTATTGAATATATTTGGCGTTAATTTAGAGTTCATCAGACGCGATTTAAAGTCGTGTAATTTGAGTGCAGGTATAGGCATACCTGCACCCTGCACTGTAAGTACCTAGTACTTCTAACATAGTAAAATGCAAAGAAATTGTAGAGAATCGTTTGGTTCCACAGTTAAGAAAATGGTTCCAAAACTGATAACCATTTATTTTTATGCAAGATGAAGCTTTTTGTTACACCGTCCATTCAAAATCAAATTTACATGACCAAAATTGGAATCGAATACGTGACCAAATTGTTGAATTGGCCAGGTAACAGTCCTGATATTAATCCAATTAAAAATATGTGGGAGTTGATGAAGAAAGAAATGGTTAAAGAAGTGGTCACGACCTAAATTCAGCTCACTGAAAAAATTATACATGTATAGAATTGCCATCCAAAAATGCAGGAGAGTATACAATCAGGCATTAATAGCATGCCGCGAAGAAGAGAAGCTTTAAAGCTGCAAAAGGTGGCTCAACGAAATATTAATATAGAAATACAATTGTGTTATTAATATTGTTTCGACACTAAAAGCTAATAAATTTTCAATCAACACTATGTTTTAGTTTTAATAACACATATTTAATTAAATGCAGTAGAGATACAAATTTGATTTATTTCCGTAAAATACACCAAAACCATTTTTTTACAGCTGTAAATTATTATTTTATATAAAGACTACAGTGCGTCTAATAATTTAGCCAGAGACTGTATATATAGCGAACAAATATATAGCTACAACCGACTTGTTGGCACATTAAGAGTTGGTTAGCTGAGCACCGCGCGCCGTGCCAAAAAACAATTGTAGGTCTGCGGCAGGCGACGGTGAACTGACTGCTTCAAACTAAAACATACAAGCATCTTAGTCATGTTTAACATCTATTACAGAGATCGAGTACATATAAGATGAAGCGTAAACCCAATATTTAAATAAAAATATTTAAAATCTTTCTGAGGTCACTTCATTTTACATGATCGATCGATCATGGTTTACCATAGTCTAATATAGTCGAACATAATTTAAAACAATACAACAAAAAATCAACAAAATTCAAACATTTCTTTCCATGTATTAAAAAACCCTCGGCTCTTGGTACTTATTACATTTTCTACTCGATGAAAAATTATTACATAGACGGATAGAAATGAACACAACTACTGCTTTGGCGAAAAACGATCCTGGAAGGCATGCGCGTACGCTTTGAAAATACTGGTTAGATATATTGTTAATTTTATATGGATTCCAAGTATAAATATAAACTATAGTGGATTAAATTTTTTATTATTTTACTTTAATTTATACATTATTGAAAGGACATTTGCTTTGTCAATTTCTTCAAAGCTTCATACTCACAGTTGGATAGAATACGGATATTGATTTCATCACAATATTAAAATATAAAATAAACTGTATGATTACAGTTTCATAACTTTTCCTTACATACCAATGTGATATGTGGCTAGCCAACCTTTATATTATGTAATAAATTGTTACAAGTAAATTAACAAATACCAACTTTGCTGGCTAAGCTAGATAGGACTGAGTTTACTCTTTTCTCTTTTAAAGATATCAGTTTTACCAATCCAAATGAGGGTTTTATAGTTTCTATCTATCCCGAATCTAAAGATATTTAAAATGATAATCCGATTACGAATAAATATTAAATAGGTTTTACAATGTTTAATTACCAAGAAAAAATATTTTTGGAACATTGCTATCATTGGGCATGGTTCTTTTATGTACCAAAAAAATTCAGGTGTTAGAAATGTTTAATGAAATAAATTTAATCAGGAAAATACTAATTTTTGAGTCGGGAAAAAAATAAACTGTGCTGATAAAAAGTAATTACTGACAGAAAAAAGTTATAACTTACACCAATTAAAAGTAACGCCTATGGCAAGTGCTAATTGGTACATGTAAATTTCGTAGAATTTTCGTTTACCTGGGATATTTGTGTTGTGCTAAGGCAAATCTAACTGGGCAACAAATATTTAGTATTTATGTTATTAAAAAAGCCATTTTTGAATTGGAATTGCGTCATGCAAAAAAAATAACGAAAGTAAATTCACATTTCTGCGAACTAATACAATAGTTGTCTCGTAGTAGAAAATTAATTAGTTTTTTTGGGTTCGGTACCTCAAGGAAAGAAAGGAACCCTTATAACATCACTTATGTGTCTATCTTTCGAAAAAAATAAACAACAAGTAAAATATTTATAAAGCACTGCTATCATTGAGTGATAACAAGCGTGTTTCTTTTACGTGCCATAAAAATACAGCTGTAAGAAATCTTTAATGAAAAAATTTAACCAGCAATTTTGTCGGAAAAGAAATTAACTGTGCCGATAAAAGTTATTACTGAAAAAAAAATGTTAACGTACGTCAATTAAAATAATGCCTATGATAAACGCTAATCAGAAAAATAAATTCGATAGAGTTTTTTTATTACAAGTCTATTGTAAAGTTTATATAGAATGTCTATTTTTATTTGACAACATTCAGTAGATGGCATTCTTGGCCGAATCGATTAGACTTTTTGCAAGCAAACTTTACTTTTCCTACAAGCAGAACGGACTCGTTAGAGCGTTTAGGGAAAAGTTTCGGTTTCATTCATAATAACGACTCCATTTTGAATGAAACCGAAACTCGTTAAATTACAGGAAATGCATTAAATTACTAGTGAAATATAAAGTTATTTTAATATAAAGTTTTCCTTTAAATAAGTTGTTCATTTGAAAGAGACAATTACATTTTGGAAATCCGATCCACACGTTAATTTTACAATATCCATATCATTACAATATTCATTCATTGTTAATAGTTAGAGGTGTATTTTTGAGATCGTCAATGCTCATTGGCAGTCTAGATCGTCACTGCTCATTGGTCCTCCCTCGATTCAAAGAAGGAACTGGCCAGGTTATTTTGCTCTGATGTATCCAAGCGGGTACGTAAGAACTAGCTTGTCACAGATTATTATGCATCGCAGTTTTTAACGGGACATGGCACATTCCGTGCCATCTTGTGTAGGTTCGCCCTTAGAGACATCCCGGCGTGTACCTGAGTAAGCACTAGAATAAGCACTATGATGGGCGTAGGACTTTGTTAGAGAGCATACCCCTTAACATTAAAGTAGAATCACGTGGAACTTAAGAACGTAGTATCTTTAATTACCTAGACTTGGTTGAGAACGAGCCGATCTTTGCGTCATTTATAGCATTCACTAAGTGCGTTCTTGATGGAGATTCTAAATAATCAATTGAAAAGTAACAGACTCTAACACTATTGTGTGAAAGCACTGAGATTTTAGATACGGGCACTATTAGAGGACCTTCGATGTTGATAAATCGAGATGAATCGATCGTAAACCGATAGAAGAGTAGGAGCTTGGGATGTAGAAATAGATTTATTTTTAATGATAATAAAAATACGTTGATGGACCGCAAGATTATGTGAAGTTTTCCAGTTCGTAGTTTCATATTTACCCTTTTCATATTTACTTTTATTAATAGTTACCCTAAACTTACACTTTCCATAGCTTTTTGATATTTCTTACATATCAATAATAAAATAATAATAAAGACTTCGTCTCTCCCTTTGCGGCAATAAAAAGTAAGAAATGGCTCAGCTTGTGTTTAGCAGCAGTCTATTAATCCTGGCTAATATGTATAAATGACCATAAATATCTCGTTTTCTTTTTCTTATACGTACACGTTCGCGCCTCCCAGCAATTAGATATTGTACTGTCTTGTGGAGCCTGGCTCATTCATTTAAAATATTTTTGGCATAACAGCAGGAAATGGGATTGGTCTTTCCCTCACACTCAGTTCAAGGCAACATCCAGGGCTATGCTCTGGATGTTGTGGTGTAGATAATAGTGGTTGGTGGCCATCCAAAAGGTGGTACCATAATGTCCCTTGACAGGTTGTTAGTGGAGATGAAATTAACAGCGGCAGGAACTTTTGTCAAAAGCGGTCGCTTCTAATATCGTCTCCATCTTTTGTTGACTGATAAGGTGAACTGGTTTCATATGACTGAATAGTTCAAATCGTAATAAATATGGAAATTTGTTTATTTTTAGTTACTTAATAACTCTGCAGGGTAGGAAACTTTATTGAAAGAGAAGTATATTTGTACATTCGATACTCAATCGCAATTAAAGAGCTGGTCGTAATTTCGTGGAACTTAGTACAGATATAGTACACAATACGAGTTAATGTATGGAATGTGTAGACTTAGGTCCGTTCTCCTTTTCTTTAGCCTAAAAATAGCATACCCCTGCAGAGTAAAATTCATTGTTTTCATTTAATAATGAAAATGTTGAGTAACAAGGCGATAAATATGGCGCAACGTGTAAATTGAATCTATATTTTATATACTTAACCAGCTTCCAATTTAGAAATTATTTATATCGGTACCCATTAGCCCTTTCAAAAATCAGTTTAAAATTGTTAATTTATGTAAAAATCCTGAATTATGAAATAATTAAAGCTCATTCTTAACTCAAAATACTATTAGTATTCACCTATAGTTTGACTTCAAATTCAAAAGCAGTATATGTAACATAATTAATAAAATCTCCGATCTTAGTCAAAAATCTACTACAATTAGGAGTGGCAATGGATACATATCTAAATCAACAAGTGTATATAGATATAATACAACCGAGATTCGTCATGAGGTCTTTGTTCTTATACTTCGTAAATCCAGTTTTCGCCACCCTGTAGGACACTGTAGATTCACCCATGTCCAAGGCATGAATTATTTTTGGAGATGTACATATCATGACTCAGGCCAAACTCATAAAATAGAACAGTCCGTTCTAAGTCGATTTAAATTAATTTTCTTAGATTTGATTAATCGAATATTTCGTTGAAAGTTTCTTGGCTATTTATTTCTTAAAATAAGATATTATAGGACTTTCGACAACCTTCTTGGAAAAACCGCAGACTAGTGAGTAAAATCTATTAGCCAACTCAATATATCAAATCACATTTTTCTTTTATTTTTCCGGACAAAAATTAGAAAAGTCGAGCACTTTTGGAACAACACCGTGTCTCTCAAAACTAACTGCCAAAATCTTTCTAAAAAAACGATGAGACTTAAACAGCTCGATATACTGACGTCATTATCGTTAGTATTGACCCAGATATGGAAGGAAAGTATAAATATCCTATTTCGTAATTTTAAGGATAAATTTGATGTCAAGTGAGTGAAAACATTAAAAAGTAGTAAACGCCGTTATGTCAGTCCCCTACTTCTTTTGGTAATGTGGTAAAATCTATACTGTAAGAAAATTGTCAGCAGCACATAGGTATTATAATTAATTAAAATTTTTATACGGAACACTTATGGTACGAGTTCAACTCAAATGGACTTTTAAATAAATTACCAAAATACATGGTTAACAAATATCTTCTCTAGCTGAAAATTAACACGATGGAATAATTACGTAATGAAACTTTAGCAGAATCGACAAGTTTCTAAGGTAATGTAGCATCTGAAAGGAGTAACATGACATGAAAAGTACGACATACTCGCCGAACTTTAGACTAAAGAAAGGAAAGATTACACTAGCAGCTTTATTCGGGTACAGTGGACGAATTCGAGATGTCAGTCGAACATATTTGATTGAAGTGATCCTTAAAAATGAATTAAAGCTGTGTTAAACTACTATTTAACAGATAATACCCGTTTCACAAGTAGTATTTATAGAATTTGGAAATATCAAACAATATGTTTACATGAATATGACACAATGTGTTACAACTTTACCCACATAATTTTTTTTATTGCCCCTTAACAGTATAAAAATTGTTATTTATTCACTTTCCACTTGCACCCATGTTAAAATTTCCTATATTAATTATAATTTCGTCAAATGTATATTTAAATATAAATGTATGTTAAAAGTTTAAAAATGAATATTGCAATACTTACTCCCCCAAGTTTTTGTCACATGCAGATAGCAATACATCACATTATTTTTACATGACAGAATTGTAGAGAATATTTTAGCAATATTTGAATGATTTATATCAATTCGGATAACAGAAGTATTACATTAATAAAAAGTTATAAACATAAAAGTGTTAACGTCCATTTCATAGTGGCAGTGAAAATGTAACCTAAAACCTATATTATCTAATGACAACAGGATACATTCGCCCTAAACCATTACCATACCAGACATTGCTCGAAAAAAATGGCGGGTTTATTAGTTGTTAACGTGAAATATTTAATACAGTTTAAATATGTATATATATAGGTACATATCTCTTCCAACATAATCAAAATATGTATGTAAGTATTAATCAGGAGGTGTTCATAAAATTTATTATGTTTTTAAATGTACATGACTGTGATGACCTCTTTCTTTCCTTTTCCCAATTTTCAGATTACTAGATATAGTCCAGTATAGTATTGTATGTATCGTTATAGAAAATGATGTCAAAAAATACAGACCTGCCAGGCAGGGAAGATATAGCCAGTGTAACTGTGGAGGGTGAGATCATACCAAGCAGCAATTGCGGTGGGCAGCGACTGATTCTCTGTTTCGCAAGGTCCCGAAGCTACGAATATGTACTGGCTTGCTACATATATGTATACACTTATATATCTGTATGCGTCAAATTCCGTCATTACATCGTAAAATGACCCCTAAAATGTCAAATTTAATATTGATGTTTTTCTAAGTTGTGGTGAACATGGTTCGTGTTATTTGAAAAACCTGCTTCATATTACACAGATTTTTGAAATTATGCCCATCTAGTAAACTATTTAAACTCCCCCTGTTAATTATTCCGGTGCAGTTCCTTCATTATGATTACTTTATGTTAGAGTTATAAAAAAATTAGCTACTTGAAAAACTAAAACCCGAACAGGAAAAAAGCCATTCGCTGACTGAAAATTTTCAAACAAGCATCTATCCGTGTCCCGTGTTATAAGTAGAATTTTGTAACTAAAGTTTAGCTACGATCACTAATATTTAATAATTGAACTGCAAAGTCGTAGACTTAACAAACAACGGATTAAGAATGAGCCAATCCGTAGAAACACAAATAGGTGTTTGTTCGTAAATTTGCATTTAGCCAATGGTTTTACCCATATATGAATTTTAGTTTTTTAAGCTGTTCATTTTATTTCAAACTTTTTAAATATTAAATTTTTGAAATAACCTATATTCATACATACATACAAACATAGTTATAAAAATGTTACTCATCCCCTTG
Organism: Druceiella hillmani; assembly: GCA_039881145.1. Taxonomy (NCBI): domain Eukaryota; kingdom Metazoa; phylum Arthropoda; class Insecta; order Lepidoptera; family Hepialidae; genus Druceiella; species Druceiella hillmani. The sequence goes on along the minus strand of JAYKKI010000001.1, from coordinate 86,287,958 downwards.
CTTCGCTGTAGCTGAGTAAAAAAGCACGACGTCATAACTCTCAATCTGTCTACAGATTGTATAAGTTAATAAAACCCTCGAGTATCATACCCAGGGTTTTATGACAAATCTACAACAGTTTACTATAGAGGTATCTTATGATCTGGAAATTGAAGAACTAGGGGGGAGGAGAAAAATTAAGATTTTTAATAGAATAACCATTAGACAATGTTCGAAAGATGACTCTGTAAATAGTTTGTTTACTTTTTAAAGTTAATATAAAACGTTTACAGAGTAATGAAAATCTTCACTTTTTAAGTGAAGATTTTCAGAAAAACAATTTTCTGGTGCGAACTGACGCTTTTATATTTAAAATTTGAGTACTTATATATATTCTTAAAATTATAATTACACATCTATTGCAATGTAAAATAATTACTGAATAACATTAATGCATTTATGTGTATTAATATATATGTTATCCTCAACAGTTATTCTCATTTAAATAAAAGAATATTAAAGGGCTTTAAAGGGAGTGTACATACATATGTCATGAACACATAAATATTTTCAAATTATTACTCCCCAATATGGTTTTCTTACCTGTTGCAAATAATCACCCGTAATAATATATATACAGAAGACAGACATTTTAAGACACAGATAGTAATAAATGATTCGTACAAAAACTACTCTGAATACAATTAAAAAAGAATGAAATTTTTAAGCAAATATCGTACAATGATAATTGATGCCTTGATGGGCACAATTCTGGCCAAATATTGTAATAGTCCAAAAATATCTCGATTAGTAGAAACTTGTGCCACTTGTGTAACTACATATCATATCGCAAAGTGGGATTTGAATTACTGCAGATAAATGCTACGTCTCATAACATAGGTTTCGTTTCAGTAAGTTCTGGATTTTTGGTCCACTCATCCTTAGTTATTATCCTGTTCAGTTTAGTTTTGCAATTTAAAAGAATCGATAAAACGTACCCACAGGGAACTTTCCATTTTGTCATAATGACGACGAGTTTTCGTTAAGATTAATGGCGACGCTACTTATATTGAATTGAAAAACTAAACTTTAGTTTGAAATAAACAAAATATTCAAATTAATGTTAATTTAATACATATATATCATGAATGTACTTACATTTTGCATTGCGATCGTTCATGTGCATGGGCAAATTTATACTACTACACAAAAAATATTATATTGCTAAGATACTCATAATAAAAATGTTCATTTGAATTTTCATAAATAAAACGTTAAAATAACGAAATATATTGAAGAAAACAGTTAATATTTACATTTTGCGATAATAATGAGGAAACATCTTCTCAAAACTAGCAAGAATTGATTTAACGCGGACTAAAACATTGGTAGAAATTATTAAGTTAACAAAAAGCAATCTTACTAAAACTGAACGATACTAAATACTTAATTTATATAAATTTCGTATACTTATGAATCTGTTTAAATTTTAAAGAGACTTCGCTAATATATGTACGAATTTTGTTTTTTTTTAATTCATAAAATGGAAAATACAGTGGGCTAAACAGCAATATAATATTACTATTATCTGCAGAAATATGAAATTAATTTAATTATAATGTCTTTTTTGAGTTATTTTTATGAAATTTATTTTTATATATCGCTACATAATATTGTGTGCAATGGAAATATAATAATTTTAACATTGCATACGATATTGTGTAGCAATATATTTAAGCAACTGAGTAATCCGATAAGAAACGCTACATCTGAAAAATTACGTCGATATTTTCCATCATTAAATCGTGAAGTTAATCAGATATTTATGAAAAAGCTTACGTTTAAATAAAAGTTTCTACAATTTGCCAAAGTTTTCGCAAAGGAAGCTGTATGACAATGACCGGCTGAACATTCTCATTCAATGTCGTTCAGTGACTTTATAGAATTGATTAGCCCTATCGTGGGCACACTTTTTCCTTCTTCAATACAGTCGAGCTCATTACAGCTTTTTGGAAAAGTTAATAACGATTTCCTGTTGAACGAAGCCGAACTTCAGCTGTCATTTTGTAAATTCATGTAACAGTTTGATTATATGGTACAGTTCGTCATATACTGTCGTTTTGAATAATTAATTGCAGATCTATGCGGAGTCTTTGTTCGTTTTTGTTTAAGTAAATCAATTAATGCTATCATATGTCTTTAAACAGCGACAATGTAAAAAAATGACTACATCATATTGTGGAATAAAATAAATATCGCGAATAAATATTTAACCCATTGCTATAATTATAATCTAACTCAACTTTCCAGAGTTTTAAAATAAAACATAGACATAACGATTTACTAAATAAGTTTTCTTAATAATAAAGTTTCAATACATTATTTATTATAAAATTTATATAAAATAGTTTATTTTATTTTGCTAAATATTTATGTTTCCTAAATGTGTAATAGGCTGAATGGACCAAGCAAATTATCTGAACTCTCGAAAGAAAGTAATCAAATTTGCGGTCAAATTTGGGTAGCACATAATTGAAATAAATAAAAACTGGTTCGCGGCATTCTTGAGAGATTCTTATTACATACATTACATAAAATTTGTGAGAAAATTACATTTAGAAAAGCTACTAAAATTGAATTAAGCTTTTATCTATCACAATCGTGTTGGCAATTTTACAAAGTTTTGTATGTGATAATAAAATATATACTGATTGAAAACATCTTTACAAAAATTTTAATTACGAAAACAAAGCTTTTTCTACTATACCAATATCTAGACATCAACAATCCCAAAACTCTAATTCTATACTTACAAACATGGGTATATTTGAGGTAAAAAATAAATCCATTGTAGTTCTGAAAGACCCAGATACGACTCGGAAATAATTTCTCGCATTGTGATAAAATTATCAAGAAAATATTTTATGGTATAATAACTTGGGCAAGAGGTACGTATGTGCCGGGCCAGAGGTATCCATATAGAGAGCAGCGAGCTGTATGCTATAGAGAAAAGAGATTTAACGTTTTAGTTGTCAACTAATTCAACCTACATATTAGGTCAGAAAGACTCACCGTCCAGAAGAGTGGTAATAAAAACAATTAAATAGCAAATAATTTTGCTAATAAATCAACTTTATAACTTCTTGACCTTCCCAACAATTCCCCTACATTACTTTTTTTTTATGGTGTAAAATTAATTATGGTTTTTTGAAAGGTTAAAATAAACCTATTTATGAAAAAATCATGAAAACACTTTTATAGGTAAAATATAATGAGAAAGGAGGATCTACTAAAAAGCGATCTTTCGATAGTTTAATAACGAGACAAACTAAAGCATATTTATTCATAGAATCCCCTTTTAATTCACCTCTATGCTTTTTGGGTTCCTTTGACAAAATAATCGAGATGATCTCAATTTCTCGTTAGCGAAGCAAATTTAAAGAAAATATAAAGACTTTGATTATCAATGGTTTTGATGACAATTTTCCCGAAAACTGTGTTAATAATTATGAAATATTTCGCCGTATTATTTGGCGTAATTAATTATGAAAAAATCAACGCTAAAAACGGACAATAAATTCGATAATAATGTTGATTTCGTCGTAGTCAAGTTAATTTTTTCGCTTCATCGATAATTTTTTTTCGTCTTTTACAACAGAACAACTGGAAAAGAGTGGTGACCGTTTATGTTCCTATATAGCCGTTTATGTTTTAAATTAACATTTATACTATTTATACTATCAACTGACGTTTACTACGCGAGGAGTAGGTACGTGAGTGGCGATTACATCAAATACCGAGCAAGAGGTGAGTAAAATATGTAAACATTTTTCAAAAATTGTGAGTTTCTTTCTATATGTATTTACTACCCTCGATTTTACATAAGTATCCGATAAAACATGACTTATTTAATTATGATATAACAGCTCGTTACAAAGATATATCACAAATACACAAAACGTATAGTTTTCATTTATTCGTCTACTGTAGTCTTATATGAGAATAATTATTTCATTATAGTAACCATCATAATACTATCACAAGACTGAAGTTATTAAAACATTGAAAATGTTTGTCGTCATATTGGAATAAATATTTAGAGTAACTACTAGATCTGAAAGGTATAATGCACGCTTGAATGTAACAGACCGGGAGCGTGTTGAATTTTTTTTAAACTAAGATATTTCCAATTCCCTATTACAAAAATATTAATATTTAAAAAAAGTAAATCTGCTAGTGAGTTGACTACAGGTACAATAATAAAAAAATATGAAACAGTTTAAAGCATGCCATCTCAAACCATCTCAAATGGTGTAACTGAGTGTTATTTGTAATTGTATTTCTTCGAATTGAACTGAATTATTATACGTGAAAACACTGTAAAATAAGTACAGGTGGAACTCGCATTACAAGGATTCTGTATACAATTAGGTATTTAAACATTTAAGCATACAAAATCCATTAAACTATAAATCTATCGTCTATTGAATATTTATAAATGTTAATATTATTTTTCGCCGCACAAATATATTACCTAATATATATGTAGTAATCGTAAAATCAGCAAAACCTTTCAAAAAGTATGAGATTTAAAATCATCGGTAGAGTTTTTCGATAAACTTTAAGTAGGATCGTTCTTTTTTACGATTTTCACGATTATATTTACTTGTTTTTGTGATTATTTTCAACAATATCCGACATTAAAATTTTAAAAATATCATTGAAATTCTTATCTCACCTTTTATTCGATATCCAAAACGATATATGGAAAGGAAAGTAGAAAAAACCTAATTTGACCCCTGTATTTCCATCTCAATATTTTTAATTGTTAACTTTTGATATATATTAAGTTTAATATTACTTTATCAATATGTGAAATTTTAAATATCTGCATGAATTGGTTTCAGAGAATAACCACTGTGACAAACATAGGAATGAACATGAAAATAATTTTAATAAGAGTTTGGTTCGCGAATTACATAGAATTACCTTTTCTACGTATTTTGTTGAATCAAGCGCTCATTAAAAATTTTCCATTAAGCTATAAACATTCATAGATGTGACTTTTAAATTTGTCGTTATTAATTAAAATATTATAAATGTTGACAATTGAATATATCTATAAGAATTTCGGACTAGACTATTGAGAAATATGTTATTTTCGTATCAAAAACTTATATGCATATCATGAGCGCACGTATTTGCTTTACTTAAAATACATGCGCTCGTAGTATGCGTTTGCGTTTAACTGCCATCTGAATTCAAATTTTGTATGTTTCAGGTTTCAAGTTGACGATCAATATCCCTTCAATAAGTCATTTCTTCATACTTTTCCATCCATTTTTTTCCTGCCATTTCATTGTGACACGTTGCCTGTAGAATGTCCCTTATTGACTGTTTTTGTGTACGAAAGAAAGAAAGAAATTGCTGATGTAAGCAGTTTCTGAATAACACGACAATGACAGTTTAACAACGACGATTATGGTAGAAGAGAAGCAGCGAAGGCCCAGCTGAAGAGGTAGTTCCTAAAAGAAAGAGCAGCTTAGATGCAGAAGAAGGAAATCAAAAAATGAAATATATATTCCTCATGAATCATCACGTGACACAGATGAAATTTTTTTCGATTCCTCGTTGTCAGAAGTCAAGAATCTCAACTCTAGGTAATGTGATGTCAATCTACCAGAGAAGCGTGTTAGATGTAAACCGAAATAGTATGGTATTGTGAACATATGTGTAAAAGAAATGTTAGGTGAACATATTACTCTTCATGATGCGGTAACTGGATCTAAAAAATAACAATGCGCGATGAGGGAAGAATTAAAATCTTTTCGTGAAAATAACAAGTGGGGTCTAGGAGACAGACTGAAAGACGGTATCGTAATTTCATCAGTTTTAAGATATTCAACTTTGAGACTATTGATAGCTTTTAGGGTTGAATTAGGCCGAAATATAATTAATAATCTTAATGTTCCTACTGCATTTCTAAATAGTTTTCTTGATGAAACAGTGTATATGGAAATACCAGAATGTTCAGGTTTTGATAATTGAAATAACAGAGTTCTAAAGCTAAAAAGAGCAATTTATGGACTCAAGCAGTCAGCACTACTTGGTACACTAGAGTAGAGAGATGTCTGCTAACGTTAATCTTTGAAAAATCGAACCATGAACCTTATCCTTTTACAAAATGTAATAATAAGATAAAAGTTAATATGGCTTTATTTGCAGATTATTTCTTTGTTTTTTATAACTTTCAGAGTACATATAAAGAACTGAAAAATGAGTTAGTAGCAAAATTTAAAGCAAAGGACTTAGGTCAGTTCAAACAGTGTCCGGGTATGCGTGTGAATATTTATAAAAGATTGTATTACTATTGACCAAAAGCAATAGTAATACAATCTAGTAGATACTATTCTAAAGAAATTCAATATGTTAGACTGTTGACATTCAGATACACCTATGAAAGTTAATTCCAAATTTTAAAAGGTGTGACAATAAATTTAATAAGTAATATCCTTGTCAGCAATTAATTCAAAGTTTTATTTATTTGTATTTACCACACCTTATATTTCTTATAGCGTAAGTTTTCTAATAATAATTGTTTTAATGAAAATGGGTCTTATCCAAATCCTATAAGGAATTCAAAGAATATATTAAATGTGTAAATTTTGACAATTAAATGAAACTACGTGATGTAGTATTATTTCTACTTTCTTTAAGTTCTTTACCATGACCTAGGTTTTGGTTGTATTACAACATCTTCAGGTGGGCTATTAGAAACCTAGGTCGTGATAAAGAACTTAAGGAAAGTGGAAATAATACTACATCACGTAGTTTCATTTAATTGTCAATAATGAATTTCTACAAAATTAACGCCAAATATATTCAATATAAGTCAATTTTATAAAATGAATATATGTCAGTAAGTTTGTATACTAATAAGCAATGTTCTCTCAAGTTAGCATCTAATCCATTGTTTCATAATAAGCCTATCAATACTACATCACGTCGTTTCATTTAATTGTGAATAATGAATTTCTACAAAATTAACGCCAAAAATATTCAAGACCTTATATTATTCATATTTTAAACTTCACCAAATTATCGATTGAAAATCAGTTTGGACTATTCGACTGCAGCTACTTTCGCATGTTAAAAACTTGTACCGACTACATTGTACATCACAAGAAAATATTAAAAGAATTTCCTTCCTACCCACTTCAAACATTCACCCTTAGCATATAACGATGTGCGCATGCAAGAATGTGTGTTAACCTTCGAGTCAAGAAACCATTTGAATCTTTTGTTGTTTGAAAAAAGTTGGAAAGCGGATTTTAAATAATTTTAAATATTTTAGTTTTATCTACGATGTTATGAAATATTTAGATAAATTTCCAGCTATGTGCTATTAAATTTAAGTAAAAAGCTAGATTTGAAAAACTTTCAACATTGAACAAATTTAATTGTATAATTTCGTTGTGTAGCAAAATATATTGTAGATTTTTCACCGAATTTCTGCCAACGATTTCGTTATAGTGCAAAGAACAAAAAAATCGAAATATTATAGTAAACTGAAGTATAAAATTTCAACGTTACTTGCAATAAATTTTTTATAATTTTTACATAAATTTGACAAGATTTCTCACAATATTTTTAACATCGATCATATCATTTATTCTAAGCTTCTTGTTATTAATTATAACATGTTTTCATTTATATTCGAGTATATCAAAAAAGGAGAAAATTTATTAAAATTTTCTTATAGTTATTAATCTTTTATTTTGATAAAAAAAATCATAAAATCTGTATAGAAAATGTTCTCTCTGTCTTCCTCTTGTCTTTCTTCTAAACAGTTGAGATATCAATGACAATATTCTACGTCGACATTATGCTCCGGTATAACACTCTGTGAAATCACATAACATTAGTTAACAAATTGAAATATTTTGTTAATCAAAAATTCGGACATTTCATAACCTATATCTATTTTGCTCCATGAAGGGAACAGCAACTTATAAAGAAAAACCCTGAATGTACATATTTGCAAATAAAATATAGTGGAGAACCAAGACAAACGACGAATGACAATTATCAAATAAGAAAATAATAATGAACTCTGGATCACGTAACGCTAGTTAAAAAATTTAAATATTTGGGTACTCAAAAATTCGGACACTCCTAATCCTAATCTCATTAAAGGAACAGCTAACGCTATTGTAGAGAAAAACCCTAAATATTCATGTTCTCAAATTAATTATAGTGAAAAACAAAAATATGTGACGTAATTCAATCAAAAAAGAAAAAGAAAACAATAATTAAAAACCATGAAACAATACCACCCAAGTGCACCAACCAAGAACACGCATAAAATAGGATTCCGTAATTGTCTGTACTACTTGAAACTGTGCAAGTTAAAACGACATCGTTTTACTTGAAACTTCTATATAGACTTGATTTTTTAGATTTATCTTTCTTTAAGCCATATAGGTCTGAAAAAACTATAACGTGAAAAACAATTTTAATAATTTTCTGCATAGTAATTGATATCTCATATGAGACATATGATTGTATAGAAACTTTGAAGCTGTGATAATTCGGAAGACCAACATGACGAAATTATTACAATTCCTTACTTCATTACAAAACAGAAATAAGTCAAAGAACAGGAAAATACATACACGTAATTATAGCATTATTCATTTTGTAACAAATATTTTTTTAAATATTCAACACAATTTCTCGTCACCTGCCATAATTTCAAAATTACATTTATGTGTAAAAGTTTAAAAATTTCACGACAAGCATGTTATGAACAAAGTAAATTACTGTCAATTCAAAAGGCTAGAATACTGAATATAACGAATGATTCATATTGTCTAGCTTTACCTATGTAAATGCTTCTAATTTGTCTTAACTAAACCCAGTAATCTTAAATCATTGAAGCAATAATACGTAAATACTATAAATAAGTACTGAATAAAAGATTTTTAAATATTCATAAACAATTATGATAGACTCTTATGTGGTGACAAGGGAAGTTAAAACAATTTGGGACCTATCAATATAGGTATTATGACCTTACCACATTAAATTTATTCAAACCTACAGAACTTTGTTCGTAACTTGGTCATAAATTATTTCCTTCATTTCTATGTGGCGACAGAAGTTAAGTCACGGATACGGATATCGCGTGACGTCTTATATTGTGTGTTTATAGTTTGAATTTAGTTTAATTCACAGATTGTGATTCATGCCTCGTGTAAACTTTGTTATTTAATAAAAATAGTGAGTGAAAATTGTTAGTCCTTTCATTATCGTGAATCTTTATTACAGTGAGGTGTTCAGGCCGATTTTACCGGAAACGTGTCGAGCTGTTGCGTGCAGTCGGACGTAACAGCATGTTTCCATTTAATTATAGGGTAGAATATATTTGAACGTATTTATTTTAATACCTGTATGTTATGTATCTCGTCGTTATTTTGATTACTTTAAACATAGATATTAGGTAATATTATCAAATTCTATATTTATTTAAATCGGTAATTATTGTATTGTGGCTGTAACTATTCAATAATAATTATTTTAACTACTTTACATGACACCTAAATATTCTTAGCTACATAATATTAACTTCGTCAATTAAAAGTCAGTTAAATCGAATTTGCGTGATATTCAAGAAAAAATCCACAACATTAATACACTTAAGACATTTTTGTCGTAACAGCGATTTATTTTCATTATAATATTACGAGAATAAAGTTGTTAATAATAGCGTGCAAAATTGTTAAAACAAATTAAAACAATTTTTTGTATTAAATAAATGAAATGTATAAATACCGTGGAAAAAGAACCTCCCCCTGTTTCCATTTGGATTTGCAGTAAAACGTCAAGGCTAATCGGATGTTTGATTATGTCATTCATCTTCTACTTAATATTGTAACTAAGACTACATTAAATAAATTTGTTATTCTATTTTATCTATTGTGTATCGCAACCAGTGACCGACATTCTTTTTTTTCGAAAGTAATTTTTTGCAATATTATTCTCTTCCATTAAATTTACCTGAAAGGTTTAATTCACTTTATTTTAATTTAAGAAATTTAATCATAAGATTCTTAAGATTATATGAGGTAAGTCGCCAGTGCCAAGTTCAAAAAATATTATTAAGTGAACTCCAAAGAAAATTATTCTCTTATCTTACTCTTTAAAAATATTATCTGCATTTCACAAAATAGATATTTAACTCGGAGGCAGCTTTTAGATTTCTCAAGCAAAAAAGTTTACTCAAAAAATGAGATATTATCTATAGTTTCCGAAAAAAAAATCTTCTTCAGATAGTCGCAAGTTCAAACTTTTATATAAATTTGCACCCTAAATGATTTTAGTTTCTCATCATTTCAAAACGTGCATTTTTAAAACCCGAATTTAATCATATGTCTTAGCCAACTTACAGTGCAAACGTTTTGATTTCTACTACAAATTGATAAAAACATGTATAAATAAATAAAACAATTTAATTTACTGTTATATGTTAGATAAATACCTGTCTCATGTTTTAAGTTGTATGTTAATTTATTTGAATAAAATAAAAAAGACTTCTGTATGTAAAATAACTATCTGCCTTGTGTTTTCATTTATTCATCAGTCTAATTCATATGCGATACACAAAGAAAGTAGTTACATTGACATAATAAGCCGGCTGCTGTAGATTTTTGAGAACTTACTACTTCCATTCATGAGATAAACTATATCAACGTATCCGCAAAGGCTTAAGGGACCCATATCGTAAGCGCTGCGCGGCATTATGAAATCGATGTACGATATGGTGCACCAAAAATTATTCGGCATTGAATAGCGAGCGACACGAATTTTATTCCACAGAAAGATAAATCGTTTATATTGGTAAGCCGGTGTTTTTCTTAACTTTCCTTTTGCGTAAAGTTTCTATTTATGGTAACGAAACATTTAGATATGTTATTGAAAAATACATTATTTCTCTGTAATAAAGGTCCAAATTACAAAATAGACAAAGCGATTTTATATAGTGCATATATCAGAACGAAAGCGACACATGCTATTAATTTTCCCGAAACTAATGTTTTTTTTAAATGGCTTATCACAATTTTCTTAATCTAATAAAATTTGTTGGACCACTGTAAATGACCAACCTATAGAGTACTTTTGTCATATATTTTCAAGAGAAATAATTTTCAGTCGCACGCAGACGAAAAAAGGTCGACAAAGTTTGCAAAAAATCTGAACTTCGCAGTAAAATTAGTTTTTTATAAATAGCTAAATTGAAGAGATCTCCCAAGATGAACCTTAACCTATTTGAAATACCAGCCAATTATTACATTCCTCAACGTTTTGAGGAAACTTCCCCGTTTTGGACAATGAGTTCTAAAAAAAGTTTTCGACCCAATTTCCATCTCGGTAATGGTAAAGAAGTAATTATAAGAAGAAGAAACCGAAAGATTGCGAATTTATAGAAACGATTCCTTCAAGAAAAGATAAGCCTTTTGTATAAGCCTAAGATTTTTTTGAACCGGCAAAATAAAAGTATATTTACTAAATAATATTAAGATTTATTAGAACGATACATTAATGAAATATATCATAAAGCACATTGCCCTTAGACGACAAACGATATTTGATGTAACACTTGATAGGTAAATTTAATTGTCAGATATTTTTTGCATTTTTCACTATTGTGTTTATGAATATAAATTAATAATTCATTTTAGTTTAACGAATTGTCTTTCTATGTTTATTCACCGATTATAATTAACTGACTAACTAACTGACTTTATCAATTAATTAGTATAATTTATTACTAACTTAAAAATATGGCATTGCCAGTAAGAATAAATACAAAATGAGTTTGGTTTAAACATTTTTCTAAATAATCGTGGCAAAAATAATTATGAAACGCAGTTTGTTTCTTTTTTATCTCCAGAAGCTTTATTTTGCTAGAAAATTCAATACCAACTTTCATAAGTTTTTTCTTGGTTTCCTTTTCTTATAAAGTATTTGTTACTCTGTCATGCTTCAATTGCATAACAAATCTCTATAAAACTTTGCATGCAAGTAGCTTATAACTAGAAGTAGTTTTCAAACTATTAGACTTTATATCGACCGGATTCGTAGTTTTAAACGATATAATCATAACTAATACCATAATTACAAATATTGTTGATTATAAAATACACGTCAACTACGCCATTTAAATTTTCCTAGAGGTTTATAATCAGAAGTAATACATAAGAAAATACACAATTAATTTTAATCTAAACTCTAGCCTGCAAAGAAATAAATTAACACTTTATATAAAATCATTTTAGATATCTTCGTAAAGCTATTACGGTAAATTAATAAAGCCATCAACAAGTAATATTTAGTCACAGCTTGATTAATTTATATCTCTGTCGACTAATTTGACTTCTAATGAGACCATTGTACAGGTGATTAAATATGGAAAGAAATTGTAGCCATAACACATACTTTATAAATTTAAATTTTATAAACATTTAAATTTATCGTCATTTTATTTCTATAAACTGAGTACTCTTGTCACCAAATTTTTTATCACCAATCATAATTAATTGACTGACTTTATCTATTAACATAAAATCAATTAAAATGTATAAAATTTCCAGTGGGAATAAATATAAAATGAGTTTGGTTTAAAAATTTTTCTAAATAATCTCGGGAAAATAATTATGAAACGCAGTGAAAGGGAAACCTTTCACTGTCAAAAGCTTCACGTTCCTAAAATCTCAGTATCAAGTTTCATGTTTTTTATTCTTCATAAACCTGCAACGGTAAAGTAATAAAACCGTGAACAAGTGCTATGTAGAAGCAAGAGCGTCGTAGTTTGACTAATTTGTGTGAGCCACATGCCGGTGTTCAACTTGGCTAAACAGAATTAATTTTAACGAGAACCATTCATTACAACAAATTGCTGTCTCAAAACTCCGTCGACCAGTTTGACTTATAATGAGACTATTGTAAAGGTGTTTTAAGATAGATAGAAATTATAGACATAACATAGAATTGCGATAAGTAACGTAATATTAAATAGACATGGCATTAATGCTCAAAAATCGCTTTTAAAAGCAAGATAATTAGGTATTTGACTGATTTCTTTTTAATTTATAGATCAACAATTAACGATACAATTTGACGAGAAGTAAAATTTTTTTGGCAAATGTTAAAAATTTACCAATTTAACGTAATTTTTAGTAAAACTCATTGCGTTCTACGAGAGCAAATGAGATAGGAGGTCTACCCCAACCTTTAAATATAGAAGCTCATAATTCGCTTATTTTTTGATAATTTTTTATAATTTTTCGACACTAATTTTTAATTAATCTTAATTATTATAAACAATAGTGAATTTAGTAAAACTTGCTGTTACCCTATTGTTTCGTTTTCAACATAACTGTCACTTTAATAAACGTACCCCTTCGAATCTCTAAATCAACACAGTTCGGACGTGGCATGTAGGTCATATTTTTTTCTTCGTTTTATTTGAATATGACGTGTTTATTGCACATAACGTCATTACATGTGATATTTGTTTTGACATAACACAGACTGTAAAATTGACGCGGAACTGAAACAACAATCGGAATTATTTCTGAACTCAATACAAACAATTTTGAATATTTGAAATGAATCGCAATTTAAACTTAATGAATAAAATCTATTATTAAGTAAAACTTGTAATTAAAATAATTCATATCGATTGAATAGTGCATAGAGCAACTTTTACTTCTTATCGTGAATTAATAGATAAAAGTTAAATCGCATATTTCTGCAGTTAAGTTACTTTTTTTTAAGATTTGCGCCCAGTTTAAACGTTATAGTAGATAGTCACATCAAATAAATTAAACGTCGAAATTCAAAAATAATTTCCCAAACCACAAACTAATAAAATGTATAATATTCTAATGACTTGTATTTACAATTATGTCTGTATAATCCAAAAATATTCCTAAATATGAATATAATTAATCCTAATAAGACCTATCATAAATTGTAACATTATACACACTAGATACCTTTCTTTCGTTCCTGTAAATATTGCTTTATACGTATACGCATATAAATATAAATTGTCTCTACCCCAAAAGAAAAAAAAACAACTTTATAAGATCTCTCATGTCATATATATTATTTAATATTATTCTTTCTATTAAGTTAATGTCAACTTTTCTATCCGCATAGTGCTATCGATGAATTCAATTATAGACAAATTAATCACTAATTTCCAGTCTATAAAGCTTTCTTCCAATGTATCAAAAGATACGTTTCCGTTTCCTGTCTTCCAGAATGACAAGCTTTTTAACTTTAATTAATCTTCATAGTAATCATTTGTCAATACGAAAGGAAAATTATCAATCGAAATAATGAATTAGGGACGATAATTCTCAGCAAAATCAATTTCTCGACTACACGTGCACAATTACAAAGTCTTGTTATGAATGTAGAAAGCCGCAAACATTTTTAACGAATCTCCATAGCTTGTTTATAAAATCAGTATATTTAATTAATTGTTATACAGGCGTCCCATAAGGAGTGGACCAACGTAATGCCGGTGATAGAGGGGGTTATTACATTTACGAAACAATAAATTTTATTATCCTAGGCCCTAATAATTTTGGACATGTGATTTTTTTTGACACAATAAATAATAAAGACCATACGAGTGGGAAAGAGATAACGAAACAATTCTGATAAGCGGTTGTTTTAATCGTAAGCATTTCTGCAAATGCAGAGTTATTTCAATAAAGCAGGTATTTCTCGATTGTTTTTTGCAGAATTAATTGTAATAATGTTACCTTTTTGGAATCTGTGTGAATATTAAATATTTTTGAAATAAAGTTCCACAAGATTGCCATACATATTTTATGCTAGCATTGTTCAAAAATCACTTTTCATGTTTTATGATAAAAAATGCACATGTTTCAGCATTTAATTTTTATATTGCTAATATAAACAAATGAATAATATTTTAATTAGGAAGACGAATGTTCTCTTAAAAATCTTGGACAATTAAAAAGCAGAAATAGTAATAATACCTAATAATTTTTTTTTTCATTCGCAGTAACAAAAATTAAAAACAAATTTAAAAAATAAAATCTCTAGAAGTATTAGGCCTAGGATAATAAAATTTGTTGTTTCGTATGTGTAATAACCCCCTGTATCACCGATATTTCGTCGATCCACCTTGTGACCTTACGGGACACATGTAGTTGGTCCTTACGGGACACATGTATGTATACAAATTATATCAAGTAAAGTAATACCTTTAGAAATTGTCGCCAGTATTATTGCCTTTATAATTGCTTTCACTAATATGCAGGTTTATGTTTACCTTTATTACACACTAGCTGAGGTAAATCCCATTTTCAGTCGAAGGCAATGTAATGAAATTTAAAAATTCTGTAGGGAAGTTGACACTTCCTTGAACGTTTACCATTGTGTCGAACGACTTGTATATTCTCTCGTCACCAAGAATTTTCTTTTGAATATTAAAGTTGATATCGTCGACAATATCATTTTTAGTTACCAAAATTGCCCTCTAAAATATTCAGTCCGAATTAGTATAGTTATGAAAAATATTTAGATAAATTTAGTCGATGAGTTCGTTCTCAGTAGCATAAGTCATATGTTGCAGAAATCACTGTTGAGGTCAATGAGGCCGGTCGTCTGGTCAGTGAGATGTATGTAAAGATCTATTTGTAAAAAAATTTGAGCAAAATGTGTTATTGTTTATATTAGTCGTAATAGTTGTGTGTGTGGCCAGAGATGTAATTTTTTAAGCATTCATTGATTTCGTCTGCTGGTGTTGACTTGAGGATAATTGGAAGTGTTTGTCGAAAATCTCCTGAGATTAAGAATAGAGCTCCTCCCATCACTTGAGAGTTTCTTCGCAAGTCTTGTAATGTTCTGTCCATGGCTTCAAGTGATTTTTTATGTGCCATTGTGGTAGCTGTAGGGCGGAATGTTCTCCTTTCATAAGTGTGGCGGCAATGCCAGTGCAAGTGCGATATGTTGTTTAGCACGTATTTCTGCCAGCAATAGATTTATTACGTTTTCCCGGTGCCATCTGGTGCGTCCAAGTAAATAATTTCGCCAGTGTTCTTGATCTGGTCCATGATAACGTCGTAATTTATCACATTGAGGAGTGGTTGGTTGGAAATAATGTACTGAAGTAATTCGTTGATACTGTAGCTTTTTTCCTTTGTAATTTCGAACCGTCCACAGCCTTCAGATCTGTAAAACTTGTTGGTCCCCGTATTTCGTGAAGAAACATCCGGAGACGAAAACATTCGGCATTGTTCGAATGTACGATGTGTGCTCGGCCTAGTGCGTTGGTTGATTTTCATGATTCCTGGATGATCCTTTACTGGAATTCTTTGCTTTCGTCATTGAAAGATTTTTCTTGTTGTGTTCCAAGTATAATAGGTAGAGACGTATGCATATAGTAAAGTTTTCGCAAATGGATCTGATTGACACAGTTAGAAAAAAAATTTGTGTTCTTAGGTAGTTCGGTTGCAATTTTCCTCATTTCAATTTTTCTTGTGTCTTTTGTGAAATAAACTCTCTATCCATTCTCCAAATGTACTGCTTGATATTGCACAGTTGGTTTATGTACATGTATGGGAAACCGAAAATCTGCTATGTTGCTTCGTTTCTGTGGATGTATCTTCCCATTTGGTGCATGAGGATCTCGTCATTTCTGTTGTGTTATTCCCTATCTTTGGCTATTTAAAATACTGCCATGTCACTGTCTTTGTTCACATAATTACATACGTAATTAATGGATTTCACTAAATTGCAGTATTCTACGTTTATGTATGTTTGGAATATTTTGGAAAGTAGTGGGTTATATGGTACCACCCATCGCTTGCCTATTCCAGTCTCGTCTCTGCCTCGTATTCGTATTTTTGCTGTAAAGCCACCTTTTTTGGGTGATCGTCTTCTACATTCAGTTTAGCGATCATCTCCAGTTTGTGTATCGTCCAAGTATGGTTTTGGGTATTTTTTGTACATTTTCCATTACTCATACATGACGAAATTGAGTTTAACTGTCCGCATGGTCTGTGAATCATGTTGACTATGCCGTACAGCTCCGGATCTTCTGGATTGGGCTTGTATGATTACGTATATATAAGTGAAATTAATTTTGTAGTGTAGCCATATGAGATTGTGTGAGCAAGGTAGACCTCGTTTTTGCCATTCGATTGTGTACATCCAGCATCTAACGGTTCCAAAGACGTGGTATTTTGTGATGACTTCAATAAATCTCATTTGTTTTTGTCGGAAAACTCGGCTATTATGTCGTGTCGGTCCATGGGGGTTTGTCCGTATCTTATTTGTTCTTTGATTTCTGGACACAATGAGTTGCATGTAAAACTTATGAAGAGGTCAGGTCGTCCATATTTTCTTACATAGATCATGGCATCTTGAGTGCATGTGTCTTGGACTTCCCATGTAAGATGACAGTAAGATTACCATTATTACAATATCGTCAATGTTTTCATAATTTATGATCGCATCTCGAAGGTGAATGTATTCTTTTGTGCGTAGTTTCTTCCAATTCAGGCTTATGTATTGCATCCGTTCCGCTTCTATTTTTGTATACCTATCTACTAAGAATTGTTATAATAAACGGCGAGTATTGAGAATGTGATTTTATGTTTCATTATCTCTGATCATTAAGCGGTAAGCATAGAACTCCTTGGAAGTGACTTTTTTTGTTTGTTTCTGCGCCTGTTTTTGTGGTCTCTTGTCGGCTCGAATTATAACTTTATAGTCATCAGAAATTATTCGGTTTAATGCTATTTTGAATATGTGAATAAGTTGATTGTATTTGTGTAAGATCCTCTGTACATCTTAGATTATTTCTCGTCTCAGTCCACTGATGTTTGCGCAACGTTGATAAATTCCTATTTCTGAATTTCCGATGAAATGTAGTTGCAGAAATTTATAGTCTTCGTTGGATAGTGGTAATAATGATCCCATTTTGTGATAGATTTGCCCTTGGATTGAAAAAAACATAATCGATTTCATCTCTGTTTTACGCTTTTATATTTTGAAGAAAGTGTTTTGATTCTAGAGTTTCCTCGGTCATGTAATGTAGAAATTCCTGCGGAAGTGCTTCCAGTGGCGGTAAACGAATTTTTACATTCATGCAAAAAATTCCTGGTATTTCTCTACTGAATTTTTTCGCGTTGCAAAATTTACAGATATTATCCAATTTTCCAATTACGACGTGTTTGTGTTTGTTATATTATTTCATCGGGTCGTAGCGGAATGCTTCATTTGTTAGGTTGTAAGGTTTACTTGTCCTTGTCTCCGCTTCTCGTAGGGTGATATTTTTATGGATGGCTTGCGTTAGCAATCTTTTATTATAAAATTTTGTCGCAATTCATCATTCATCAATTCGTTCATTTCGTTGTTTTTTGGTTTCTTTGCTTCTCACGGTGCTTATTCTCGTTCACTGGGAACGTAAACGTGCTTCGCGCTCTTCGACTGTTTCATTTTTTTTTGTTTTCGCCGTTTTGCTTCAGAACTGGCAAGATCTCCTTCTCTTTCACGTTTGCACATTGTACAAAATATAAATCAAATCAACTTTCTATTAAGAAATACAGTAACAACACTTTGAAAACTTTTCACGCTTTAGTTCCTATTTATATTCAGTCACTGTATCACGTTGGTTACTCATACTTTGCTATTTTTGTTCACTCACTGCACTTCACTGATAAGAAACTGATGTTCGAATCCACGGCGGACTACTTTATTTACCCCTACCAATGGATAGCCCCACGCACACAAAAAATACTTCGAATGGTCCACAATATTCCAGAACATTCCACAACATCCGAGAGTATTCTGGAATGTTTCACAATGATCTGGGATTTTTCGGGATGTTCCCGAACTTTCTAGTCTATTCCCAAAAACTATACGACATTACAAAATGTTTCGGAATGTTCTGGAATATTGTAGAATGCTCTCGTATACTCCCGAATGTTCTATACTGCTCTAGAAATGACTAGAGGGTGAAACTTGCAGCCCTTAAGCAGGCCTTCAGGTAAAAACGGGAACCTTCTTCTTGAATGGAGGATAGAGGGCTACCACACCATATAACTCCCTTGATTGTACCGGGACTCATTTCTGAGGTTTAGCGACATGCACATTGTACACTTACTTTTATAATATATATTTATTATAAATAATAAATTTAGTACCCCTACATGTCGAGGAAAACACCTTACCAGCTTGAGAAATTACAACAGCATAGGTCGGTTGAAGGAATTTTTGTCAAGGCTGATTCATGATATTTATTACTTCACGCATACCTATGCCTCTTCACTCTGGTATTTTCATAACTTAAAAAATAATCCTTCATGCTGAATTTTCCTTTATTCATCCATCTGAAAATTCATTACGCGTTATAGGAAAATTTTCAAAGTAACAAAACAAAAATTACAGCGGCGTTATATTATTACGATATATATACATATATATATATATATATATATATATATATATATATATATATATATATATATATTATATATAAAGGGAAAAATAGTAAAATGTGACACGAAAAAGCAATTGACGGACGGAAAAGCCAAAACTTGCTAGGCTTTGAATTAAAGAGCGTACTTTAGTTGCAATTTTTATTTTGACATAACAGACAGATACAAGGCATTAATTTTTAGGTCATATAATAAATATAATTCAAATTACTTACCAATTCGAGCATGTAACACTGCCAATATATTTTAGAAAATGTTCTGAATCGAGTTGAAAGAAAATTTTTATAAATCATTATGACTAGTATTAAACAATAATTTTAAATACGTAGCGTTTTGTTTGGTGCTACTCTTAAATTGATAAAAATGCAACTTTTTTGAAAACTAGGGGGGCTATGGCGACATATTGTTTACAACTTTATTCAGTAGAAGGTTTTGATATTTACTCTAACTTTGGCATAAAGACAGATTATATAACTACTTCTTGACGGAAAATATAAATTATATCATTTTATTTTTATATAACTATTGTAAGTACTCATCGTAGAATCAAAATAAAGTGTAAATCTAGACAAAATTTTAAGCGTAAATCTAGAAAAAAAGGATAAATCTAGATAAGATTTTTATCACGTGAATAACAATTATGTATTGTTCAAAGTTTGTAATTAAAACACAACGTCAAGTACATTGAAATCGTCTTTGACATTGAAATCGTTTTTTTTTAAGGCGCTTTAAAACAGATTTTTTTAATAAATTTTTTTACTAGCCAGCTATCAACATTTTTATACTGTTAGTAAAATGATCGTCATCAATAACTTTTATATTTTGTAAAATACATTTTTTTATAAATAATCATACTTTAAATACTTATTTTCTTTTCCATGACAGCAAAAAATATAAAATTAAAAATGCAGATGACTGTCACTTACAAAGACGGTGTTGTAGTAAAATTAGATTAAGTATTTGACCTACGAGAGCAGTTTAATTTTTATTTTAATTTTTATCATGGCTTGCGTGATCTCGATGCGAGAGAAAATTAAAACGATTAGGTTAAATAGATTAATTACACTCGTACATAATTAACCATGTATACATAATCGTTACCTTAAGATAATTAACTGATGTTGGAACATTTGTGTTCTACAGGTATCTTATGTAAAGAATAAATTAAAATATCCTAATTCGGGTAGTAATCAACTTTGTATAAACTATATTCTACATAAAACAAAAATTAAACCATTTTAAGTCACACTAATTGCACAATTTCTTTCAAAAATACTCAATAAAATCCTATTAAGATATAATATAGTAAATATTAAATATAGCATATAAGTAAATATAACAATTGTGTATTTATTAAGAGAACGTAAGATGTGGGCACTTTCTGAAACACAAAGCAGCATCGAAATAAAGTGATCAAGTGATTAATGTAGCAAATCTTTGCAGTTATATAAACATGCATCTTTTATTTCCGTATATTTACATTAAATAAATTTTAAAAACATAGAAAATTTTAGTACAATATACATCCATGACCTTCCATTCGTTTTGTTCATACATTATGAGTACTACCGTTATAAAATATTATTATAATGCGGTAGATCTACTAAATTTAAATAAAAAATACTACACCTGTTGTTTAGACATCTGTAGTTTAAAAAAATATTTATTTCGATAGCTTGTTTATACAAATACAAAACGATGATTTTTAACTAAGCTATTTCTCATGGGTTTTTATTTCAGTACACGTTTATGCTCATAGCTTTGCATACATATATATTTTTATTTGACAGTAGAGTTGAGTAACCATATTTTCATTCCAAGAGTACCTCTGATCGAAATAAAAATAAATTATATTTAAGCTTGAATAAAGCATATATTTCAGAGATATTCGTTAACTTTAAATTTAATAACTATGACAGGTTTGACAATTTTTATTCATTAGTTTTAATCCCGTGCACTCGTCCTTACTGCCTATATGCTAATAATTGTTCTTGCTAATAATTTTAAATTTCCAAGGAATATTTGATCAAAAAATTGCTTTAAATTTTAATCTGCACCTTAAGCATTATATCAGTGTGGGTTTAGCTTCTATCGGTTAAAAACTCTTTACATTCTGTTCAAATAAACATACTAATTGATAAACTAAAAAGAAAAATAAACAGAAAGGCAAATACATCGTCACTTACGATATACAACTTATACACTTAAGGTATAACAGATAAAGAGGTAAGGAGGCATAAGAGGTAAGACAGGTATTATTTTTTAAGATTTAATTGTTTGATACTCGAACAAATAGACAGACACACAATAATTGTCTAAAAAACAAAGTATCACTAATTTTTACAAAAATATCTTCAACGTTAGATATAATCAAACTCATGGCTAAAAAAGTACAATTTATTTATTTGCTACACATAATCTTTTAAACGAATTTAAATATTAACTCAAATGTGCGAAAATAATAAACCTAATAACCATTTTATCTTGCTTTAGGCCTGCTAAACCTTAACAAATGATTTACAGAAACACTACTATCGATCTTGTTCAATTGTGCAATATTTTAACGCTAAACTTCCAAAGTTATCTGTTAAGTTACACTTTAAATCATCCCGTTTTCACAAAAGGTTTGTAATGTTTTAAAAATGCGAAAAGCGAACTTGGAAAGCGCACAGAAGCGTGGAGGAACGCAATTTCACAGCGACCATTATTATTCAAAAAGCAGCCGGCGGTACGGATAAGCAACGACGGCAATGGCGTGCTGCCAGTTGGTCGGTAATCTTCTCTGAAAATATGGCCAAATCATTGTGATACAATATGTCAAGTTTGGCTAAAACTTTTCTGTAACCAACATCGTGAGTACTTACATAGAATCTAAAGACATAAACAGTTAACTAGATTTTAAAGAAAGCTTGTTAAAAAGACAGAAATAGACAATATGCATATAATTATATTTGTTGGTCCATGCGAATAATTCGCAAATCAACGACTGGTAATATAATGTGTAAAACGAAAGGTAAAAAATATTATTATTACTTAATAAGTACTAAAAGCCTTATTGAAAACAAAAATTGTCAATAAATAGTACTGTTTACAATAAAGATAATTTTGAGAAATACGGTATATTAGCGGTGAAGGTAATCTTCAAATCAGTGGTTGGTATTAATAAAGTATTAATAGATATATATGGCATACCGGCTAAAAATATCTTTGAGAAATATTGTGGAGAGATAATTCGCCTATGTGAATAATTCGCAAGTTACCGAAGGGTAGTATAATGTGAAAATAAGTAAATGAAAAGTATTTTATTTTGAAAAGTAATAGTAAAAGCCGCATTGTAGAAATTTTTCAATATATTGCGCTCTCTTAAATAATTATTGTCCGAACGAATGTCGTATATATTTGTCAATAGATGGCGCTTTTATACAATATAAACACCTTTGAGAAATAATATATAGAGAATTAAAAATTTTAAAAATTACTTTCAATCGTTAGTTTATTTTACATACTGACAAAAAACACCTTTGAGGAATAATATATAGAGATAATAGGATTTCGCTTAAGTTCACTGAAATAAATAAATCTATTGGTCTCCCAACTCGGATTAAACTTTAAAAGCTTCAGGAAAGAGAGCCGTACACGTTGCCAAATTGGATCAAATACTGTTATAATAATGAACAGTTAATATGAAAGATATTATTACGCCTAGATAGTCCAATTAGTCAACGTAGCGGCGAAGATATAAAAAATGGTGTATAGTATTACCGGGTTTCCGCACGTTAATAGTATAATTTATTTAAGATTGTCTTTTGTTTGTATATATGCTAATACATTAGCGTATAATTTGATTTTTAAATTATTATTTAATAAAATAAACAATGTATTTTTTTTCTCAGAATGAGTTCATCAGGGATATTTAATGCTAAGGCTTACGGTAAATACAACGAAGACATAGGTTGTCAGTTGACGTGTGTGTGTTCAAAAATGAAACATTTTTTTCCAGTCACATAAATTAAAAGCAAAGTTTTCAAATACTGTATCAGTGTCACTTAACGTTAACTAAAGGTTTTCTCTCTTCAAGAACTGTGCATTTAATAATAACCAATTAAATTTTAGGTTTTTATTTAAACTGATATTTCGAACCAGAAGTGTTGCAAAAATTTTAAATAATTACAAAAATAAGGTACGACAAGGAAACGCATAATAACGAAACGATCTTCTAGTTAACTTCTATCTGTCACAAAGTATGGGGACAAAAATGTGCAATTTCGATTCTGTAATACATAAATACCGAGTTGGCAGGCCAATAAATTTCCACACTCTCAACAAAAGGCAGCGTTAACCAAATTAGCTAAGCAATTAGCTGACATTTAGTTATATTGAATAAACTATTTTACCTATTTTTTTTACAATTATATATTTCTACAGTCTTTGATCAAACGTAAATATCCATAAAATTGTTATACAAATAATTACTTCTTATTAAGCAGGAGATTAATTTTAGAAACCACTGAAGTTATTAATTTTTATTTAAATAATTTTAAATATTTACTCTTTCCTATATATAATAGTGTAGGCTCTTTCCTACAGAAATAAATATAATGTGCTATAAACTGACTAATTATGATAATTATTAACACGCGTAAAAAAGACGTACAGGAACGAAAGTCAGTAATACTAATGAAGAATCATTTATACCGAAATAGTTAAACAGAATAAATTTAATCTAAATGAGACTCTCTCCCAGTGAAATAAACATGATGTGTTATAAACTGACTAATCATGATAATTATTAGTCCACGAGTAAAAAAGACGAACAGGAACGAAAGTCAACAATACTAATAAAGAAGAATTTATACCGAAATAGTTAAACAGAACAAAAATAAATGAAGTCACCTTCTAAATTTTACTCGAGTTTATCGGATTTATTTACTGGGGGAGGAGGTATACGAAGTGTGAATGCGGAAAACCAGATAAAAAGCAATGAATTACCTGCCGTCACGGATCTCTTTTAGCTCTTGAAGGCACAGCTTTTGTCAAAAATGTGATATTTTAAAACGGTTCTAAAGTTACAAAATTTTTCGTTTAAAATTAAGCGGGAGGGCAAGTCAGCTGTAAACTAATCATTTGTGTCTAATATAATCGCATAAAATAAACGCATTAAAACACTTATGTGTTTCGAAATTGAAATCGCAAGATATCACTGGTTTTAGTATAAAACTGACATAAATAATAAAACATTTCTTAAACAGGTGCCTGTAATATTTATTTATTTACACACATACATTTACCGATACATTACATGTAATCTATTCGAAACGATAAGACATTATCGGTTTAACAAAGTTTTAACTTTTAGACTAAACATGAATACTAAATACGCAAGAACTATTGAAGATAACGACGATAAGTTTCAACAAATTTACTATCATTCATGGTAAACAAATCACACACTGGTGAGACCCCTGAAAGTATAAAACAGGTGATCGAACAGTTGAATACCACTGGACACGGAAGAGTTCCGTAATTATTCGGTTCTAAAGGTGATATAAAATAATGGTGATGGTTACGCGAGTACTGGAAATTATCAGGTACGAAGAATGAAAGTTTACTCAAACTGGCTTAGAATTTTTCCTTTATGACTGAAAAATTAATTTCGTAAGTGTACCAACTCTTCTAAGTTGCAAGGAATGGAAACCTAGTATACCCAAGAGGAAATCGGTGAGGAATAAAGAAAGTAAATAACCGTACTATCTCATATACAGATACGGAAGAAACGTTTTTTACACAAGTTCAATCATCAAACCGTACGTAGCTTCGTATGGGATCCAAATAATGGAGATAGATTCTAGTCGACTATGCACTAATGAAGTGTATAGCAGGAGATTGATGAATTCGAAATCGAAATTCTTTTTTATGCAACACGAATCAAAGTTTTGGAAACAATTTTTATATAATAATATATGACGCATAATTAAATAATATTGCATTAGGATGATATATTATTTTAAAGCGATATTTAAGATGATATTATGACGAGGAGATGGGATTCATTTAAGTACGAGTAAATAAAACTAAACTAATTTCAAGACAAGCCCTTGCAACGATGAACAATATGGCAATTACGCAAAAAAGTGAGTGGAGAATCGATGATCTTAAAACAGAGGGAAAGCAACTTTAAAGAAGGAAGGGCTGTGAAAAGAAAACGAATGAAGTAAATTGCAGAAAGTAGTACAATTGTTTATAAACGAAGAGAGAAATATAGCGATGCTGAAATAAACAAACATAATTTTTAAAAATAAAAAAGTTTCGTAATCCTTATCAAAAGTAAACACATCGCGAAATGTGAACTATCTGTAACTCATTACCTATATACTTAAAAATTTGACTTACAATCTTTCCCTTACAACGGGTTTGAACTATAATTCACGCATAGAACAGAAAGAATTAGCAGCAGAATTCAGAAGGTTTTTAACGTAACGTAAAAGATTGAATATACGATCAAACTAGGTCGAACTTTGGAATAAAAGAATGTAAAAAAAGCAAATCAAACATAAATTTCGTGCTGCGCTTTCAAAGTTTAATCGCATTTAAATCGAATTAAATTATTTAAGACGAGGGATGTTCCATGTCTGTGATCGAAAAAGTTTAACAGTCCTGCAATTTTATATATTTTTATTAAAATCTCAAAGAAGTTGGCATAAGTCAGTAAGCAAATAATCGAGAAAAAAACACAATATTCGCTCTTAAAGGCGCTATTTTAGAAAGATGAAACAAATTTACAGAATCAGAAACAAAAAACAACATTTCAACAAGTAATTGTGAGAGTGCTCTCTCTCTCTCTCTCTCTCTCTCTCTCTCTCCCTCTCTTTCTTTACAACGTAAAAAGCTTTATAACGTACAATAGATAATTATTGATGATTATCGGTTGTGCGATAAAAATATAAAGAAAACATATTTTGAAAGGACAAAATTCGGTCTTAAACACATTCGATTGCTTTATATATTTAAAGTACCTTTTAGTTCATATATTACTTAATCTATAAGAACGAATCCAACCCAGGAAAATCTAAAAAACAAATAAGTGTAAGCAATAACAAATGTAAAAAATATGAGAAAATGAAAATTAAAATTTATTTATTGAAAAATTAACTAAGTTTATTGAAGACAATATAAACAGCATTTTTATTAAATTAAAAAAACGGTATCTTCGACTTCAGAGATTATGTATTCTGTATAATAATAATAATATATATATATACATACATAAAAGGGTGAAATTTTGAAAAGTATGTCAAGAGTAATTGCATATATATGCATTCCAAATTTTAGTTGACACTGTTAATTTAAAAAAATGTTCAATTAATATTCAATCAAACAAATTATATTAAGAATACATTATAATAATCTCAGTACTTTCAATAAAATTGTATATTCTTCAATTAGTGGACTTTTTTCTACCTTACATTATTCCTTTGTCAGACCAGGTATTCTTAAAGACCAAAAATCAACATCTTCATAAGCTTATGCGCATTTTATCATTATAATTTTAATAAATTCGAGAAAACAACTTATCTCAATTAAATAAAAATTTAAATATGTCTATAAACTTAATTTGTAATAGAATTTGTTGTGTAATACTTTACGTGGAAGACATCTACCGCACTTAATTAAACTACCTATCTTAAGTCCGATAAAATTAAAGAGGCGGTGGCTCCAAAAACCGCGTAATGAATTCATTAACCGCCCCGTCGCAGTGCGTCGCAGGTGTATGTCGGTAATAAACCAGTCGCTTCGTAATAAAGTGACCGAGTAACTGTTTCATTGGACAACTACAAGGGCAAGCGACCTCGGAAATTCACTTGTGTATACGGTAAGCGACTACAAGTTCATTTTGATTTTTATATCCGTTGGACGATACCTTAAACATGCACTATATAAAAACATGTCTTCGGTAAAAGTACAGACTTCCCCATTCCACAGCTTATTTAGATTTGTTAAGAAATATTTCCTTATCAGTACTCTTAATGTTTATTGTATTCTTCAATAGGGAGAATCAATCAAGACGTATTATATTTCACAACTTTATCTTCATAATCTTTCGTACCTCCTTTTTTGCATATGCTTGTTATGAGTCCATTTCAAGCGGACATGACTGCCCAAAATACTTTTATTAGTAACTATCTTTGGATGTGACCTCATCTGCACAGATTTTTTATTAAAGTGGCGAGGGTTCTCTCGAGTTATCTCAAAACTCTCTCTGTTATCTCAAAACTACCTTAACCGAGGTCAAAGCAACTTATATTTTAGCTTGAAATTTAATCTGAATCACTTTGTATCTTGATAATTTCCATTTATCAGATTAATACTAATTCATTAATTGCAAATCCTTTAGGGAAATTCGATTAGAGTAAACCAAACTTTAAACTGATCTAACCTAAATTTTAATTTGAATTCCAAGTATTATCATTGTGAAACTTCCACACAAATCGGTATAATAGTGTCTGCTTGTTTATCTTTCAAACAAATGAACGGGTAAACATGCAGATGGTTAAACAAACAAAAAAGCACACCCCTGACACAAGATTTTCCAAAAATATACAAACTACAAACTCATCTCTTCTTTCTATTACAAAGAGAATTTGACAACAAAACAAATAAAGAGAATTTAAGGATTGGGAAAATAATATACATTTAACTCCCGATATCTAGCAGCAGAAGCATGGAAAATTAAAAAATTAAAATTGCCTTCACTAAGGTAATCTAATCAACGATATCTGTATAATGTGGTAGAAGAATATACGGATGGAAATCCATGTCTTGAATACTTTTATTATAAAAGCTCCACTAATATTCTATTATCCTTTTTACATCCCCTTAAAAACATTTATGTCCACATAAAATTCATTACACATAAAACAAATAAATATTTCAAATATCTTTACAAGTCCATCAAAAAAATCTTCAGTATATATATATATATATATATATATATATATATATATATATATATGTATCGTATCTATAGTAAATCTTCAGTATATTTATGTATCGTATCGGTTACTAACTAACAGCCGATACGGTAGCAGTCATCAGTCATCAGAAATAACACCCCGTGGCGCCGTGCCGTGAAACAATACCCCCGTGAGTACAAAGAAACCGCTTCCTATCTCCATGCTCGTCTAAGTCAACGTACCGTCTCGTACTGAATTTAACCATTGTTATCGATATAATCTACGTTACTGAGCATAAATCGTATTCATTACAAATAGTAAAGCCACAAGTAATTTGTTTCTTACATTTTGTTTTACCGTAGGACTCTGTATGAGCATGACACATTTGTAAGCTTTTTGAAAGTAACATGTAGATTACTCAATTGTTTTAACGTAAGCTTATTTACTTTGTCCTCCATAAAAGCCATTCTTCAATTAGTTTAAAGCTTCGTTGTGGCAGTTTCAGTAGATAAACTAAACAAATTGAATAATTAATGTAAGCTTAATGGTGTCATACAAATAGTATAACACACTTAAGCTTCGGTAAATAAGTGTCCCCAAAATCGATTAAACTTTGTATCCGAAGTATTCGCTTATGGTCGCTATTTGTCGATATGTTTTGTTTTTCATTTTTTAATATATGTTAAGACCCTCCGAGGTTTATAATCAATCAAGTGATACCTTCCAAATACTCTACGAAATAAGAACGAAACATGTAACTCACCGTAGCGATAAAGAGCAAAAGCAAAACAATACTCGATGCTTTTAAATGAGTTGTGCGTCTATACTCATAGGCATTCTCCCAAAAAAACTAGAAAACATTTGTTACAAAATGTCAAATTATTTTATTTTGAACATCTGTCATACATAGCATCTTTAGTATTATAGCCTTTATATTCAGTCTATTGAATAATATTATAATATATATCAAGCAACGTCTTTGTAACTATTTTCTCCGCGATTCAGCCCTTACGAGATGTATCAAAATTTTGTTGACCTTCATACAAAAGTTTAAAGGCCATCATTATTTCCTGCAAAAACTTCGTATACCACATATCTCTAATATTAAATATTTTAGTCGAAAAAAGTACCGTAAACCGTTTTTAATTTCATGTCAAATCGCCTTTAAAATATTATACCAGCTAGCTTCAAACTTATTCCATTGAAGAAATCATTTTTATAAAATTATCAAAACGACTACGAAATATAACCATATCGGTGCAGAAGTAATACAAAATGCCGTATGGAAAGAGAAAACTACAAAATCTAAATTGATTATGAAAGAAAACAAAACGAACACGAAATAATTAAAATTGTTTTACTAACATATGAAAATAATAAAGTTAAATAATTTTTTCGGATGTATAGGCTTTTGACTATGACTTTTAAAAATATCGAATTGTGAAAATTATTGATTGTATCGTAAATGATATAATTCGGACGTATCTGGTTCAGTAATATAACTGGCTAAACTCAAAGTGATTTTCGTCGATGTAAAGAAATATAACAAAAACGACTATTGTTATAAACACTTACCAAAAAAAGTAAATAAAATTGAATTGTTTGCTTTATTACGACGAAGCAGCGAATAAATATCTATGTTATAAAATATATTGTACGTTCTTATTAGAAAAAGTAAAGACCACAAAACTCCAGGAAAATATGAAAAAGAGCTTTGGAGCTTTTGTATTGCAACTTTTGTATTGTATTAGGTAATATAAAAATAAAGATCTTTTAAGGATACAGCCTCAAGCGAGCGTTAATAAGGCAATAAATCTCAACTTAATCTTAGAGCTTAATTCTCAAATGAGATTTAGTAAAAAATTTATTTAAAAAAATTAAATTCAATATTTGGTAAAACAATGTACAAACAAGTTTTCTAAAGAACGTTAATAAAAAATTATTAATTTTTTGAGAATTTGTTTTAATTATGTTAGGTAAAGCTTCAATTTTGTAAAGCAGAACCATATGCTCTTTTTATATTTAGATGTCTTTCATCTGAAGGACATCTGTTTCACCCTGAGGAGCAATTTTTTTAAATACAGTGATGGTTAGAGATTTATTATCTGTAATAAACTTATGATATTAATATTAATATGTAAATTTTACAAAATACGTTTATTCGGAATGGTATATAATTATTATGTTAAAAAAAATTCATTCATGCAAATTATAATAAATGTTATACAGTTCAAACACACCGCCAAAAACAAGTTTAAGATACTTTTTCCTGAATATTATAAGTAAATTTTAAATAACCCGCAAATAATTATGAAATGAAAACCTCGTGAGGTTATTACTTTTCTGCGTTTTCTAAATGAAGTAACTGAACATAATATTTTCTGATCTTAAAAAAACAGTTGCCTGTACATCCTTTAGAGCAAATAAGTCAAAGTTCTGTTGGAGTAATTACACAATAATAAACGGATATAAAATTAAATGTTACTTAAAACGGGCATGCTTTTTCACACCCGTGCACCACAAGCGCACATCCATTGTGGCGCATACATAAGCATTACTTAAGACCATTAAATTAATATTTTCACATTTATGTATTTTGATGTGAAATGGATTTACTGTGCAATAATCGTGCAACTATTAAAAAGTTTTTGTGGTGCAAAGAACATAGCAATAATTACACACCCGTCGCCAGCAGCTTCGCTATCTTCGGTTGATTTATTGTTTCGTTACTTTGTGTAACAGCTTTAGCAACGGGTCATTCAATTTGTGGTTGCCGACGTTTTGAGTTACAGGAAGAGATCGGCAACTTGAAAAAAAAATCAAACAGTAATTCAATTAACTTTGTTTATTTCAAAATATTGTTCTTCAAACACATCATTATCAATGTATATTGCACTTTACTCTGGTCATAATGAAAAAAGAACTTTAACTGGGTACTATACTATAGAATAAAGGAGCAAAAACTACATTTTCAGTTATTGAACGGTGACGGTAAATTTATCCATATTCTGATATGTGGATCGCAATTGCTAGATCTCTCATTCAGTAATCTAGCTGGATCCAATGCATATCCAGCACCTGGTGATGGATCCAGCGCTACGAATCTGCAAATAATTAATTTTCCAAATAACGGCACGAACGTATACGTCGCCAATGTTGCTACGTGCACATACCGCTCGGCGAGAGCGACGTTGCGGTTTTGTCGCACTTACGGCTCATGCGACAACCCCCCCTTTACATTGCACTGCCCGTCCATTGACTTCTGCTGCTGATTTGTCAGTTTACTTAATGCTCACTAGATAAAGTGTTTTCGCGCTAAGTAAGAGTCTGAAGAAGAATTGTAAGTAATGTGACTAATATTTTAGTGCGAATTGTAAGTAATATGGCTGATTTTTTTATTTATTTATAAGTATCACATAACGGCATACGACGACGATAGGAAAATTTTGTTTTACATTTTTGCTTAATTAAACTACACACAGAACAGATACAGACAGAAATAGCAGCTTTGTTTTATAGCATAAAAATTATATTTATGAATAAAATATTTCTGATTTCTGTTTTTCAAATTTTAAACCAGTTCAGTTCAAACAGTTATTCGCAATACATATACAATAATAAGCTTATACTTTCACAATTCGTATTCGTACAGAATAATGAATAATGTCTCTTTTAAAGCCATTTCAGCAAAATAAATGTGGTGAGGATGATGATAAAAAAATCTTATGGGACTACTTTAAAATATTGAATAAAGGTCAAAGTGCAAAATGTTCATTATGTTCAACAACTTTGGTGATCAGTAACCGTTCAACGACAGGCTTTTTAAGCCTCTACAAAAGAGAATCTACAAAAGATATATGGTATCAATTTTACTGCTGCAAGCAGCAAATTACCACTTCGTAATACAGATATGATAGTTCCCGCAGCAATAGCAACCACATCATAAAATGACGATGATCAGGAAGTAGCTATAATACCGAACAAAAAAGCTAAGAAAACTATCGATACCTATTTTGTAAAAGAAAATTCAATGGAAGCCATGGTTACCAGAATGGTGTGCAACGATTGATTTACACCGAGTTCACTTTGTAAATCTCCCGATTTGAGACATTTATTTGCGAAAAGTGGATTCCAATCGCCGACTTTTTCCAACAATAAGGTTGATGATTACCAATTATTCGAATAATATCGAAGCTCACATAAGAAAGGAATTAAGCACAATTAAATGAAACTACTTGATACAGTATTATTTCTACTTAATTTAAGTTCTTTACCACGACTTAGTTTTCGTTGTATCACAACATTTTCGGGTGGACTATTAGCAAATATTACTAAATCTGAACCTAGATCGTAGTAAAGAAATTAAGTAGAAATAATACTATGTCGCGTAGTTTTGATTTAATTGTGAATAATGAATTTCTACAAAATTAACACCAAATATATTCAATATTTGCATTAAGCTTTGATGAGCGGACATCAGAAAGAACACAGATATGTAAATCTCAACATGCACCAAAAAGATAATTATTTTAATCTTGGCCTTATCATAATTTACATTTCCTGTACTGCTGAACATTGCATTGAATTAATAGCAGAACGGTAGAAGAAATTTCGCTTCAACTTTGAAAACGACATCATCGGTGAAAACTGGTAAGCTCTTGCCTTTCTATCAGCAACTGTGCTTTTCACATGGCATACACTGTCTGACACTACCCTAAAATTTGTTCTAGAATTCTGGGGCGCTCCGCAAAAGAATCGGAGAACGGCGTCTTACCGAGGTCACAGGGCTACAGAACCCGAAGAAATATGAACAAGATGTTAAAAAGCAGAACGCCTGATTATATTTTCACAATGCCGAAAAAATATGAAATGCGGCAGGATCTGAAAAATTATGCTGAATACGCATACAGTGGAAACAGAAGTAGTTGAAATAGAAATGGAAGTAGAAAGAGATGGCCCGGATAACTCTTATTTCCTGAATTTCACACTGGAACAAGAACTGGAAATTCAACTAAAGGGTGAGAAAGAAAATTTTATGAAACGTAACTGCGAAGGATTATGATAAGGTATTAAAAAAGGAAATTACTATTTATGAAAGTGAGAGAATCAAAGGTGAAAACGTAACTTATATATATGATTATTGGATGACCCTGAAACAAACCAGCGTAGAAGCAGAAAGAGCCTTTTCTGCAGCTGGATATATATGCAGTTCATTCAGAAGTAGGTTAGGAGACAACACCATAAATATCATTTGTTGCTTGAGATTCTACTTCTCGAGAAGTCAAAAAAATTAAATTTTATTTAAAGATAAAACTAACATTTTAAAACTTCTACTCTTCTCTACTTCTAATAAATAAGAGTTTATGACTTAAATTTTATAAGTGGTTAGTAGCCTAGGCACAATTGTTGTGAAAATTAGTGAGATGAGAAACTGAGTCTACCTAATCAGTTGAATTAATATTTGTTTAGTATTTATATGATGAATGATTTATGATTGTGATAAAAAAACTAACTATACTACTAATTACTTACTGCTTTACTAATAATTAAAATGAAGAACCAAATAAAACTGGTAAGACTGATTACCACTGATTATCCGTTCTTGCATTATTATAATAAAAATTTTAATATATTTATATAAGTTAATTAATATAATTACATTTGATATTATATATTTTTTAGACTACATTACCTATATATAATTATACTAACTAAACGTTAAAATTTCATTATGTCAAGTGTAAAACTAAACCAAAGTTAAGTTTACTATCTAAATATGTTAGAATTTCGACTGATTTGTACTGAAAGTGACCACTCGAAATAATAAAAGTTTTAAAAGAAACAGAAAAAATACATTCATTTCTTAAATATTTAAAATAAAGACCATTTCTTTAAAAAAATCGATTGAATTGCTGGATTCACGCTGAATCCAGTTGGAATTATGTTGGACCAACAAAAATCCAGCCGGACTGAAAACGCTGCTGGATTGCAATCCCTATACTGATATATCCGAGTTTCTATAACGTAAAATTATATAATCTTAAGTTCTAAACTCACGTCTGCTTCCAACAACTACAATATGGTTCTGAACAGCTACCTTTTTGTTACTGATACTTATAAACTACTTCTAGGGTAGTTACCTACTACTTTTATGGTGACTTATAGGATTTTTTTTATTCAGCGTCCCTCGTGAAAGACTAGGACTGATAAGCTCATATTTCCTTGGTATATGATCCAGTCAAAATGTGTTTCTTATTCAGAATGCAGTATCGATCTATTAATTAGAATCTATTAATTTATAATACGTATTTTATCATTATTTACTTAGACTTTGTTGTTACAAGTATAGTTTTTATACATTATCGCTGGTTTTTTTATTCTGCTCGCTATGTTTAATATACCTGGGCTACATGTACAACGACAATTTTTGCATTTATAATTATTTCATGGAAATTTAATGTACAATTTTTTAATGCATAGTTTTCATACATTATCGCTGTTTAATGTATAGTTTTCATACATTATCGTTTTTTTTTATTCTGCCCTCTATGTTTAGTATACCTGGACTACATGTACAACGACAATTTTTGCATTTATAATTATTTCATGGAAATTTAATGTACAATTTTTAAAAAAAAAAGTTTTCATACATTATCGCTGTTTAATGTATAGTTTTCATACATTATCGTTGTTTTTTTTATTTTAATGTATAGTTTTCATACATTATCGCTGTTTTTTTATTCTGCCCGCTATGTTTAGCATACCTGTACTACATGTACAACGACAATTTTTGCATTTATAATTATTTCATGGAAATTTAATGTACAATTATTTTTAAAAATGCATTCGGTTTAATATATGTTAAACAATCGCCAGAGATGAGATAATCTATTGACTATTTATACAATAAATATTTTAATAATTCGACTTTAAAGTAAGTATTATTTTATATTAGCCACATTGCACTCTAAGGGAAGAAAACACCAAGAAAATGTTAACATGCATGTAAATATTGCTCAGAAAAAAAAATTATTTTAATCCTTTACACCAAGCTGCCTCTGATATGACGACTATAATAAATTAATGGGCATAATAGTAACGACTTTGGAACAAGTTTTTAATCTTGTTAAGCTAATAATGCTGACGTCAAAAATAAGATCTTTGAACACGTTTAGCAGTTTTATTTAAAAAATTATAACTGGGCTTCCAAACAAATATAATGTCAGTATTGTTTAATGCACAAAAACAGATGTTATCTTCTACCATTCAAAATAGTCCATGAAGTCATGATTAAAAATTTTATTCCAAGTCATTTCGGAATGTGGCTTGTTTCTAGAGGAAACTGGACAATGAACTCAGAAGTTTGACGGTAAAATTTTATGCCATTATTATTCGTTACACATCACATCTAAATTGTTATTCAAAAGAGTCATAAGTATTCATTCCGAAGGCGGCGTTGTCTATGCACAAAAATTAAACTTTCGTTAGACCATTAATGCTAGCTAACACAACTTGGGTGCTAGTTGTCTTCGTCATACTTGCTTTGCCATATCAATAACAGTGATGCCCATATGTAACTGACATAATAAAAAAATTAACGCCCGCGCTTTCTGGAACTGGCAGTTTAACTGATTAAAACTTGATGATGTAATTGTTGCAGACTGTTTGAAAGATCGTAGGCAGTTTCGAAGATTGTTTGCAGCTCCTTAAGGGGGAGGCGTTCGTTTACTAAATAACGTACTTTATAAGACGATGAATTGAATAAGACATGTTATGAATATCCAGTGGGTAGACGATGTTGTTAATGGAGGGATGAAATACTGTGAATAATGCTAGGCCGAAGTTTCAAATATTGCACATCGGTGATTATATCAGAATCACTTACGCATTGTTAAATGCTCTTCATATTTTCAGCGTAAATAATACTGTAGACGATAAAGTAATTGCAGGAAGGAGACTTTAACAAAAGCTCCCAATCTCTCACAATAAAAAAGTTTAGAAAATTGAAGATAATTAAAAAGATTTGGAACAAACTCCGAGCTTACGCATTTTCCGCATTTGACTTTTGATGAAAACAGTCAGAAAATGTTTAATATAGATACTTAACATTTCGCACAATAACACAGTATATTAATTCAGGTACATTCCGGAACTAATACTCAAAAATATTTATTATTTATGAAGAACTTTTGGAGGGCACAAAAGAACTTTTAATAGAGTTTTTGAAGTGAAACTTCTTTGGGAGCGATAAGAATAAAATGTCAAGGTCATAACGTTTTTCATACAACGTTTTAAAACGTTTAGTTGTAACGTCTGAATATAAAAAATCTGTCGCAATATCGTTAACACTTGTCCTATAAAAATATCAAAATACTTTCAATACTTCCGTTCAAAGCAGATCGAAAAAAACTAATTTAGAAGACTAATTTAGTTTTCACTTATAATTATCTACACGTCTATGCTAAATCGAATACGGACTAAAATGGTTGAATATATAACTCATTATATATAACAAAATTTGCCGCTGTATTTACTTAAAATATACTCTAGCTTTTTTTCCCAATGTTACAGGCGAGCGACAAACCCAACGTTCTATAATAACAAACCAATATCTGCTAGCAATCTGGATAGTGCACGGCCTCACTTTGCTTGCCAGCACAGTGTTAGAGACGGTACCATACTTCGACATACTTAGCTGTTTGATTAATTTAGAATTACAATGTAGCAAAACCACAAAATCGATCGTGGTGTATTTAAAACATACATTAATTTTATCATACTTTTACTCATTTTGTAGGCTTGATTACATGATTTATTTCTAAAATGTTTTGCAATGCATCCCATCTAGCTTTATAACCGTGCTTGTCAAAATGTGACGTCACTTACCAGTACTAACTTAAATAGATGCAAGCAACAGAGCTACTTTCCTTCCGCCTGTGAAAAAATACAATCATAGTTACACAGTGAAAAGTAACATCAATATTTATGAACAGTTAGATGTAAATTCTAAATACATTTAAATGTTACATTGATCATTAAATGTGAAGTCGCTTACCAGTACTAACTTAAATAGTTGCAAACAACGGAGCTAATTTTCCTTCCGTCTGTGAAAAAATACAATCATAGTTAGACAGTGAAAAGTAACGTCAATATTTATGAACAGTTAGATGTAAATTCTAAATACATTTAAATGTTGAAATTGTCACATTGACCATTCACTTCTTACAAGTGTGATTTCCACTTTGTACTTGATAGGTGCTTTTTTTTTCTTGTATATCCGTTTTCTCAACAAATTAGCATATTGATTTGATATAAATAAAAAAATATTATGTCTCAAGGATGGGATGAGCTACGAAAAAAATCCTCTTATTTTTTACTTAGGAACTCATAGAAACTGGTTTTTGATATCAATTTAACGATATTTTGTTATATAAGCAGGTGTGGATAACGATTTTCAATACTCTTTCAAAGTTCCCTTTGCACCGTGTCTCAGTCTTTTTAATGTTATATTCGTTTCGGTAAACCTTTTTTTTATATTAAAGGCTTTTTAATAATTTCTATATATTTAGGGCTAAAATCGTCATCGTGCTATTAAACAAATCAAATAAAATGTCAATTAAAGAGAACATAGGTCAATTCCTATATTTTTTAAATTCCGTTATTTTAAAACTTGTTGCAAATCTTATTACTGAAATGAAATTTACATAAGGATTTGGGAAACTGATCATAAATCTTAAAAAAATAACCTAAATTCATACCAAAATTAGTTCAAGCAAAATATTTTCGTTTCCTTTGCATTTAAAATATATTCATAATTATCATACAATGTTTGATAGTAATTAAACCTAGTACATAAGTAAATCCATTAGTTTAAAATATCCCATTTTAATTTGACAACATGATTTAGGAAGTGTTATAAAACAATTTATTAAAGCGTCTCCACTCAATATCAACCTATTGAAAACTCCATTTAAGCCAAACATAACCCATCGGACAGTCTGTTTTAGACTAAGTTTTCATTATCAACGCAAAATGTAGCAGCGACAGGCTAATGGGGCAATTAGATGGTGTTTACAAATTTCCTATTAACATATAGATTGAAATTTGTCGTAATAAATAATTGAATAAACTCTACGAGATCATTTTTATCAGGTATTTCTTGCGGATAACAAATTATGATATGGCAATTATTATTTTAATCCTAGATGATGATTGTGTAATATGACCAAATTAAGTAATTATGAATATCCTTTTATTTCCATTAGTTTTAAGGTTAATCATTTATCTGGAGTA
The DNA here is from genome assembly GCA_039881145.1 of Druceiella hillmani. NCBI lineage: Eukaryota > Metazoa > Arthropoda > Insecta > Lepidoptera > Hepialidae > Druceiella > Druceiella hillmani. The sequence goes on along the minus strand of JAYKKI010000001.1, from coordinate 86,249,185 downwards.
TATAGCAAAGAAATTAATATATTATACTCTATTATTATCCGTGTTAATAACTTAAGTCACACGCTATCTACAAAAAATCTCTGAAGAAGAAAGAACCAATCTTAACACAATTTAACTTCACATTAGCGACGTAATTAGTTTCAAATTTATTTTCATGATATGTTGAAAGAATATGAAAGAATGGTAACTTCCAAGATTTTTTTAATAATCTATAGTTCACACTAAAATATTATTTCTAGATTTTTTTCTAGCCATAACAAATACAGATGACTTAGAATAAACAGTAACGTAGGATAATAACACAGAAATCAGTACAGCTGTTGATGTTGACGTCATCAATTTCCTAGGCAATTAGCTCTGCATGAATAATTATATCTTCAAAAGCGGTATTTTCTGTAGCTGTCAATATTTTTATTTTAGAATTTATGCCAGTTTTAGAGTGCTACCAAGCGTAAAAACACTTTTCCTTGCAAAAATATTGTTTCAAAATTTGTACTGTCAGTATTTTTCTACCTGGAAAACAATTATTTTTCTGTGAGGGTCCTGGAAAAATCGTCAAGATTACATAATTTTATTATCTATTAAGTAAAGTCAAGAACCTACCAGAAAACAACAACTACTACCGGAAAACTACAAATAGTCAACAATTACTACTGGGAGACAAGACCTATTTTTACGTTGAAAATTTAAATTCTCTTGTAACTTTTTACATGTCGGTAACAAACCTACTTGATATTTATAAAATTCAAATGAAATTACTTAGTTAAAGAATGTTATCAAAATAAACCGAACGGATAAGGGCAATAAATGTTTATCATAAAAAATAGTGAAAATAAGGTGAGCGCACTGAACTTTAGGCGGAAAACCGAACAGTCTTATTTTATTCCGGTGCAGCCGGCAAACTTGACCCCTCAATTATTGACTTTTGATTGAAATAGAATCCGAAATATTGACGTTTGATTGAAATAAAATCCGAAACTAATTCAAATTATTCTTCTATGCAAACTCTTACTTAGTCTGGCTAAAAATCTGTGTTTACAGGTTATACGTCTAAATTGTTATATTGAATAAGATTTTGCAATATTTGCAATCAATTTTAACTTAAATTACGTAATAAAAACAGTTGTTCAGAGTTTCTTTCCCGAAAACAGGAAACCTATAAATAATTGTAGTACAAGAGAAAATACAAAAATGATTGTGTAGTTTAATCAATAATATGATTATCGACCTTTTCAAATGCCTCTTTAATTGGAATTGACATTGGAACCACATAGTGGTCGATTTTCTGTTTTCAGTCTAAACCTTTGGCACAAAAAAATCATATGGACTTTTGTCAATAAGTTTTCCCAGCTTCTCAAATTGCAATACATTTACATTGATATCCAAGAAGTTTCAGAAACCATTTCGTGTAGAAACCTTAAATCTGGAATAGTAACAAAATATATTAACCAATATTTACATTAAAAATTAATACTGAACATATTTGTTTAGATATTTTAGAGGAATCAAATGAAGGCATTGAAATCTTCATTAAATTACTTGTGTATTTTATATCAACTTTTAAGGATACCAAACCATTTTTACCACAGATATTACTAAAAACTACAAAAAATATATATGTCCTCCAACCACCTTCGAGATTGCTAAATCAAGTCACGAAAACAGCGTTACTAGAAGTAGTTTGAGAATTTGTTGAGCTTATTAATGTGAGCTTAGCGCAGAAACCATGTATTCTTTCGATAATTTCAAAACCTAGGTCAATCTTGAACAATTTAATAAATTGTTTTGTATCATATAGATAGGTGCTCCATACTTAAATCTACATACGTACATAACGTCATATTACCAAATTAATTGCAGATTATGTCCGCTGGATCGCGATGTAATTTCGCCTTTTTGAACCCGATAATTAAAGTTGGAAACATTAAGGAATATATATCAGTATCCATAATACATTATGGATACTAATATTTAATAGTATCAATATTTTATGTACATCAATATATAATGCAATCATTTTCAAAACCAAATTTCATTAAAATGGTTACCTGAGTATTTATGCGAATAAATACTATCTCGATTTAAAATAATCGAATTATGAATGCTTCAAAATAATCGATTTATCTAAAAATTGTAGAAAAGTGCCCGTACTTACCTATTTATCGAATAGTTTTAAAGACCAATATAGATTTTTTTGACATGAAAATTTCTATCCAGTCAGTAAATACAGTGATTCCTGTAGTAAATACAGTGAAATATAGTGTCAGTAAATACAGTGAAATACAGTGATCCCTTTTGAAGTTCCTTGTTTTGTAAACAACTGTCAGATTTGAATCGCTAATAACTAAGGGACAAATAATGTATTAACAACGATTGAGGCCAGAGCGGATAGAGCACGTCTATGTGTATTTGTTTTGCATGCGATATCATCCTTCAGGTAAAAGAACATGCGCGTGATTGTTGCGAATCATTGCTATGTAAAGTTAAAATTAGTGAAGCGTGAAAACGTGTTTAGCTAGAATATTAAATTGATTGTCTCATTGTAAAGAGCTCACGGGGCACTACGAGGACTCAAAGCAAGACAATAAACGTCGTCTCATGTGAATCATAAATACATACAAAATCTAGAAAATGCAAATCAGAGAAAAGCTTGCATCAAAAGGAATCCAAAAAATCAGTATGTAAAGACATATATGAAAGCATGAAGTGACTAGGATATTAGTAAGCGGATACATAGTGTGTATGGGTATATAATGGCTTGACTACCCCGAAACCAAAAGACTTTATTAAATGCTGCTAACGTCTATTCCAATTTTAGTAAATAAGATATTGAATTCATCGTAAGTTCGTGAAATTCTGGGTAATATAAGATATGTGCTCATGATATCTTATATTATATAAAAAGGAAAAAATAAAACTTTTCCAAAAAAATTGGAACTGACCCCAAATAACCATTGAATAAGAAGAGCATTGAAAAGTATAAAATAATGAAAATACGAGTTCTCAGATGGAAATTTTGGGACACAATATCGTTTTGGAACATTAATAAATTTGCGAAATATGGGAGTAACTGCGAGAGATTTTGGGATCAATGCCAAGTGAAATATAGCACTAATATGTGTGTGTGTGGGTGTGCATGTACTAGAGAAGAGAGAAGAGTCGACTTGATACCGATTCCAAAATCTTTAGCTGTTGCAATATTTTGAAGTAAAATAATAAAGCAAGATGCCTTTACTTAGTCGAAAATTAAGTTACGGAGCTAAATGGGAAAAAAATTTGATTTATAATAATGTAAGACTTTGCACAACACTCGTATCGACAATTGTATGCTATTTAACCAGAGTGAAGTCTAGTAAAACACCCATTAATCTACTTTTATATATACTTTATAAAATATTTTTCAAGATATAATTAATTTTTGTAACCGCTTTTGTTAAAGTCTCGGTATATTTGATAATGTAATTTCTTTCTTTCTGCTTAAACCACCCACATTCTAACAAATTGCTGAAAACCCACGAATTTTGATCCCCAAGATCGAAATTCGTCGGTCTTCAGTCGGATCATTTTCACACTCTTCAAATAAACTAAATGAAATTTATATTTGTGTTTACGCCGACAAAATTCATGCCACCCATACCACGAATTAAATTTCGATTCAAAAGTTTATAGAAAATTTACAATTTTTAACGTCGTAGCCTCCATTCCCACTAACAGTTTTAAAGCAACCGTGAACATATGACTCCAGTGAAATTCAAAAATACGATACACACAAATAATGAAACTCAGGATTCACTTTAGTTAGACGTTATTTTCTTTGTTACAGCTTAAACATAAAAAATCGATTTCTGCCTTGTTAATTGTGTGTGTATGGGATATGCCATTTTTAATAGCTGAATGAATTGAAATGATATTTAATACAATATTTATTGATGATTCAAGTAAAATTAAGTAATGTCCATATAAAAGCGTAAATCTGCAACGTGCTTAACCAATTAATAAATTAATGTTTAATTAAGAACTAAAGATATATATTTCTCTTATATAGGCTAAGAGTATATCGGCTAAGTTTGCCGGCTTTGATTTGTTTTTACAAAATAAAATTTTAAATTCGAATGTCACAAATAATGCAAATTATGTATGCACTATTTTTATTTGCGAGTCTGACTTTCCACCATTTTATAGGTACTAAAAATATACTTTCAGTGTAAAGATTTTGTAATTTAAATTCTAAAAATTTTCGCCTTTTCGTAAAATCCCGAGATCTGAACTTATCCTATTTACTATTAACAATTTGGTATTTCAATGCATTATAAATATAATCTATATATATATATATATATATATATATATATATATATAAAATAAAGTCGGGTTAGTTACGCCATTTATAACTCAAGAACGGCTGGTCCGATTTTTATGGTCTTCGATTTATTGGATTTGTCTCCATCCCGAATAGCAGAATAACTATTAAAACATACGAAAAATTAACGAAAAAAAAATTAGGAAGAAAATTTATTTTTCCATACATTTTGCATGGAACGATTTTTTGGTGATTTATCGAGAATAGATTGACTGATTTAGAAGAATATTTTTTTTCGTCTCTGCTTCGAGGAGTTTCCTCGCGCATTGAAAAAGTAAGAAAATCACTAATAAAGTAAATGAGTATAAAACTTAATATATGATAAATGACAGAAAAAAAGGAAAAGTACCTATGCCATTTGACAAAAACTATAATTGGTTTTCAACAATTATTATTCGGTTTTCGACCGATATTGATTTGAATTCGATTAAATTAATTTTCTTCAAACGATTTTTTCTAAAATTCATCAACGAAAAGCGATTTCAAATAATTGAGTTAAATTTTATGAAATGAACATTGTGAAACGTTGTAACTTCGAACATGTTCACTTTGTGAGATACACAATAATGTGAAAAATGTATAACCAAAAGCTGAAGCGCAAGAGTTGAAGAGAATACCATTAGACCATTATAAAATCAGAAAGAAATAAGAGTGATAACCAAATATTCTTTTTATTAAGAACTACTGAAACTTATTAATATTTGCCCAACAAAAATATACTTTTTATGAAAAAAGTTGACGACATTGGCTTTAAGCATTCTGCAGATGGGAGTGTTAAACAAAGTCACAATTTACTGAACTAAGCCGAAACCGCTGACCTTAGAATCCCATAATTTTACAAATAAGTTCTTTATATAGCGTGAGTGAGCAATAAGAAATAAATTGTGGAAAGTTCACTCTTGAGGGAGTAAAGTAGTGGCTTTTGCACGTCAGTGTGCACGTTAGACACCTGCAATTTTAGATTTACGCTCTTGGTTAATCAAATAAAATTATGTGTCTATTGCTTGTAAGAAATTATCTGCCTAAGGGTTAAAATATGGGTTGAAAATTTGTGCGCACATCGGTAATTGCTTCATTGTGTAACAAAACACAATGCCAATTATTCACTGTTTGTGATGTGAACCTAGAAAATTAATGTTTCTCTCATGGTCAATTGTATATAGCATCTTCACGTATAGGCAAACCATCCTTTTTGTTCGTTCTGGCACCTGACAATAACATCACAAGGTGCTTCAATGAAGGGAATCGACCCGAGTGCAACTCGTCTAGAAAATAGTTTAACAGAAATTAGTGCAAGAATGCTACGCAAATAATTTCGATTCGCTTCAATAAAGCAAATGCCTTGACGCCAAATGAATTATATTTATTTCAATGTAATTAAAATACTTTTCATTTTCATTTTTTGAATATTTATTGAACTTAATCCATTTTGAGTATTCATTTTATCTTAATAAAAAACAGAATTTAATTCAGCTAATAAGTTAAGACAATATTTATCGATTCAGACGTGGTACGAAGTTCGCCGCCATAAATGTCGACTGGATGGCCATATTTTATTTTATTTTTACTAAATAATCACAATTCAATCCATTATTATATTTATATATCAGGAGTATCTCTACTATTTTTCTGACTCTGCGCACTTCTATGTTATTCCTAGAGAAAGTTTGGAGAGTTAGAATTACGTAACGTGTAACAAATTTTACCACAAGAAGATATAATAGTACGCAGTAATATTAGTATATTTTTGACCTTCATTCAATAATAAAATACGAAACGCAGAGCTATCCCCAGTAAACCGAATTCACTTATGTCCGGGGGTGTCCGTGTTTGAAATCGTAAACTTGTTATTGAATTGAAATCTTTGAATACATTCAGTCCATAAGTAGACTTATGTATACGATTATTTTATTATTGCAAAAAATTGAACGATCATTTGTTATAAGGCTTAACGAAGTTATACATTTCCTTTTCCCGTTAAAAACTGAAAATGAAACTCGTAAATTAACATTATTTTCAAGGAATTTTATAAAACTAATCCTATTCTTTCCTTTGGTATTATTCATACAATATCATTTACGAGACTTCGTATTTCTGTGTAACATCACGTAACTATAACTTTTAATACGGAATAAAATTACGTTATTTCAAGCTACACATGCGAAATTTAGTAGAGTATTTATCGAACGTCGCTCGGAGCAATAATTGCACGTCCGCGGCAGGCGGCGCTTGATTTACCGTATTGCCGCGTTTAGGTAACATGTTTCAGTATTGTGGTTAACAGCGGTATCGTGTTGAACCTTTACATCAACAGTGGTGTCGTTTTCAATTCATGTACGAAACTTGAGCGACAAACACATTGGGAAAATATTTCAAATCAAACTATATAATAGAGAGTTTAGGGCAGTAGTTTCAAAATTTAGTACATCGATTTAAAAAATCTCAGATTTTTGGAATGAACATTATATAAGGATAACTGAGATTGTACTACCCTGTTTTAATTATAGAGGATACTCGAATTCTGTTATGTTGGCAACCCGCAAGATTTTTCCAACGGTTTTTGGAATTTCTGTGATAGAGTATTTAAAGACAGCGGCGTTCGATATTCTATTCAGTTAGCAACTGAAATTCAACACGTAAAGGATTTCTATAGTAAAGATTCTATTGAGTTACCACCGTCAATACTTTCTCCTAGATATACTTGGCTTCTTCACCCATCCCACTCTTCAACTATCATCGGTTTTATCGCATTCTACAATCTCGTTGTCAAATTATTTAGGCGTTAAAATTTTTAAAGACGCGATACATCTTATAATTTAACGTAACAAATTTTTCAGCCGAAAACTCAAAGAATCCTTCTACGAAGGTATTTCATCTCTGCATACTTGCGGTCGACAGCTGGTTGATAATGGCATTGCTTATATAATTGAAGCATGATTTTGGTTTCTATGTGTTGATAAAATCAATCGTCTGTTATATAAGCGCCATCGTTATCTAGCACTTGTTACCAGCTTGTATGTAGAATTCTTTTTGAAAACTTTTGGAAAATGTTCTTTAAATTATTAGTCGCGTACATAAATAAACAGCGAGTGAAATGGATTATAGTAGTAGAATAAATATAATGGTTATAGCGTAAAGGATGCAATATATGGAGGATGAATCATCTAAATAATTACAATGTGAGGGGCTGCATAGTAAATCCAAGTGAAAGTATTACCATAGGAAATCAGTAGCTTCATTCAATCGTCGGCCTTCTTTTGAAGTTGAAGGGATGTTACCTCAGTATGATATTTCTATTTCTTCTCCAAAGCACATACTTATTTTTCCATTGTAGTATAAGAGCATGGGAGTAAATATGTCAGATAGATTGAATTTAATCAGGAATCTGTTTCAATAATCTTTTCTGGGACTTATATAGTTAATGAATGAAAAATAAAGTTATAAAATATCATGATGTAAGTTATTATATGAAGGCAAAAACGTTTTTACTGATAAAGAAGAAGAAATATTTCCATTTAAATTAGATGTGACTTAAGCGCGCCGCATGAGAATGAAGCCGTGACTGCGATCGCCTCTTTCTTTGTCCGCAAGCTCGAAGAACTTTCGGTGTGTAATTGGTTTTCCCAAGTCGATTCTAAATGATTGCTTTTTCAAAGATCTTTCAAAGCACAGGTGCGGTTTTTATATTAAAAAGTTATTGAGCTAGCTTTTGTTTGAATAAATTTACTAAAGTTTAGTCAACACTTTAGATTTAATTTCATAATATAATTTAACTACACTTCTTTACGATTTTGCTAATAAATTAAATTTGAGAAATAATGATTATAATATTAACTTCTCTAACTTTTTAAACGTATAATCCAAAAATGCAAATTAAAATTGTGATGGAAATAAATCAAAGCTACTGAAATAAAACCCCTGAAATGTGAGTCAAATTTTCAGTACAAAGCTGGGTACCGTACAAATTTATACATTTAAACATTTAAGGTACATACAATTTTTGGTAAACTGATTTCAAAATATTTTCACCCGTGTAAGTATGTCGCCTATAACTTTTTTCAAAGACTGAAAAACTATGAGATTTAGAATCTGGCCATAGTTTTCCAACAAACTTTAAAAAACTTCTAGTAACTTTGTTTTTCCATAATTATGATATTACCAATTTCAGGGATGAGAGAGATGAATATATTTTTTCATCGTTCACAACATATTGCTCTACATATACCTTACAATTTTTTTCTAAAAAATGTCTTTAGAATCTTTCTAACTTTACTTTCAATTGTAAAAAATTTAGAAAACAATTTTTTTTTATTATTTCCTATGACACCTCTATAATTTCTTAATTAATATTATTGGGTGTAAAATTCTGAAATAAATATAGGTATATAGGATATTATCAACAATATGTCTGACACCATCTAGAACAAAATTCGAAATAAAGTTGCTTTGAAACATTTTTCAACAGATATCCCAAGCAACATATGAAACTAAAATTATAGAAATATGTACAAGTTAATATACTTCTTTAAAATTTAAAATGTTTACTTTAAACAATCTCTATAAAGAAACGGCTTTGATAGACTGACAACCGAACAATCACGCGAGAGATTTTGTACGGGTTCAGTTTTTTTGTGGTATGTACTTCTATAAACGTAAAATTTAATTTACAAATTGCCACAATTTTTCCATTTTCTACTAGCATGTCGCCAAATAATTATAGAAGGATTTCATTTATTAATTTCCATTGTTATAAGCATAGCAACCATAAAATCAGAAAATTGAAAAAGGAATAACTGCTATTTAATATCGATGTATTGGTGATGTGCTCACGAAGTCACGTTTATTTGAAAATCTATGAATTGTTTTGCAAAGCAAGTCGTACTGACCGTATAGTCGGGGTAGCGTTTGCCAGCCGGGTCCTAGCCTGTGCGGGCCACCGACCCTAGGTAGGGTCAAGGGCCCGTGTAGGCTGCTGACGACTTACATGTAAAATGGTTCATACATACTCAGAGAGAAATGAAACTAAGATGTTGTTGACCCTGATACCATCTCTGAAGCTTTAAGCTATTTTCGAATTCAAAACGCTCAGAAATATTTCTGATCGTAATTATTGAGCTCTTGTAGGATCTCAAGGATATGACTTTTTTGTAGATTTTTGAGCTTCTTGAGCTCGAAAAATAATAATGGAGATATTTTTATCTTTTTGGAAAACAATATTTACCTAAAGATTAACTGAATATGGGCATTAGATGCTGTTATTTGTATAAGAAATAATGTCTATTCAAAAATATTGCTTTATGTATATATATATATATATATATATATATATATATATATATATATGTCATTGAAAATTAATAATACGTATATTTCATTATTATCCGATAATATCCCATCTACCCTTTTCCACCCGGCCCTTCCGGTCCAGTCCGACCCTGTTGCAAGGCGCAGCAAATGTTTTGTCTATTTGTGATTCTAACCCTAATTATATACTATATATGTATATATATATATATATATATACATTATATACTAAATATAGCCAAAAATCTTTAGCCGCAACGGAATTGTTAGTACATTAATTGTGTGTTTGCTGAGCACCGCGCGCCGTGCCAAAAACAATTGAAGTCTGCGGTAGGCGACGATGAACTAACTACTTCGAACCAAAACATATATGCATCTAAATCAGGTTTACCATCTCTCACAGAGATTGAGTATGTGTAAGATGAAACCTAAATTCAGTATTTAAATAAAAATATTTAATATGTTACTGAGGTCACTTCATTTTATATGACCAATCAGCCATTTGTAATGATCGAATATAGTGTCACATAATATAAAATAATACCCAAAAAATCACCAAAATTCAACATTTATTTCCATGTACCATAAGTACCTCGGTTCTTGATACTACATTTGTTGAATTGCGACACAGACAGTAATAAATGATTCGTATAAAAACTATTCTGTATTTTAATTAAAAAATTGTGAAATTTTGGCGCATGGACTGTATGGCTTGATGGACAGTAACCAGACGAAATAAAAATAGTCAAAATACTCGAAAAATATCTCGATTAGTAGAAATTGATTAAATTGAAACCGGTGCCAATTATGTAGTTATGATACACAATTAAATGAAACTACGTGATGTAATATTATTTCTACTTTCTTTAAGCTCTTTACCACGACCTAGGTTTCGTTGTATTACAAGATCTTCAGGTGGAAAAATCAAAAGATCTTTGCTAACAGCCCACTGAAGATGTTGTAATACAACGAAACTTAGGTCGTGGTAAAGAACTTAAAGAAAATAAAAATAATATTACATCACGTAGTTTCATTTAATTGTGAATAATGAATTTCTACCAAATTAACGCCAAATATATTCAATATCAGTTATGTTACATAATATCATACTGCAAAGTGGAATTTGAATTACTTAGGATAAATGCCAAGTCCCGTAACATAGGTTTCGTTTCAGTTATGTATTTTTGGTACACATATTTTTAGTTATTATCCTTTTCCTATTCATTTTCGTTTCGCAAGTTAAATGAATTGATAAAACGTACCCACAGGGAGCTTTCAATTTTGTCGTAATGATCTGATTCACGCCGAGTTTTCGTTAAGGTTAATAGCGACACTACTTATATTGAATTGAACAACGAAACTTTTGTTTTAATTAAAGAAAATATTCAAAATAATTTTAATTTAATACATATCTATCATGAATATACTTATATTTTGTATTGAGATATGAATCATTCATGTGCAAATTTAAACTACTACAAAAAAATATTGTATTTATGTTTATTTGATTTTTATAAATAAGACGTCAGAATAACGAACGATATTAAAGAAAAAAGTTAATATTTTTATTTTGCGATAATAATGCATAAATATCCTCTCAAAACTAAAGAAACTAAGAAATATTATTCAATTATCTGCAGTCAAAACTTAATTGACATGATTTAATATGGCCCAAATTTTAAGAAATAATTAAGGTAACAAAAAACAATCTCACTAAAACCGGACAACTCAATACTTGAGTTATTTACATTTCTTATTTAAAAACACTTTTAAATCTATCTAAATATTAAAATGACTCTTTGCTAATATGTGTATGAATTTTGTTTTTTTTAATTCCTAAAATGAGAAACACTATAGATTAATCTAGCAGCAATATAAGCATTTTAACATTGCACACAATATTATATAGCAATATATATATAAGCAATTGTGTAATCCAACAAGAAACAATTGCGTCGAATTATTGCGTCGACATTTTTTATCATTAAATTGTGAAATTAATCAGATATTTATGAAAAAACCCGATGTTCAAATAAAAGTTTCTAAAATTTGTCAAAGTTTTCGCGAAGAAAGCTGTATGACCAACGACCGGTTGAACTTTCTCGTTCAATATCGTCCTGTCACAACCAAATTGATTAGCCCTATCGTGGATGAACTTTTTCTTTCTTCAATCTAGTCGGGCTCATTAAAGCTTCTTGTAAAATTTAATAACGATTGCACATTAAATGAAGCCAAACTTCAGCGTTAAATTGCTGAAAAAAATTTGTTTTTCTTTCTTTCTGTAAATTCATGCTAACAATTTGATCATATGGTACAGTTCGTCTTGTGCTGTAGCTTTAAATAATTAATTGTAGAGCAAAGCAGGGTCTTTGTTCGTTATTTTTTAAATAAATTAATTAATGTTTTTATATTTTTTTAAATAATGGGAATGTAAAGAAAAAAAACTACATCACTTTGGCGTCATACGGGCGTGGTCGATTTCTCCCAAAAAGCAGATATTTTAATAAATTTTTATTTTTATTTTTAATAATTGAGGAAATTTATTTTTAATAAATTACCACACAGTTACTTTAGCCAATATTCTCTCAACAATAATTTACAAGATTGATTATATCTATATATTTATATTTATATATTTTTATATTTATCGAGCGTTCTTCCATTTACTGGCTCTCTATAATAAAAATTATGCGTTATTTTCTGCAATGAGCTTTAAAAAATCTTGCGCCACTATGTATTTTGATATTTTGAAATATCATCCCAAAAGCTTATGGACGGGCCAATACGTAAATAATCTTATAAGGGTTCTATTTTTCTTTTTGAGCTATGGCTATTTTTACTAAAAATAAAAATATATAAAAACGAATGGAAAAGTTTAATTAAAAGGATGTCAAAAGATTACATAAATATCTATCTCCTTTGCGAAAAGGAAAATGATTTTTTTCCAATTAGCCTTAGCTACTCGCAATATTTTTACAACGGGTATCATTTTACTCAACTTGTTGCTTGTTTTAGCATTTTTAAGCCAAGGAATAACGCAGAATTATGCTTTTCAACATTAATTATTTAACTTCCTAAGTCGAGAAATGAAAACAAATGATATTAAACAAATTTTTGCAAATTAAAATTTCCTCGGATGCCTGTGGGACAATAAATGTATTAATTTTTATTGTCGACGTGAAGCACAGCGTGAAATATTTTTTACGAGATCAGTCGTTATAACTTTTAAGAAATTATACCTAATAAAAATTATAGTAAATATTTTATCTTATTGCAATTTTCATTATTTCTCAATTAACAAAATATGGAATACTTGTGAAATAAACAGGTTTGTTACGTTTCTATCTTATGCATCTGTTTACTAAAAACTTTTCAAACCTCATCAGCTGCACAAAAAAATGTTTTGACATAAAATATGTTAAGACATAAATATATAGCAGAAAATATTAAAGATTTACAGATTTCATGCGTAAAAAATGTTACGTATTTCGTGCGCGCATTGTATTGCGTTACATTTTGTGTCTCGTGTGCTAGAATATAATTTTGTGTGACTTAGAGTAAAAATTTCTATTAAATCATAAACTTGATAACCATGTTTTCAAGCTTATAATTTACAGCTTATTTCAAGTTTATTAATGACCGCATAATAATTCATAGAATGTACGTCCGGTAAAAACCGTTTGTGTGGTAAAACATGTGTTCAAGTTGCCAGATCTACTTACCAAACGAAAATAAGCAAGAAAACCTTAATATGAAAATAAAATAGGTTATGTGCAAGAAACTTGTCCAAGGTGTTTGTTTTTAATTATTTCTGAAATATTCGCCTGTTCGTAAAAATAAGTCAATACATCAGGAAAAAAATGTGATTACACACTTTACAAAATATTCTAAAAACATTACGGTACACAAAGAAATGTAAAATACATTTCTTTGTAATGTAGAATAGAAAAGAAATGTAAAATACATTTGAGGTAAAAAAAATATTTCAAAATACACAAATCACTTCATTCAATTTACATAATTAAACCTCGAATCTGGTATAATTTAGTGAAAATTTTGCTGAAGAAATTCCATTAAATTCCGGCTTAGCACCATTATAAGCGAGAGTTTGTTGCAAATTATAATCAACATGATATTATGTAAATATGGTCTTTCTTCAAACATAATGTCATGTGATCACGAACGTCTTACCGACACCTCAGTAAGAATATTTATAGGATACCCCGCGAAGCAATAATTGCAGGTCCATGACATGAGGCCATTGATTTACTGTTTTACTGCTTGTAAATAGCACAGCTAGTACATTTGTGTGTTGTTTATATAGGTGCCGCGATTAGACTACGTGTTTAATGTCTATGTTATAAGGCACATACTATATTTATGTGATTGCACTATATTTAATTTCTCTATGTTTCGTTGTATTACATCTTCAGGTGGACAATTAGTCAAGATCTCTACAAATTGCCTACCTAAAGATCTTGTAATACAACGAAACGTAGATCGTGGAAAAGAATTTTAATAAAGTAGAAATAATAATATATAACGTAGTTTTATTTAATTGTGAAAGTATATTCCGTTATAGGTTACAAATTTATAAAATAAGAGTGTAAAATGAAAATTGTTCACCATTTGTAATTCAAAAGTTTCAGTACCATATCGAGCATTTTACCCCCGGTTATTCTGTAGGTATTAGTTATTGTGTAAAAAAATAAAACCCATCAAATGCGAATAGAAATCACATGCCGAGGATTTGATAACTATGAATTTCTAAATTGCAATGGGTTTATAATGGGCGTAAATATTTTTTATGGCGCTTTTGTAGCGCTTGAGAGAGCGGCAGAGGAGATGGAACTTGTTATCAATGAAGACAAAACAAAAATGTTAATATCAACAAACAAAACTCCTGATCTATCCCCTCTGAAGATACGAAATTACATTTTTGAAACTGTAAAACAATTTAAGTGTTTGGGAACTCTGATCTCATGTTGCAATGACCTGAAATTGGAAATAAACAACAGAATCTTCATGGCTAACAGAAGTTTTTACCGTCTTAGAAACCAATTCAAGTCCAAGTTTATTTATATTAAGACTAAGTTAAGCACGTATAAAACTTTAATCGGGCCTCCTTCTGTATGGAAGTGAATTCTGGACCCTCAATAAAGCAGAGGAAAAAAAACTACTCATTTTCGAAAGAAAAAATTTGAGAAAAATTTTTGGACCCATTAAAGAGAACATGTGAAGAACTCTTTGCAACTATGAAATTTACAAAAAATATGACAAATACGGCGAAACCGATATTGTAAGAAGCATAAAAGCATCACGTATTAGGTGGATTGGCCATCTTTACAGATATGATAGTTTTCCGGTCAAAAAAATGACTTTTTCGAAGATTGAGGGGACAAGGCGAAAAGAACGACGACCAACTCGTCGGCTAGATGACACGGAAAAGGACCTCCAACTAATGGGAGTCAACCGGTAGAAAGCCATCGCGTCAGACAAGGTCAGGTGGAGGAGGATCAGCGAGTTAGCCTTGGCTTGCAGAGGGCTGTTGTGCTTTTGATGATGATGATATAATTTTTTGTAAAAAAAACATTTAACACAATCCAAAAAATCCATGAGAAAACGTATATTGTCTCAACAGAATTGAAAATGAGTTACCATCATATCCTTATAGAGTCAATCTAAGCCGGTATTCTTAGAAAAAATCTATATTCTTCCATTCAGGAGTTACGTTCTTTTAAAAATTGGATTCTGAAAAACATAGTTTCGAGAAAACGCGTTTTAATTTTTCACTTAGTTTTCGATTATTTTAAATTGATTACAGTGAGGAATGAACGTATGAGAAAATTTAAAAAAAACCAGAAACCTAAAACAATAATTCTAAATTTGATAGTTTCTGAGAAAATCAAGATTAATTTGCGCCAAAAATAAAGTCAGATCAGATGGTTAGCCGATTATCACTTTAACTACAAGTCACTTTAATATTAAAAGAAAAAAAAGTGTTAAAAATACTTAAATATTTTCTAAATCTTGAATAGCTTACTTTCACATTTTGATCTGTAAATAAAGTAGAAACTAACATTTAACTACACTTTCAAACAGTCAACATAACCACAAGCGTGAGTTTCACGAACTATACTATCATTGAATTGAAACTAATGGAAATACTAGATTGTAGTGGTCATAAAAAGAGCCAAAATACGCACAATAATACTCTCCACACGTAGTTTCTTATTGAAATTCACTGTTGTTTGTCGAAGCCACAGTTGTAATCAAATACATATATACGCTTTAATCTCTCAGTATCTTCTTGAATAAAAAAATTTATTTTTAAATCGTGTACTGCAGTAGCCGTTTTTTTTATTGTAGATCAGCTATTCCACTAGGATATATACAAATAAATATGTCATGAAATATACTGAATTTATAAAACTGGCAAAGGCGATAAATGAACAATATATATTTATGTGATATTTTGCAGAATCTGACGAAAAGATCTGTTATTCAAATGACAGAGCTGATTTGCATATAACATTTGGGCCACAAAATTAAATACTTAAACACAAACATAACAAGTACCAAGATAGTTAACATTCACATTACTTACAGTCACATAACTTAAGGTGAGACATTCGCCTTAAAATTAATGCTGTTAGCAAATTTCTAACTTAGCTGAATTACTACTTTAGAAATGTGCGATTTCCTAACGGAAATAAATATTGAAAAAGCATCCAAAAAATATTTATCAATTTGATCATTGAATAAATGAAGGTTTTTACACACACACTTTTATATTACAAATAATGCTAAACGTAAAAGCTAATATCCTGAAGCCAAAAGACTTCAAGTGTAGCGACAAAAAATTAAAAGGCCATATTTTTTATTAAAATGTTGTAATTAAATCAAAGATTGAAGAACTATGTGCAATTGAAAAGAACTAAATGATTAGTATCCAGTAATGCAACTTATATAAAATTCGCGAACAAATAATTCAACGGGCTATTTAATATTTAAAAAATTCTTAAAACCACACATCTTTTAAATAATCTGAAAACCTACGTCAACTATGAAGAGTTTAAAAAAATATATTATCTTGTATAAATTATCTTGCATGCCTTATATACTAAATATTTGGATAACATGATACGAACAAATTAATTGTTAATTAATCCCTTTTTGAACCTAATAGTTAAAGATGGAAAAGTTGCGAATAGATATCCGCATCGCTTATATATTTATTTTGTATCTTGATAGTTTTCAAAACCAAATTCTTTAAAATAGATACCTGAACATTTATCTGCATTTCAAAATAATCGATTTATCTAAAAAATTGTGGTACAGAGTACTTACCCTAAATAGAATAGTTTTAAAGGCAAAGAACGATTTTTTGTTGTTCTTAGCTATGTTTATTAATTATAATTCAGACTAAAAGAGTTTTTAATTTTAATTTTAACCTAAAAAAAGAAAATGTGATTATATGGTATTTTACCTAATGTAAAAAACTATCTCATTACCTGTACTAACTTTTTCAGGTATCAGAAGCTCATTTACTATTCAAACATCTAATTCGAAATGTTATTCTTAGCTTAACTATAAGTGCCCAAATAGCATGATTACATAGTCACGCAAAATGCCTCCAATATTCAAAGTACTATGAAACTCTTACATTTTTAAACTTTCATATGTACATAAATGTATATTGAAAGCATGTAGTGTAAGCTGTACTCACTACTTCGTATATGATAGGTGTTTACTCTTTTCGTCCTGAAGGCAGACAAACAAAATAATTAATTCCATATATTAGGAATAATTTTTAAATCAAAAACTAAAACAACTATTGTTATAAAATGTTATTAATTTATCTGTATCATCAATCTACTACATTTTAGCTTTCTTTAATTATACCAGTTTGAGTTTTCTTTAATTACATCAATGTAAAATTAAAAAATCCGTCGTCCCACTAAAGAAAATAAGTGCATATAACTTCGCTTCAATGACCGCGGCATTTATCTGGACTATATATATATATATATATATATATATATATTTATATATATATATATATATATATGTATATATGTATATATGTATATATATATATATATATATATATATATATATATATAGATCTAGTTTACCAATACTTAATATTCGACGGCAGTTATCAGTCGGGGCGACAAATGGTTTTCCGCGGCGGCGTCCTCGGGACAATGCTTTTGTAAGCACAAACAGACCACATCGTTCCTTGTAGTTCCCGAGCGTTAGTCGTATTATCGCAAACAACTTATTGCGGCCTTTTATTGTTTATATTATTCGAAAAAAATATGTGTGATTTATAGTTCAATACAAGAGTAATTTATTATAAATGAGTACATTTTATCAAACAATGAAAAATGCTGCACTATTATGTAACTGAAATGGCCGATAAACTTTCATGATGGCCAATAAACGCAACCGAATTAAAATTCGATAAAATTGTTGAAATATTCTTCATTTGTATGATTCTCCTAGTTCATTGGTATTATCGGTATACGTGACCCAGTAAAAATTAATTTAGTACAAAATAGGAAAATACTAGATTAATTTGCAAGAGTAAAACTAGTTGCTATATAAATTTAAACAATTACACAAAATCAAAAATCAAAAAACATAATCGTATTTAGAAACCGTCAAAAATAGAATATTAAAAATTTGCCTAAAATGCATTATTACTCTTTAGTCTCAAATCAAAAGAATTTCAGAATTTTGTAAACATGTCACAAAGCATAATATTCCCGCAAACCAAATTAAACTTCCCGTCTGGCAATTACTTTGCCAATTTAGCAAAATTAATTAACCGTACCTAAATCAAACTTTCTGCTTTCTCGTAATGATCCGAGTCGCTATGAGTTTTCCGTTGGAATTTAAAACCATCCAGTCCTTGCTGAACCGAAACTTAATCGTAGTTTAATTTTCGACCAAAATGAAAAAATGCAAATTCCTAATAACGTACCAGTTTGTGCATTTGTGCATTTTACACTTCTTCACAGATTATTTTCAACAAATTGTTCGCTAAATGGTTAAACTTCTTCTAGAAATTAGACAATTCATTAATTATAATATCTGAAGTAATTCATCTCAATTTCTTCTCGACAATGTTTTATGAAACTGTAGATTTAATTAAAATACATGAGTTCTATGTTACATCTGGCTAGAAATTTGAAGACAGCATATCAAATTAAATTTGATTCTCATCTTATTACCAATTTAACATATAATTGACGCTAATTATAATAGGTCAACAATTTTAAAGTGCTATAAGACAATCTTGTAGTTCTTTAACATTATGAGCTATTATAAATTTGCCAAATCAGAACAACTTCTTGTCAGTGATTATTTAAATGGTATTTCAAATGATATTCTCATCGCAATAAAAATCTTTTGTTTTAAATTTAGGTTTTCCTTTTATAAAACAAAATTTTTAACTATTTAAACATTATGATTGAGTTAACATTTGTAACACGTACAATACTCATAATAATTTTATGTTATTTTCTAAGAGCAAATTCTTAGTGAAATATACACTCAATCTCTTTTTATGTTTGCTTTGCAAAGTATATTTTATTGTTTAATTAACTTTTGTGTTTGTCCTGCTCTAAGCTGTTAACAATTGCAGATATTATTAACGTATGTATGTAACCTACCCCTTATTAGCAGTCACTAGTTGCTTCAGCCAAATCAAGATATGTTTCAATGTAAAAAAAATATAACTCATAAACTTTTTAAATAGGAAAATCAACACTTGATGTCGAATAAAAAGCATTGCATTTGATATATTGCGCTTGAAGACTAGTCGCTAACTGACATTACCCTAGCGCACTTTAGCCTTTTTATGCCTTATAATAAAACATTCCGTACTTTCGACATTTAGGTTCCAAGTTTTTGGCTAAGAACTTATTACCAACCCTAAACTAACAAATTGTATTTTCAAATATATGGAAAATGCATAGCTTTATAAATTATACATTTAGAAGTATCAGTGATCTATTTTATTCTTTTTAAACGATTTTAATTTTAGCTTCTATTTTTATTTACGCATCAGCAGTATCGGACTCTAGGGCACCTTTCTTGGTGTTTCCCAAAGAAAGTTTGAAGACCTAGAATGTGTAACATACCATAAATTTTGCCGCACAAAGAACCTGTAGAAATATCAGTATCTTTTAACTTTCATTCAATGATAAAAAACGAGACTTGGAACTATCCCCTGATAAATTGATTCATGTCCGCAGGTCAGTATTTGATAGTAGATGTCGTCAATCTGTCATTAGATTGGAATTTTTATTCAGATAAATTTAACCTGTTAGTAGACTAAAATGCTTGATTAATATTACATTATGAAATTAATAACATAGGATCATCAGTTATAAAATTTTATAAAATCGTGCATTTAATTTTCTCTTTAAACTCCTAAACTAACATTATTTGAGAGGAATTTTAAAAAACTAGTTACACTTTTCTGCACGTATTTCTATGTAACATTACGTAACTCTGGCTTATAATACCAAATAATATTACATTATTTCGAGCAACTCATGCGTGTTTTAACAGAGTATTTATCGAACTCCGCTCGGAGCAATAATTGCACGTCCACCGCAGGCGGCGCTTGATTTACTGTATTGCCCCGTTTAGGTACCGTGTTTCAATACCGTGGATTATAGCGGTGTCGTGTTGAACTTTTACATTGATATTGGGGTCGTGTTTAACTCATGTTTATGTAGGATCCATAGTGACAAATACGTTAAGACAACATTTCATATTAAAAGATATAATTAAGTCTAGAGAAGTGATTTCTAAATAATACAAAATAATATAAAGTAAATTCGGAACTCCAAATTCATGGAAAAAATATTGTGTGTGTATTAAAATTCGCTATTGTAATTATAGATTTAAATATAGATTTTTTACGGCTGGCAACTAGTAAACCTGCTACTTTTCTTCAGCGATTTTTGAGATGTTGTATAATCCGGTAGATATATAAAAAACACGGCGTTATATCTTCTGATCAGTAGGCAAATGAGTTTCGACGAGTAAAAAGCAAACAAAAATACGGTACATTCATGAAAAGAATTTAGCACGCTCTTACTTCATAAATTTTGTTTAGATCAAAATGTAAGTGAATGAATACGCAATATAGGCACAACGATTAGTGAAGATGTACTTTATTATGACAAAGCCAATAATTAGCTCTAGAGAGACAAAAAAGGATATTTTTATTTTTCCGATAATTCTCAACCGGGGCAACTTTATACATTAAATTTTGAAAATTTTTAAAAAGCCCTAGTCAGACATATTCAACGTTAAATTCACGTTATCTTGTAGAAGCATTCCCACGCATTCATAGTACAATAAAGAATAACTTCATGCTGTTGAAAAAAAGTGAAAATATTATGTTTGGCTGCATATAAGTTGACACCGTAATGAGTTCTACTAATTTCCCGTACTTAGATACTATCGCTTGGATCATCCATACCCTCCGAAATTCTTGCCCTCTGACTATCATCAGTCTTATCGCCTCCAACTATCTCACTGTTTAATCATTTAGGCGATTAAAATTTTAAGATATTCACAGGTTGAACGTACCAAATTTTTAGTCGAAAGCTAAAAGAATTTTACAAGAAAGGTGTTACATCTCTGCATATACGCTGTCACTACAAAGACGGCTGATAGATAATGATATTGCTTATATAATTGAAAAATGATTTTGAAAAATAACTTTCCAAGGCGCTAGAAAAATAACTTGTTCGTTCAAATCTTTTTGTTGTTAACACAACTTAACTGAGGTAATTTTGCATCAAAGTACTCATTAAATTCGGTTTTCCTGTGTTTTTAGGTTCCTGTGTTTTTTAGGTTTCTGAATTACGTGTTTAAAATATAGAAGGAAAAACACACTTGAAAATGTTTTAAAGACATATTACTGATAACTTTTTATTCCAATTTTAAATACCTCTTCAGTGACAAACCACTTGATGACACACACAAGTAATCAAAAAGAACTTTAAGGTACGTTTTCTTCATTGCTATATGTTTTCCAGGCGCTAAAAAAATAACTTGTTTTTTTCGAATCTCTATAACTTGTTAACGCAACTTAATTGAAGTAATTTTGCATCAAAGTACTCAATAAATTCAGTTTTTCTGTTTTTTCAGGTTTCTGAATTACATGGTTAAAGTATAAAAGGAAAAACACACTTCAAAATGTTTTAGAGGCATATTACTAATAACTTTTTATTTCAATTATAAATACCTCTTCAGTGACATACTACTTGATGACACACACAAGTCATATGCACGAAAAGGTAATTAAAAAGGAAATTGAGGTACGTTTACTTCATTGCTATGTGTTTTCGTAATTCTGTGTTTCGTTTTCACTACGTGTTTTTTTTCTATTTCTTATAAATACATAATAATTACATCACATACTGACAAACAGACAGTCCAAGGAATATCCAAAGACGGCCAGAGAGAACGGTATGTGAAGAAGCATATAACATATCCAAGTGAAAGAATTTATGATGAGAACTCTGCAACTCTATGTACATGTCGATCCTCTTCTGAAATTGAAGGGATGTCAGCTCATGTGGTAGCCAAACAGAATATTTTCACTTCTCCTCCATATGCATAAACTTATTTTTCTGTTGCAATATGGAAATATAATAATAAATCTGTCAGATATCGTAACTTGACACGGGATCTGTTTCATTAAGACTTATATATTTCATGAATCTTAAATACATTGCTATATATTATGCCTTATGTATAATGACTTATGTATTTAAGACTTAGATGATACAGTATTAATATTTGGTGCATTTTATGTAGCTAAGATTCACCATTGAATAAATTGAGTTTTAGTGACATTTCTTAAGGTTATATACGCAATTGTGGTCTATTGTGAACGTCCTTACATTTGCTTCAAGGTCTCTTTTTAGTAATGACGACATCGCTTCTCGTCACTAATTAATTTCATTCAATTATCAAATTAGATACAATTAAATGAAACTACGTGATGTAGTATTATTTCTACTTTCTTTCATTTCTTTACCACTACCTAGGTTTCGTTGTATTACAACATCTTCAGGTGGGCTAGTAGCAAAGATATTTGCTTATATCCCACCTGAAGATGTTGTAATACAACAAAACCTAGATCGTGGGAAAGAAATTAAAGAAAGTAGAAATAATACTACATCACGTAGTTTCATTTAATTGTGAATAATGAGTTTCTACAAAATTAACGCCAAATATATTCAATATCAAATTAGATGTTAATCTCAAATTCATAAGCTCCCTATAATTTTTTCGTTAGACTGTTACTAAAGTCTTGCAGGAGAATTAGATTATTTGTAATAAGTATGAGTTGATATAAACAACTTTTAGTATATGAAGGCATAACGTTCTTTCAAATATTAAGAAAAAAAGCGATAATTCGATGTGACAAAGATATAAACGCACCGTTTTTCCAAGTTAAATCTAAATCATTGCCATTTCAAAGATTTTATTTATTTATTTATAACCTTTTTTGTACATATGGCAGACGTATTACTCTTTCAGTCAACCATAACAATTGTTATTGAAATTTAGTTATTTATTAATCGAAAGGCTCACGAAACAAATTACAGTCACTTAAGGGTACAATAAAAAGAACTGTATAAATCTAGACTATAATTCTAATTATGTATGCGCAAAATGGTTACGACATTTACGTATACATTTTCAAGGGTTAATTTTATTATTAAGGATATTATAAAATGTATTGATCAATTATCAATATTAGTATTAACTTAGAATTATATTATTTTCTACATAATGAACAAAACAATAATTTTATTGTAGCTGGCTTTAATTTACTTTATATATTTTGTATTTACTTTTTAAATGTTAATATTTTCCGTTCAGAAATATGCAAGGACGGATGTAGAGAAACAATATCGTTATGCAATAGGCACATTCGAAGGATGGGGTTATAAAAAGAGGTATTATTGTTATCAATTTGTGGTACGAATAATCTCTGTAATGGTATACGGGATCTGAGTGGATTGTTTAAGTTGAGTAGAGAGAGGAGATAGGGACAATCAACATGCGAATGTATGATTTTATATAAATATCATAGATCAGCGCTTTTTTTCGTGTACCTAGTAACAACAAATTAAATCTCTGTAGTTGAATTTCATAAGATCTATAATGTCGTCAAGGAAATCCGTAACAGAGAATATTTAAAAACCTCTTTTGTAATTTTTCAGCTCTGTTCCTATGCGATTTGCAGTAGGGAGACCAAATTGACCCATGACTTCTGATTAATGAACAATATAAATATGTAAAAGTGTGATGGTTTTAATCTCTTTAATGGAAAGAGAGATTAATCTTAGAAATTGGGTACATTTATGAACAATATGATCGTAGTGAGAACGAAATGTCCAACAACGGACTTATATTATAGGGTCGAGCCGCCCAATACGTACATACATTTTTAAAGTAGTGAAAGTAATAATAAAGTACTTATCGATATTCAGAAACATACTATTAGAGGCACACCACTCGACTTTTGCAAATACGTTATGTTGTAAATTTAGAAAGTTTTTGACGCCACTGACAGTGGTATAGATCTTAAGGTCATCTGCATAGAATAAACAGGTACACGTAAATACTGGTATCGGATCGATAATGAACACTACGAAGTTTTGTAAATGGCCAGCATGATTTCATACATTTGGCATTAGAACGCAACATTTTATACTGTACCAACAAACTAGAATCACGCCCATTTCGTTGGCACATTAACAGAACATTCGCTGAGCGCGTGCCAAACAATAATTGTACGTCTGCGGCAGACGCGGGGTACTTACTGGTTCAACCCAAACATACATTAACCTATGTAATAGAGATCAAGTACTTGTTAGATGAAACTTGAATTCAGTACTGAAATAAAAATATTTAAGACATT
Organism: Druceiella hillmani; assembly: GCA_039881145.1. Taxonomy (NCBI): domain Eukaryota; kingdom Metazoa; phylum Arthropoda; class Insecta; order Lepidoptera; family Hepialidae; genus Druceiella; species Druceiella hillmani. The sequence goes on along the minus strand of JAYKKI010000001.1, from coordinate 86,224,547 downwards.
GCTGAGGTCATCTCACCAAAATGCAAAGATTCATTTATTTTTATGTACTGTAAGTCTCACAATTGTTGATACTTACTCTGTAGCAATTTGTCAACGATAATAAGATTATATGTTAAGTGATGGAACCGAGCAAAACTCCTGCTTTGGCGGAAATATATAATCCACAATATTGTATATACTGATTAGGGATACTTTTTGTTTCAAAAGCTTGAAAACATAGATTTAAAAATATGGTAGGTTTAATTTTCTTATTTCAATATTACACTAAATTACCCATTGTTTGGAAAAATACGATCCTCATATGCTTTATTGCTCTTCTAAAATTCGTCAGCACAAAACATTTTAGAAAGGATTTATTAGTCACATATAATACTAAAATACAATAATATATATATTTAGGGATCATGATTACATAAATGTTTACGTACCAACGTCATATGCGGATAACCAGTGTTAAATTAAGGAGCGGTTGGGTTATAGATTGTTACAAGTAAATGAACATTTGCAACTTTGTCCGCTAAGAATGGCTGAACAGTCAACAAGACACCAGAAACCTTCAACAGTCGACAGAAACCTTCTAAAGTCGCTCATGTTTCTGTTCATCTCTCCATTTATCAAAACCATTTCTTCTCAAAACCTGTATGAATGACGCAGAAATTGGAAATTAGGCAAAATGATGGATCGTATCAATTCCCATTTACATCAATAGTTAGCAGTCAAAAATATTTATAAGGAAATTTTAGAGGGGCAAATAAAGTTCGTAATTTTCTTTTATTTTATTTATAATATAATTTTTTGAGAACTTTATTTAAGATATTTCTAGAAATATGGCTGAAAATATCCACGAAAAGCTATTAACAGACCATATTACTAGAAATTCTCCTAAAGTCTACCGAAAATCTATATTTTTACGCCTGTGAGTGAAAATAGTAAAATTTAAAAAAAAGCAAAAATTTTTAAATGAGCAAAATTTTTGCATGGTGAAATATAATATTTATATGTCTAAATAGTTTAATATAGGTAAATATTACATACCCTTAAAAAATAAATATTTTTTTTATTTTCTTCCAACTTACTTCCCCATACACCAAACTTGGCTTTGAATATTTTGATCAAATGGAAAATCATTGGAAAATTATTCTAAAAAATTTTGATATCTATTTTTTCTTACAGCATCTGTTTCGCGGGAAACGAATGTCTAAAAGCAGTTTCTAGTGTATCCTCTGTAACTTTAACCATGCGTGCCGAAAATCTGACACAAATTCTTTCAATTATATATCACTTGTATACTTTCGTTGAATTCTTTTATAATTTGAATTATCACGCTATTCGAGGCTATTGCTCCAATTTTGCCCATCCACGGAATTACTTATTTTATTTAACCTATTTTTGTTTCAAGTTTCATCTGAGTGAATGAAAAATGTTCCTCCCAAATCAATCTTGTTCCTTATAAATATTTTAATACTTTCGCTTAGCCAATAATTAACCCAAGATTTTTGTTTGGCTTCGTCCTGTAACTTAAGCAAATTGGTTAAGTACCACGAACCTACTTTCTGCTTACTTATAACGATCTAAGTCGCTATCATTCTTACTTAAAAGTTAATATCAATTTTCAATAAATTAAATTGAAAGTCCAGTTCAGCGTGGCGAAAATACCTATTTCAAACATTATCACAAAACTTAAAATTCAAATCGATGGATTTTTTTCTATATGACTTCAACGACTTAATTTATAGTACTTTATAGTACAAATAAGTCTACAAAACATTCCACATCCAGTTATAACAGTAAAATAATTAAAAAAGTAAGGATATTTCGTATCTCTGTATTTTAAAAAAAGAGAAATTGTTTTTTTCACTTTTCCTAATTATAGGATTTGCGAGTGTTTTCATTAGCCCTACGTTAGATGTACATAAGTAATACAGTTGTTTGTAAAACATTCGTTAAATATTGTCCATTAAAGTGCAATTTGAAATAAAGCTTAAAGAGTAGTAAGGCTTCCGCTGAACAATTATTTCATTTTATATTTACGATACTCCAATATTATTCACTTATATTTCTGCGGTGATTTTATGATACCTCAATTTATCATGAAATCGCTGCAAGAAAAGGAACATGAGATGTTGGTGATAAATTTGAACAAAATTCAGGTGGCTGTATTACCTCCAACTTAAAAAGCTAGTTTCCGTTCTGTTGTACTCTCTAATACTGTTAACTCCTTTAATTCTATGCTACTACTATATGTATTATGGAACGTTATCCCAATCATTGATATCTATTGGTGAATATTATTGTACGGTTTTAATCATTGAACTCAATGAATCTATACACATATGTTGCAAGTAAATGCTTCAGATAAAGTTTGCAATTAATATGCATAAATTGCAAAATATGAAGAAGATAATTTTGATTACGCTTCTCCTTGTAAATGGGCCATATTCACAGTGATCCAAAAAAAATTTATTCGACGAATATCTTAACAAGACATTTAAAAAAAAGCATTAATACCGCGAAAATCGATAGCTTAAAAATTATGATTTTTTTCGTACTTTTTTGAAAAATCTGTACCCCAGTTCCAAAAATCAATTTTCTTCGAAAACTTTTCCCGTAAATCACATAATACTTGATCTGGCAGTAGAATAGTCATGTATTAAACATACAACGAAGGATTTTTATAATAATTCTTAGCTTCTGCTATTATTTAAAACTTTAAAATTTATTTTTTTTATTCTTACAAAAAATACATTTAAAAAAATTAAGGTCGTAAAATCTGTACAACTAGATAGTAGTGATGTAAATATTAGAACATCTTCAGAAATTTACATCACATCACTAAGTCACTAAACACAAAATATGAAATTTCGGGCATAATCATGATTGTAGAAAAACAGTATTTCTCTTTAAAAAGCAATAATTCCACTCACATCTGTTTCACTTTCAAATTTTTACCCATGAAAAGTAATGCAATTTTTCAAGTCTAAATGTAAGGGTTAAGGGTTGGCAACAAAAATAAGACCGCAAAAAATGATTTAAAAATTTACTAAGAACTTAACCAAATTTCACAAAATGAAAGTTTTCAAAGTGTCTGTCTCTCAGTCTGTAAAATGGCTGTCGATTCTCTCTGATAGTTACTGTCGCCATTTGGATTTTTTGGCGCAAGTCTCTTTCCATCGTGCTTTTTCGGGTGTAAAAGATTTCCTTAAAGTAATTTCAGATAGAAAAATTGAAGGGTGTACGTCTGATCTCGGAGGCAAAGTGCCACCTCGGTCGATCCAACACTTCGAATATGCCACATAAGAGTAACTCCAGTCACTCTTGGAGCAAAGTAACACGTAACACCGTAGTACTACAGCCACATGCGTTCTTGTACATTTGATTAGACCTGAAGAAACGCGAAGGTTTGGCAGTTCATTGTATAAAAACTTTAGGTAGATATCCGCCTTCAAACGAAAGGGTCGACGAACTCCTTATTAATTATGCCGCTCCATAAATTGACCCTATAGCGCTCTTTAAACGCTCATACTTTGAAAGCATGAATAATAATAAAAGTTGTGAGTGTTAGTTGGTTAACATCACACTACAAAACGTTGTCGAAAAGGTTCGAATCTGCCCGATTTTTTACCAGCATTTTTCGACAAGACGCCAACCTTCTTGGGTAATCTTCTGGTTTACGCGCTTGAACTTTTTTATAATGTTATGGGTATAAATGGTTGTCGCGAATATTTCTTTGAATTGACCATTTCGGAATATCAGCAAGCTTCGCCACATGTCTTTGACTAGTGGTCGGATCACGACGGATAAAACGGTGACTACTGTCGATTCGTTTAAGGTCTCGACCATGGAAGCTAGGAACCATTCTTTTCAACAACAAATTACATGGTTTCGTAAAAACTCAGTAGTTTGAAAAGCACCTGCTTGCTAAACCTAGTGGATTTTCAGCAAATTCGCGATAGAAGTTACCAGTATTTTGTGAAATATCTCTTGCAACGCCATAAAAATAATTAATCATGGCGTATTCACACGGTGTATAGGGCACACGAAGTCCACCTCGATGTTCAGCCATCGGTACAGTAAAACAGTTTCCCAATGACGAATCAGGCTAAATAGTCTAAGTTACACAAGCCAAACAGTCAGGTGAATCAGTCAAAATAATACTGTTGAATGGACATAGTACTGTTGAATGGACAAATTTGCAATACTAAAAGAACATAAATCACACAGTCACGCTACACTTACCTTCCTAGAAAACGAGATGTAAAATCATTTTAATAATTAATTATTGATTGTATAAAAGATTACAAAGCCAAGGAATTGACTAGCACTTTCTGAATATTTTTATACCCTCTCTAACGGAAATAATGTGGTGAAAACTATGAGCACACGAGGAGAAATTTTTCGCGGGTTAGCTAATATATTAGACTTTGACCCTCATATAAACTCCACAAAAAAAATTTTTGTCAAGAATGACTTTCTGTGCTCAAGATAATATTCAAATAGGAATGCAATGTATGTTGTAATTTCTAAATAAATAATGGAATTTTTTTGTCATGATATCGAGAAATAACATTTCCCATCGGAGTGGAATGGTCTGAAGGAAAGGAATATGGATAGCAACTTTAAATTTTTTCATGAAAATTTATTAAACGTTTTTAATATTTTGTTCAACATAATATATAAATTAACTCATGCGGAGACCAGACAACAGAAATAGGTCATTAGAAATTGGCTGCGTTAGAAATGTATTGCTGGAGGCGCTTTTAAAGAAAAGTGTTTTAAAGTAGTTAGTCATTTTATTGCAATGTGTGAAGTCAAATACTGTAATAATAATATTTTGATAAATTAAAACAAATTTTCTTATTTTATTTTATTTGTATAATAATTCAAAGTTGATAAACTAGCATTAATACTGTTGAATGGACATAGTAAACATATTCGATAAATAAACAATAACTACCGAGTGCCGTTATTATTGTTTCAAATGACCTTTAACCGGCGACTAGTCAAACAGGTAATAAACAATAACAATATAGCGTGACGCTCTCTTTCTGATACGTGCACAACATAAAAGCGCCCAGTCTAGCAGAATCATTTTACCTAAACATATTTTATGTATGTTAAGGCTAATAAACATTGATTTGCAAGTAATTTAGGTAAATCTGAGTTGAATTAATACTTTTTTAAAAGAAATACACTTAATTTTGCTAAAATTGCGATTATGGGAAAAATTTTACATTTAGTGACTCAGTGCATATTATGTTAATTTGTGAAGATTTTGTAATAGTTACACCGCTAAGATTTTTTGTCTAAACTATCATCATATCTTAAGTAGTTTTTAAGATCATAAGCAAATATCTAGTGGCGCAAATTTAACGCAAGTAATTTATTTATTGAATTTTTTTTTGAGAACCAAAGAATTAAAATAAAATTTTAAACAATGGCAGAAGTTAGCAATAAACACAAAAATTACAAGCAAAAAAAAAATATATAATAAAAGGAATATTTTTACGTCATTTACCGTCATGAAATAAAAATATAATAAAGCGAACATGTATTAACAAATGTTCAGCTAAAAAAGGTTTGTGTAAAATAGCTGACATTTTTGTTTGACGACAGCCTGTAGATGTCCTTAATCAAATCGGCTAGCCTATTTACGAACTATTTTTACTTTTCCTATAATGTGAACGAACGAGCTCCTTAGAGCCTTCCGGCAAAAGTTAATAACTACTTCATATTGAATAAAATTGAAACTCGTTAAATTACTGAAAATGCATTAAATTACTGGTAAACTATATATTTATTATAATTCATTATTTTCCTTTCAATATCTTGTTTATTTGAAAGAGTCTATTACATTTCAGAGATTAAATTTCTTAGATTTCACGTATCGCTAATTATATAATATAAATTAATAATTTATACGTTTTTTTACAATACGCATAATATTTCAAAATAAACATTTCCGCCAAAGTTATAAAAACTATAAAAGAAATTGGAAATGATTACATACATGCAGATCATATATATGTTGTATTTAGTAGAATAATATCACGCGCCTAAATATTTAACATTTTTGCCTGTGTATGTTCGTGGCATTTTCATATAACGAATAAATATACAGAAACAAACAGATAACTTGAAACGAAACTATCGTAAACTGCCAGAAAAGTAAAATTGTAGTTACTGGAAATAGAATTTTTTTTATGATTTGTAAACCCGTTAATGGGGCGCAAGATTTTTTCATGCCTTATGACATTACTAAGATATCAATAATAACAAAGACTTCTTCTGTCCGTTTGCTGCAATAAAAAGTAAAAAAGGCTTACCTTTTTTACCAGCACTTTTTACTAATCCTGACTAACGTTATATATATCTTATTTCGTTTTTCTTACCCTACACCCTTTTGTGGCTGCTCAACCATTAAAATTAGTGCCATCCAGTAGGGCCTGGCTCGTTAATTCAAGATGTTTTCAGTATAATCCAATGAAGAGGTAAAAAAGGAGAGGTAGTCGACCAAAACTCGCCCTCAATTCAAGGGGGCAAGGAAGGAATCAGTAACATATCTCATGTTCTGAAGGTGGTACTTTAGATAATCGTGGTTGGTGACCATTCAAAAAGTGGCAACCGCAACGTCTCTTGGCAGGTTATTGAAGATAGGGTAGAAAGTAGAATTTGACAATTGGCTTGTATCTTTTGCCTACAACGGCCGCTACCGATGTGATATTGTCTTCTTTCTAACAAATTTGAAAATTTATTTATTGTTATGTTTGTTACTTAATAACTCAGTAATATAGGAACCTTTCTCGTGTAAGATAGTAATATAACAAAAAGTATCTTTGTACGGTTTAAGTCAATCCCATTTAAATTGCTAGACCCAATTTTATGAAACTTAGTACGGATATACGAATAGTATATGACTCGATATCTTCTATAGATTTATGTCCATTCTCATGCCCTTTGGTCAAAAAATATAAACTCGGGTTACATTTTCTAGTGAAAATTTAGCATATCACCATGTCAATAAATGCCAATAAAATATATGTTAACTTTTTTTCTCACGTACTTTTCACAGAATCGCAGGTGTTTAATTAGCGTCCATTTTGGAATTTAATTATATTGATGGAAATTTATACATCAGGTTATTAATTATATAATTTAAAATTATATAATTATATAAATTAAAGCCCATTCTTTACTGAAAAATTCCAATTCAATGAACTTTAATAATAAAATCCCTCAATAAATTCACTGAACTTTATTTATAGATCTGGTTCTCATTCTAAATCCATTTTTGTGAAATAATTTATCAAATTTTCTTCACTATAAATTAGTTCAATGGCTTCATGTAAGCAATTACTCATCAAAACTCTACTTAAACCAAGACTGATCCAAAAAATGGCCGTTAATTTACCATATGTCGATGGGTCAACGAAGCCATAAAATAGCTGCGTTTGAAAAAATAGGTATTTACCTAAATAGGGAAAAATATTTATCGAGAGACGTTAAAACGTAACTAATAAATCTGTTTAGACATCGTTCAACATGATGTTTTCACTGTAAGGCATTTTTAATGTATTATGAATGCCTTAAACTGAAAACATCATGTTTAAGTGATAGTCTTTAAAAAAACGTCATTTTCAATAACATTGATACAACTGACCAACGAAATTAGAATTGTGTCTCGATCTGTTTGCAATAGCTAACCATAATTCACTTTACTCCAATACCCAACCTTGTAAATTTACTAAATTTTGTAAAACAATTTTGAAAAATATGTATGTTAGAAGATTGTAACAAAAGGAACCTACGTCACTGGAAAATCGTTCAATAAGATAATTACGAGGTGTATTAAAATAAAGATAATTACAAAGTGTATTATAATAAAATGATCTGTGTTCTTCAGTACAGCAAACTTTCCAAACTCATATAATTTAATGTTACTGTCTTTTTTTACAATTTTTAATGACAGGAAAAATTTCAAACGACAGCCGAGCAGCGAAGCGATTTTACAGTAAACATTGTTGTTCAAAATACAACTGGATGACGTCAGGCAGGCAAGGATATTTTCTAACTTGAATGTAGCTAGCGAAATGGTGGCTAACCTTCTGAATGCATTGTAAGAAAAAATATTTTCATACTACACACAAACATTTTATATATGGTAATTTTGTCATTGAATTATTTTTAAAATTAATTACTCTATTTGGGGAATAAGGTTTTTGCATAATTACAACTTTAATATAATTTAGCAACTTTTTTTAACTTACCCTAAAAATACTTTTTCATTTTTATTTTTTCTTTATATCATAATTACAATGCAATTATATTAATTGAGAATTAAATTCTTTGTTTCATTTACGTTGTAGCTAGAAACTCTGCAGAAACATTTTTAAAAAGTAATAATGAATCTATTGAAATATCAAAGCAACTGATTATGTGAAGAAAATTTTATTCTTTTCATATTTTCATTACTGTCATCCACAGAGATTTTCAATTACTTTTATAAAACTACCTGATATTATACACCAATCTGTGTAAATATACACACAAGCACTAAATAATCTATTAAGAAACATTTGATCTGAATAATGTATCGATTTTCATTCATCATCAAATTGTGAAATAAATCCAACATTTACGAAAAAATGCTGACATTCAAACCAAAGTTTCAGAAATTTGCCAAAGTTTTCACGAAGAAAGCTTTATGGCCAATGACCAGCTGAACTTTCTCGTTCAACATCATTCTGTAACTTAGTCGAAGTGATCAGTAATGAAACCAACAATATTGAAGAAGGAAAAAGTTCACCCCTATCGTGGTCGAAATTTCCTTCTTCGAAATAGTCGAGCTCACTACAGCTTCTTGATAAAAGTTAATATCGATTTCGTGTTAAACAAAGCGGAACTTCTGCGTTAGAATGCTGAAAAAATAAATTTTTTCTCCCATTTTGTATATCTATGGCAACAATTTTATTACACGAATGAATTCATCGTATACTGTTGCTTTGAATATTTAATTGCAGTGCCATTCAATGTCATCGTTTGTTGTTCTTTATATAAATATATTAAAGTTATTGTGAATTTTTAAATGACGGAAATTTCAAAATGTTTGATACTTCACATTGGATAGAGTACTTAACGCTTGATCTATTTCTCCCAAAAAGCAGGTATTTTAATTATTTACTTTTTTTTTATTTCCCTCACAATCACTTTATACAATATTTACTTAATTACATATTTATATAACAATTATATTTATTTAATTAGTAATAAAACAACAAGTCCTAACATTGTACAATAAAAAGACTTATAATAAAAATAGATAATAATTAGTAACAAGCATTTTTGAATTTTTGTATATTTTCATGTTGCGTACAACACCTTCAATCGTTTAATGTATTTTAATACATAATTTATTGTTTTGTAATACATATTTTATATAAATTTTACTTTCTTTAGCTTTCTGTACTCCTTTCACATTTAAATTGTATCTATGTCTAATCTCACACACCTCCGTACACGCAATACGCTTAAAAAGATTTAAAAAGATTTCTCTTCACGTATTAATATATAGATTACTTATAAGTCTAAATAAATAAACATAAATTATGTTATACTAACTTGCCAAATTGTAATTTCCTCGGGATTATGGGACTAAATCATTCTACGCTGACTTTTCATTGCCAATACTGGTTTTTTAATTGAATTTATTTTATTTTCAGTACTTAATCATTGAATTAATACGGGGTGTTTTCTTTATTTTTATGCACCAGACAATATGAAATATAACGTGATATACAAAATGTGTTAAGATATAAATATACGTGAAAAAATTAGCTAAATATTACAGGGTTCTCCCGTGTATTGTATTGCATTACACTTCGGTCGTGAAATAACATACAATATGGTACAACTTTAAAATGGCTGAAACCATGGTTCTAAGTTTTTATTTAAAGCACAATAATTCTTAAACGTAATATCTCTCATAATGATGAAACTATGTAAAGGATAGGCAAATCTGACCAAAAACTGTTTATTAGTTTTTAAAATGGGTTGATAAACAAAAACAAACAGAAATCACGCAAATGTTATAACTACACGTTTTTACTACTAAAGTTTTGTAGTGAAAAATACATAAATTATAAAAACATTGAGAAATAAAATGGAATCTCGGATCTCAAAAATTTTGTCTCGCCCAGATATATCCTTTTCTTTTAATTTTCTATTACAGAAGCTATCATTTTCTGAAAATATCGTTAAACGAATTCCATTATATTCCAACTTAGCGAAGACATTATAAACAAGAATTTGTTGCAAATTATAATCTAGCATGACATTATGTAAATATAGCCTTCATTCAAACGTAATGTTATGTAATCACGAAAGACTTACGAACTCTTCAATAAGGATACTTACAAAAAATCGTGCGTAGTAACTGCAAATCCGCATTATGGGAGGCTATTGATTTATTGATATACTGCTTCTAAATTGTACGACCAGAGTATTGGCGCTTTATTAATATATGGGTGCCGCGCTCAGACTTCGTGTTTAACGCCTACTTTATAAGGCCTATAGAAGATACATTTGATTGCACTATTTTTAATATATTCCAATATCGATAATTACCAAGCTAACAGAGGGTTCTGTCAGAGCACTGTTTGTCACACATTAGAAATGTGCTTATACAACAAAGATACACAATGCAAAATGTTGACTATTAACAATTCACTAATTTGATTTTGATATCAAACATTCACGCGCTACCATATCCCCGATTGTTCTACAGACATTTAGTTATTGTATGAAAACAAAACTCGTGTACCAAGGGTTCGATAACTAGGGCATTATACATTACAAAGTGTTCACTATTCGTATATTTACATGCAATCGAAATAGTGATACATGTTATAAGTGGGAAATGGCTGTAACATATAAAAACAATAATTGAAAACAGCGATAAAACCAATTAACTTTTGGGATTACAATAAAATATAACACAATTCAAAAATCTAATCACATGCAAATATCCAAAAAAGACCGGCACGCACGCAAACCGGCAACGATACAGAACATATAATATAACTAGAGGCTTGGCCCACGCACCACGTATATGATCCTTGTATCACATATTTATTCTCTGCGCAATGTTGTATACTTTAATAGTGGCCTGAATTCGATAAGTGATAGTGCTCCGTCGTTCATTGTTCATTAGGGCCAACAAAATGGACTTTTGGGCCATAATTACATACAAAAATATAAGCCAGCAAAATAAAGTAACACATTGCGGAGTTTCCTATGACTGATAAATTAATTTCAATACATTTTGTTAGATTTTAAACAAAAACCTTTTTGGCGCCGTCTTTACGCCCGTACGTAACACGAATGCAGAGCACTTGATGTCACCATCGCATGAGCGTCGATAACGTGAATATGTTTCGAGAATTAATTAGAATTATATAGATAAAAATTTCACACTTTAAAGCAGTTTAATTTACGTAATAATTCTACAGTATAAGAGCGATATGACAGTAAACGACTGATACGTTTTGCATTAATTTCAAGACACATTAAAAAAATTAATAAAATTATTATTGATAAAAGTTTAAAGTATACCTTGTTTGAATAATAGATACGATAAATGAAAAAAGAAAAAAATATGAATTCAAAGCTTTAAGTAATGTTAGATCCACGAAGGTATTTGATTACATTGCTTTCTTCCATTGTGAAGACTTTCTTTCAAGGAATTCTGTAACTGATTTATTCAGAACCGTTAATTGAAACGTACGTGTATAATTATTAACAAAACGCCTTAATACCAAATTGACAAAACGTCAATTATTTAATAAATATGTATTGTTTTTCGGGGAGTAAGTTCAATATTTTTTGGATTTTTTCTCACACACCGACGAATCCTAATTTCCTTGGTACATTAATGAGTAAAGGGAAATTAAAATACTTTAGAAATTTTAAATATGAGCATCACTTTTGGATCAAAGAAAACATTTCGGCTTTATTATTATCTATAAACGGCGCATCATAAACGAAAGAACCTGTATGTCTAGGATTTGAGGCATCAAATTTATTAAACTTATGAAATATTCAGTAGCTTCATTGCTCTGGAATTCCTAAAGGCTCAAATTATCATGATAAAATTTTAGCAACTAAAACTAAAATCATTTTGATCAGTACGAACCATAACTTGTTTGAGAACCTGGTTTCTATTAGAAGTTTAAACCCCTTTGGTGTTATATTAAATTAAGTCCTCTTTTTCATTTAAACTTTACTCCTCCGTCTTCTATAATTTATATAATTTTTGAAATATATTTGTATGTGTATACATTATTATTTTCTTATGTTAAATTTAAATAATAAATTTTCTTCTATCCGTAAACATCACAATTTCATTTATTTATTTAATAAAAACTAAATATATCCGTTAATCTCATATGATGCTTTACCTCGATATCGTGGTGAGCGGCTGATAAAAGTGCAAACTACAGTACACCTCCGTAGAGAGTTTGGGTGGAGATGAAATTATGTACCGCAATATTATTAACACTTCAAAAGATCAGAGTTCGAAATTGGTTACATGCGCATACAGTGTATGCGCATACGCATACAGTTCCGGGAAATAGTCTTTTCTATATTATTTTATCTTGAAAAATATAGGTGTTCCATTATTTACATGACACCGCATAGTAACGTATTGTTTTTTTAAGTCTTTTTCATATATTTTTTATCTTTTTATTAAATAATTTAAATCTAGAAAATATTAATGACTAAATTAAATCGAAAACTTTCAAATATATAAGGCCTTTATTTATTGAAATAATAAATTGCTGTTTGTAGGTATTTCTATCATTCATACGTAATGTTTTAAAACAATGAAGTATATTATTAAGGATAATTTAGGAAAAGATCCAAGAATAATTATAATATCTCAATGTATTCTGGAAATAATGAAATTTTAGAACGACGTAACAAAAAACCAAAATACAGATTTACTTTTCTCAGAAACTACATACAGCGCGGTTGTATCGATTATTTCAATGAAATTTTAAGATTTTATAGGAATATTAAAAATAAACAAATCCTTAGTTCAGTACATAATACATATTGAAATATACATAGTATATGGTTAAATATAGTAATATTCATTAGAAAATATATGTGCACTGTGTGTAACGCTTAAAATAAAAGTTAAACTTGTGCACATGTACACTTAGAATATGTTTAGCAGTGCTGCAATTTTACAAGCTAAAGCATTTAGTTAAAATAATCTGCAAGCAGTGAACGCTTAATTAAGGTTCATTTACCAAGTCACGAACGTTCAACTGAAACATGTTAAATAATTTCTCAAGGCACCGGAGTCCCCACCGCACGTCGAACACATTAGTAACGAAGTTTCTCCGACTTATTTCGCTCAAACAACGACTGCGTTTATCTCTTGTTATTGTTGCTAACTTTAGCGTGGCATACGCTAAAACGTGCAGCCGGGAAATGCCAGAAGTTTATCAATTACATATTGCATTTAAATTATTCCTCCTAGTTTGGTATTCGTAGCATGTTTCAATAATATATGTTTAATATATTAATTATTTTTTCTGTAAAAACAAACTGAGTAATCTAATAGAAACAAATCAATTAAAATCTAAAATCCTACGGTTATGATGATTATTTTTTAAATATATGCTATCTCGTCATGAGATCGCAATTAAAATTAATGACTTGTAACAACTCAGCTGTAACCGAAGCCTATTTATATGTTACCATAGAAGGAGAAAGAATTGAGATAAAGAAAGTGAAGGACTCATTGGAAATTAGTAGTGAGACATAAGATTAACGAGAAAAATGGGAGACCATAGGAAATAAAGGAGAATATGTAAGGAAGAAAAGTTTCTGTCAATAAAGTTTTCTTGTTTTTTTATGAATATACAAAAAGTCTTACGTGAATATACAAAAAGTCTTATTTGTGACTTGTGTGGCGATTATACACTGTTTGTTGAGTTCACAAAGTTTTAAAAGTATTCTTTCAGTTTTAATCCTCTGTTCGTCCATTCATCACAGGATTGTACTATTCGAACGGATAAAAGGTAGAATTTTTAGAATCTGTTTCAATAATCTTTCTCATATAAAAAGAAATTATTAATTCATTTATATACTACAAATACCATAACAAATTTAAACTATTACTCTGTACACTTACAGTTACTTACAAAATCGTGGTTTAAAGGCGTTTTTACTCTATACCTTAATAAAATCACGATTTTGGTGGTGGCTTCTTCCGAAACTTTAATTTTTTTTAAAGAAAGTTAGCGATTTCTCAAAAACTACTGAACCAATTTTAAGGGTTCGTTTACCCGCGGAATTTGCATTTTCATAAAAAGGTTTAAATGTATGAAATATAAAAGCATCAGAATTACTTTTCAAGACATATGGTTCAACAACTGGTGTAGGCTACACTATTTGATCCAATTGTGATGCATTGATTCTTTATATACGAATAAACCAATATCGCCTCGTAAAATATATCAACGAGTAACAAAGAGTGGAAGGTACAGAAACTACACTTATATTTTTATATTTACCAATTACTAAAACGTGTATTAATACACCGGGAAAAATTAATGGAATGCCATTAATTTTTCTGGGGAAAGAATACCTAAATTAACTTTTCCGAACTTTTTCACTTCCACTTTGTATCAACCTCTATTTTTTATTAAAAAAATTATGATACAACGTTCATATAACTTAAATTTCACGTATTACGAAAGTTTCTCCAAGTAGAAATTTTCACTCGGTTTCGAAATATTTAAATCTTTTAATGATGCAACCCTATAAAATCAATTTTTATTTTAACAAAATAAAAGGAAAAATTGATGAATATAATAAATGTCTTAATAGAACAAACTTAAAACGCACTGATGAATTAAAGATTTCTCACTAATTTCTTAAATTTTTTCCAGCTTTTAAACGCCGCTTTTATTCTGACAGCATATGCCAACAAGAAGGAAACCATGCGGTATTGACGTTAATTGCTTTATCGTGTTTTACGACGGTAATACTTGGCCACTACTCTATACAAGTAAGTGCTTAAAGTACAAGGAATCATAAGAGCTTTTAATAGGCGCTTTTCACAATTTATATTCAATGGGCTGAATCGATCGTAAGCATTACAAACGAAGCATAAGTACTTTGTATTGTCCAACAATGTTTTAATGTTAAGGAAATTTTATTTAATACCTTTTTTCATTAATGGGCCTTTTTTATTTGAATTATGACAATATTTTTTACTTATGCCCTTTTGTACTAAAATGTCTAGTACCGTAACCAATCCAAATTAGTGCAAAATACAAAAGTTATAATGACAGTACAATTTCTAGATAAAAATATCGACAAATAGCAGTGAATTTGGAGCACATATTTGATTTACTTATATTATTTACGACTATGTAATAAAAAAAAACTTAAGAACCGTCATCACTGGACACCGCCTTTAGAATTTTTTCTCTGAAATTTTTCACTGTGCAATTTAAGGAAAATCGAAATGATAGTAAATAATTGAGGGTAATATTTCAATTATAGGAAGCAAACTTAACATATGACACATCAGGGTTGCGTAGTAGGTAGTGTAACAAGAACGACGTAAAGACAAGACTTTAACGATCATGTTATTAAAGGTAATATGATTTAGGTGACTTTTAAACTCAAACACCGTGGGTATGCATTTACTTGAATGAAATTAATTTCTAAATTTTTTGTCAAAAGCTGCGTGCATTTTTTTTCGTATAAATTTAAAAATGACTGCGTATAATCGTTATTGAAAACAGAAGTCATTTTCAACGATCACTAGTAAATTTTGATATCTTATCAATAAGTTTAATAATAGAAATAAACCACAAATACCCTCTGGTAAAAAATTAATGTTAAAAACTAACTTGAATGTAATTGATAAATCTGTCAAACACCTTATTAACCTATTTCTGTATTCCTTAAAATCGACCGTATTTATTAAATTTAATGTCATAGTTGTTTGTCAAAGATTACTTGACTATGCCCAATATTACAAAAAAAAATAAATGCACGTCCAAATGTTTTATACCATTTGCAATATGGGAAGATAAAATTCCACAATCTAAATAAAATAATTTTTTATTTCAAATGAAATGCATAAAGAAGCCATTCGTTTAAGACTCGATTACTAGAGAGCGAGCATATTATATAATTTCTCCAGGGATCGAATGTCCGCCATTGTGCACGGGAACATTTATTCATCCCAACTAACTTGGCTTATATAATACTTATTTTCATCTTATGACAGAGCTGACATCTCGACTTAGGTATTGCCAGCTTTTAAATATGCTGAGACATTCATAGAGTTCATAGAACACATCGAAATTTATCAGGGCACATCAAATAATATCTTTATATCGTGTTTTCTGTATTCATTTTCTGGAAATAAATGTTAAGACGATCTTACGAAGGGCGGCGGCTAATTAACGATAGTCTACATAATATATTCAATTTATTACTATAAAATTAATTTAGTAATTATTACTTAACGAAACTCTCGTTGTCGTGGAAGTTTTAAATCTGTAATATCAGTTTTCTTTCAAACATCATCTTAGAAATTTATTTATCATTAAAAAATTATTGATTACGTACGTCGCATACGTTTTTGTCATATTAATACAATTTATTTAGTCGACCTTTTAACCTATAACCAATTTAAATAATATTACGACTGGTATTGGATTATTAACAATTGAACAGCCAGGAAAGTAGCAGTAAACATTCATATGGAAAACGATTCTGAATAATTACAATTTTATTATCTATAAAGTATGAATAGTATATTGCAAAATTTTTTACTAGAAATATTTAGTCATAACCAATTGCTACCATCTTGTTTTAAGTATGAATTGTGTTGCCGCATATGTAACCATAAACCAGGAAACAAAATTTGAATACTATTTTACAACTTAATACCAGTTTTTAGCAATCTGAAAATAACTAAATATTTGAAATAAATTTTTCTCTTCATAACAATATACGTTTTATACAAAAGTTCTTGTTGATTATAAGAATAATTTTGATATTAAAAATAATTTCTAGACTAATTTTATTGTATACTTACTTAATATGACATGTATAATGCAGTTAACAAGATAGAATAATAAATATCCATACATAATTTAAAATGTTTAGCCCATCGTTACACTGTTTGGTATCCGAAAAGAATTTTAACCGTTCGTATCTTAGAAAAAAAGCGAAAAAAATCGCGTGCTGTGCTTTCGACGTTAATTGCTTTCTCGTGTTTTCCACCATGGAAATGATTGATGTCCACTTTGCGTTGGTACTGGCGATGCGAAAATTGCAATTGTTTTATTTAATTTTTTTCACAATTTGCATTCAAGTCGCCATTAGCAGGATTAACAAAGCAACTGCAATTGATTGTCAAGTATAATTTTCAAAATGGCAGTGTTTTAAAAACAATGCTCGAAAAACACTATTTAATAACGTTATTTTCAACATATTTATGGCTAACATCGACATTTCAAGATTAGGACCGACAAGCAAGCCGCGTCTAGACATATTGAAAATTAAAAAAAAAATTGTGTCAACAAATTGAGACCAAATAGAATTTTTTCTCGGGGTAAATATTACGGATGAGCGTTTTCAAGATTAGGAAGCTAAATGGTAAAAACGGAAGACATACAGTTTCGTCACCCTTTAGTTTCTTTTATATTTTAGAACTATATAAATGAAATTTTGGACGTAGATGTTTCATATGGAAATCACAATTAACATACAGCTAACTACTGTAAAAAAATTACTTTACCTCTCCGAGTATGTCGGGGAGGCGAAATAATCTGTCTCGCGCCTGCCATTACTGGCTAAATTTTTTTTTTACAAAATGGAAATTTATTTCTGTTTTTTTTTTAATCCGAAGTACCCTCATTTAATAGATATTTCAGTTTTAATTATTTCGTTTAACTGTCATAGAAAATTTCATAATATATACACAACCATGGAAACTATTCTGTGCATATTCACCACCACTTTACCGTTTTTTTTAATTTGGTAATTCATTCTAATATAAAAATTTAAATTTGGGTTTATTTGGTGTACTTTAAAAATTACAAGAAAAAACAAATATACACACAATTTATGATTAGGATTCCGTACTCAGGAATCAGCACATCCGTTCGTAAGCGGCCTAAGTCTCATAAACGGAATGAAGTACAGACTTCAAATTTATACATAAGTAGTGCTTTAACCCAAAACCAAGAATGAAAAAAAATTATACATACTTTCAATTTGGAGGAGGATCAAAAAAAGGTCTTGGAGTAAATTACATATGTTATTTCATAAAATGAACATTTTTTCTTACGCTTTGTACACATTTATGTAGTCAAAATAATATTATTATTTGTAAATATATTAATAGTAATACTACGTACTTTAAATATTAAAATCTTTAAACTTTTTGACATATCAGAGTGCGCAGGAACTATTGTAGCTTGATTTCTATTTGTATTCAACTATTGGTCATACCCTTAATGATACTGTGATTTTATTTATTTATTTAGATACTATATAAGCCAGCCAAACCACTTGCTTAAAAAGGATTAAACTTCTGTTAATACACAAACTTTTTCACGTAAAATGTCTTCATAATCACAGCAAAACATACCAGGAATAAAATTTGGACAGTAACGAAAGCATATACAGTCTTGCCTTAATAATTTTCTAACTATTAATCTCAGAGACTAAGTGCAGTGTCATTTTGTACTATATGTTGTGAGTTCGCTAATATAACCTTGATTTTGCGTCAGGGGTGAGAGCGGCTCTGCACGAAGGCTGCGTCGCGCTAATTGGCCAAAAACGATAGTCTCACTTCTTTCCTTTAGGAATTTATAGATATTGAGTGATTTAAGTACTAAAAACCTGTCAAATACAAGTAAAACTAGCACTTTCGTTAGGCAGTTATAAACATTCAAGGTACATTGTATTTTTATTACACCATTTACAAATGTTAATTTTATACAACGTAAATATATTATGCATATTTGACAAGCGTAAAAGCATGATGCATATTTAAAAAAACGCAGCGAGCACTTCTACTATTACTGCACCAGAATTGTTGTTGAATACTAGTTGAAATAAATGTCGTGTACCATTCAGTGTCTGTTTTATGTTATAATAAATTTGACAATAAACAATCAAAATAACAATTTACATATCTACACGCTTATTTTAATTTGTTGTCTATACTATCTATACTATGATAACACTGTATTATATATATATATATACATATATATATATATATATATATATATATATATATATATATATGTATATATATATATATATATATATATATATATCTTTCTGTCTATTGCTTAGTTCAAATATCACTCGCTACTGAACCGATTTGAATTGAATTTTCATTAAAATAATCCTTTTGATACAAATTAAACCGTAGGGTTACTTTTACACTTTTCGAACACTTTTCGACTGATTTCAATTAAACTTTAATTAAGATAATGCTTAAAATACATGTTCAAATCTAAATCTTGGAATTCAATTATTAAAACCTAAGCAATAAGACTGAGCTATTACGACGATCGGTTTAAAGTTCTAATTAAGATATAAAATATTTTGGGTAGTATTTAGGGATGTACTATCTGAATTCGCGGAAGAAGAGGTAGAACAAGAGTAGAGAGATATTCCGCCGTCTCCAATTTACCGCTTGCTCCCCGCAGAAAGGCACAGTTTTTGGAAAAAAAATTGAAAATGTTCAGTCTATATGCTCGTTAGTAATGCTGAAAACATATTTGACAGGTGATTAGAAGTGAAAGTAATAGACTGAGGTATGTAGTGGAAGTAATATGGATGAGAGTTTTATTTTTTCTAACAAGTCATAAAAAGTCTAATCAGTCATAAAATTATTTTCCCCAAGAAAATATTAAGTTTTTGGGTTAGATTAGGTTGAGTTATGATGGATTTGCTAAAGTTATGTTAGATAATGTTGTGTTTAAATGGGTTAGATTAAGTTATGTTGGGTTGAGAAATGTTAGGTTGTGTTTGAAATGTTAAGTTGATTTGGATTAGGTTTTGTTAGATTATGTTAGATTATAAACAATATTAAATTGTATTTTTTATGATATTACTTTTGATTTGAAAGAATTAGATATCAATAGTGCGATAGTAATAGTTTTTTATATGATACTGCGCAAATGTAACAAGACCAAACTGAATTCAGTCATATTATGATGATTCCGCTATATACGGGCAATGGACTAATCACATTGAACTCACAGACTTGCAATCCCAGTCACAAGTATGTTGTATATGCTTGCCTCATAATTATATCTATCCCTTTTTTATACATGGTTTTTTGTTTCGACGTCTCGTTCTAGTTTCCATTTCGGTTCATTTTACAATGATGTAAAGTGAACTAAATACTTAATCTTCACATGTAACTTTGAAAAATAGACTTAATTAATAATCGTTGTACTACTTGCATTCTGAACTCTTGACTTTCATCTAGTTCGTGTTTATAA
The DNA here is from genome assembly GCA_039881145.1 of Druceiella hillmani. Classification (NCBI taxonomy): domain Eukaryota; kingdom Metazoa; phylum Arthropoda; class Insecta; order Lepidoptera; family Hepialidae; genus Druceiella; species Druceiella hillmani. The sequence goes on along the minus strand of JAYKKI010000001.1, from coordinate 86,203,980 downwards.
AATATCTGCCACATTAGTATTATATTGAAAATGTATGTTTTCTAACTTATTGTTATCCCTTGACGTACATCCCCATTCTAAACATCCCTCAAACTGAAATTAACTGCATATTTATCATATATTTATTCAGAATATTACAGTATCCTATTGCTTTTTTAAAAATACGAACACACACAGTTACACAGGTCCATACCCCGCGGACCAACTTGCACCCCTTCATCCGTCCCACTAGAGGATTATTGTCAAAAACAAAGATAACCTGTACAAAATCATGTCAATAATTTTAGCAGCTTTCCAATTCGATTCAATTCATTCGTACAAGCAGACTGACCCACAATTTTACTTTCATGATTCGTTTCAGTAACCAACTATTCAAAAGGTTATTTAAAAACGGATTATTCGAAAATTACAGACACTTCAATTTGATTTAACAGTTTCTCACACACACGCACACACATACACACACATACATACATACACATACACACACACACACAGACACACACACACACGCGCGCACACACACACACAGACACACACACACACACACACACACATATATATATATATATATATATATATATATATATATATATATGGACTGCTGTGCCTACGACTTCATTCGCGTGAAATTAGGGATGAGAAAAGTCATAACAATTTTTTTTCTCCAATATGATGCTCTTGGGTGTAAACGATTACCATATCAAATTCCATCAAAATCCGTCCAGTAGATTTGGCACCATTGACGAACAAATTAACATACAGAGAAACAAATATATAAAAATTCTAAAAGCAGGTTTTCTAGCTTCTATTATCATTCTTTACTCTGAATCAATAACTCTTAAAATATTTTTCGAATCCACTCTGTTACAATTTTATTATATGTATAGATATATATGTGTATATATACATTTATATATATATATATATATATATATATGTATATATATATATATATATATATATATATATATATATATACAAATTTCGGTCGCCAGAAAGGATACCTTACCTTTCATACATATTGATTAGGGATTAGGATATTTTCATAATCCCTAATCACTATGTATCGGTATCAGCAAATGCAATCACGTTTCTGAATAAAAATCGCGGCTCAATTGCTTGTAGATACGTGATCTGCACAATCTATTCATTCTTTATTTCCCTTAAAGTATTCGCGCAGCACGTCTTATTTTAAATCCGAACTTTACAGCCTGAAACCTACATTTGTACCCGGTCTTCGACTTTGCTCAAAAAAACTTCTTCAATTTCTTATTCTCGTTTCAATTTGCATTCAATTGAACTCTGGTATAAATAAAAATACATTATCTTTTTTTCTTTTTAGTATGGTTTTATGTATTCTTTGCGATTATTTTATTATTTTGTTCTCTCTGTATAAATAAATTCATATCAACTGCTTTGACAGTTTCCAATCATTTCATTTCCTTTTAATTCAATACGTGAAATATTACATACAAAACTTGACAGTGACGACACCTTGATAATAACTGCATACTTAATACACTGGTTTAAAATATTCCATTTTAAATTTTCCAACTTCGTTTTGGGAAATGTTATAGGACAATTTATTAAATCGTCTCCGCTTAATAATAACCTATTAAAAACTCCTTTTAAGCCAAACATAACAATTGAAAAACTCTGCTTGAGCCAAATATAATCTAAAAATCCAGTAATAATTAACAATTACAACTCAAAAGGCAGCAGTGACAAGCTAATAGGGCAATTAGATTGTGTTTACAAATTTCCTATTAACATCTAAATTAAAATTGATTGTAACTAATAAATAAAGATAGCGTCATTGTGAAATATTCCTGACAACTAATTCATTTTAGTCGTTGATGATGAAATGATAAAAATTAAGCTTTTAGACATCCCTTTAAAATATCATAGAAAATTCATGTTATTCTCGCAATTTACCTGGAAATTCTTTTAATATTCACACTGAAGTATTATTTATAAATTTAATTCCAGGGGGGGAAAGCATAGAAGATTTGAAATAAATAATAACCTGAAATAACAATATTGCTATCTACGCAGCTAATTATGAAGTCGTGCACATGACATGTAATAAAATTATTAGGCCATCAACTCCGGATAAATAACTATAACTTTTCGAAAGCCTTTTACTTACATGTCAATTTATCTATTTTCAAACATAAAGATGGTAAGGCTAGTATTTTATAATATATGTTAAGAAACGTTGGGAAGCATCTATTTTTTAGCAACTGTCAGAAAATGTAATATATTTTGACGTCAAAGCTGCCCCTTGTACTATATTATATAAATTTACCATTGCAATAAAATTAAATTCTTCTCTAATTTTTTAAATGTCGTATAACAAACCCACTTGATTCAAAATAAATTATATAGTTATACAACGTTGTCAAAATAAATTTAAAAATAAAAACAATAAATGTTTATTAATGAAACATAATGAAAATAAGGTGAGCGCACCGAACTTAAAGCGAAAGAGCTATCTGAATAGTCAGAATTTCATTACGGAGAACTTGAAATCTCAATTAGTCACGTTTGAGTGAAGTAGAATCCGGGAAGTGTTGGCTGTGACTTACAAAGTGGTTCGAGTTTTTCCGCTATGAAAATTTTTGTTTTAGTCCGGTGTAAAATATCTGTCTCAAAAATGTAGGTAGAAATTGTTAAATACTGACATGACCGCAATCAATCTTCAATAACATAACAAAAATATTTGTTGGTAAAAATTTCTTCCTAGCACAATAAGTAATCCTTTAAAAGTATTAGTATAAGTGAGAATACATAACTGCTAGTTTAATAAAAAGTATGTTTATGGATTTTTACAATATTTCTTCAAACAAAACAGATATTGGAATTACTAATTGTAGATTTTCTATTTGCAATGGTTAAAGTAACTTTAATACATAACATATTTGAGCTACATTACGATAAAAAGAAGCCAGCCTTCGAATTGAGTGAGACATGCATTTCTAATATAATCATATCGGTTGCAAAAATGGGACTCACTGGATTGAATAATCAAAACCTTTGTGCTTTTTGTACTCTATATCTTGTGATCTGTGTTTCTTTTAATCGATAAAGAGCAAAAAAAAGGAGAAACAATGTTTACATGTAATTTAAATCACATTATGCTCTGCACTACCTATAAAAATACGTTATGAATCTGAGACAAGATTCCTACGCTTCGTACCAGGCCTTAGATGTATACAGACGAAGCAAATACTACCGGGCATTCATAGGGCTCTATGTTTACAATTTTCAGCGTGAAGATTTAAACCAATCGAAAATTTATTGAATCCTTATATCATAGCCATGGTATTTACCTCAACCCTATTGGCTTCTCTTGAGTGATACGTGAACATTTAGACATATTTATCCCGAAGACATGATATGAGGTTTGATAATTGTATCAAACTTCATGTTGTCTTAGGCACTTATAGATTTTTATATATATAAAGCCGTAATAAAAACTACAATGCCATAATATGTTACAACTCTTAACTACTCGCTTTGAAGAGATCAGTGATGATTACAATGCGATATCACATTTTACGATATAGCGAAGTAAGAAATCCGTATGGCTTTGTTAAGTTGAAACCATTTTTCAGCACATTTTCGGTACATTAGACGAAAATATTGTCCATAAATATAACAGTCTTGAACTCTTTACAAAACAACTAAATAAAAATGGCAATTTTATAAAACAAAATAGTTTAATACACTCTTTTCCCTTAGAAAAAAATTAACATAAGTTTGAAAATAACGTAATTTTCAAAAAGAAATTCTGTTCGTTCCTTTGTTTTTAGGGATTCAAGGAAAAACTGTTAATCCAATTTACATATAACTTTCGCAGTATTTTTCAGATATGGCATGTAATGATTAAGATATAGTATAACAATTTCAACGTAGTTAGAGTAAAAGTCTCTAATCTAGACGCTTTCCTGAGAAAACTGGCTAAATCATTACGGATAATTCGCTGTAATTATGTATGCCATAAAAATTACCTACCCGTCTGTGTGTTTTACTTTAGTCCTTACATTTAATGGTATTGTTAGCGTGTTTGTTAATTAATGTTTAGTCATTATAGTGATTTCATTTGTTATAATATTTATATTTCTAAAGATTTACGTATTTATTCGATTTGATTGAAATTTCTTTATTACTTTGCTAATGTATTTCTTATGTACTTTGATGAATACTGTTGATTCAAATGGCGGACTTATTTTACCAGAGAAATTTCTTACAGCCAACCAGAACAACATCACTTCACCCCCGCTTGATGAGCAACCGCGAATCAAACCCGGATCCGCGCCATGCGCCGCGCCGTCAAAGGATGTAGGCCTTGTAATCAATTCTACACACAACGATGACTACATGATAATATAGATATACTTTTTAGATTAATTGATGACAATGGATTTCCATTTCAAAGTGTTGGTGTTTAGTGTGTATAGTGTATTTAAAGTATTTTTGGTAGATTGTGGTTCTTTAGTTTACATATGTTTGTACATATTAATTTATTAACTTTTTTTTAAATTTATTTTATAGGAATAGTTTTACGTTGAGGAATATATTATAATCAGCTATCTAGTCATAATATTTATTTTGTTCATATTGCTTTAATAGATTTTTTTCCATTAAAGCAATTATTTCTATTAAAACATAGAGAAAGATTTCAGGTTAACTTCCTAATCTCAAAGCCAAACTTTCTGTTGCGTGGGTGTAAACTTATGCAAATATTGTTTTTTTCACATAGGCAACCAACATTATGGACCCGCCACACCCATATAAAAGGAATTTAAATATGGCCCAATTAGCGCCACCTACGAATGAAATATAAATAGAGAATAGGTTTACCTGCAGAAATCTAGACATCAACTGAGCGTTCAATGAAATGCGATTTCCAAACCTCATTTGTTTCAGTGTTTCTTCACAGTTTGAACTGTTTTTTTTCTTTTTCAAATGTATTAAAAGACATGGAAATACAACTTTGCAGCAAGTATGGTTCCATTATGTATAACGCATCCCAATACGCTAAAAATGATACAACGACATTAGCTTACTAAATTGCGGCTAATGTTCTGATAACAAAATGAAAAAAACTAGTTTCCGACCATTGAAGTTCAATAGTCTACTCTATAACTATTATTAGACGAATTTTAATTTATCCGAAACTCAACTGTATTTCGTATTCTAACAACTGTAGCTTTCTATCATAACTATTTGGCATCTCCATTTCATTTACAACGTAATAATCAACTTATGTTAATTGATCATGAAAATAAACGAATTCACTATTTTCTTGCAGTTTCTAAACTCGAACTCAGTTATTCAATTAAAAATGAAGCTGAAAACCACCGTTCAATTTTAAATCCTTACCTTGTCTTAATTATGAAAGTTTAATACAGGTAATTACAATAACTACGCAAAGTCAAAATAAACGTCCTACTTCTAAAAATTATCTTACTAAAATACCACATTGATAATTTATTATTGTACCATCAGCAAGGTCAGAGTCCACCAGATAAACGGATTGGACGAATAAATTTCAATTAGACGCCATCAACATCCTAATTGACATTTAATTACAATTATATTATCCTACTAGTGACCACGCTGCTTAATGAGAAACGCTTCAATTTATTTAGAGTTACCTTTGCTTTTAATGCTCAAATTATCTGATGATGTGAATTTATGATATTTTTATAAAGCCCACTATTATCGTTATAATGCTTCAGAACTACTAAACACTAAATTTAATCGTGTCACGAATTACTAATTCAATCCAAATAAAATATGTGCTCAATATGTATGACTTTATCGTAAATAAATAACAGTAGATTAAGTATTTTATAATTATTCAGTTCAACTATCACAACTGAATGAAAAAAAATAACCTCAGTTCATTAATTCAAAATTTATAAAAATAAATTACTGTATTACTGCTTTTATGGTAATTGTCACGACAATATGCGTTATGTTATTTATCCCTCTCCCGTTATTCCGTACTTGTCTGTTCTACTCAATGGTACAATCACGCAATATTTGTTTTTAAATTAATTACATCCCTCAGGGAAGCAAGCACAGCAATTAATCCTTTAAAAGTACGAAAGTCTAAAATAGGCACTTGCATTTAGTTTTCATAAGAGATGTCTGCAATTGAAATCGTAAATAGAGGAACGGTAAAGAGAATTAACCCAGATTAGGTGGGAGGGGTATTTTATGCCACAATATAGTTTTTCATTGTTTTATAAAAATTAAAATATTTTAATTCTGAAATAATGCTATTCTCCATAACTTTTTACATGACACGTTTGAGTGGCTGGTTTATCATTAAGTTGTCTAATTAAATATAACTTTGGAAAGTGTTTGTGTTTTTTTTAAATTCCTTTATATGATTTTATTTTTTTTTATATTTAATACTAAATTATACATTCAACTAATTATTTAAAAAAATATTATTTTACTTCTTATTATATATAAGTACATACATTTTATATATCCTCACGTCGTCTCACACACCTAAGAGAAATAAACAGTGATGATAGGATAATATGCCACTTTCGCTTTAACTTTTCTTGTACAAAGTTTATGTATACACATTCAGATATTTTTATCGCCTACTTCAATTATTATCTTTTAAATGTTCTACGTCATACCTATCAATATATATTCTCAATCCTCATTTTTTTTTATTTGCTAATTCTATGTCGGTGTGATTGTTCAATAACTTATAAATTTCACAAGACAAAATTATTTCAAAATACTTTACGTCATCTCCACAAAACAAGGTTTTTTAATCATATTTTCGCCGAAAATTTTTGATAAAATTATGATATTTTCATCATGTTATTTTTTTATCACACGTTTCTGAACGAGTGATAAAAAAATACTGTTAATACTGTTAACTAAATAAATTATAAACCGCATGAAGATGAAATATGTCTCATAACTAATGTTTATTCAGCTTTTAGTACCCGAAATGTGTAACACTTTAGGTGTTCAGTTGTGAAAGTTTTCAGAAAGCATAGAAGGGTTAATTGAAAAAGTAAGTGCGGTGCGGGCGAAGAAGACGCTACGAAATAAACTGTCACACGGTAATAAACTGACTGGGAAAATATTTTATTGAGGACCTGGCGAGTACACGGCCCTAGGGAGGTGCTGCTCCTGCCTCATGTTGGATTTTAAAGAGTAGTTGCAATGAAACTTTCAACAAAGTAGTCAGCTTTACGTTTCAAGATCAATAAAATGTGCCCCATCGAGTAGTAACATGTTTTATGAGAGATATCCAGTTGAAACAGTGAGTTGTACGCAGTCCGAAACAGTTTTTACACACACACACACACACACGCATATATATATATATATATATACATATATATACGAGACTCCCCCCCCCCGCTCTGACTATTTACTACGCAATTGCTCCTAAGTCAAAATTAAGAAAAAGTATTAATACTAGAAATTTTTCAAAAAATTATTGTAATATTTCTAAATGTATATAAAAAAATAAAAGTCCAGAGTTACCACTTTACTAAAATAGTAAATAACTATTAAAAATATGTAATTTGTTTCTAAGCCTTGTACCATATCGATAAATTAATAAAAAACTCACTAGCGTGAAAATAAACTTCCAAACGGTTAACGTAACCACATTTGTGGCTTTCATGGATTTCACTATTATTGAATTAAAAATATTAGAAACGCTACATCTTAATCGTGACAAATAGAGTCAAGATATGTAAAATATACTTTCCATACATTATTTCTTGATAAAATTCACTGATTTCTTTGTTGTGACCGTAGTTCAAATCTAGTCAAATTATATATATATATATATATATATATATATATATATATATATATATATATATATATATATATATATGTATATATATGCATATATATTTATTCTTAAAATCAGCGGATATAAAAGCAAGCAAGGAAACTAAATGCTGAAAAGTCTCCAGTGGATTGATCCAGTAATTTTTTTAAGGAAACCTTTATTTTAGTGTCATAATGACGTCCTGAAAAATCCCTAAAGTTCATCTAGACCTTTTTAAGGGAAGAAATACAGTTATCTTTCATATTTTTCGCGTCTATCGGGCAACTATTAATTTTTCGAATAAAATAGTTACTGCTAACCGATCTTTTGTTTTTCTGATATATATACAATATCAGTATTAGAATTTAAAAAAAAATTCAGTTATTTTAGTCTATAAGAAAGTTCATTTCGCGATCTGAACCCAGTATTTTACCATTAATGACTCACTTGGAGAAACGACAGAATGAAGGTATATTCACTGAATAATTTTTCTTTCACAAGATTTCTGTATTAATTAAATGATACTTTATTTAATTTAAAAAATACCTAACTCTCTATAATGTCTCTTCATGTATCAAAAACGTATTTACTATCCAAACTAGAAGTGACCAAATAACGTAATTAACAACGCCAAATAATACACAATCGCACAAAACGTGTTTCCAACATTTAAATACTGCGCACCCTTAAATGTTTAAACTTACACATTAAGTTATGTGTATATGATACGGTTCTACAAGTAATTAATAAGTTTTTATTTCTTTCCTGTGAATACAGGCAAAGAAAACACTCAATTCCATATTTTAAGATCCATTTATAAGTGTCAATTATAGCTATTACAAAATGCAATTAATTTATTGGCATCATTATTAAAGACATTCTTTAATACTTTATCGGAAAATTAGCCTTCTTTTAAGTTATAAGTTCCAGAAAATTCACCATTCCATCAAGCAAAATAGAAATCACAGCTTCGCTTCGATGACTTCAAAAACATTTATCTGGATCATATAGTTCACCAGCACTCGATACCTGACGGCAGTCGTCACTCGCGACGGCAAATGAGTTTCCGCGGCAGCGCCCGCGAGACAATGCTTCCGTGAGCACAAAGAGACCGCCTCGTATCTCAGCTCCCGAGCGTCGTCTTATGATCATAGACGACGACCCGCCGTTTACTGAGTTTTACTGAGTTTGTTGTTACGTTGCTCATATATACTGTGTACGATTTGTATTTGAAAACACAAGTAATTTAATATAAATTAATAGATCCTTTCAAAAAAGGGAAATTCTTCATTAATGTCTAACTGAAATAAAAGATGAACTTTACTTTACAAGTAAAAGTAATGAAATTAAACTCTATGTTGTTACAGTTATGTATTTGTTCCAGGGACATTAAATTTCATCCAAAAATAATAAATTAATCTACAAGAGCAAGACAAGTTACTGTACTAGTTTAAACAAATATATAAATTAAAGGTATAAATCTCTTCATTTATTGATAGATCACAAGAAGGTTATTAATATTTTGAAATCAAAGGAATGTGGAATTCTTACTCAAATATATAAATTACTTATGAGTCTAGCATTCGTATATTTACTACTTATGAGTCTACAAAAAGAATTTCAAAATTCTTTAAACGTATAACAAAGATTGGTGACCTGCTACGAAATTAAACTTCTCATTTGACTTCATCCTGCAATTTAGCAAAATTTATTAAAACTTTCCATTTTCTCGAGTTGCTGCAAGTTTTCCTTTGAAGTTAAAAATCGTCCATCTTTACTGAACCGAAAACTAAATTACGATGCTGAATGAAAAAAGTCAAATTGATAATAATGCAATACCATATGTAATCTACCCTTTATTATAAGTTACTAGTTGCTTCAACCACGCCAATTTGTTTTAATTTATAAAATCTTGACATGGGTAAAACTAATAAAACACAATTAAATGAAATTACGTGATGTAGTATTATTTCTACTTTCTTTAAGTTCTTTACCACGACCTAGGTTTTATTGTATCTTCAGGTGGGCCATTAGCAAAGATAATCTTTGCTAATAGCCCACTTGAAGATGTTGTAATACAACGAAACCTAGATCGTGGTAAAGAACTTAAAGAAAGTAGAAATAATACATCACGTAGTTTAATTTAATTGTGAATAATGAATTTCTACATAATTAACGCCAAATATATTCAATACTAATAAAACAGAAAAATTATTATTTAACGTCGATTTAATTCTTTTTTCTTTCATATAATGCACTTGAAATCTTGACACTGTCATTATCGAATGCACATGGACCTAATTACATCTGTTAATAAAATACTTTGGATCTTTCTATAAGTTTTCGGAAAAAAAACCCAAAATTATAGCTAAAAACTTTATTAGCTAGCCCTATATTCCAATTCATTAAAAGTACGTATTTTGTTTTATTAATTTCCACTAGTTGGCGTTAATAAATTTTTTAAATTAAAAACATTTATTAAGTAGTGGTCGCTCAGGGCGGGCGAAATTCGGCCGTAATGTACTTAACTACTCGCTTTGTTAATAACACCAATAGGTAGGCGAGAGTAAGTCAATTCAGATAGCTGCTGCAAAATTTCCCTTTTACAGGTGTATATTAAGCAAGCTGACGGATTTTTCCTTTTGCAACAGGTGTATTGGGCAAACTGTATTTCACTAATATATAAAATACAAATATCTATGACACAAAATATAAAAGAAACGCTTTTTGCATTGACATATCCTCCACAAACTATTGAAAAAAGAACACTTGAAATCACACAAAATTCACAGCTCGACACTCATTCAATCAATCTGACGTTTTAAAATTTTTGGCGACAATTTCTACTCAGTGCGACTGTTTGACCACAGACATATATATGTTCGACATTGACATTATGAAGGTTAATAATTAATCTTTTATTGTTTAACGTAAACAATGAATCTTTTAATGTATGTATAATATCTAATTAACTGTATTTGTAACAAATATTATATATAAATTTTAGCTTTCTGCACTCGTTCTCCACATAAACTTTAACTATGCCAAATCTCACACTCCTCAAGAAGGATACGAAACTTTTATCTTATCGTAATAATACATATATTATTATAAACACATGTAAGCATTATTAACATCATTAATCAGGCTCCATGGTATCTTTCTAGACTGTTACATGTAAATGTATAACCTACAACAAATTTTACCCCACCAAGAACGAACGAAATCTTTTAAATTGTCATTCCGAAATTTAATTCAAATATTGAATTTAGAGTTACATCAGAGTTAACTGACGTTATTGAGGTCCACAATTTTTTTTATTTTTGACAGCAAAAGTTATAAATGTGTCATTGGATTTGAACCTTCATTCGAAAATATTTATTCCGTAATTCCATTAATAGATTTAAATGTGTAATTATTATAATATTGTAAAAAACTGATATCATAATACGACCATTTTACGTGACTACGACATTATAAGTTTCGTTTTCCCGAAAAAGACAACAATGAAACTCATAAATGAACATAATTTTCAGATGATTCTGGAAAACTAATTACATTCATTCGTTTAGATTTATTCAGATAATATCACTTTCAAGACTTCGTCGCACGTATATTTATGTAATATTATAAAACTTTGGTTTTTAATATCGAGTAATATTACTAGCAACTCATGCGAAGTTTAATAGGGTATATATCGTCCACAGCAAGCGATGCCTGAAGTACCGTATTGCTGTGTTTATGTGTTTCAATATCGTTGTTAATAGCAGTTTCGTGTTTAACCTTTACATCAATATTGGTATCATTTTCAACGTATGTTTAAATAAGACCCTTGAGCAACGCGTTGGTGCAATTAAACCATACAATTGACAATTCGGGGTAGTTATTTCTAAATTATACACTGTAATGTAAAACCGTAATCTCAAATTCATGGAATGAATAATGCACAAATGTAACCGGAATTAAACTTAGCTATTTTCATTACAAACGATAATCAAATTCTATCAGGTTGCCAAATAGTAAATTCGCCACTCTTTCCAGCGATTTTTAAGATATTGTAGAATATTTCTGGCAGGATATGTAAAAGGCGCGGCATTCGATCTGCTATTCACTTAGTAACTGAGTTTCGACGAGTAAAGGATAAACAAAATATGGAAAATTCACGAAAACAACAGCACGCTCCTGTTTCAAGAATTTCATTTAGAGCATAATTCGAGCGGAGTAACACACTCTATATTAACGTTTGATGGATAAAGGTATACTCTTTTATGAAAAGCCAAGCTTTGGTCCAAAATATTCTAAGAAATATATTTTGCACATTAATTTAGTAATACATTAATTTAGAAAAATTGAAAACCCTGTTCAGACATATTCGTAATTAGATTCACATCATTTGGCAGAAGTACACTTATGCTTTCACAGTGCAAGAAAAAAAGTTGAAAAAATTTTACAAAGGTAAAATAATTTCCTTCTAGAATTCCTTTATTTTTTTAAAGAAAAATTAGGTTACCTTCAACCTCAAGTTAATTTTTTATGCCATAAATATTTGTGAACAAAACCAATAACAGTCGGAGGGTAAGGTAAGGGTAGAGTATGGTGGACAATCTATCGAAATGAAGATATTAGCGATGGGAACAAATTAGAACTCAATAGGGCGTTTAATCATGTGTTGGACATAGAGAATATTTCCACTTTTTCTTGTAACATGTAGTTTTTTTATTGCAGTGTGAAAGCGTAAGAGTACTTCGGCCAAATGAGGTGAATTTAACTAAAGATATATCTGAATAAGGTTTCAAATTTTTCTAAATTAATTTAAGGATTTGAGTTCCCTGGTTCAGGATTATCGAAGAAATCATAACATCCTTCTTGGAATATTTTGGACCAATGCTTGGTTTTTTTCATAAAAGAGTACACCTTCATCCATCACAGTTCATATACAGTATGTTGCTCCGCTCGAATTATTCCCAAAACGAATTTCTTGAAGCAAGAGCGTGATCGCGTTGTATTCGTGAATTTTCTATATTTTGTTTATTCTTTACTCGTCGAAACTCAATTGCTAAGCGAACAGCAAATCGAACGCCGCGCCTTTCACATATCCCGCCAGAAATATTCTACAATATTTTAAAAATCGCTGGAAAAAGTGGTGAATTTATTATTTGGCAACCTAATAGAATTTGGTAATATCTATATTCAAAACAACTAAGTTTAATTCCAGTTACATATTCATTCCATTAATTTGAGACTACGATTTTTATATTACAGTGTATAATTTAGAAATAACTGTCCTAAACTGTCAATTGTATGGTTTAATTATACCAACGCATTGCTCAAGTATCTTACAAACTGTCCACCTGAAGATGTTGTCAAACACAAACCACCTAGGTCTTGGTTAAGAATTTAAATAAAGTAGAAATAACACTATATTACATTACAATATTATATTTAGTTATGAAACGAAAAGTATAGTATCGTAGTCACGTAAAAATGGCCGTATTATGATGTTCAATTTTTCACAATTTTATCATAATGATAAATTAAATCTACTAATGGAATAAATATTTTCGAATGAAAATTTCAATCCAATGACAGATTTACGAATTTTACTATCAAACCCAGATATTTGGGGATATCAATAACGTCATTTACTCGGAAATAACCCACAATTTCGTATTTTATTATCCAATGAAAATTTAAAAGGTTCCGCCCCTTCTGGGTGCTGTAAAATTTGTTGTACAATACACATTTCTGAATCTCCAAATTATTTCTGGTAAATGCCTAAAAGGATGCCACGTAATCTGATCGATGGTAGTGTTACTGCTTACGTGTGTATATGACTATTAAATTAAAAACGTTTTTTAATGCCACCTAGTGGAATTTATAAAACAAACTACGTACTTTTAATGAATAAAAATCCCGAATTATTAATACAGGGCTGGCTAATAAGTTTTTAGCTATGATTTTGGGGTTTTCCCGAAAATTGTTCGAAATATCCGGAGTTCTTTATTACCATATGTAATTAGGCCAATGTGCACTCGATTATGACAGCGTCAAGATTGCAAGCGCATTATGTGAAAGAAAAAGAATTTAAATTATATATTACAACATCTTCAGGTGAGCTATTGGCAAATATTCTATCTTGCTAAGAGAATCTTTGATAGCCCACCTGAAAATGTTATAATACAAAGAAACCTAGGTCGTGGCGAAGAACTTAAAGAAAGTAGAAATAATACTAAACCACGTAGTTTCATTTGATTGTGTTAAAAACATTTATTAACATTTATTATTATTATTATTGATTTGAAATGGCAAATTATTAATACAGGGCTGACTAATAAAGTTTTTAGCTACGATTTCTCTTTTTTCCGAAAACTTGTCGAAAGATCCGGAGTATTTTATTACCAGGTATAATTAGGCCAATGTGGATCATGATAGTGTCAAGATTGCAAGCGCATTGAATGAAAGAAAAAGGATTGAAATTTACACTAAGTAATGATTTTTCTGTTTTATTAGTTTTACATATGTCAAGATTTTTTCAGTAAAACATAAATTGGCGTGGCTGAAGCAACAAGTAATTTATAATAAAGGGTAGATTACATGCGGTATTGCATTATTATAAATTTGACTTTTTTTTTCATTTAGCATCGTAATTTAGTTTTCGGTTCAATAAAGACGGATGATTTTTAACTTCAAAGGAAACTTGCAGCAACTCGAGAAAGTTCGCTAACAATAAGGTTAATAAATTTTGCTAAATTACAGGATTAAGTCACGGGAAGTTAAACTGCGTTGCCGGCCGCCAAGCTCTGTGATACTTTTACAGTTAGTTTGTTCAGTAAATGTTGAAATTCTTTTCATGTTAGACCTAGAAGTAATGTATATATTTGAGTGAAAATTTCACATTTCTTTGATTTCGAATTTATGATCGATTTTGATTAACCTTCTTGTAATCCCTCAATCAATGACGATATTGGTTCCTTTCATTTATATATTTGTTTAAACTAGTACAGCAACTTGTCTTGCTCTTTTAGATTCATTTATTCTCATAGATTTTTTGTATGAAATTTAATTTTCCTGAGATACATAGGCTATTTCAATTAAATATTAGTAGAAAAATTTCCTTTTTTGGTAGGATATATCAATTTATATTAAATAATTCATGTGGTGAAATGCTAATCGCACACCGTATATAGGGACATTATAACTATAAAAGTTAAACTGAGTAATCGGCGCGACGGTTCGTCGTCTACGATAACAAGACTGACGCTCGGGAGCTGCGATACGAGGCGGTCTCTTTGTGCTCACGGAAGCATTGTTTCGCGGGCGCCGCTGCGGAAACCCATTTGCCGTTGCGACTGACGACTGCCGTCAGATATCGAGTACTAGTGAACTGTATGATCTAGATAAATGTTGTCGAAGTCCTTGAAGCGAAGTTGTGTTTATCTATTTTGCTTGCTAGAGCCCAATTTTCAAAAAAAAGTAATAAATCTTGTCGCTGTTAATAACATCAATAAATGGATCTTAAAATAGGGAATAGGGTGTTTTGTTTGTCTGTCTTCAGGGGAAAAAAATTAAAACCTGTTAATTACTTGTAAAACTCACACTACGAGCGTTTCATAAACACGTAGGTACATATGCAAGTTTAAACATTTAAGGGTGCGTAATATTTAAATGTTGGAAACACGTTTTGTTTTGCGACTGTGTGTTATTTGGTTATTTGGTTATACGTTATTTGTAATGATGAACGTTAAATGGTAATTACGTTATTTGGCCACTTCTAGTCGAGCCAAGGTCTTTAAACTTTGCGTTTGGATAGTAAATAAGTTGTTGATACGTGAAGAGACATTACGTAGAGTTAGGTTTTTTTTCTTTAGATAAAATATCATCTAATTACCACAGGAAACTTGCAAAATAAAAATTATTTAACAAATATACCTTGATTTCGCCGTTTCTCCAAGTGAATAGGCATAGTGGTAAATTATTGTCTAAGCTCAAAAATACTTGTTTCAAATCGCGCAATGAACTATTTTTAGAACAAAATCCTTTAATCCAAATTCTCATATTACATATAGCTAAAACAATCAAAATGTGCAGTAACAATTTTATTCGGAAAATTAATATTTGTCTGGATAAACGCAAAAAAAATTAAGTCAACCCTATTTCTTCCCTTAAAAAAGGTCTAGGTGAACTTTAGAAACTTTTCAGGATGTCATTAGGACGTAAAAATGAAGGTTCCCTTAATTTTTTTTTTTGGAATATCCTATAATGACTGGGCAATTGCGGCTAAAAACCGTTATGTATATTATCAAACACATTCAAAAAGTACGCTTGATAAATTAGGGGAACTCGGCTGGGTTCTACTCCCTCATCCAGCATACTTCCTCTGCTCACCATTTATTCAAAGCTCTAAGTAACCATGAAAAAAAATTCGACATTAAAGAAAAACTCGAAAACGACCTCGCACAGTTTTTTGTATCAAGCTCACTGCCAACTAGATGGTGGCAAGTAAATAATAATGGTGCATACTTAAATTAAATGTAATGTAACATATAATTTTTTTAATAAAAATTGTTGACACCAACTCGGGTTTAAAACTTATTAGCCTACCCAATATATATTGGTTAGCATGCGTTATTACAATTTCATCGGCTGTGACAGACTGATACACGTGAGTAAAATTCTAAATATTTATGATAATGGACATGCATTGGCTTTATGGAAAGGGCAATTATATGCCATGTGTGTTTAAATTTCAACTGACGATATTAATCTTCGAATAAGATTTTTAATTTCGTTAGAATTATTTTTATTTAGGATATTTCATTTAATTAATTAATATTATAATCAATCTATTCAGTTTATTTTTACGTTTTACATGTTCAATTATAAAAAATGAAAATAAAAAAAGATATTTTAACATTAGTCTGTTTGGTACACAGAGTAATGTTTTGTTTTGTTTTTCAGGGAGATTTTTGCCTTCTTCCTCTTTAACCTGTATTTATCTACCCCTAGACTTAAACCTTTTTCATTGATTTTCATGCATATGTGTCATGAATCGCATCCGATCCGATGCTTTCTCTGTCATGTTGTTGTTATCCATCCTGTAGTACAAAAGCGAACAGCGAAATTAGTCACGGCTTTTAGATGTCAACTCAATAGACGCTTTTCTCATAATTTTCAGGATTTCTGACAATACGCTCAACCCAATGGTACTTTAATCATGTAGTTCTTGTAATGACATCACTTACATTAATTTTGGCTTTAACTTCTTCGTTTCGCACTCTATCCTCCAAAATAACACCGAGCATATTTCGCTCCATGATGGTCTAGATTAGTCTAAGCTTATCGGTGATTCATATGTTAAGGTGTCTGTAATGTTAAGGTGTGATGGTCTTTTTTTCATAGTCGTGAATTTTAAGACACAAGCTTTAGAGACTTTTCCTTTGAGGATTCATTTTGCTGTGTCATTTGCACCGAAAAATCTGTTCCGTTCCTAAGTAATACGAATTTTTATACATTGGTTCTCACTAAATAATGGATTATATTCAAACAATTTGAAACATAGCGTTATAGGAGACATCAAATCATGAAATAAACAATAAAAAACGTAAGAAATTATTTCAGGCATGTGTGTACCTCGGTTGGCTATAATGAAGCGCAATCTGAAAGGCCAATCTTCAACCACTTTTCAAGCAACAATTTGTTCAACGATGAGGCTCATTTATTATTGAATGACTATGTCAATGAGTAAAATTGCCAGATTTGAAATGAAGAAAATCCATGTGCCATAATTGAGACGCCGTTACATCTATAAAAATCAATATTTGATATTTCTTCAAAGATAATGCTGGCGAGAATATTAGTCAATGGAAAGTCAATATGCAATACAGCACGCGACGCAATCAATTTATTGTTATGGAAAGAATTGATAAGCGCATTATATCGCGTAATGCCCTTGTGAATTGGCCTCCACGATTGTGTGACATCACGCCTGTGAATTATTTTCTCTGAGTATATGTGGAGTCGCTGGTCTAAGCTGATAAACCACAGACATTGGACTACTTGGAAGACAATATTTGCGGCGTTATTGCTAAAATACGATCCCAACTGATCAAAAAAGTGGCTGAGATTTGAATTTCCAGATTGTGCTTCATTTTAACCAGCCAAGGCGCCCATATGCCTGACATCGTATTTAAACACAAATGGCACAAAATTAAATTTTCTATAAAGGCAATACCATGGCCATTTTCATAACTTATTTGCTTTCCTACATTTTAAATTTCTATAGCTCTAACAAAATATTAAAATGCAAAGAAACAAATAAAAATCATGATAAGGGTACTTTTAACTAGACCTTTTTAGTTTGGATTTGATTATGAATCATGGTTAGTTGGTGATCAAAATTCGAATTTTGTATTAATTTTAACCAATTCGTTACCAATTTTTCATAGGTTTTAATGGTATCAGCATTTAGAAGGTATTTCCAGTTGCGCGCTTCCTCCTTAAAACTTGATTCATCTTAGATGGTATTATAATATAATTTTCATCTTAATTAAAGTTTGTGAATTAATAACAATTACCTGTGCAGAAAAATTGGTTTCAATATTATAATTTAATCTGATTAAGTTCATATTAGTTAGAAATATTGGGGGCTGTTTTAAGGGTGGTAATGTTTTAATGAGTCAATGGGAACGAAAATGATTTCGGATTCATTGATATTGGTTCAATAGACCTTAACTATTATGTAGTAAATTTGGTGAAACTTTAGTAAATGGTGAAACTTTAGTAATTAGACTAGAAAGTCATTTCAGAGAAAAATAAACCTGTGAAATGTGAAAAGAATTCACGCTATGAAAACTCAACATAAAAATTATTTTTCAATATGATTATATAGTGTTTAACATGTATATAAATATTTTATTATCCTCATTTACAATTTTCCAAATGCATAGTAATTTTAAATCACTCCATCCCCGGGTATTATACTATTTGATACCTTGACGACTCATCTCTCATAGAGGTATCAGAAGATTATTTATTCCGATTATTTAAAAATCCATTTTTTGCATGCGAAATATATGAAAAAAGCCATTTTAATCCTCAAGTTTAGTCGTATATAAGGGTATTGTATTACGAAGGAGGTCCATAAAATAAATGAAAATTATAGTTTTTTCTTTTTATACGTTGACGAAATTAATATACGTTTTTCTGCTCTTTCGCATCACGACTGAACTTAATTTGAAAGAATTATGATGCTGCCACATACAGATCGACAGACTGACAAGAAACTTAGAGACATAATGAAATTATGTTTCTTTTTTCGCCATTTGGCTACGCAAGTAACTTAATCTTGCTACTAAGTTCTCCCCATAGGTTAGCATACTTTATTTACCTTAAAACCTAAAGTCGACTACTTTACTGAAAGTTTCATTGCAAATGCTCCTTAAAATCCAATATGAGGTAGGATCAGTAACTCCCCAGAGCTATGCGCTCTCCTGGTCAGTTTATTATGATGTGACAGTTTATTTCGTAGCGACGTCTCCGCCCGCACTACAATTACTTTTTCAATTAACCCTTCACAAGCTTTCTGAAAAGTTTTATAACTGAAAACGTAAGGTGTTATAGATCTCGAGAATTAAAAGCCGAATAAATATTAATTGTGAAACATATTCAATCTTTATTCGGTTTATAATTTGTTAAATATATCATAAATTTGTGCAAAAGTTTTAGAAATTTAAACTACCTACCGATTAAACTACCTTGGTTTGTGGAGATAATGTAAATTACGTTCAAATAATTTTACCTTATGGAATTTATAAGGAATGATTAATTGACAAATCAGACATTTACAGAATAGTACACAAAAAAAGAAAACATGGAAAATTAAGTACGATATTGATAGGTATGACGGAAGAACGTATAAAATAAATTATAATTGAAGTGGTAGCGAAAATAGCCTCACTTATTATACATAAAAGCTTGCAAAAAAAATTTAAAGCGAAAGTGACATATTATCCAATCATCGTTGCTTACTCTTCTTAAATGTGTGAGACGCGTGAGGATATATGAAGATGGATATATTTATGTATATAAGAAGTACATATATTCGATATCCAATAGGATAATTAAAGAGATATATATTCGATATCCAATAACTTGATAAAACAGCAACTCAAACGATTGATGCGGTAGTGCAGATACAACTGTCTCGAAAAAAGTGATAACGTGTAAGAAGTTACAAAAAATAGCATTATTTCAGAATTAAAATTGGAAACATTTTATGTTATGAAACAACAAAAAAAACTACATTGCGCCATAAAATACCCCTCCCGGGTAAATTAGGGTCAGTTCTCTTTAAATTGCAGACATAAATACGTTACAACTAAATAGTAAATACTAAATTTTTTTTTATAGAAACACAAGTGTAAATAATTTGAATTTTTTTATAAAAATCGAAATAAATGATGAAAAGGGTAGGATAGAGCAAGATAGGAGGGGAAGGATTACGATACTGCCTTTTTAGCTAATAACACATACGGCACATGGAATTATAAAAAAATATCAAGTTATTATTTTCCCTCTAATATTTCTAATAAAATATTTTTAAGTATTAAGTATTGACATGTATGCGGATTTATGTTAACTATGTTAGACTATAATGAATGTCCACATAACATGAACAAAAACATTTAGCGCCAGAGTAGCCCCAAGTAGCCCCTCCCGTGAACTATGAGGTAAAAGATAAAAAGACAAAAAAGCATGTGTATAAAAGATATAGCCATATATCATTTTTGAGGTAAAGTGATTTAAGTCATTTTAGAGGTAAGTGTTACATCTTGAATATGACTATTTCTTTTTCAATTACCCACTTTTAGGTACTAATGACATGTCAACACTACACAACCATCATAAAAATTAATGTATTTAAGTATCAATATGAACATTGGAAAATGCTTTCTTGTATATTTAATATAAAGTGTGGAGAAATTCTTAAACAGATTACAAATTGAGAATTAATACACAGTTTAGGACTTAAATCTTTTTGCCCTTGTATATTAAAAAACATTTCACAAAATTCATTTTTATAAACTTCGAAAAAGTATACAAAGTTAATGCAATTTTTTCAGTCGGAATTGTTGAACTGATACTAGTTCAACTGAATAGTTATAAAAAATTATTTTACTGTTTTTATTTACGATAAAGTAGGCACATATTTTATTGGGATTAAATCAGTAATTCGTGACACGGTCAAAAATGTTTGGTAGTTCTGAAGCAATATAAGGATAATAGTGGTTTATAAAAATATATTATAAAAATATCACAAACTCATATAGTCAGATAATTTGAACATTAAAAGCACAGGTAATTCTAAATAAATTTAAATATTCCGTAATAAGCAGCGTGGTCACTAGTAGGATAATAAATTTGTGACAAAATATAAATTAGGACGCTGATCGCAAATTTATTCGTCCAATCCTTTTGCTTGGTGGACTCTGGCCTTGCTGATAGTGCAATAATAAATTATCAATGTGGGGTTTTAGTAAGATAATTTTTAGAAGTAGGGCGTTTACTGGGAGTTTGCGCAGTTATTGTAATTACCTATATTTAACTTTCGTAATTAAGAGAAGGTAAGGATTTAAAATTGAACGAGGGTTTTCAGCTTCATTTTTAATTTCTAGTAAATACTTGAATAACTGAGTTGGAGATTAGACATTCCAAGAAAATAGTGAATTCGTTTATTTTATGATCAAGTACTATAAGTTGATTATTGTTTTGTAATTGAAATGGAGTTGCTAAATAGTTATGATAGAAAGCTACAGTTGTTAGAATACGAAATAATAAAATGTAATGTAAATTCCTCAAAAATAATGAGGTTATGTAATTCGAGTGAAGTTTTTAGGTAAACTTTTTTTTAATTTCTCTCATTTTCAGTCCCGGAGTTAGGGAATAATACATATATTTATGTGAACGTTTACAGTAACATTTTTGGAACTATATTACATAAAATTCTGAAAAAATAATTAGTTAGTTAGTAGTATTTTTGTATTAGCTATTTCAGCTAATACAAAAATACGTACAATAATTAAATAACAAATTTGATTGCTACATTTTATCCTCCTAATATTCCTATATAAATATTTTTCAGTGTCAATCATTAAAATAAATGTCTTATTACTATATCAAATTTAACGTTTCTACACCATATGGTTTCTGAGACTTTTTGGTATCAATTTAAATATATTATTACAATTTGAGAAGTTAGGTATACGCATATTTGAGCCTTATATAAAAGTAAAAATAAATGTATTTTTTCGATTAATTTGGTATATATCTTCTGCCTACGCATCGACTTCAAAAATTGAAATTTAATGGAAAAAGTTGTAGAAGTTATGGCTAATTCGTTGAACATAATTGAATAGTTGTGAATTATACACAATTATTAGAAAATTATAGAAAAACATTATTCAAAAATAAATCAAATTCTAATAACAATATTGACAAAAAATGCATGTCAATTTGCTTGGAAATCCCTTTTTGTATCAAATTTAGGCATTACCTTTCGGGATTCCAATTTAATTTTTGTTATACCCAGTCGAGACTATTTTGTGCATTGAAAAGTGGAGGCTTCAGTGGTTATCTTTACATCTCGTTCAATAGATTTGGCACGTAAGCCTTAAAAAAAGTACTTCACCCTCACCACCAGATTCCACAATGAACTAAATTTCCTTGTCAGACAAGTTTTGCATAATTGGTGGTTCAGTTTTCTCCTGCCAATTTTTCAAATCGATGTACGTTGACGAATTGAAATTAATTTGCAGCACTTCTAACAGCCTAGATGTTGAAGGTTGAGGCATGCTGCGTGTATTTAATATGCATAAAGCTGTTAGTTCTCGAATGTGTTTTTGTCATCAATTATCATTGCAAGAAAAATGCTTTCGGGATGTGCAAAATAACTATTTCTTCGAATGATAGGATCGATTGCCTTTTTAACATTTTCTGATAGGTACTTAGAAGACCTAATTATGTTAAAAAGATGTCGCGTATCATCTTTCCATGATAATTTATTTTTAATGAAGAACCAAACTGGTGCGTAAACTTTACTACTAATATGGTCAAAGTTGTCAAATTCTCCGAAGGTGTCTCTGTTGTTATATAAAAACGTAGTATTCGGTTGGCACGTATAAGCCAACGCAACATGAGACATCTTGCTTGGAGATTTGTTTGTCAGATCATCTGAACAATCACCTAATATTACCGTTGAGAAAATCTTATGCAAGTATTGTTGATCTGTACTTAAATCTTGATTCATTTTTGGGAACATGTTCCCTACGCTGAATTTATTCATGCAAATTTCAGCCCGGTCGTCTTAGCTCGAAAAAGTAATAACATAAAAGTCTTTTGAAGTTTGCAACCACTGTCAAAAACATGCGAGCTAATACTAAACTTCTGCGTCAAGTTGTCTTTGACAAAAACGATTGCGAGAGACGTATAAACGGTCTGAGGAATGGAAAGCTCAGTGATCTTACAAAAGTTTCGTATTCTCCTTTTGAACTATGGAACTCTAAAACAAAATTATAAGAGATAATGACCTAAAATAATGATCAAACATATAAAATGAGTAGATTAAAGTACAAGATGTGACTAAATTAAAACAGAGTGCTTTCAGCTTCATCCTTCGTACTCTTGATCAGTGAATATTCTGCGATCGTAATTTTTAATCCACGAATCGAACAGAATAATAGGTCGCAATATCCTACCGAATACAATATCACCTTGAACACTACGATGGAAAACAAAATAAATACGTGAACTACGCAGATGATCGGAAGTAAATACGTGAATAAATTCAGATTCTTTTTTCACATTTGGTGATTTATGTATCAAATTATTTTATTAATAATTTTATCCAACCTGTTAAGTTATAGATAATTATTAGTAAAGACTCAGTATTTCGGTTATTTTACACATTTATAAATTGAACTAAAATATGGTTCCAGCTAGTGAATACACAGATACTACGAAATTTTATATATATTTCAATATAGAATAAAATGGAAAATAGAACGAGACGCCGAGGAAAAATATCATATATAAAAAGGTATAGATATAATTATGAGGCAAGCAATTACGACATACTTGTGAACGGGATAGCAAAACTGTGAGGCCAGTGCGATTAGTCCTTTGTCCGCGTATATATATATATATATATATATATATATATATATATATCGGAAACATAATAACATGAACGAATTCAAGGAGGTCTTATCACACTTGCGCCGTGCCGGAGAAAAACTATTACTATCTCACTATTGTTATCTAATTCTTCGAAATGAAAAGAAATATCGTAAAAAAAAAATTTAATATTATTTATAACCTAATCTAATCCAATATAACCTAACTCACTCTAATTAAAACTAACATAACAACCCAACATAATCAAACGTAACCTTTCTCAACCCAACGTAACCTAACCTAACCCATTCAAATTCAACATAATCGAACATAACTTTACCTGATCTAACCCAAAAAACCTAATATTTTCTTGGAGAAAATAATTTTATGACTGAGATTTGAAAAAAATAAACTCACCCAAATTACGTCTACGACGTACCTCGATCTATTACTTTCACTTCTCATCAGCTCCCAAACATGTTTTTAGCATTATGTTGTGATATCATTGTGTTTATACTTTAGTAATATTTTTTTAAGTTTTGTTCAAACTGACAATGCCAAAATATGCATATATGTCCGCCTTCTATTTCCATTTTCGAGACTACTAAACCTAAAATTATAAAAAGAACACCGTTCGAACATCATCGAGCACGGCGTAGAACCGCTCACCCACGACGCAAAATCAAGGTTGTCTTAACGAACTTATAACATATAGTAAAATGACACCACACTTACGTCTCTGAGATTAATAGTTAAGAAATAATTAAAGTGAGACCATGTAGACGTTTTCGTTAATGTCCAAATTTTTGTCCTGGTATGTCTTGCTGTGATTTTAAAGACATCACATAAAAAAGTTTGTGTACTAACAAAAATGTAATTCTTATAAAGGCTTATAAAACATGTAAATAAATAAATAAAATCACAATACCATTAAAGTTATAGCCAATAGTGGAGTATATGAAGAAATCAAACTACGGTGGTTCCCGTACACTTTGGTATATTAAAAAGTTCAAAGATTTATGAGTATGTAGTATTACTATTAAACTATTTATAAATAATAATGTTATTTTGCACTACATAAATTGTACAGGACAGACCGGGGCTGGTTTGCTGTAGGGATAGGTAGACTAACTACTCATAACCTTAATGACATTAGAGTGAGCGAGATAGCGTTCGGGTAGAACGCTCGCCGGACAACGAATCACCAACGCACGAACGCGTCGCCTCCAGTGAGAGCGGATCATTGACAGTGATATACATACAAGTAAGTATTTTTTTCAATGAGTAGTTTTTATGTTTCTACAACGAAATTTCGTAACAAATTAATCTCATTTTATATCTATAATGAAAGTTAGTTATCTCCAATGGTGTTACAAGCGTAATGTGCCAATAGTTAAAAGCATTTTAGTTTAATGAATTTGCAAAAGTGAAAAACTGAGTTTGGGGTTGGTTGATTAATTGTCTATCGGGGTATGTTTATTATTAGTTAACCTGCTCCGATTCGGTAATAAGTAAGTTCGGAACGATAAATTCTTTAGTTTAAAAGTACGTATGTATTAATTTTTTGACAGAAATATGAGAACACATAAAAGAAAAACAACGAGAGCAGAAACTCCGAAAGATGTTACTTGATAACAAAAGCTTTAATTCCTCTGCAAAAAAGTATGGGATACCTTACAAATCATTACAACTAAACTATAATAAAATGCAAAATATGCAACATTTTAGAAAACAATCCAATCATTCCACGATGAGAATTAATTTTCAAAAATGTAAACTATTTAAAAAATAGACAGATTTTTACACACAAAGAAGAATTTTTAGCTAATTATTTAAAAAGAGCAGCTGATATTTTTTATAGACTGACGACTATCGAAACACAAAAATTTGCTTTTCAATTTGGTGCTACGATTAATAAAAGAGTATGACCTTTACAATGTATTATATTCCCGAATTAATCAAAACAGCCCTTCCACAATCTGCAAGAGCTGAACACATAGAAGTTGGCTTTCAATGCACGGATATTTCCCCTCTAAATGGAAATACCTTCCTGGATTCAGAATTTAGTGAAGATAGTTCGATCAAATCCAGTTTCTGTCAGTCCTGAAAATATTCCGCCCAATAATGATGAAAAATGCAACAATCGAGCATCATTTAGCTTGATCGCATTAAATGCAGCAGTTGATGATATTTCATCTGTAAAACAAACTATCAAAGAAACGCAAGCTGATACTCGGGTGTTAAATTTTCCAATTGTGCGTGATTTAACAAATGTACCATCCACATCCTTTACGCCACCACAACAAATGACACTGTTCCCTAAGGCAGCATTGCGAAAAGATTCTAGAAAAAACAACCGGAAAAGAATAAGCACTATATATACCGATACTCAGAAAAAAAAATCTAATGGAACAAAAAAATAAAAGGGCTTTAAAGAAGAAAAAGGAACCTGAAAAAAAGTGAGAAGAAAATCGAAGAAATTTGCGAAAAAAACTAAAACGTCAAAAGAATTTGGATAAGAAAAACAAGAAGAAAACTTAAAAAGGTCGGACGACTCATCTGATAAGAAAGCACAATTTGTTCAGAATGCCCTGAAAACTATTTTAAGAATTGTGAGGAATGGTTACAATGCATTTTTTGTAAAATGTGGGCACATACTAGATGTGTCAAAGGAAATTCGTTATTTTATGAATCCAAAAATTATTTGTCTGAGTCTGATACAATAATTTTAGTTGATGTGACATGTTTTATGTTTTTCAATAATAATTTCTGATAATTTATATCTGGTTAATCTAAGGTAAAAACCTCAATATTTAATTACTAAAAGGTATTTATTACTTAAAATTTGTTAAATAATGTTTAAATTCATTTATATTGCTTGTTAGCAATTTGCATTAAATTCCTATAAGTTACCAAACTTTTAAATAGATTTAATTATAATTGATTATTATTTATTTTCTTTTTAAAAAAATTTATTTAATTTTTAATTAATATTCGTTAAAGATTGAATTTACGTCGTTAAATGTTACCAAAGTTGATTGTAATTAATACAAATTCATTTAGTTGCTCAAAAATTTGTTTTAACTTTTGGACAATAACCAATTTTATTAGCACTATGTTTGAGTCTACTTACCCCGAGGTATTAGACGAATTAACCTAAGTATAGGTTTACCACTATGAAGAGGTTTTCAAAAAGTGTCACAAATGCTTTTAATAAATATTTGTTCTATATAATATTTCTTTTTTTAAATGTCAATTAAATTTTTCACAGTTTACTGTAGCATTTTTCACAGTTTACTATAGTTTTTGATAACTTCTGTACGATAATTATTTAAAAAAAACAATATTTAAAAATTTATTCAACGATCTTCGGTCTGTCCCATTAAATAAGAAAAAAATATCCATTTTATGAAATAATATTTGTAATTTATATGAAGATAATTTTTTGAATTCGTTTATATATTCGTACATTGAAAGTGCATATAATTTGTTTTACAATTTTTTATTTTAAATTAAAGTACTCCCTATATATAAATTTAAAGTCTGTAATTCATTCCGTTATGAGCCAGGGACCTCTGACAAACGGAATGCCGAAATTCGAATAATAAATTGTATGTATATTTGTTTTCTTGTAATATTAAAAGTATGGAAGGTAAATCCGAATTCAAATTTTTAAGCTAGAATAAATTGCCGAATAAAAAAACGGTAAAATATTTCTAGAGTACCCGCAAAGTAGGTTTCCATGGTTGTCCATATCTGTTCCAATTGTCTATGGAAATTAAACGAAATAATTAAAATTGAAATATCTATAAAAATTAAGGTTTTTTCAGATTTTCCAAACCCATGGTTAAAAGGTTAATATTTCGCAAGCGGGCTGTAAATATAAAAAAAATGAAAAATTAAATCCAATTTAATTTCAGAAAACCCTATCCAGTAATGTCAGATGCAAAAAATATTGTTTCTCCCCCACTACATACTCGAAGAAGCAAATTACATTAGTTCGCTATAAATTAATTGAGATCTGAGACTATATATTAACTGATGACTTTTACAATAGTTTACTATATACTAATTGAGATTTTCATATGAAGCATCTATGCCCAAAATTTTATTTATGTAGGCCTGTTCGTCGCCATAGTGTGTTGGATTGATCACATGTTTTTTTTTATTAGTTTCTAATCTCACTGCGATATCTCTTTGAATTATCTGAATTTTCCAATAATATTAACTGTAGTAATTTATTATTTAATATTTTATCCCGCATGCAAAGTTGCCGGCGTAAGCTAGCTATAAATATGTTGAAAATGACATCATTAAATAGCGTTATTTGACCATTATTTTCACAACACTGCCATTTTGTAAATTATACTCAACAATCAATTGTAGTTGCCTTATCAATCCTGCTATTGGCGACTTAAATGCAAATTGTGAAAAAAATTAAATAAAACAATTGCAATTTTTCGCATCGCCAGTACCGGCGCAGAGTGGGCGTCAATTATTTCCATGTGGAAAACACGAGAAAGCAATTAACGTCGAAAGCACAGCACGCGATGTTTTCGCTTTTTTTCTTAAATACGAAGAGTTAAAATTCTTTTCGGGTATCAAACAATGTAACAATGGCCGAACGTTTTAAATTACGTTTGGGTATGTATTTTTCCATACTAAGTACGTACAAAGTAAAATTAGTTTAGAAATGTTTTTAATATATAAAATCAACAAGAACTTTTATATAAAAGGTACATTGTTATGAAGAGGAAAATTTATTTCAAATATTTAGTTATTTTCAGATTGTTAGAAACTGATGTTGAGCCGTAAATCAGCATTAAAATTTTGTTTATTGGTTTATAGTTATGTATACAGCAACACAATCCATACTTAAAATATAATTGTAGCATTTTTTTATGCACTGAATGTTTCTAAATTATAGCAAAATGCTATTCATTATTTAGAGATAATACAATTGTAATTATTTATGTAGAATCGTTGTACATAGGTATGAATGTTTACTGCTACATTCGTTAATTTTCCAATGCCAGTCGTAATATCATTTAAATGAGTTATAAGTCAAAAGGTCGAGACTAAATAAATAGTATTAATTTAACAATAACGTATACAAAATACGTTTTCAAATGCAATATATTGCGTTCAGCATATTCTATTTAAAAAATCTTAATTTTTTTTAAATGTGGACCATAAGAAACAATTTTCATTTTTAAAATAAGCTTTGATATGTGTTAATTTTCAATTATTAATTACAGTTTAAAATTATATTTAGTAATAAATAAATCTATGAGAAGATTTTTGAAAGAAAGCTCATTTTACAGATAAACCCAGCCTTGACATATAGTTTTGTTAAATAATAATTACAAAGTTAGTATTATGACAATAAATTGAATACTTTAAAGAGGCTAATCGTTAATTACATTCTGATGTACGGTGGAAAATTTTAGCGATGTGTTTCCTCTCTAGTCCTTTAAACTTTAACCGAGCACAAGTTGTCGCTCTTCGTTAGATCGCCTTACCATTTATTTATGATTTGTCTCAGTACAGTTAAAAGCTGGCAATACCAAAGCCGGGACGTCATCTCTGTCACAAGACAGAAACAAGTATTACATAAGCCAAGTAAGTTGCGATGAATAAATATTCCCGTGCACAATGGCGGACATTCGATCCCTAGAGAAATTATCTAATATGCTCGCTCTCTGGTAACCGAGTCTTAAACGAATGGCTTCTTTATGCAGCTCATTTGGAAGAAACTATTTTATTCAGATTGTAGAATTTTGTCGTATTTATTGAAAATGGTATAACATTTATTTTTTTGATAATTTTGAGCATAGTTTTGTAATCTTTGACACAATTATGACATTAAATTTAGTAAATATGGTCGATTTTAAGAAATGTGGAAATAGGTTAATGAGATGTTAGCAGATTTACCAACACGTTCAAGTAAGTTTTTAACATCCGTTTTTAAAACGCTTGCAAAAAAAGTCTTTACGCTTTATTTCTAGTATTGAACTTTATGACAGGGTTACAAAATTTAGGAGTGATC
The DNA here is from genome assembly GCA_039881145.1 of Druceiella hillmani. Lineage (NCBI taxonomy): Eukaryota > Metazoa > Arthropoda > Insecta > Lepidoptera > Hepialidae > Druceiella > Druceiella hillmani. The sequence goes on along the minus strand of JAYKKI010000001.1, from coordinate 86,173,924 downwards.
GTTAAAAACAACTGTTTTCGATAAATAATTATACATAATCATTTTCTTTAATCAATCTCTTTTACAAAAAATTTAAAAATTAATTTCATTCGTGTAAATGTATTACCCACGGTGCGTTTAAAAGTCATCTAAATCATATTACCTTCAATAACTCCATGGTTAAAGTCCTATCTTTAGGTCGTTCCTGTTACATTAACTATTACGCATCCCGAATGTGTCATAAGTTCGATTTGCTTCCTATAATTGAAATGTTGACTGCAATTATTTACTATCATTTCGATTTTCCTTAAACTGCACAGTGAGAAAATTCTATAGGCGGTGTCCAGTAATGACGGTTTTTAAATTTTGTTTGTCGTATAGTTGTAGATGATATGAGTAAATCAAATGTATGCTCCAGATACACTGCTGTGAATATTTTTGTCTAGGAATTGTACTAATTATCATTATAACTTTACGTATTTTATCACCAATTTAGAATGGTTACGGTGCATATCATTAACAAATTTTAAAAAAGCCAATAAATAACAAATATTTTCATAATTCAAATTAAAATTTTACAAAAAACATTAAAACATCGGGGGGCAATACAAAGTACTTGTGCTTAGTGTGTAATGCTTTAATGGGTCACCGACCGTGCTAATGATCGACTCAGCCCATTGAATATAAATTGTGAAAAGCGCCTATTAAAAGCTCTTATGATTCCTTGTACTTTCAGCACTTACTTGTATATAGTAGTGGTCATTTACCTCCGTCGAGAAAAACACGATAAAGCAATTAACGTCAATACAGCACCGTTTCCTTCTTATTTTCATATTCCGTCAGTATAAAAACGGCGTTTAAAAGCTGCAAATAATAAAAAAATGTGGGAAATCTTTAATTCATCAGCACGTTTTGAGTTTATTCTATTAAGATATTCATTATATTAATAAATGTTTGCTTTTTCTTGTTAAAGTTGATATTAATTTTATTGAGTTGCCTCATTGAAAATTTAAATATTTCGACCGAGTAAATATTTTGCATTGGTGAAAATTTCGTAATATGTGCAAAATGAAAGCCATATGAACGCAATATCAATATTTTTCTAATAAGAAATAGACATTGATATAAAATGAAAGTAGAAAAGTTAATATTTATTTGGGTATTATTTTCCTGAGAAAAATTAATGGTAGTCTATTAATTTTTCATTTATTAATTCACGTTTCACTAATTGGTAAATGGAAAAATATCAATTTTCTTGCTGTATTTTTCATTCCCTGTTACTCGTTGATGTCTTTTACTAGGCGAAATTAGTGTATTTGTATAGAAAGCATCAATATATGATAATTTGATCATATAGTGCAGCCTACGCCACTTCAAGAACCATAACGATTAAAATAAGACAGATACTTTTATATTTTATACACTTAAACCTTCTTATCAATATACAGATTCTGCAGATGAACAAACCATCAAAATCGGTTCTGCTGAAATAGCAAACTTCCTTTTTATTAAAAGAAAAAAAAAATTCCCTAGGCACCAAAATCGTGATTTTATAAGCGTACAGAGTAAAAACGCGAATAACCCACGATTTTGTGTTTGTAAGTAAACAGAGTAATAGTTTAAATTTGTTTATTATGGTATTTGTAGAGTAAAAAATTAAATTCCTTTCTATGTGAGAAAGGTTTTCGAGAGGGATTCTAAAAATATTACATTTCATTCATTCATATGGTACAATACTGTGATGAATGGAATTTTTTAATGTATTGACGTTTTAAAGGAGAAAAAGGAAATGTTAACACAACCTTTTAAAAAGAAACAAGAAAATTTTATTGACAAGAAACTTTGTTCCTTAACAAATTCTCCCTCAATCCCTATGCTTTTCTCCCATTCTTCTTCATTAATCCTTCGTCTTACTTCCAATCCCCAACTCGTCCCTTATTTTCCCTTTCTCGTTTCTTCCTACCTTTTCCCTTTCCTCTAACTATGGTAACGTAGGAAGGGGTTTCGGTTACAGGTGGCTTGTTACATATTTTTAATTGCTATTGCGATCTCGTGGTAAGAAAACTTTTATTTAAAAAATAATTAGTAGGATAATTGGCAGGATTAATTTTTTTTTCGTTAGGTTACTCTTTTTATTCCAATTGTATATTTACAGGAAAGATAATTAATACATTAAAAATATATTATTGAAACATGTTTTGAAACTAACTAGGCGGAAACTACTACAAACTAACAAACTAAGCGGAATACTTTAAATACAATATGTAATTGATAAACTTCTGGCATTTCCAGGCTGCTCGGTTTAGCGTATGCCACGCTAAAGTTAGCAACAATAACATGAGATAAACACACGTGTTATTTGAGCGAAATAAGTCGGAGAAACTTCGCTACTTATGTATTCGACGTGCGGTGGGGACTCCGGTGCCTTGAGAAATTATTTAACGTGTTTCAGTTGAACGTTCATGACTTGGTAAATGAATGTTAATTAAGCGTTCACTGCTTGCAGATTATTTTCACTAAATTATTTTTTTTTTTTTGCTTTTGCTAATTTAATTGCTGCACTGCTAAACATTTACTAAGTATACATGTGCACAAATTTAAATTTTATTTTAAGATTTATATAAGGATACGTACATTTTCTGATTAATATTACTATATTTAGGGACTTACTATTTGTGTTTTTATATTTTATGTACTGAACTAAAGACTTATTTATTTTAATATTCTATAAAATCTTAAAATTTCACTGAAATAATCGATACAACCGCGCTATATGTAGTTTCCGTGAAAAGTAAATCTGTATTTTGATTTTTTGTTAAATCGTTCTAAAATTTCGTTATTTCCAGGTACACTGAAATACTATAATAATAATTGAATCTTTTCATAAATTGCTTAATAACGTACATAAAATTTCACATTGTTTTTAAACATTGCAGTTGAACAACAGGTACAGATACAAACATTAATTTATTATTTTAATAAATAAACACTTTTTTATACTTTCAAAAGTTTTCGTTTCCATTTAGGCATTAATATTTGCTAAATTTTAATGATTTAACTAGAGCATAAAACAGATATGAAGGAAACGTTAAAAAAAACATTACTAGTAAATGTTACGTAAATAAGGTTTGCATTATATTTTTTCAGTATAAGATAATATAGAAAGGACTGGTTCCCGGAACTGTATGCGAACACTCACCAATTTCGCACTCTGATCTTTTGAAATGCTCATAACATTGCGGTAGACAATACCACCTCCACTCAAAATCATTACGCGGGTGTTCTGTAGTCTACACATCAGCACGATATCGAGCTAAGCACCATATGAAATTAACGGATATTTTTAATTTTTATTAAGTATATTAAATTTTATGAAATAATGTTTACGGATACAAGTATATTTTTTATTTGTATTTAACGCAACAAAATAATAATGTTATATACATTATTATTTTGTTATAATTTGAAAAATTGGAATAAATAAAAGGAGAGGGAAGAGTGAAGTTTAAATAAAAAAACAGGACTTAATTAAATATAACACCAAGGGGTTCTAAATTCCGAAGGGAAACCAGATTCTCAAATAAGTTATCGTTGGTATTTATAAAAAGGATTTTAATTTTAGTTGCAAAAATTGTTTCATGTGGATTTAAGCCTTTAGGAGTTCTAGAGCAGTGAAGCTACTGAAAATTTTATAATTTTAATAAATTTGATACCCTAAATCCCAGATATACAGGTTCCTTCGTTTATAAAGTGCCGTTGACAGATAATAATGGAGACAAAACATTTTCTTTTTTCCAAAATGGTTACTCATATTTAAAATTTTTAAAGTATCTTAATTTCATTTTACTCATTAATGTACCAAGGAAATTAGAATTCGTCGGTGTATGGGAAAAAATTTACAAAATATTTAAGTCACTCTCCAAAAAATAATATATATTCATTAAATAATTTACGTTTTGTGACTTTGATATTACGGAGTTTTATTAAATATTATAAACGAATGTTGATGCATTTCTTAATTACGGATTTCATTAAATCGGTTGCGAGATTGCTTGAAGGAAAATGTTTATACTGGCAAATGCATTCGAATATCTTTGTGGATATAACCCCACTTTTAACACGTTAATTTTCTAACACGTTAATTTTCTAACACGTATATTTAAATTACATATAAAAATTAAATATCAGCTATACAAATATTAAATACTTTACAACTCATAATGTCCTAGTTATCTTTGACACACGAGTTGTATGCATGCTTAGACGATTTTTTTTTCATACAATAACTTAAATAAAAGAAAAGTAAAATCGAATCCCATTATATTTTTCAGTGCTTCTATAAATTACGTATTTTTCATTACAAAACTGCAGTAGTAAAAATATCTAGTTTTAACATCTGTGTAATTTATGTTTGTTTTTGGTCATCAACCCAAATTAAAAAAAAAATAAACGGATTTTGGTCAGATTTGCCTGCCTTTACCCAGTTCCATCATTATACCGGTTATTTTGTCTAAGAATTATTAAGCTTTAAATTAAAACTTAAAAACTTGGTTTTAGCCATTTTAAAATTATATGGAATTGTGTGTTTTTGTACGATACCCTTTTGCCGTAGTTAGATGCTATATAATTAATCGGCGATACCTATAATATTTTGTTGAATTTTAAAATTTTTTGACACATATTTTTTTTCTTAACATATTTTATATTTTACACTATATTTCACGCTGTCAGCGTATAAAAATAAAAATGAAACACACCATATTAATTCATGTATTTATTGATGTGAAATATCTAATGGCGCGTCTGGATGAGAGTTAAAATGTTCTGATTGCAAAACGCGTCTTGCTCTTGCCTCTTGCACTTAATTCGATTAGGTTAGATTGATCCAGCTTCGTGTTTTGTTGGCTCTTTCCGACTTAATTCGGATCAGCATTTTTTTTATTTACTGACTCTTAAAACTTTGCTCGTTTATATCGGTTTATTGCCAATTAAATGAAACTACGTGATGTAGTATTATTTCTACTTTCTTTAAGTTCTTTACAACGACCTAGGTTTCGCTGTATTACAACATCTTCAGTTGGGCTATTAGCAAAAAGATCTTTGCTAATAGCCCACTTGAAGATGTTGTAGTACAACGAAACCTAGCTATATGTTTTTACCTTTCTAAGGTTTGTTACAAAAATTACTTATCCGATTGACACTCTCTAGATTGATGTAGGTTTCACATAACGTATTTTTATTTTTAAGTTATATGTTTTCATATCAACTATAAAATTTTCATAAAATAATTTATGAAGATTTTATAGCCAAAATGAAAATATACAAATAATTCGAATATATTTATTGCTAATTATTATACAATATTTTTATAAACGCTTTTATTTTGTAATCTTGACTGCAGTTTCATACTTAAATCAAGCATACTATAAATCATTAAAGTATTAGAAATTTCATGAAGAAATTAATATTACAATAGTAATATTAATTTGATGGCAAAATTGAGATGGGCAGCGAACGCTGATAAAAGAGTTGTTTTTATGACGAACGATTATCTTATATATTTATGGCTTATTTACTAGATCTAATCTCTTATAATTAATAAAATTTCAATATCAAATAATATGACACGCTACAAATATTTGCTTAGTCAAAGTAATACAAATATAAATATATATATATATATATATATATATACATATATATATATATATATATATATACATATATATATATATATATATATATATATATATATGTGTGTGTGTGTGTGTGTTCGTGCGCGCGTGCGTGCGTACGTGTGTGCTTGCGTGCATGCGTGCGTGTGTGTGTAAACCTATGAACCCATTTTTGAGGCGAAGAAAAGAGTCCCAGGGAGTGTGAAGAGTGGGAATATTTGAAATTATACAATAGAGAGGTATGTGAAATATCGAAAAGTTTCACGTTTAATCAATTTTGAGTATTGTTGAGAAAATATTGTATAAAATAATTTTAAGGGAAATATAAAACAATGTAAACAATTGAAATACCTACTTTTTTTTTAAAGAAACCGATCACGCGTACTCACTTGCAATGTGAGGTACAAAATATTTTAACATTTCCATTATTTAAAAATTCTCGACATTAATATATTTATATAAAGAACAATGACACTGCATGGTATTGCAATTAATTATTCAATGCATCAATATACGATAACCTCAACTTTATACATAATCAAATTATTGCCATGAATATACAAAATGAGAAAAAAAGTATATTTCTTCAACATTCTAACGCATAATTTCGGTTTTGTTTAACATGAAATCGTTATTAACTTTTGCCCTGAAGCTGCAATTAGCCTGTATTGAAAAAAGAAAAAGTTCTCCCTTGATAGGAGCGAATTATTGACATGAAACGTCTTTCATTTCGGTCAGATGGGGGTCACTTGCAAAAACCATATGTAACACAATATGTTATAGCTAGATCGCCTATAAATTTGGAAGCATAGCACCTACTGGCATTATTTTAGTACCATAGTACATATGTTGCTGGCATAAATGGCGTAGCAGTCGCGTAACGCACGATTCATTCAGAACTAAATTTACCATCGTGCGCTGTGTTTAATTAATAATTGCTTAGCAGTACATCGATCGATTCGAGCGGGAGTGGTCGCGTTTGACAGAGCTTACAGCGTGATAATATAAGAGACGTGTGATGCGTAAAACTCACACTGGTAACCATTAGAAGCTGTAGAATTTTAAAAAGTGTTGTTTTTTGCAAAAAATTGACGACTGCTATACTATGGTACCAACGCGTGCGGTACATAACATACAAAACTGGCATGCAAGAGCTCGCATAGCAAGAGAGAGAGAGAGATTCCAGTTCTCAGCGACCTTGGCGGAACGTGTTCGTGTCCAGAGGGAACGTGTTAAACTTACTATATTACCCACTCTCTAGTACGCTCAAGACGTTTCACGTATCCCACTGCGGCTGCGTCCCTGATAGACCCTACCCGTTTTTTTTTCTACCTTCAATATAGAGGCTCATCACTAATAAATTCGACTAACTTACAGTCGTTGAACAAGAAAGTTCATCGGTCGTTGAATCGGTCATTGACATAAGCTCCCTTCGTGAAAACTTTGAAAAATTTTTGTAACTTTTATTTAGATACAGGATTTTTTCGTGAATGTTTGATTTACTTCACAATTTTACGAAGAATAATATTCGGTACAATTATACAGATGTAAATTTTCTTAATGGATTATTCAATTGTTTGTATGTATCTACACAATTTGATGTAAATGATTAAAATTGTTATATTTATTTTTATATAAGTAATTGAAAATCTCCATAATTGAGAGCAATTGTTGTCTTGAGAATTAAAAAACATTTTCTCCACATAATCAACTTTAATATATAAATATATTCATAACTACTTTTTAAAAATTAAATATATGAAACTAAATTATTCAGTATTGTTTGTTTTAGTGAGATTGTTGTACCTTGGTAGTTTCTAACAACGTTTTAATCCGTATTAAAGCATTTCAACTAATTTTTGTCCGCGGATGATTTACTAATATTTTTAGTTTTTTTTCTAGTTTTGAGAGGACGGTTCTTCATTATCACTGCAAAATAAAAATCTTAGCGCTTTTGTCCAATATTTTTCTTTATTTTGATGTTTCGTTTATAAAAATTTAATAAACATTTTCACATATATTACAAAAAACTGCTAATGGCTAATTTAATAATTTATAATTTTTTTCGTAGTGATTTAAATGTGTGTATTTGGAGTGGCACAATGAAAATAATGAAAAAAAAGAATATATGTACATATATATATATATATATATATATATATATATATATGTATATATATTCCAGAACGTTCTCGATCATTCCAGTTCAGTTCAATCTAGTACAATCGAGGATATTCTCGTACATTCTCACTTAGTCTAGCACATTCAATGACGGAAGTTTGCTGGTCGGTTGTCGATAGTACAAAGGCTCGAGACGGACAATTTTCAACCACCATATCTCCCACAGAACCACAGCCACCCACACGCAAACTGTAGTTCTCTGCGGTCGGTAGTTTTGGCTGCAAAGTTATATTTGACTATGTGTCTATATATATATATATATATATATATATATATATATATATATATATATTATATATATATATATAAATATATATATAATATATATGTGTGTGTATCGATTGAAGCTAATTTGAATATTTTTTCAATGTTTATGTGAAACCTAATTTAAATTTTTCAGAGCAATAAAAGTAGCATCGTTATTAACCTTTAGGAAAAACTCGATGCGACTCCTATCATTTATGAAAAAAACGGAGTGTTCTCTGTTAGAAAATTCTATCAACTATATTATGATCTATAATACTTATCCTACTTATGGACTTAGTATTTAAACGTGGTGGTTTAAATACCATTTTGTAGTATTGTGTTATATATTATAAAACCTAATTTGGCACAGGTTTCATTTTAAACTATTGCTACTAATTCAGCTATTATTGGTTCATTTCATTACATTATGAGTATCTGTTTTATAGGATAATACACCAAATGCGGACATCAAGTTTATTAACTTCTAGGTCACTTTTTAGGTTTCCATACTTATAAGGTAAACACGGAACCCTTATGGTAAGAATTCGGTCCTTGTTGTCCGTATGTCGCGGTTGTGGTTGTGGTTGCTAGTTCATTTGTCACGGTTGCTTTACTCAGCAATTACTATTGGTACCGAATTAAAAATTTGCAAAATTTTGGAATTGCTCGATCGCTCTATTTTTATTAAAACTATGGTTCGAAATATAGAGTTGAAATTTAAAAGTAATGCAACAAGGTTAATTGGGAAGTATTACAAACAAGAAAAGCTTAAAAATTAAACCCAACTACGGGTAAAACTATTCCCTAACTACAAATGTAAAAACAAAATTTTCCATTCACAATTTAAAATGTTCCGATTGACAATTTGTTCGCTTTAATTTTTTTTCTATTCGTCACGTTTACGAATAGGTAGTTCAATTACTAAATATTAAAATTAAAATTTCATAGTAACTAAACTTTTTTTATCAAAGTATAATAAATTACTGATAATAAACATTTGCAAACAGACATGTATTTGTGATACTAGCTTATTTGCAAATTTTTATTCGACGAATGGTTTTACCCATATTCGAGTTTTAGGTTTTTCAACCGTTTACTTTTTTTTATATAATAAACATAAGGTAGTAAATAAAGAAATGTCTGATTAGGTCGGATTTTAAACTGTACCAGAGCTGCAATGTGCTTAATTAGTGTACTTGATGAGGATAGTTTCAAACGCGTATATGATATGAACGCTGATGATATGATATATACGCTTTAAATATTAGGAAACATATACATTTCAAACCAGAAGAAGGTCAAAATTGTATTTGATGTTTTAGGGTCAATTTTATGATAGAATAACGAAATTTAACGCAAACAGATTTACGAGTATGTAAATGAGTACATCGAGCTGCTTCCAGTACACATATTCGTACCTCGGCAACGTGACGAAACACAAAATTAATCGCCGCCTGCTTTCAATTACTACTAATTGTGGTCATCCACAAATACATAAAATATCATATATCATTAATATATACAAAATATTGTTGCAAAATTTAGTAATGTGAAAATTGTAGAGAATCATCACACGTATATTAAAAAACGTAATGAACGGTTCGTAATAAATACAAAAATACAAATATATTTAAAATACACTGAAAGAGTAATGTTTTAATAGTTTTAGGTTTCCAACTATTAAAAACACCATATTTTGCGATTTCTGAAATGTGAATATTTTAGACGAAATGAGAGCAGCGCGACATGCAACATGCACAAAAATGGGGAAGTATACATTTGCCATATTCAAGCTTGATTCCATAGATCCTAAGAAAAAACTTTTAGGCCCATCAGTCTATCTCCAAAACTACTAAAGTCAAAATTATGGAGAAACAACGTTGCTAAAAATGTACCTAAAGTTTACTAGGAAATTTTACCGATGATTCTAAATTTCATACTTTTTGAGATATTCACAATTTTTTACGCCTATGGAAGATAAGTCAGCCAATATTAATATTTATAGAAAGTTTAATAAAAATACTACATAAATAATATTAATATTTATAGAAAGTTTAATAGAAATACTATATACGCCGGAAAAATCAATATTTTCTTTATTTTTCTTTTTTAAATTATTGCACCATGTATCAAACTTGGGGTTGAATCATTTATTTCTCGCAAATCCTATATCAAATAGAATATCATTGAAGTGGTATTTTAAACTTCTAACAAAAATGTTTAGTTCTAACCTTTGGTACTACTTCGCCTTCGCGAGATACGAATGTTTAAAGCTCTCTCCAGTATATACCCAGTAACTTTAACTATGCATATCAAAAATTAAAAAAAAAAACAAAATACTGACTTTTAGCATTTTCTCCATTTCAGAGTTATTTTGGCCAAGTTCCATAACAAATGAAACCAATGCAAGCAACCAAGTTAATTTTCTTATGCCTTTGAAAGATATAGGCGAAATATTAGTTTACATTTGGAAAAATAATCTAAATACGTGAAATCATCTCGAAATTCAAAAGTCGGGATCCCTCCAATTGTTGCATTTACGAGAAATTCAGTTTAAAAAATACTATGCCTGCCTGAACCTGATTAAGATATTTAGCAAAATATGTTTAAAAAGTATAAAAAAAATCTTGAATTGGAAACCATAGGCCAATTTTCTGTCGAAAACGTTGTGTTGCGTAGGTATGTAAAGGCTATATACAATGCTATCCTCTTTCAAATGACGACGCCTGGCATTTGGCATATGACTTTTAAAACAAAACAGCTTATAGGCAAGCAAACTATTAAATCATACAAAACGTATGTGTATTACTTGTTTTTGCAAGAGGTATTATTCTATGTTTTTGGTATAAAGTTTTGTCAATGATGATAAATGGTTGTTAAAGTTATGTCGAAAAATATTATAAAAAAATATACTAAAATTGATGGATATCGGTATCTTACTAAAAGTTTTTATTATATACTTTTATTAATACTTTTATTCCATTCCTAATTACAATAGAAAAATATGATTAAACTTTTATTTTAAACCTAACATTTTTGCACACACTTTTCTGTAACTATAAGAAATTAGTCCATACGAATATTAAAAATATAAATAAAACCACATTGGAGACATGACCATCAAAACTGTAGATAAATAAATTTAAAATATGCATAATTTTTGCATATTTGTATAATTAGAATTTTTAATATATTCGCAGCTAAAATCTTTGAAAAAATGACGTATTGGACCGCTTGATTTCTTTTCAATTATTAATATTATTTCTAAATATCAATTTGATTTTACAAAAAACAGAGGTATTAATGAATAAGTGTTAAAATAATAAGTAGTATTAAATTATTTTCATACTTTCTGTAATAATTTTAATTAAATTTTATACCTAAATTTGCAAAACTAAATGGTCTCTTTTGTAAACTCTACGCAGCTACTTTTTACTCACTAAAATTAGAAAATTATATTTTTCAGGAAAATTAATTTTTAAGATTAGATATAAGCAAAATTCATTAATTTAAAGTGTCGACACTTTAGAATAAAGAGAATGCCTACATTTTCTACATACATAGTAATGTACAAAATGTAATATTATTAAGTTTAAGGGGTTTCGGTGTGATTTTGGGGACTTTTTAAACCACTGTTAAACACGAAATATTACCGAATTATCTACTTGATACGATTATATAAGGTATTTTTGTTAAATTATTCTGATTTTCTACAATGAAAAATTCTACACTGATTTTTACATTGATTAAAAATGATAAACATAAAAGTATAAAAAAGCATTTTACACGAATAAGAAAGTAAGAAGCGTCATTAAAATATTACCTAAAACCGATATTACCAAAGGCTATATACAGAAAACGTCTTTAAAGTTACTTTATATAATTATAAAAAAGAACAACAACGCATTCATTTCCTTCATTAAATTGAAATTTGATAAAAGAAACATTTCTGAAGAAAATTTAAACTTAAAAAAGTTTGTTTGAAATTTTCGTGACGAAAACAGAGGACACATAGCCGGGTGGTCCATTTTTGTCCGACGACATCCTGTAAATATTCATTGGCCGAATCGATTAACCTTTTTCGCGAGCGAACTTTTATTTCAATGCGAGTGGGCTCATTACAACCTTCCGGCAAAAGTTAATAACGTTTCCATATGAAATGAAATTTAAATTTGAAGTTTACGTTTCAATCATTTGTTTATTTGAAAAATCGACCACGTTTTGCAGATACGATTTCTAAGGCTTTATGGCATATACCGAGTGTAATAGAAAAAAATTACTAGCATTTCGTTTTTCAAAAACATCTTGCAAGTTCGAAATATTTGTACAAATTTCCACCTGAGTTATAAAAACCTGAAAGAATAACATTTTTAAATATCACGTGCACACATATCTGTCGTATTTAGTAGAATATTTCCACCTTAATATTTCACATTGGTAACTAGTAATTTCTATGATATCTTTACATAGCTAATAAATATGCAAAAAGATGTGACAAATCGATATGAATCGATCGTGAACCGCTAGAAAGGTAGATCTGAAACATGTGGAAGCAAAATATTCAAATTATTTAAACACACATTAATGAGTTGCAACATTATGTAAAATTTCATATTTACTTTCAGTAAGCACCATTCAAATACCTCACACCTAAACCATTTTTGTCATTTCTTTTATCAATAATAATAAAATCTTCTTTCGTCCCTTTGCCATGAAAAGTAACAAATGGCTTACCTTTTCTTTAATAGCACTTTGAATTAACCCTGGCTAATGTTAGAAATGTTTTTGTTTTTCTTATCTAAAGCCCGTCAGTGGCTGCTCAGTTGTCAAATACCGTGCCGTCCATTAGAGCTTGGCCCGTCCACGCAAAGTATTTTCTGCAGCCTCCAGTGCGGTATAGCGGTAGGCCCTCAGTTTAAAGAGCGTAGAAGCAGGAATCAGCAAGGGCCGTGTAGTAAAAGTGGTGCTGTAAATAATCATGCTGACGGCCGTCCAAAAAGTAACAACCGCAACTCCTTTACCAGGTTGTTGGAGATGAAGTTGGATTTGGCAACCGGTTCCCCCTTTTGTCAACAGCGGTTGTTTTCCATGTAATCTTTACATTTTTGTTGACAGATATGGTGAAATGGTTGCATATTATTGAATAGCTCATGCTGTAATAAATATGGAAATTTGTTTATTTTTTTTTATTTGTTACTTAATAACTCTAAAGCATAGGAAACTTTCTCGTACAGAATAACGATACTATGAGAAATGTATTTGTCCTTTTTTACTCTCTCACATTTAAACAAATATAGTGCACGAATCAAGTTAATATACAGCTTTAATTTATCCTCGTGTCCTTTAATCTAGAAAACATTCCTACAGAATAAAACTCTGTGTTTTCATTTAATATTAAAAACTTAGTATAACAATATACCAATAGATGATGCATTATATAAATTAAATATATTTCTTACGTACTTATCTTAGCATCTAAGTCTTTAATCAACGTCCATTATTTAATTTAATTAAACTGATGACTCTGCAGACATTCAAGAACCGGATGAAAAAGGTATAATTATGTATCAAGCGATTAATTATAAAATGCTTAATTAAAATATCCTGAAGTTAAAAATTTTTATTTAATAAATAGAATACTTTATTTATTAAACGTACGCAAATCTTAATTTTATTTACTTCGTAACACAAGAAAGAAATTATATTTGACAACGGAGATTACCGTTATATGGACCGAAATATTTGGCCTTAGCCAAAACCTAAACAAATAATTGAACAAAACTTGGAAAATATTCCAATAATCTCATTTCTTGGACTATTAATTATATATCGCTTTAGTATATATACTGGCAATCAGGTTTTACATACAATTATAGTTGAAGCTTTAAATTTCCCGTGTACATGGTTAACATATGGAAATACAAAATATTCGTTTTACAAATGCCATACGTAAGAGTTGTTTTATGCGTTTCTCACAAAGCTGCGAATAAATATTCATTAATATGACTGGAATAATAACAATTGTTCTTTTAAAGCACTCATAATCATCTTAATAGACCCAAAATAAAATATGGATCGAAATAAGTTATTAAGAAACTATGTTAAGGATAACGTAATATATGTAATAATACAAAATGTTTGTCTTAAATCGAAAAAATAGTGTTAAAGGGATTTTAACAAGGTCGTCTTTTGCAATACCATAGGCAAAAATGATCTACAATATTGCTATTGTATCACGATTTGTTGGTTATATCTAGCCGCTATTTATAATATCTTTTTTTGCAACAAAAATTTAATGTCAAAAAAAATGTATATATATATATTTATAGATATATATATATATTTATATATATATATATATATATATATCTTATATTCCTGCGTAAAAAATAAGTTATATAAACTAATTTTACATCACCTTACTTCCCCAAAGTAATATTTTTTTACATCATCCATGTACAGTACAAAAATATCCATTTAATTTTCTTATTTTATTCTAGTTCCCTAAATTAATTAAATTTTAATTAGACAATTTGGGAAAATTAAGAGGTAGTAACAGACAAATTTATGACACCGGAATATCTTTCAGCGAGGCTTTTACAATTTATAAAGTTTATATTTACAAAAAAAATTATATCTCTTCTTCAAATGAGCAATAAATTAACATTTAACTTCCCAAAATTATCTGATTCAATATTTCATTGTTTTTACCATCTTTATGATAACTTTGAAAACAAAGGAATGTAACCCAAGCTCACTGTGCAACGATGCAACTTTACTGGGAACCTTGTTATTCACACTGTAGCTGGATGACGCCTTGCAGGCATGAAAATTTCCAAACCAGAACTTAGCCAGTCAGAGCGCGGCTAATCTTCTGAGTGCATTTTAAGAAAAAATATTTTCAATCTGCATTCAAGTATTATGCAATATTTTGCATCGTATTTTTATAATTTTTTCTTTACTCCACCTATATTCTGCTATTGAATCATGTGTAGAATAAATCGCTATGTTTGTGGCAAAGGATTTAGGCTTAATTATAAATTTAGTATTATTTTGTCATATCTTTTTTAATTAAGTCCAAAATTATTGTTTCAAATTTTACATTATCTTTATACGGTATTTAATTACCAACTTATAATACTCGGAGAATAAATTCTTCGTTCTTTACCCTATTTCCACGAACTCTGAAGAAACATAAATAATCATATTGGCATATAAATATTATCACCTTGTACCATAAAATAGTCTGAAATATACAAGTAGCCAAGTGCCAACGAAAAACAGTATTGACATTTTTGGAAACTTTCGCTCAAGATTCACTAAAAGTAATTATAATAAACTTATATTTTCAGTAGTTTCGAGATAATTCGACATAATTATATCTCAACAAAGAAACTATGTGCATGTGTGAAATGTTTTTATTCAGTACGCAATATCATATCATTTGTTTAAAAACTAATTAACCTTTCCCTTTATTATTTCCTTCGTAATGCGCAATAAAATGTACACATTGTTACAATACAAGTTAAACCCACATTTCACACACATTTCTTTTTTACAATGCAAAAAATGTGACGCCTCAAATTTAAATGTTAAATCTTCAGTGCATACCCAATCCGGATCACTTTATACCCTTATACACAGTAAAATATTCACTTCAAAAATAAACTAAATTCAACTGCACGAAGACTCTACAATGACATGCATTGCAATAATATCCAAAAGTTATTTTAAGACGTTTTAATTTAAAATATCAATAATTACAGTAACCGTAGAATGCTTAGTAAGCAAACCGCTAACATAGGACCTACGAAACTGGAATTATATATATATATATATATATATATATATATATATATATATATATATATATATGTGTGTGTGTGTGTGTGTGTGTATGTGTATAAATACTTTGAACCGTCAACGATTCGAATGACGATTAAACTATGGTAGTATTCGGTTTAACTGCACCGGGCTGGCTATCTTGCCGTGTGTAGCAACACTGTTGAAGGCGCTATACTGGAACTCCTCTCTGGGCTACTTGAAAACGCTGAACTCTACCTGGAACCCAAAATATTGACACGAACACGAATTGTACTCATTTTTTACCGTGTCTTGCCCATTCTAATCGTGCTGAACTTTTACCGTGTTTTAATCATTCGACCCCTTTAACCGGCAACCGGATCCCGCGCTATGGTTGTTACTCGCGGCCGCACGATTACTGCATTGATTACAGAATTGGAGGCCTGACTTAGCTGCTGCACACTTAGCTGCTGCGTTGATTGCAGCGACGTTCGGCGTCAAGACGACCGTAACATTCAACCAAACCCACCGAAGCATCTTCTAATTATAGCACACTAGTCTCTTCATAGGTCACCGAGAAACACTGCCTATACGACTCCCTGACTCTAACTTTCTCAACCAATCCAGAGAAGGTTCGCTCGATCACATCACGCGGCCAACCATAATGTTCCCTTTTTAAACTGATCTAACTCAGTCATCGGATCGATCCCGAGAAACCGAGAAACTATTGTGGGTATCTATTCGGTTACTCAATACATCCAAGAGGATCTAGATCGCTCTCCGTGTGCGGCGGTCAACTTTGCTGCAGGAACCTATGTGTGGTAGTCCTGAAGACGTCCTAATTTAGAAATGATTCCAAGTTAACACCTCTAGGTGTTTAGTACCGACGGAGACCTGTGTCAGGAGACAGAAGTTGATGAGGTGCTCAGCTTCGATGAGGACAATGAGCGGAACTTTTTCTTTTGGTGCTTTCTAATATAAAATAGCCAGTGTAGTCTTCACTGAATGCACCAAACGCTCTCAGATTTCTCCCATACGAGGTGCTCCGAACGGGATGAAGCAATACTGTAATGAATACTTAAGTTATATATATTTTGTATTTAAAAAGTAATCACAAATCTATTTAAATATCAAAGTAATACTCCATTAATAATTATATATCAAAAACTTAATATTTTTCGAATTCTCAAGATGAAAGTACAATGGATCGAGCGGTAAAATAACATTAATATCGTCTACAAAACATGAATTTAATTTAGTTATGAGCTCTTTTCATATTTATTACTTTTTCGATAGCTTTTACGAAACTAACTATAACAATTTTAATATTTTACACAATTGTTAAATTAATGAGATATTTATAAAAAATAATAATATTGTAATGAAAGTTTCAAAAATTTTGCAAAAGTTTTCACGAAGGAAGCTTTATATCATATCCAACGACTGGCTGAACTTTCCCGTTCAACGTCGTTCTCTGAGCTAGCCGAATTAATTAGCCCTATCGTGGGCGACTCTTCCTTCTTCAATATAGTCGGGCTCATTACAGTTTCTTGGCGAAGGTTAATAACGATTTCGTGTTAAACGAAGCCGAACTTCTACGTTTAATTGCTGAAAAAATAAACTTTTTCCCTAATTTTGTATATTCATGGCAACAATGTAATTATGGGATAGAGTTAGTAGTATACTGCAGAATTGAATAATGAAATGCAGTGCCATGAAGAATCTTTGTTCATTATGGAATACATAAATTAATTAACGTTATGAATAAATACATTAATGATATTATGTATTTTCAAATAAGTGTCATGTCAAAAGATGTAAGTAATATATGTATTACTTTATATTCCAGTACGCATGATCTATTTCTCCTAAAAAGCAGAAATTTGATTCATTTATCAATTTTTTAATATTTTCCTCACATATCCTTTATACAACATTTTCTCAAAAATATTTCAAAAAATTAATTAAACTTAATATTAGTATAATTTTTAACACTACATATCTCTCACACATTCTTTCATTTAAATCTACATTAAAAATAATGCAATATGTCCTTCAATAAGCTCTACAGAATGCTACACAATTATATTTTTTGAAATATCATCCCAAAAGGTAATTGTTTTCGTATTCCCACACTCTTTTTGTTTTTGTTAAACAATATTTATCACTCAAATAATTAATGGAAATAAAATAATAAAAGGAGTGGACCATGATTAAAAATACGGTTGGTAAAATTTAATTCAATAACTAAATTTTAAAAATTAAATCGTATACAATGAATGGTTAAATTTACTAAAACAATTTAATTAATAATGATAATAAATGAGTATGCTGAACATTTATTATCATTTATTTATGTGTTGAGTAAATGATAAAGTTACAATTTGCAATTAAATACATACCGCAACTTAACCTCACTTAGAAAAATGCATTTAAAATTTATTTTAAAAAACTAATGAGCACTATTTCTGTCCCAAATATTCACAATAAATAAATGTTTTTTTATTATTTATAATAAAAACATTTATTCAGATCACTATTAAATTATAGATCACTATTATATGATATTATTAGATCACTATTAAATTTCAATTACTAAAAAAAAACGATTTAAGTCCGAATTAGGAATGTAAGGAAACAAAGAACAAATATAACTTAGATTCGTATTAATATGAAACACGTTTCGTTTATTTACAAATACCTCAATAATTATCATGAATATAGTACCAGTCACTACATGCATGTTTCGTAAGCAACTTCATTCTTCAATTTTTGTTGCATCGTGCGCGCGCATCGTAAGCAGGTTCATACTGTCTTTTTTTTATTTTAATACAAGAATGACTTTATTTAACACGCAAGTAATTAATGGAAATAAAATAATAATAGGTTGGACCCTGTTTATTCATACGCTTGGTAAAATCTAAATTCAATCAAATAATGAAATTTCAAAAATTAAAATGTGTACAATGGATTGTTAAATTTACTAAAATAACCTAAAAAAGTTTAACTAAGAATGAAAATAAATGAACACGCGGAAAATTTATTGTAATTTATTAATTTTAAATGTTAAATAAAGGATAAAGTAATAATTTGTAATGCAAATAAATACATACCGAAGCTTAACCACGCTTAAAGAAACACACCTAAAATATATTTTAAAAAGCCTGTAAGCACTATTCTATTTCTATTCACAATAAATATATTTTGTTATTTTATAGACCACAATTAAAATTCATTTAATAAAAAAAATTATATTTAAAAATATAGATATCAATTAGATTTGTATGAATATAAAATATGTATTGTGTATGTACAAATACCTCAATAACTATCATGAATATAGCACCAGTTATACGTATGTAAATATATGTTTAGTGAGCAACTTCACACTGTCAATTTTTGTTGCATCGTGACTAACTTCATCATGTCAATTTTTGTTGCATCGTATGTATGCACGCATCCTAATATTTCACTCTCATCATTTTTTTCATAACGCGCCTAAAGAAAATCAACAAAATCAAACTTAATGACATTACAAAATTATCAATTTTCTTTTATCAGGCTGCTTGCCGGAAATAGTTACTTTTTACCTTTATATTCTAACGTTTAATTGTTAATACGTTTATTTATTAATGAAATTCTCGACGGTTTAATTATTTGTTCTGTATTTGATTTGGGTATATAATTGTATGCCCCAATAATGTGCAATAAAAATGTTTATAACAAGCAAACTATAATATTCAGCCATAAACATTTCTCAACTTTCTGTCGATTTTAATGTTATCAAAATGTTTGTGGCGTATATTAATTTAACAATATTGGTTAAAAAGTCTATATGAAAATTAACCACCCTTCATTTAAACCTTTACCTTACATTACCCACATGTCTTAAAAATATAATATATGTAACCTATATCCATCTGGACTACGTCCATTGATCAAGCCATTTTTGCAACAAATCTTTAAAAAACAATCTTTCTCTTTACAATATTAATATTATAACAACCCTTAAAAATGCAACTAATTTTATTTTTAACTTATACGTATTTCTTTTAAAAAACATGACTCAATAAGTTCAAGTTAATACAACGCTGGAGTAAAATCTTTTCACGTAATATGAAAACCCATACATAAAGAATTTTGCAATAAATAAAAAGTTAAACGTGGGAAATAACAGCCTGATAATGGCATGTTTCCTTACATACCTAAGTCGGACTTATGACTTAATCGTTATCCACACGTTAGTTAAAAACTTAGAGTTGAAGTGAGACACTTTTTCAAACGCATATCTCACCAACTATTGACTTATATAACGATACCCCACACGCCCATGTTTACTTTTTTTTCATACGTTTATGGAGTGCCACCCCTAATATTATTTTTTTCATAATTCCACTACTTCATTGTAAAGCGCTAAATAGATGACATTCACCATCCAACTGTTATCTGTATAGTGACAATAGTAACGAGTAAAATGACTGTGACATACAGATAGACAGACGAACAGGACAAAACTATAAGGCTTCTGCTTTTACCACTTGGCTACAGAATCCTAAAACATCAACAGAATTTAAAGAAAATAGAAATAATACTAAATCACGTAGTTTCATTTAATTGTGAATAATGAATTTCTGCAAAATTAACGCCAAATATATTCAATAATCAACAACAGACATAAATTATACAAATATCAAACTTACACATTTTACTTGTTATCTTAATATGGTAACAAAATTAAGATGTGATTGACTTCTACCGCGAAATATATGTCAAATATATTATTTTGTTGTTCGTTTCTGACAATGGTACTTTTATTATTAGGTTATGAGCCGAGTAGGCTTCCACTGCGCAATTCTGCTTGATAATTAAAAATGTGATAAGCATTGATCAGGAACAATATGTAGATAATTTATTAAGAAAATGTAATATGTCGTATTGTAAAACTGCAGAAATTCCATGAAGCCAAATTTAAAATTAGGAAAAACTCATAATGTTTGCAGTGAGTATCTTTATCAACAACTTATTGGTAGTTTGACGGACTTGGCAATTCTAGCATTGATATTACATTCAGTGTTAGTTATCTTAGTCAATTTAATAACTCTTACAATGAAACTCACTGGAAGCATGCAAAGAAAGTGTTAAAATACTTAAGAAAATACAAAAAATATCGTATTGTTTTTCGCAAAGATGAGTCCTTCATTGTAGTTTTATAGATGCAGACTGGGGTTCAAACATTACGGACAGAAGATCATATTCGAGTGTCTGTTTTAAATCGTCAAATACTGTAATTTCTTTACGCAACGCAGAACGCAAAGAAATGTAACCTTATCCAGGACAGAAGCTGAGTATGTTTCTATGTCTGAAGCCAATAAATAGTCAATTTATTTAAAGAATTTGCCTGTTTGAAACCCTTGGAAAATCGACTCCTATTGTTTTGTTTAATGATCTGAGTGAGATCTGAGGAATGAATGATGAAGTCAAAGCATTCAAAAATTGGCTTGGAGTCCTATTTCCCATAGGAGTTCAAAACATGTAGATATAAGATGCCATTTTGTTAGAGAGACTGTAATGAATTGTGTTGTTGAAACAGTTTACCTGGAAACAGCTCAAGTACTAGCAAATATTTTGACCAAAGTTTAGGCACTGTTAAACATCATTGTTTTTTCTTTTTTCGGTAATAAGAGTATTTGTACATATATATATATATATATATATATATATATATATATATATATATACATAAATATATACAAAGGATATTAACTAGGCCAGGTTTATAATTTATAGACTTATGTACACGAGTGTTTCCCCCTCCTACCGTGCTGTTAATAAACAATGAAGTAGTACATTTTACTATGTGTTCGCTAGATACTATTATTCAAATTAATTTATTTTTTACATGAAATGAAATCGAAATTTAATTCAAAAAACATTATTATAAAACGAAATCTAAGCACGAGTTAGTTGCAAATTTTAATTTAATGTGATGATTAGGTGTCCCTTATTTTTGAAAGTTTATTATTTTATAACGCATAGGTCCTAGTTTTTCATTTACCCCTAAAATGCTCGAAAATAATTTTTTACCTTATTTGGAGCACTGCAACCCGTGCCGACTTGCATCAAAACCTGTTCAAACAAGTCGCGCGGAGAAAACGGCGCATACTCGCGGTATTTGTCAGTTGTTCTCGGATGGTCGGATAATTAACATGTATTGTTTTACGTTCAGACAGCAGTGAAAAAGGTAAAGAAACAATAAAAAAATTATTTTCTTGGTTGGTGACGTGCAAAATTACCGTTTAACTATCAAATTCTTGCATTTACGTAATTTAACATTCGCGGAGTTAAATTGGTTATTAATGAAAGGGCAAATCTTGTCGTTCGAGAGTATATTATATTCTGGGAGAAGCTAAAATACCTACCAGAACGATACTCAATGTGTAAAGAAACTTGTGTATTTTCATTAATTTTGGTGAAATTTGGAAAAATATTAAAAAAGAAAATTTTTTTTATAAACACCATGAGAAGGACTTTAAAAATAATATAGATGATTTATTCGATAGAGCACACACTTATGCTTTAGAATGAATGAATATAAAATGTTGACAAAAACAAAGAGAAGCAGAACGTTTAGCAGGGTGTTTAGCGAATGTAGCCAAAAGTTTAGCTGTGAAAAAAGAAAGGGCAAGGGAGAGGAAATCTAATAGAAAAGAAGAAAAGACTCAATCAAATGTGTTCCGAGAGTTTATCGACTCTATGCAATCTCAAGAACAACACGATCAACCTACCAGTTCTCATAAAAGCCTGGAGGAACCTTTACCATGGACATCTCAATCCGTAAGTTTTGCAACTACTAGCAAAAGAGGAAGGAAATATATTATCACGCCTAACTTAGTTACAGCTTTATATCGATATCAACTAAGCACAAGCAATTCTGTTTATTTGCTTCAGGATGTAATGAAAGTACTAGATATTATGTGTTGGGCGTGAGAAATTCGAAAGACGAACTCTTGCCAATTCTTATTTCATTTGGAGAGAAGGAACAACTTTTCGCTGTGCCAAAACTGGAGAGCTCTTCCCGTCAAGTTAACTAAGGCTGTGTCAAACGCACTAAATCACAAGCAGCCCTGAAAATATGTGTGCTGCAATACCAATTATTCCAGCGATATATGTAAAACCTCGGCTTGGATGCAGTCTGGCGATAAAGGGACCAAATCAAGATTTGTACTTTTTAAAGATGTGAAAGGAATATGAAATACAGAAACATGTTTCTACGTGGGAAGAAGATGCTTCTTTTTGAAGGCAACGAGAAAAGGTTCTTTCTTTGAAAGCAGCTAATGATACAGTTGAAAGAGTTGTAAAACCTATACGAAACTTCCACGGTTTAAAGCAGTTTCAAAAGGAATTTTTATTACGCTGTGTACAAAAACATAGAAATCTGCATCCAGCCTGTGAAAAAGAAATCCTTAAAAGGAAATATCCTGAATGATGTGTAAATTTATTTTTTTAGTAAGTAAATACCTATCAATAAAACTTGATTTTTGATAAATATGTTTATAAAATGTAAATATTTTAGTTGATTCAGCTACATAATAGAAAGGGTTAAAAACAGCTATTTTCAAAAATTTCAGAGCCCTGTCGCAATTGGTTAATATTGACGTAGGAAGATAGAATTTTGTATTTGAGTAAGTCTAAGTAGTTTAAAAAAAATATGGGGTATAAGTTTGAATATACCAAAAAAATTTTTTCACCCGTATAAGGGCACCTAATGATGATATTATTTTATAAACATAGTATTCACTCAAACTTAATGTTATGCATTCACGAACTACTTATGGACACTTTAGTAAAAATTGCGCAAAGCAATCATTCATTTGTTGTGCTATTTATAATCAATAAATCAATGGTTCATATCATAAGAACATTAATTTATTGATTATAAATAGCACAACAAATGTATTTGTACGCTATTAATATTGGTGCCGTGATTAGAATCCATGTTTAATGCCTACTTCTATAAGGCCCGTAGATAATTCATGTAAATGCACTGCCTTTGATATCTCACAATAACGATGATTATCAATATAACACAAGGATTATCAGATTATATTCTTTTAAACACTAGAAAAATTGTTACGCTATAATTGTATAAAATGCAAAGTTTTCACAATTTTCAATTCAAAACGTTCATTTGTATATCAAGCATTACACACGCTACCGCCCTTAAACTCACACATCTTAGTTATTGTACAAAAAAAACAAAACCCACCAAATGGGAATAGAACTTGCAAACCAAAGTTTGATAGGCAGGACTTTGAGAATTTCAATGTGTTTATTATTCATATATAAATTTTCTAACGAAATTCTAATATATTTACTTCATTTTCACACTCAAAGGAAATAATGATACGCGTTTTAAATGGGAAGTAAATGTAATGAACAAGAAATATATTTTAAAATAGTGAAAAGAACAATTAACTTTTGTGACAACAATAAAAACACAATTTAATTCAAAAATAGAATTGCATTTACCATTAACATCCAGCACAATACAATAAGCGCTTTGGGCGCTCTACCTGGCAACGACGTCTGCCCTTATGCGTTGCTCGCGTTCAGGTTATCATCTCGATGACTGCTGTGCACCGCACATCACGCAATCGATACGTCACCAAACCTACACTATAGCCACAGTACGTCATCGTCGTCGTAAGTCATCGTTGTCGTCGCCGTGGTGTGTTGGATTGATCACAAGACTTTGGCGTCTCATCGTCAAAGGCCATGCGGCGCACCGCGGGGACCCGGACTCAATAACGAGTGAGCGTGACAATAGTACGATAACTCAACTGTTATTTTTATTGTAATAATTTTATCTATAGTGTTCGTGTTTTACTAATTATTATTATATCTTTGCAATACTCTTACCAATATATGCAATTAAGTAATCAGAGAGGGAACATATTGAAAGTTTTTTTCTCGAAAATTGTCACACGAATTTAGAAATTCATGTCATTTCTCCTGTAAAATATACAAAACCATCTATCACCCTGAATTACTTCAGATTTTTAGCCTGGCACACTATGTAGTGTATAGAAGGCGAGGGTGCGGAGCGAACACATTTTTGGTCACAAATCGAAACGAATCTGTAAATAAAGCCTTTTCAAATTAAATTCACTTATTGAGTCAACTGTAAATTTTGACCTTTAACTTCAGACCGCATTTTGATTAAATATAAATGTTTTTAATAAGAATAAAACTGAAAAGTTACGAAATCATTTCACTTATTCTGTTCAGGAATTATGATTTTTTAAAAATTAGTTTCTGAAAAACTTGGTTTTGATAAAAAGGTGTGAAAGAGAGAGAGCCAGAGCGGCCGAAACCCACAACCAAACACGAGCGCATCTCATTGCGTTATGAGAAGCCGCTTTGTTTAACATACTATTTATATAAACGACTGAAACTATATTTTTGTCGACTAAATATTTTTATTTTTCTGTTTAACTATTGCGTTAATATAAATTGTTTTTTCGATCAAATAAAGAAGGAAAAAGGAGCATTTTACTGTTTTTTTCTCATTTCAAATCAAAGTACAATTGTTTGAAATAAATCCACAAGCAAAATCCACAAAAAAAAATTAAATTATAGATGAAGGTTTAATCTTTTTTTTCATAACTAAATTATTATACTATATATTCCCAGTGTTTAGAATAAATTTGGCCAAAATGGAGGGTTTTCGTCAAATATGTAAACACGTCCTTAAACAGCAAGTATGTTTATCTCATATTACTGTAGCTAATTTTAGCTCATCAGATGCTAGAATGTGCAGTCAGTAAAATACCAGCTATTACATTATCATTTTCATCTGAGTTAATTAGTAGTACATGGCATCGAAGGTAATTCAACCTAGTTAGGTGAAACGTGCTTGGTATACCCATCTGTAACGATAAGCATAAACTAATAGAAACACAATTAAATGAAACTACGTGATGTAGTATTATTTCTACTTTCTTTAAGTTCTTTACCACGACCTAGGTTTCATTGTATTACAACATCTTCTTAATTGTGAATAATGCATTTCTACAAAATTAACGCCAAAATATATTCAATTAATAGAAACAATTAAATTAAAATCTCCTACATTCTCATAGTAACAAGAAAGAGAAAAGATTGAGACTATGTATTAGCGAGGAAAAATGACAGGAAACATAGCGACTAAGCAAGAATGTGTTAAGGAAGTTTCCTGTTAACATTTTTTTTTGTTTTTTTACAAGATTACCTTAATCTATCTTTTCCCCTTAAGAATGATAATTCATAAAATAATTTCATTTGCGTCGGGCGTGCGCTATTTGTTTAGTTCACGAAAGTTTAAAGGTTCAGTTTCAATTCTGCGTCTAGGGATTAATCACAGGATTGTATCGTTTAACATGTAAAATGTAGAATCTTTAAAATTTTCCTCGAAAACCTTTCTGGTGTAAAATAAAAAATTAGTTATGTACTCATAAAAACACACGCAACTATGGATTAGCCTTTATTTTTTTGGAACTTTAATTTTCAATTCATTTTTAGGGTTCTTTACCTATGAAACTTGGTAAAAAATAAGGTCTCATATCACAAGTATAGAAAAAAACACAAAATAAGCATAGAAAAATATCACAAAAATCGTTAATATATACTTTATCACGTAAAAAATATGTTTTAAATATGCGCCTGTGAAAGATATAATAGGCAATACATATTCGCCATAAAACATTTAAATTTTATAAATAATTTAGTAGGAATATTATGTATAATTAAATGTTTATAAATGTATAATATATACGGTAACGTTATAGTGCGAATTCGACTTATGCTTGACCGGTTTTTTTTTCATTTAAAATAATATCTTACTTAATATTTTTGAACTTTTTCGCTTTAAATTTGTATCAACCTCTTATCTTCTATTAATAAAGTTTTATAGGATCTTCTATTCTGTACATATTTCTTAAGTTTCATCAATTATATACATACGTTTACCACACTCCGAGGTTTTAAAATCTGTAGATGACGTCACCTAACACACTTTAAATATTCACTTTAACAAATTTGATACAAACATTTATAACATCATAATATAATAGACACAAAACTCGCTCACAAATTAAATATTCCGCTATATTAGTATTTTCTTCAGCTTTTAAAAGCCTATTTTATTCGATGAAAATTAGAGGGAAAACCGTACGGTATTGACGTTAATTGCTTTATCATGTTTTTCACGATGGAAATATTTGACGCCCACCCTATATTAATAAGTGTGGGAGGTGCGAGGAATCATAAGCGCTTTTAATATACTCTTCTCGCAAGTTCTATTCAGGAAGGTTGAGCCAATCATTATAGTACGGCCAATGACCCATTCGTATATTACAGACAAAGCACACGTATTTCTTATTTTCCGACAATTTTTTAATACAAAACAAAATTGTAATACCTTTCTTTTCATTTCATAATGATGTCCTTTTCTAATTGAATTACAGCAATATTTGTTATTTCTTATATTTGTACTGAAATTACAAGTGCGGTAACCAATCCGACTAGGTTTAAAATACCAAAAATTGTAGTAACAATATCTTTGGTTCACGTATCATGTTTATGTATATAATCTACAACTGTACGATCAAAAATTTTAAAAATGAAAGTAGAAATGACAATATGTTTTCAATTCAAAAAAGCAAACTGAAGTTAGGACACATCGGGGTAACTTTGATAATATAAATAGAAAAGACCCAAAAAGGTTTAACTGTCGAGTTATTAAAAGTAATAAGATTTTAGTCGACTTTTAAACATGGACACCGTAAACACAGTACATATACTTGAATGAAATAATTTATTATATTTGCTTCTAAATTCGCGTTGCGTTAAAAATAATTATTTTTAATCGTTTATAGCAAAAAAAAGACTGAAATCAGCTTTCTGCGAATTATTTTCCAAAAAAATTATTTGTTATAAAAGATTATTCTAGACCATAAATAATTAGTAAAAATTAACTCATATTATAGCTTTATTTTATAATTCAAAATATTCTATTTTAATTAACATTTTTTTGAAAAAACAAAATATTATGTACAAAACGAATTCGACGCAATTTATTGAAATTGAGCAAATATGTTTGTGAGCGTATTGCGCGTACGTTATTGTTACATTAATACATTCTATTCAGTCGCCCTTTTTATCCTCGAAAATCTTTGTACTGTACCTCATCTAATTGATATTATGATTAACATTGGCTTATTAACAATTGGCTAAGATAGTCTTATTCTAACTGTGAGTATAATCAACGTAACTGTGAATATTCACGTGAAGGCTTACGGACAACGATTCTAAATAATTACAATTTTATTATATGTAAGCTATGAATAGCATATTACAATAATTTTGTTAGAAATATCCAGTTTATGAACAGTTGCTATAATTTTATTTTAATCATAGATTGTGTTGCCGCATATACCTACAAAGCAATAAACAAAATTTGAACACTATTTTGCGACTCATGCCAGCTTGCAGCGATCTGAAAATAACTAAACATTTGAAATAAATTTTCCTCTTCATAACGACGTACGTCTGTACAAAGATCTTTTTGATAATAAATTAATCTTGATGTTAAAAATCATATCTCGGTTATGTTTTTGTTTACAAATACTTAGTATAACACGTGCAAAGCAAATTAATAAGATGAAAAAAGTAAGTATATCGATGTATTAAATATATGTGGCATTCATTTTGTAGTAATACATTATGAACTACGTGATGTAGTACATTTGAAACTACGTGATGTAGTATTATTTCTACTTTATTTAAGTACTTTACCACGACCTAGGTTTCGTTGTATTACAACATCTTCAGGTTAGCAATTAGCATTCTTTGCTAATTAATAAATGCTGTTATAGATAGGTATTCATTGCACGTTTCATTAATATAGCAATCTATGCTAATTGCCCACCCGAAAATGTAATACAGCGAAACCAATGAAAATGTTATAATACAGCAAAACCCACCTGAAGATGTTGTAATACAGCGAAGGTAAAGAATTTAAATAAAGTAGAAATATTACTACATTACACAATAATACTACATCATTTAATTATAAATATATCAATGTAACTTAAAAGATTTGGCCTATTGTTTCACTGTTTGGTATCTAAAAAAATGTTCTCTTTAGTAAACTCTTCAGATAACAATTGGAAAAATCGTGTGCAGTGCTTTCAACATTAATTACTTTCTCATATTTTCCACCTTGGAAATACGCTGGTACTGGCGATGCGAAAAATCATAATCGGTTTATTTATTTCACAATTTGCATTTAAGTTGCCATTAGCAGGATTAATGGCGCATTCGGCAACTATAAGCGAGCGGTAAGCATATTTCACAAAAGGGCAATCTTGTGAAAACAATACTCGGAAAACTCTATTTAATGATGTAATTTTCAATTTATTCAGAGGCAACTTACGACCGCGGCTTTTCTTTCTGGATAAAATATTACATAATAAATTACTACACTTAATATTATTAAAAAATTGGTCCACGAAATGTTGAGAAATATTTATTAGAAGACGTCATTATTAGGATTCCGGGTCTAAAGGGAATACTATCCTAACATGGTTATCCATCCATCTGCTTGTCAAATGCCTCCAGCTCGCAAACCAAATAAGTTACACCTTAAAAATTTATACATGTCTTGTTTTAGTCTGAAGTCAAAAGTTGTACTTTAAAGTATGCGTACGTTAATATTGAGAAGGGTCTCCATTCGTATAAATTAAATCGAAAACCGTTCTTTGAATAAAGTACAAGCAATATTTTAAATTTCATTTTTTTTTCTGACATCATTAAAATATACTCTAAGCAATATATATACGTATTTAAATATTCAAAAATTACATTTGTAAATAATTTGATAGAAACATTATGCGCCATTAAACATTTAAACTTTTTTAAATGTGAGACTGTGCGCGAAACCGTAATAGCGTTATATCTACCATACTTCCGGTAAGTATGTTATAGCTTTAATATTATTATTATTTTATTTAATCATATATTTAGTTAATATCGAAGACTATGGATTGACAATCTATATGCACTGAAAGAATTATTTAATTATTAGTACATACATCTTTTAAACATTCTTTGAAGTTTCAATTACAATAAGACAAACAATGAATACAATGGCTTATATACCTACACGCTTCAATAAAGAGTATATAGTCCATATTATTATATTATAAAACTGTAACTGATATATCCATACATTGAATACATTTAAAAATATATTAAAATATCTTTATAGGCTTCTTGAAACCCAGAACACGTTTGCTAGTTTTCCACAACTCAACATGAAAAACACAACCCTTATGAAATCACTCATGTGTCCAATTATCACAGCCAATTTTCTCAGAAATCTTTCGAAGCAGATACTTCAAATTTTGCATAGTAATAAAGCAATATTAACTGGCACATATCTCAACTAACATCCAAAACATACATATGGAACTAATACGCAAATATATACAATTTTACCCTTTATAATTAATCTAAACTCTCGAACAAAGTAACCATTGCAACGACATTAACGCTGTGCTTATCGTTCTCTATTGTACGCATGCGGTTCCGGAAATACTTTTCTGGTTATAACTAAAAATAATAGATGCAACGAATCGACAAATATGATTAAACTTAATTTGGATTTGGCAAGGCAAAACTGTAAATTGTCGATGACATAACTCAACGTGGGGACGGAATTCTGAGCCCGGAAACTTATCGTTTTGTTCGTTCCACTGAGCACTATAAAAAAAGTCCTTAAACACCGAAGCAATTCATGCTTATCACTGGAAATATCCTCATTTTTATTGAATATAGCAAACATTTAAAAACAAAAGACTATAATAATGTATGATATTTTTTTATTAACATTTTTAATATTTGTTCCATTATCATAAAGAGAATCTCTATGAAAAAAAATAATAAATACACTGAATTACTAATACAATCGATTTTTTCTATGAGTTAAAACATGCATCGCTCAATATTCAAAACCCAGTAAATTGTTCGTCGCGTAACATCGTATCGCTTTGATGGTGACGTTTGCAGTTCTGTACACAGTAAACTGCAGGGTGTTCAGTCCTTGCATTCCATGAGTTAATTATTAATCATTTTATTGCAATGAGCAAGCCTTAATAAAATTTGATTTATTTCAAAAAAGAATTAAGTCAAACATTTTCAAATGTTTATTTAAAAATTAGGTTATTATGTCGTGATATAAAATAACATTTTATCGCTTGCAAATAAAAACAGGCAAGCGCCAATAGAAGTTTTGTAGAAAAATCTGTGAAAATATTCTGTGTATATTCGAAAATTGTACGCAAAACACATCCTATTATTTTATTTTATGCAAAGGGTCTTAACCTTAATATTTCGCATTCCCAATATAACCTTATACTCGAACCTTATCATAAAACCTCATCCTTATAAACTTACATTCAAGTAACACGGAATTCACTTATATTCAAGATATAACAGAGCCGAATTTAAGTGTTACCACGAAGAAAATAAACTTCCGATAGCAATCGAAATGTTACTCAGCAATATTAAACAATGTTTCTGAAGTAATCGAATTAAGCATAAATATATAGCATATTAAAAACGAAGCAAACCCTCTAGCACACAATGCATCCACTAAGTTAGTGAAATATGACATTGCATTAAGTGACACCCGTAAGGGCAAAACGCTTCCAAAATATGAACCGATAGATCAAATCGATTTATTAATTATAAAAAAATATTGTCTTCCTCTTCTCTTGTATATAATATCTTTATACTCATATTCATTATTATGAATTGCAAAATAAATTATGAAATGTAATTTTGAATCCGTATAAAAAACTATAAACGTCACATAAAATTATGGGTTCAAATACTTCAAAATATAAATTACAGTTTCGCTGAACAGCTGAAAGTCAACACTTTGTAGAAACATCTTACTCGAACTTGACGGCCAGCAGTTGAAACTTTGCTCTTCGGTTTCCTGCTTCGTCGGAATGATTAGTCAGATACCGGCAAAACTTCCACTTCCTCATCATTATTAGACTAGTTAAAGTCCAACCGTGAAAGTTTATAACGCTTCCATATGGGATTGTGCTTAAAATAAGTTTTGTCTTTGAAATATAACTTTATTTCAATTTTATTTTAGTATCCCAATCGACAAGGGGTTAATAATTATTTAAGTCCATAATTAAGTCATAACTTTAATTCTAACGCAATATGACTCAAAACGAAAGTGTTTAAAGAAACATATTTATTTTTAGGGCATATTTGCATAAACGATTGACTGATTGAACCCATGGCAAACACAATCTAACATTTTATAATATGTTGGAATGAAATATTAAGGAATTCATTAATAAAAAATTCATTCATCTCGGAAAACGGTAAGGACATCGAAAAAAAATCGCAGGAATATTTTAAATTATTTAATAAAAATATAGGATATCGAATATTTTTTTTTATTTTTAATAATGTTCGTTAAGTAAAAACGACAGACATTAATTTTTAAATTTAAAGGAATAGCTTTTAAAATCTATAATATGGCACTTAATTTAAAAATGCAGTAGCATAATACCATAAACAATTATTTTAAGTGGACTTGTATTAAAAAGTAAATCAAATATGAGAAGATTCATATGAAAAATTAATGACATCTTGTTACGAATTCAATTAGTAGGATTTTTGTAAGACAATACCTGCACTTCGAGAGCACTTGCACACATAGCTAAATGTGATTATTGATATAAACAAATAAAATCATCTTACTAAAAAAATCATTAAAATTACATTAGTAAAAGTCCCTAAAAATTGTTCAATTAAATTAGACGAAAAATGGAAACTAAAAGTTGAAATCTAAAAAAGTAAAATCAGAACTAAATTTAACGCTAAATATTTAGACTGAGAATGTAATACGGTTCATATAAAAGAACAGAAACTTCAGAATGAAATCGTTTCAAATAATTACATAGCATAATATAATTTGCCTAAGAAAAAATTTCAGAAACAGAAAGCTTCACAAGTACGAGTATGATCTAAATAACTTCACCTGTGTCACCAAGAATAAATGTACCTTTTTTAATCGTTTTCAAATATACTAACAGATGGCGTTTCTAGGACTGTTTATTAATTTCTAATTCGTAATTTTTAATTTCTAATTCGTAATTTTTAATTTCTAATTCGTAATTTTTAATTTCTAATTCGTAATTTTTAATTTCTAATTCGTAATTTTTAATTTCTAATTCGTAATGACATAATTTTATTTACCAATTTATTGACAGGTAATTGCCACATTTCAGATATTCCGATGATATGGCCAAATAGATTTAATTGGAGGAAAAAAATAATCAGCAGAGTTCCGTATTTATTTACATCTCCAGAAATTTTTGATGCAAGACTAACAAAATAAATAATACAAGTTAATCAAAAATTTAATCAATAATTCTTATCGACCAGCAAAATCAAATTTATCTGACACTAAGCGACAAATTTAGCCGACGTTTGACATATATTCAATACGTTAGTAATGTCCAGAAAGACTTCTGTCTAGTACGTGGTAGGCAATACGGAACCCCGATTGATATCGACTCTTATTAAAAAAAATTAATATTTGACACAAATATGTAATGAGTTCCACAATCTTCTGATCTTAGGTCGTGGATCGTAGAACGTGTTAAACTTCGCGAAAAATGAATACTTAAAAATCATGTCAATGAATATTTAATTTATTTATAATTTATTTTTTTATCTTTCGCTAAATATACAAATTTATATGTATTTAGGTTCAAAAAGCTTAAATTCAAGACACGATCAACATTTTTAAAATATTTTCACATTAGACAATACGTAGTAGATACTTGAATATAGAACTTCCTAGGTACACTTTACTAACAGCTCTAACTCTCTGGATATTTATAATGTTGTTCACAGTTCCAAATAAGTAAGGCATGGACTAAGCAACTGAGTGAAGTTCGACTTTCAAATAGACAAAGCTATAGGCAGGTTGTAGTCTACAAGTAATAATATATGAATTTGAATGTTTATTTTTTATATTTTCTTTGTTACTTGAAAGCCTACACAATTAATTTAACTGCAATTTTTCAAAACAACCTTTAATTGTCTCATAAACTATTAATTTTCGGCATTAAACCGGCAGGTTTTTAAATTCTACGTTGGCCAATATTTATTCTATCCAAATTCTGAATATATCCAATATGCAGCAAGGAATTCAATACTCGTGATAAAGAATTTATCTGTGAAACTTACTGTAAAAATCAATAGAAATAGTGTCCCCAGTAAGATTTTAAGTCACCCGAGTTATTTAATTAAATATAACATTAAAATATTTGCAGCAAATATAGTTATAATGGAAAATTATCTAGATCTCTGTTATAGTTAAGCGTGACTTTTTCTTAAATGACACACCTTTATAAATAAGGTTGATACTATATGACACAACCAGAAAAGTATTTCCATAACTTTTAGTGAGACACTAGAAGTATCCCGTAAGGACTATATAAGTAAGAGTTTATATATATATATATATATATATATACATATATATACATATATATGTATATATTTATATATGTATATACATTTATATATATATATATATATATATATATATATATATATATATATGTATGTATATATATACATATTTATATTTCATTATTTTTTAAAGCACAAGAAAAAGAAAACTATCTCCAACATAACTAATTTCTAATCTTTAATTAATATAGCTAATATTAATTACGAATAATATTTGTAAAAATAAATACTGTACATATATAATACTGTATATGACGACAAACCGCTTATAATACTCATAACTCAATTTCCCTTCGACTTATATCCCGTGTTATTTATATTATTTTTCCATCTAACAGCGTAACTGGTACTAATATTGGAATTTAAAAAAAATCACTGATAAACATGCAAAAATAAATGTGTAAACAAGTTCACTTCAGAATAACTTAAAATAAAATGACTGTTAATATTTAGTGAACAAAAACGACCTATTTGTTACTGTAATTACATTTCATTTTCTCCCTAGTGTGGAACTCAATATTCATTGCGATAACACTTCTATTTTTGATAAGCAGAGATAACACGTATTCGCTTATAGTCCATCGATAAGTACTTACGATTTATGAATACTTTCGGTGAAAAATAATTGCGGTTAAAATAAAAGGAAGTGAACAGTATCAAGTGTGGTGACTAATAAACAATGAGTGTGCTCACAAATATTTATGAACAAACAAATACATTAATCATATCATGCGCAGTCATATCCGCTCTTCATTACTACAAATCTTTTTTGTACTTTTTTGCACTCGATGTTTTAAAATCAATAAACTTTTACAATGTTTAACTACTTTATCGATAAATAGCCATTTTTTATAGTCATCGCCACTCTTAATAGCGGTGGCTATCAAAAATATCAGCAATTTTTTATAGCCACCGCAAATGATGAGAGACAACATTTAAAAAAAATTCGAATTGACGATAGAAAATAAATTATGAAAAGTATATTTAATTTCCTTTTTTCTATTTGTCTTTTATTCAGAATTGTTTTGTTGATGAGAACAAATTTATCTTATAACAGATAAAAGATTAAAAACATGACACTAAATCCCTATTTAGTAAAATTTGTCAAAATTATTGATTTTTTATACTTAAAAAATATTTGTAGCCAACAAACTAAAATGAAATGTAAAATGGAAGAAAACTTTTATACTCCTCCAAAAACAACGATTTGTTTTTCCTTGAAATTTATTTCCTCTTATCTGCCTCTAATTTTATTTCTTTACAGACTTTTAGATCGCAAAAATGTTTTAAAAATTTGCACGGTTATAAAAAGGTAGAGCTAATTTTTTTTAAATTTATTTTTGAGTAAATAAAATTCTAGAAAAAAGGTATAGCCGTAAAGTGCTGTTTTAATACTTTCTAATTTTTCTGAAGTAGGAGCGTAAACTAATTTCTTAAACGAAAACATGACCCCGCTCAGTACTATAAAAATTATACCGAATACAGGGCTTGTCACTGTATACAAAATGACCAACTATATTTAAATCTATAATATTTCAAAATACGCATTTATAACCACCCGCAAATATTTTTCGTGGCTTAATATCTTTCCCTTAAGCATTTTCAGAATATTTCTTTCTTTCGACGAATTTCGTAAACGCAAAAATTAACCTGCTCAGTACTATAAAAATTATACCGCGTACAAAACGTGTCATCGCGTACTAAATTGCCAACTGTACTTAAAAACTAAAATATTTTAAAATATGTATATTTCCTGCCACCGCGAATGTTTTTCGTAGTATCTTTCCCTTAGGCGTCTTCAGAATATATCTTGCTTTCTCCAAAATATTTGGTATTTTATTCGAATTATATATTAGATATAATTCGAATAAAATACCAAATATTTTCAGCCACGTTGACTTATCCTCATTCCTGAAAGTAAAATTAAAAATTTGTCAAGTACGAGTAGAACTAGCACTACAAGGGTTCCACAATTAGGTTTTTATAAAACATAGTATTTCTATTAAACTATTTAAAAATATTAATATTTCACAACGTAAACATATTGCCTACTATATCTTACACAGCCCTAAAAGCATAGTGCATATTTAAATAATGTTATTTCTCGCCTTGTAAATATATACATTTATTGCCTGGTATGTATTTCACAAACATAATAAATATATATTTTAAAATACAGTCATTTTTGCCGTTGATTTAAGTCACTTACATGGAGTTTCTATAAACTTTTTACAGATTAAACTACATGTCATAATTTAAACGACTGTTACTCGTAAACTAGTAGAACCTACTAAGCAGTAATAATTTCGCTCTTCATTTCGTTATATATATATTGCGAGTATTTTTTACATAATCAAAGATGGGGAATTAAGCAGTAGACCATTTAAAACTTAATATTTCGTAAACAGCCTCCTACGTCAAAAAAATATTCATGAAATGCCTCCAATATTTTTGGAAGACCTATGATATCCTGTATTTTTAATACAGGATATCATAGGTCATATCATAGGTAAATTTACACCACTAGACATATTTTAGAGAAAACTAAAGAATACAACACAGACACCTACCTCCTATTTATTGACTTTAAAAATGATAGCGTCAACCGAGAAAAACTACTGGAAGCTATGTTGGAGTTTAACATCCCAAAGAAGCTAATCAGTCTCACTGTAATGACTCTGAAAAGAGTCTCAAGTAGAATAAAAATTTCGTCAAGTCTCTCAGAACCATTTTTCACTAAAAAAGGCGTTCGACAGGGAAATTCCCTTTCTTGCCTACTACTTAACATCGCTTTGGAAAAGGCCATTAGAGACTCTGGATTGAACACAAGTGGCACGTTCCTGCAAAGGAGTGTCCAACTTCTCGCTTTTGCTGACGATATTGATATCATAGAAAGATCAAAACGCTCAGTTATTGATGCTTTTGTAGCGTTTGGGAATGGGGCAAAGAAAATGGGACTTGTTATCAATGAACACAAAACAAAATTTTTAGTATCAACAAATAAATTTTCTGATCTATCTTCTCTGAAGATACAAAATTACACTTTTGAAACTGTAAAACAATTTAAGTATTTGGGAACTCTGAACTCATGTTGCAATGATCTGAATTTACAAATAAACAATAGAATCTTCATGGCTAACAGAAGTTTTTACAACCTTAGAAACCAATTCAAATCCAAGTTTATTTCTATTACGACTATGTTAGGCATGTATACAACTTTAATCAGGCCTATACTTCTGTGTGAAAGCGAATGCTCGACCCTCGATAAAACAGAGGAAAAAACTACTCATTTTCGAAAGAAAAATTTTGAGGAGTTTTGGAGCTATTCAAGAGAACATGTGGAGGACTCTTTACAATTATAAAATTTTCAGAAAATATGATAAATACGGTGGATCATAAAAGCATCACGTATTAGGTGGCTTGCCTATCTTTACAGATATGATGATATAGGCGAAAAGGACGATCACCAAAACGTCGGCTAGATAACATTGAAAAGAACCTTCAACTAATTGGAGTAAACCGGTGGAGGACCATCGCGCCAGACAGGGTCAGGTGGAGGAGGATCAGACAGTCAGCCTTGGCATGCAGATGGCTGTTGTCCTTTTATTGATAGATGGCTTATAATAAGGGGTTTCGTCAACCGTTTATTAAATCCTCAATATATATATAAATATATATATAAATATATATATATATATATATATATATATATATATACATACATGTACATGTGTGTGTATATCAAGAAGTTTGATGTGACCGTTTCCATTATAGTCATGTATACTTGCGTGATTACAGATTGTATATCTAATAAAATAGAACCTTTAACAAAACTTATTAATTTTTAGAATTAAATAAAGGATATTTTTGAAACAATTACGCTCACAAATCCTAGCAGCCGCTTACCAAATTCGAAACCGAACACCAAAATTGCCAGTATTCCCACAAGTATCGGCATTATTACAGCAAACTATAAAAATCAAACTATAATATTTTACAGCAAACTATAATATATTACAGCAAACATTAATATATTTCCATTTGCTTTTCATTTCGATCTGAAGTTTGTTTACGGCTCCATTCAATCAGGAGTCGCCACTAACTTTTATCGAACGACTTTAACAAGCACAATCATGGGGAGGCGGCAAAAAGTTTAGCCAGCGATATGGCTAATCAATTCCACCAAGTTGCTTCTCAACGCCGTATAGGAAAGTTTGACCCGAACGTTGTCGATGAGTTTTTCCTTAAGAAAGATTTTACTGCATTCCGAAAGCTTAATTTCGGTTACAGTATTTTGAGTGAAAATAATTTTACCTTTGATAATTTTCGCACAGTTAAATAAATAATTTACAACTTGTTCACTTCGTGGATGCCATATATACAAATGTTATTGATACCTCATAGTGTTTTTTTATTATACATATCAATCTTAATTCAATTACTACTTGTAGCATGACGTTGTTATTAATACAAATATAATTTAAGTATGAATACCTTGATAGTTCAGAGGACTAAGATATAAGCTACTATTAGATATATGTATGTATACTATAGTAAAAATTAGCCGATTAGGAAATAAAAAATATATATTTTTCATAGCAGCATTGAATAATGAACGGAGTTGTCATTAAGCTTTCAGGGTAACCGTACAGTACGGTACTAACAAAATATAAAATTTGGTATTTGAAACTAAATACTAAATTTTATAAATACATATTAATTAATAAATATATGTAAAATAGATTAGTACGTATATAAAAGTGAAACATTTCAAAAACCCAACTTTCTTTCACGAGATTCATTTAGAATGAATGATGAATGTTTGAGACGGATGTTGCGGTATGAAATATCTATATCATTGTCGCCCATATAATTTTGCTCTGTTAAATTCACGTTCAACACGTATTTCTGTATTATCTACTTGTTTGTGTTTATTGATTTGTTTAAGAACTTTTTTGTCAGTTTGAATGGTTACTACAATATTTTTTCACAAACCATCTTCGCCATAGGTGATTACAATGTTTCGCTCTTCTGGCTATAAGTTTCTAGATAAAGTTGCAGAAAAGGAATAAAAAATAGAATTAAAAAATAGATAATAAAGCAACATAACTAAAATAGTAAAGAAAATATTAAATGTTTAAGAAATTTTTCAATTAAAAAAATTACCTGAATGTTTTTTTTTAATTGGTGTTTATAATTGACTTTGAAGATGTCTAAAAAAATTTATGTTGCGATTAATTTAACACATTTCTAGTTTATATCTTTTTTCTTGAAATTTGAATTATTTATCCCAAAAACTTTAACAGTAATATTATACAACGTAATAACAAACAAAAACTTGCAGATTAAATAAAATGTTTGTAGCCGTGTTCCCATTCCAAGTTACAAATTCTTGTCTGATTAATAAAATTATCCCTTATCTAAAATATAAAACAATTAAGTAATTTCGAAAGTCCTAATTTTTATATGGTTTGATTCAAAAATATTTTCATTTATATATGATTTCCATGATACCAAATAAGGCGTATATTAAAATTAATACGCTCCAATATAATATTCTTTATAGTTTTCTATTTTTCCATTTCCATACGCATAAAGTTTAAAGTCAGGAATTATTAATTTAAATATAGAGGTGTAAGTAAAATTTTACTGTATATTACATACTAGCCGTGCCCACAACTTTGTTCGCGTGTAATTAAAAAAAATTTGTTCTTTTTTCTTTTATATGTTACTCCTGGGTATATAATATTACCTTATGAAATTTCATCAAAATGTGTAGATTTTGCATGATACCTGCTCAAATTAACATTCAGGCAGACAAAACAGTTTTTCTGGCTTCTATTTTCATTATATACGCTAATTCAATCACTTTTTTAAATGTTTTCTATATACAGAATTCACTCTGTTACAATTTTATTATATGCTCAGATAACTTTAAAAATCATAGCCCTTTAATCAGTTTTGACTTTTTTCGTATAAACCGCATTATTATATAATAAAACAGAATGTTAAAAATAAAGTAAATAAATTATACTTGAAACCGTTATCCATTATTAATTTAGCCAAATTGAAAATAAAACGTAAATTTAAAAAAATAAAAACAATTGTAAATAACATATCAATAATATTTACATATCAGTATATATATATATATATATATATATATATATATATATATATATATATATATATATATATATATACATATTTATATATAGATATATATATGTATATATATATATATATATATATATATATGCATACAAACATGTAAACATTTTGATATGTGTTTGTGCGTGTGTGTGTATATATAGCATTAGTAAACCAGTTTCTGTTGGTTTCTTAAAACAAAACGAAACTTATTTCTCAATAATAAAAGCCGAACCACAAATGTTGTGAATTATTTTCGTCTTTTATTGTCTTACTGTACCAATTAATCACACCTGCATATATAAATATTTATTTGAAATAACACTGTTATGACGCATATTGACTTACGAATAACAGCGCAGCAGATCCATTACATCCTTGTCAAAAAAACTTAGATACTCAAAAGACCTATAACTAAGCATTCTTCAATAAAATAATGAATAAGTAAAACCAATAAACAGTAAACAAGTGCCTGGACAAAACTATTTTTTATATAGTTTTTCTGAAATACTATATATAATATACGATCATATCAAACAGCATTGCGAAGTTCCTACATCCTATTGAAACCCATTTTCAAATTTTTACGAATTAATGAGTTTGTTATGTCATTAATCAACGTTTTCAGATACAGAACTTGAATTCGATTCAATCTTTATTAGCTTATCCCTATTTCTGAAATCTATAACCATACTTATTTGGAATTAAATATGAGTATTACACAAACCGCAGTGTAAATACACACACACACACACACACATTATATATATATATATATATATATATATATATATTAAGTTATATATATATATATATATATATAACTTAATTTTATTTTTTCAATTTTGAACTAAAATGGTAAAACTTCTTTATAAATATTTCATATTACATAAGTATCATTAATATTATGCAAATTTGTATAACAGTATCAATACGTTTTAACATCAGCGATGTATAACTTGCAAAGTTGTATGGTTAAATTATATAAAATAAGTTTTAATTTTGTATTTCAGCACAGACGAGTAAGATACAGTTTATATATACAGTTTTGTATAGATAATTAGAACTTTATACATAAGGTGAGTAATTTAATCCCTCATTTCCTAAGCATTATGACACGGAAATGAATTCTCAGCCAATTAGTCACAGTCGACTTCCTTTCTGTTTATAGTCGGATATGCTATGTTTCGATGAATTATGACACGGAAATGAATTCTCAGCCAATTAGTCACAGTCGACTTCCTTTCTGTTTATAGTCGGATATGCTATGTTTCAATGAATTGTGAAATACCCAAGTAGATATTGATACTGGAAATAAAGCAATCTTATCTTCACTTATCATTGACAAGTCTTATCGACGCGTGAAGTATTACGCAAACAAACATATTTATGTTATATTATTTACACAGTATCTTAAAACTACAAAGTCACAATGTAACGGTTTCATTTCTTCTTTAAAATATAAAACTAGAATTCTCTTATCCATTCATTTGCGCATCTCATAATCCACAGATCATTTGCAAACATACTCAGAGATGAATAATATATAAACTTAAAAAATATATAAAATACCTTAAATACCCAAAAAACACTTAAAAATATGCTCAAAATATAAGACGGCTTTTTTTCATTTCATAGTAACATAAAATGTATGTATATTTTGAGTTTCATAATATATTTCATGTTTATATTGTCAGTAGTAGAATAGTCGAAAAATAAAATGCAATTAAATGTACGGCCCTCCGAACACAGATCAACAAACTATCAAATGAAACTCTCTTTTAAGTTGCAAAACCATTTGAGTTCTTCAACTTTACATTTTGATTGACATTTCAAATTGATAGTTTCATATGTCAAGCGGATTGGAAAATATAGTATTCCGGTATTTTCTATATTAAATACTATACTTTTATCAATATTGGTCCTTAGTTTATTAAGTGATCGGATGTGACAAGGAAACATGTTACATTAATATTATTATTGGTATCTACGGAGTAAAAAGCAAAAAAAATTGGGTGCAACATGTACAGAAAAAAACATAAAATGCTATTTCCATAGCAGCTAATTTACATACAGGGGATTGACTCTAAGTTGTTAACTTTCCGTA
Source organism: Druceiella hillmani (assembly GCA_039881145.1). Classification (NCBI taxonomy): domain Eukaryota; kingdom Metazoa; phylum Arthropoda; class Insecta; order Lepidoptera; family Hepialidae; genus Druceiella; species Druceiella hillmani. Next base: position 86,131,171 of record JAYKKI010000001.1, on the reverse strand, counting down.
GAATTGGAAGAGTCTTGAATGGACTTTCTTTTTTAGGCAACTACACATATTTCGTGAACTTTATTGTTAAACCATCCCTGCTTTAAAATTTTATGAATCCGAAAATTGATTCATTTTTCCGTTTGGCTTTTCCTTAATTACGTTTCAACCAGACGAATCAGTACCATATGTAACATGTATATAGCGGCAGAGTTATGTATAACTGCGCGACTGGATTTACGTGCATGAAATACAAATTCCATAAAAAATATTCCATATTTTTTATATAACCATACCTAAACGGTTAGGCTGATTACGTGCAAGGTGATGAAGACATATTTCATGATTTAAATAATAAACTATTTTTAACTCGAGAAATAGCATAATTTCAGTCAATAATAACTTAATTATTGAAGATATTTGGCGTTAATTTTGTAGAAATTTATTAATCACAATTAAATGAAAGTACGTGATGTAGTATTATTTCTACTTTCTTTAAGTTCTTTACCACGACGTAGGTTTCGTTGTATTACAACATCTTCAGGTGGGCTATTAGCAAAGTCTTTCTAATAAAATCTTTGCTAATAGCCCACCTGAAGATGTTGTAATACAACGAAACCTAGGTCGTGGTAAAGAACTTAAAGAAAGTAGACATAATACTACGTCACGTAGTTTCATTTAATTGTCAATATCTTAATTATTTTTTTTTACTCAATAAAAATGTAGTACTGCAACATAGCAATAGATGGCACAATTTGTATATTAAACCTATGCTTATTTATCTCGAGAGCCCAAATCCTCAATCCCACCCGTCTTAATATAATACCAAAGCTGGCAAATCCGCGAGCAAAGCTGGTTTCGTAATAATTTACAATGCTACTACATATGTTGAACAAATGAATCACTGTGTATAGACAAATATTTCTCATAAAACAAATAACATATCTCATCAAACTCTGCAACTAAAGTCGATTTCAAAACTGCGTGCCCAGTTGCATCGTACCGATCGCTTGCTGATAGGAATGTGCGATGTTGATTGATGTTCACGTAACATCGATGTTAAAAAATCAAATACCGGTGTATTAAAATCAATAATTAAATACATAGAACACAGGAACATCGATTTAATTTGAAAAATAAATTAAATAATTTGCGAATATTAATATTTGTGAACGCCTTTAACGTAAATATTACATAAAATTTCCGAACGCGTTATAAAGTGTTAAAAGAATGACATCTGCTTCATATGTGCTTTTTTATTTGCAGCCAGGTCATCGTGGTTCTTTACATTATTTTTTTTCCTTCGTTCAGCAAATTTATCGATATTAATTAAAATTTCATTTCCCAGTTCGATAGTAATTGATTATCGATTATATTTCGGCGTCGCTCATCCCTATTATATTCTCTAGGAATTATGTTATATGAAACCTGTTTTAATCTCAGTTACTAACTAGTCGAACCGTGTGCTAAAAGTCTATGTTCATCTCACGTGCGTCTCATTTTATTGCTATTAGGTCAAAAATATTGAATAAAGAAACAAGGAATTTATCTGGCAAATAAAATAGAAAAATTACTGCAAAAATATAGTGACAAAATAATTTTAATAGTTTTACATATTTGAGTCAAAATTATATATTTTTACACACATTGTGAATGAAAAGACTATTCCATCCAGCCATTCCTTTGTCCACTTCTTTGGTAGTAGTTCCAAGTCATTTAACTGGTATAACGTCCCTAAAAATTTTAAGCAGGGATGCGTTTCATCCATATGGATGTAACACACTGTTTAACATTTTTGCTACTCAATATATTCACAATGTCTAATAAAACAAACTTCTCACGTGTACTTAAAGAAATAGTTCCATTAAATCTGTAAAATAAAAAAGTGATGGTCATTATAAAGAATAAATTGAAATCGGCATACGAAAGAAAGAAAGAAATTTTGGGTAAAGATTTGTTTCAATATATAGAAAGTTTATTTTCTATTAAAGGAAAAATTTTGAAACTATGGAACTATATGGTATAATAGATGACTATATAAAAATGAATTTGGTTTATTCCCATCTTATAATGGGAATAAACTAAATGTATGGAATGAACCAAATATATAAAAAAGAGCGGGTATATCTGTACATAGTGATATATTAATGAGCAATATTTATCGTGAACGTGATGTCGAAGAAAGTGTAATTAAAATTATAAAGAAAAGAATGTTGTCAAAATTTGATTATATTAAAGACATGAATCGTGGAAGTTTATAATGGAAAAAAATTTGCATAGATCAACTGATTCGGTAAAGAAAGCATGAACATAGAGGCATGGATGAATCAAATTGAGGAAGGGCTGAAGAATGGTGTGTCAAAGATATTAAAGCTTGAATAAGAGTTGGTGCAGCGAAAGAATTATATCAGTATAGATAAGTATGACATTCTATCATCGTTGCTGTTACTATCTAGACAAAAGATTAAGCGCGTGTTAAGTTCAATTAGTTTAGCCTAGGCAATATCTCTTTGTCGTGTTAATGTAATTCAGACTGCGACTAAACAAGTATCGTCCTAAGCAAAACTAAATAAGCCATTGTGGATGACAAAAAAATGTCGGGTGGTAATGCTGGGATTTCCCTAGCGCCTTAACCTAACCAAACTTAACATAAACAAGCCTAACCAAGGCTAACCTAACTGAGTCTAATCAGATAGGATATTAAAATTTAGGACTGCGGACACAAATAATTTAATAAAAATGGAATAAGGTTTTATGAGGTACGCTTATATCAAAAACTTTATCACAAATCTATGTAATCGCAAAAAAAATTCTACGCACTCCCAAATGCCATCAAAGTAATTAAAGTAAAAATTTAAGTACACATTTCTTTTCAATTTACATTTTAAAAAATTTGATTTTAATAACAATTTTATTAATATTATTGCATTTGATTTATTATATATGCATTTACATATATATATATATATATATATATATATATATATATATATATGTGTGTGTATATATAGATATATATATGTATGCATATATACTTATAAATATGCATAACTATCTTATCATTTAGAGAAACTGGTGTAGAAACTCAAAACTTCTTGAAGTGATAGAGTATGTTGAACCGCATGTAGTGCAATAATTAATACTAAAAAAAATTAATAAAACAATTTTAGAGGAGGCAAGTGAAGAAATAGAAAAATTAATTTCTTATTTTCATAAAATTTTATATATTTAATATATTTAATTTATATATTTAATTTTATATATAAAGTAGTATAAATATTTAGGTTTAATGAAATAATTTGAGAAGGTGTGCAAAATTCTTTCAGATAAATAACCTTTTTTTATTAAAGTTAAGGAAATATTTAGTCGAAAAAATTAAACCAAACTGAAACATAAAATCAAAGATAACCTTATTGCCTGGAATTACCAAAATAAAGTTTTTTTCATTACGAAAATAAAATTATTACTCGCAAAATAAAGCCAATCTTAAAAATTATCTTATATATTGAGATCCATCTTTTTTCCATATAAACACATGAAAAAGATAGAAAACCAGCAACCTTTTAAAAAAAATGATCGACGAGGATGGGATTCGAACCCACGCGTGCAGAGCACATTGGATTAGCAGTCCAACGCCTTAACCACTCGGCCACCTCGTCTTATGGCTGTAGCGTCGAAATGTTCAAAGCGACATATTTTGTTTTTATCAAGCGTTTATTATTCTAAAGAAGTGCTTCGATAAACATTTCCGTACGCCTACTTAATTTAAATGATAATACAATTATTGTTAAAAACACTTAGGCAATCGGCGCTAAGTAGAACACGCTTAGAGGGTAATGAAACAATATACGGTATGTTTCATTATTTGCTTAGCATTAACATGTTAAGGGCGGGATCTGAACTGATTCCCTTTACTTGAGAAGACGGCGCTGTTACATTATCTCGCTACTGACGGCGCTGATCTGAATTCAATTATATATAATTTATTCATTGCGCTTCTCTTGTAAAGACATCAGTGCAAAATGTGACAAAATTTATTAGCACCACTAGTGGCGGGTAATAGGGTAATTCTATATGTCCCAACAGTGGTAAGTCGCATCCCAAATGTGTTAAACTCTGAATTGCATTTCACCAACTTTTATCTCGTGTTATTATGCGAGTGTAGCGTGATAATGTTTAACTCTCGAGTCCGTGGAATTCTTGAAACAAATCCAATCATTTAGTCTCTTAATAAAATAAAGAAAAACCTCTTCTTAATTCATCTTTATTTCTTTCCTCCAAATAGCATAACTGTAATATTCGGATGGAATTACTTTTAGTCAGGCACTTTTTTTTAATTTCTAAGTATTTATCTCAACCGGTCGAATTTGCGTTTAGTGATATTTTCTGCATCTATCTGTAAAAGGAAATTATAGTTTATTTCGTCATTGCCGTGGTGTGTTGGGTTGATCGCAAGGCATACAGCCTTTGACGATGCGGCGCACCGCGAGGACCGAGGTTCGATTCCCGACCGTTCTTCGAACTGGACTGTTATGTTTGACTGTAAGAGATTGCTCTCGTAGCAATAAGTCCGCCATATGTATCAATTAGATACATTAAAGTAGATAAATAAATATTCAACTGCTTGCATTGCTCACTTGTTTTTTCACACATTTATATTAATCAACAGATATTGAGATACGCCCCCGGTCTTGATGGATTTTCAGCTCCATTGATCGCTTTACGAATGCGATTATAAAACTGCTTGTTGATCCACGATCGATTATATGATGTTAATTCTAATCGTTATGATTTCTTTGCTTTATTCGTTTTTGTTTATCTTATATTTTAAAATAATTTTGTTTACTTTTTGTATTTGCAGACAGATTGCCATCTTGTCATTTATATTATGGGTAAACACTATGTGACTTGAACTGCCAAGTGAAAACAATTTTATGATTGTGTTCACCAAGAATGTACCACGCATCATAAATTTCAACTAGCCTAATAAAAAAGTAATAATGATCCGACACTTAAAGCCTAAATTCGTCAAGTCAATAATGATCCGATACCTAAATACTAAAAGTCTAAATTCGTCAAGTCAATAATGATCCGACACCTAAATACTGAAAGTCTAAATTTGATTAGTCAGCTAATAGCAGCCGGACACAGCAATTAACACCGCTTGCTTTATCGTAGGTACACCGTAAGTAATATTACTCCGAAGATTGTCACTTTGAAGACGTCTACCGTTTTGTAAAAATTAAATTTAATGGATCAACAATTTACGCCAACTACGAAACATAAAATAAATAATAGTCCAATTATGGTAAGATATGTTTAAATATCTACTTTTCATTATAAAATTATTTTAGTTGCATTAAAACATTTTATCTCTGGGTACTGCGTAGAATAAAAAACGTGCATTCGAAACGAATACCATAAAACACGGTAATTATAAATTAGTCAGATGAAAGCAACCCACGAACGAATAGCAGGAATGTTTAATTAATATTTTGTGAACATAAGGGGTTGAAATTATACAACAGATCTTTATATCAGACAACGATCAGAAAGTAGTAGTAAAAAGATGAGTAGAAGAGAAGAGAAAATTAATGTAAGCTATTTACTGTGATTGTTCGAAGCTGCTAAATTAACCATACAAAAATATTAGTACAAAATATAGTAGGTAGAAAGTATTAGTACAAAATATTATTTGTGATAAATAAAAGATTTTTTTGCCGTAATCCGTCAAATTATAATGTCTCCAATATTAGATAACATCAGATTTCACATTTAACTAAATATATAATTATTTCAAATTTACTATAATATTGATTAGAATAATGAACTAAATTTTTTTACAGGAGCAAGGTTTGTCCAAAAAGTTCGCAAGCGTTTATCCTATTTTACAATAAAACGACAGCCTCGGAATAACTGAATCAAAACCAAAATTCCTTACGTTTTTATGTACTAATATTAAGTTAGACTCAATCATTCTAACACCAGTTGATCTACAAACATGATGTCAAAATTGATAAATGTAAACGTCAGCGTCGGAATAACTGAATCAAAACCAAAATTCCTTACGTTTTTATGTACTAATATTAAGTTAGACTCAATTATTCTAACACCAGTTGATCTACAAACATGATGTCAAAATTGATAAATGTAAACGGTGGCGTCGGAATAACTGAATCAAAACCAAAATTCCTTACGTTTTCATGTACTAATATTAAGTTAGACTCAACTATTCTAACACCAGTTGATCTACAAACATGATGTCAAAATTAAAATATACAAAGCTAGTCAGGCTTGAATAGTTTGATTAATGAGCTACCGTTCTTCACAGCATAACTCTCCGAAAATCACATCATTAAAAATCGAATCTTATGCAGACAAAATAATTATTGTATCTTAATTTACTTAATTATTTAATAACTTAATTATTATAATGTAATAATAATTAAAGTAATTATAACATTTCGTTGCCATTCCTTCTATTATTTTCAGTTTTATTTTATTTATCTTGCTCAAATCCTTCTACTAATAAATAATAATTACTAATACTAATACTAGAATACTAATACTAGATACTAATTACTAGAAATCGTCTAAATAACCTGTATGATACGTATAACGAATCTCTACATATATTCACTCCTCCATTATATATTAAGTAATTTTAGCAATCCCTTACGTCTGAGCTCATAAATTAACTTAGCTGTTAATAGCCTTGAATCACGTTATAAAGGTGTTCTCGCTTATTCTGAAGCGTTAGTATTATAACACACTTACTGCACATTTTATGGAATAAATAGCACTTACTATATAATGCGCTGCTGCGTTATTACGTATCTTTAAGGGTCGTTTCGAAAACTCCTGACTACATTTTCCCTTCTACTCATTTTATAGCCTATAGTTTTCCTCAACACCACCTGCATATATATGTACCTATAATCTTATAAATTATGTCAATTGCATTCTGCTTATAGCGATAGATATTTTATACATTGTATTTTGGTTAGTTAATAGTGCATTCTATATTTATAGCTAACAATATGTATCCCTAGAATACGTTCAAGTTCGTAAATAAATTAATAGGCAGTTTGTAATGATATATTTTATGGAACGAAACTTTTATATCAATTTTCAACCGGGATATCTGCTATAGTTATCTAAAGAATAATTGTATATTTTTAGTTCGAAGGCAACGAAAAATTATAACAATTGCACAAGAATATTTTCCTGATTCCTCTAAAATTTCGTAATCGAAATTGCACTCTCTATGCTGAATGTGCACTCAAAGTTAAAGTGTTAATATCACTGAACAAAACACCTACAATGATTCATCACATAATATACACGTGTCTTATTTCTTCCCGTAAAACTGCAGTTTTAATTATATCTAGTTTTCGAAGTCAGAAAATATTTTTTAACTTATTTATACCATGATAATAAGTTCCACAATATGAACTAGCTATAAAATGAATATTTATAAACATAATAAGTTCCACAATATGAACTAGCCATAAAATTAATATTTATAAACCTAATAATAACTTCCACAATATGAACTAACCATAAAATGAATATTTATAAACCTCATAATAAGTTCCACAATATGAACTAGCCATACAATTAATATTTATAAACCTAATAATAACTTCCAAAATATGAACTAGGCATAAAAAAAGTTTGGTAGAAAAAAAAAACTGCACCCGCCGTTAAGATTTGAAAGTGTTTGTGTTGCTGCTGAATTTTGCATTCATCTTGAAATAGAAATTAGAGTTCACCTGAATTATGACTAATAATTATATTAATAATTTCTTAACCCTACTTATCGCTCAAATCATTACCTCAGTAGTTCCTAATAGTAGTAAAATCTACATATTACTAAAGAGTTTCAGTTCAATTCATTAGTTAGAATTGAATAAATCAAACTGAAAACAAATATTATCTGTGCAAATTTAATCATTACATTACAACAAATGTATTAGTTAAACATAGTGATTGTAATGAAAACATTGCGCCAGTTGTGCGAGAGCAAACAGTTTTTATTGTTGCAATGAGCAAATTCAATTAAATTGAACAAACAACGTGGAAGAGCAACTAGCGACTGAACGTTGCTGGTATGTTTCATAAAACTATTGAAATCAATATTAATATCACTTTTATTGGACTGATTAATGTAAAATCAACAAGTTGAGGTTCGTACCGAAAATGTCTTTAATCAAACTAAATTTCGATTTCATTTCGTGAAACCTATCAATAACTGATACAGATATCCACTGTTTACTAAGTTTAATTTCCACCGGTAGCTGGTTAATAACTTGTTTTTCAGTATTTTATCGTTTCCTAATTAGCTGTTATTACCCAAGGAATATGTCAAAATATGTATAAGTACGTAGGGAGCAGAGGGAAAATGCATTCTCCTATGTAAACTATATTGTATATATATATATATGTATATATATATATATATATATATATATATATATATATATATATATAGATATATATGTATATGTATATTCTCCTATGTAAAATTATTAATTTGTTTACTAGTTTGCTACTAGCTTGATACTAAATTGCTACCTAACAAATATAATGCTAATGAACCAAGCGACATGGATATTTACTTCCAAAAGGATCAGATAAGTTTCAATAGGCATACAAATTATGCCGAAGAAAAATTTTACGCACTATGTTTTATAAGAATGAAAGATTGAAAAATGCTTCACAAAAATAATACATTTAGTATATAGCCAATATTTTATTATTATATTTTACGAGCCGTGGCTAAATTAGTTTATTATTAAAGAAACCAAAAACTACCAGAAGCCACTGACTGGTTGATCATAGATCATAGATGTCTATGATTTAATAATTAATGCAATTTATCTGTAATTATACTTATCATTAATAGCTATTGTTATTTTAATAACTTAGCAAAACATTAATTAAATCATAACTTATGATATTAATATATCAAAACATTAATTAAATCATTGGTATAACTTATGACATTAAAAAAGTAAAGAGCTACTAAAAGATGCAACAAAAATTGGTTACTAAATATTTCCTGTATTTTTTTCAATTAATCAAAATACTTTTTTATAATAACTAAAACGACAATAAAACATTCCATTATTTAATACATTTATAACTTATTACAACCATAATAAATCGATTCTTTAAAACATTCACAGAACATCCAGATTCATGATTTTAATTTTTCAATGATTCGCTGGCTAGTAGCGCGAATTTTGTAAAATAATTACGTAAGGCGATTAAATTGCAAACTGTGAACTCCATTCAAAAATTGCTTTACAGTATACGTACATAAGTACTTTGTGCAGAGACGTAAAGTAAATTTCTAGAATACAACTCCATATCGTAAAATGAATTCACCTAATTATGAACACGCATTGGCTCTAGGGAGAAACAAATATGTACACCAAACAACACTAGGTACTTGTTACGTACATATCGCCACAAGCATGCACTGCAAATATTTCAATGTATAACTTGCTGTGTACCTACTTATGGAAAAACAACGAAACTTTCCATATATTCACACTTTAAATAACCTGAAATATTTAAATTTACGAATTAATATCACAATTTCATTGGACAAGAAATAATTCTGGTCTAAACTTGATTTTATATATTTAGCTACGCGCTTACGATTCAGGAACTAATACATCGCAAATACATTTAAGAATTAAACATGCGAAATACACTAAAAGCTTACATTTTAATTCGCATAATAAAATTTTTCAAATGATATTGAATGTTAAGTCGAAAAAATTTTGTAAATGATTGATAACCACACCATAAAAATAACTAGTCACACCAAAGACAAAAATGGTTTCTTAATATAATTTCGTCGTTTCCACGTCTATCTATCCGAAGATCATAGTACCCTATCTTATTCAGATTAATATTAATTGTAATGAAATTTAACGGACCAGAAGACGTAAATTTCTCATCTGAAAAAATCCAAAAAAATGGGGTAACACCATTTTTTATACGAGAAATATAAAAAGGCGAAAGAAAAATTGTATAACAGCGTATACTTGTCTTAAGGCTGTAAAATAAAATTTTTATATAATGAAAAATAATATCAAAAATCATGGTTTAATAAAAATACTCCTATCTTTAAATGTTTAGACGTTTATATAAATATAACCAAAGAGTTTCCGACACTTTTCGAGTTCTTCTCTTATTTAAGAAGTATTTTAATTATATCTGGTAACAAACACTGAATACATTAAAAATATACATGAAAAAACACAAAGTAAAATTAAAAACAATCACATTTCATGAAACACAGCCAGAACGTTACAGCTAATTCGACACAAACATTGCCGTAGTATTTAATTCGCTTTGATTAATTATGACTGTCCGCTCGCTTCTCTCTCGTTCGCCTCGCGCTGCGCTCGACGCCAACTATACCAGCGTGATCAAATCTCGCAAGTTCGCTAACTTAATAATTCGTGTTTACTACCTGTGTTCATTAGTGACTTTATTAATTGGTTTAGCGAATCAACTATTCAATAATTTTCCAGGAAGCGTGGAGCATAATCGAGTTCAGCGGAAGTATTTCACTATAGAAGTTTTCCTTCGGGAGAACGCTGCATAACTTTTCACATGCTTAATATGATAATTTGAAGACAGTCTTTCTAATTTATCATTCGAAAGATATACGACCACAAGACTATTGTTCAACATAGAAGTTTTTTTTCTATTGTTTACTGTTTTCTAATTGTAAATCATAGAACCATTTAGCTTTTCAAAGACCCAGCCTTTTTTTAAAATTGTATCCTATTTCTGTAAAATAAAGGCCTTTTTCGTCGGTCTTCTTTTAGTTCAAATCAAAATTCAGAAAACTTTCTACGTATATTTGAATAACGAAACACACCTAGATGAGAATCGCACTTTTCTGTATAAGATTTTTAAAAAAGAACTAAATTGTCATATTTTTTCCAGAGTATATTGAAAAAACCACTCAAAACCTAGTCGACTGATACTTAAGTAAGTGCAACAAAAGCCTAAATTATGGACAGTAAGCTTTGACATACATTATACTATATATTTAAAAAAAAAACGTGTTTTCAATAGAAAAACACAACACTAATTTAAATAAGTACAGTGCCATAACGAAAGCTGCAATGCAATCACGAAATGTTTGCTTCCGCAAGTATTAAGGGATGGGTGTATATTTAATAAATACATATTTTGCGAGCAGTTAAACAGATTCTTTCAGAATCAATAACGATTTCTGACTGTCTTTACGAGTAAAAGTCTCTACCTCAACTAGTTTTGCTTCTAATCTTTACGAGAAATAAAATTAGTTGACGAGGAAAATTAGTTGAGAAAATTCAATGTTTGACCGAAATTCTGCAAAATATTTTTCAATATTTAACTTGCTCGGTTTACTCATTTTATGTACACTTTAATATTTTTTTGTGAAATCAAATTCAAATTTAAAAATAAACTATAAAAAAAATTTTGTTTCTAACAGAAATAAAGAGTATATAGTAAATAAGTTTGCGAATAGGACAGGATTGAAATTTTACTCGAAACATGAAAATTCGTACTATTTATTGTTTTTCTTTCCATGACAATTTTAAAAGTTTAAATATTAAAGATATATATTTCTATTAAACTATGTACAATTATTAATGTAATTTTCTATCATGTGTGCCCTAATATTTCTTTCACAGGTCTGAAAATATTCTGAATGACGCCAATTTATTGCTAAAATTATTAAAGTGATTTCACAACTCCATCGGTATAATTTTTCGGTAAACTTAGGTTTTTTTAACAGAAAAACTTGGTAAATTTAGGTTTTTTTAATATTTATCATTTTTATAAGCAATTACTTATGTAAAAGTCTGATTCCCACTTTCTATTTTCATAAAAGCGAAAACTTTCTGTTTATATCACACTTACTCCCTCCAAAATGCTTGATATCCTTATAAACTAGGCCTTTCAAACGGTACTCCAAATTATATATCGAATTTTAAATGTTTTTTAAATTTATGGAAAAAAAATCATAATATTGTTTCAGACAGGGGGGGGTAAAAATATGTTATTAGTTTACGAAATTTGAAGTTCCTGCGATTTCTCTAAAAAAAGGCTGTGATAGAGAAACAGACGGAGACATAAATGATATTGTAAGGGTTCCGTTTTTCCTTTTAAAAATACGGAACCTTAATAGTGAAATAAATATATAGGCTATTCTGTAATACCAAATAATATACCATACTTTGATATTAGTCTTATACATCACACATTGCCCCAATATAAATGAATGTATAATATGGAATGAAACAAAAATCAAGGCAGTCAAGAAAAACATTTGAAAATTGAGTAAATAAAATATTAAAAGATAACAAATTGCATTCACGTCTTTAGTTTACATTAACGCTAAGGATCATATCTTCAATTCTCGAATTCAAAGGAAAATATTCGAAGGAAAACAAAATATGTTTCTGGAAAAATGACTGCGACATATTTAAAAAGAAACTAAAAAAAATTTAATTTGTAACAGAAAGAAATTACTTATAGTAAAAAAATTGTTGTGAATGGGACTTGATTAAAAAATTTTACTCAGATCATGAAAATTCGTATCATTTCCTGTCTTATTCATTTATTTCGTATAAAGGATATGTATTTCTATTAAACTCTGTACAATTATTAATATAATTTTCCACCATGAATGGCCTAATATTTCTTTCACAGTGCTAAAAATATTCTGAATTACGCCAATCTATTACTAAAATAATTAAGGTGATTCCACAACTCCATCAGTATAATTTTTCGCGTAAAACTTGCGTTTAAAAAAACAATTTTTATAAAAGTTTTTATGCTTTTATAAAAATTGTTTTTTTCCTAAAAAATCACTCCTATCTTTCACTGACTATTTCTATAAATTCTCACGCGATATAAAAATGTACATTTCTAAAATGTTTATTTAAAACAATGCATACTTAAAAACTTCCAAAATGGTTGACACCATATCCACCTTATTAACAAAGTTGGGTACATCGATATACAAAGTTGGGTATAAAGTTTCAGTATATGTACGCCATCACATCTCTTCGTTATAAATAAATCGACCAGTACTGGTAACACTAAAAAATATTCGGTGCCCAATTTACATCATACTACACTCATTATGTTTGACTATCCATTTATCAAAGCTATTGTCAATTATCATACGGTAATATACCACATATAAACAGTCAAAGACTAACGTTCATACACCAATATTAAAAGCCATAATTATAGTAATCATTCAAAAGTGAAGAAATCCTTCAAAATAATTAAATAATTAAGTCTCGATTTCGGCGACTAATAGTAATTGAACCACGTGTCATTTTTGATCCGTCAAATATGTTAAAACAATGCAGATTTAATGTGACTTATTTAATGTATCCCCTTTATAGGAAAATAAACTCGAAAGGAAAATAAAATAGAAGTAACCGCTGTGATATGCAGCAGTTATTTTTTACGATTGCGAAACACGCTGGAAATATGAGTAAAAGCATCAAAAAACTTCATGCAATGTCATAGTCTGCTGCCTACCTCAATAATACGCGATAGTTATGGGAATAGCTAAGGTAGGTTAGGTAGGGCTCCCTCGTTGAGTACTGGATGGCCCAATGCATTGAATGTCTATTTTAAATTTTTGCACTCGATTTGGCGATGTATTAACATTTTCATGTTTTTCTTTCCTGTATGTTATTTTTTTCATATTATGATAAATTTACATAACAATTATGCAGTTATTTATTACCCCTCTTACTATTAATGGCTGTTTATTTTTACTTTTCGTTATTTATCGATAATTTCCCAGTTTCCATATCATGGTATTGAACAAGTATAAAATGTGTAATTATAATTTTTTTCAATTACCATGGAATATCACCTTGATCTGTGGGTAATGTCTTAACTGAAAGTGAGAAAAGGCTTGTAAAAACGATAAAATATAAAACGGTCCACTTAAAATTTAATTGAATTATGAAAATTATCCACAAGTATTAAAAACGATATAACACATGTTTAACTGCAACGATCGTAACCTTAAATGATTTAAATTAAAGGTCATTCTAAATGCGATCTTGAGATTATTTTTACCATAAACTTAACATAACTGCTATAATACTAATAAATAAGCACAAGTGAAATATATTACATTAAGTAAAAAGTCACAAAAAATAGAGCTAAGTGAAAAATAAAATGAGTGGAGATAAGATTAAGTTATTATGCATTGTTTGTAAAAAAAAATGTGCTGGTAATGCATACTATGTCAAGTAAGACGATGGAAATTTAATGATTATTTGGAAAGGAAAAGAAGCTTTGAAAACTATTGAAAAATGATGATCTGTTTTTTCTTTTCTTTATTTTTTAATTCCTTAAATTCTTTAATTCCTTTATTCATAAAATACACTGAACTTTCTTAAAAAAGTAGCTAGTATATCTACTAGTAAAATAAAATAGGCTGTATAAAAAAATATAATTACGTAATCATTCACAGAAGTGAATCAGTGAAAATAAATACAAAAAAATTATGCCACACCAAATGCATGGGTTAACTATTGCATGTCATTTTAATGCGAACTACGCGGCACCACGACAAATGTTAATAATCGGATCTGGAAAATTATATGTCAAATAATATTTACTCCGTAAACAAAAAATAAGATTAAATGCGTGTGATACTTGTGACAAAAGTAAAAAATTTAAACGAATGCGTTTGTTGGGTTCCATTCAAACTTAAAAATTCTAGTAAAAAAAGGAATAATAAAAACTCTCCAAGCTTAAACTACTTGACGCCATATTGACCTTCTCCTTTCCTTGAGTAAGCCGTACGTTACATTTTTTTTAAAACTGCATAACTAAATAATTTTTGGATATGATGTATTAATCTTCAAATTCCAAAAATTAAACAAAACCAGGTTTCAATATGACTTTTTACGAGCCACCCGTTACCCCCACCCTGCTTTCATTTTCACCGAGCGCGCGATGCTGCGTGGCGCTCCCGCGCGAATTATCACAACATTGTAACGTGGGGGATGCAGCGAGGGTACGCTCAGACGTGGATCCCACTCCACCTCTCCCGACACCGTTTCATTACTGCTACACCATGGTACTGCACCCTCGTGGGCTTCAAAAAGTCTCGAGTAGTCGCCGCGGCGAGCAGCTAATGGAAGGTGCGACTGATTGTTTTTTATTTGATACATTTTATGGAGGAGTTTCACTAACGTTGTTATTTAAGTAATATATTTAAACATTTTCAATCTCCGCATAATACTTGTCCCTTCATACTTTCATGTTATTATTCAAATATCCTAACATTTGTAAATATTTTAATGGTATTTTTCATCGAAGTATACGGATAGTTATATACTGGGTATCACATCGCACAAGTAAATATAGCAGCTATTGTCACGGCAAGATTTTTTTTGGTATTCTGTATGGGAATATCGCCTTGCGTAACGTAGTAATAATATCTCAATGTGATAAATGTTACTTTTTGTATCATTCCCCAATTAATACTTAGTTAATGTAATAGAACCTTATAAAATTTACTCAGTATAAAAAACTCAGTATAAATTTTCTCGTATCTTTCGCTTTTAATTTCAAATGTTGTCACTGTTTTCGATAAGTATGATATAATCGAGTTTACGAAAAAGAAAGGAAAAAGTACTTTTTAGGATAATATGTTTTTCTCTAAATTCAAGTTCAGATATGTTTTCTTCGATATTGTAGTGGAAAAAAATATAAAAGGTATAGGTTTTTATGACCCGAGTAAAATTTCAATTTGTGACCAATTCAATTTATTCGGTTTGGCACCAAACGCAGGAATTTGGAACGAAATTTCTCATACTATTCACAAAGAAGTAATCCTACAGTTTACTTTGAAAAAGTAATCATAGAATAAAATGTACTCTAATTCAGAAAGTACTATATTTGTCCTACATAAATTACCGATTTTTCGTCAATTAATCATCTCAATGTTTCTTTACGTACATATATACGTATACATGAATATAATCTAATATATGAATGTTACCTCGGAAACTTCTGAATCAATTTTGGTAAAACAGTTTTTCTTGAATAAAATACTTCTTTCTTTCCATTATAGTACCGTAACGATTAAGTAAGGTACAAAATAAAACAAAAGGTTTAAGGCTAAATTTTCAATATACGACAAATGATTATGAAGGCATATTTCTTTACGTGCATATATACGTAAACATGGATATAACCTAATTTTTTGGATGTGACCTCGGAAACTTCTGAATCAATTTCGATAAAACAGTTTTTATTTCACAAAATATTTTTTTCTTTCTTTTATAGTACTGTAACGAATACATAAGGTATAAAATAAAAAAAGATTTAAGGCTAAATTATTACGAAGGCTTATCTCGTTCAAATATGTTGTGATGTCATTTTGTCCTCGTTTTTACTTATTAGACATGGAAACATTAGAATAGTATCGAAAGTTTCAGATATTTATTATTTTATCTGCTCTTAAGAATGCCCACAAAAATGACTCTGCACTGTTACCACAACAAGGTGATTTATTAGTTACATATCGTGAAAAAATGAAGCAATTCCATTATAATTCTGATTATAATTAATATTATAAAAAGATGGTGTCTACGCGAGTACAGGACGTTGCATCAGATAGGGAGAGTATAAGCCTTAGCAATAATACAAGACACGAAATATTTTTAATTATTATTCAATGATGAGTCGAGGAGAATGATATAAATTGATTATAATAGCAAAGTATGAAACGTTTCGAAGTTTATTTTCACTCGTTTAATAAAATTAACTGTCGCTTGTGTTTTTTTTTTCTGAAAATGCTGATAAGGCAAATTTCCTTCAATTCTCGCACTCGCTAGTACTTATCTCTAGTTGAAGTCTCTATTTTCATATTGTTAACAATTGGATACTGCGTGTAAGCAAGCAAGTAGAAAATTTTAGTCTAAATATTGCAAAAAAGCACTGACTAGTCGAATGCAACTTATCTGCTGCGAAATCGCATAATATTTTTAAAGCAATATTTTAAATATGCAAAATTTTTAAAGTAAATATTTTGTAGTATGACAAAGAATTTTTCATCACAATAATAAAAATAATTTGCCGTAAATGGAAAGTTACTTGACTGAAAACAAAATCGAAAGAAAATCATTTACCACATTTAGACCGTTGTTCACTCCCACATGTTAGAACTTAAGTTTAAGTTTTAAGTAAATTATTAATAATAATATTTTCGTGATTATTTAGTATATATATATATATATATATATATATATATATATATATTTAGTATATATATATATTTATATATATATATATATATATATATATATATGTATATATATATATTGTATCATGTTAAGCACAAAGTTAAGCTATTACTATTTAATATTAATATTAAAAAAATGGATGAAAACTTCGAGCTTGCGTGAATAACAGTCAGCTTGCTCGCAAGACCCTAACTTGAAATATCTAAACTTCCCCATTTAACAAAAGATATTCAATTCCTAATGCAAAGGGGCAAGTATCTAAAATACATATACATCTCAAACGCGTGTCACTTATTGAATCCTTTGCAGCTAGCCACCCACATAAGCAAACAACAGCTGTTACCCCCTAGCAACGAGTCATCACTATTCTCGTAACTAAAGAGCATACCGTTCAACATAGAACGCGACCAATTCTCTCGGAGGCTGAGCGCTGAATGCGGAGTACGGTCGGTATTTATACAACTATATGAGAGTATGTGTATATATACACAGCAATGTGAATGTAAGAGTAAGGGGGTGGGTAGTTGGCGTTGCCAAGTGACTTGGTGCGACCCTCAGTTGCAATATTTTCAGTCGGCGTCTGTATAAGTGAACAGATTCACACAGGTTTCTTTGGGAGGAATGGTTGTTTAGCTTTCATTATCCTAGTTAATTCACTATTAGATGTCCCAGCATGTTCAACCATTGAAGATTTATATCCAAAGAGTCATCTTAATGTTCATAATTTCAATAGTAAAATTAATACGTGAAGAGAAAACTTTGTACCCCCTTTTTAAGCAAATTGCGCGCACGGAGGAGTGTGAGATTTGGAATAAAATTTATATTAAGAAGGAGTGCACAAAGCTAAAATTTATATATAATATATATTACAAATACATTAAATTATATATTACAAATACATTAAAAAAATCATTGTTTATTAAGGATAGTCTGTGGTCAAACAGTCACACAGAGTAAAGATTGTCACCAAAGAATTTTAAAATATCATATAGATTGAATGAATTTCGGGCTGCGTTTAGTGTATATCAAGACAAAAAACGTTTATTTTATATTTTGTGTAATAAATATCTGTATTATTAAAATTATTTTTTTTAATTTCATAGGTATTCCGGGGAATTAAAGCAAACAACTTTCCCCAATGATGTATTTATACATGTTCTCAGCTGACGAATAGAACGAAATTCAAAAAATTTTATACAATGATTATAGAGGTATACTCTGACAAACGAACCTCAATAATATTGAAACTTAAAAATTTAATGAGTTACGGTCGACATTTGATCATAACTCATTAAATTTTTAATTTTCTTTTGACCACTGGGCAGCCACTATCATTAATTAAATATAATTTATATCAACCTTTATTATATTGTGTAAATTTCAGAATTCCAAATTATTTATCCACATTACATACGTTAAGCTTTAGATTTTTTATATGAGGCATTTGGTTTCAAAGCCAATTCTGTCCATTTTTGTCAAAAACTTTTTGCCGGAAAACATCATTACTTTATGCCTTTTACATATTCTATATTAAATTTAGTTCAAATGCTGATCGATCTTATATAAAATTATTAGATAAAATCCAATTCTAAGCAACTTTGCCTGCCTTAAGCGCCACCAGTTTTTTGTTAGAAAAGGTTACTATAACAATGAAAACGTTGAAAACGAAAATTTATTATGTAATGCACTCAAACTATTAGAATATTATTCTTATAGTTTCAATATTTATCCATTTCTAGCTACTGCAAAGAGTTTTTTTCTGTTCTAAATGTCTATAAAAAGTTATTGAGCCGCACACCTGCGGCAAATGGGTGTAATTATAGATAATCACCTCACATTTCACAATTGTATCCTCGAAATCTACCAGAAAACCAATCGAAATCTGCCAGAAAATATTACTAGGATTTTGCATATCGCATTCCCACGATTTCCATGACATCGAATGTATCGTGCCTTTGTTCAGTTCTTTAATCCGTAGTATTCTTGAAACAAATGCAGTCAATTGATTATCATATGAAGCTACTTTTATCCTCAAACTTGAAGAAATGTTTAATTATATTTTCCTTATTTATTCCAAACCCAACGGGAATTGCTTTGATATTAAATGTCGTTTAAATATTAAATCATTACGTTGATAACTCTCCGATCTTCAGTTTAGCAGCCTTTTATACTTCTGGTACATCTCATTAAATTAACCTGCCTAAAACATGCACGACTATCCTGCAGTGTTCACTTGCCATTCGTACACTTACTTTATTCAATGGAGTATCGCGTGGTGCACCCAGTCTGCATTTTTTTTCTGCTTCCTCGATTGCTTCAACAACCGGATTATATAGTTGCTCGGCGGTTCATGTCTGACCACTAGTTGGAGTGATGTTTATTCGTATCGCTGTATTTTCTGTTTATTCATTATTGTTTGTACTACATTTATTTTTACGGTAATTCCAAATGTACACAAAATAAATACAACATATCTAAGCAAATAATTTAAAAAACATATTTAACCGAGACCATTAGTACTCTTTAAAGAAATTAAATTAAAAAAAAATAACTAAACCTCCTATCGTTTATCAAAATACACCTCGAATATAAAGATACACACATACACCGACATAACTGACACAGCCCTGCAGCGCCGGCATAACACGGCGCGACACGTCGGAACACGGTACACAACGCCGCTGTCGCCACACGCAGCCGCTCCGCACGCGTCGCACGCGCCACCGCGCCGCGTCGCCGCCGTCACGTTCCCCCGGCGAGCCTGCTGCGAGTAGATGCCTTGTAAGCATCGTGCGTATTGTGTTTGCGATGCGATGCTTATTTTGTGCACGTAGAGGATAGTTTAGTTGATGTATCTATCAGAGGTTTTTTTCCTAATATTCGTTTTTTTTCATAAGTGTGAGACGCAACATATTATAACCATAAAACTACTGTAGCAATAATGGTCGTATATATGAATATGATGCTTTGTAATTTTAAAACTAGAGACTTAAAATTCAATACGATTGTACTTCCAAATCGTTTAATTTTTAAACATGGGCTCACAAAGGAAAAGAATATTAGCAGTGTAGTACTCCTTTTTGGAACCCAACATATGACCAGTCATTCCAAACAAAATTACGTAAATTACGTAGTTGCTAGTATAATATCTTTAAGCACATTTTATTTTTTTTACATTTTATACCATTTACTGAAAATATTAAAATTAGTATTCATTTAAATTTTAACAATAAGTTAGTTGCACAACTTATTGTTAAAATTTGAGAGGAAACAGTATAGGTGTAAAATTTCTATTTGAGTGTAATTTTAGTATTTACTTCACAGTGAAAGCTCCATAAAAACTTACATATTTTAGCTGCATTTAAAGATAATTCAACATTCCATTTCACACATATTAATAAAAAAAAAGAAATAAGATACCAAGTTCCGAGCATCGGCACTGTTGTTTTTACGACTACGAGAGTAATTTGATTTCATAACCGTTTTAGCCTTAGAATACGGATTTAAGCAATTAATTGGAAAAGTTAGGATAAAATTTTGGAAAATTTCCAAATAAAAGGAGAATCCATTAAACATAATTACAATCCATAAATCCGTTTAACATAAAACCCAGCGAACGCAGTGAATGGCGAAGAGTCCTGCAACTTTAATACGGTCGTACGTGATCATTCGTTGTCGTGAAATAGTACCGGAAATCTGGTCAACATAGAATGCAAGTGTAAAGGCGGATTGAACTGAAATAATAATTTACAAAACTTAACGAATTCTATTCTTTATTTTTATTTGAAGGTCTGTTTCTTTTACCGATCTAGACTTACTTTACAGCGTCCATCCAAGTAGTTCTATTCTTCGCTTTATGTTTTCCATTCCTAACTTTCATCACAATTGACAAGGTACACTTTTTTCATTGTTTTAAAATTTCACTGTTTCACTGTTGACTGTTTTAAATGGTTCACTGTTGACTGTTTTAAATGGTTACAATGGTTCACTGTTTTAAAATTTCTTTTTTTGGACTTTATTAACTTCAATCGTTCGTTAACAAATTCCTCTATTAGCTTGTGAAATGTGTTTGCGACATCTAACAATATCTCTTATAAATGTGCCAGATTGCATGAAGCTCTTGTGAAAAACATAGCACCCCGTTATCCACTATAAAGAAGTCCATGAGACTATTGACCACAACTATAAAATCTCACAGATTTTCTACTTTAAGCAAATGAAATTATTATATAATATTGTTTGGACACTTCTATACGAATCCAAGCTTCCCCCGAACTTTTACGTTTTTTTTACAGAAATTACTTTTATTCACAAATCACAGTTTGATTCAGAAACCCTTCATATTTATAGCAATAAAGCACATTTTTGCCAGTGTTCTTCCACTTTTATACTCATTTTTCAAGCTATAAATCTATACACAGCTACCTAGAGCTCTAATTACTAACTACAGTTTATATAAATCTATACACAGCCACCTAGAGCTCTAATTATTAATACTAACTACAGTTATCTATCCGATTTCTGCAACAACGTAACTGCTTTTATCCCATTAGATTTTACGGGTAATTTTCCAAAGAAGTACTTGGCTCTTTTCCAAAATTATCATATTTCCCAAAATTATGGTCTCAGATGAATCGATAAAATTTGGTTGAATTTTAAATATAAAAGTGTGTTGTTGAATTGGTATACAAAGCCGGTTTCTATTGGTTCGTCGGTGAATATAAGGCGAATATAATCAATGATATTTTTGGTATCTAATCTCATTCTTGAAATACATTATTCTAATGTTAACGCAAGGGTTAAGCATCCAGCAGTAGACGCACACCGAGTGTTGTAGCGCGGTGTCCTCGAAGAGACGTGGTTAACACCTTATTTTCTTCAGGTATTTTTTTTAATATGAAACACAAGTCCAATATTTAGAAACAAATTATTTCTCATAAAGGCCAAATTAAAAAACGTTACATAGATTAATTATTTACTTTCGTCCTATATTTTCAAGCGTAATCCAAAAAAAATCTTACTATACCAATACCCTGTGTATAAATAAACAAGATATATATTTATTTATCTTCTTTAATGTATCGAATTGATAGATATGGCGGACTTATTGCTACGAAAACAATCTCTTACAGCCAACTATAACATCCATCCACCCCCGCTCGACGAACGGCCGGGAATCGAACCCGAGTCTCCGCGGCGAACCGCGTCGTCAAAGGCCGTGTGCCTTGTGACCAACCCAATACCACAGCGACGGCACATATATGTGTATAGCGTGAAATAACATATGTGTGGGTAAACGAACGTTTCTAAAACTTTAGCCGAATGTTCGACCAATTCAGCTAAAATTTATGAAGACCTACGGTTTAAACTGATTTACGGTCTTACCAAAACTCCGAAAAGAACTTATCCGTTCATCCAATTTTCATTTATTAGTTCTGGATACATTCCTTTAGGTACAGGTTTAATAAATGTCACAATACAACATACAGGGGTAGAATAAAGACTTATGGTTTGAATTAGCAACAATTTAGGGGAAAATTTCTAAGTGCAATTTACTCACTCTTATGGTTTGCGATTGTACTACATTCATTAATAGTCATTTGAAAATAAAAAAAGTAATACCTCAAAATAAATATAATTCAAACACTTGTAAAATCATGATCAATATTTTACTGGAGGAGCACTTACAAAATAATAAATTACATAAATCTTCGTGATTATCACCACTAGAAATCCACGACTAGAAAACGAACCATGAAACAAAGAAATTATAGTTCTCGTTACAAATAATATTAAACCCTTCAAAGATACCGTGGCAATACCGAGCTCCCTACTACCGAAGTTGGTTGTACCAATATAGGAATACCTACTCGTTCCATAGAAAAGAACTAAAAGAAAAATAAAACCTACCTCGCAGGTAAATATTCACAATAAGATTTGTTTGGCTGTTTTCAAACTATAATCATTTGATAAATATTTTAGAAGATACTTTAAACATAAAACAAACTGGAAAATATAAACTTAAATATTTTTACGCGTTAATTATACTTACGGTTTATTCGCTCTTAACTTATTACGTGTGTGTAAACGCATATTCGATCCTTATTCTCAATATAAAACGAAATCTTATCCGCCATCTATTCGTCAAAAGAAAATGAAACGCATCCGCAGATAAATTTCTTGCTTTCCTATTAACTCCAGCCTATAAGCCATAATTAACTAAAAGAAAACCTATTGAATCAAACCAATAAATTTACTTTTCATTTAAATTATCGTATCGTAGGTCCAATTACTGTGTCTTTATTTATACTACCGCAACACTATTGGAGGAATATTCGTGAAACTTCGCCTCCTCCCTTCGTGCCTCATTCACGATATAGAGCGAACATTCGTGGTTGATTGTGGCAACAACATCCAATGGCGAGGTGAAAAACAGATACCTGTATATCAACACTCGTTGTCGCCCGAAAATTCAATGTCACCCGAATCAAACAAATGTTCGGGACGAACATTTTGCCCATACCTAAAACGATAACGCAAATCTTCGCCGAAGATCAGTATGACCTCAGGGTTATCGAAGCAACACTGCTGTATATTTACAAATTATGTAATATTCCATAAGTAGATATGATTACTTGGGGTCTCCTTGATAACAATATACAATAGATTATTATATTTATTTAAGAACTAAATGTCAGTTCGTTAAGTGATTCTACACTATTCATTCGTACGCCAAAAATAATCATATATTTTTACAGACCTTGACATAAAAAATCTAATTGTTTATATTGTGTATTTGTACATAATTTCTATTTAAATAAAAAATGGCATCCCGGCAAAGAGTTCTAGATGTATTCCAAGTTATTTCTAAAGTCACGTAAGTTTGCATACTCAAATTTCTTATTTAATGAGCTCGACCTCTTTTCCAATGTTGATTATTTTTCAGTTAATGCTTCATACAATTTATATTCACCTTTTACAAACTTCACTAACGTACCTTTTATACTATTACTAACGTACATTATATTACTAACGTACCTTTTATACGTTACATTACTAACGTACCTTTTATACGTTACATTACTAACATACGTTATATTACTAACGTACCTTTTATAAACTTCACTAACATGTTGATTCTTGTATTTAACTTTGATAATAATTCAGTTTATGATTTACAAGTAATTACATTAGAATTAGAAATCTACCTATGAAAACTGATAACAGTTTTTATCAATGTGATGGTTAATAGATTAGACACATAACACATGGTAAATATTTGAGGAGTAAATCGACACATAAAACAAATAAATAGAAAGAGTTGCTTATATCCTTATCTAAGACAGGGAGGGAATAATCTTGGTGTTTACTTCAAACAGTAACAGCTAGTAAATGTTTTCATTTGAAAAACATAATTTTCTTATCTTTCAAATTGAACTTACAGTATTTCATTTCCTTTTATATATTTATATATATATATATATATATATATATATATATATATATATATATATATAAAGTAAATATAGTGTTTTCAATAGTAAAATGTATGATTCATTCTATATGATTATTACAAACTTATAAAAGATCAATTTTAAATATTGTCTCAATTATAAGAATTTTAGAGAAATTAAATCAGTGAGCAGATAATGTGAAAGAAGTTTGTCAATAACCTGTTGTAATAAAGCAACACTTTAATGACATATACACGATCTTTTTATAACAAATTAGGTACTTTAGGACAACATAATGATAAGAAGTAATAGAAGTGGTAGATCAAAACTGTTTTTTATTATTCGATCGTAAATGACCGAATATTTTACTTGATGTACCTATATGAAAAAGAAGCAAAATACTGTGAGATCGTATGGGAGAGCTAAAAAATGTATGACTACTCCAAAATTATCACTAGAATTTATCATTTAAAGAATACAATTATTTCTTTATATTCATTTTTCATAAAGAGACAGACAAATGTCTCCGTCTATTTATTTTCAATCTAGACTTCTAGGTTCATTGTATTAGGTAGATCCTGTTTAAAAACTATCTGAGTCGAACACAAGGCTAAATTCATTGATAGTAAATCAAAAAGATGTAACTTAAAACCTTGTATGAATAATATTTTAATATAAATGAATCGAAAAAATCATTGTCCAATATCGCAGATGTATGATTTCACAGGGCTTTTGTAGCTTTTAGCAAAATAATTTCGCCACCAACTGGTCATAATGTATATTTATTAAAATGAAATAGACAAATTGATTTTTTTTGTAAATTTCTGTTTACAGACGTTGCTGTCCAGCACACGGTCACCGTAGTCATGTTCAAGTCACCAACACTACTCCTGGAAAAGAATATGCGTTTGAGGTTTTACACTTTAAGTAAATTTATTATTTTTTTATATTATTTTCGGGTTTCATTTATAACTCAAAAGTATTAACGCACACTCAATTAAAATTTCATTCACTTTAATCAAAATTTGTAGAATTTATCGAAACGAGAAAATAATATGTCTTTTTAATAACTTTTCATTGTTTTTACTGAACGTATTGCTAATATTTTAAGGCACTAAACCATTTTAAAACTACGTCCATGGTAATTTTTTTCTATAATTACAATGTTTAATACATAAGTAAATATTTAAAATATAAGTACATAATAATCGTTTCGAAATTAATTTGGTACACTTGTTGTCAGAAATCAAAAAGGCTATGTGTAAAGGTAACATAAAAAGCTTCTTTAAACATAGCAAAGAACAAAAAGCCTAAAAGACCAAGAGCTATACAAATTTCATAAAAAACCAGTTCATTAAAAATTACATAGCGGATACAAAAAAATTAAATAGAAGTATTTCAAGACAGGGTAGTATGGTACTATAGCCACTGCTTCGTGAAAAAAAAATGTCAATTAAAATGATGGACGTCATTTTGATCCATATAATTATAAATGGCTACGTGATTAGAATGAAAACTATTTTGGTATGATTATAGATGACTAGCTCCACAATTCGCTATGGGATTGGCGTGACGCGGGAAGTGGGAATGGATCTGCGAAACTGGAACGCTAAGAATGTTTGTGTAATGACGGACCCTGTACTTGTTAAACTACAGCCCGTGAGGGCAGTTCTCGACTCGTTGACAAAGAATGGTGTTAAGTTCCAGGTATACGACAAAGTTCGAGTTGAGCCAACCGATGGAAGGTCAGTTATTTAGTCACTTGTAACATTAAAGGGTATTAGCGAAATTTTCGTCTTTTTCAATATCATTATATGTTATTTATTCTACATCATTATATGTTATTTATCCTATAAAAAAAAACCATATTTAGCATGTCATTATTAAGTGAGATGTTTTGTGATAATGTACGTTGAGTATATTATTATTAAGCGGAACATTCTATAAGTCAAACTTTTAGTTTCGTGGAGATTTCATAAAAAGAAAAATATAGAATTTTAACCACTTATTACGATAAGTACAAGGCTTTAGTATAAATCTCATTTTTTTTAACAATTGCTGGTTTTATTGATCTGAAAATACTAAGTTAGAAAGAAAAGTAAATTAAATATGACATAAACAAAACATAAAAAATGTATCGGATATAATACTTAACAGTAAATCTAATTTTAAGATAACTTTTTTACGCATTTTTACTGTTGACGCATAATTAAATTAAAAATAATCATTCTTGTTAAGGAGATTAAATAATCGTTTACCTATTTATCTTTATTCACTATTTATAATGAATTAACTCACTTTATCAATTGATTTAAAACTAATATAACTAATTATTAATATTGTTCATATCCATAGTACGGCAAATTAGTGTTGCTAGCGCAAACAACAAAAAGAGTTGTTTTAACATTTTTATGTATATTTTTCTAAATAATTTGATAAAAATAGTATATAAACCCCAATAACCATAATTAGAGTATTTTCCCGTTGCCGTTAGAAGCTTCATGTCCATACATAATTCAGTAACGATTTTTATACTTTTTTCTTAATATGCTTTAGCTTGGGGCTAATGTCTTGGGTTTATCCAAAACACGTACATGCAAACATTATATACAAAAGAAACATACACGAATTCTATATGTAATGTGAGCAGATCGTGTTGTCTTCTAAACAAGGATAAATTACTTAATATTCTTACAAATTATAGTATATTATAGCGAATATACATAACACAACCTATCCCAACATAAGCCGACATAAACCAAACTCAATTCACTCAATTCAATATTGAATTATATAGGTTGTGTTATGTTAGGTGGGGTTATGTAGGGTATGGTTATTCAGAGAAGTTAGAAAAAGCCATGATGAAAAATGACCTAAAATGAATGCCAGTAAATACATGATTGTCAAATAATATACACAAAGAGAAATACCACAAGTCGCAATTCTTATAAAGTTCAAATTATTTTTTATCATTACCTGGCATAAAATTTTAATCTTAATTAGTTAATTATGGTAACATTTTTGTTTAGTTATTGTTATAAGCAATCAACTCTTATTGATTTTTAACAATTTTTCTTTCAGAATTAGAACTACTTTAATGCAAAAGAATGATTTACACCTAATTTAATTTATTCCTAGGTTTTGGAAATTCTTATACAGTAATTTTAAAATCAGCAAAAAATACACTATTCAAATATGAATTTCTTATTTTAAAACGAATTTAAACCATAAATTCAGCAAAACTGAAATAAAAGTTCATATAAGTTTTAAATATTTATTTGAAACTTCCATTAGAAATAAAAAAAACTTAATAAACGATGTAATAAACCGATGGAAAATTAATTTCATGGAAATTATTGAAGGTAAAAACAACAAGTGTTTTTTTTCTTTTCATTAAGTAGTCAAATAGTAACACGACTGAATTTAAATTTGTCACAATAATGTATTCGCCACAATTTAGCATTATGTCTTAAAGTGTTTCAAGCACGGACAAACGATGCACTGCTTGCTAGAGCAGTGCTATAATAACTTCACATTAGTTGTATTTGCTTTTATTTTTTACGGCTGTTCACTGCCCGGCTAGTTATCAGTAATTTTATTATTCCATTACATTATTTTTAAACTTATCTACTTTCAATGATAAGTCAATAAAGATAATATTTCTTTTATGGTTAGAACCGATCACTGTCAATATCTTATGATTGCATTGTCCCCAAATGTATTTATTATATAATAAGGCTATTGTTTGAAAATAGCATTTATTTATTTGTAAATTAATTTAGTTAGTTGTTACGCCAGCGAATTTGTTCTAATAAGATCTAAACTTAGTGTTTTATGTAGCATCAAGCCAATTAAAAATTTAATAAAATAATAGTATAAATTATAATATACACAATTTTTAATTCTACATTTACAGAATGTTTTTCAAAACATTTACTTATTATGACACGATTTTCTGAAAAGTTTTAAAGTGTTTGTTTTATGTTCTTATACAGGGTTACATTTCAATCAGTAACCAAAATTGGAAATGATATTGTAGAACTCATATCTGAAGGAAATAATTTTTCATTAATGATTTATTGGAAATAAATATTTCAGAAGTAATTATCCGATTTTTAAAAAACATGGAATTGCTAATCGTTCTAGCTAAGGAAATACGTTTAAAAAATTCGTGTGTACTATTACGTCTGAACGTACTGAAGTGTTAGGTACATTAATTTATGTAATAATATTACCGGTTTAGGATCACCATAATAATTGTATTTTTTTTATTTGAATCAACAACCACATTAAGGCGTATTTAAAAATTAGAGTCAAATTCTATTTACACATTTTTCATTCTTGTCAATAATATTTTGATCCCTATTTGAAGTGTAGTTTTCTCAATACACCGCTCAAATTTACATGTTTTTCTCTTTCTATATAAATTTTTACATTCGTATGAACACCGGACAACAAAACGCTTTATAGGATTTGAAAATATTTTAATGTAATGCTGTGAACACTGTGTTATCTGTCCGGTGGCATGAGAAACTTTTTTATCTGAACAATTGTTCCAGATATATAAACACTATATTTGAAAAAAAGAATGTAAAACATACAAAATATGATATGATATGATATGATAAAAATAATATTACTGTTATATAAAATAATATTACTAAAAAATATTACTTAAAAATAATATTACTATTATATATAATTAGCTATTTGATTTCGTTGATTTCGTTTGCATATTGACTTATAGAACTTATTACTAAGTTAACTGCAAGTTTAATAAACATGACACCATCTATTAACTTAATTAGAGAAGTCATCTTTTTTCAAGTGGATACACTTTGAATTCGAACGTTAAATTGCCATAAAATCTACTTTTTAGTTAGTTACATTCGTTTAGCTCTTCTTGAGTATATAGGTTCATAAACAGATGGACAAATATTTAAAAAAAATAATATTTTTGAAAAATATATAATTTTTTATGATCCTCTAAACCATTTCTTTCCCTAAATTTTCAATAAACATATGCACTAATTCTGCAGTTTTATTATATATAAACAATAACGTACGTAACAATCAAATTTATATAGCCGAGTATAAAAATTCGGCAAAGCAATTATATTGAAATATTGATAACAGATCGAAATTTTAAATAAATTAAGGGAATGTGGTAAGGTTATAATAAATACATATAATATCGAAAAAAATATTTGCGTAATAAAACCGCCATTCGATTCGCTTACTGAAGCACTACCCTTGCCGCATCACTCCACACATAACCGGTTTCAACACTCATTTCACCAATGTATATCCAAACGGAAAATTCATTGCATCATTTAAAAAAACACGTAGCGCCATCTACCAATATACATATGTATATCCATTTGTATATATATACATTTCTATAATTAAGAAGTGCCTAGCTATACGATGTGTAGTATAGCTAAGCACTTCTTTGCTGTTGTTGTACTAATGTAACGTAAATGAACTTTTGAAAATGTTAAATTTGCTAATTTTTTGGTGGAGTGAATTTATTATAATGAAATAAAAATTTAATGTTACTTCTAGTTAATCCCTATATTTTCATAAATACGCCATTCGAATTTGTTAAGTAATTTTTAAGTGACACGCACACAAACAGAAAAAGTTCCTAAATAGTATTTTTGTGCTATTTTGTTTTTGTTATGTTTTGAATACCAGAAATTTTTCTAAATAATTTCTTCTTAAGATGCATTTTTATTGGCCAATTAGAGAGTTTTATTACATGCATATGAATAGGCATATATAATAGACAATAGACATTTATATGAATAGAAAATAATCAACCAAATTTATGCAGCGTAATACTCAACTCCCTAAAAACCTTCCAGACCTCATTCTTAAATCCAAAAATCCCCAAGTATTATATTTATTTAATTCTTTAGCGTCGCGGCCGCTATAGATTTCGCTCGCCGCGGCAAATTCGATGCGTTTGTAGCGGTGGGCGGCGGTTCAGTCATGGACACCTGCAAGCTGGCCAACCTCTTCCACTCCGACCGCGAAGCAGAACTGCTTGACTATGTCAACCCACCCGTAGGGAAGGGCAAACCCATCACCAAACCGCTGTATCCGTTTATAGCTAGTAAGTAGCATTTCGTTCAAGAAAGAAATAAATTAACTAGCAAGTAGTTAGAAGACCTGTACAATTTTCTCCCCTATACTATGCTATGATGATCATGCGAAATCAAGCCAGATGTTCCAATCAATCTAAAAACGTACAATTCTGTTTACTTGCACATATTTACCTGTCCGTGATACTCCTTAAATATAATGAGTGTTTGATGCAAATAACAAAGCTATAATTGGAATTCTACATTAAAGCTGATATTCCTAAATAAAATCCATAAAACCCAGTATAGCCCAAACCATCTAGCCCAAATCCTAATTTTAAATCATATTACAATTAAGTTAATCAAATTAATCATTTTTTTAAGAATATAGGCTATTTTAAGAATATAGCTATTTAAACTACGTACGTATTTTATAAAGTTGATAAATCTCCTTCTTTCTAGTCCAAAATCATATTTCAATTTTCAAAAAACACATATTTTCAGTTTGACATATATTTTTCACTTTATTTATCTGCCTGTATTTGTACTCTACATATTCCTAGTACAGTCTTACGATTCCATTGTATTTTTATTTTATTTTCATGGTTTAATTTTCTTTTTTAAAAATAATTTTCAATGACATTTTTTCTAAATTTTTTATCAGCATATTACTTTATGTGTGCCATCAGCCAAGCGCTTAAATAATGATCATGATATTCTACATCAACAAAAGATTGAAGAAAAGTGGATAAAAACATCCAACACTGAACACTTCTTACAGAGCTCTTTCTTACACAGCTTTCCATCCCAATTTCAAACACTCCTTACACAGCTCTTCCTCTCCATACTGCTTTTTTTGGTTTTATCGCCGTTTATTTCACAACATTTACCTACCTCACATATATAATTTGCTATACACATCTGTATACATAAAAGTCCAATATCTGTCAATCTGTGTGTGTGTCAGCTATCTCTACCTCAACGAGTGAACGGATTTAAATAAAATTTAGCACGAAAATTACTGAAGATGCAAGTGAGGCCATATGCTATTCAGCTACTCCTAGACCCTCATTATAAAGCTAACTAATTTTTGTGTATAGAGCTTTATGAAAGCTCAATGAATAGAATACTCTATTACATTTCAGTGATATATTATAAAATAAAACTAAACTGACTTTTTATCAGCACAGATAAAGCAAAGACCCTCACATAAAATTTTGCTTTTATTTTTCAAACAAGACAGAATATCTTAAATCAAAAAATGCGTAACATAAAATATTTTTTTAGCATGATGATCTATTAAAATTGCTATTTTTAG
Organism: Druceiella hillmani; assembly: GCA_039881145.1. Classification (NCBI taxonomy): domain Eukaryota; kingdom Metazoa; phylum Arthropoda; class Insecta; order Lepidoptera; family Hepialidae; genus Druceiella; species Druceiella hillmani. Next base: position 86,099,019 of record JAYKKI010000001.1, on the reverse strand, counting down.
GTAAATATTTATGATCATCATTTCGTGCCGAACAAACAAATCACTTTTGCCAATTTTTTCTTCATTGTCGGATACTTATTTAAATTTCCCAACTCTCACTTCATATCTTAATGATAAAATATATAGTGTCATCCCACATTCGTAATTTTAACACTAAATGGCACTCTTCTAGTTCCCACGACAACGGGCACCGGAAGCGAGGCCACCGGCGTCAGCATATTCGACCTCGAGTCCATGCACGCCAAGACGGGTATAGCCAACCGCGCCCTGCGCCCCACCCTCGGCATCATTGACCCATTGCACGCGCTCACTTTGCCCGAGCGCGTAGTCACCTATACAGGTTTCGACATATTCTGCCACGCTCTTGAGAGTTTTACAGCCACGCCGTACTGGGAGAGAGGTGCTGCCCCGGATAATCCATTGCTAAGACCTCTCTCGCAAGGGTCCAACCCCATTTCTGATGAATGGGCTCGGTATTGCTTAAGGGTAAGAGAACTTTTTGAATTAATCGAATTTGAATTTAATCATAGTTCTCTAAGAAGTTTTCTTAAACTTACAAAATTTCTTAATAATAAGGATGTTAATATTTTATATTTTTTTTAATTAGTCTATCTGGCACTGCTAAATACTTAATATTAACTACTTGATATTGACTGTAATATTAAACCGTAATATAAAAGAATACTTGATAATGATTGTAATATTAATTTGATGATCAATATATTCTCATACATCTTTCATAAGTAAACTGAATATAGCTATATTATGCTATATTAAGTTTAAGGTATGAACATATTCTACGATACAATATTCACAAATTAACAATAAAATCTCAACTAAAAAATCCACAATGATTTTAGTGTTTCTGGTGAGACTTCTTTTCAAAATACTTGATAATGACTTTAATATTAGACTGTAATATAAAATACTACTTGATAATGATTGTAATATTAATTTGATGATCAATATATTCCCATACATCTTTCATAAATAAATTGAATATAGCAATATTATGCTATATTAAATTTAAGGTATGAACATATTCTACAATACAATATTCATAAATTAACAATAAAAGCTCATTTAAAAGATCCACAATGATTTTAGTGTTTCTGGTGAGACTTCTTTTCAACCCGTTTTACCTTTACATCGAAATCTAAGCTGTTGGAATATTGTGATATTATTATTAGAAAATTAAAAAGATGCAAAAAATTTTCAAAAGATCTCAAAGAACTATGAATAACAACCTTTAAAATAATGTTTTCCAATGCCATTTGTGTATAGTACACAAACGCAACATGTTATTGAAGTAATAAGGCGACGACCATTTAATAGTTAAGTTTCTACTTCACTGACTAACAGAAACTATTTACTAAATTCTAACAAGAATTAGCATACAAATTACTTCTAGAAGTTAACCAATGTTTAAAAAAAAATGTTTAGTAACTTGTAAACTTATGCCTACTGCAAGTCGTAGTAGAACTGTAAATTTATTTAAGATATTAAGATAATTTGTTTTATTAATAGCAAAATACGAACAGCCATAAAGTTTTACAGTTCATACTAAATATAGAGATATCTTCCCAATCAAATTATCTCGTTATGTCAACTTATTTCACTAAATATCAACATTTAAAAAAGAACTTGCAGTTACTTAAGTTTAACCTCTTCATCAGTTTGTTCATCAATCTCATAATGACGATACTTATTGTTATTTACCATGAGTAAATCTCCAATTAATACGATAGACAATCCGAACGTACTTTGAGCGCGCCGTGTACAGACCCGATGATCTGGAAGCTCGGGCCAACATGCACCTAGCGTCCACAATGGCTGGTGTGGGTATTGGTACAGCAGGAGTACATCTTTGCCATGGCTTGTCATACTCCATATCTGGGCTCGTGAAAAACTACAAGCCGGCAGGTTACAGGTATATGTATACTTAATTAACTGTTTATTTATTTACTTTCAATTGTAGAAACACTGATATCGAATTATAGAAACACTGATATAATATTTATCAATTCTATGACACTATGGTGTATAAATACAATACATTCCGTTGTGTTTATTTTCACTTGTCATAAATAAATCACATTTTAGTCATCAATTGATTAAGCAATTGATTAAGGATTCAATTAGATTCTAAATGCTGCTATTCTAAAAATATTATGAGTACGCAAGCAATGAAGTACGAAGAGCAAAACTCTTCTGAACAATACGGTGGATAACATTGTTCCATCTAATAATCGAAAAATAAATTTCATAAATGAAATGTCTTCTCTTAAGTCCGCATCAGCATACAAAATGCTTCACCATGTATAAAATACAGCATTCTTGCATCACCGGTTTTAACAACGGAAAAACCATTATCTACGCTCAGATAACTTTGTTAGTCTTTAATTTTGAAGATACATTAAGGCGAAGACGTGAACTTCAAGTCGATTTTTATTTTCAGTCTTGTACACCGTTGTGTATAAGTTTAGTGAAAAAAAACCAAGTCGTATACCAAAATTATTGTGACTAAAACTTTGAAAAAAATTTTTAAATATGGATAACAATTTTTACGGACAAACGCAAAGCTAAATATTATGAGAATTCAATTATTAAATAGGTCATAATTTTCACAGCATCGGATCCTACACGGGCCCAAGACATCCTCAATCATTTTTGTCTCTTTGCGAAGAAAATTAAATACATGTTTCGTTGAACTACAATAGGCGAAAACCCAAACAGTAGTAATTTAAAATTGCCGTTGTCATAGCGTCATTTATATATGAAATACAGATTTAAAATAAACTTACCGGAACAATTAATTATTGTTATAATGGATATAATAAATTTAAGTAAAGAAATAAAATCACGATTTATTGTTATGTTACAGGAACCTATGCCTGTTTTAATATTCCAGACATTTACATATTAAAAAAAATAGGCACTGAGCCGTAAAAAAATTATTATTACATCTATGTTTGAAGTATTTAGTAAGATATTTTAAAATTTTAATTGCAAGGTAAATTTTTAAGTGACGTACAAACAAATGAGCTAAAAATTCATTATCACATTTTTACTATGAAAACAGGACCCAAATTTTTATTGTTCGAAAAAGAAAATGAAATATCTATCTTGAAAATAAAACAGTTTAATTAACTAACCATTTTTCTAAAAAAAATCAAATAATTTTACAGCAAGGATCATCCCATAATCCCACATGGACTTTCCGTTGTAATAACAGCTCCCGCCGTCTTCAAATTCACAGCGGCCAGTGACCCTGATCGCCACCTGGAGGCAGCAAGCCTACTCGGAGCCGACGTCAATAATGCCAAAAAGGCCGATGCAGGACTCATTCTATCTGACGTCATCCGCAAGTATATGGATGTGATGAAAATAGAGAACGGGTTGTCCGCTCTAGAATTCACTAAAAGCGACATTCCGGAGTTGGTAAAAGGCACTTTACCTCAGGTGAGGCTATTTTTTGCAATGTCAGTAGAAAGGAAAATATGTATACGTACTTGCATGTACGCATGTATGCATATATATATATATATATATATATATATATATATATATATATATATATGTATATATTTATATATATATATATATATATATTTATTTATTTATAACTTATTGCTACGGGGGTAATCTCTTATGATTAACCAGTATTAAGTGCGTTAATAAACAAATAGGATACACATAGGAGCCACACGCAATAAAATATTGGAAAATAACAAAAGAGACCAAAAACAACAATTAAATAAACACAAAATAATATAATTTTATATGTGGGTAAGGTTTTGGATCTGGGTTAAGGGATAGAATAAGTAAGAAAAATATTAAAGACAGTGGGGTATGAAAGAAAATGAAAAATTTAAAGAAAAGTTAAGGGGGTATGATTTTTATCAACGGTTTTTGAATGCTAGAAGGAACTGTACGTTCCGTGACTTGTAACCGTGAATAGGGAACGAATGCTCATAGAAAGAAGTAGAATATTTGGGGATAACAAGGGTGAGAAGTTTGTTAGAACGTAGACATATGGAACGGCTATTTTATGTGGGTTATTTAAAATATAAAAAAATAGTGACAGAATGTGAAAATTGTGTCGGTCACGAATCTCCATCCAACCGCGCCGCGTCTGAGATTGCCCTTGTAGTGATAAGTTTGCAAACTATATACATCGTTTTAAGATTATATATTTAGATTTGAAATAAACAAAATTTGCTTGCTTTTTTCAGACTCGCCTCCTGAATCTTTCGCCGAGAAAGCAAACGGAAGAAGATCTTTCCAATTTATTTGCAGATTCAATGAAGCTCTTTTCATAGGGATATGCTAATTAAAATGTACTCCTTTTTGTGAATTTACACAAGATATGATGAAATAAATAAAGGGTTTAATTTCATATTATTTTGCGCAATATAAATTGTTTACTATTTACTAAGGCCATCAATAAGACCTACTTCCAGGGACGTGCAATGCCTTTTAAGAACGACAAGGTTTACATATAGATATATATGTATATCTACGTCTATGTATATGTATATATATTTATAGCATATTTATATATTACCGTCTGTGTGTGTGCGTGTGTGTATATATGTAGTAAGTGAATTATATTTAATTTTATATAATTATATTTTCCTGTTACCAAAAGTAAATTGCTTAAATCGAAACAAATGCAGTTAAATAATACCAATGGAAATTTCACTGTTAATTGGTTATTAAATGAAAGAATATCCATTAATAATAATATAATTAACTAGAATAACGTTCACTCATAATTAGTTTATAACAAAAAATTTACTGGAAAAATATTCCATATGCAAATTGCATTTTTGTAATAAACTGTTTGTTAAAATTTTTCATGACATTAAGACTGAACTGACTTTATTAAATACGTTGATATTTGGAAATATTCTTTCATTTGCAGAAGGAAAAAAGTGAAATTATTATCAAGGGCGTCACAATATTTTATTAAAAATACAAATTCGGCTAACCACAAATACGCATCGCACATGATAATGACGCACCATTTATTTATTAGGACACTTAATTTCAGAATTGATGTCGGCCTACGATTAACAATTAAATTTTTTGAACAAAATAAAAATAAAAAATCTTGCCTGAATCAATCTTGTCGACATAGCCATTAACAAACGCAAATTTAAGTGGTAATAGACTAGTCATATTTACCAAAAGAAATGACAACCGATGGGGTAGAGGAGACCATGAACCTCGAAGAGTAGGCTGGCCCAATCTGGTGGACAGACGACCTAAGAAAGAACTTTCCGGCGGGAAGTGGTTGAATGCGGAAGGCAAAGAACCGTGTATGGCACGCCTTGGGAAAGGCCTATGACCAATAGTGGAAAGCTGCAAGTTGATAAAGAATTTTAAAGATATTATTTTTAAACATAGAATATCTGTTTTTATAATTTAAAATAATCGTTTTAAATCTTTCTTTTGTGCAGCTCGTAAGCAATCAATTTCGGCTGTATTGTCTCTACATAGATAGGTAAACATTAAGAACAAAAATATTTCTAACTCTTAAATTTTAATATGATAACTATTGCAATTACCTATCAAATCTATGAAGGATAATTATGAAATAACGTATTGCATCGTAATATAAGGTCGCAAAAGTGTCTTATCGAATAATAATTTTGTTGAAGAGACATCCTCGAATATGGGGCAATACATACAATAAAAACTGTAAAGATTTTTACAAGAGAGTATCGGTTTTAACATTTTAGATAATTTTATTGTACCAATACCAAAAACGTACAATAGCTAGAAAAGCTAAAGGATTTATATAATTTGCTTTATCGTAGTTGTGTCATTTAGTGTTTCTGAAGAAGGTTTGTTGGAATACATCGTGAAACGTTAAAAATACAATCAATTTCATAATCAAGGACGCCTCTGAATACTTCCTAATAAAGAAAGGTATCAAGTGCATATTGGAATTCGCAACGTGAAGTTCCATATTTGTTTGCATATCGTTTAATTGTTGATGCAAGTTTACCGAAATTATTGGAACGAAGTTCTTTTACGCGGCTTACAGTAGAGCGAATTTGCAGATCGTCACATAAGGCCTTTTCCTTGCCATGCCAATGACATGCAATAGTTAACCCATACATTTGGTGTGACGTAATTTTTCTTATTGGAACGAAGTTCTTTTACGCGGCTTACAGTAAAACGAACTGGCAGAAATTGTCACGTAAGGAAAAAGAGTTATGGCCCCTCCAGGCGACCTTTCTCTATCTCTTTCTATTAGAGGTGCGCAAAATATATCAGTGAAATGAAAAGAGTGATATATATCATTTGATTGGAAAGATATATATTACTCATTTATATCTAAAGCTTAGTATCTCAGTACTTTGTTTGAAAATTATAATCAAATGTTTGTATCTACAATACTCTAGACCGATAGTTTGATTTAGAGGTGCGGGGACATATTATTTTGAAGCTTGATATGATACAAACGGGGTTTAAAGATAAAAAATGGTAACTGAAACTTCTATTTCATTTTAAAATATCTATCCATTCGTACTCAACTGAATGATTTTGATGATTTTTTTTGCTTCTGCTCTATTGGCACTTCAAAAACACTTTATATTATTCTACGTTTTAATTCCGATTCTCTATATGAGACATATATATGCAAAGTTTTATTTATGTAGATTTAAATATTTGCAAAGTATTATTTACGTAGATGAAAAAACTCCTAGAACAAGATAATTAGGGATAGATAGACAGACGAACGGACAAGAGTGAATTAAATGAGATCTGTTTTACATTTGGCTACGGAACCCTAAAATTAAATTAATTCCCAAAAAATAACAGTCCAAATACAAAACCAACGTATCTGATATTACATTAATAATTGTATGAAGATTACCGGAATTGTATGTCACATAACCGCCTTTGCACTGTCATCATCGGCTGTCGCGGCAAATGGTTTTCCGTGAAACAATGCCGTGCGTCGAGACAAAGAGACCGGTCTCCGTTCTGTTTCAATTACATTATTACAGTCGGCGAAACGTCCTATATTGAACTGGCTCTTTGTCATCCATGTCGAGTTTAATCATTCAATTAATTCCTATGTAAATTATTTGACACATTTTTATACAGGTAAGTACGCAGCGCAATAACCGTGCACTCAATAGTCAAATAATGATGGAAGAATTCTTAACAGAGGAGAATAAAGTAATAAAAGTTTAATAGAAATGTATCATGAATACATAATCATTCGAAAGAAGTAATTCCTTTCTACAGCCGTATTTACTTAATGAATTACGTATTTACTTAATTCGAAAGAAGTAATTCCTTTCTACAGCCGTATTTACTTAATGAATTACGTATTTACTTAATTCGAAAGAAGTAATTCCTTTCTACAGCCGTATTTACTTAATTAATTACGTATTTACTTAATTCGAAAGAAGTAATTCCTTTCTACAGCCGTATTTACTTAATTAATTACGTATTTACTTAATTCGAAAGAAATAATTCCTTTCTACAGCCGTATTTACTTAATTATTAAGCCGTATTTATTTAATACTTCCGTCTATATTGTTTTATTTTTTTGTATAAAAAAATTATTTGCTCGTTTGGTTACCTATTTTATTATTCAATAATCAAAAGTTTTAGAATTATTCAAAGTTGTGCCCTTGACACTAAAATACTATGTACTAAGTTTATAGACTCCGTATACTCAGCTTTATGGATAAAGAATAAAATTCTACTAAATTAAGTAAGTAACTTATACAAATTGTTGCAACATCTTGTATATGTATGCTATGATTTTATTCCTATCAGAATTATAATTTGTTGAAGAGAAGTTTTAAAAGTGCACTAAGATTCTAATAAACATTAAATGTAAATATTAATTATTATCTAATTGTTAATGTTACGGGAATGTTCATTAAAGTTTATGACACACTAAAAATATTGCCAATTTTCAACAAGTGCGATAATTTAATTTATAGTGTCGTATATGTTATCATTTTCTACACCAGGTCACTCTGGGGCTCTTATGCTTCAATCGACTGTTTGAGTATCCAGAGGGTAAAAAGTTTCTTGACTTATAAATAATGCAATATAATTTTTCCAAAACTTCTACCAGAAATATCCAAATTTCCTGCTAACTGTGTTATTGGGTTAGGACTCCTGACGGCCGACTTAAACGTCAGAGGACTGTCTCCTAAATTAAACAAGCCTTGCTTAAATACCATTTATCTATAACACTTTAAGATAGCCTGTTCTAATCGAACACTTTTTAATTTCTTCATCACATTTTTCGGTTGAGTAGAGTGATATTCGATAGCCGAGAAAACTCCTTAGCCAAAATGTTTAAAAAATTGCTACTACTTTGTGTCAACAGCTAATAGCTTATATTCTGTTCTATGATTAAGCAAGGAGGGTTATTGCTATTAAACAAATCAGCGATGCAGTGTTTCAAACTGCCGTATGGCAAGACTTACGTCGTATAATATAGCAATAGTACTTAATGCTATATTAATGGCGAAGCTTTTTATCATTTCATAAGAAAAATGTGATGAAAATATTGGAAAGAAAACCTTATATGCTAATTAAACAGGTTAATGTATTTGAATTAATAACGTTTACTGATTTTTCATACGTTAATATTATTATTTCTTTAAGTCACTTTTTGTACGTTTTAAAAATTTAACATGGAGGTTCATTATGATTAGTTTTAATTACGTTTCAAGATATATCATGTGAAATATCTCTTTTTCAATCATCTTTCTTTCTTTGTATTAGATCTTAAGTTATTTATATTTTGAATTGCACCAAATAACAAATGAAACATAATTTTAGCTATTCAACAGCAGCATTGTACTGGTATATTAAAAAGTTTTATTTATATGAACATCACAAATCAAATATTGAAAGATTTTCATCGTACCCACCTCAAACTCCTTTGGGATTAAACGATATGTGCATGCAAGAATATAACGGGTCAACGAGCCGTTTGGGCCGTTATGATAAATCGTGTAATACTTCAGTTGACGTGAAAAATTTACTCTACTTGTTTGAAAATGTGTCTTAAATCGGTTGAAATATTTTTTTTCATGTATAAAAGTATTTAAATAATATCTGAGTCATAGAAATTCAGGTCGATTTTGCTATACGTTTTAAATACTATTAAATTTATTTAATGTTAGTTAAAAAACTCGATTTTGAAAGTTTTCAACGCTGAATAAATGTAGTTGCATAAATATTTGTTTTTTTGTAATATTGTAGACTTATATTGTAGATTTATGATTTAGTCATAGAGTAATCATTAAAAATAATATTATAATAAATTGAGGTTAAAAAATTTTACAAAACTTTTAAAATCTTTAATTAAATTGGTTTCGTAGAGTAACAAGATTTCTTGTAATTTCTATCACACCGAATGGAGTTTTTATTCCTTTCGCACTACTATACTTCATCTTAATTAATTAAAACTAGTTTTCATTCACCCTGAAGAGTGTTAAGAATAGAGAATATTTATTAAACATTTCTCACAGTCAGTAAATTTTTATTTTGGAATAAAATAATTAATATGTAATTAATATATAGTTCTTCTTCAACATTATGCTCCCATATAATTCTCTATCATGTTATTGCCATTATACTCTATTATATAATTTAAGATTTTTATTATTTAGTTAGCCAAAAGCTCACTCAAAATAAAGTATAATTTTTTTTTATATTTTTATTTCCCATTAACAATTCATGAAGTATTCAAAATATATTATTTGCGTGTTTATAAACATATTTGTTTCATTTTGAATTATTATTATAAAGCAGATTTTATTTCTTTCTCTTTCTGGATTTTCAATCTCTTTCTTACTACCTGTCTCACTAGGATATCATTGCCACCATCAACAGCCTGTCTTAGCCCACTGCTGGACATAAGTCTCCTTAAACCAGGTAATGAACATAATCGCCGCACTGGTCAGGAGAGTTGGCAGTCGTAGCTTCTGGCACATATAGCGCTGCTGCCCGTGATCTGTGGCATTTAGCTACACGATTACAAACATCACTCAAGCCACGCTCGATGAGGAGCAGGAATAGAACCCGGAACCTTACAGTGCATCGCGTCGCTAAATCATAAGCTTATCGATACAATATACGTACGTGTACAATATACAGTGCGATATAGAAATAGAAAAGTTTTTTTCAGAAAAAATAAAAAAGAATAGATTTCAGGGATTGAAAATCCGGAAAAAGCAAGAAATAAAATCTACTTTATAACAATAATTCAAAACAAAACAAATATTTTATAAACACGCAAATAATATATTTTAACACATCATAAACTGTTACTTAATTTTTTAAAACAATTACATGCAAATATTAATGTTAAATGTTTTTTTTAATGTGCTACATATTGATTAAATCAATTAAGTATAAACTAACATTGACATTCATTCTATGCTGTCAAAATGAATATCTTTTTCGCCTTCTTCGAGTTATATATGGCTTTTTTGACGATCTTATTCAACCTGCGATCTTCACGGAAATCATTAGTACTTTACACCTTTGTACGGAAGATACAAAGGACTCGAAATACATTTTGTTTCATACACTGGCTCGAAGAACTCTGTAGAAAAATAACCTAAAAAATACATAAAAAATACAAGATGTCTAAACCACCTAGGCTTTGTTTTTTTTCATTTTCATTATTCTTGTAACACCTTGGCCCAACACTATAAGGTGGCTTCCCGGCCTCCTTTAGAATCTTACGAGATGACGAATGAAATTAAATGGATTTAGAAACTTCCGATAGGGAATCTTAAATACGCATCATTACCGTATTAAGCTTATTCAAATCCACAGAACATTGTTCATAATTTATTTATAAATTATTATTACCTTTACGTAGAAAACGTCGCGACGGAAGTTAAATCACGGGTTACTTACATCGCGTGACGTCTCGCTTAACGTGTTCATAGTTAAATTCACGACGTGTGATTTGTTGCTCGTGTAAACTTTCTTATTTAATGAAAAAGTGAAAATTGTTTGTTCTTCGATTATCAGGAATCTTTATTACAGCGATTTATTCAGGCTGGCTTTACCGGAAATGTATCGAGCTGTGGCGTGCAGTCGGATCTAAAAACATATTTATGTTTAAGTATGTAGTTGAATTCCATTCAACGCGTTTATTTTAACGAAATATATATCTCGCTGTTACTTCTATTATTTCAAAAAAATATTAGAAAATGTTATTATCAAATTCTATCATTGTTTTCATTTCATGAAACGGCAATCAGTGTATTGTAGCGGCAACTACGAGAATTTGATGATAATTGTTATGACCCGTTTTCACGAAACCAAAATATTTATGATCAACTTATCAGTTAAAAGTATATAAATTGAAACGAGTATAATATTTCAGATAACATTAATATACTTACGAAATGTTTCTTGCAAAAAGCGATGTAGTTCCATTATAACATGAAAACATAGTTTTAAATAATAATCAGCGAAATTATTGAAATAAAAAAATTTAATGCTATTTTTTTTATTGTAAATAAAATAAATTTATAAATGCCATTGAAAAATGGCATTAATAATAGCAAAATGGCTGAATGGCTGCCTTAATACCAGAATATCACATATAAACTTTAACATATCTAAATTTATATTTAAATATTTTTTATAACTAAGACGACTCTAAAAAGTGTTGTTTATTTGCTTCAAGTAATTTTTCAATTTAATTTTTTTTTGTGTATTAATAAGCCTGATAATATCATATTTTAATTAAAAGAATAATTAATATTTAAACATTCAGTTAACTCTTTTCCTGATTTTCGTATTATATGATAATCGATTTTGTATTTTAACAAGGCGACCCACTCCGGTCTGTGTCGAACAAGTTTGGACTCATGACGATAGAAACTGATACTGTAATTGATATTAATATGATATGAACTTGTCAATAAACTGGATATAATCTAGGGTTTATATCCAGTTTCTTTATATCCAGATGACACTTTTTTCGACTGATGCATCGACAATTTTCTTTTATTCAATGCATTGCCCCATTTCTCGTCATACTAGGTTAAGGAAGGGCTGAGCAATCTTCATTAACATACCTTTTAGAAAAGCTTGTTTATTGCTAAAAAAATTTGCTATTAAATATTACAAACCATATTTAAAATAGGTTCAGAAATTATTGAGATTAGGTATAATATATTAAAAATACATACTCTTACTTTGCACTTAGTTTGTACAATGTAGATACGTTCTTACATTACTAGTTATTTAATTATTGTCTAAATAGCTATCCACAATTATCCATACTTATATATATATATATATATATATATATATATATATATATATATATATATATATATATATATATATACGTATATATATATATATATATATATAAATTCTACAAAAGGAATTGATATCAAATTTAATAAAAGGTTCTAAATTAAGAAATAATCAATCTCTAAAAATAATAAAAAACTCTAGAACATTTAAAATGAAAGTAACATTTAATTCCTGACTTTGCTCGCGATGAAAAAATCGTTTTTCCTGTTATAATACAAAACTTATTTTTCATTTGTTTTTCTGCAATAAACTGGAAAACTTTAGATTCCGAACACGCCTTTCTACTCGGAAAACTCAAATTCCTCTCCTCAAGCATAGTTTTTAGGGATTTTATTTTATGAAGAGCAGAGAAAACGTTTAGAGATTTACTTACTGCATTAGCTTCACCGCCAGCAAAACTGCATTAAAATTTACTAATAGAATGAGAGTTTACCAATAGATAATGAAGTGGGTATTATGTGATGTCTATAAATATTTTCTTGTAATCTCACGAAATACGAAAAAACTCTGTAAATATTTCCTTCACGAAATGAACTCCTTAAATAAATCTGTGGAAGATAGAAATCTTTACTTTTACCACACTTAGGAGGAAGTTTCTCGAATTTTGTGCTCGTAATTAAGACCTTACCGCTTAATTTCAGAAAAATAAACAAACATTAAATTTCGCATAATAAAAAAAAAAGATTTTCCCTTTCAATTAATCTACAATCTGTTTATTTACATAACAAAATAATAATTTCGTAATCTTGACTATATTATAAGTTGAAAATGAATTCAAAACATTCCAAACTACTTAGCAAATATTTTAAAATTACTTATTGTAAATCGCAATATTAAGATCCAATATTTCATGAGAATATGGTTTTTTAATTACATCACCATTTTCTCTTTTCCCATGTAAGCAAAGATATTGGTCAAAGCAACTTTTGTTATAAATAAACGATAATAACCCTTTCAATTAATCCTTAATTTGAACTATTATATATTATTTGGCTACTATTATATATTTTGGCATTAATATTTGGCTACTATTATGTATTTTGGCATTAATTTATTTATTATTTGATCTTAAGTTTCTCATCATTTTCCCATGTCTGCTTTGAAGACCTCAATTAATTATTCACCGATTTAATTATTCAAGCTTTGACCACCTTATAGTGCAAAGGTCTTAGTTTCTGCTATAAATTTTTATGAATAATTAATTAAAAAAACATCTTTACAAAATAAGATAAACGTGTTCTTTGAAAAACTGTTGCATGTTAAATTACTACCTGTTTTATATGATAAATCATTCATCAGCTTTAGTCATACTCGTTATATATATATATATATATATATATATATATATATATATATATATATATATACATGTGTGTGTGTGTGTATATATATACGTAATTCACGTGTCCGTATGAAATATTCTTACACCCTCATTCGAAAGTGATGAGAGTTTTACTCGTCCCGAAGGCCTGTTTATCCTATTAAACTTTCGTTAATTTTCTTAATAACGTTTGTTTCCACTCCTCGTTCTTGTTTATATTCTTATTTCTTTATTCTAAAGGTTCATGCTAAATGTTCTTCATTATATAATTATTTTCGTCCGATAGCAGGAAAGTCTCCGGTTTGCTAGAATTAATCACATTTTTCGAATATGAATATATCTCCCAAAACTTACGTAGCTCCGTATGGAATCTATTAAAAACCGTTATAATTGTTCAAAATATTTGAATTCTTGCATTGCACGAGTTTCTGATGCACGCAAAACTGAACATAAAGAAATAAAATTTACATAAAAATCTGAACTTCGCAGTGCAACAAGTAATTCATAAATAAGTTGAGCAGTGTCTCATCTCCCAAGAGGGACCTTAACCTCTTTAAAATACCAATAAATTATTCCTCGACATTTTAGGATATCCCCTCGTTTCGGATAATGGATTTTTGAAAAAGTTTTGCGGTACAAATTTCAATCTAGGTAGGTAGATTGCGACGGAATGCAGTAATTAATCATAATTTTAATACTTCTAGTAAATCCAATACTAACTTGAACGTCTCAAAGGTACTTATCTTCTTATTAGGCTGATGAAAATTATAAATTTGGTTCAAACTTAATACTTCGTAATACGAAGCATTTTTCACCCTTGTTATTACCCACGACGGAACGGATGAAGTGTATACGTTTAGGGTGAGAGGTTATTTGTTTGTTTATTTGTGTATACGATCCAATGCTCCCATGTATCTCCAAAACAGTATGACCGATTTAAACACGATTTTCTGTAAAATGGATGTGATTTATTGGCAATGGTTCTTAGATAGTTGTTACTGTAATTACTCACCAGGGGGCGCCTCAATAAATATTTTGTTACAAACGACTGTTCCCATTTATCTCTCAAACGGTTTGACCGATTTAGATACGGTTTTCTGGAAATTATTTGGGACTAATCGACGATAGTTCTTAGATTTTATTGTGTTAGCTCACCAAGGAGCGCCGCAACATTTTGTTGCAAACCAATTTTCCTATTTATCTCTATTAGTTACATTAGATTAGAAGTTAATTATAAACACTAATAATAAAAAGCAAAATTATAAATTAAATGAAACCCACGACAGATGTCGTGGGCTTCATTCATACACAGAGAGGCTTTAATCGTAAAAGTATCAAATAAAAAGCAAAATAATAAATTTAAAAAAATCTTACGATAGATGTAATCGTTGTAATTGAAAAACAATTAAATAATTTTTTTGAAAGCCACACGAATAAAAGAAAGTAAGAACCTATTAACATAATTACAAACCCAAGAAAATTCATCGGAACTGCAATGCCCTGTCTATGCCTAAAATTTTGCAGTTTCATAAGTTCGTGGGTAATTGAAATTCTCTTAGTTACGCAAATAGCTTTTCTATGCTGCTACAATGTAATTGATATTGGGAACGGAAATGGCAATGGCGACCCCGATGGATTTTCTTGGGCTTGTAATTATATTAATAAGTTCTTACTTTCTTTTAGTTCGGGGGGGGGGTTAAAAAATATTTAATCTTTTTTCAATTACGACGATTTGGGATTTTCCAAAATTTTTAATTTTGCTTTTCTTTAATAATACATTTTGAAAAATTCTTCTCAATCTTGACTCGGAAACCTTTAGAACTTTTATCTAAATATTAATTATTTAATTTGCTTATTAGTGCTATCTCTTAATTATTTCACTCTACTTTTTAATAACGAACAATCATGTTTAAATTTTTTTATAAGGTACCATAAATTTCATATGGATTCCATATTCTAATTAAATATATTTAACCTATCTTTAACTCGACAGACTTCTGCAAATATCCCTGTGTACGATTCCGTAGTAGTCAAATGGTAAAAATGAACTATTATAACTTCGTTATTTCCATGTATCCGTTATTATGTCTCATTATCATAATCCTATCTGACTGTGGTAAAATTGTCCAAAAAGTGGTTTTAACAACGTTTTAGCGATCTACTCGTTCTAGAATTTATATCTTGAAATTATATATTTAGAATTTTAAAATTACGACGTTTTAGAATTTACATGTTTAAATTACACTTTTTTTCTAAATAGATTTTTATTCACGAGCGATGAAAAAATTAAATCTACAGCAATATCGCAACATACAGCTATAAAAAGTAAAAATCTTTTTTGATAAAAGTTAAAAGATATTCCGTTTAAGAATATTTGCCGATATATTTACATTCAATATATACCCCCAATGTATTCGTTTATATGTGGTAAAAATTAGCTATTACTTAAATATAAATAAACTTATAATAATTATGCCGGAAGCAGACCGGTAATTTTCGTAATTGAATTTGTACGATTGCGAAATCGTAATTGAATTTGTACGATTGCGATTATAATCACTTATTTTTAATGACAATCTCTGACTTTTTCGTATAAATCCCTGACTTTTTTGAAAATACTAAGTTAGAAAGACAAGTAAATGAAATATACCATGAAAACCACGTAAATAAAATATATCGACATTTGAAGACAGCTGACATTTCACCAACCCTTCATTTGTAAATCTAAGTATAAGACAATTTCATTTTTTGCCTTTTTCACTTCTGGTTCGACAAATGTAAATTAAAAACTAGTCATTTTAAATTAGTGAAGTGAATAATATTCACTATTTATAATTAATTAACTGACTTTACCAATTAATCTAAAATTGGTATAATCAGATACTATCGTTTTTTCCATTGTTATTGTGAAAAATAAAGTGTTTCCAATGAGAATAAATACAAGAGTAAATAAAGTAGTGTTTTTTATTTATTTTGTGATCTTATGTGATTCTGACTATACGTTACCAATGCGCAAAATTTGAATGAAACTCCATTGCGCAGTTAATTTGAATTTTGTAGCTAAACATTTACAAATGTCTTTATTTATTATATTAGTTACAATTTTATCCTTTAAAAATTACGTAGCCAATCGAGATAATAGAAACCTACATATTACTTTTAGTCATAGGTTACTCATATGCGATGTTTTATAGAAATTATATTACTAAATAATCCCGATAAGAAATTCATGAAACTAAAAGATCATCAGAAACTTCATGTCTCTAAAAAATTCAGTACCAAAATTTGGTAAGTTTTTCTTGGTTCTTTTTGTCACAGTGTTTGTTTTCCAATCGTTCCTCAACTGCACAACAAATCTCTTTCAAAGTTTATTCATGAAACACTATATTTATTTGGCAATAAATATAGTGTTTCATTTTTATAAATTGAACAAAATTTTCTAACAATCTATTATATCCCATATACAATGTCTAAAATCAGAAATAAAAACCCCTCAAAATAACCAAAATTATACAACTCCCATAATTTCTAGTGCCAAAAAAATCTCCTTATAAATGCATAGATTAAACTTCCCTTCGATGAAATTATTTCTAGATTGTTCATTAAAATCTCGATAATTTTATAAACAATTAAACATTTTTCATTTAATTTGAGCCTGACATCTAACCTGTAAGGAAATGAACTTACGTTTCATATAAAATCATTTTAGATATCTTCATAAAGCCGCGACGTAAATTAATAAAACTATTCATAAAGAAGTATAGCCATGTAAAGAAGGTGTCGTAGTTTGATTAACTTGTGTGTACCACTTACCTGAGCTTAACTTGGCTAAATGGAATCTATTGACGAGAACCATTCATTGAAGCAAATTGCTGTGTCAGAACTCCGCCGACCATTTTGCATACTAATGAGTCCATTGTACAGGTGTGTGAAAAGAAGAAAAAATTGTGGCCATAACAAAGACTTGTGATAAAATAGACATATTGTTGGCGCTTTAAAAATGGCCTTCAGAAGACGAATTAATAAGATATTTAAATAATTTCTTTTTATTCCATAATTTCAAAGTACAATCCAACGAAGAGTAGAAAAATTTTCGACAAATCTTAAAAATTGACCGTTTTATAAAGGTTTAAAGCTAACATTTATGCAAGAATGGCAATATTAATTTATGATAATGATCGTGACGTCATTTTAGTAAACTCTTATTGAATTCAATGAGAGCGAATGAGACGGGAAAATTTATCCACCCTATCCCTACTATCAAATTTAAAATGCGTCACTCCCTTATTTTTAAATAATTTTTTTTTCATTTTAAATCATTTGTACAATGACGATCAGTTAGGAAATAAAAGAGAGGCGGTAATAATGTGTAAACACTGCTCTGATGCATATATATATATATATATATATATATATATATATATATATATATATATATATATATATTTATATATACATATAAATGCAAATATTAAATAATATCACTACAAGAAGATGGTCTTATTAATTAAAACAAAAATGAAAGAGTCAAAGGAAATAAGGAAATAAGAAAAACGTTGAGAATAAAGAAAAAATTGAGAATAAAAAAATAATACCTCTGCTGAAATTTGAAGACTGACTTGAATGACTAAATACGGTAATGTAAATATGAGATTTTAGGGTGTATATTTTATCTTTAGGATTAAATTTAATAAAACATTTTTTGTTTTTGATCTCCACCATCCCTATAGCAAACTAATATCTTTGTGATTATCACTACCAGAAAATACACAACTACAAAAAACACGATTTTTTCATTTCTTGTTGTAAATAATTGTAAATCTTTAAAAAATATCGTATATTAAATAGCCACTGCATGCTATGAATGTATATGTGTTTAATGTAAAATAATTTAAAAAAGATAAAGCTCTATTCGCAGGTAAAAGCAAGTAAAGACGCTGTCTCCAACTAATAAGATGGTAAATAGTTGTAGCAAGCATAAGCAGGTAAATTCACGTGTAACAAATGCTTTAAATATCAAGTTAGGTGTGCACAGGCACAGGACAGGGGGGGGGAGCAATGGGTGCATTTGCATCTCCCCTGACTTACGACCAATCCTTCAAATGATTGAAATCGTCATACTCCCGTTTACGAGGAATCGTTATTAACTCGCTCATCACTGCCCGAGTAGATTGTAAATTACATCAGTAAGCTCAACTCTTATACAGCGGAATTCAGTGGATTTGAATTACGCTGCCCAGTACGGCAAGCAGAGAGAAGAACGCACACCCCACTCCCCCCGCCCGCCCGCTCTTTTCAATTAGTCGAGTCGGAACTAGTTCGTCCATCCATTGTTTTGTTTCGCGCCAAGAGGCAATGAAGCAACACGCATGTCACTTTTCTTTTGTCGAATTTTGTTACATCCCTTATTAGTATTCCCATTACTTTCTAACATATAAAAAATATTCCCATTACTTTCTAACGTATAAAAATATTCCAATTACTTTCTAACGTATAAAAAATATTCCCATTACTTTCTAAGGTATAAAAAATATTCCCATTACTTTCTAATGTATAAAACTATTCCCATTACTTTCTAACGTATAAAAATATTCCCATTACTTTCTAACGTATAAAAAATATTCCCATTACTTTCTAACGTATAAAAATATTCCAATTACTTTCTAACGTATAAGAAATATTCCCATTACTTTCTAAGGTATAAAAAATATTCCCATTACTTTCTAACGTATAAAAATGTTCCCATTACTTTCTAACGTATAAAAGTGACTACTCGCATTGAACACAACGCCACACAGTATTATCTGTTTCATCACTTCGCTCAGTCATGGTATATGCACAGAGAGAAAAGATTTCTGGGAACAACTAAATGTTAGTTGAATCAACAAAATATGTATTATTGAGGTTCAAAAACTTTAAATCAACTATTAAAAATCTCAGTTGGAAACAAACAAATATTTATTTGAGGATTACAACTTTTCTTTTCAAGTCAATGAAATATTCTTTTGCGTGATAATTAATTGTTTCAAATATTATTTTATTCTATTCATACGCAAAATTTATCGAATCAATAAAATTTTCTCTGAATTCAAGAGAAAATTTCAAATTCAAATTCATTGTTTTCAATCATTTTTTGTTTACTTCATGAGACTAAATTATTAAACCAATGAAATTGTTTTATTGAATTTACAAAATATTTTGTTACGTTCAAAATACATTATTTTCAATAATTTTTAATTGATCGGATAACTAAATTCATTGGCATAATGATTTTTTTTTTTGATCCAAAGAATATTCTATTACATTATAATCCATTGTTTCAAATATTTCATTGATTGTCGGATTAACAACGACGTAAAGATTTTGTTAGGAGAGGGGCTGGGCGCGGAAATGGACTGGTCGTAAGCATGCTACAAAAACATCAACCGAGCGCTGTTTATTTACACCTTGCGGTGGCGGGGGGGAGCAAAGACCCTGCCTACAGCTGGCTACGTCTTTATTGATAAAAAATACCGCCAATCATAATGAATGTTTTTGCACTCATCTGTTTTTCTCCTTCATTTACTTGTATTAATGTGTTACTTTTTTCTAAATAATTTTTTTTCTAGATAATCAATAACAATAATTTTGATAATATAACGTAGAAAATATCTTATAAGGATAGTCGTTCCATGCACCTCACGCTGTAAGTCTATAAACAGGCCCACTCTTCCTTTTTCTTCTTTTTCTTCATAGATCGTTGTAGGATATGGGCGAGCCGGAACTCTCGAGCGCGCTGCGACGCCGACCGATGTCGACGTGTTGCTTAGCGTGGTACTCGGGGGAGGAGGGGGGGAGAATAGTCTCGATTTCTATTATTTTATTGTCTTCATATAAATTGTCTAGCGTTTTATTATTTAAGAACAATTTACTATTATTTGGTTGTTACTGTTTTGCCAGTCAAAACAGCTTCAAAATAATGAAGCTTATCCTTCAAAGCAAAGACCAAAAAACAATATCAGTATGTAAGCAAATATATAAATCGTAAAGTAATATGTTTATTTTATAGTTAGATATTTTGAGTTACTTAACAATATGTGAGAAATATTACAACAGAATTACAGCTACCTATGTAAACAGCATTTGTAAAATAGACCACGTAATAAAATGAAACTAAAAGTGAAAATTTTGATGGTCGGTCAAATCATTTTTTTTCAGTGAAAAAAAATAAAAAACTGATTTACGTTTTACTTAGAAACCTTTTAAATATAGCCCACATACAGAAAAAAAAATTTCATTTATTTTCTGTACTTTAATGTATGTAATTAATACGTTTGGTGGACTTATTGCTACAAGAACAATATCATACAATCAACCAGAACACCAGTGCAGACCCGCTCGACGAACGGCCGGAAATAGAACCCGGGTCCCCGCGATGCGCCTCGCAGTCATAGGCCGTATGTCTTGTGATCAACCCAACACAACATGGTAACGACAATTTAGAAGTTGAAAACCTGCGGTAGATTGTCACGTATTCGAAGGGTCCGAAAGAAATCCACAACAATAAGGTTCCCTTCGGATATGAAACTCCGAAAAGCTAAATCTATTCCCCACTAGACGAAAATATTACTATTAATCCACGTTAAGAAGCACTTATCAACATTTATTGATTAGATGAATGTCAACACTCTTTTGTTAATATAGTTTTTATTTAAGTATTTGGTTGTAAATAGTATATTAATTTTAGATCATCAGGGTTCGTTGATTTTCTTTCTCTGGAACTGAACTATACATATAGCCTTATATATAACAAATCCAGAGCCTGCGTGTCATCTAATATGAGTTTTTGCTAATTTCACAACGGATAAATGGATTTAAAGTATTTTGCTAATTTCACAACGGATAAATGGATTTAAAGTATTTTGCTAATTTCACAACGGATAAATGGATTTAAAGTATTTTGCTAATTTCACAACGGATAAATGGATTTAAAGTATTTTGCTAATTTTACAACGGATAAATGGATTTAAAGTATTTTTCGATACACAAACAACTAATAATCCAAGATAGGTCAGGCAATATATACAAATTTAAATACATAATTTGTTTAATATGTACTAAAACAAATTAACAAATTAGTTAACAGCAATATTCGTTTCTTTTACAAGCAACAATCATAATCTTAATATATTAAAACACGGTTTTGCAATCCTCCACTAAGTAGCGGTATTTGTTTTGCATATTAATACCGGCAGTATTATAGTTTCCTTTTTGATTCTAGATTGCCCACTCCGGTGTAACCAGGAAGGAGAAAGTTTGAAGATCTAGAAATATGAAACAAAGCACTTTTTTTAAGCGAGCTAGTTTAAACGTGAGAGTATGAATATTATAATTAGAACGCTAACTAAAACATAAATGGTTAAATAGAACATCCATTAAAATATAGATTTATGAAAATATTGGAATAGATTTCACCTAATATTTGCAATAAAAAAGTAAACGGAAACGATATTATGAAAG
The DNA here is from genome assembly GCA_039881145.1 of Druceiella hillmani. Taxonomy (NCBI): domain Eukaryota; kingdom Metazoa; phylum Arthropoda; class Insecta; order Lepidoptera; family Hepialidae; genus Druceiella; species Druceiella hillmani. The sequence continues at coordinate 86,076,851 of JAYKKI010000001.1, read as the reverse complement.
AGCACATTTAACTAATCGCAACAAAAAAGCAAGTCCTTTAAAATAGAAATCCCATACAGCTTATCAGACTGCCTGAATTAAAGGTGGATAATGTACATAAATATTGGTAAAAATTATAAATCTTATTACAACGTTTCCGTTGTAACTCCGTTTTAACCGTTTAATTAAAAATCTATATATTAATACATAAAGAGGAAACTTTGTAGCCTTTTATAAGTATATTGCGTGCACTGAAAGGTAACTGATTTGGCATAGTTAAAGATTATATGGAGAAGGATATCAGAAAGCTTAAATTATAATTTATTAATATGTTTTTAAAAGACATTAAAAGATTCATTGTTTACGTTCATGCTGTCAAATACATAATAGCCTTTGGTCAAATAGTCACGCTCAGTAAAGATTGTCACCAAAGAATTTTAAAATATCAGATTGACCGAATGAGTTTCGGATGTGAATTTTGTGTGATTTCAGGTGTTCCTTTTTCAATGGTCTGTAAAGTATATGTCAAGTCAATGAAGCGTTTATTTTATATTTTATGTAATAGATATCTGTGTTCTATATAGTAGGGAAACACAACTTGCTTAATATATACCTGTTACAACATTGTGTAGCAACAATCTGAATTGACTTAGTCTCGCCTATTAGCGTTTTCAAGTAAATGAGTAAGTAAATACATTTTATTATTTAAATTAAATTCTGTGTCGTAATTTCAGTTTGGAATTTCACTATTTTCATTATGTTTTTTTATAAGCAAATATTGTGGAAGTATACTCATTGAGAAAAGAATATCAGTAACGTTCAAACTTAAAAATGTCATTATTCACGATCAAATTTCGACCACTGGGCGATCACTAGTATACCTAAATATTTAAGTGACGAAATAAATTGGTACCTATTAAATAATTGTAATCGGAATATACACAACTACAATATCCGAATAGGGTTGTCGCGTACATTCCTAAACATAATTTTTAGAATGCCATAGTGAAAGAAGAAACCCTCATAACTTCCTAATGCCCTCTGCACGTACATCAACCCCACAATTTCTGTAATTTTAGTATATACTTTAGTTGCGAATGTCAATTAATATGTATCAAAATATTAAAATAACACCCGCGATATGCGAGAAGAACTCGCGCGCCGAGGACTCCACACTCGTGACAATTTAATATATTATCTATCAAGACAAAATCAATGGTTCTATTTTTCCTGCAATATATATATATATATATATGTGTGTGTGTGTGTGTGTGTATATATATATGACCTTTTGTCGGTCTGCATTATTTTAAATTCTTCGAGTTTAGACGCTTCGACGACAAAATTAAATGATTGTGCATAGTTTTTTTTTTCGCAAAATTCAACTATAAGTAGAAAATTGCGTGGCTTATAATTTAAAAAAGTTTGGAACGTGCAAACAAAGCGCTTTTATATGATAACTTCCTTGACCTTGTTGTCCCATTTTTAAATTTCGACCGCTCTATTTGGAATTTTGAAAAAATAGTTCCAAACACCCGAATCCCATTTTGAATAAGATTCTAGATCCTATTTTAAATAAAAATAAAAATAAGTCTCAAATTTCCTTGGAATATTAATAAATTAATTCTACAAGTGTGATAAGTTTCAAGTCGATAGTAAGATAAGATGCTAAGAGAAGTTAAAACATATCCGTGTCATGAAAACAAACCTGTTTTACCTGGTAGGTACGAACCCCTAAAATAAACTAATAAACCGCCCCCCCCATAAATGTAACTTGCGAAAAAAATTATTTTGCCGACCCTACCGAATGTGAAGCCATCAAACAAATCTTAGAAAATTAAACTGAGGTTGCATAAACCATTCTTAATTTTGCCCCATTTTGTGTAATATTAAAAAAGCAAAGTGACTTGCAACATGTTCGCATCCCCACTCGCTCCCCCTTAACCATGGCTTTGTGAAATCCGAAAGAATCCTAAGTTTGAACTTTAACACAACTACATAGTATATTCTGTTCAATAAACAAAGTTTTACTAACAAGATACTATTATAAGAAACTCAAAATATGTAATCGAAACGTATCTATAAGACTGAGTTACCATAACTAACCATTTATTGCTGAATAATTCTAGCTTTTTGGGTTTTTTTTTCAAACTAAATATACACCCTTTCAAAGTACTCCAAAAATATTTTCCGCTTCGAAATAAAACCCACATTGCCAAATTCTTCTTCTCCCGATTTAGAAATTCACACATGCACATACACATTCTATTTGGACCTATTTAAAAAGGTTAAATGTTCATATATCAGCCTATTACATCAGGTAACAATTTAAAGGCAACATTAAAATTAGTTCTGAAAAAAACTTAAATCGGGCCAATATTTTGGAGGAAATAAACCGGCCAGGTGCAAGTCTAACTCATGCATGTAAAATTTGGTATCCTGTTTGAAGTAAAATGAATTTATTTATCAAAATTATTCCTAATATGAACTTCCTGGCGCCATAAATATTTAACAAGATCTAATATAATTAAGTAGAAGGGACATACAGATTATAACAAACATGTCGAAAATTAGGATATATGGAATCATCGTTATAATCGTCCTAAATATAATATTTGCATAAATTTCTGAAAAACCTGTCATTTCATAATTTTAGGTTTGGCACTTTATAAATACAATTCAAATTACTTCGTTAACATAAAATCCTACTTTATGTATGTTCCAATATGCACTTTGCGGTTTTTAAACATTACACCTAGCGACTAATATGTAAAACTAACCAAATACTAAACAAATTGTTCAGTAACAATAATAAGTTATTATTTATTTAGCCATTAGTACGTTTATATTACAGGAATATCAAATTTTGTGCTTGTATATATAAATTTCACATATAATTCCAGTTTTTAATAAAAAAAACTATTTCCACACATTTACTTAATTTTATTCTACCCTGTTGCAAGGACCTTAGGCCTTTTGAAAGTCTCATTCAATGAACCTTTTCTACCTTTTAATACCCTATCCTTTATTATACCAAAAATGTGAACAACACTACGTATGCACATTTAAAATATGACGACAACCCTACATAAATGTGCACCCTAGACTATCTATAATGCCGACAACAAAACGCAGCCCACGTGCGCGTGGATTTCATACAACTCTAGTGTTGTGTGCAGGTTCACCCCTCAAAAGAGCCCTTCCAGCCAGCACCCTCTGCTAGGGAAAGCCCTAGGGGTCCCCCGGTAAGCCGGATGCGCATTGTCCGCGAGAGATCAGTCAAATTGTACTCGCCCCTCCGTGTTGTAGGGCGCGGCGTCGGGAATCAAAGGCCGTGGAGCAATTTAAGCTGCCTGCGAATTATGTACTCTGACAAAATATCGCACAGGGCTACGAACGGTATTGCGTGGTGCGATGGGAAACAAGCGTGTCTATGATTTGTGGCACAACGCGTTTGCTGTATTCATTTGGACAAACTTATGTATTAAATCATTCGACATTGTATGATTTAGGTAGTAAATAAGAATCTGCGTCATGGCAATTTTTATGAATCTATAAAAGAGCTTCATGGAAGATCTAGATATTATCTAATGGACAGTAATAGATTTTTGTCTATGAATTTGTATGCGAGTACCCACAGACACCTAACGATATCTGGACATTTTAATTGTTTACTATGACGTTTTTACTTTGTTCCCATCAACTTTTGGCTGTATGAGTAATGATTAAACTTTACTTTACCTTGATTCGACTCTATTAACGTAAGCCATTCCGCTCCATAATATTACGAGTATATATTACTTTGTCAACTAATGAACCTGCCACTTTTTTCCAGTGATTTCTACAAAGTTACAGAAAATTCTCTAAAATCTCAGATAGCATTCAATTAACAAATGAATTTCGACAAGTCAAAAATAGACAAAATGTAGAAATTTTAAGAAGACAATGTTGGAAGAATGAACAGCAAGCGAAGCAAAACGTAATGTATATATAATTATAGGTGGAGATGTACACTCCTATGACACAGACTTGGCCGTGTCATAGGAGTGTTTTTAGGATCAGAGAATTTCATTAAATTTAGGAAGGAATCCGATTAATATAGATTCCAAATTAAATTGGCGTTATCTAGCAGAGTTATTTTCATGCTTTTATACAGTAATATTTTGTTTAAATCACCAAATTAACCAACACTGATGAAGTCAGACGGCGCATTTATTAGTTGCCAACTTAATATGTAAACTTCAAATTTCTTTATACTTTAATCGGAAACACAATGTTAATTAATTTTTATACAGAAAATAAAAACCTTCATTCAGTTTCTCTTAGGTTACCTCGTAATGTTATTCCCCAAACACTATTTCAACTTTTATATTAAAGTTTTACAACCCCATTAAACCTGACGAAACTCGCTTTAAAACCTTATACGTTCATGTATATATATATATATATATATATATATATATATATATATATATATATATATATATATATACGACGAAAATAACTCACAAGACTGGCAAATGTCGTACTGGTGTTAACTACGTATTGGAGACACGTAGTTAACACCACAGCGTTAAAAGCTTGGCTTTTACCCGTTTACAATGTAAAGAGAAGCTTCTATCGCTCACCATCGCATACTTTTTCATGTGCGTACCATACAGCCGCTCTTCATGCGTGTAAATAGCGCATTGCACTGGTCCATGTGGAAGTAAATAAACCGAGCTAGGTTGTAAGTAATGAGGCCATTAAAATTAACTACAGTCGCAATTAATCTGACTGCTAAAGAGGCAATCGCGTGCGCACAATATTTTTGTTATGTATTTTAAAATTTTAAAAAGCTATGTTTTTTCTCACTATACTTCTTACACAGCTCAGAGCTTTCTGCGATTTTTTTTCTTAGAGCGACCTAAAAGTACATTTGTGATTATAGTAGTATTTTATAGTTACCAGATTTTCATTAATTTTTTAATGTATAATGTTAATGTTATGTTAAATGTTTATATAATGTTATGTTAAATGTTTATATGGCAAAAGCTGTGTAAGACTTGTAAGTAAACTTATAAATTAATTATGCAATGAAATTTAATCATTTACACCTTCATATAATACCTTATAGTTCCGGCGAACGTCACAAGTGCAAAATACATATGTTCCTACATCTTTACTCAAAACATTCACTATACTTCTTAGTTACGAGAAAAGCTTTGAAAGGAAAGAAAAGACTAAACTCTCTCAACATATTCTGGCGAACGACATCATAAGCACAAAATACATAGGTTACTATACCTTTACTCCCAACATTAATTATAAGTTGTTTTCTAATGACACTCTTTTTAGTTACGAGAAAATTTTTGAAAAGGAAAGAGAGGACTAAACTCTCTTAACATATTCTAGCGAACGACATCATAAGTACAAAATACATAGGTTACTATGCCTTTACTCCAAATATTCATTATAAGTTGTTTTCTAATAACATACTTTTTAATTACGAGAAACGCTATGAAAAGGAAAGAGAGGACTAAATTCTCTCAACGTATTCTAGCGAACGACAGCATAAGCACAAAATACATAGGTTACTATGCCTTTACTCCAAACATTCATTATAATTTGTTTTCTAATGACACAGTTTTTAGTTACGACAAAAGGTATGAAAAGGAAAGTGAGGACTAAATTTGCACAACATATCCCGGTAAACAACGTCACAAGCACAAAGTACAGGGGTTACTATATCTTTATTCAAAATATTCATTATAAATTGTGTTCTAATAACACACTTTTTAATTACGATAAAATCTACGAAAAGGAAGGCGGGGAGTAAAATTATTCTAAGATAATCCCCACATGTATACACTGATAGACCTTAGATTATGTTAGAAAGAGAGAAAAACCAAGTTACAACCACTTAACAGTAATAATGACACCAAACGAAATAGTCCCCGATCGGAAAACATATATCCCTTCTAAAACATTACAGAAAAAAGCTCCATATTCCTTTTTAAAAAAATTACCGCAAAAATAGTGAGATAAAAGAGATAAAGTTCTTGCCGAGAAGCTTAGATAAAGGCATTAAAGCTTCTTTATTAGAAAAGCGTAGATAAAGGCATTAGAGCTTTGTGTCTGAGTTTCTTCAATACTGTATTTTTTACATTGAACTTGGCCACTATAAACTCTTATATCTCTATGGCTTTGACATAGAATGAGATCTTTAAAACCATTAGCCTATACTATGCAAACCTAAAACAATTAGAATGTTCTCATCACATAATTCTAGTTATCAAAGCTATAAATATCAGAAAACGGCAGTCAAATTAAAATTTCTATATCAAACAATTCCTGAAAAATAAGGCTGTGGCATACAGATAGATGAACGTACAGGCAGAAAGAAAATTCGGTTTTTTTTCCTTTTGATCAACAAAGCCACATTTTATTAATTGTTTGCAACCAAATCATAAAATACGGATCCAACTACTTACAAAACAAATCCGTTTTGCGAAAAAAAATCACATCGGTATAACAGTTATAAAACATTGTAAGTAGAAAGAAAATTGATATACTTAAAGAAATCGTTTGTATATACCAATATGAAACAAAACCGTAAAGAGTTTACATACATATTAAAGTAATGAGCGAATCTATAATCTAGAATAGCTGATTAGTTTATTTATATATTTAAAATTATCTTGAACAACAGTTGTTATTATATAAGAACCCATGAAATATGTTTGAAACCTGACAGATGCTCTAGAATTAACTTTAACCTATTTCCTATTTCTAATTAATACTTTAATTAGTATATTATGTAGTATACATATGTACCATCTTTCTAGCTCTTTTCAGAGTGTCCAATAGATTTTGATTACTTATCACTCAGTGATTGAACGAGTGAATAAGCTACGGAATTGATGATGTTGATGTCAAACATTTCGGAAACTCCTATAGATATGAATTTAGAATACATTATATCCAAACATTCTTTTCCGGATATACTATAAAATAAGACTTCCAGCATTTGCTGGAGCTGGATTATTTGAGCGTCAAACAGTTGTGAAGCGCTTCGGGTAAAGTGCCATATCCGATTTGGGGCCGTGGACTTATCGGTTCACTGCCGTGCACAACGATCATATTTAAATTATTAATTGTACCTGTTAGTAAATTAATTTCTGAAAAATGTATTTATCTGTTTGTTATTTTTTTATTATACTCTTTATTATTACTTTAACGAAATTCTAAACAACATTTGTGTGTATAAAAATCTCACCCTGACCGGTAAAACGGTCCAGAAGTCCGTGATTGAAGATAAATATACATTGATAATCATATAATTACGTATAAAACAGGCAACAATCATTGTGATCCAAAGCATACACAAACTAGATAATAATAATAATACATAATGACATGACGTCACTATTTTGTCTTTGAGACGTATTGCAAGAAGAAACTGCAATATAGTTCGGTTGTCAATGAAACCTTGAGTAAAGCCGAAACACAAAAAACATAAGAGAAAATCTCAATTTGATGGAAACCGGTCCGGAATTTGTGATTGAAAATAAATATATATCGATAATCATATAATCACGTATAAACCAAATAACAGCCATTGCATTACAAAGCATACATAAATTAGATAATAATAATATATAATGATATTGAATATATTTGGTGTTAATTTTGTAGAAATTCATTATTCACAATTAAATGAAACCACGTGATGTAGTAATATTTCTACTTTCTTTAAGTTCTTTACCACGACCTAGGTTTGTTTGTATTACATCTTCACGTGTGATATTAGCAAAGATCTTTGCTAATATCCCACCTGAAGATGTTGTAATACAACGAAACCTAGGTCTTGGTAAAGAAATTAAAGAAAGTAGAAATAATACTACAACACGTAGTTTCATTTAATTGTGAATACCTAATGACATGAAGTCACTATTTTGTCTTTGAGACGTATTGCAAGAAGAAACCGCAATATAAGTAGTTCGGTTGTCAATGAAACCTTGGGCACAAAAAATACAAGAGCGTGATAAAGATTAATTTTTCCTAAGAGAGATGAGACCTGCAATTTTATTTAGTTATTTAATTATTTCTTAGGTCAGTAGGCAAATTGTTGTGTTTAAAAAAACACTAAAAATTATTTCTAAAGATTCCTCTACACGTTTATAATTACGAGTACTTATTTGATTATCAGTTTTAAGAGCCCAAACTTCTTTACAAGCACTCTTGCTAACTACTGCGATTTTGGGATAGCAACATCTTTTTGGTTTGTTTAAATTTCACGCTATGTCCACAAAAATTTTTACTACGTAATTAAAAATTTTAATAAGCGTGAATAATTAAATTGTTTGAATAATTTCCAACCTAAAACAATACTAATTTACATACCTACTAATCAACAAACACTTGCAAATGTAATTCATAAATGAAGTCCATTATGCTTTTTACATTTACAAAGACTTTATGTCTATTTAATTTAAGTTTTATTATTATGATGCCATTCATCTCATATAAACGATTCAAATGTTGTATACTCGGCATCCACGCTCATATCGAATGAACTATTTAATATGTATGGGTACTGTAGTGATATTAAAAAAATATACTTTTTAACATTTACATAGTCTACAAACTAAAAGACCGCTTTCATGAAAACCGACGTATTGATTTAAAAATTATCCATACGGGAAAAATCCGTCGTACCCAGCATGTGCGCACGCCCAAACTGCACGTTTCACTGTAAACACGGTATATTCTCGCTATATACGACCCAGGACAACGTCATCCCTTACTTTGGTGTATCGTCAAAACCCACACGTTCCCCTCTTCCGTCTTCGATTTCGCAAACAGTAGACGGCCAGTAAACATCGAACAAGCTGAGTGCGTAAAGGGAGCCAATTTACATCTCCCAAATTGCACTGACACACGGGCGTTTCTCAAAATGTTTATATTGCATCCACGAGAATACATTGGAATTTGCATTTTATACGGATTATGCAGATGATGATAACGTCGATTTAATTGAGTGCCGACATTTGTTTAATTAAGGACAATTTTGGGATTTGCTCGGCGGCTGCGCCACGCCGCCGTCGTTTTGCTAGAGATTCGTTTCGCTATTGGCGATGCGCGTATCGAGTAGTTTCTTTCTACCCCTATTTAAATTTTAGGATATAATTGTTATATTCCACTTCAATTTTCTTTCTTTTTTAATTAGTTGCCAGGAACAAAAACTCGGGTTTTCACACTACAATGTACACGACACCTTGTATTATACTTGCGACACAATTTATTTTCTATCAGTCTAGAAACGAATTGTATCGAAATTTTGCATAGTATTCAACTCCTCGTCAGCGTAATCATACTTACACCAAAATGATATGCGTTTAAAATAAAAGAAAAAAGTTGATTAAAACATGTTACCGTTATTTATGTCCAATTATTTTCTTTACTGAAATATGGGAGCGATTAATATAATGTTTTTTATAATAACATTAATAAATAAATTATTATATCAATAAAGATCGGATTAGACAGAGTATTGACGATTTTAGGGCTTCAGATTTTAATTATAAACATAAACAGCAAATGGTAATTAACTTTTCTTGTACCGATGTATTATAAAATATATTTTTTTCAAATGAACTTTCCTTAACATTTGACTAACAATTTATTAATATACGTAATACTTAGAACTGAAGTTTTTTAATAGTTTATAAGTTAAGCTTGTTAATGTATAATATATGATTTATTTACTTGGCACCTTAAAACTTAAAACTTAAACATATTTAATAATAGTTTTCGATATCGTTTGTACGCTAATAAATAACTTAATTTATTTAGTTATTTGGCAGTCTGTCAGTCATTTTCTAAACCATTTAAATTAGAAAAATTACAACTATTGAGAATGACCATCCAATTCTTCATAAATTATTTTGATATTTATTTGAAATTTGACCGAAAGTTTAGGTGATATGGCGAATTAAAAATAATACTAAAATTAGAAACCATAAAAAGAGTTACTGGTATATTTCGTAAGTGGCATAGACTAGATCATCCAGAAATACGGGACTAACAAATCGAAAAAAATGGAAATTCTCAATTAAATTCAAAGTATGATTTACGTAACCTAATTTGTTCGCTAAATTATGACTTGTTTGATCACTAAAATTGATTAGAAAATATTCGTACGTCTTCCATATCACATTCAATTGCCCTATTAAAATTAAAATATTTTTCTATTTCTAGAAAATATTGATCCAATTTTTCTTATTTATAGATAACATTACTGTCATGCAACAAAAGTAAACAAAGGACACAGCGAGCCCACAGCAAGGAGTGTCATTAATCAGATAGTATGAGTGATGTATATTTATCCGCCGACAGCGGCCCGGTACTGATGTCCGGCTCAGGAGTAATCCGCTCGTTAATTACGAGACCCTTCAACTGAGGGATGCACACGGAGGGGTGAAGGAAGAGATTGAGTTCGCTGACTATTTATCTCCAAATTTACAATATGTAATTATATATATATTCATCCCTAAATTATACCACTTAAAATATGGCCGAGAAAAGGCGGTTTCGTGTAACAAAATGACAATAAACAGAACGTAGTCGCAAAATTAAATATAACCGCAATAATCCTTCTCTGCGCTAGCTTAATAACGACTACTTCAAACAAAAAAAAAACAATTGCGCCGCGATAATGACCACGCCAGTACGAAATTTTAATATCTTCCTCAAAAGCTCATAATGCGGCCGTCTGCATTCATGAAGTGGCTATTAATCCGCAAGGCTTAGAAAAATGTGGAAATGCATCAGGCCATATCACGAAGGACCATATAGTCCAATAACGTGACTTGGTGTGATTATCAATAAACGGGTCGGTGTACCCGTTAGAGTCCACACCAATATACAGTTTGACAAATGATATGCGTATTTTTGGCTAACTGTATAAACAGTTTGAGCATTTGAGTATCATGGTCTATTAGCACATAAATATTAATACGATTTTCCGAATCTACTATCAAAATATTTCACAATGTTTTTGTTAACTTCCTTAATTAAATATGTTCCTTAATGTTTATATATTGTGTTATATTTTGAATATTTAACATAAAAGTCTATCCGACATAAGTATTAATAAATTAAAAAAACACGGTTACATAAATTCTGCACTGATAACAAACAATAATTTTCAAACTTGTTTTTTCTGTCTACTCTATAAGAACTTTAGTCAAAATCGTATTTGTTATCTATCTATACTATTAATAAAATTGTAACAGACTGTTGTAACAGAGTTTCCTTGGGTCTCTAAATGGAAAATATTTTTAAAAAAGTTATTGATTTAGCATAAAGAATGATAATTGAAGCCAGAAAACCCCTTTTCAGAATTTTTGTCTATCTTTTTTTATGTTAATTTGTTCGTCGATCACGCGAAGTCTACTAGACGGATTTTGATTAAATTGGTATGGTAATAGTTAATACCCAAGAGCAACAAATGAGAAAAAAAAATTCTAATAACTTTTCTTATTACAAATTTCACGCGAGGGAAACCGTGGAACACTGGTTTGAACACTGGAACACTGGTCACTGGAACACGATCATTTGGAACACTGGAACACTGGTCGTTTTGCCTTTAAATCTAACTGAAATGTTAAGATTCTCATTCACATAATATTAATTTGACAAACAAATTTATTTTGGAACCCCCCGCGTTTCCACTTAAATATTATACTCAGTAACAAATACGGTTAAGATAAGTTGTTCCGTTATCGAGTTCAGTATATAACATCCGGTTATTTTTCATTGAATCAGTTCGATGGTATAATTTTATCGTATTGTCATCAGAACTACACACAACTGCCAAGTTTCAGGACGATACACCAATTAGAAGCCCAAACATGGTTAGGATATGTTGTTTTGTTACCGCGTTCAATGCCTAACTTCTGGTTCTATTCCATTGAATCAATTAGATGGTATCATTTTATTGTGTTGTCATAAGAATTACACACAACTGCCAAGTTTCATGATGATACGCCAATTAGAAATCCAAACATGGTTAAGATTTGTTTTTTTGTTATCGAGTTCAGTGCCTAACTTCTGGTTCTATTCCATTGAATCAGTACTATTTTCTTGTATTGTCATCAGAACTACACATAACTGCCAAGTTTCATGATGATACAATAATTAAAAACCCAAACATAGTTAGGATACGTTGTTCCGTTATCGAGTCCAGTGCTTAATTCCATCGAATTAATCCGATGGTACTATTTTATTATGTTGTCATCAGAACTACACACAATTGCCAAGTTTCGTGATGATACCATAATTATAAACCCAAAAAATGGTTAAAATACGTTGTTCCGTTATCGAGTTCAGTGCCTAACTTCCGGTTCTATTCCATTGTATAGTTAGTTACAAGTCGACCTAACAAAAGCGTGTCAAAAACCTGTACTTGTAGAACTGAGTACATGAGGGATTCTTATGCACTTTGACATAATTAAACAAAGGGTACATTAAGTTGCTAATCAAATATTTGCCAGTATTAATAAAAATTTTCATTAATATTTATATAATATATATATATATATATATATATATATATATATATATATATGTATATATATATATTCTAGTACATACTTCACGTAATTATCATAAATTTCTCAACAACTATGACATTTAAAGTCATCGTTCTAGTTTTCCAGTAATATTCTAAACCATCCAGTAACGCTGTTTTTTTATCATTTTTGTCATCATTATCACTATTTTCAGCAATATATTTAGAACTATCTCTTTAAACAAAATTTATAAAGTAGTTCTGGAATAATTGAGTGACTCTTTCAGTCGATACCCTCACACGATAAAAAAAATTAAAACTATATTACCTTCTCAAATTATTTATTTTTAAGTCTTATCCATAGGATGCACATATGCGAATTAATATTCAATATCAATATGCTTAACTTCAGGTTTCTTCGTTATCACGTTTTTTTAAAACGAGTTTAGTCTGTACGGGGGAACAAACTTACTCACATACATACATACATACATATATAGCCTGCGAAATTCATAACCTTTCCTCTTCTGTAGTGGGGTCAAAAATCAACTGTGATAGACAGATAGGTAAAATAGAAACCTTGAATGATTTTATAAGGTTCCTTTGTTGAGGTATGGAACCTTAAAAATATTAAAATGTATAATTTATCCTTCCAATTTGAGGTAAGGGAAAGAATTTGTGACAAATCTTAAATATTTATCATGTAATGTTCATTATACTCTATGAGAACGAGTGAAACATATAGATACCCCACCATTAAATTTAAAACTCATAACTGCTTATGTTTTAATAAGTTTTTATAATCGATTGACTGATAATTTTTAATTAACCTATAATAAAACCATTTTAATAAAATGGCAAATTTATAAATGGTCAAACCTATTTCGTTATTCTTTTGCACCATCTCGGTTAACAAAAATTGAGATCTCTGGCCTATGACGGATCCGATTCGAGACAATGTCCGCTTACAGTAAATTCTACCCCAAAACCCATTCGAGGGCTTGCATGCTTCAGTTAACGGACGCGACGTTTGTTCCAATTGTCGCGTTATTGATAACGTTTGCTGTTATTGTATGGCATGTATTATTCAGTATGTTTGTTTTTGAGTATTATTCAGTATGTCATGCCTATTAATCAGCAGTATTGATACAAGGCGACTGTACATTAAAACCGATGACTGTCTTTATTATCCTTGTTATTTATACCTACACATAAACAACTTTGATGTGATGGAAACGGCAGATTTTTCTCTTTTTCACATACAATCACATTTCGATAATACATCTCAAACTTTCATTGCAGATTATCTTAACGACAAACGACTTCACAATAATGACAATATTTTGGAAACAATATTTTTAATGGTTGTTAGGTTTCCATATAAATATAATTTTTATGAAATTGGTAATCTGCAGGTATATATATATCTATCGTAGCGTTATTTTATTTAGATTATTTAACGTAAAAATAAGCTATTTTGGTTAGAAAATTCAATCGAGCGGATCCATACTCGGAAGCATAATTCAGTATAAATATTGAATATATTTGGCGTTAATTTTGTAGAAATGCATTATTCACAATTAAATGAAACTACGTGATGTAGTATTATTTCTACTTTCTTTAATTTCTTTACCACGACCTAGGTTTCGTTGTATTACAACATCTTCAGATGGGATATTAGCAAAGCTTGGGATATTAGCAAAATCTTTGCTAATAGGCTACCTGAAGATGTTGTAATACAACGAAAGCTAGGTCGTGGTAAATAAATTACAGAAAGTAGAAATAATACTACATCACGTAGTTTCATTTAATTGTGAGTTTAAATAATTAAAAAAAAAAATTAAAACGTATGAATTCCAGTTTCTGATTGTATGAATTTACAAGTTATAAAATGGTTTCTCGTTTAACAGTTCGTTCTATACATTATTAACCATTTTTCAAAACAACGGTAATATTTTTTATCATTTAATAAATTATTAAAGGACTTAGATTATTTAAAGCATAATATCATAAAGAAGACATTACCTGAAAATATATAAATAATAATGATGTTGAGAGAGAATGATTGATTACATGCACTTGGACAAGACAGACAGACAGACAAAATTAAAAGAATCTTTGTCAAAGCTGAACAAAGATTTCGTAGTCCAGAAATCTATAATACAAAATGCTTTTAATATATTAAAAAATCCACAAAGCCAAAATTATCTTGCTGGCAAATTTAAAGATTTGTCTGCTCACGGCCTTGGGCTACGATTTGAAAGTTCACTCACCCTACTTATTCCTAAACATACCTCTACCTCTTACGAAAAATCCTTCACTGTTTCAAGCAGCAAAAATTTGGAATCTCCGGGATCCTGATATCAAAATCATGTCGCTAAATATTTTCAAAGACTGAGTGAAAAAGTCCTGCATCTCCTGAAACCTTTACCTTTGTCCCCTTGTTCTTTCCTGTCTTTCCCATCCCAAATAATGTCAATAGTTTGTATTACTTTACTTTTGTATTTTTTTGTCTAATGTACTATAAAGAATTTTCGTTGTAAAATCTCTTAAAGTCTACCGACTAAATTTCAACACCAATTGGTATGGTTGACTGGAAGTGATTGGTCATATAGCAATAAGACCGCCATATATACTGTGCATAAAAGGTGATAAATAAATAAATAAAATGAGAAGAAAATAATTATATACTGCTGTATTTAAAACTTTACATGTTATATATTTTTCTCGAAAAAGAGACGACAAATAATATGATCCTCAATGTTATGAGAAGTTTTCAATTTTTGATGTTTTTTAGAATGAGGTCTGCCATAAAACTGGGATTATTTTTATAAAAAATTAAAACGGTGTATAACTGTATTTTATTTATTGAAACTAAAATTAGTTAATAATTTAATTAATAAGTCTCTTAATAGGAACATTAATGTAAAATGTATTAAAAAATCAGCTGATCAAAACGTTCTAACTAATGAATAAATGTGGTATTATTAGATCGCGGGAGACAAGTTATACAGCCAGACATGATGATCTTAACACGAAGTGAAACGCGCAAAGTCAAGACGATAAAGTCTTAAATAAAACAACATTTAATAATATTCTGCTACATAATACCGAACCCCGTCTGTATGCCAGAATTACTGAAATTAAATCCTAACCCCGAAATACCATAACAATTAATCGACATCCTAAGATTTCAAACTTAAATTAAAAAATTGTATAACCTTTATTCGAGAATAACTGAATAAATCTCGTTTAAATGTAATCCAATTTAGAAACAAAAGTAATATTTTATAAATCATCTATGGTAAAAAATAACCTTTCTTGTGTAATTACATAATTTCTTTGAAATGAAAATTCTGGAATTTATACTAAAAATATAATAAAAGGAACTACATAGAATAAAATGATTCCAAGGCGTATTTTTCTAAAAAAAACATAAGGAGTCATAGGGACTGCCGACGAAACTGAAAACTTAAAACTATGAAATAACAATGGTTTTATAAAATTTATCGAACATCTAGAAATCCGTTTTACCACGATAGTTAGATAACTCCTAAGCCACTATGAAATACTCATTACATGATTTATTGCAGAGGTCAAATATTAAAAAAATAAATAATATGAAATCTTTAAACCCAAATATACATACGAATATTGGAAATATTTGAAAATAAATGCTTTGTTTTTGTTATTTATTTTTCTATTTAAAAATATTGACATATGTTGTTTCTCTGTTACACTACACAGTGATCCTAGAAATAAAGCATTGAAATAATAATCAAACTAAAACACAATTTAAACAATGCACAGTATATACACATTGAACTTTCCACGTAACCAATTTAACTTTTATTGTATTGATATACACAGCCCTAATATTGCACAACACGTCACCCTTATAGCTATAGATATACTGCTATCACAAGATGTTGGTGTCCTGACACACAAGACTTTACCCATTCAAAAAGCGTCCAACGCGCACATCATAGTCTGGTATATACAATGTGTTGGTATATACATGTATACGTATACACAGGTCTCTGGCGTACGCCAAATTGTATATATATATAATGAAAACATTTTCGTTTACTTTCTACATCTAATTTTTCTACTACCTTAATATTTAACTGCCTTTTAATATGTTGTCATAAAGTCACAACTTTAATTACCCGTTACTACACATATGTTAAATATCCTACTTGGAGAAAAAAATGCTCTTTGAAATATACGTATTTTTTTCAAAGCCTTAGCACTTAGATGACAAAACTATATCTGTACACACCTCTGTTAAAAACCAAGGACTAAGTGCAATCAAGAGAGAAACTTTCATCCTAAGTTTAAAATAGGTAAAAAAAGAGTGCGTGTACTTATATACGCGCGTGAGAAGTTATACTTCTTTGGCATCATTAAATAATACATACGGATAGATAACCTCAATTATATTGGAGCACTTGAAAAAGTCTATAAACACAATTTTTTCACTAATATTTACGAATAATAAATATATTAATCAAAATATTGAATTTAAATCACTACTGAATATAATTTATCAGCACATATATAAATCGCACTTATATGAAACTAAAACACGTGTGTGAATGTAGACACTAGAAACATGTGGATAAATACTATGAATATGAAAACAGTGAACAGAGGCGACGACGGTGCCAATAGCTTTTGTTTCGAGACTGCAACCGCTGCAACTTCATACTGTAACTTTTGTGTGACGAATCTTAAAATTTCACTCTCATCATTTTTTCATAACGCGCCTAAAGAAGTATAACTTCAAAAACAATAAAATATAACATACTTAAGTAGTAAAATAATAAAAGAATAGAATATTAAGTTTCTAAATATATACTAGTCCAGTAAATAAAAAGACCATCTCGAAATAGCCTCTTCTCTGCGGTCGATGTAAATCACGACCCAGAAAATACTCCGAAAAACTTCGCGTCGTAATAACAAACCCTTATTCATCCCTGCTTCTTAACTAATATTCAAATACAAATAACGAATATTTACCAAACAATAAATCACATCTTTTTGTACGAGGAAAAAATTACTCATACGTTTTGGTAACGCCTTCCGTTGTATTAATAGGCAGGGTTTCCACAGAGAGCGCACAAAGGAAATAAAACGGAGGTTTACTTAGGTAACTCCGTCCGGTTTGTTCGCATACAAGTTAGTTGGGCGAGACGCTAACATAAATCAGGCGACGCAATAAAATATGTCATTCCATATTATTACATTTCGAACAATAAATCACAATTTTTTTCGCATTTTGCCTTCCACTTCGGAGCTAGTGATGCGTTGCATCGAATATTTTTGCAGATCGAACTTAATAATTCTAAAGTAATTCTTACGAATACTTGTTATCCGAATTAGTTTTTCTGCTAACTCTCTATGTCATACTGTTCATATGTTGTAATTTATTGAATTTGTTCCACGTAATACAGTCACAAAAAATACATACTTCATTACGAACAACACTTGAAAGAAAAATCATACCAAACTCTAGATGTGAACAAATCAATCAAAAAATAAATTGCAATACATGAAATAAATTACTTTTGTGGCTGCTCTACATTCATTGCGACAATTGTCCCCCGATTTCAAATTCATAAAACACATCTCGTTTCATTAATAATTGTAATATTTATTTACTTGAATTTTTCAATTTTCTGAGAAGTTATGTGCCCTTTTCTACCATCTAAGTCAAGATTGTTAATGCGATAACAATATTTTTAAAAACTACTAACGCTCGGTTCGTTTAGTTATTAAAAAGATAAATTTGCCACGAGACTATTGTTTTTTTCTTCCATCATAATATTTCGTTAGTAGTTTTTAGACATTTCACAAAAATAAATAAATGTGAAATCATCTATAAATTATTTTTCTGAATCTTTCTTTAAAAATATTTTCATTTAGATATTATTTTATACGATTCATTCCAGATATAAAAATATTTGAATAGATCGAATCGGTAATAGAAGAAATGGGACCTCACTGTAATATCGATATCAAAGCGAGCAATATTTATTCGTCTCCAATTAGTCGTGCTCCACTATTCACCTCACTACATCACTATTTATCACTTCCGTGCGATTTTTGTGTTGGACATTTTTACGATGTGTCGATGTCACGCCATGGCTATCGACATTACAAGGTCCATACTTAGATAAGTATTATTACTGACGTTCAATTTTATAACGTCAAGCCATATCCTGCAATTTTGTGAAAGTAGTAAAAACGGAGCACACTCTCCCAGTAATCTACCGCTAATGGTCTGTCTATGTAACATTTACGTTAAACGTGACTAGATTTTACTCCAGTATTTTATTACAGTATTAAGTATACGCATATTTTATTACAGTAATAAGTACCACAGATTTATATTATAAATCAGTGCTTTAAGTGAAAGAAAAAGTAGTAAAATTCCCATTAGTGCTATAATTTCAACAATACTCAGCGACAGATATTACATAGCTGCTAAATATTTTTTCGCTTCTGCAGTATTCTAATTTTGAAGTGAAACTTCTTCTGCATTCGTTAAAGGAAACGCTAAGGAATCGGAATTCCATAAAATTTTACTGACGCTACCCTGGCGCCAAGTATTTAGTATTTCTACACCAGTCAAATTCTTCGAATAGAACGCTAAAATTTGAGTTATAGGCCCTAGATGGCGCTATTCATTACGTTAAAAAAATTAACTAACAATATAAAGTAATTTTTTTTGTATAACTATTATAAACATCAATTACAAGACTAAAGTTTGCGACACATTTTATGTAATTATGTACATATATTAGTTATAAATAAATAATACACGATAAAGAGAATTCGCTTCAAACACGTGGTTTTCAATATGCACATTTTCTTCTATATCCGATGTTACGCCTAACAGAGTGCTGTCCATCAGTCTATAATCAATATTGTAATCCACGAATATAGGTAGCCTAACTTCGTACAATATATGGGCAGTAACAGCATATGGATAGTATTAACGTACCATTTCCTGTGCTATACAACAGAACATACGCTATCAACCTCGCAGTCAACTTCCTATCACCATCACACAAAGAAAAAGGCTTGATTGAGAGACGTACAGTTGGATACCGTGGTGGTAGAAATAATCATCTAGGGATAGATATAGTATAAATAGTTACAAAATACAAATATTATAATTATACACATACATTTACATTTCCATAACCGAATTCCATTTAGAATAGAAAATTATTTTCAGCATAGAAAAGTATTTTTCTGACCCGAGTTCCTCCATTAACCTGCTATGGCTAATATAGAAACTAAAAACTATTTCATAAATTAATCAGATCATTTTAATATTTTACAAAATTTATTACATCTTATTTTATGTTTCATATAGATGACTTTCACGGAACGCAAAGATTGAACCAAAAATTAATTTTTATTTCAATGTAAAGATATTCTAGTACTAGTTTCTTAGATTGTCAAAACTTTCTTTAAAATACCGAGATTAATTCCAAAACATTATTAGCACAATTGTGTAAAATGTTATAATTAAATACTCTAAAAAAAAATCTGTAAGCAATACCTGAACAATTTTTTCGTGCTATTAGATTTAAATATGAATAGCAATGTATTCCGACTTTGTGCTTAAAATTAATCCATCCGCCTTACCGCCAGCAGCCGACTGCGCCAATGCCGTATCACATAGCTTATCCGCGGAGCTATGTGAGTGCGAACATTTCGACGGAACCAAATTAAACATTTTGAAAAATGTGTGAGAAAAATGTTATCCATTACATCATGAGAAATTTTTTTTTATAAAAAATTTCTCTCTAAAACCAATGTTTCAACAGTTATAAGGAAATAAAGAATTAAAGTTCTTTATAGCGATAACCATGTTGAATTTTTTCTGGCCTGATAATTTTCGTTCAATCTACACCTGATCCTCAATATTCACGATTTTTTTTTTCAAATTTATTGGAGTGATCTTTCTATTGATAAAGGCGGGTAACAAACATTTTTCCTGAAAACATTAAATAAAATTATAAAAAAGTTGTCGTGTATGTAATCGTGTTTTAATGAGCTACGCGTAAGAAATTTTTCTTTTATTACTCAATTTACCCCCTGAAATTAACCCCAGAATCAAAATTTACCCTTTTGTTGTGCCACATCTATAATTATTGGACCACCATACCCTGTTTATGTGCAAAATTTCAAATTTCACGTCGAATAGTTTCCGAAAAAATCGCCTCACAGACGGGCCGACAGACAATTACCGAAGTGTTTCCGTTAATGTTCCGTTTTCTCTAAACAAGTGGCAAAATTGCTAAAAACATGTTTAATTCGTTAAGATTACCTATGATTACCTCACCATGCACCGCTCACTTTCATTATTCTGTTTCTTATGTAAATTTGTGTATTACATTTCACTTTTAATCAAATCACTATATTGTTTTATTGTGCAGCTTCATGGAAAAATAAAAGTAATGATATTTATATTGCTGGAAAATTATTTTTACCTGCAGGATCTATTCTAATACTTAACTTACTGATTTTAATATTTATGTTTTTATAATACCGTAAATATTAAAATTTGTTCACCCTAAAAATAAAAAATAAAACCGAAAATACTTGCGTGATATATAAGTTTACTGCAATCAGAATTAAAATAAAAATTTGTAAGAAATTTTAATCGACCAACTTATTTATAGAAACATATTTTTCTATTTTTACATATCTCATGTTATTAACTTTCTTTTTATCCCCCATATATCTTAAGTAGAAAATAATTTAGGCCACTCGTTGAGCCGACAATATTAGCCACTAAAACATCATATACACATTTGTATCTGTATCATTGCTAGTTACAATGACATGACTCTTTACGGCACAGCCTGTGGAAAAAAACTGTTACTGGCCAATAAACAATTTACTTCGAAAAGTGCCTCGTATTTTTTTCTTAATTTTGGTAAAGAACACAAAAAATCTACCAGTCTTCATAAAGAATTCAATGAAGATAAAAGCAAATACTTAAATCACTAAACAAATTGGCTCAAATTATTTACTTTTTGCTCTATCAGACAACTCTATCGATTAGACTAAACCATACAAAACATTTAATTTATGGACCTCTACGACCATGTGCCGACTTCAAATAATACCACCCTTTGAATTTCATTATTAAAATTTGGTAGAACATGGATTTAAATTACTAATTTTCATAAAAACTTATTTTTCAGAACGTAGGTACAAAATGAGACGTTATTATTAATAACTATGAGTACCGAGAAGAATTTATCTAATCAAACTAGAACTAGCTACGCAAATGATAATGATCATTACTCTACTCCGTCTTATAATTACATAATAAATCAATTAGTTTAAATATTAAGCTCTTATACGTATATTAAACTACCATAACGCACCATCGTCCCACAAAAACGAAGCTTTCACGAGAGCTACAAAACGCGATGTTGCGTAAGTAAAATGTGGTACTTTTTCATCGTTACTTTCTTCACCCCTAGTGAAAAATAGCGTAAAGGTTTAAAAGAAAGCGATATAATTCAAAACATAATAAACTAAGAAACAAAAGTTGATATGAAATGTTGTACCAATACTTAACACATCCCTAACAAAATAAACTCTTTAATATTACTGTATAAAATGTTATACCAATACTTAACACATCCCTAACAAAATAAACTCTATAATATTACTGTATAAAATGTTATACCAATACTTAACACATCCCTAACAAAATAAATAAAATATATGAAATGTTATACCAATACTTAACACATCCCTAACAAAATAAACTTTATAATATTACTGTATAAAATGTTATACCAATACTTAACACATCCCTAACAAAATAAATAAAATATATGAAATGTTATACCAATACTTAACACATCCCTAACTAAATAAACTCTATAATATTACTGTATAAAATAAATAAAAAAGTCTATTTTATGAAAATGTGCATAATTAATTGAAATAAGTAAAGTAAGTGTTGACGGATATGATTAGGATTCTTAAGTTACCAGATGGTTCACTATACTATTTCATATATAACAAACATTATTTGTCATATAAAACCGAACCAACCAACGCTTACCAACCAACATATGTTAACTCTATTAGGAGAGGTTATCTAAACAAGATATGATAAGTCATGATTTACTTAACATATATTCGTCTGTAGTTTTTTGTTTCTCCAACTTAAACAAACTTTTTAAAGGATTTTTATATATAGGGAACACCATATCCTTCCCTAATTGCAACAATCTATAAATTAAATACACAGACTTTTTCCTAGAAAAAAAGGTTTAATATTGATTTTTATTGTTTACACTTTTCATATTTATTATTAACATAGTTGTTGTTTATTTTTCTCTTCAAGGCGTGAAGGAAACTTTTGTAATTAAATCTCATAATTGTTAAGTATTCCCTCTCTTAAGTAAGGAAAGTTTATGAAATCTCTACTAGCAAGTAATTATTTGGAATTTAATAAGAGGATTTTCAGTTAAATCTTTACCTTCATCTAAGTCCATTGTTTGTTGCCCATCTTGTTCAATTGTTACATATTAGTAACCTTTAATAACATGTTAGAATATATTTGTTTACATAATTGAGAAATAGTTTAATGCTAATTGACAATAACACCACAATAATACCACTCACAACTTCTCTTCATATACCACCAAAATTAATTTTCACGTTTTCCAGTTAATTTCCAAATCATGGCTAATTATTGTGTTGAAAGCAAATGCAAACTGGTAGACATTCCGATGCCCGGCAGAATATTAGTAATTAGAATTGATTCAGTGGTTTTAACGTAATCTGCAGCATTCTGCAGCCTTTGATCCCGCTGTATTTGTCTTGTTTATTGAACATTATTCCATTACGTTAATTAAAAGCTGATGTATTAACTCTCACTGCGAGGGCTCCACACACATTTCGACACTTATAAAGGTTTAAAGGCCCATAGTACTTCTATAAAACTATTTACAAATATTGATTTTTCACAACGTCAATTGCAAAATATTATATAGTGTATCTATCACAGGCGGAACACAGTGGATATAATGCGTCTGAAGAAATCTAACTTCAAAAACAGTTTTGTTAAGAACTAAATTTTAAATTGTTCAATAAACTACATATATTTATTTATTTATTTGCCTACTTTAATGTATCTAATTGGACATATGGCGGACTTATTGCTACGAGAGCAATCTCTTACAGCCAATCATAACACGGTCCAGCCCCATTGGACGAACGGCCGGGAATCGAACTCGGGTCCCCACAGTGCGCCGCATCGTCAAAGGCCGTATGCCTTGTGAAAAAACAAATCCACGAATATAGAAAAGTTTTATAATATACCAAAAATATAATAAGATTAATAAATCAACCTTCTTTGCTTTACCTTATCTCTATAGCTTATGAAAATTTTCTCAACATTGCTAGAATTTTGTAAGACTTCCGTATTTATAGCTCATTTTAATTTATTTTAAAGTATATTAAAAAGTATAAATACCTACGAAACGTAATTTCTAACTTAACAAATCACAAAATGTTAACAAACAAAATATAGCAATTCGTATAAAACGGACATAAAAAGTTATCAAAAAACACATAACGCAACGAAGCACATGTGAAATCGAGTATAAGTATGATAAGTTCCAAGCACTTTCCACTAACGACTTGGCCGCGCGAATAACACGAAATTAAAATTGAGTAAGCACTGGGCTTAAATCGTAGTTACGGGGCTGAGTCCTGAGCTTTCGCTCTGACGAGCGATAAGCTCGCCCGCGCGGCACTGACCGCCATTAGGCTATCGGCCGTGCACATCCGCAGGATTACGGCGCCTCGACCCCGAACTTCCGCTCTGCAGCTACAGGAGGTGGATTTTATAATTCTTTACCCTATAATACCAGAGATGAGTGTTCCGTGCACGTACATATCTCGTAAATATGATTCTATGTTATTGTGCAATCGCTTCTATTACCTTGTATCTTCTGTGTTGAAGTGACAATAAGAACAAATAATAAATAATGTTATAGAGGCGGCCCTCACTTTACGGCGACTCTTTTTACATCGTTTCACTTTACATCAGATAATATTTTAATGCCATTCTTGGTATTTAACTTAACGATTTCTTTTACGTCTTTACCATAATGAATCAACTTGCACAAAAATCACTAAATAGTTTCTACAAAAAATTCAGGATTTTTGAATGCATTAAAGTTACGTCACGGAATAAAATTAAACTATGTAACTTAAAAAGTGTTTGAAAAAGTCTCCTTTGTGAAAAGTGAAAAATGAGAGAAAATGAATAGTACTGATATTGTATAATTTTTAATTTCATATTCTCAAAAATTAGTGAGTGAGTAAAGCCAAGAGGTATTTAATTTTTCCATCAGGGTTTATCTGGTTTTTCCAGCGTTAAAATTAGACAATTGTATTAATGATTTAACCTTTCAGCGGAGTTTTGAAATTAATAATAACATTTCTCTCGCCAGTAATAAAAATATTTCATGTATATTCATAATACTGTTTCACTATGTGCGGTATTGTGGTTCTTAGATAAGTTATTTTAATAAATAAAACCGATTTAAGAGGTATTCGAGGTATGTATTGTATTTTATGTGTCCAATGCCTCAGTAAATACTTTATATTTTGAACATATGGAATAATATGTCTCATTTTACAGCGTTTCTTTTTATATTACCCATTACGCCAGCGTAAAGCGAGGACTGCCTATTGGCTTATTCTTGTAATAGGGACAAAATCAAATAGTTTTTTCAATCTCTATCAAAAATTGATATGTTAAAAGTAATTGACTTATCAGTGCCATTATTAGATAAATAATACCACAAATTAATAATATATTGTGTGAAACTTAGTAAGAATTGAGTTTATATTAATTCGATCATTATTAATTTCTCATATTAAAAAAAAATTTACAAATATGAAGATAAATAAAAATAGTGTAATAATTTCAACTTATGTAAGAATGCGCCAGAAACTTGGTCACAAGTAAAGCACAACACACCTCGACATTCAACTTTTAGGATTCAACTTTAAAATTAACATTAATCATAGCAGTTTATATGTTAGAATCTTTTCCGCTATATACGCTAGAGGCCGCATTAGATCCCAGACGATATAAGAACGTCTAAGCTTTAATTTAAAAAGAAATTATGCTTCTTTTGAATAACTAAAAAAAACTAATCAGTTTTTTGCCATAGATTTGATAAGATACACCTAGGTTTTTATCATTTTAAATACGAGTATTATCAATATTTTACTGTACTCTTTAGTTCTGGCACAACTGACTGGCAGAGTTCGCTTGTCTTTAATATTACTACGATATGTTTATTTTTCTTTTTACTAATATACTTATATAACATAGACTTTTTACTATATAACATAGACTTTTGGGCAGCCGGATCTCGGACTATTATTACAATTAATCAAGGAAGCGCCCTAGAAAGTTCCCTTCCTTTTAATTCAACTTTTACGTAAAAGCGAACCGAAAATTTGTAAATATGCAAAAGTCTGAAACTGTAAAACTGCTATTAACAAAAAATTGTGGCTCCCAAACTTTTTCCAAATAGCGATGAATCGCAAAAGGGGGAATGTCATCAGGCGGAATGATTTTCTTTTATCTCTTTAGTCCATAGCCATGACCACTAATTTCCATCTAAACACACAATTTATTTCAGACAATATTATTATAGGGACAAATAGAGTAATGGTGTATTAAAAAAAACCTATTCTTAAGGAGATCTCCATATTGAATTCAAGTGAACTATGACGAATCAAACATCAAAATCCATGCAGTCGTTTAGGTTAGTCATTAGTCGATAAGGTGGTATTATGTATCACACGTGCGTACCCGTACAAATACAACCGAATAATATTAGCCTCTCGTACTCGCACAGTGGGGTAACAAGTAATTATAAAACCTCATTTTACAATATTCTTTACCTCTCTTCAAAGATGATTATATCTGGAAATATATTTATAAAACATAATTACAAAAGATAAAATAAATAAACCTTTCTATCTCAATACTTTAAAAAAAGCAAATATTAAAAATTCGATCACAAATAGTCTAATATTATTTATATTTATTTTCATATTCCGAAATCCATGACGACAGAAATAGTAAAATTGGATAAAACAAACAATTGGATTTTATTTCTCGTCTCTCGGTCTATTGATTTTCTATTACAATTGATGAAACTCGGGGGTATAAGCCAATATATGTATAAACAAAATAAAATAGAGTTGTTGTTTCTATAATTCATGTTTTAAATAGCAATAACGTAATACTGCGTCAAACTAAAAGCGCATTTACACTTATTCCGACGACAATCGGTAGCAATCATGTATAGCTAAATCGGACTATTATAAGTTATATGTCCGTTTGCGTCCCGTGTCAGCCATAGGATAACGCCAATGAGTCAATCGTACGACCGACACCATGACACCCCCCGCCTCCCCCCTACCCACCCACCGGCCACTCATAACACAAGATAACGGATGCCTCAAACACATTATGGTGCTTTAATAGATAATGTTCGTACACAAAAACAAATTGCCATCAGTGAAACCGTGCTTTAGTCACTAGTGTATATAACGACATTCGTCGACCGAATTCCTTTAAACCGTATATTACAGACCGTATATTGAGACCTCCGTAATATTACAAATTCACTCAAAATTAAAAGGTGTAAAAAATATAATAATTTTATATAAAACCTTCCATTGCAAATGTATTTACTTAATTCCACTTGTAAACTTTATTTTGTTCAATAAAATATTCAAATAAATGTTATTAATGTGACAAGTTTATACCAACAATAGTAAGTAAACAATACAAGATTAAAAGAGTATCTTTGAAGTTCAATAGACATGTTATATCCATAAAAAGAATATAAAACGGACAAAAAATGCCGATAAATAACATTACGTTTGAACTACGACGAAAGAGATGGTCGTGGACAAATTTCTAATTTTTATGACCGCTTTTAAGACTGCTAATGACATAATATAACGTTACTGTTTGCAAAGCATTATAGGTTGAATTGCCATTTATTAAAAAAAAATTATAAAGGCACGTTTAAATTGCCAATTATATAACATAAGAGTAAAGAAGAATATTTACAGATCAATAGGCATATTACATTCATAAAAAGAATATAAAATGAATAAAAAATGGTACCAAATAGTACCACGCATGAACTACGATTAAAGAGATGGTCGTATTGAAATTGAGTCAAATTCCTTTTTTTTATGACCGCTTTTAAGATTGCTAATGATATGACATAATGACGTCATTGTTTGTTAGGAATTATAGGTAATATTGCCATGTTTTCAAAATGAAATTTACAAAAGCACGTTTAAATTACCAATTAAAAAGTTATTCATTTATACCTCGACAATAATGTTGTGACTAGCTTTTAGAGCACCATTTTTTTACGAATAGATACATTTATACGAAACCTATCACCGAATGCTAAACGACTAACCACCGATCGACAACAAAAACAATTTTCCAAAATTAAATGGAAATGAATTCCAAAGTTGAGACCGCATCTGTCGAGACATCAACCGGTGCACCCTCTTAGATCAACTTTCCATTCCAAACGAATTCATTATTTTCAACGATTGGAGGTGAATTCAAATTTTCAACTTTTCTAATAAAACATTGTCGAACGCCAAATAAGTTTGCAAGTTTTGAAATGTGCTCCCCTGTGAGAAGAGAAGGAATAATTAAAGTTGCATAAATTGAAGATGATTGGTTTATTCTTGGAGTATTGACGACGTATAAAAAATTTAAGTTCTTAGCTAATACGATTACATCATGTATTATCAAAAATGTTTCAACATACAAGTAGTATTAACGTTTAAGACATGACCTTGAATTTACTACTGCCATCTAGTGACGCATTTGTGAAGGTTATTAATTCAGTTGCGACCTCTATAGTCTTTCTTCTCTAACTTTAATTAATTTAAGTTTAATTATTACAGATAATCCAAATGCATGTGTATTATAACTAAAAAATACAAATAATTCGAATTAATTTATTAAACTACATTAGTTTAAAATACTATAGCAAATGAACAAAACATCGCTTGCCTCAAGTTGCATTAAGATTATAATTTTTACACGTTTGTATATTAAAAATATAAATGTTACATAAACAATTCTAAATCAAATTGGTTATTATTAAGAAAAAACTAATTTTCAGTGGATCAATTTAAAATGTTCACGAAACTAGTTCAGTAGATGCTTCATAGATGGCAGTACAATTCTAAGTAACGACATCTATACACTTATTTTTACGTCTAGCGTCATATGACGAGGTGGCCGAGTGGTTAAGGCGTTGGACTGCTAATCCAATGTGCTCTGCACGCGTGGGTTCGAATCCCATCCTCGTCGATACTTTTTTATACAAAAATCTTCAATAAGAATTCTGCTATTTTATTTAAAAACTTCAAATTTTACTTCATCGGTTTCTAAACCGTTCATTTTGTTTTTTATATCTATGACTACACCTATCACAAGCTGGCATATTATCGGGGCCTCCTTTTTTTATCTTATCTGCTTTTACTAATCAAGTCTTGGAACAAGGTGTGCCCTGTACTGAAACACATAAAGGTTGCTAATTTCATTCCCAACACATTTCTTGTAGAGTGACAAGTTTCAAATAATACCGAGTGGCTATGTTGTTGGTGTGTTTAATTAATTTTTAGTTTTTGTGACATTAATTAGTGTTTGAAAAACTTTGTAAATATACTGTGAAACTCAAAGGACTTGCTAGTTATTATAGTGCAGCCAGATTCAGGTAATTTTATTTTTAAGCTATTGTAAAATTTATGTTTTATAACAATAGTGGAATAATCGACCAGTCTTTGACATACTTTATATTAACTATTTTATCGGTCATATGCAAATATCGAAGACTATTTTTGTAACCAATAATAAATCAAAAAAATAAATATTCATGCGCCAAAGTTACTTCCCTTTCCAGCCAAAAATATTTAATCGACTTCACCTCACAATCATATATAATAACTATCTTAGAAATTAATAAAAAATAACCATAGAAAGAAAAATACGCTGACATAAAGTAAAAGCAAGAAAAATCTTATCGAAAACAAAGCAAATAGATGCCAGATAGTGACGTGGCCAATGAACGTCGTATTTTAGGGCGCAATACAACATAATTAAAAATAGGGCCTCCACCTGTCGGAAATTCTGCAAATTTTTCATAATTTTCTTGTTTTTTTTTTGGATATACTTACTAATCAGCAATAAGTTTTCCTTCGGTAATCACGATTTTATATTAGATCGATTTAAGTGTTTCATATTCAGTATAGTTAGTGGCAGTTACGTTCTTTATATCTTTTCAACCAGAATATTATAAATTACAAATAATGAAGTTTTAGGGGTCTTTATTTTAGGTAATTAATTTTGCAGATAACAGCCCTAACTGAAACTTGCAAATAATTTAACTGTATAAGTATATTTGTTATGCCGTACGTTAAATTAATGTCTAAGAAATTATTTTAAAAAGATGAAAACAAAAAATATACATGCGCGGCAGTATTACACATTATCATTTTTAGAATTGGTTTTCGTTTTCGTGTTCCTTATAAAAATTTAAAATAGTAGTAATAGACTTTAATTCATAGTAGTAATAGATTTTAATCCATAACTAAAAAAATTACGTTGGTATCTATATTTGTAATCCACAAGACAAATATTTTTAATTGAAATTGTTACGAATACTTTTCATTTTTATATTTATTTTACGTCGCAAAATCGTTATTTATTGGGAATTAAATTATCTGAAAAATGAATAATATGAATGTTATATAGGGTTAAAATCTATACATTTATATATTTACGACAAACATTGCTGAATCAGAAATACTCAAAGAGCAACAGTTTAGGTGTGTAATTAAATACTAATTTATGTCAATCATATTTTGTGACCAATGTCTTCTTAAATATTGGACTGTGCTATTTAGACCAAAAAAGTATTGTATCCGGTTATGCTAGATTTTCAATGTTATACTATTTTAATATATTATAGTATATAATAAATTATATATATAATATATTTATAATTAGACTATCACTTATCTCAGTAGTCTTAGATCAGTTTTTGAGTCTTAATTTGCCGAATTCTTTAATGGCCAGTAAAATGAAAAGGAAGTGTCTTCTTTTAATTAAATACCGAAAAATATTACGTTCATGTTTTCTTCATCGTCCAACAAAGGTATTGCTAATTTACTTATCTATGGCTTAAATTATAATATTTCGTGCAAATGGTCATGGCCACACAAAATAGTCAATAAAAAACAAAATATAATGCTATTAATGACACATCACCAACTTCATGCATTGATCATTGTCTAGAACAATGTCTAATCAGCAATAAATATTTCTAAAACCTGTACCTACGTAAATAAATAAATTATATAATTAATGAAATATTGTTATTGTTTACATTCCTCTTTTTCTTTTCTCCTATGACTGTGAAAGTTCTTTAATCAATCCTTTCTTTAAATAACACGTAAAATTCACAGATTGTATTATGCTCTATAAGGGTCACTTTATATATATAATGTATTTATATACTGTGATTCATAGACAAACGTTGACACACATATTCTAATATGAACTAGAAAAAACTAATTCATATCCATCAGAACCTGTAGGACGCCATTCGTCTCTACCGATTAATTATCTAATTATTGATTGGTCATAACATGACATCGATAAGAAATGTTTGTAAAATACTTTCCATTCTCGGAACGACAACTTATCGGCGAATTGATAAAGAACGCTGAAACGATGGGTAAACTTGAGCCCGACATGATTGAAACGATACATGTGACATGGACGTGAGAACACAACACAAGTCGACATTTATAACCAAAAGGAACCGAAAAAATTTCAGAAAAGTATTCTAGGGAAAAGTGAAAGGCAATAGACTCGATTTAGTAAAGCAATGTAGGGAACACTACTTCGAGAGTATAAGGTAGGGAGAAACCGTCTTATTTATCGGCTGATAATTATACCATGTCGGTATTCCCACTGATATAACCCCAATCCCGACAACCGATATCGTTTGGCGAACAGACTGAAGAGTTAATAACAGCTAGTAGGAGAGTAGTACAATTAACATAATTCTACGCAGATGACACTACAAGACGTAGCCTTGTACTTTTATAGAATAAACAAAGAATGTGTCTCCTGGTAGAGCTCACTGAAGAGATATGAAGAATATGAAGAAAGAAATAGGGAATAAATGAAAGCATTTACATAAAATACATGGAGTCCAATAAAAACAAGGGACAAATTATTTTGTCTTTTGAGGATCGTTCTTAGAGTGCCAATGGCATGGCTACATAGTCATTATTTAGGAGAACAAAATAAACGAAATTCTTGTTATAGCTTATTTATCAGCAGCAAAAGCACTTGAGATACTAATGGGCAATGCAAAGCAAACGGCCGATAATATTCAGAGATCGCATACAACTTACAAAAAAATCGGGCGACTCTGTGGACATGCGAACAACATGCGCCGATAGAGCCGGAAGACATTTAGACGTGGTGAGCGCCTTTGCATTGAACCGATGAAAAGGTTTGACCTATGCATTGAACCGATGAAAAAGCTTGACCTATGCATTGAACCAATGAAAAGGCTTGACATATGCATTGAATCGACAAAAAGGCTTGACCTGTGCATTGAACCGATGAAAAGGTTTGATCTATGCATTGAACCGATTAAAAAGTTTGACCTATACATTGAACCAATGAAACGTCTTGACCAATGCATTGAACCAATGAAAAGTCGACCACCAACTTTGTCCGACGAAAAGTCGCCAGTTTCCTTCGACAGCCTCGCCACCAACAAAACGTTCGTATGCGTTGCGCCTAATGAAAAAAGTACTAACAAATGGCCGATTGTCGCTATCGTGTTATTTTCAACAGTTTCCACATAACAGGTTAATTCCTGATTTCTGACTGAAGATTGTAAGTAATCATTGGAAGCACACAATTATCTACCTTCTCCATCATCAGCCTGCTTTCTTGGAAATAAATGTGCATATCTATGCTTACCTATTACGCGTTATTACCGAAACGATATATATTATATACCACTATATATATATATATATATATATATATATATATATATATCGCAAATTGATTGTAAAGTAGCTTTACAATCAATTTGCGATATTCGATCCGCAAATTGATTGTAAAGTAGGGGAACACAATTTAAAAGATATTATAGCTATATCTATACGGAAATGAGTAATTGCCACCATGTAGCATTACCTTGAGACGACACATTAATTTTATATGTTAGATACTATTTTATCACACATACGTACGCGTGTACATTATAAATATTCAACTTCACTTCTATGATACGCTTAGAACTCCAGCTTCGAAAGTCGCTTTTGTCTTTCAGAAATGTATTATCATAACAATATATATTATCACACATACGTACGCATCACACATACGTACGCATGTACATTATACATATTCAACTTCACTCCTATGATACGCTTAGAACACATACGTACGCATGTACGCTTTATCACACATACGTACGCATGTACATTATACATATTCAACTTCACTCCTATGATACGCTTAGAACACATACGTACGCATGTACGCTTTATCACACATACGTACGCATGTACATTATACATATTCAACTTCACTCCTATGATACGCTTAGAACACATACGTACGCATGTACGCTTTATCACACATACGTACGCATGTACATTATACATATTCAACTTCACTCCTATGATACGCTTAGAACTCCAGCTTCGAAAGTCGCTTTTGTCTTTCAGAAATGTATTATCATAACAATATATATTATATATTTACATTTCACCTTATGTAAATATATATTTACATAAGGTGACTCGAAATATTTCAATGTACACTTTAAAATATAAATTCACTGACAACCAGTATTGTCAGATGTTCCGATATTCGCAACAAGTAGCCATACTTGGAAATCTTATAGTTTCACCATATCCATATGTCTGTCTCTCCACGGGTATGTTATAGTCGTTTCTCTCGCTATTAGTGCTATAAAGATAAATTTTAGCATGGATAAACATATTTATAACGCCAAATAAGTCATGAAATAAAAACTTTTGAAAAAGTTTGTAGGGTGCCTTCCCGACATGTAAAGTGGTTGTCAATGTTTTTTGCATACCCCAATATGTAGGGTGAATACTTTTCGATACAGATACACGTGTACCTATAAAATAATAAGCTTTGAAATGGTCATTTTTGTTAGTTACTTTCCTCGCTCCCTACTAGCTAAACCACGCTTTCTGAATATCTAAAAGTATTCACAACAGTAGAATATATAATGAAAGTTAAAGGAAAATTATCAAAACTAAGTAAGCTCTACTAGTTTACGAGTAATACTCGATAAACTTATGAAATGTAGTTGGGTCTGTAAAAAATCTTAGAATGTTTACAAGTACCCAAACGTGTGCGAAACTCTGGCAGTGCGAATTCTACTCGTACTTGACAGGTTTCTTTTACAAACATTTTCCTACAATACGTTGCCCAGTTTTTTGAGTAATCTAGAGATTATCCAACTATCGATTTAATTAAGTGATTTTTTTGTCAAAACGTAAATACGAAAAAAATTCCAATAAAGAACACTACAACCTTGTTCTGAAAGGGATTTCCTATTTTTACGTCGCAGCAGAAGGTCTTCTTACAAAATCTTTACAAACAAAAATATGATAATATAATTTATTATAATAATACGACCGAGTTAGTTATAATTTTAATTAATTAACGTCACACATTTAATTAAAATTTCAACGTAACACGAATGTGTCTAAAGAACCAATTGTAAGCACATTTTTTACCATCCGTAGTTGCTACCAATAACTGTTATTTTAAACTATTTACAACTGTTACATTTTTGAATATTCACTAAGGTGTACAATAAATTTTTGAAATTTTACAAATCATCGTACAAGTACCAAGTTTTATTCTTCACTATATTTACAATTAGTGTAACTTCCACTATATTTACAGCTAACTGTGCCTACAACTTCGTTCGCGTGTAGTTAGGAAAAACATTTTTTGTTCTCTTATATGTCGCTTCTGGATATATGTATACTATTACCGTACCAATTTTCATCAAATGTGATCCAGTAGATTTTCCGTAATACCCTCTCAAACTAACACACAAAAAGACAGACAAAAATTCTAAAAAAAAGTTTTTCTGGTTTCTATCATCATTCTCTACGCTAAATAAATAACTTTTTTCTTAAATGTTTTCAATATACGAAATTCACTCTGTTACAAATTTTATTAGACGAATAGATAAATGAAAAACAAAGAGGCGTTATAAATCACATAATGGCATTGAGTAAACGAAGGCCCATCGGCTGAAACTTGCCTAAAATATTTTCGTATTGATTAAATTCGTATCTTATCTACAGTTCAGCATGACTTCATTGTGTGACAATTCTACTTAATTCGTAAATACTGTTCACAAAAGCTTCTCTTTGTGAGTTAGTTTCTGTAAGTATATTTAGTTCCATATTATCGTCAGATCAACCAAACGAAAACATTTTCTCTAACGAGCGAAAACTACTTATATAATGACCAGAGATGTGCTAACTTATTCTATATAAGCTTTATAGATTATTCGGCAGGATCGTTTGATATAATATCTCCAAGTCTAAACTTAAATCTGCTAATGCCTGTATTTCAATATCAATCACCATTCAGCGTATGCGTAGAGCAGTTAATCAAACGAACCAGTGTTTACAAAAGTTGCTTGTTTATTTATCTATAATTACAGGATATAAAGAAATAAACCTCAAATCAAATCTCAAAAAGAATCTATATATTATCAAAATAAAAGTAAGTATGTCTCGTAAACATAAATTAAAAACAGCTACGAAGCATCTCTCTTATAGTTTGCCAATTTTCGAAATATTTGATGAGGTAATTTTCTAGCAGAAATAAATTTGTTAGTTTTTTAAAGAAATTAATTTAACACATTTATAATACAAACAAGTTAATTTTCATGATCATAATCTAAGCTCTTAAAAATGTGCTAAAAATTACTTATAACATTTTATCTTAATAGATTCTAAAACCATATTTTGACAATATTTAAGCTGCCTTACATTTAAATAGAAAATAAATGAAATTTGCTTCGTTCCTTGTTATCATCTCTGGCGATATTGTGTTTCCGTTTCCATACTTTTATCTTGCCGATCATTTGACATAAAGTTTACATATTCAATCGACTATCACAATTAACACCATACTAAAAAATAACTTAAATTTTCCGTGGCTGAAAGAGGGCATTATTCTTTTTCATGCAACCTCGCTGGCATTGATTTTTATTTACGCAGTGGAATTTTTCTCAAGTAATAATGTTTTATTTATAATAAATATCCTTAACCGGAATACATATAATTTAGTTGAAACCCGAAACCAAACCTTTGCAACATTCTAGTAACAGTTTCTGTTCTTCACTTCTTAAGCACACGTACGCAATTCTTTCTGCGCGAGCACTATTAATTACATTCGATATCCTTAAGAGAATATCCTACAGAGACAAAGCGCAACCTATATTTTAATCTAAATTCCAAGAACGACCTCAGTCAAAATCATATCTAAATCGATTCAGTAGTTTTAACATGATGCTTTAATAAAGAGGCAAAAAAGAGACCAAATAATAGTTTATTTTTACAGAATTCGACTGCTACTAATGGATTTTTAGGAAAAGTACTGTGTCAAATAAAAAAAAATTACATTTTATTATTGTATCCTTTCTCAGACTTAAATTATACAATAATGAAAACTTCATAAAAATCTATTTAATCGACAAAAATATCAAAAGAAAATTATTACTCCTGAATAACTCGTTACCAAAAAGGGACTAATCCTTAACCATCATTTTTAACTTTTTTTTCAATATGCGGACATCGCTAGCTTATAATTTAATTATATTATTATTTTACTATACAGATATTGCTAATTTATTATTTATTTTTGACGAAATCTCTAATATGACTAATCTCTTCTGGTATCGCATCATGTCTATTTTTACAATGAAAGCTAGGCTTTAATGTGGAATTGAAATGTCATAAATGATATTGATAAGGGTATAATTATCGACATCATATCTCACTCTAGAAATAAAAACCGAACTTGGACTTGTTTCAAAAAGATGTAAAGTTTTTAGGGTTCCATGAAGAAAAAAACCCTATTTGAATATATTTGGCGTTAATTTGTAGAAATTCATTATTCACAATTAAATGAAACTACGTGATGTAGTATTATTTCTACTTTCTTTAAGTTATTTACCACGACCTAGGTTTCGTTGTATTACAACATCTTCAGGTGGGCTATTAGCAAAGGTTCTATCGATCGATATTCGATCTTTGCTAATAGCCCACCTGAAGATGTTGTAATACAACGAAACCTAGGTCGTGGTAAAGAACTTAAAGAAAGTAGAAATAATACTACATCACGTAGTTTCATTTAATTGTGAAAAAAACCTTATAATTTTATCGTGTTCATCCATCTGTCGTAGTCCCAGAGTTTCTATAATTTTATATATACATGTGAATTAAATTTTGCAAGCACATTCTTCACATTGATACGCTGTGTGGGAAAATATTACATAAAAAATATTTGAGACCACTCCTCATACATGAAATTTCTTTTCACGCATTCATTGGGTAAAGACATTTGGAACGAAATTGAGATTTCGACGCAAAAAAAACTTGTAAAACCTGCAAATTAGTTTCGTTTTCGAAATATTAAGCTTCAAAATAATGTGCAATGTATACCCCCTCTCCTAATTTTTCAATCATGGATTCTCTGAAAATTCTAGACATTAAATTTTAAACTTGAACTTTCAAATGTAGCTTCAAGAAATATAGGTAGTTTCATGAAATATAGGCAAATACGAAATCATACTACCCAAGCGCACGCTGCCGGTTTATTTACTTGTGGCATGGCTCCATATTTTACTTCCTAGAAGCCGAATTTAAAAAAAAACGAAATTAAATGTTTCCTATACTTAACTCAATAACACCCGAAAACATTTGCCATTCGAAATTTGAAAATTAAAATGACAAATGAAGTTTTGACATATATTTTCGAAATTCAAAATATCCTATCTAAAATGGCGATGAGTTTCGT
This sequence comes from Druceiella hillmani, assembly GCA_039881145.1. Lineage (NCBI taxonomy): Eukaryota > Metazoa > Arthropoda > Insecta > Lepidoptera > Hepialidae > Druceiella > Druceiella hillmani. The sequence goes on along the minus strand of JAYKKI010000001.1, from coordinate 86,039,061 downwards.
TATTTTTCATTACCTTAGTCGCTTCCTCAAGTACCTAGTTATATGTGCCCCAATTTACTTTATACGTTTGTTTCCAATTTAATAGTAAGTATATATGGTTCACATACAGATAATTTGTAGGTATATATAAAAAAATTAAATTGGGCATTCGAGCGTTAAAATATTTAAACGAACTTCGTTTAAAATCTCCGAGTTGTATGAAATAAACTAAAGTGTCTGTTCTGGTCTGTGACATCTAAAGTTCCGGATTTATAATATTATATAAGTTGAGATTTTAGAAACGATCTATATCTCAAGTCATGTTATTTTATTAGATAGTACTTGTAGACATTTCAAATCACTATTCACACTATTCACACTAAAGCACATGTGTTCCTGTATATTTGACATAAGTTATGATATCAATGAGATATTTCACATTTGTTTTGATATCAATGAGAAATCCTTCTGACTTTTTTGAAACTAGTTTTTACCCGGCGTAGGCATTTTATTTATGAAAGCATTGTGCATGAAATTTTCTCGATATGTCTCATATTTTTATTTCTCCAGCGAACTTCCCTTTACCAAATAAAGAATTTAATTTGTTGAATTTTTTGAAAGAGGTCTTTTTTTCGAAATGTGAACGAGAAGTGATTTTAAAATTCAGTGATAAAAAACATTGACAAAAAGTTGAACGAACTTAGAGGTTCATAACTGTCATTATGTTCTTTTTCTTTTCACGTATTATCATATTTTATTATATTTATTATTTTTCAGATTCATAGTGCGAGTTCTCCTCGAACTTAACTAATGTTCCGATAATGGATGTTCATGAATAATGTGCCTAGATAAATATATAAACATTTTACTCCAAAATGTTATGGAAAAAACATAATGGCAATACTGCTTTTCCTATTAGTTATTTTCAATTTGGAAAAGGATTTTCTTATAGGTTTAATAGTTTTGTTTTCTTTTTGAAATAGTATTTTATGTAATGTTGATTATGATTATTTTCACATTCACCAAAAACATTTTCTATTTAAAATGATGGGAAAAATCAATCCAGTGAAGAAATGTTATGAGGAAAAGCAACCTGTATAGATATATATGTATGTAGCTGTATATATATATATATATATATATATATGTATATATATATATATATACATATATTTAATTTCAAGACTTTAATGTATACAAGTGTTGCATACGGCAAATTAATTATCCCAAACACTATATCTTGCAGCAAACTGAAATACTATTAAAAGTAAGCCTATTTAAAATTGTCAGTCTTGGCATATACAAACTAACTCCATCTGTATATATATGACGCGGACTAGATTGTCATTTGAAACGAATGTTCAAGCCAAAAATGCCAAGACATAAACAGACAAGCCAGAAGAGCCAAGCATCCTTGATCCGGTCAGAAATGCTCGATGCGACTTTCGTTCGATCTTTTCTGTTTGCCTCACTATAGTTAAAGACAACCTGATAGTACTAATGGTTTTTACTTAATTTAGAAGCGAAAACAAATTTTCGTACCAACGTTTTAATAAGGTTGTAAAGACATGCAGTGTAAGGAGCGTTGACTAATACAAAACGGCAAATATATGTGAAAGATAAAAAATGCCTTTATATGGATATCGGGACAGCGATCCATCACCTGTTAGTCCACACAATCGATCAAGTGGCGGCGTGAGGCGCCCACTGCACGCCGCTGTGGCCTTGTTTGTGTCCCCATTGCCATGACATCATTATCTACATATTTTGAAGAGACAGCATTCGAACACATCTATTTAAATGTATATCGTTCGTACATTGCGAGAATGTGACGAAGATACCATTCCGTCAAAAGTTTGTATTTTCTTGATTTGATTTGTATTTTCTTTTTATGTACATTTTTTTCTTAAGACTAATAGTAATACATAAGATTATATTTTCATACGATTTAAAAGGATGTCTCCGTAGCATGAAAAATTACTGAATCTAACTCAAAGTTACAAAAATACCTTTTTACTTGCAATCCTAACATTAAGTTGATACTATTCCAAACGAGTACATGAGTATTGTCTAATCACGCATATTGGCAAAGAGGTGAAAATAAAGTTTTATTTTGTAGATATTTTAAATAAAACTCGTAATTTAAACCGCCTAAGATTTATTTAAATAATAAAAAATACTTCGCAAGTAATGGTACATTTTATTAATTAGCCACAGGGTAAACATTTAATACAGAAGTGGCTTATTCTTCGAAATGTATGAAAACATACGTCGCTAGCTGAAACAAATGAATTCTAAAAGTGCGAATTACATTTCAGTGTATCTCCTCCTTTCTCCGCCTAAAATCATGAAACCCATTCCCGTTTCCATACGCTTGAGTCACATCTATTTATCTCATCATGATATCGAGATATCATAGAAGTAAAAATAAGCCGTTACATCTAAATTTAATTTTTTTAGAAAATAATTCTTCTTAAATTCTACAAAACTGTAATATTTAAGTACTACTAAAATTTGTATTAATTTATTATATACATGTGATATAAGAAAATTACTAATGGAAACATAAGAGTCTGCTAATAAAGATTCATCGGTTTCAAAGCATTATAACTAAAGTTTTCTTTATTTTATTTAAGAAAATGTTTGCGCTATCTAATTTAGGATAGACCTAAATTGCCGTAATGTACAAACAACATCGTTTTTATTTCTTGAATGGAAATTAAATGATATATTGCGCGATGGTAAACAAAGAAGTCATTCAGTTTAATCAAATGACAGAGATATTGCCCGTATCTAATAAGTGAATTTAGCGACAAAGGTAAAAATAAACAAAATAAAGGTTTAATACCATAATTAAATATAATTCCCAAAGGTTAAACTAAATAACAATATTATTATAATTTGAATCTCTTAAGCCTAAACCAAAATAAAATTTAAAACCGTAAATAAAATTTAAAAAATTATAATAACCGTCAATATCTATTCCGCACGATATTAAGAATTAAGATTTAGAGAAATCACTTTATTCGGCATACTAGGATACATTTAGATATTATAATTATTCTTGAATCTTTTCCTAAATTATGGTCGATAATATACATAAAATTTCTCATTGCTTTTAAACATTGTTTATGAATGACGGACATACATAAAAATATTTATTTATTATTTTAAAAAATAAAGACCAATTTCATATTATTCCAAAGCTCATATTTCAATAAAGAAATCGTTTTAATTTAAGTTGCTATCGGGCATACCAAATAATTTTTAACGCCGAAAAACATAAATTCATAATTCTCTCGGATAATAAATTTCGGTAAATACATATTTTTCCAAAATCTACTAATGAAAGTGTAGTTAAAGATAAAATATAAGCAGACACAAATAAAGACAAAATATTTGTTCCAAAAGGGATGCTTATTTTTAAAATCTATAAAATATCTAAATTGCCGCTAGTTAAAACAAATGAATTTTAAAATTGCCAATTAATGGACCTAGGACATTCGGCTTACTCAGTTTATTTAATAGTATTTATAATTAATGGACCGAGTAAATTTGGATTACTCGGATTATTTGACAAAATGTTGCAAAAAATATTTAACTTAATAGCCCGATACAACACATATTTATTGAATAATTGACGTTTTGTCAATTCTGTATTACGGTGTTTTGTTAAATAATATAAACGAACATTAGTGTTCTCCTTAATTACGGCTTTCATGAAATCGGTTGCTTGAAGAAAAATCTCCTTATTGATGGAAAGCAATGCAGTCAAATATCTCTGTTGATGTAGAATATATTTGACATTAATTTTGTAGATAATTTTGTAATCACAATTAAATGAAACTACGTGATGTAGTATTATTTCTACTTTATTTAAGTTCTTTACCACGGCCTAGGTTTCGTTGTATTACAATATCTTCAGGTGGGCTATTAGCAAAGATTTTCTTTGAATTCTACAAAATTAATTAATTAGCATGAATTTCTACAAAATTAACGCCAAATATATTCAATACATGAATAATATTTATCCAAATCAAAGAGTAATTTTCAGGATAATTATGGATATATAATTTTGCCCATAATTTTTGTAATACTCTTTTTTATAATAAATTGACTATGTAATAAATTGATTCCCTTTTCTTTTAATTAAAATCGAATAATTAATTTGTAATTTACGTTTTATAATTTTTTTACTTAGTCACATTTTGTGTAAACTCCGACATTCACTCCATTCTACAGGAAAAAATGCGCCGAGTAAAAATCAGGCTATTATTATTACTCTGCTGTACAAAAATAATTGTTCATCACAATACCATTCAAACAGTACATGAGCCGCATGTGATTGCCGCAATACGAGTACAGCGGTCTTTCCGTCCCATTTCGTCCCAATGTAAATAGCGTTATCTCGCTAAATTTAGGTTATCGTTTCGCCGATGAAATATGAGACAGCCATTCCTAAAAACGGTGGATAATTTCGATCATTACCAGCGATAGTGGAACTGGTTAAAGCTATATAACAGTAAGTATGTAATCGATAAAACGTTGAATTGTAAAATGATATGTCGTAAGATGAGAAGTCGTATTTCAACTTTTTACGATGGTAGCTCAAATCAATTAACAAAAACAGTTTGAAAGTCAACATTCAAATTGAAACAGTTTCTAATATACAGACAGACAGAAAGCATAGTCCCAACAATACGACTGCCTTCGAACCCTTTGCAAGGAAGACTAAAAATAAGTTAAAATAGTTTGAACCGGTGAAATATAGCATCCTGTCATATTTCCCATTCTGCCTCATTCAGACTAGGAATAACGACATGAATTAATAAATGAATAAACAGTTTTAATAAAAATTCATTTAAATAACTTAGTCTTGTAAATGAAACTGAATAATCCAGTCGGATTCATAAAATTAAATAATTCAGCCTTGAACTTAAATCTCTAAAATCTCCAAAGTTTCTAAAGAAATTTTGGAGATACGAGTTGAAGAAGAAACCTTGGAGATTCATGTTGAAGTCAAGCTTCTTATTCTATTTTACAAATTTACCGACAATATTACTGTAACTAGCGTGACCCGTGCGAAGTCTGTGCATTATTTATTCCATTATGAAGCTCAGATGACAGATCAAACAAATATTTTACTAAAATTGACATATAGAGGCGCAAGTATCAAAAGCATTGAGCTAAAGCGCCACTTTATTTATACGTGAGTGGATTTGAAATTAAACAAAAAATTTACCGACCGTCAATCATATTGACGTTGAGCCGTTAGATGGCAGCATTCCTGTTTTGTGTATATAATTTTAATAATTAATTAATTTGCAAAAACAATAGCAATAATAAATTTTTTAGTTGTGGATGCCGGTAGAGCAAGCAATTATCTATAAAATGATATATAATTTATGTGGATTAGTTGTGAGGTTTTTTCTAAAAAGGGAGAGTAACATCTTAACCTTAGCGTATTAATATATATGATGATGATGATTTCAATATTTAATATTATTTAATAGTTTTACAAATAACATTCTTATTAACAACATCTATTAAAAGCCAACTTGACGTACTGCCAACACCGTTTCTGTCCTTATCGTCCTGCTGTCACTAATCTAACTAATTTTGTGTGGCCTATTTTAATTTTAAGAAACGTTTTAGAAATTCGACAATAATATTCTTCTAGTATAATTACTCCAGTTAAGATAATAATTTAAGCCCTCTTAGATTTATCATTATTTTAAATGATTTACCCTCCGTTGGCAGCAGTGTTCGTTAACTTAATTTTTTATCTTTAATTTGAATCTTTTCTCGGAAATAAAGAGCCAATCTGTTGGTGCTCTGTTACAAAAGCCACACAAAACTAATTACAAAGTGATATCGACTAAGTATTCCAATGGATTTTGAGCAATAAGTTACTTTTTAATATGAGCAAATACGCAATAATACTCGTCCTCTTTGTGCACAATTAATGGATCTTGTCTCCTTTGTGCACAATTAATGGATCTGCTTTCTAACGAACACTTACGCTTTTAATCGTGCACTGTTTTAAGGAAGTTTTGGATTTGGGGACGCAATCATTACGTAAGAGGACCAAATTGTTTATTTCCTACCCCTGCCTAGAGCACGCTTACCTGTTTTCGCTTATTTTATTGATTGACGCAGTAGGTCGTAACCAATCTTATCTTTTTCTTCTGCTCTGTTAACCGCTTTAGGAATGTGATTATGGAAATGTTTGATAGTACACAAATGATATTTAATGTGGTTTTTTAATTTTAATTACTATTTGTTTTTCCGTTTTATTATTTATTTCTCGTAATGTTTTTTTTTTAAAACCAAATGTATTTTTGATCCAAAACGTTGGACATGCTTCCAACGTGTTCCAACAGGTTTAATTGACAGGTTAACCTGTCAATTAAACCTGGCATTTTCACAGAAATAAATAGTCTATATTTTGTGCCCAGCAATCATTACATTACCAAACTTAGTATATTTGCGGCTTTCTTCTGCCAGAACCTAGAATTGTGTCTTCTTTTTATTTCGTTTCTATGAACTTGGAAATCTTATTCAAATATGCTTAAACGTGTTTTTGTCTTCTGTTTAAGGTTTAAGGAATTATTTCGCTTTTGTAAATTTAATATATTATCACGTTCTTTCCTCGTCTTCTCTCAACAGTTTCAAATATTGAGCATTAACAGTGATCCGTTTTTCAATTGTGACTTTATATCTCATAAGTTATTCTATGAACAAAAATAATAGTCGAAATTGTTATATGTTGATACGGCCAATTCCAAGGGGATGAATAACAAACCCTAATATTCGGAATTAAGTAAATACAGATAATAAAGAAATTGTGTAAATTTTACTAATACCTAGATTCTAAAAATAATAATGTTTAAATTAAAAATATGTTTACATAAGTATAGTTGTAAGTTATATCAAATTTTACTTCGTAATAAAGGTTGTGTAATACCAAAAGGGATTCCTCTTTTCAATTTCAGATTTTTTAAATCAATTCTGTTACAATAATACAGTTGCAATAATAAAATAACCACAAGTTTCTTAACTTGTCGGTACTAGAACATTCAAAGCGTGTTGATTAATATTTAATTAACCTAAAATGAAAGTATAAATTTCAGCACATTACGTTAAAAGAGACTGTTAAACACTACTATTATTGAGTGTACATAGTAGCGCCGCTCTAAACATGTGACAATTCATAACAAAGTTCGAACTCAATTCAAATATTTACGTTTTAAAATGAATCAAAATTATAGAATAGAATATTTTGTTAATGATAACATATTTGTTAGATTATATGGAGGAACTTTCCTGCTTTTCATAGAGCACACCTCAGCTACGCTTTACATAAAATAGATATGCCACTAGATATATATTCAAGTGCTTTTCTGTGTTATTTATTCTTATCTCTATAGAACGTAAGACAACAGGGTGGAATATTATGACGTGATTCACAACATATAATCCTAATACAAATTTAAAAGTAGACGTAAAATATTACTCATTTTCATTGTAAAGATTTAAAGATTAACAAGGCTACGACTGTCCACGCACATCGGAAAACTGTCTGGCTACTTAAACAATGACACTTCAATCAACCAGCGATATTCCACGAAATATTACTCAGACCGTACGCTCGCAATCAATATAGATAGTATCATGTCCGAAACTGCATTAAAAGCAACTAAATCAAATACAAAACCACGTTTTATTATTAAATAATCCGTCCCACATTTCGTTTTCTTCGTAAGATTTTGGATATTGCCGGCATTGCGAAATTTTATCTCAAAGACATCCTCAAACAGACACTTGGGAGCAGTTCTGTTTCTCTCATTTAAGGAGAACGAAACTTCTCTGAAATGTCTTTGGAAAAGAAGTGATCTGGCCCAGCATTAAAACATTCTTAACCACTGAATTTCCGTCCTCTGAATGTCTTTAGATTCACCTACGTTAATGTATAACTGGAACCGTATTGTTTTAGTACCCCAAAATATGATTAATTTACTGCTCTTATTTTTCTTCGGTCAATTTCCATATTTGTTGTTGGATTTATGACTATCATATTTTAATTACTATCGTAGGTATTAGTAAAAAACACAATGAATAATGTAACATTTTTACAAACTTAATTTGTTTTTATTAATTGGCAAATCCTGATATCTGACCATGATAAGTGGTGGTGGGAGTGGTGGTCAGGATGTGTACGAATTTATTTTGAATTATTTTTTTGAATAAAATATTGGGCAACAAGTTACACCATATTTTAAAATGGGCTTTCCTCTTGAGCAAGCAATGTCCCTACGTCATAATGATAATCAACCAAAATTATATCATTTTTAAGTTCACATCAGCTATGAATTGAGTTCACATTAGATATGAATGAACTTATAATATTGATTTAAGCCAGATGGTGGAAGGGTCAAAGAATGGAGACGACCTGGGTAAAGACACACTCAACGTAATATTACTGGAAGAGGGTCATATAGTAGAGTTAGTTATAGTATGGGGTGGCATTTGCATTGAACGAATCCTTGACAGCGACATGACATGTCAGTGCCATTTCAAAAGAGCATTTTTCTCTATAAAGTGATAATAATTTCCTTCTAATACATGATTAGGTTCGCCCCTGTACTATAGCAGTAGTTTCGCGGTATCTTAGGGAAGTCCCACTCAAATTTCTTGGAATGGCCAGTACGCTCTCTAGACCCAAACCTGATAGTGCCCGTCCGGGATAAACTCGAAAAAACAAATGAAACAAAAAAATCAGCAATGGTATTAAGATTGCATTGGTAGAGAAAAGGAATTAAATTTCACAATTTTTTATTGATGGTTTGATAAGGTATCGCCCAAACAGCAAAAGGACGTAATGCTAAATACCGGGGGTGTCAAACATTAAGACAATTTTCGGACCTTTGAACAATTTTCAAGTTCCATTATAATGGAACAAAAGTATTATTTTTGCTTACTATTTATGGTTTTAATGCTTCTGTCTTTAATTTACTTTTTTTTCAATATACTTAGTGTGTAAATGTGTTTTTTTTTTTATTAAAAAAAGTATACTTTATTATAAGCTTGACAAACACAAATGAATCTGTTTTTTCGTTATTTTGCCACCTTTTTTGCGTTACTTTGAATATGTCCATGAGTGTATAAATCATAGAAACATAGAAGAGAATCATAGAGAATAAAAAGTCATTAAAGGATTTTAACTATCCGATACTAAGCCTTCGAATTGCGTGTAAGTTTCAAGCTAATAGCAATGGAATGCTCCGTAAGCTTGGAGCAATTCCGATTTTCACAATAATATTTCCCTACATCGCTTTTGGATACAGTAAAAATTAATATGGGAAAATCTAAATGACATCTTGGAAAATTTAAATGACATCCGATTTTCACAATAATATTTCCCTATATCGCTTTTGGATACAGTAAAAATTAATATGGGAAAATCTAAATGACATCTTGGACGTTGAAGTGAATCAAAGTACAGGATTCCTTTAAGCACATAGATGTTATTTTTTAATAACCTTCACAGTTTAGGACTTATATCATTATAAATAAGACCATAATTCAATGGAAGTTTAATCAAATCCCATTAATAAATTAAAAAAATATATGAGCAACTAAGTATTTGTCTTATGCCTGGAAAGGCTGGTATATCTATATATACCAACACATTTATATAAAAGGAAATAATCTTTACACCTTACTTTATAAGGAAATCTCTTAGTATGAGTTCTACTTGTAGTTAATATGTTTATTAAACGAAAGTTCATTATAGTTAACATAAGTTAAATGATGTTAGTCTGAATAATAAAGACAACAGAAAATTTTCAATAACTTATTCTAGCCACGTATGTACATAATATTGTTAATAAAATGTAGTTTCACAAACACTTTGTTAAACAGGTTAGTCACTGATACAATGCCCTTATCAGCATTATCAACGTAAAGATAATAGGTACGGCGATAGGAGTTGAACACTCCCTGTGTAGGATTACTGTTTTATCAAATTCTTGCTGATGATTAACCAGGCGCCTACAGTAGGCACTGAAGCCACATAATTTATCATTGCACAATGGGATTATGAAAAATACAATTACGATAATCCCACTTTTTTTTCTTAAATAAAATGATTATAGTTTCATAGAATTGTAGTATTGATACTTCAATTGCAAACCGATAAGAAACTAAATAATTGCAATAACATTGTTAATATATATTTATTCTGAAGTATGTGTATTAATAAAGAAATTTGTTAAAAAGTGCATGTATAAAATAGCCACTTTCTCTTTAATAGTAATAGTTCTTCTTCTAAGCATGCCTCTCCAAGTTGTGAAGTTTAGCAGTTCAGCTCTGCGTATTTTGGTCTTGTCCTTGGCATGGCGGAAGTGTTCAATAACATTAGTAATTCCTGTCCATTCTCGGATGTTGCGTAACCATAACTTTCTTCTACGACCGGTTTTCCTTCTCCAAGCAATTTTTTTTCGTTATTATTAGTTGCAAGAGCTCGTATCTGTCATGCCTGAGCAAATGCCCCAGATATGCAACTTTCCTTTATTTTATGGTTTGCAAAAGATTGCATTTCTGGCCAATCCATCGTAGAATCTTCTCATTAATGACTTTCTAATTTCAAAGTCTAGATTCCGTAAATCAGTAATTCCATATTTCAAATAATTCTATACTTTTCCTGAGATGTTCCTTAATAATCCCGCACTGAAGTATTATTCAAATATATCACTGGAGAAGACAAATTCAAAGTGAGATTTTAAGGCTATGATTGCAGAATAAATTCTTCATTTTTCCAAAAGTACTGAGGAAAATTTAGATACGAGTTTTGGTCTCTACCTCACTGTCCCAGTTTTGAGTAAGCCCGATTCCGAGGTATTTATATTTATTCATCTGTTCTAGTTCCTGACCCACCGGAAATATGCTTGGGTGGAAATTGTGATTGTTAGAAACGACCATAAACTTTACCTTGATGGCATTCAGATGAGGCCAACTTTAGCACTTCACTCGTTAATCCGATCGACAATCTTCTGTAACTCCGCTTCATACCTCTAGTTGTTTATGAGGTATTCATTGTCTTTAACACCATAGTTCTTCCAGAGCTTCCATCATGATCGCTTCCAAGTACATGTTAAAAAGAGTTGGTGATAAAATGCAACCCTCTCCCACTCACCTTTTAATATCAATCTCTTCTGATTCTTTCCGTTCACTCCTAATAGTGGCACATTGGTTCCAGTACAGGTTTTGTTTAGTACGGATGTCTTCCTCGTCCAATCCGATATTGATGAGGAGCTTAGTTAGACGGTTATGTTGAATTCTATCGAACCCTTTTCATAAAGTAACACAGCCAATGACAATTTAGTTTCATTTGGAGCAACACTCGATGCAACTATTCATTATTAATCTTGGAGTCTTATTATCTCATTTACGTCTTATTTATTAGCTCGAACATGAACAAATGAGTCTATATGGGATTGGGATAATCGAGGAACACAACTTTCTTTTTGATTACGACAATCTTACGTTACACCAAAGATTACAAAAAAGCAATGGGAGTAACTTTACTGTAACATAAAAAAATTTGGCGAACTCAGAAAATCTTTTAAATCAAGAAGGTAAAAGCCAATCACAATGTCAGAATTGTAAAAAAATTGTATTACAAACAAGAATATTTACAGCGTATTCTAATTTAACAAAGTGAACACAATACAAAAATTACATGTATGTAAGTAGTGTTGCCACCTTTAGGAAATATAGTATCGACTTTTTCGATAGTTTACAAAACTATAGTACTTTTTGGGAAAATCGGAAAAATAAATAGTAAAGGTTAATTTTTAACTTTAATTTTTCACGTTTATCACATCTTTGGAAATAATATCCTATTTTTAAAAAAATTATTATGCGAGTCTAAACATTCTGTCCCGATTTTAAATTTACTATGGAAAAAAAATTTGCGAAAGCGCATGTTGCACGAAAGGAGAAAAAAAGGAAATAATTTTGAAATCAGAAGCTATGTTTCTAAAAGCAGTTGCCGCTTTTTAGAAATAATATTGGATTCAAATCCTTTTTTTTGTTTATAAGTACGTGTTTTACTATTATCAATTCTGAAGACATAAGTTACTTACATTCATTTTCAATATAATTTAAAAACTTCAGGATGCTTTCAAATTAACTAATTCAAAATTTATTTTTCATTTGAGTAGCTAGAATTGATTAAGCCGATTGCTTGTAAAAAAAACCAGTCAAATAATTTTCTAACTGTATCATATACATTCACATTATATCAACAGCAAGCTTTGCCCACTTTAGTGTGCATTTAAATCAATACAAAACAAATTTTATCACTTTCATATCAGCATATAGCAGTACAAGGAAAATACAATATTTTGTGTACCTGCTATGTTACTTCGCAATAATATATAATACAAGCGGCCGAGATATAGTATGACACTATATAATATAGTACTGGTGGTAAACCTACAAGTAAGAGACATTAATTGATGGACTGTACATAAGCATTTGTTTTCGACTGAATATAAATTTTGTTTCAATATATTTGATTTAGCTATCGGAAAGATCGCAACTTCTTGTCTTTCTTACGTCACCAATAACTTTTGTGAACAGTACGACCTATAGTTATGTTCCTTCAACATTCTCAATTCAACTTTATTTGTACAGACTAACAGGTATCTAAAACATATAATAAGATCTGGAAACCAAAAGTTTGCGCTTATGTGGCACGAAGAATCATACAGAATAAATTATCTTAGATTAAGATTTACAATTTCAAAGTTAGTAAAAAGTAAATGCAAGGAAATTTAATGATATTTGAACTTCTTATTATTCTTATGTATAATATGTTTGTTGCTATAGCAAGCCGACTTCAAAAGTACAAAATAAAATTATTATAATCAATCATTTCTTTTTCCTATTTCATCCCGTTCTCGGGATGCGCTGCTTCAATATTAATGCAAGGATTAAGCGTCACTGATACCGAGTGCCGAGCGGCATCATGAAAACTATAGTACGCGACTGAGTCTGCAATCCCCTTTGAATATTAAAGAATACGACTATTAATTTGCAGAAAGGAAAGTCAAATTGTACTGATAATTCACCATTTTATTATTGAATATGATATATTGACTTAATTTTCTTTTAATTGTTACGTTATCGGATATTATTTACACATGTTTAATTATTAAAACAAAGGCTAAACTTCATAATAAATGTAATATAAAAATCATGAAACATTTGAAACAATGTTTGCACTCACTCACTTGAAATTCGATGATTTCTCAATCAAACAGACCTGCAGAAAACTCTTATTAATACGGCGGAGGACTTATCAATATGATTTTTCTGTGTTTTCACGACTGGCTCATTCGATTATAGATTCAAAATTTGATGGATTTACACATCTTACCCCAAAAAAAATTCTGTTAAAACTTTGTGTCCTATTGGTAACAGTGGTAACAATCTTGAAAGATATATCTTAGAAGGTGGAGAAAATCTTCCGTACTGTATCTTATAAAACAGTCTTACGAAATTACATGGACTACTACGCAAATGTATATAAGTGTTCAAAATCAGTGAAAGTTTGAAAAAAAAACTGGGCTCCATAAATTTTCACAGATGTGGCACTCTATGAACGATTCTTATTAATAGATATTCTTTTCTTCTCCAAACAAATAAAATTTAACTTGCAATATCCAATAAAGGAAAACCATTTGTTGAAAATGTGCTTATTTTTAAAAAAATCTGAAATAATTTAATTTATAATAGAGTCTTCTTTTATTTTCAGTGGCCGCATCAAAATGAACATCTTAGTATTAGCACTGCTAATAAGCAGTAGTTTGCTCGCTGTCAATGCGCAAACCACCATACAAAGAAATGTCGCAGCTGCTATTGAGCCTTGCTACGCTTTTGAGCATTTGTCGAATCGCGACAACCGACCTCCAATGACGATTCCGGTACTCATTGATATTCTTCGAAAAATCGAGAGGACTCCTAATAATAATGCTAACATGAGACAGATGGCTACTGGACTTATTCACAGGTATGATATTTAACAAATAATGCCATTTAGATTTCTAAATTTTCATCTTGTTCTCATGAGTTGCATTTCACATAATTACTGTAAAATTCCTAGAAAACCTTGAAGAAACAAGAAAGTTAAAAACAATTTATAAGTATATTTAAAAAAATTTATATAAAAACATAGAAATGAGAATTGCTTGCTGTATGAAATTCGATTGCTGTATAGATACTGTACCAATGATCACATTATTTGATTTTTCGAAAATTGCATTGCCTAAGTTATATTGTTAAAACAAATCAAGTGATATTTTATTGGTGAAAATTTATTTGATGATTTGAAAATTATGATGGAAAATTTGGAATTTGTCTATATATATATATATGTATATGTTCATAACGGCTTCACTCTAATCTATTAAATATACATAAAAAGTTCATTTTTAAGTAGATGCACAGCTTCTGTATGTTAGCACCTTAAGGGCATATGAATGCTGCTCTCTTTATCGTCTGCTCTCTTTATCGTTAGGGACCATCTCTTATTTCATTCTATCCAATCACGTATCACTAGCTGCATTCCCTTGCCTCCCACACATTTTGAATTTCACACGTTATCGTTGCTGTTATCATGTTATATCATGACTTAATTTTAAATCATATGTATTATTAAAGTGTATTGTTAATATAATCAAGTAAAGCAAATCTACACTGTATTTAAATCAATTAAATGGATAAAACAAATAATTTATACCAGTCAAAAACATCAAATATTTCATTGAAATTTTTATCATTATTATCTAACATTTTCATACAAGACATATACATATATTCAAAACAATCTTTTAAAACTCTACACACAACAGTTTTAAAAAATATATAAATTATTACCTTATAGTTATATATATTATATTACATCCCATATATATTATATCCCATAGCCTCCCTGTTAGGCTTTATAGCTTATGTTACCTTTAAACGACATTAAAAACTAAAATTTCTAACTCGATTGTCATTTGTAAAAATCGGTTTAGTAGCTTAGAAGTAACGTGGAACGTATATTCCACATGCAACATAAAACAAAATTCATACTATTTCGTTTTGACTTCACGAGTTCAGATGAAAAAATCTTCACTATTAAGTGGCAACATTTTGTTGTACACTTTTAAAAAATTTTTTAAAATGTCAAATATTTTATTTTATTTTCGATTTTCTTTGCACATAAAAAACGTAATAACAACTAAGCATTTTATAAATTAATATATGATAAAACTTATTCATATTTTGTTGTAAATTTAAATATTGCTTTATTTACCTTTTCTATTATAAAATACAAAAAATGTAATCCGAGTTGGCCTGTTCTTTTAAAAGTTTTTCATGACTAAATAAGAAGTCTCCACCAATCAAATTAGCTAAACAAAACCTGTCATTTTTTAGAAAAGTAGAAAATCTCATATCCAGACTATTTCTCAATCTCCACATTTCTATGCAAAAATTGCGGCCTTACTTCCAGGAATAAAATACACAAGTATCACCTAAGTAATGTTTCCACCAACAGTATAAACACTAATGCATTGGTTTAAAAATTATTTACAGACATTTTTTGATTATACATTTATTATCATGAGTTATAGAAGCACACTTAATTTTTTGTTTATACATACAACCCTTATTTATAAATATTCTTTATTTATAATGTCATATTATCGTTTAACAATTCGAACCTATTTATTGATTTTTCTCAGATTCCGGCAAGATGGTATAGTGTACAATGGAGATGGCATCAGTGCAAACAGAAATATTTTGCCTTACAGTCCAAGCAGTTTCCAATTCAGCAGACATCGCCTTTTGCTGGCTGATTTAATTCCCCAATCTACATTTACATTTGTAAATGCTTCACTTTCAATGCCTCAACAGGTAAAATATAAGCTATGAATAATAAGACATAAGCTATAAAATGGAACAAATACAAATTTCTTTTTTATTAAGGTTTATGAAGCTCTGTTTCAAATATTGATATTATTATTAGCTTTTTATCATTCCTTGAGTATTTACACACATCAATATACATATTACGGTATTTAGTAATATTATTAAATATTTAATTAAACTGATGTATTTTTGGTCTTATCATAAAAATATTAATAAAAATGTAATATAAACACATCTTTAGAAATCCTAAAAAGAGAGAAACTTTAAAAAGCTTACCACAATATTAATAGTAAAAACAATAGTTTTTTATTTATAAATAAAACGTGATATTTATTTGACAGTGCGCATTGCATGAAATGTTTTCAAGCACTGTTGAAATCAGACAACGAGGCAATGAAGGGACCGTATGTAGCCAGCTGTCCCAATATAGAACCAGCCGAGTTCCCAGAAGTGCCGATGACGAACATCAAATGAATCATAGGTAATGTTATAAAATTGTTAATTGATGCACAAAATATTTATAACATTTTCTTTTTTTGCAAAATAAGAGGTGTAACAATTTTATTTCAGTGAGCTATTATTATTTTACAATTTTGCAAAATATTTGTGTATTTATGTTCGACTTTATTTTAATTCAATTATCAATTAAAACTTTTCAGGGGATCTATGAATGGCAAATATAGATCACTGAGTCCTAAAGATGAAGTTGATGTCGATCTCAATCTTGACATAGATGATAGTATAATAGCACAGCGTCAAACTGCAACCAGCTCATGTCCCCTTGAAGCAGGAGTTATCCACACAACATGGGGAGCTGTGGCTTCGGGACAAGTACTGGGAGGAATCGCAGCGGGAACAGAACAACAGCAAGTGCCAATAATAAACTTGATGAAATCTACCGATCCGGAATTTGCAAACCAACAAGTTGTAACAGTCTCCAATGTTTTTGCAGCCACACTTTCAGGTAACAGACATGCAACAGATTAATTTACACTTAACATTAAACCATTAAATATTAAAAAAAATCTAAAATTCAAATATGATACTTTGAATTTAAATTTTATAGGCTACTAAAACAAATATATATAGGAATATAACATTTTGGCACATAAAACAATGAAAAATTATGCTATAATTCTTTTCTAATAGTATACTAATTTCAAATACAAAATTCAATAAAATTTTATTACAATCTACACATCTGCAACTATAATACAGATTTTCTGACAAGTCAATTGCGTTTATTATAATTTCTAAATGCATTCAATCAATCAAATAATATCAATACTACCAATATGTGAACATATTGTTTTTACTTACAATCAAATTCGAAACAGTGGCAAATATTTTTTCGGACATTTAATTTCTGGAGAAAAAGTTAAGCTGAAATTCATACCCGACATGCTTTAGTTATGTTTCTTGCTGCACCATCACTTTCTTAATCAAGACATTACTAAAATTGTCAGGCTACTGTGACTCGATCTTGTAGTACACAGTGACTCTAAGAGTACACAGTGGCTCGACAATATAATCCTCAATTAAAACTATGATTTATATTCAGTCACATTTATTTGTTTAAGTCAGAATCATATTTTGAGCCTAATATTCATCAACATTAACCATATACAGTTGTAAAAGCAAAAAACTTTAACATCTGAGATGAACCTTTTTAATGTAGAGAATGGGACTTTTACATTTTTGATGCTTGTGGTATAGACATGTCATTTCTTATTAAATTTATTCCATCATTTATCATCTTCGGGGTTGTTTCCAATTTTCCGTCCAGTGTCGCTTTTGCAACGCGATATTCTGAAACAAAAAATTACGGTACGCCAAAGTACGCCAAAATTATGGTATACCTAATATTTTCTTTAGTTTCCGAAAAATACTTTACACACATTAAGTATAACATCATAACGAGAAGCAAACTTTTGAATTAGTTAAGTGATGTTTGAGTTCGTAATAATGAGATGGTTATCAGCTCATATTCAGTTCGTTAGTTAGATAGATAGGTTCATGCAAGTGAAATTGTATATTATGTACCTACACATTAAAAGATTCTCGTTATGCTTCTCGTTATGATAGATACCGTATTTACCTATGTAGTAGATTTTCAAGCAAAAAATATTTTAATATTTTTTTTTTAATTTTTAATAATATTTTAATAATATTTTAATATTTTTTTTTATAAAATATCACTTTTCTATTTAATGGTACATGCCAAATAGAGTACACAGTGATTCACGAGTTACTGTGTACCTTTTAAATTTGAACATCATCACTGCCATTTTGAATTTAATAGCCTAGAAATCTCAACTAACTTGTCGAAGTGTGAGTGAATCTATGCTATTGCCTGGTATATTAAAGTCACTTTCCATCAAAATGATAACAATACTTAAATCTATAAATTTGAATAAGTACAAACATGTATAACTTACCTTGAAAAGTATTTTTAAGTCACCAAAACAAATACACTTGTATCACAACCACACAATACCTGAGTTGGCGGATCACTGGTTTATACATGTTCGGATGTCGAACACTACCGACAAATGAAGGAAATAAATAGACATTGCTGTTTTAATTTGAAATATAGGCGTGAGCTAGTGTACCCTAGTGAGTCACTATTTCCAACTTGACTCTGATCATTATTTATTGTGATTATTTAAAAGTAGTAAATATATTTAGTTTCCATTACCACCATGGAAGATTTTGTTACTACTATAAGAACATGTAAAACTATTTTGAAAAATAGAAAAATTTTTTCAATTATAATTTCAGCTTATCAAATGTTAATAGCCAGACAGATTTGTAAAATTTCTGGTCAGAACGATTCAAAACTGTCATAATTAAATAAATTTATTCATATTAACACACATCAAACAATTTTGCTTTTATATAAATTTGTATAATAAAAGATACATGATATTAAGAAATTAGATTGCCTTCCCCAAAGTACAATTCTTACGATAAATTGTTTTAAACAGATGATGTGCAAATTTTTTTGTATAGGAGACTTAGCTGAAGCCGGTCTGCAACAAGGCACTTATGCAGCCAACATTGCTGTTGGTGGAACTGGTGGTTGGGGAAGTACCCAAGCTCGTAGAAATTTTTTCCTTCAAAGAACCACCGGTTTTGAAATGACGGACCAGGAAATTCGTGGAGGTATCGATGGTTTAGTAATTGGATTAAATATTAATGCCATTCAAAACTTGGTACCGGAAGTAAGACTTTCACAAATATTGGATATGTATTATTCTGAGGTAAGCTATCTAGGTTTTAATATATTATTGACATAAATTTTATATTACAATATAAACTAAACTGGCATAAAAATGTACCAATTAACATGATGCATCATAATAGTAAATTATTTCCAACGGTCACAAGAACTGGCCAGAAATTTTACAATAAGAGTCGAAATTTAATTTAGAAAAAACATGCCATTATAATGTAGCCATAACATAAAGAACCACCTAAAAATTTTGGTAATATATAAGGACACAAATAAAGTTTAAGCACTAATAAAGGAACCTTGGAACAGGAATAACAATATCACCGATGTTAAATGCTATTCCTGTGTTGGTAACAAAACTAGAAATTATTTTGTTTACCTTCCCTCATACAGTTTACTACTTTATAATAAAACATGATGAGGTTGACTAATAAATTTTAATTTAAGACAGTTTTATTTTAATATCAGCTCGGCAAGAAATCTTAAAATCTGATATCTTACAGCTAGTATATATTGCACTTTAAAACTAGACTTAAAATCCTGTATCTACTGCAGGCCGAGTAGATTGCAGCGTAGGGTGGCAGATTTTAGGGGCAAATTTTGAATAGTACTATGATAGTTATCTAAAAAGATAAAAAAACATTTTTTTAGATATGGAGAAAAAATACCAAAATAAAAAAAATTGCTACAGGATACATTATTTATATTTGAAATATTTACTATTTTCTACCAGATAAGTGGTTTAATATATTTTCTGAATATTTAGTTCGTGAACACATGCAAATATTCCATCAGTAATATCGTGCAATATTCCAAATTACATTAGTGCACCAATTGTTCGAAATTACTCAAAAAGAGCAAATTTACTGCTGCTTGTCGGATAAAACATGCAAGGTTTAAAAATAAACAAGAATTCTAAAAAATTTTTTTTATTTACTGTCAGCACTTAACAACAATATCAAGCTCCTTTTACAAAAATATTCTATATAGACGCAGTGGCTTTACGTTTCTTTTAAGTTTTTGTGCGCATTTGTAAAGAATTGATAAATCCAATTTCCTGAAAACATTCAGAACTCACAATAGCTCAGTAGGGGCTGAAAATAATTTTTATCCTAGGATCGGAGGTAGTAAATTATACACTGCCATAAAAAAATATTTGTGATTGCAACTCGATATTTTCCACACTAAATATTAATAACAATTCAATATAATGGTTGTACAGCGATTTTAAAAACTTAAACTTTAGGACAAAAAATATATCTAAACTTTTACCAAAATTAGTTATACCACAAATAAAAAAAATTTGTTAGTTTAATTTTATTAATTTAAAATTCTAATCATTCCTTTCTGTGGAAATAACAATACTTAATTCTTCTTCAATAACAATATTCAAGACTTAAACAGTTGCTCCGAGAAGTCCTAACTTGTAGGCTATTTTAGTTCACATTTCTGCATCTATTGCTTCTATCACTGTTGACAGTACTGAATGAGGATATGCTTTATATATCCCTTGTCCTTTTTTGTTTCTTTTTAAAGTCGATTTTGAGGCAATTTTCTGGAACATTCCCTGCCAAGAATAGGAATGTATCTGAGTACTTGTAATTTTCTTTCTAGTTGAAACTTTGTTTCAGGTAAAAAACTATATATTTACACATGATTTATCATTCATTCAAATTTTTTTTGATAGGTAGGTAGACACCTAAAAGAAGTAATAATCTTTATTTAAGTTGATACGTGTAAACAAACACAATTTTTCTTAATATAGGTATTTAAGTACATATCTACAATTTAAAAATTTAAAAATACAATTGGCTGTCTACCGATCCAAGGTCGGTCACTATTTACTTTAGATATTACTAGTTTCTACGAGTTATTTATAAATAAATTTAGATTTAAAGGTAAAAACATCAGCTAATGTAAAAAGATAAATTGTTAGAAAAACAAAAAAAACCTATTTTGCCAGTAGCTGATTGTTATGATTACTATGATTGCTTAATACATTGCAAATTCCAATAGAATTTGCATATTATTAAATAAAAGTTGGTCACCTAAATTTATCAATTAAAAAATTTTTTTTAAAACAAACATTTATAATGTTTTATAGCAAAAAGTACCTAATGTTGTCTAGACTAATTTTGATAACTCCTTGTTATTTTTCTTATTTTAAACAGTTTTTTAAAAGATGGTTTATCATAAGACATTTTATCCTAAAAAAGGAACATTATTGTGTTATTATATGGACAAAGTAAGCTTTAATCATTAAGAAAAAATTAAAACAAGTGTATTATTCTAATCACATTTTAATTTACACAAAACAGAAAGTAAATATAAATTCCTTTTCCTTTTTTCACAGTATGGAGTTCAATCGCGAGACTTCAGGGCGTGTAATAGACAAGGTTTATTGCAAAGTGTTACAACTCAAGACCTTTTAACTACTGAAACTCTGAACTTCATGGCACCCCTAGATCAAAATATGATACTAAGTGGATCACGAAATCAAGCAACTAGAACTACCTTTACACAAGAAACTGTAGCTAGTTTCAACAGTTATCTTGGTATGCTGTTTAAACTTTTTTCACAAAATTTTCTATGTTCTAACTCCCAAATTTGCATAAAGGACCTTTTTTGGTAACATAATAGGTACCCAATTGTCTGCCATTCAACTTACCCTGTATTCACATGCTTCTCTAGATATTATTTATATTCCATGCATTATGTAGAAGAGAGTATTCTAATCAGAATAGCTTAGTTTCCCAAGACAACTATAAGATGTAATCATTACCACGTTCGTATGTTAGACATTTAAAAATTTAAATGAAAATAGATTATGAACTAAAAATCTATTAAAAAAGTGTTATTTTCAATACTACTTATATTTATTATTATTGGTATTATTTATATAACATTTATAACGCTTCCCCTGAAATAACAACTCTTTTCAAATCTTTCTCATGATTTTTAAAACTTATTTTTATTCACAAAATTAATAAATTTCTAAAAATGCATAAAATTTATTTTTTTCAAACAAATACAGATTTTCATAGTATAGCCATACTTTTTTTTAAGATAATGCATAATTTTTTTATTAATTACTAACAATATCCCTAGCTCATAGCTAAACAATTTATTTAAATATTTAAGATTATGGAATTATACTAGACAAAATTGTCTCCTATTCGTAGTAATCGAATAAAAAAAGTAAGCATTCTGTATTGCATCTTCAACTTTTAATTTATACTTTACTTATTTAAAGTTATTACATTCTATTCATCTTTATCATATAGTTTAAAAAATATTTCAAAATACTCTTGTAAGACAATCAAAAATACTTCTTTGACCGTGTAAATTTATTGCTACTAATCTTTATTCAAATGATTTGATGTCAAGTCTTAATCAACAATCTTTACCTTCGTATTAATTATACATATTTACTATAAATAAACTAGAATGGGGACATTAGAAACTTGAAACGTTTGATAACAAAAATTCCATGAATGAAGTGTTTTACTGAATATCATTTTTTCAGAATCATCTTTGAATGACCTTTCTTGTGCCGTGACTGACACAACACTCCGTAATCAAAGGCGCTCGAGAGCTAATATTTACCTAGTTGTTGATGGTGGCATACAATATAATACGATCTATCCATTAATTTCAAGCATTCTTGACCAAATCGAAGTAAGCCCCTTCAATTCAATGGTCAGACTTATGAACTCGATTGATGGTAATCTTGTGATCAACGTAACGGATTCAATTGCCGATTTCCATGAAAGGTACACCCTAGCTGTACATCAAGCAAGTGAGTATTTCATATTTGTTGATCTTTGTAATAAGAATTAATATATTTTGGTTCATAATTTTTAATAGACCCAATTAAGAGTACATTTTATACAGAATTAATTTTACTTTCTAGTTCCTAGTGGCGTCAACCTGCTACAGTCAATAGTCTCACTGCGAGCACGTCTGACTGAACAGCTTCAGCAGGAGCAAGCACAGAACTACAATGGTGGACATTCCACTGTAGTACTTCACTTGACGAGCACAATAAATCTTTCTGCCGAAGATTTAATAACTGCCCAAGAACATATACAATTCATACGTCAACAAGTGCCAGGTACAAAAACTGCAGTAAACAAAATTTTGAATTATTTTGAAGTACTAAAATAATAGAATAATAAGATTAAAATTATTAATCCCAGGTTAATGTTTTATTTATTTCTTTTTAAACTAGTAATAGCTTCGTCAAATTGTTTATAATACGATTTACATATATATATATATACACATACATGGTAGATAAAATGAAAAATAATATAAGAATGAAGTGACATTATTTTCTTGTGCTTTATTTCAGATGCGGTTCTGTTATTTGCTACTCCACAAGCTAACAATGATGTGTTACAAAACATTGTAGTGAATACTGCAACTGATACATTCACAATTTCTACTACACAAATTAACATTCAAAATAGTGACGTCACAACCATGGTGAACAGAATAAGAGAAGGTAAAGTAATCGTATAAGTACTATGTAAATGAGTAAACTTCAGAATTTAAAAATATGTTACAAATGTATAGCTAGTGTACATAGTAGAATTGTAAAAATATACCTGAACTTTATTGTGTAAATATGACATTAAAAAAGTGTGTGTACTAATTTTCAAGTAAAAAAAAATATAACCTCAAAAATTTTATGCGTTTTTCAGTGCCAAGACGTATTATCAACCCTCTTTGTGGTGCCACTTGGGAAAATGTTAACGGTGGGCTTAGAACCTTTATCGACTATGTAGAACCAATGGGAAGCGTATTCTATAGAGTACATCCAAATTATTTCTATGGCAATGCCAATAGAGCTGTTCGTATTCAGGGATCTGGAATGGGAACACTCAATGTATGTCAATCACGAACAGTCCCGAATCCAACGTAAGTTGTAAATATTTATTAAGTAGTGTTAACACTGTATTAACACTGTGTGTTTAAATAAAATTTGACACAAGATAGATTAAAAATTCTTGATATTCAATTAAAATGAATTCCAGAAATTGTAATAAACAATTTTCTAACATAATTCTTAAACACTCACAATTGTATCTACACTTCATTTGTCACTTTACTATCTTCTATTAAATTAGCAATGTAGAATAAATAGAATAATAGTAGATAAAATAATGAGAATAGTAGAATAATAGTAGAATAAATAAGAGTAGAATAATAGTAATAAATATAGCACACGTGGAATACCTAACAATGTGTTACATTTCAGCCCTGCCCAAAGTAATCAGGAAGGTGTAACATGTTCATCATTAACCTCTAACACAGTAGAAATCAATTTGAATGGTGCTTGTGATGGTCATGGTACAATTGCTTCGTGCCCACCTTTGTTCATAGGGGTTCATTCTTCGAATGATGATGTTTCAGTGACTCAATGTACAGGTAAGTTATTGTTATTACTAGCTTAGTAATGAATCTTCCAACATACATCAACATTTTTTTTTGTAATCTCAAATACATGTCAAGTCAGCGCAGGTTTAAATGCATTATTATCATTTGTAATATATAAATCAATGGCAAATTTAACTAGAAAGAATACTTGAACATGTAATTATCATGTAATCTTGAAAAATTGCTTCCAAATATATAAATCATATTAATAAATTGCTCAAAAATCTTTCAGAACTTGCCTGCCGCTATCCATTCAACGTTAGATACACAGTTCAACAGCAGGATTTGGGTTGCTTCAGTGGCGGTGGAAGTATTTTGATTAATATTTCTTTGTTAGGTGCAGCACTTCTTATTGTTATGAAATTATTTTAAATGTACACTTTGTAAATTTAGTTAGATTGGTATTAAGTGTAAAAATGAAAGAGTGACAATTTATACAAATAATATAATTGTAATATTTTGTTTTATTTAAGAGTTAGTTTTCATTTGTAAGTTAAAGCGGTTTTCGTACAAATTATACATTAATTAAATTAATAAATAATTTTATTTAATTAACAGATTTTTTTCCTTCTATTTGTTGTATGCCATTACAATTTAAAGTCTTATACACTATATCAGGGAAAACCTTGGTATCAGTAAAATTATATTTGAATAGAAATGAAATGTTGCCACCCATATATTATTATTAAAAAATGTTTTAACAACATGAGTATAACAATTATTTTTATACCGTACTTCTTACTTTTACGTTCCATATAAAATGTGTATTTATATATGTATTTTTAAAATTACTATGTTCTCCCTCTAATTCGTTATGTTCAAAACAAAACAATAATGGTCAGACGTTGTGTCTTCTAAACATAAAATTTGTTGTGGGGCTGTCGGGTTTTGAACGATTGTCACAAATGGTTGAATGCACAGGATTTAGATTTAGAGAGATGTACTTATCTTATATAGCAGTAATTTGTTTTGGAGGCGTGGATCACTTGTTATAGGCTGAAAATAGGCTCATCAAGAATGGGTTAATTGTCCTATCAAATTTTCTCATGAACTTTATTCGAATTATTGACAAATTTCATGTAGACGGAACAAATCAAACCTTGTGGTATTCGATATCATGTGAAGTTATATTAATTTTGAACACTGAATGTCAAATTCTTCATAAAATAGCATCACTCACAAGTATATCATTTTACTATACCTAAATACTAATGCAGTATTTCTTTTGACCTATTCCCTGTTCAACATATTATTTTTTGCTAACTTTTCTTGTTTTTTAAAATATTAAAAAAAAGATCGGTATATAGTTTTTTGGGATATGCAAACTTTTATAAAGGTGACAGTACAAGAAAAAAAGACGTTGACAACATTAATTCTTTTAATGTTTTTTTTTTAGTTTACATCCATCAGTTTCATTTGTCAATAATTTTCATGTACTCATTGACACTTGGATAACTGAAAGAAATATACTTCACCGTTACTATACTCCATTACATTTCAAAAAGAATGTTTGTAAAAAAAAAAAAATGAGAGTTCAGGTATAGTAAACCTTTTTCTCCTATTCACGTTAGTAATATAAACACTGTACAAACTATATTTAATCTAGTATAAACCAGTAAAAACACTGTACAAACTATATATAATTATAACACATAAACATAACTTGAAAAATGTTTAAGAGGCAACCAAAAATCTTAGAATAAATAATAATCTTAGTTAAGAGTACCTACTATTTAAACTTGAATACATATGAATCATCCAAATGGATTACTTAACTGGTGAGTATGCATAATGTTCGCAATTTTAAAAATATTATGAACAATTATTTTGGACCGGAATATAAGTTAACTAGTAGGTATTGTCCATTCCATTTAGCTAATACCACAGATCATATACTAAAGCCAATACTTTTTGCTAATAAATCATACTCATTGCAAAATAAGTTGTCAAATAAAATATCCGCTTATCTGAGACAATGGCATTTTTTTAACCATTTTGAAGTAAGTTTCAATCCATAATTTGAAAAGCTTTGGAAATTTTAAAAAAATTCAAAAATATTTACTAACAGGACTCTTTTTCGGTTCTGAATATTGGGCGATATAGGAATCGTGGAAAGGGGTTTCCGTGGAAAAAAAGATTGATTTACCCAATGTTTTTTATATGATCTTTTTCCATAAAAATTTTGTTTATGATAATAAAATAAAAAACTAATATTTATTAAAATATAAATTATTTTTCCGTAATACAAGCCCTTGTAACAACTGGATTATAACCATATCAAAATGAAATGAGTTATATAATTATGGATAGTAATATAACAGTACCAATCAAATGAAAATAATACCCATCAATATTGGATGAAATTGGAGAGGCTAATAAATATTATTCACTAAAGTCACAAAACTCAAATTGGATCTAGGGAAGAATTTTTTGATTTGAACCCTAACCAAATTACTAAATTCTCAAAGAAGAACTCTTTCTTTTTTTATATGAACGCATATACTTCACATCAGCTGAACACCCTTGACACCTCAATAATATCAGCCTGAGAAGTTGATACTACAAGTTCCATTGCAACACAGCTAAATATTGGCAATAAATTTATTATTATTAATTTATATTATATTAAAGTCATTATTTACAAAATTTTCTTAACTTGAGAAAAATATTTGCGTCAACCAGAAAATTAAGATCATTACTAAACCATAAGAAATTAAACTCAATTTTTTTTACCAGAACCCTTATTTTAGAATAATGATAATATGACAATCAAATTAGAACAATATTTAGATGCTCAATATGGGTTTGAATTTTTTTGATTCTAATTATCCAAAAATAACTAATCAAATAAATAAAAAAATATGTAAAATATTTACTATTGTAAAAGGTAAGTATTTATTACAGAAAATACTGAGCTATATTTTATAAAAGTCAATGTAAAAATGAAATAAAATGAATATTGCCTCTGCTTCTTCAGTCGAATTTCAAAAACTATTAAATCAATATTAATTGGGGAGAGAGATTTCCCTTTAAAATTGATTTTAAAATACTATAGAAGCTTTGAAGCTAAAAACATTTTCACAACTTTTTTCTAATTTATGTTTATGTTGCACAGTCAGTAGATTGCCAGGTCTGTGAAACAGTAATTAATAAACAGTAAGCTAAAAATTTCATTATAATATTGTAATTAGATACTCATCTAAAAGCTGACAGCAAATTCATTTATTATCAAAATAACTACTGTCAGCAATTTGAATAGTAGTGGGCGATTATGAAAGGTATAAATTAGTAGTAATTACTAATTACTAACAAATAAACACGAATGAATGATCATAAATGAACATTTCATAAAATACATGTTAACATGTAAGTTGACTAAAGACTTTATGAGTTTATGATAACAAATGCTTTTTTATTTTATTTCTGTGAAAGGAACGAAGGAACCATTTTTTTGCTGACTTCCGTCTTTTTCCGAATTTAGGCAAACTTTTCCAAGACAAAAATGCAAAAAGTAGTGGATACTGCACTCAACGGTAACAGGTTACAGTTAAATGCCTCAAAAGCAATTAAAATATCGTAAGTGAAAATAAAATAAACTTTAAATTAATTACTAGAGAGAATAGCGAAATATATTTCCTTTTCCATTTATTATATTCTCTCGGTGTCAATGGAGTATCTCCTTTGTTGTTATTTTTATCTGGCCCTGTCTGGTAATTTGTTTAATGATTAAGTTCTAGGGTCGTCAACACAGGTTATAACAGGTTGAAAATAATTTTTTTTGTGCGAACTAGAGAATGAGGGTAACGAAATCGACTGCAGCACTCGCTACAGCAGAAATGGAAATGTCTAAAGGCGCCTGTTAAGTATCATCATAGATGATATAATTTACTTACATATACTGTAATATTTACTTCTAGAACCAGTGCAGGTTAGAAAAAATGCAAATTATGCTGATGTATCAATGAAAGAATATACATAAAAACGACATATGTATTTTAAAAAATAGGTCTCTGTAGTCAGTATTTTATTATGAAAAACTAGATAAAAAAATTACAATAATACCTCCATTTCTTACGTGGCAATTTTTTTTACTATTTTCACTTTAAGTTTATAATTAGATATTATATATGTAACAAACATATAAATATGAATGGCGATAACAAAAGAAAAAGTTAAATAAGAGATAAATAACTATTTACAACATTTTAAAAAGATGACGTCTATCTCACTTGATATTAACAAAGACACAATTCTGCCAATCTTAAAAATGAAATCTTTAATTTATGATTTTTTTTTAATCAGAAATTAAAAACGAAGAACAAATGCATTTTAGCAACAAGAATTTCACTGTTTTATCAGCTCAAAAAAAAACAAAAAATTTAAAGTAAGTAAAGAGGATTTATGGAAATATAATTTAAAAAAATTGTATGTCATGAACTAAATATTAAAATGTCATAATTATTTACCTTTTTAATACTTTGTAAATTGTTATTATTAACATTTCTATTTAGATATTTGTTGAGTGTATAGGATATAATTATAAATTAAAAGTAAAAAATACTTCGGCAATAAAAAAATAAAGATATTTATTGCAAGTAAATTTTTTAAAATCAGTTTTTGCAATACTGAGTCGTATTTTTCAAATACGTAATTTTTTATGAAAATCCTTTAACTTAAAAAAATCACTAAAATTAGTATGTTTGCTGTACTGAACTGATATTTATTATGTATTAATAGCAAATTTTCTAAGTATGACACGATAGTTATTTTGTATTAAATTGTAAAAATACTTCAAGAAATAACAAATTCTTATTTTACATATTTCCAATATTGTATTGAAAATTAGATAAAAAAAATGGATAGCTGGTATAAAATGCATTTCGTCTGACATCGTTTGTGAATGAAATTTAATAACATGGAAATTATTATTTTACTCATTTTGTTCAGCTTAAAACAAATGAATATACTATATTCTGGGTACGGACTGCTAAAATCTTCTTATTATTCATTAATAATAGCATTTATTTAGATATTTTCCGTTATTTTTATATTATTCACGTAAACCTTTACCAGAGCCGTTAATTTGAAGCGTACTAATAAAATTGAAGTCTGTAAAACTGCTGACGCTAGGCGGCGCTAATGTCACGCACCCAGCCAATTACTGAGTAGTTCCAATCCATATTGGGTGAAAATTGCTTTTAAAAAATGAAATACCTTCGCTTTACGGATAATACTACACTTGCATAGATTGCAAATAATGGATAAGTTCAATAGAAATATTTTTTACCAATGTTTAAAAAAATTTCACGCTTTGTGCTCAAATGTTAATTTTTCTAACGTGTCGATTAAACTGTAATAAACCAAACATAGATGTCGTTAAAAGAAAAATGAAATATGATTCATTGTAAATTTTGTAAAGATCGCTAAAGCTGTAAACGAGCTGTTTATTTTTAAGTTAAAATTTTTTCGAAACCACTTTGAATCAAAAAAATTAATTTACTCTTTCAATATTTTAATATATACTTTTCTTTAAAATGTAGCTTGCGTATATTTTGTATGTAAAAATAAAATTTACTCGCCTCTCTCCATTATATTAAGAATAAATATTGAAATAATATACCTTACCGATTAATTTGCATTTATCATGATTTTAATGCTTGGAAATTATTAATTGTTAAATGTGAAATTCTTACGAATGTGAATTTCTGAAAAAGGAATCATAGTACACTTAACTGTAAACGTTCTAATTTAAAATGAATTTCACGCGAATTGCCAAAGATGTCGTAAGAGCATTTAGATTTTTTTTTTATAAATGTCTTTAAATATGTCAAGTCAATAATTTATATAACAAAAGTCCCTTTAAAGTGACACAAAAATCAATAGTTTATAAATTATGATTTTCTTTGTCCTTTTTTGAAAAATCTTTATTCCAGTCACATATATCACTTTTGTTAGAAAATTACTCCATTAAATCATATAACATTTATTCTAGAATAGAGTACTCGTATAGCAAGCGTACAATGAGATTTTTGTGTTTATGCGTAGCTTCTGTTATTGTTTGAAACTTTATGTTGGTTTTCTTTCTATCCATGTGTGAGTGCTTTTGGCTGCAAGGTGAACATACACTAGATAGAAAGCATTATTGTCACAATGGTCTGTACCTAGTTTATGTCCGTATATTTCACCTTGCAGCCAAAACTACCCATTGTAGACGACTGGTGTTTGTGTGTTCCAATCGTGCACTATGATAGTTGAAAGTGATCGACCTTGGGTGTTTTCCACTACCGACTACCGACCACCAATCCCCCATCATTTAATGTATTACAATGAGTGAGTGTATATTAGAATATCCTCGAATGTACTAGGATAAACCAGGCCAAAATTATAGAGAATGTTCTGGAATGTTCGAGAATTTTTATGTAAAAATTTAGGGAATATTAAGTGAGAATGTACTAGACTATTCTCGAATATATTAGAACGAACTGGATCGAAAGGATCGAGAATGTTCTGGAATGCTCGCAAACAATCTCAGTTAATATTACATAATTAATATTTTGCCAGCGACTTCGTCCGCGTGATATTATGAAAATGTAAAAAAAATTCTCAAAAATTGAGTATCTATAGATTTTAATCAGGTTAATTATGTAGTTACCAGGTAAATACTCTTACATATTATTTTGAACATAATTTGCCAGACCTGATATGGTGGAGTCGGTGCGTTGCGCGAGTTATGCAATTAGTCTGGACTCAGGGCTGAAAATGCCGTGCAATAATTTTATTAAACCATGAAGTTGGCATCTTAAACGGATTACGTTCCACTACTTTTAAAACTTAATAATAACATTTAAATTTTTCACGCGCGGGCATAACACCTGTAAATATTGACGTATGGTAAAATCATATATAACCTACCTTTTAATCTATTATGTAAATTATTTATAAAATTCCATCGATCCTTTTAAGCATGAAAGAAAGACAAACAAATAAACTGACAACGTTCCACTTTTATTATATTGATTTGTTCTTTCCTTATTGAATCCTAGTTATACAGTTCGCGGTACTGTTTTATTTTTTAATCTAAGCTGTGTGTACTACGTAGCACAGAACGCGTATCGTCTCCCTGTCTAACTCAGCGTAGCCTCTTCAAGATCTCTCTTACCCCTCCAAGCTGATCACGAGGTTTATGGAAACTTTAAATGATGTACTAAGTATTACACGTATCAATCGAGTAACCTCGAAAATAGCTTTTTCGCCCTTTCAGTGTTTCTTTTATTTATTACCCAAGGGAAACTCTTGTAAAGGTGTTGCTTTTATTTATGACCCAAGGTAAGAGTACCTAAGGGTAATATATAAAGGAAACACTGAAAGGGCGAAAAAAGCTATTTTATTTTATTTTTAAATATTTATAGATAATATAATTTACTTACGTTTATTGTTATGTTTACTTCTCGAACCAGTGCAGTCTAGTAAAAGGATATTTATATTCTGGACAACTAAAATCTTGTTATTATTCGTTAATTAAAGCATTTATTTAGATATTTTCCGCTCTTGTTATATTATTCACGTAAACATTAACCAGAACCGTTAATTTGAAGCTACTAATACAATTGAACCGCCTATAAAGCTGCTGACACTAGGCGGCGCTGATGTCACGCATCCAGCCAATTCGCGAACGCCATGAAACTTTTTACAGTCGCCAAGGATGAGGCGGATGGCGAACGGTTGCAGCGTGACATCAACGCCTTCGTTAAGTGGAGTGCAGAAAGCGGCTTACGGTTTAACGCAATGAGATTGAGTTACAGCCGAGTACACACTCCTATTAAATACGAATAAACGGTCAGTTGGATCACAATGCATCTTCTGTATAAGGTCGTTGATTTGGGAGTCAGACTTGATTTGCGATTGATGTTTCGTGAGCATATGGCGGAGGTAGCAAAAAACCGTTTCGAAAACTTGGATTCGTGTTGCATAATTCAAACGATTTTCAATCTCTATCATCGTCGCTGCTGTACACTTCATCAGTGCAGAGCTGATTAGAATCTGGCTCCATTATTTGGAGCCCAAGCGACGTTAAATAGAGCTTAATGATTGAACGTATGCAAAAAACGTTCCTACAATACCAATATATAAGAATCTGTGGTTACTTCCCCTTTCTATTTCCCATCGATTTCTTCTTAGGTATGCTAAGTTTCCATTCCTTGCAACTCAGAAAAACTTTGCGCTTATAAAATTATCTTTCAGCTATTAAAAGGAAAATTTGTTTGTTACTGTATTATTGAGTCATGTTGTCACTCTATTATTAAGTAAACTTTCATTCCTCGTACCTGACAATTTCCTGCACTCACGCAATCATCCCTTATTGTTATACCACCATCTAGAACCGAAATATATCAGAACTCTCCACTTTCCCGCGGTATTTAATTGCTCAACCACCTGATAGGTGATCAAGCATCAGAGTATGATTTGTTTATTATGTGTAAAAGTAAATTTGTCGATATGTGTCGTCATTATCTTTTCTAGCTCTTATGCATTTTGTATTCAAGTTTAATATTTACCTTATTTTGTTTTAATTTGGTAAACAGTTAATTGTTTATCATTACGAATACGTTACATGTAATGTACCGATAAATGTATGTGTGTAAATAAATAAATAAATTCTTCAATTTACTAATTCTAAAATTATTTATTTGTCTACTTCATTCACTCTTTTAAAATTATTTATTTACCTACTCCATTCACTGTACTAAAATTATTTATTTACCCACTTCGTTCACTGTTCTAAAATTATTTATTTACCTACTTTGTTCATTAGTACTAAAATTATTTATTTACCAACTTCGTTCACTGTTCTAAAATTATTTATTTACCTACTCCATTCACTGTACTAAAATTATTTATTTACCCACTTCGTTCACTGTTCTAAAATTATTTATTTACCTACTTCGTTCATTAGTACTAAAATTATTTATTTACCAACTTCGTTCACTGTTCTAAAATTATTTATTTACCTACTTCGTTCATTAGTACTAAAATTATTTATTTACCCACGTCATTCACTGTTATAAAATTATGTATTTACCTACTGCGTTCACTGTTTCAAAATTATTTATTTACTTGCATCGTTCATTAGCACTAAAATTATTTATTTACCCACTTCGTTCACTGTTCTAAAATTATTTATTTACCTACTTCGTTCATTAGTACTAAAATTATTTATTTACCAACTTCGTTCACTGTTCTAAAATTATTTATTTACCTACTTCGTTCATTAGTACTAAAATTATTTATTTACCCACGTCATTCACTGTTATAAAATTATGTATTTACCTACTGCGTTCACTGTTTCAAAATTATTTATTTACTTGCATCGTTCATTAGCACTAAAATTATTTATTTACCCACTTCGTTCACTGTTCTAAAATTATTTATTTACCTACTTCGTTCATTAGTACTAAAATTATTTATTTACCCACGTCGTTCACTGTTGTAAAATTATGTATTTACCTACTGCGTTAACTGTTTGAAAATTATTTATTTACCTACTTCGTTCACTGTTCTAAAATTATTTATTTACCTATCTTATTCACTGTTCTAAAATGATTCATTTACCTACTTCGTTCACTAGTTCTAAAATTATTTATTTGCCTCCTTCGTTCGCGACTTATCAGCAAACCTCAATTACTTTCTTGTAATCTTTGTTACTTTTTCCGTGTTCAATTTATATATTTTTTTCGATCAACGCCTTAATCGTTTTATTTAGACAACAATAAAAAACTTGCGACCTCCTTGAAACGGGTGATATTTGTAATTATAGATGATCCCGCTTAAGTTCGGGCCCTAAAATTTCAAACAGTGAAAATAGAATTCCTGTCAGAAAAAAATCCGTCAACGTAAGGGAAGTACCGCCAGTAAAAATATGTTTATTTATTCATTATCGTTCAAATTCGCGATGCCGAAATAAACAGAAAAACAAATTGAAATAAACACTAAAAAAATTGTGGATACCAAGACTTGCAAATATTTGACCCCAAACATTTTCTCATAAATATGTTTAGTATGCTGATATAATACAGCTGTAAAAATTTGATAATATTATATACTCGCGTTTACATTATGAGGTATTTTTTTCATTTTATATAATGATAAATATTCAACACTTCTGCTAGCGTATGCAAACCACTGAATCACACGTGACGAGCACGCCATTACCAATGACGCATTTGAATTAATTTAATTTCTTGTAACTTGCAATAATAAATATTATTCAAAAAACTCGGACAACAAAAAATTATATATTACCATATCTGGATTTTGTTTGGGTTAGTTGAGGCTGCTTCTAAGAATAATAATTTTGTAATTATCAAGTGTCACGTTTACATTACCAGAAAGTGTCTAAAAAATATGTATTTACTCGCATTTAAATTACAACTTGTTATTCTCGTGTAACGAGGTAAAACAAACCTATATATAATAATGAAATCAATTTTCAGTATAGAAGAAGTTTAACTTTGGATATAAAAGGTGTGAAAAAAACTGTATGCAAATTATAAGTTTTTTTTATCAAATTGTTTTTTTTTATGGTATTTTTCTGTTTTGAGAAAAAAATGGAAATCGATGTTTTATTCTTGTTTATAATTCATTATTACGACGGTCTAGCTGATTCAATTCGCTTCGTGTGATTCAGTCGTTTCTTCAGATAAGTATTTATTAGTATCCTCTTAGCATCGATCATTACTGTGAGTCGTCGTCCACAAATTAGTATGGAAACCTGTCGTGGAAATCGACGACAGTTAGTCGCACATATGTGCGACTTATTTGACATTATTTATTAGATGACAGTTAGTCGCAAGTACGTGTGAATTTACAGACGACGATTTTTCGTCGTCGGAAAGTCGTACGTGTGTGTTGCGCCTTAAGGCGATGAGCGCAACGAATGACCTTGATGAATATGATTTTCTAGCTTCGCCCCAAACTCCATCCCTTAGTCTTTCCGATAAACTAACGCTACGTCAGAGGCTCAGCATGTTTTATGGTTATTTAATCAATTATTATTAGTTAAATCGATAGTGGACTTAACTGCCATTTAACACTTTATTCCTACTTGTTTTAGATGTCCCTTAAAATTGGTTATTCCATAAATTATTTCAACGCGGTCAGAAAAATGCAAAATAATAAGATTCACATTCTTTACTACCTTTTTATGTATTTTATGTAAATGTTATAATTTTGAAAGTTTCCTTGCCATACTCGTCATATTGGTAATCAAATTAAACTCTCAACCTTCTCATTACTATTAATTTCGATTTCAGTCTATTTATTCGACTTTTTAATGCATTTCACTTATTCATTCCAGTAAATTATTTTAGTAAGTAAACTCTTAAGAAGTATTGGAATTATTTCGTCCATTACGCCAGACGAGTCCTGTTTTTTCATAAAAAATTCAAACCAAGATAACATGTCAGAATAACATTAATTTGTTTAAATTTGTATAAGATAATATTTTTGCAACCAAAAACTCATCGGATGCACAAATTTTGTAGACGTTCTAATTTTATAAGGCGATACTCAGCAAGGTCTGGATAGAAGTCTCGAAGGTAAGAACTTCTCCGTATTCATTGAAGGTATGGATAACGGTTGCTATGGAGTTTACATCAGTATGATACATTCGTAAATCATCAGCGTAAAGATGATAATTACTATGTATATACCCAGCAACCCCATTAATGAATATTAAAAAAAAGAATTGGAGATCATTCAGAGAACATCCATTCAGAGAACGCATCTGAAGACTTCACAGAGTGCCGACGTCCATATATATATATATATATATATATATATATATATATATATATATATATATATATATGAACTAAACCATTCTATTGAGTGTTGAAATATATTCAAAGATTTCAGACAAGTTAGCAAAATATCAATGTCAACGGAATTTCGTCAACGGAATTGAATGCACTGCTGAAGCCAAGAAGTACAAGTATTGTGAGTTGAGTGCTATTCATGGCTAAACGTATATAATATTACATATTCACTAACGCTGTTGAGATACTATGGCCAATTTTGAAATCAGATTGAAGTGAATTTAGATATTTGCAAACGTTAAAATATCGAAAAAGTTGGGCATGGACTATGCGCTCAAAGACTTTCGATAGAAGTGGTAGTATGGTAATGGGTCGAAAGTCTTTAGGGTGTACAGGCAACAATGTTTTTGGAAAGGATATTATATACACTTTCTCCCATTCAGAAAGGAAAGAGCAGTTGTCAGAGAAGTTTTAAATATAGCAGTAATACCAGGGGTTACAATATCTAAGATAAGCTTAAGGGCTTTAATACTCAGGCCATCGAATCCCATAAAATTGGTTTTTATCGCCAGAAGATTGGTTTTAACTTTCGAATTACATGTATTATTAAATGTGCATTAGTGGGTAGAAGGGAAAGGATGGATTATCTTTAATGTCTCCGACTTAACAGCTGGGTCAAGTAATACGGGAGGCTTAGCAAAGAAAGAGTTCAAAGGATTAAGGTCAAGCTGGCAATACGCATCAGTATGAGAATTAATAGCTCCCAGAGTACCAAGGAACTACCAAATGTTTAAAGAAGGGCATTTGCGTATGGAAGCGGAGATGTAATTTTTTAGCATTTCTACACATTTGTATACATCTGTTTCTAAACACTCTAAATGTCTCCTATGTTGAAGGACTGGTGTTTGCTTTATATCTCACTTTGGCTCGATCGCACTTAGCCATAATTTTTTGATGGAGTGAAAGAAAGACAAACACACTTTTGAATTTTTAATATTTGTTGGGATTGTTGTATTAGTTAGGTTAAGATTTTTTGAGTTTAAAAGTATTCTATATCATTTCCCAGTCCACCAGTTATCTTTGTGCAAAAATTCAGATCAATTTTTTATTTTGTTGTGAAGGACAAACTAACACATATGTGTATTTATAATATTTGTTTTGATTGTTATATTAGTTACCATGATATTTTCCAAGTCGGAAAGTAGCTTATGCCATTTTTTGGTCTGCCAACTATTTCAGAGCAAAAAATCACGCCAATCTATTACCCAGTAATTAGTATGAATCGTTCTATTCACATTGTTGGTATGGTAAAAAATATTATGTTGCCAGTAAAAATAAATAAAGAATGTTTTCTGAAATAATTCAATTTCTTATCTTCTGAATAATCCATGTAAAAATAAATATAAAACCCCAATAATCGTATTAGCGATTTTCTTCCCTTCATTGTGAGAAGATTCATTTCCCTACAAAATTCAGCATCAATTTTCATACATTTTTCTCTAGTCTCCTTTGAACAAACTTTTTTCCATCGATACATT
Source organism: Druceiella hillmani (assembly GCA_039881145.1). NCBI lineage: Eukaryota > Metazoa > Arthropoda > Insecta > Lepidoptera > Hepialidae > Druceiella > Druceiella hillmani. Next base: position 86,001,067 of record JAYKKI010000001.1, on the reverse strand, counting down.
GTTCAGTCTAAAGAAGAGTCTACTGATAGAATAGTATATAGAGTCTAATAATCGAATAACTATAAATATTAACAATGTCGGAAGAAGAATGCTTAAACAATTTTTAAAATCATGCCAACTGTGTCTAACTAGTGGTTAACCCAGAGCTTTCCTTGAGGGATAATTTTCTATATTCAAAATACAAAAAATTCTATAACCGTATCATAAATGTAACGAGGCTCTGTCTATATGGATGATATTTACAGTTGTTCCTTGAATTTTTATATGCCTATTTATAAATGTTCTGGATTCCCATTAAATAAAAAAACGAACGGATTTTCATGCATTTTTTTTATATTTACTTTCACAAAGTAAATATAAAAAGATGCATGAAAATCTACCAAAAAACTTATCACAAAGTCGGTATATGATGATAATGATACCATCGGAACATAGTAAAATTTATTCGCAATATAAAAGTATGGTTAACTTTAAATAATTTCATCAAAATTATAAATTAATTCGTAATCGCCTCAATATTATCTATTACCAAGAAACTATATACTTAAAACGGTTATTACCGATAAATATTGATTTTACAGATATCTGAGATTTTTTCTAGAAAGTGATGGAGAATTATGGAAGCATTTTCCATTCGATATTTTGATATACCGCTTTTATTTAAACTAACATGTGAGTTGCGTTAGATCCGTGCGATAGCAACAATGAGGCCACCCGTATAATGCGCCCCGTGATTTTGGAGATACCATGGAAATTTTTCGTAGAAAATTATGGAAGCATTAAATTTTCCATTTCATATTTTGATATATCATTTTTATTTTAACTAACATGCGAGTTGCATTTGATCCGTGTGTTTGCAACAACGAGGCCATCCGTATAGTGCGCCCCGTGATTTTGGAGATACCCTAAGATACCCATTTTCGTGGAAAATGATGGAAGCATTAAATTTTCTATTGCATTTGATCCGTGTGTTTGCAACAACGAGGCCATCCGTATAGTGCGCCCCGTGATTTTGGAGATACCCTAAGATACCCATTTTCGTGGAAAATGATGGAAGCATTAAATTTTCTATTCGATATTTTGATATATCGCTTTTATTTTAACTAACATGCGAGTTGCGTTTGACCCGTGCGATAGCAACAACGAGGCCATTGGTATAATGCGCACCGCACGCTAAATTCGCTTCTTTAGACTCCACATCCGGATACTTCGCATGATAACAAAAACGTATATGAGGAGATGTAATGTAATCGGCACGCATGCATAGCACAAACGCAAGTACGCTTGATTGGGAAAATAAACTTAATGCTAACTTACCAACATCAGTTCACGCAACTATCTTCGATTGTCGGATCGCTAGGGTTATCGCTACTAGCATAGTCGAGTCGCGCACAGTACTCATCACGTTCCTCTCTGTTCAAACAAAAATCGTTGACCGAGTCGACAATGCTAATTTTCTAGTAAAATTATTAGCGTTGGTAAAATATACAAAGGAATTTTAATTTCTAGTAAGAAACTGGTGATTCAATTTCTTAAGTGTTTTTTTTTTCATAGCGTACTTCGTACTTAGTTTTCTTTTACAGAACCTACTATCTACTTTTTACCTGAGGAGAATCCTGTTAACACAACTCCGAAAGCAATATCTTATTCCTAGGAATAAAACAATGATAATGTCAGGCTGTAAACTATACGTAAAGTTAAAGGATACATATTACTACTAGATAATTTTAAAATGAAAATAGCGATTAGAGTCTACATTCGCACCGGATGGAACACCCTCACACCTCACTGTGCATACGGTACTTTGTTATCCCAGTCAGCTATGGATTTGTACGCTACTGACTTCGCGAAGGGTTATTGTTTATTGTTATTTTTACAATAATATTTTATTATTACAACTAGAAATTATTTCAAAGAAACTGTTCTTTGTATGATTCCGTAACCAATGGCAAAAACGGAACCCTTATGATTTCGTCCTGTCTGACATTTGGATGGTAGGTGTTTCCTATGAACCTCTGTACGAAGAAATAGTGGTATTATGAAAAAAGTAATATTATAAGTGGTATACATATAGTAACTAAGGGATGAAAAAAAATTCAGTGCACATAGGAATATGGGGTGTCGTTAGATAGGTCTTAAAATAATATAGAGGTTCCAAAATATTTTTTTTATTTAAGTCAGTAGTGGATGAGATATACACTTCTAAAGTCTTAAAAGTGTGTGGCCCTCTCAAACTTTTCAACTAACGCATGTAAAACTCTGAAAATAAATTAAGGTAGTAGAACTTAAAATTAAGCTTTTAACGAAAATTGATTTGAATAAGATAAATTGTGTAGTTTTTGAGACATGGGACACTTAGATATTGGCCGCAGCAAAACTTTTTTCTACAGTGTCTTTGAGAAACACAAACTTATAAGTTTAATATTGTTTGGTGCTATGGAACCTTTCGTGCACGGGTCAGACTTGTATTTTCGCCAGTTTTTTTTCCTTTTAAGATAAGGAATCCTAAAATGTAATCGGTGTTCATTGATATGTGCCTACAATAGCTTTTGTCACTAAATCCACATTTCATCAATGCGAATTTTCAAAGGGAACATATTGAGCTTCGCCCCCGTTAGCCTCCGTTATATGTTATACTACCTTATAATCATGTGAATAATTTCATAAAATCTATTATAAATTAATTCATGAAAACCTCAGTATTTTCCATTACCAAGAAACTATATACTTAAAGCTATTAATCCCGATAAAATATTGATTTTTCAGATATCAGAGACTTTTTCGAAGAAAATTAGGACGGCAATAAATTTTCCATTCGATATTTTGATATATAACTGTTAGTTAAAATCTAAATCGCATTTGACCAGTGCGATAGCAAGGACGAGGTCATCCGTGAATTCGCCGCTTTTAAACTATGGGAGGTTTAGCTCGCGGAGACTATCCGTTAAAAAGTACTTATGAAATAATTTACATAAAGAAAATAAAGTTAGAATGAGCGCACAGTTTTAAAAGTTATGAATAGAAATCTCGGCACAATTACAGCGATTCGGTTCAAGCTAAGATATAGTCCATCTTGGGTTGGATGACATGCCTAAATTGGAGAAGGGGGGGGGGCGTAAAGGCGGGATCGGACGTCTATAACTCAAGAACGGCTGGACCAATTTTTTTAATTTTTGTGTTTTTGGATTTGTCTTCGTCGAGAATAGGATAATAAGTATTAAAACATTGGAAAAATTCACGAAAAAAAAATTATTAAGAAAATTCATTTTCCCATACATTTTGTATGGAACGGCTTTGTTGATGATATATCGAGAACGGATCAACTGATATTTTTTTTTCATTGAAAATTTGTATGATTATTATATATACATTTATTGAATATTTTTTTATCTCGGCTTCGAGAAGTTTCCTCGCGCATTGGAAAAGTAAAAAAATCACAAATAATTTAATTGTGCATAAAACGTAATATGTGATAAATGACAGAAAAAAATAGAAAAAAAGGAAGTCATAAATGACAGACCCGAACGAAAGTGATAATTAGTTTTTAATAATTCTTATTCAGTTTTCGACCGTTATTTCATTTGAATTTTCTCTTTAAACAATTTTTTCTGAAATTCATTAGCGAAGAGTGATTTCAAATAGTTAAGTTTTATGAAGATGTTCACTTTGTGAGGTTATGATATTTGTGATTGTGCGGGCATCGATAATTTCTTCATTATGTAATTTACGTGATTATTTTTTGTGTGATTATTTTAAAGTATTATTTATAATGCTGAGAGTCTAATCTTTCACAACGACACCGTAATGCAATTCGACTTAGGAATATTGCGAAGCAATCCACTGCAGATGAACAAGAAATTGCACGGGAAGAGCGCCGCATAAATATGGCCCGACTCAAGAACGAGACAAACAGCTCAGTTGACAACGAAAAATCGTCGAGCTTATCGCACAGATCAACGACGTAATAATCTTCGACGTGCAAGAAGAAATGCTTCGAGCGTTGATTTGAATCGAGTCGCATTTCAATACGATTGCAAAATTGACTACAGCACGCATCCTTTCGTTCGAATTGGATATTGTGTGCGACCATTGCGGTGCATTGAATTAGTTCGCTGGAGAAACGCCTAGATTGTGCTCTCTCAGTGATAAAATGAAATTGCCATTCTTGCTTCTGCCATCTGAGTCATTGCATTCATTACTTCGTATCGAAACAACAGAATTACGACATTTTCTATCGAACGTCCAAAGATACAAGGGATGTTTCCAAATGACTTCATTTGAAGCAGACATCATCGAAGAACGCGGATTCAATTTGACATTCAAGGTAATTTCTGCTAGAGTGATCATCATTTAATAAATCTAACTTGGCCTTCGACTTTATAGATCCAAGGCCAAATTCACAATCGAATTGGATTATTGCAACCGCTTGAAGATGCACAGCATAAATTCATCTAAATTTACTTCATGGGCAGCATGCGGGAACAACTTGATCGGTGTCAAAATATCGAATCGGCAATAAAAAGAAAAGTTCTTCAAGATTTGCAGCAACTACTTCGTTAATATCATACAATGGTTCGGTTATTCATAACTGCGTTGGATCGCATGCCAAGTGATGACTATAAAGTCGTCATTTTAATGTTATCTTAATTTAATTAAAATAGTTTTCATTTTGATTTATATATTTGTTGAACTTAATTCATTTTTAATATTCATTTTAACTTAATAAAAAACTGAATTTAATTCAGCTAATAAGTTAAAACAGTTATTGACTCTGAAGAGGTACGAAGTTCGCCGGGTCAGCTAGTAAAATAATAAAATTAAGTTAGATGAGGTTAGATCAGATTGCGTTCGGTAAGTTTAGGTTAGGTTCGGTTAGGTTAACTTAGGATAAATCATAATAGATTAAATTAGATTAGCTTAGAATGGGATAGATCAGATTGTGTTGTACATTTGCGATAAAAACGTTATTATTCCAGAAAAATAAAACTATATACGTGTTATTACAGTACAAACTGTATTATAATATAATTAATACTTAAATATGGACTTTCAATTTAGGATTTTGAAATAATATATATAATAGACTAAATTGTAAAATACAAATAAAAGTCTACCTAAAAATGTTAACCAAAACAAAAGAAGCAATTTCTGCTATTCATCTACAACCCCCAAATGAGGGAAAAAATAAGGAACCCAATATTTGTGGTAAACGCATATACGGACACCTAGCCTGTTCCGTCGGAGATAAAGCCAAAGTAATAGCCGAGCTTTAAGAGGTATATTCAGTAATACCTCGCATTATGACGTACGAATGTGTTTTTTTACCTTTTACAAAATTATTTTCGCGATAAGCGAAATTTATTACAGCATCCTAGATCCAAATTAGGATGCTGTAATAAATAGATAGAAGAAAAGTGTAGTGTATAAGTTATAAATTAAAAAACAAAAAAATATGAAATGTAAATGTTAAAAAAGAAAAGAATAAAAAACGACCTATTTGTGGTTATTATAATTTATCTAGTTGTAAGAAAAACACACACATGTAATAAAATTGTGACAAAGTGAATTCTGTAAAAGGAAAATATTTTGAAAAGCATAATTGATTTAGCATAAAGAATGATAATAGAAGCCAGAAAACCTGTCTTTAAAATGTTTGTACGTCTACCTATCTCTATGTTAATTTGTTCGTCAATCACACGAAATCTACTGGACGGATTTTGATGAAATTTGGTATGGTAATAGTTTATAGCCAAGACCAGCATATGAGAGAAAAAGAAACAATTCTAACAACTTTTCTTATTCCGAATTTCACACGCACAGCCTAGTATCTCAATAAAACCTAATAGAACTCGCACAACAAGGGTTCTGCACACACACAGACACATATAAACGTTTAAGGAAACATAGTATATATATTAAACTGTTCACAAATATTGATATGATTTTCACTGTGTAAATTTATTGCATATTATATCTTTCAGAAATGTAAAATTATAGTGAACTTGTGAAAAAGTATAAGATGTAGAATTATTACTATATATTTTCTGTTTATTACTATATATTCCTGTAAATATTAGATAGACTTCTAGTAACCTTGTTGTTTTTAATGATTTTGAGTTTAGCAATTTCGGAGATGAGAAAGAACGAATTTTTTGTAAACACTTTTAACAATATTTTAATTATTAACGAGATTCTAAAAAAATTGTATCCTGCATGAAAAATGAAAACAAAATTCTAATTAAAATTTTTCTCTATAAAAATTCATGAGTATTAACTATTAAAATAAATGCCGGTTAATATATTTTATCACTAGGCAAAACAAATGTCAATAGTGTTCTTTGAAATATGGCTGTGACAAATAGATAGACGGACTGACATGAGTCATCTTATAAATGTTTCTTTCGCTTTTGAGCTACGAATCCTAAAACAAAAACTCAATAATGCGTTATCATACAAAGCAGCTGTATGTTATTGGCTGTCCCAAAAACTGTATAATTCTACTGAATGTTATATCCATCATTATATATTAGCCAATGAACATGTCCTAACGTACATAAAAATACAATAAATTATAACACGAAACCAAAAACTTTGTAATTCTATTGAATATTATATCCACCATTATATATTAGCCAATGAACATGTTCTAACGTATATAAATATACAATAAATTATAACACGAAAAATTTATTTAATTAAAAAAAGCGAACAAGTGTAATAGTTTGGTGCGTCAGAGAGCAAGCAGTCGCAATTAATAATGTTTACTAGAAACTCAAAAGTAAAACTTTATCAATTACGCTTTTCGCAATAGTAATTAAAAGTGATTTTAATATGTTAATTACCCTTTATGTTATATTTTTTTATAAATAATAAGTCCATTTTTTTAAATTAACTAGGTATATAAATTACCTAGAAAATGAAGCAATAAAACCTCTCACAAATTACAATATTTCCCAATCGTATTTAAATAACTATATTTTTGATAACAAACATATCATGTTTAGATAGATCTGAAAACCCTATAAAATCTATAGAACCTGGAAATGCTTTAAAAGAATAGGAGAACTCCTGAATTTATAAAACGTTAAATCGAAATAATACGATTTAAATCTGGTCACATTTTACATATCCTTAATATTTTCTATATACCAGATATATAATGAACTTTAAACTGTTTATTGGTATGATTTCTGAGATCTATGGAAATAAACTATCGAGAATGCAATATAATTTTCATTCACAACAGAAAAGCCAGTTAGCGAAAGCAAAATCCCACGTACAAAATACCACGCGTTTATTAAATTGTGTACTGCTCTGTTTGTTTACTTGGACAAATTTTGTAATCAATTTTTCACCCACTTTCAACAATAATCGATCAACTTCAAACTTGGCATGTGTGCACAGTCCGCGTGACAATACAATGTTACGCTCCAATCATAATTATCATAACGAATATATAAATATTATGATAACGTTAATAGTGAGATGAAATATTTACATATGTCAATCGCTTTTATTCTATGAACATTTTATGTTTATAGTAGTATTACAAAATGTAATGTAATATAAAGTAATAACATGATACGCTAATCATATACATTCTCCAATTCAGTGGTGCGTCGCCTACCTTTTTAGTACCGACAGTTTATATATCTGTAACCCAAAATTTAATTTTTATTCACTTTATATAAAACTATATTTTTTTAAATATACATATGTAATTTAATTTTCCTTGGAGGAACACTTCAAAGAAAACTTAGATAGAGAAAGAAGGTCCTTTGCAAAAATTAATTGTATTCATACTGAATAAAGAAAAAAATCAAAACCATGATGAGTTTAAATTCACAGGATATACATTGGATTTATAAATAAATATAAATAACAAGCACTTTTTATTGGCAGTACAATATGTAATGTACTTTAGATACATTACTATAGTCAGTTGAGTACACAACTGACTATAGTAATGTATATACATTACTATAGTCAGTTGTGACTACTTACATTACCACGTTACCATAAAAATATAAGCCACTATTATTCAGAAAACGTTGAATTAATGTATCTCAGCTTTACCTAAACTAGAGCAAAATACATATTATTAAATGTTGGTAATATTATATTATTCAAATATTGTTCTTTATTCAATATCAAAGTTTTTTGATCAATATAAAAATTTACCTGAAAATGGAAAGGCATTTTCAGTCAAGAATGTTCCACTTTTAACATTCACAAGGCATAAAAACTCGGAAAATGCATTTTGCAGTTACAAAATTTGAGTATGATCTAGATCCATATGAGCAAAGTCGCAGGTAGAACTAACAAAAAATTTAAAAATTTCGAACTTTCTTTCTAATCTTTTTGAAAAAACTGAATTAAAGGAATTATAAATAGCCAAAGAATAGAAAACGCAATGAGTCTTGAAACTTTGATAATCACATAAAAACTACAGGACGAATTTAGATAAGGGTTTAACCTTCATATTCCTGAGCATCTGAGGAAGAATATTAAGTATAGAACTTTTTTGGAATTTATCATTCTAAATTTATCTAACAATATTTTTGTTTATTTACACTCGCTTCACCTCAAGCTGCTGATCAAACTGGAATATAAATTTCGTCGCTGTATTGATTTAGAGAATAGGAAAGAAACTCGATATCTCGTGTCTAGATATGGCGTCAGAAAGTCCCAAAATTACAAAAATATATCTAGTAGGAATAATTAATTATTTTCACAAAGTAATTTCGAAGTTATATTTGCAACGAAACAGTCACTAACTTGTGATTGCTACTTCTTTGGCCATTGAACGCTAGCATAACTTAAATTATTATATAATTTATTGAATCGATTATTCCAAAACTTCTCAATAGGCTACATTCCTGGTTTTGTATACAGCATTGCTCAGTCTGCGGGGTCTAACCTTGAGATTTGATGATAATCATAGCATAGCTAAATGCGTAAGCGTCTGAACTGGAAAGGTAAATTTGCACTTGATGGAAGGAAAGGTAACAGTGTAAAGTATATCTCCTCTTCATGACTTACAGACGTTATATATTGAATACATTTGGCGTTTGATTTGTAACGAAAATTGTATAATTATTTTTTTATGTTTTTAAATCCTACTACGTTATATATAGTGACACATTTATTTTATTATAAATATTTTACACAATCTAGGTTTCATTATATGACAACATTTATACAACTAGCGGGAGGCCCGCAAGGGTCTCCCGCTTTATGTGGCTAGAATAATACTGGAGTGGCAATAAAATTTATGCATTTACCGCTTAAGCTAAAATGTAAAAAAATATATAATGTAAGTCAAGTAAGTACTTTCTGATTATATATTTTTCACATAATAAATTAGACAATAACATGTAATTTATATTAATTAACCTGTATTAATTAACTAACCCTTGTTCAGTATTTAAAACAATCCAGTATTTAATCCAATCAAAAGAAAAATCCACTAATAATCAATTTTCCCTGTTCACTAGAGGTCCACTTGACAATCGATGAAGGGTTAATGTTAAAAATGAAAAAAGTGTAATGCTATCTTCTAAGTATATATATATATATGCATTTGACAGCGCCCAAGCCTAAAAACCAACCAAGTGCGAGTCGGACTCGCGCATGAAGTATTCCGTAGCATCAAATATTATTTAACTTATTTTGTACGCAATAAGATATATTTCGACATTTGTAGGTATAGTTTGACAGAGTGGTTGGGAGACGAAGACTTTAGAAGTAAATATCTAATCATATCAAACTTTAGAAGTATATATCTCATCTTAACAAAGTTATTGCTGTGATCGGTGCCGAAAATAACCCATGTCTCAAAAAATACACACCACGTCTTATTCTAACCAAATTTCGTTGAAAGGTTATTTTAAGTTCTACTACATTAATTTCTTTTTCATAATTTTACACAAGTTAGTTAAAAAGTTCGAGGGTGAGGACACGCCTTTTAAGATTTTAGGTGCGTGTATCTCATCAGCTATTGACTTAAATAAAAAAAATTATATTAGAACCTCTATATCATCTTTAAGACCTATCTGACGATATCCCACACGCCTATGTGTACTGAATTTTTTTCATCCCTCAGCTAAATGCATGGAGTGTTACCCCTAATATTATTTCTTTTAAATAATATTAGGGGAATGAAATAATAATATTTCTAATATTATTATTTTATTTTATAGCAGTTCATAGAAGACACCTACCATCCAAATCTCATCTATTTAGTGCCAATAGACCTACGGACAAACGGACAGAACGAAATTACAAGAAAATCAATGGACTATAATACATTTTTCATTTCAAATATATACAACATAATGCAAAAGCTATTTGTTTCTGAATTAAGCAAATCTTGTCTCGATCGTTACGTTTCTACCAATTCATTAGAGTCATTGAATCATTAAGGGAATGGGTTCTTTTTCCTGATTCAGATTTGTTGGGTCATTTCCCTTATGTTAATAATTAGAATCAAGATTACTCACGTTTATAATATGGTGACCTCAGTGATATTTTCTACAATGAATATGATAAACAATAATCAAATTTTATTCTTTAATAAATGTAAGTGAATTTCCCCTAGGTAGTTAATAACAGTACTACACCTAAGACATTTACGATAATACATAGATGACCGCATATACTAAAACACAACGAAACCATGTTATGATATAGAATACACGTAGTGTCATCTATTCGTGACCAGTGAAACGAAATAGCCAAAGCCCTTTTTCATTCATATTTTTTAGGCCAGGCTCTCAGCTTTCGAATAGGATATGAGTTCAATAAATTTGGGTATTACCGAAAAAAAATCTAAACTGATTTTATTCCCCTATCCTGTCCCCAGTTAACACAGCCAACGACAAGTGTCTTAGTTTTTAAATAAAACCCTAAGTTTTGAAATAGAAAAAGTACAGATATATATATATATATATATAAATAATTCTAGAAATATTTAAGGATACCTAGGTGTGTTACAATCTTGTAATGATATAGAGGGAATTTTCAAATAAACGAAAATTCGGTATTCTTATATTTTTAAATAGATAAATAATTCTAGAAATATTCAGAGATCTTCAAATAGTCAATTTCAAATACTTCAAAAATATTTTCAATGATACCTAGGTGTGTTACAATTTTATAATAATAGAGTGGGAATATAAAAAATATACAGAAAATTCGATATTTTTATATTAAATATACATAATTTTTAGTGTTTTTAAGAAAATATCTAAAAGTACGCTCTTTTAATTTCTTATTTACACATAAAGGTATTAAATTTTTTTTTAGAATATTTGTCCGCCTTTCTGTATGTTAATTTGAGCGAGTATTACGCAAAATCTACTGGACAGATTTTGATAAAATTTGGTATGGTTATAGTAGATAAAAGAAAATGTTTTTCCTGATTACACGCGAAAGAAGTTCTAGGTACAGCTATTTAGTAATTAAATAGGAAAAATGAATATCTAAAAGCACATAAAGTAACCCTGTTACTTAGTGTTCTGTATCTCTTGAATGCAAGTCAATTAAAATGATTTGAATTTTAAGTTCTAGTCAAATGTCTACATATTATTTTTTTTGGAACCTCCAAAACTACGGTTGAAATATGAGAGAAAGGGACACATACAACACTTTAAAGCTTATTATTTCCAAACATAGCTTAGAAATGAAAAAAATTAATCGAAACTTTAATTTCATTTCGAAAGACCTCTCTCTTAATGTGGTGAATGAAAAATATTGCTTACAGTTTACATGTTTCATACATTAAATAATATGTATACGTTTGCATATTAAATTCAATTCTGAATATTATGCATGTACTTGCAAAATTACAGACAGACAGACAAGACAACGTTACAAGAATTCCTTGTTTCATTGCGAAACCTTAAAAACAAGTCAACAGAACTGAAGTTTGCACACTGTAAATAGAATACGAAATAAAACTCGGTAACTTTTTTTAAAAATGTTAAATATATTCTTTGTACACTATAAGCTTCGTAATATACGAAGCAAATACGAAAATATCCTATGATTTAAAAAATAAAAACGACAAAACATAAAATGTCAGTAACAATAATCATTTGGTAATAAAACAATGTCATTCATAATACAGGTCCTCCTTACTCGTGGACTCTATTCAACACTCTTAACGCTACAGGAACCTTTAATTTAATAAATAAATAGCTAACTTAAACTTATGCTCATGGTACATAAAGCGTTTTCACTTTTTGGGTCTCTAATGCCAGATCACTTTTCCCAGTCATACATTTAATTATAATTGCGAGAAATAAAAGGAATGTTCATAAATTAAAGAATTCATCACTGTTTTATCACTGCGCTGCAAAGGCACGAGATTCGAGTTTTTTACAAATAATTTGTAAGGGCTCAGAACCCGCTGGGCAACGGCTTCAAATTGGCAACGGAACTCATCCGCCGCACTCGTCCAGTCAACTTACTTTCTATTTCCTCTAAGCTCTTGCCCTGAGTTTCCGGTACCAGGAATATTACAAAGAACAGTCCCACGAAAGTTATCCCTGCGAATAACCAGAATGTGCCGTGTGCGCCGAGAGCATTCAATACGTCCAGGAAAGTCTTGGTAACGATAAAGGTACACAGCCAGTTGAAACCAGTAGCGACGGATGCAGCTGAGCCTCTGATCTTACCGGGCAAGATCTCTCCCATCATTAGCCAAGGGATAGGGCCGAAGCCTAATGAGAAACCGAGCACGTAGACCACGCAGCATAGCACTGGTAACCAGCTAACTTCTTGAACTTCCAAGCCCACGACATCACGCACGAAGAAGAATGCACCGAGTACACCCAATGATAAAATCATGCTAACGGCCGAGATATAAAGGAGCACCTTCCTGCCAAGTCGGTCGATAAGAACTGTCGCGATGAATGTTGACACAAAATTCACTAGTCCAATAATAATGGCACTCAGGTTGCCGTCGATGGTGCTACCCGTCGTTTTAAATATTTGTACAGTGTAGAAGATGACTGCGTTGATACCACTTAGTTGCTGGAAGAACATAAGTCCCAGAGAGATGAGAACTGGACGGTAATATGTACGGCTGAAGAGCAAAAATAATGTCACTCCGCCGCTCTTGTTGGCTTCTTTTTGGGAATTCTCGATATCGCGCAATTCGTGTTCGATGCAGGCGTCCCTTCCGCGCAGCCACTTCAGAGCCTTCTCAGCGCGTTTGGGTTTGTTATGTGAAATGAACCAGCGCGGGGTTTCCGGAATGAGCAACGTAAGCACCAGAAAAGGAACGGGCAACGCCGCTCCTAGATAAGCTAGTTGTGACCAGTCCATGTACTTGCCAGCGGTGTATATGACCAGGATGCCGATGTTGCCGAAGGCGGTAGGGAGTAGGCCTAATGTACCGCGTACTTCAGGTTGCACAGTCTCACCCAGGTAAACAGGGAAAGAGAGCGAGGCGATGCCGACGCAAAAACCGGTGATAGCGCGGCCGACCAGAATCATAGCTACATTGTTCGCAGTGGCGATGCTCAGCCATGCTACGATGAAAGGCACAGCCGTAGCGAGGATTGTGTTGCGCCGCCCCATGTACTCAATCAACGGTCCGCCTAAAACGCCGCCAACTAGCGCCGTTAAGGGCATAATGCCACCCACCCACGATGCCTGTTGACAAATAGTTTGCGATCAGTAATAATAAAACCATATAATGAAACTCTGTTAAGTTTACGATGTAAATAGTGTTTATATTTTACTACATTATACATTATATCGTAACTGGACGACATTACAATACTATGATGTTATAACTCGTAGGGATTTTAGAATGATATTATATAAAGCAAAATAATTAATCTTATTTGTTAACCATCTACAGCTTCCAAAAACTAATTAATGAAATGAACTGAAATGATTCTTTCGTGACACTCACCTCGCTGTTGGTCACTTGCACAGTGCTATTCTCGTGTTGCATGGTGTCGAGTGCAGGCGAAGTGTAGCCGGAGGAGTAGCCCACCACCATAGAACCCAACGATACAGCGAGCGCAGCCAATACCTGTTGGCAACGATATTCACTGTTTAAGTTATATTATTCCACAAAACCCATTTCTACGTAGAACAATATATCACAACTTAGTTATTATCCTTACATAAATTTGGATAATTTATTATAAAAATAACTGTTTAACACTTTGTTGTTCTTGCTATAATGATCAATGTTGTCACACACCTGGGAAAATGTACATTTCGCTTTTGGATCGTGTATCGGAACAACGAAGGATACGTGAGTGTCGGCTCTCATTAAAATCTTCATTTTATACTAATTGACGTCCACTATTGTCAAAGCAATTATTATTACTGCTATATTTGTAATGCATTAGAATAATGCGAGAAAAAACTAAGTTTCAGCGCGCGTGATTACAGATCGAGATACAGTCGACGTGTGAATGTAAGCAGCGAGTTCACGCCAATTTATACCAGAAACAATCGCGGGCCTTAATTGTGATGCGCATCAATTCAATTTCAATCAGCTTTTCGCGTTGGATGGACGTACCAATGAGCGGCGTCCCGGTCTACAACTAGTGATATGTTTTTGATTGCGTTACATTATTGATTACTTGTTGTCGCACATCTGCATGCTATGGGACGAGAGTCACGTCACGATTCATCGATATTGTTCTATTGACGTGGTTGAAACGTGGGTGTTGACAACGAATATAAAGTGCAAGTCTCGACATCGATGGTTTAGTTTAGCCCTATTTTTTTGTAAATTATCGGAATAATATATCGGAAACATTTATAAAATCAATTGACATTATTTTATCAATTGCTTTTTAAATAATTATATCCTTTGATTCTCCATACAATTCTGTGATATTCTTCAAAAACCTGATAAATGTTGGAATATCGCTTAAACAAGGATTTATCAAACTTTTGAGATACGTTTTGAGATAGTAACGATATTTCCAAAAAAAATTCGGGACAAGCTAATTAAAAACATGATTAGTATTTATAAATTACCTGTGTGCGCAAATATATGTTGTGCGAAGTAGATCCAGACCCACTCGAATAAGAACCATCTCGCTCGACGCGGACTGATTCGTCCTTAGATTTCATTGTGTCAGTGCTGAGCTGCTGAACGAATGGCACTGAATTCCTCAAATTCTCTTCCTTAGCACTTTTTATCTCCATTTCCATCTTATACTTGTACTCGTTACCCAAGCTAACTTGCCTGAGCTGCTGGAAATGGAGACGCGTTTTCTCGAAGGTCTCCTGCTCGTCTTCGTCGCTACTCTCTGTGGTAACGTTCTCTGGTATGGCAGCGTAAGTATTTGGTGTGAGAGTGGCTTGAGAGCCGCAGGATGTCGCCAAGCTGGTGCAAGTAGTACTGGCCGATAACGTGGGCTTGCAAGGTACACGCGCATACTTCGGTCCTTTGGTCTTGTACAGGCGCTCTTCGTCGCCTTGGCCGCTGCGCCGCTGCTGCTCGCTGCCCTGTGAATAAAACGAAGTATGTCAACATTGAAGGTTTTAAACTAATTTTAAAATATTAGCAGTATTATTATTGGGATCACCTCATTCCAATATGAATATAAATATTAGTATTATTAACATATTTTCTGATTCATTAAAATTATTTATGACACTTTGATATAACTTGATGACAAAAATATTAATTTTATTCGTGTTTTATGTCACGTAATTGACACAACACTGGTCACAATATAAGAACATTAGGACGGGTTGACACCTAACGAAGACTAAGTTATTGATCGTATTAATTCATGATGGCACAATTTATAATGGAATAGAATCTGAAACAATACGTGTTATTGCCATTGTCGTGACTAAACGGCGTCATAATGGCTTCTATTCCGATTCGCGTACAAATTTCTAATGCAATAGGGCGGCAGTTAGTCGAAACGCAAACTTTCAGATCCAAGATTGAAACGTGTTTTCCCAAGGCGGGACGTACTTCGCATTTGCTGTCGCCCACTCATTTCAATGTGGCTTTTGCCAATATTATGCGAAGAAACACACATTTTTCTTCTGTTTGTTATATAGTTTATTGATGTACCGCGGTCTTCCAAACGCATGTACATATGTAACGTGAAGGCGATCTACTAAATCGACGCTAATGGATGATGCAAGGGACATTTATGTCGGATTCGACGCTAAACGATTTGCGTAGTCAACTCCGTTGTTAATTTATATGCTTTCTTATAAACAAATATAGTTCATTGTCCTTTACACTAACGTTAAAACTGTATTGTAACATTTCTCAAATCACATCATATGTATTCAGTCCTTGATTACTAATGAAATCGTGTAAGAATGAACATGAAACCATTAGGTTGTGAAGACATTAACCTAAGAGCAAAGAAATATAAATACACATAAAATAGCAACGTACTGTAATATTAATGTATTACTCAAAAAATAATGAAGTCGAATGAAAGCGAATATCTAAGAAACTTACCACTATTAAGTTAATTTGTATTGTATATTATGTGTATTATAATACCTAAGAGCAAAGGAATATAAATACACATAAAATAGCAACATACTGTAATATTAATGTATTACTCAAAAAACAAATAAGTCGAATGAAGGCGAATATCTAAGAAACTTATCACTATTAAGTTAATTTGTATTGTATATTATGTGTATTATAATACCTAAGAGCAAAGGAATATAAATACATATAAAATAGCAACATACTGTAATATTAATGTATTACTCAAAAAATAAATAAGTCGAATGGAGACGAACATCTAATAAACTTATCACCATTAAGTTAATTTGAAAAATTGTATTATAATAAATTATATAAAATGCAGAGTTTACTTCCGTATATATATATATATATATATATATATATATATATATATAGATCATGAATCAGTACTAAATTCAAAATAACGGATAAAGAGAAATTACAAAAATATATTCGTAATAATTATTGATATTTAATTATTTAAGTAATTGAATTAAAATTAATAAATTGATATGAAATTACCAATTGAAGTATTTGTGTTATAAAATGACCAGTATTGACGACAACTCGATCACCGAAGAAGTGCTCGATTGAGACACATCCTCGGCTTATTTATCGATTCCACGGACTACTGATATCACACAGGGATATTAGTAGAATTCAAGAAACTGATCGAGAACTTATACAAGTACCGCTCTTAATTACTGTGTTAATTATTATTTATGAGTTAATATTTGATGACTGCCGATCAAGTGTAAACAAACGTTGACCGCTTTGTACTTATATGACGAACGTTTGCGATAACCCCGAGACTTGCGTACATGCGAGACGTACAACGCCAGCCACTTTCAGCCATCCTGTTGCATACTATAAATAAATATATTAAAACGTTTCAAACAAAGAAACGTTTATTAAATTTTATTACCCGATCTGTCAAAATTATTTATAACCGTTCTACTTTTGCAGGTTGCTCTCTTACGTAAAATCAGTAGCTTTGACAAAATTAATAAATTAATTTTATTCGATCAATTAAATAGACTTTTAAGTATGTTAGAAAATGCATAGTAATTTAAATATTATACTTATTTTTACATCTTTCTGACGCTGGCATTTTATCAATGCGTGAAGGTAATTGTATTGTCTCGGGCAATTAAACTTTATTCTCACTAAACTGGCAAATGATTACACGCACGGATACCTAAATTTAACTGTTGAACCCCCTAACATTCATAATATACCAAGGTTATAACGGAAAAGAGATTCTTAAAACATCCAATTAACATATGTTTTGACGTAAATATACTTTCTTTCTTTCTTTGATTATATAGCGTTCGTTCTCTCTAGAGAACGTAAATATATTTTGTTCTATTGATGGTTTCCATAACAATTATGCGAATTCATAAATAATTTTAACTTTTTCTTTTTTGAAGCAAACTCAGTAGAAGTAATATTAATTAAGGCACGCAGAATGTGTATAATTATGTTTAGAGACGTATAATAAAATTTTAATTATATATCTATAGTCTCTACAAAGCATCCAGTCTATATGTGCTTATATTAAGATGCCAGTGAACCTCGATATGATTTTATCGAAAGCGGCGTGCGATAATTTTCTAAGTAGGTCGCATCCTGATAATAACTAGGTGAGAACTACATTTTTACGTCATCAATTACGTAGATCGAAAGCTCTAAACTGTCCATCAGTACGTTATCTACCGTGTGTCACGTGAATGTTGATTTTGGTTGAGTTGTTCTCTTCGATCGAAAAGTCTTCACCCTGCACATTTATCTTGAACTTTGCTCGCAGTCAATCACGAGTTATTGATCTGAGAAACACTTATTTCGCCCGTGATATAGTCTATGAATTCTTAAAGCTCAATATAATTATAGCAATGAAAGCTTCCTCTCAAAGTCTGATTTATTTGAAATTCGAACATATCGAAACGTAATCCATATACTCTTTGTTGATTTGTTGAATCAATATTATGTAACGTTAGTCATCATACATAATATCGATTCAATGAATGTACATAGAGTTTATCAATCGATATACTCTTTAATATAGTAGAATTTCAAATAAATCAAACTTTGACAAAAAGCTTTTATTGATATAATGAACTTTAAGAATTCATAGATTATGTAATGGGCGAAAAAAGTGTTTCTCAGATCATTAACTTACAATACATAATATCTGATTAATTACTATTTTTAATTATTTAAATATTAAATAATGTAAGAGAATTTGTACTTTTTAATATTTATTATCTGAATATATTTAAATGTATTATGTGAATATTCTTACAATTTTAGTAAATATGAAATATTTTAATTTATATTATATTGACATAGACATTTTCTCTATGATAATGGAAATATGTTAATATGTCGATAAAAAATTAAATTAAGGTTTAAAAATTTCCTGAGAAATCGATGTTTAGAAGCGATAGTTTTATATCGCCGCTTATTTGACAGGATTTTCGGACAAGATGTTTGACATGATGTTCGAATTTTGTTAAACACTCAGCAATAATTTTTTTATCTCGGAGCGCCTATGACGTTCGTACCGCTTGGCCTTTATACTTGTTAGTTGATAAAATTTGTTTACTTTTGAGATCACGTGTTGGGATTGTGGCGACAAAAGGATCTAAAAAGTGTTTCGATGCTTTTTTTCTCATCCCACAATACTACCTGTTACTTATCTTTCAATCTTTATTTCGTGGGATACGTATCTATTTCGTGAGATTGTATTACAAAAATGTTTCTTTCCAAAGTGTATTTGCGCTCATTAGGCGAATGATCAAAATATCCGACACTTGAACATTATCGCCCGTCAAAACATTGATGATATAAAGGTGTTACAAAGTTATTTGTTACCGTAGATTAGTATGTTTTATTTAATGACTCCATTTCCAATTCAATCGGGATAGTTTTTACTTTACCTTCACTTATTGATGTACGAAGCTTTGAACGTGTTCGAAAAATAACGTAAGTGTGTGTATCATTTGGGAACTTTATTTACAAAAGATTATAAATGAGAAAGTTATTTGAAAGTAAGTTTATTATAAGAAACGGTCAAAAAGAGCGCGAATAGTTGCATATAATCAAATATTACTACTAGTGATTGTGAGAATGTCCACGTTTAGATTCTGTGACGTATCTATATGAATTACTTTTCATATTTTACTAACTTTTCTTTTAAAAGATCAACGAGTTAAACAACGATTTCAATGTTTTTTTTAATTCGGTTTATGACAATTTTTAGCAATTGAAATGAATATATTTTAGATTAAGTTAAAATGGAGAATTTATGTTTTCATACGTAAATGTTTGGGTCATTACTAAATAAGCAGCTGTTTACGTCACCCGATCTGTCACAAACAAAATGAAACGCAATTTATGGTTAATGGAACACTGAAGAGATGCAGCAGAGCTGATGTCACCGTTATACACTTTTTTAGGTTCCGTTAATTTGCCAGTTGGCAATTCCACTTGGCATAATGACATCTGCGCAACGTGGGTGTGACGACGTGGTCGGAGGCTCGTCCGTTGGGTTAATTGGTGTGACCTCCACACCCGTCACGAGTTGCCCCATAACGATTTTATTGCCTCATACGATTTATCCTCCTAAGGCTGTGACCGTAGGAATGATGCTCGCCGACCGCAAGGCAGCGCACTTCCAACTCTATTCATTGTACTATCCCCTTTAAAGTTACTTTTAAGATGAATCTTCTGTATAGAGATGAAACTCTCAATTTGATTGTGCGATATGGAATATTGATTCTAAAATAGTGATGTCCGTTATTTAATTCGGTAGTCGCTTGTACAACACTATTGTACCACAAGATTTTTACAATAAAATCGGCAGCACGTTTTTTAAAATTGTCTAATTGTTTATTGAAGTATTTATATCAATAAATTTTTTACTTTAGTAATTATGCAATTCCCACCGATTTGCATTATATTATTATGTCATTTAATACCAAATCTGCACAAGTTACAGACATTCCTATAAATTCAGCATAATTATAATTATTATTACCTCTCTGAGTTAAACTATAATAAATTTTATTAAATTATAATTTTAAACAATCGGAAGACGACATTTTGTAAAATATACACCTGTTATTGAGCGTAGTGGTCTGATCACGAAAGACATAAAATAATATAGAAACGTGTTTTAAAAAACGTAACATACTGTTCGTGATCTTATTTATAAATTATAGAAACTTAAATACAATTTTGTATATTTCAAATGTATCCCAAATCTTCAAATATCACGGTAACCACTGGCTGTAAATTTCTAAAGTTTGACTAGCTGATCTTTAAACTAACTAAAACAACTGGCTGACAAATAATGGAAGAATTTTTAAACCTTACTTTATTTAAAAAAACGTAAAAATTGCTTACTTGCGACACCTATCGTGTATATCACAAAATAATATTACATGCAATAGCGCTAAAGTTTGGTTTGAGTCACAATTAATCTGTAGCGCCATCTTTTGTGTATACGTAGAGACTTTCTGGCGTCCTTGTGGCGACATCTATAAATGTTTAAACTTTATAACTAAAATCTAATATTAATTTATTTAGAACTCAATGCAACTTAAATGCATTATATTTAAAACACAAAAATGTTATAGATTTTTAATACTGAATTATATTTGAAATTACCCGTATTTTATAAACTACACATATATTTTTAGAATCAACAACAGAGGGCGTCATCGAGCTTCATGCTATTTTTACAACAAAGTACTTGTCTCTAAGTAAGCACTGTAAATATTTAGGAAACTAAGTAACAAACAAGGTATTAATTTACCTCTCTTTCGATGCCAGTGCTAATAATTTAATATCATCATCGCTAATTTAAAATAGTTTTTTTCAGTTAGATATGAAGTTAACTAAATTTAAGTCTTTACACGTCTGCACTTTACAGCCACGACCTGGGACTAAAACGGGTTCTGTTCGGACCTGTCCACAATACCTTCGACTTCTGCGCAATCTGAATCTGCTAGGTCAATGAAAGTGCTTGTTCATTCTAGCAACTTTCCTAGAAGTTCACCTTCATTCATCTCGAAAGTGTTTACTGTACAAACTTACTGCTTTTGAACGGTATTCCAGTCTGCATTGTTTTATCTACATTTAGGAAGGTATGATTACGCTATTTTATTGATTGAATTTTGAATTTTACATTAATCACAGAGTTTTACATTATCGATGAATATGCCATTTTGCATTTACACAGACTTTATGGCGAAATATTCAATGGATTTACCAACAGTTGTTTATTTTATCATGATGGACTTATTGAATCCCAGTTTTTCCCTACAGCCGCTATTTCTTTTTGTGTTGCTATCTCAGTAAACAGATTGATTTAAAATGATTTTTTTATTATGTTCAGCTTAAGCGTACGAATCGCCTTGATTTAATTATAATTAAATTAATTTTACAATAATAACTGGGATAAATTGACAAACTTAAAATATTGTTAAACATTACTTCTTAATTAAAATAGAATTTGAATAAAGAATGTAAGTGGGATATTTTAAAATAGTGTCTTGTACTCATTGAAATTAATCTTGTATTACTTTTCCTAAGATAATTCTTGCCTTTGTTTGATTGTTTCTTATTTATGATACCGTTTCCGCAAACGGCATTCATTATATGAGATATAATAACTTCTGAGAGCTTTCTCCAACATTTTTTAAATACCGTTGACATTTAAAAAAATTAATTTGTGCTTCCGTGTAATATAAAGAAGCCACATATCGATACGCGAGTATTAAGAAAATGATTTCCGCGACGAGGATTATGAAGGCCATTAAAACCGATAATGTCGCGGTGCGAAGGTCTGCAAGTGACCGGTATAGTTGAAAGACGTGACATTTGCGTGAAGTTATGCTCCACATATTGTCAAACATAATGTTTAGAGGTACTTTTCACGCCGGAATATTGCGTATAAATCTGTTTTAACAATGTGTGTTTTATTATTGAATAACGTTCACTTTTGCTGTACATGCCCACAGCAACGTCGTCATAGCTAAACGGAAACTGTCACGTTCATAATATTATGTGACACACTCTCATTGATTAAAGCGCCGGAAATGTTTTTCATCAAATTTTTTTCTAATAATTGATGACTGACATTTCCTCTTTTTTAACGTCCTTCACGAATTTTGAAGGTGACTTCCATTGTTCGCTATTATTAGTTAATTTGTTGTGTGAGACTACCTGCAGCTTATTTGCATTTCGCTTTATTTGTCTGTATTGTGACCTCGTTTAATTTATCTACTATGATTCTAATTTATCTACTATTATAGTTAATTACGTACAGCATGTTTATAATCAAATAACCATTTGGCTATCTTTTTTTTTTAATTATAAAACGCACATATGACATTTTAATGTATGAATCTTAGAATATAGAGTAATATGAATACACTGCAATATAAATATGCTCGGAGGACTCTGTCTCTTTATAATTGTGGATAACAGTACGCTACGCTACTAGATTAAAGGTAATAAAATTGGTTTACAGAGATAAGATTATTTGCGAAACACATATGTCTTCCGCAATTAAACATTTAAGTTTATTTTAAGGTCTGTTATAGTTTAGATTTAATATAGTGCATATAATAAACATGTAAATTTCATTTATTATGCATTAATATGGGAACAAAAATTGCACAGTTTGTGTTCGAAAATCTCGCGTCTGACATTGTACTAATTTTCACCGGTTCCTGTTAATTATTTACTACACAAAGTAGAATAAACGGGGTGTGACTTTCTCCTCTATATCATTGATTACACGTACGTGCAAATGGAAGGCCAATAACTCTGTGTTCGGTTAGCGAAGGCCGACTATTTTGCAAGCGAGCCTCGCAGGTGGATCGTACAGACGCAATGCATTCTAATGCAAGCAACCAATTTACTTAAGATGGCGATTATTTTTTTATCATATTTTATCACAGTTTGCAGACGTTACGTTCATTTATTTATGGAATCGCCATACGCGAGTGAATATAATCTGATAAGATTTAATGTTTGTATAATTTAAATATGCAATGTAAATTTTATAATGCAACACATTATTTGGTTTAGGGCGCGTTTAATTCTTATAGTTTAATTGTTGACATTGATAGACAGCTTGAGATATCTCATAAACTTACTTGTCTTTCTGTAAACGAGTAAATTTCATAAAATGGGAGCGTCTTGGCATTTAAAATTTCCTTAAGATAAAAAGAACTTGCGAGTATGGGAAATTGTACTTTTCTAGAATCGCGTCAAGTTCCGAACTACCCTTTAATAGGTGATTGGAATGTTATGTGTATTTGTAGCACAGTGCGGAACTTTGTGTTTCCACATAAATTAAAACCAGTTATCAGTGTTTTATTATGTAAGTACGATTTGTATGAATATAAGGTCAAATTATTTATTTTTTAAACTTGCAGGACTACTATTTATTAATAGTATCACATTTAAGCGTTATAAATGTTTAATACATTTATTGGCAATCGTATTACAAAATTCCCATTCAACTAAATACACTTATGTATTAATCGAAGAACTTGCAATCTAACATCAACGAGAAAATATTAATAATTGGTATCGAATCGATTTGATACAAAACACTTGACCGATCTATATAGTGCGTACGTATAAATACAAGCGCGTGGAAATAAATTCATATTCGTGCTCATCAGTCGCGTAGTGTCGGGTTGCTTAGCGACAAAGCGCTTGAACATTCGGTTTGACAGTTAGCGTAGGCGGTGGCGCCGTCTCACGGCGGCGCCGTTTACTAAAGAACGGAGTAGAAACTTCCCGAAGCGTTCCTGTCAATATTAGTGTTCAGATCTTTTCAGTTACTTCTTGCGCCTAGCTCTCATGTTCTTTATTTTTTTTTTATTGAACTGTATTAATAGTACGTTTACATTTTTTTAAATAGATTACATCTTTTATAAAGTATTAAAAAAGGATACTATATTTAAGTGTAATTTTTTATGTTTATTTGTAATAATTAAGTGAAATTTTGAAATGAAATTTTTTTTGTAATAATTAAGTGAATGTTAAAAATTATAAGTGAATAGGTTATTAATTTAATATAAGAAATAATATTATTCATTTATTATCTTCTAAAAATTCTACAAAATCCGTTTATTCAATTGTATTTCAATTTTAAGTCTGAGTTGATTAATAAAACATACGTATATAGAGGTAACAACTGATTCAATAGACTGTCTCCATATTGACGAAGTGTAGTGTAAATAATAATTAAAAGTTTAGATGATTTTAAAGCAGTGGAATATTTGTAATTACCAGAGTTCGATTAAAAAAAATCACTCACCATATCTGTGGACAGTTGCCGAAGCAGACCCATGATTTTCCCCACTGCATTGGGGTTGTTCTTGTTGAAACTCATCTTGAGGTTATTGCTTAGTTATTTTTAAATAAATCTAGTTATAAATTTTAAGGTACTCGAAAGTTTAATAAATGTACAATAAAATGTCCCAATATTTTGTAACACACTTTTAACGATACAGTAAATATTTTAAAGTCCACCTTAATAACAATATTCAGTTCTTATTTAATAACTTAATTTTATGTAAATGACATTAATTTATTATAATAAAATTTTTAAATTACACACTTATAACAATATTAATTGAATTTCATTTAATGCATCCGAGCATCTAATGCAAAACATTTACTCCCGCTCTTTTTGAAAGCGCAACCATCAACAACAATATTAATCTCAAGGTAATTCCGATTTTAAATCAACGAACGATAAAATAGAAAACTCTTATTTCAAAGTTGGTTCGGTTCTTTAGACTTGCGAGTTCTGTATTAAAACGGGCAGATGGCAGAGCTGTATTTTATACACGTTAGTCGTCGGTGTGACGTATACCGAACGCCCACCCCGCACCCCGCAAGCTGTCTCTGTGTGCGTGTTTTAATTGCGCATGTGGGCGTGTGAATGTGTTAGTGCTGATGCCTATACACTCTCCTGCCTACTATGAATGTTGTAACTTAGATTTTATGGAACTTATATTTTTCATGAATCATATCGGTGTACGGTGTGTTTAAAAATATATACTTTAGGTTCTAGAAGGTTGGGTGAAAAGCGTTTTCTAGATTTACTGACATCTTATTATTCATATTAACAAAAAGGTGTGATGCACTTTTTTTGAGACTGCGTTTTCGAGAGAGTTATTGCGGAGATGTCAGGTTTCTTTATATTCTCTAAACATATTTCTTGTTGTACTTAAGTATTTCAACAAATGAAATATTATTTCATTTATCGCTACTCTATAATCCAATAATTAAGTGTTATGAATCACAATGTCTATACAAATGGTCGTTAGAATTTTTATACACAGACAGTTTAGTACAAATTCAAAAGACCATAGAAATTAAATCTGCCTTTGATTAATATAATCACATAATCAAAATGATTTCAATAAATAATCTCTCTCATTCCTAATATTTCCATCATTGATTATTGATTTATTTACCCAACATAGATAACATGGTAGACAAGGTCAATCTATCTGGTACACTACTCGTAAGTAAAAAACACCGTTAAAATTTACTTTAACCTATTAAATTATACTTCAATTTTGCAACTGATTTTCAGAAATTTCGTTTTAATTTTATTATTTTATCTATCAGGAAAGTTTTGGCCATATATTTAAAAAACTATTATTTTTCAGGCATAGATGTTTGCAATTCAATATCGGAGCAAGGAAAACAGCAGTTGTAGTAAACATTGATGTTGTATTATAAGAATAATTGATTCTAGTACAAATTATTAGAAAATAAATAATTGTTACGAGTAAAAAATATTCAAAAATAAATAAATGATTCATTTAACAGTATTTAAGCGTCGCAGCGCGACCCGCTCGTGTGTAGGTGGCCTCTGGGTACCTAATGCGTTCTTGTTAATGTGGTAGAATATGAGATTGTATTGGTGTGTTTGTCATTCTATCTGTTTTGTGCAATTTTCGGTCAAATCTATTCGTTATTTATTAGCATATGGACTGTTGAGCCGCCGTGCGCTGTACGCATTTTCTGATGTAATTATTTGTAACAATGTAAGAGATGTTCGGGGAACAAGAAATCGTTTTAGTAAAACTGTTCTCGTTTTCACGGCCATTGACAATATGGTTAGAATTAAATTTAAGTAAACTTTTTACCGTTTCCCACATAGTGGGATAAGTAGCTATTAGCAAAAGTTCTATCATGGAGGCGCGGCGTCTTCTTTAACTTCAACGAAACTTGTAATATTTTGTTTAAGCTTACTGTATTTAATTAATTTTTTATGTAAGTAAGTTACCATAAGTTTATCTATATTTTGAGTTTCCTTAATTTCATTGAAAAATTATATCTTTCCTTCTTTTTTTTGAATTTACATTTTTTTTATTATTCCATTAGCTTCATTGCTAATAATCGTGTCATTACAAAGTTATGATTATGATACTTTTAATAAATTAGAAATAATGGTTTGGCACGATTTACATTACTTGCTATTTTTGTTGTTCTTTAAAACTGTTCAATATTTAAAAAAATGGCGTTCATAACTGCGCTAATTTAATTTTATAATTAAGTATATCCGTATATTTTTTATAACATCTCTTGAATAGTGATACGTTTATAAATTATACAATCTGTGGAGATTTCAGTAGTTATTTTTTTATTTTGTACTATATATTTCATGTCTATATTTTGGTAATTCAAATTTCCTAATTCGGCGAAGCTTTAAATACTATTGACTCAGGTCGCCGGCCATCGATTTCCGACAATGACTTATCATGATTGCATTTCTTAACCAAACTAGGATCGTTAATATAAATTATATTTTATCGATGTCTTGATTTCTGCCTGTTGGAAGGGTGTAATAATTATTGTCGCCCATTTCGAGAGTTAATCGATTTTTTTATTAGTTCTTTTCTTTATCTCTTCGCCGTATAAAAAGTATCATTGATAAATTTTGATTAAACGGTTTTACCGATACAGATATTAAATAACTGGCTAATATAATTTTCAGAAGTTATTTATTTTATAATATTTGCTCAATTTGTCGGCTTAAAAACAATATCATACTTCAAAGTTCAATATCATACTCCTATTAGTTTATGTGAAATTCTTTATTACTAAATATATTAAAAATAAGTATCTAAAATGATATATATATATATATATATATATATATATATATATATATATATATATATATATATCCACTCCACGCTAATACAAGGGATAGAATCCTCTTTCACTTGACGTGTGAGTTATTGTGTCTGAATTTTATCATAATAAAACGTACGTGCAGTATAATTTTTGATAAATAGCTTCAAATTTTAATTAAATTATTTAATATTAGTATAATTTACAGTTCTTTTTAATAATATACATTTCTTTGAAATATTTTGTTTAAGGTTTAGGAGCAGCCAATTGACTCTATAGTTGCTCCGCCGAGTAATTTGCTGCACGAAATAGGCAAACATGAATATATAAAAACTACATAAAAAAATGAAATTAGCGAGTTTTGGAATTATGCAAGTCATCTATACGATATATAGAATCTATCTATGATTGTACAACGTTACTTCATTCGACTGAATTACAAATTGTTTTTTTTGCGTACAATTCAATATCTGGATATGATACGGTTTACCCTTCAAGCAGGTGGTTGAAAAAGATAAAATGATCTACAAAGTATTCTAAATATGATCTGAATAAAATTGTTTGCAGTTCATCCGTCTCAAACTAGTTTATATAGACGTAATGAGACACATGCCTTGGTACTAATCGTTGTCGACTCCTTAGAACGAATAAGAATTTGAAGTGCATTTGTAGTGATTAATGACTTACTGTACTCAATAATATATTTAATTAAAATTAGATTTTTTATCTTCACCATACCGTTATTCTACAGAATTAATTTCAGTAACAATCAGAAAATGTGACTGAATTTGTAACATGCAAATAAATAAAATAAATAAGCAGCGCATCTCCAAGTTCTTCGGCAGAGGCACGCTGCGGGTCGCGGGGTCTCATCGGAAGGTCGTGGCGCTCCTGGGGGGCGTGTTCGTGCCGTGGCGCACGTCAGCACGCGCCTACACCGCACGCGCGCTCTTCGCTCGGCACGTAACCGTTGCGTCGGTTGCGTCAAGCTTTTTGTTCTTTTCTAGGTATCGATAGTAAACCCCTGAGTGTTCATTCTTTGCAGATGCCGCTTACCATGTCGTAAAAGGTATCGCATGGATGGTGGTGATATTCGCATTAACGCATTCGTGTTAAACTGTCATAATCGTAACTCTATTGTCTTTGAATAACTTCTAGTAATAAAAATGTTGTCTAACTGAGGGTATTTCCTTCAGGCTATTTATCAAGTTTTGACGCGCTTTTACGATGCTTGGATGATGGAGCCTGATCGAGTTATCGACAATATATGCACATTAGGCTTTACAGCTCGAAGGTTTTATTGATAGTCTGCTGTAAATAAAACTTTTTATTTCTCTCTATATTTTCCGGCCTGTCATCTGACCTCGCCCTTAACCGATGTTACACGTGTACATACATATATTTATGTAGATATATGTCATTATATAAATTTATTCAAATCATCAATGTGAAAGGTAAAAACTATTGCATAATATAAGAAGCGTTTCATTTTCTTTATTGTCATTACTTACGTGATTAAAAATTTATTCAAGCGTCAACATATGGACGCTGAGAGTAATAAAAAAATATAGTATATACACTTACAGCTCCTTTTATTAAACAGGATTACTTCAAAAAATTAGTGAGTAAAGGAACATTTTACTTGGAACAAAACTTCGAACAATTAGAAAAAAATCTGTAGATTTAGGGCAATTGAATGGCCAAAAGGATATGTAAAATGGCAATCTAAAAAATGCGTGTGAAACTTTATAAAACTTGATACAGGGTAAGATGTAGGTTTAATTAAAACTTCTAAAGGGAAAACTAACTAAAACTTGACTTAGTAGAAATTATTGAAATAAAAATACAAAAACGATATTGATGATACAGGCTAGTCGCGAAGTGAAACTTTTCCTTTGCTACCAATCATGATAGGTTTTAAAACATTATTTTACATCCTTAAAAATATAGGGCCTTACGGTCACCCTGTTAATTAATTCTTTAATTTCTAAATTATGTTATTTTACTCCATTATCGTACCTAAGCCGTTTAGGATCTACGAGAGGACTAAAGTACATACATAGTATATTTATTGTTAAAATGAGAATCTTAGTTTTTCAGTTTCGATGTGGTCAAGGAAAAAGGTTGAACTAATTAAACTACTGTACTCCCACGTTATACTATCACATTATGTATCACAGTGTGTTGTCCACATATTAAGCTGAGCTTTTATGAATCTGAACTATGTATATTGGATGTGGGCATCATGCCAGCATTAACATGATATTATACGTTATGATTGTTTTTCCGCACTGTAATACTTTTCAACTATTTATAAATAATATAAATCGAAGAGTAAGTAACCTTGACCAAGAAATATATGAATAAGCAGTCTCCCAATATAGTGTTAATACAAGTTCGATTTTTAAACTAACCACTGTTAAACTAACAACTTGGGTATTTGTTGCGTAAGCAAAACTTTTTAAATTGATGATCATTCAAGAAATAGACCAGCTGTGGACATATCTAGATCTGAATTTATACTGAAAAGTATTAATGACTGAGCTGCTTGAAACATAATACAATTCTTGTGTAATATGTAAGTTGATCTTCTGTTTGTGCTATCTGTATACATGAAGTATATAATGACTTTACATATTTTTTAAGATGTTTAGCGATATGATGCTTTGCAGGTTTGTCCGGATGACATGTCATTTTCTTTTATCCGACGACTTGCGCAACTACTTTTATGTAAATTAAGCCGTATTTATACATTATTTTGTCATGGACACGAGCATACAATATCAAGCATTCAGACATTCAGCTAATGTATATACTTGTGGTTTGTCTTTTTTTACTGTTTTTATACTGGACGTTGAAATGTATAGAAATCTCCGTGTCAATTTTTCAACAACATTTCGAAAGCTGTCAACATATTATGATATGTCTATTGACAGTAAGTTCTAGGCGTGGCTGCACTCACCTACTTTGTCAATAGATTTTGATTACAGAGATTTCCCTTTATTTTTTATAGTTTCTAATTCGGCTTAATTATTTTTTTGTTTAAAACAGTTCAATTAGAAATGAAAACAGTATTTGTTGAAGCAGTCCAATTATAATATTTAAAACATAAAATTTGTTTTAATTCTAGTTTACAAAATTTGCTATTATTGTTTAATACATTTTTAGAAAGAAAATTTCGGCTCTCAAAACTCAGTACATTAAAAAATCCTTACGATTTACTTGTTGTTGTAAATAAATTATTATAAACCTTAAAATCAACTTAATAATTGCATTGACAACTGCAACGACTTATTTAAATGATTTCGAATAAAATATATGTCTACAAGAGTTAATTAAGATTAAAGAAAAGCATTAAGAATTTTTTTCTCAAAAAGGGTCAATTGAAATAAAACATCGACAAATATATATTTTTGACAACAATAAGACAAAACCAATTCCATTGTTTGGTTCACACTTTGAATACTGCTAATTTATTTGCTAATTAATCAAGAAGTGTAATTATATTATTGTGGTTAAACTATAGGTTAAAGGTAGTTTTTTGACAAAACAAACGTGGCAACAGAGACACAAGATAGGAAAGAAGATATAAAAATGTGATAAAAGAAAATAAGTACGAATATATTTTAAGACTTCTTTATGAAAATATGACTTAAAAATATCACAAATTTTGCAATTTCCTTATACCCTTCAAACGTAATTGGTTCAAAATGATGTTATGATAAAGGTGTATAAAAAGTGATAAGAGAAAGTTAATACGAAAATGTTTTAAGACACTTTTTTCATGAAATCCGTATAAAACGGCCTTGTCACTTGAAAATGAGACAAATTTGCTAATGCCTCATATCCTTCAAATGTAATTAGTTTAAACCGTTGTTATTATAAAGCAGATATAAAAAAGTGATAAAAGAAAGTAAGTATGAATATGTTTTAACGGGACTGTTTTCACAAAGTCCGTATAAAACTGTCTTGTCACTTGAAAATATGATAATTTTGCTAATGCCTCATATCCTTCAAATGTAATTGGTCTAAACCGTTGTTATGATAAAGGATATATATACAAAAGTGGTAAAAGAAAGTAAGTACGAATATATTTAACGGCACTTTTTTCACAAAGTCCGTATAAAGCGACCTTGTCACTTGAAAATGTGACAACTTCGCTAATGCCTTATGTCCTTCAAATGTAATTAGCCTAAACCGCTGTTAGATAAAGGATATATAAAAAAGTGATAAAAGAAAGTGAGTACGAATATGTTTTAACGAAATATTTTCACAAAATTCGTATAAAACGGCCTTGTCACTTGAAAATATGACAATTTTGCTAATACCTTATGTCCTTCAAATGTAATTAGTCTAAACGGCTGTTAGATAAAGGAGATATAAAAAAGTGATAAAAGAAAGTGAGTACGAATATGTTTTAACGAAATATTTTCACAAAATTCGTATAAAACGGCCTTGTCACTTGAAAATATGACAATTTTGCTAATACCTTATGTCCTTCAAATGTAATTAGTCTAAACGGCTATTAGATAAAGGAGATATAAAAAAGTGATAAAAGAAAATAAGTACGAATAAGTTTTAACGACATTTTTTCACAAAGTTCATGTAAAGCGGCCTCGTTACAATGTGACAAATTTTGCTATTGCCTTATACCCTTCAAACGTAATTGGTCTAAATCACTATAATGTTAGTTTTTTATTTCACTTTCATAAAGAAGTCCTTCCAAAACTTCATTCACGTCGAAATGTTCCGCAACGGCATTGTCGAGATATGTAAGTATGCGACTTTCAAACTATTGATTGATTTGTTTGATTATAATAAAAGCCCGGGCTCAAGGTTGTAACTGTACGCTCTTTAATATGACAAGCAAACCAAACCTCTATGTGGGCTGCGGTGTAGGATATTGAATGTATAATGTGATGTTACGTAATACATAGTATGGTGTGTACAGTGCGCCGACTCGAGCTACTGAATTATTTATCTAAATACATAATTAAGTTAAATGCAACGGCGTCATATTGCTTATAAATTCTGTCAACGACTGTAATAAAAGAGCATGTGAAAAAAAATAAATATGTATATATATATATATATATATATATATATATATATATATATATATATATAGTCCACAATTAAATGAAACTACGGGATGTAGTATTATTTCTACTCTCTTTAAGTTCTTTACCACGACCTAGGTTTCTTTGTATTACAACATCTTCAGGTGGGCTATTAGCAAAGATTGCTTTGCTGAAAATCAATGTGAACATTTAATTGGTAATAATGAAACTAAATTAACGCCAAATATATTCAATATATATATATAGTGAAAATTTGCAGCTTAATGGCTTTTATATGTGTTTTGATACACATTTTGAAATCGTTGACGTATAAGAGTAAATTTGAAAGTAGCTAAGTGGGTAGTAGCAGATATATCTAAAGTAATTTCAAATTCTTTTCATCTGTCGTAATTTTCAGCGGAAAATGGTGAGTTAAGTATGTTGACTTTGTTATGTCAATTAAATGGTGCAACCCTAAAAAAAGAATCGATCAAATAAGGACCGGGAAATGCATGAAATAGGATTCCATGTTTCTCTTTATCTCTTAAAATTGTTGATGAATCTAAATCATTCTAGTTAAAAGTTCTATTCAAACGCTAGTAAATGAAAGAATACTAATTTAGATTTTTTTTTGTATATTTGTTAACCAGCGGTTACACGTTAGATGCGAGTAGATACACGTATATTTGAAGATTTTCACAAATGAAACTTAAATATTTTTCATATTGCAAATGGGAAGTGGAAGGTCAACTTCATTTTGAAAAACCTTGTTTTTGCCTCCACTTTACATGTAATGGAAGGAAAAGTTTAAATATATATATATATATATATATATATATATATATATATATATATAAGTAAGTGTACGTTAACTATTTTCTATTTGAAAGTATGCAATTTCTTTTCTTTGCGATTGTTACAGGAGATTGTTATTTAATTAATGTTTTCTGTTTGGTTTTTTACTATAAACCTCATTTCTGTATTTTCAAGTCCTTAATATAAAATAGTATATATAAGAAAATAGTATATAACATACTATGTTTATGAAATATACAAACTATAAAATTTTTACGCATTCTAAAAATTTATTATGTGAGACGATAAATGAAATTTGCGGATGTCAATATTTACATAGATGTCGTAAAATCGAGATTTTCCAACTAGTGAGAAGTTTAGTAAGGATTTGAATACAATTCCACATATAGGACATTCAAGAGGAGCATACAACTTTAATACGGCTGTCGTTCAACCATTATGGGTATGCGTACCGGTATCGGTCTATAGCTACGAGGACTAGTGTGACGTTATCAGACGCGGTCCGGAATGGCAGGTGGTGACGTTTGCGGTAAAATTTATAATCGCTGCTCTGACGGTGGTGGGTGTCATAAAAATATAATATAATGATTACTCCCGGTTGTGCGTGGGTTTTAAAGACTCGTCCACACTTGTCGCTTTTTTCAATTAAGATTTATCTGTATTTATGTTTGATAATGAGGAAATTACCCGAGTATTTCGTTATATCCACAGATAAAAAATGTTAAAAAATAGTTTGAATGCTACGTAAAGATGCGTGGATTGAAAACTGGAAAGTGGTAAAATGGTAACTCTGAAGTGGTTTACACGGTGATATAATAGTGATGAACGGTGAACATTTTAAACGGTGATATACTGAAAAATTATGCGGTAACTATTTCCTCTAATCTTACTTCGGTGTCAATTCAACATTTTAAAAGAATCGAATAATTTCAGAGTTTAGAAAAAAATAGCGTATTACTCTAATATTTCACAGAAGTATTGTTTATTTTTTTAATTTTAAACCGAGGTTCGTTTTATAATTTAATATAACATTTCGTCCCAATCCCTTGACCAAGTTATAATAGAAGTCCCCATTTCTGTTTTTTCCTCAAAATTGCCCAACCACTTGATTGCGGTTGTATATATTCTGCTTATGACTAGTGAAAATGAACTTCTTGAAGTGTGTCACCATAATGAATAATTGAATTAATTAACTATTGTATTTATATCATAAAGTTAGTTCTGTTTTCGTTTGCGATTTGCGTATAAATCCGCACGCTGACTGTATAATTGTATGTAAATAAATAATAAAAAGTACGCACATTTATTTCGGACGGAATAAGGAGCTCTTCCCCTCCCGTTTGAAATGTGTATAATAATGAGACCATTCATCAACTATTGTATTTATATCATGAAATTAGTTCTGTTTTCATTTGCAAAACCTATAACTCCGGTGTTTGATTGAATAATTGTATGTAAATAAATAATAAAAAGTAAGCACATTTATTTCGGACGGAAGAACGGGCCCTTCCCTTTCCCGTTTCAAATGTGTATAATAATAAGATCATTCATCAACTATTGTATTTATATCATGAAATTAGTTCTGTTTTCATTTGCAAAACCTATAACTCCGCTCTCTGACTGTATAATTGTATGTAAATAAATAATAAAAAGTAAGCACATTTATTTCGGACGGAAGAACGGGCCCTTCCCTTTCCCGTTTCAAATGTGTATAATAATAAGATCATTCATCAACTATTGTATTTATATCATGAAATTAGTTCTGTTTTCATTTGCAAAACCTATAACTCCGCTCTCTGACTGTATAATTGTATGTAAATAAATAATAAAAAGTAAGCACATTTATTTCGGACGGAAGAACGGGCCCTTCCCTTTCCCGTTTCAAATGTGTATAATAATAAGATCATTCATCAACTATTGTATTTATATCATGAAATTAGTTCTGTTTTCATTTGCAAAACCTATAACTCCGCTCTCTGACTGTATAATTGTATGTAAATAAATAATAAAAAGTAAGCACATTTATTTCGGACGGAAGAACGGGCCCTTCCCTTTCCCGTTTGAAATGTGTATAATAATGAGATCATTAGATAACAGTTTAAAAATAAATATATTACGTAAACTCCTGTGATGGAAAAATGTCACAAATATGAATCAATATGTTGCATCAATATAATGTCTAAATATAGCTGAAGCATCTGCACTTGTGTTTTATTTAACATCAACAATGACCTGGTGCAGATAAAGAGCACGGTATCGGCGAACAATCGTCGCGTAAATTTTCCACTACGGTCGGAAGTTCGCGAATATTCCATTGTTGAACGACTGTCCGCGATGCGAATGAAAGCATGTTGTCATAATGCCGAACGTTTGGTTTCGAATCGTAAACGGCGTTCGAATTCGACGCCTGCCGGGGAAACTTCTCGAAGAGCGGAGCGAGACGAAGCGACAGTGCCGCGTCCGCTCGGCTGCGGCAGTGGCACAGTGCATGGAATAAACCGTTTTGTAGCTTAACGATTATAGTTCTGCGTTTCTGCGAATCAATTGCTGTTAGCTAGCAGCCGGCCGCGTTCGGCATATGTGCATTCGCGTATCGAAGAACGCGAGAGGAAACTTCTTCAATGCGATGAGTAGAAAAAAGTGCGGCGCCGAGTTCGCCATACGTAAATAGACGCGATTTACGATTCATGATATGCTTTTAACGAATGGAATTATTTTGACTCGACACATGTGTGTTGACGTGTTTATATGTAGGTATACCTGTATCTTCACGCCGCCTTGCATGGAGCATGGCATTTGTAATGGAATATCGAATTGTACATTTTCTCCACGCTTCGCTGATATCCACTGTATCTTGAAAATGCCTTTTTCAAGTAACTCTTCAGTGTGTCCAATTACTCAATACTTTTGCTCGTGTATATATATATATATATATATATATATATATATATATGTATATATATATATATATATATATATATATATGTATATATATATATATATATATATATATATATATATACACACATACGTTATTGTTAATCTCAACGAAACATTTTGTCGGTACTGCAGTATTGACTAAGGTATAGTCAATACTGCAGTACCGATTAACAACAACAGTAACATTGATCTAACTGTCCGTACGATTGGTCAACACGTCACTTATCAAGAAAATGGTAAAGCCGTTGTATCAACCGTTTTAGTGCTATGGTTTTTTACTCGTATATACTTAAAAATGCCAAAGAAATCTTTTGTTTTTGATGTAATTTACCCTTGTCTCGAAAAAAAAACTGTATCTCTTACAAAAATTATCTAATTTTAATAATTTTTTCGGTGTTTTCTTAATAAAAACTTGTACAAGGATAATAAAATACAAAGAAAATTATGGAAATATATATTGTGAACAAAAATTATAACAAAAACTGAAATCAAGGTCACATGGTATTTTCGCAGTCCGGTACATCTTCTGTATCAGCAAAATAATTGATATGGATCATTATTATCACTATCATTCAAAATTTGCATTACGCTTAATTGTGAGTACACCACTATGTCACTCCTACTATCACTTTCTTCACAACTTGAAAAGCGATCATTTTCGCTCGAATTATTTTCGTATTCCGATATTATGGGTTAAAAATTTTCTTTTCCTAGATCCTTTTTATATTGTAATTACTAATAATATTATAATTTGAATTATGTAACACGAATTAAAAGATAAAAAATTAGCGATGCGTGCGAGCGATTTCCCCTACCGCGCGCTAAACAGCAACTGATTTCGCGAGCGCCATCGCGCTCGTGGCAGTTAATAATTTAATTTAGTTAGTACGCACACGAGCGCGATGGCGCTCGTAGGCACTCAAACGGTTAAGATAACAATTAAAGATGGCTAACAGGCACAAACTTCCACGTTCCCCAGGGGTTTCGTTATTTAAATGGAATGTTATAATACTTGAAATTTAAATAAATTAATATCTATAAAAATAGCAACACTCAATATTGTTACAATAAAAGTATGTAAGGTGTATATTCTCAATTTCGTGTTGTAAGTCAGTTGTGCACGAAATTGACATATATTTTATTTTAATTCAACGTATATTCAATAAAATATAATCAATATGTATATATATATATATATATATATATATATATATATATATATATATATATATATATAAATATATTTTATTAATATAATCGACATACTTTTAATAAATTATGTAACCGAACACAAAATTTGAAATTAAGCAGTATACGCGCAAAGACTTAAAAAAAATAAAGGTTTCAGGAAAACTTAATTAATAGATCGAAAAACCGGCGCACATTAATATATTCTCGCATAACTTTGTCAAAGATCACATCTATAGAAATTATTAACTTTTCATTAAGTTTATTTTTCTGATTATTATTGCGCGTGTAATGTTGAATATTTACACTTTATTAAATGAAATATAGTTTAATAAATTACAAACGTATAGTGAAAACGGTATTGAAAATAAATTACAAACATATCTTTAAAATAGTTTTGAAAATAAATTACAAACATTTATTGAAAATGATCTTCAAAATAAATTATATTTATTAATTTGTCTACTTACTGTGGTTTATATTTATGTCTCATCTTGTTATTAAAGAATATTGATTTATTAGACTGTAACTAATCTAAGATCTGAATTTAGTCACGGAAAGCTATGAAAAAAATCAGTGATTCTGTGAAAATCGATTGCCAAGAAATGACTGCTTAAAACAACGGTTTATATGAAACTAAATAATGTTTACTATCAATGTTACAAATATTACAAATCTTATGGATGTACATAATAATCTATCTCAGAACGCTGTATAGATTATGATAAGCCGTTATGTTTACGACATCAATTTCCCTTTTTAAACAAAGGTTTCCCAAAGGTTTTCCACTTATTATTTAGCCTTATCTAGCGACGGTTTATGCAGTATTCAAAATTTATTTTAATGGTTAAATATTATTACGAAAAACATATTTAAGCTTGTTACTTATAATGCGTTCATATTTCATTAGAAAGCTTTATGTAGTTGACTCGATCTTGTAAAAGCTCAAAATTTGAGCTTTTGTTTTTTTCGTTTCGAAAAACTAAAGAGAGATAAAGATCAATACAAATTATATTTATCCCAGTAACAAAACCTGATTACCCACCGTAACACGGCACACGACAAGGGCACCCACGGTATAACGGTTTCCTATATTGACAAATAATTGCTCTTCTATCACTGTTTACTACAAATCTTCCCGTCATGATCCTGCGTAGTGATATAATTGTATTATGGTATTATGCCAATTGACTGGCATAATCGTCGATGACTATTTGCCATTTATGTGTTATGTTACGTGTTTCTTTTTATACTCGTATAATGTTTATTAGCAAACATACTTTCAAGGTCGACATTAACGTAAATTTTATGGAACAAGACCTAAACAAGAAATTAGATTATGTATCGCATTTTTTACTTATTAACCTTAAATTTTCCGAGCGACTAGTGTAACGCGTGATTACGAAAATAGCTCTATCTACCCTAGAATTCTACCTACTCTAGAATTCTGTCATATTTCAACAGGTTCAGCAAGTTTTTTTCTACTTAATTACGAATCATTATGTCAAAAATAAGAATTCGTGAACATTGCAAATAAAATAATCGATCCGACATTGTGAAATCGTTTCCCCATAAAATACATAAAAAATAATCGATATTACTAATTTTAATGGTAATGTGTATTGGAATTATTCATACGTATTTTTGACTAGTTTTCAGAGTTTTTGAAGTCGTTTAAAAGTCTATATTATTAATTTGAATAAAATAAAGTTGCATATCTGGGACGTATGTTCAGACATGACATATACAACCTCTTGCAACTAATAACCATGTAAAAAGTTGCTGGGACAAGGAAAGCCAGTTGTAGAAGAAAGTCATCGTAGTGCAACCTCCGAGAATGGACAGAGACTATGAGTGCCGTCGAAATCTTCCGCCTTGCCCATGGCAAGACCCAAAATCTTCACTAGCTGGAGAAGAAGATAATATCGCCATATGTTAGTTTAATGCAGCTATAATAGCTTAAAAGTTAATTTCAAAAATACACCCGGCACACTTCGACTCCGTTCAGTTGAACAGTTGTTACTGATTACTCATACCTTCTAAAAATATAATGTATACCTCATGAATATCTGGACACTGCATAATATGTGATATTATATAAAGCTAAAAGAGAAGTCATGTCAATCAAAATTTCTAGGTATCAACCAACCAAAATTTTCCTCTTACTACGATTAAAATCAAGCCATTATTCTGTAACTAAAATGATTACAAATGACTTGAAAGACGTCACTCGGTCTCAACCAACATAAATATTCACAAAATTTGCTGACGCTCCAGCATACAATGATAAACATTTTTATTTTATATTACTAGTACGAAGTGTACATGTTATGGAAATTAATTTAGAGCGCTACTTCAGCAGTGTGGAATAGCATAAGTAGCCTTAGCGATCAGCAAAACGGCATGTCGTCTACATAGCCATATGACTCTGGTCGCAGACTTCGTTCGTTTTAAAATAATGCTTGTGGTACCCTTACGTAAGTAATTGTTAGTAAAATATTCAAACATTTCATGCTTCGCCACGTCTGACGTTACGCAGCGAGATTGGTAGAGTTGTTGTTTTACTTACATTTAAGTAAATTATTACTAATTTATCTACCTTAAAACAAAAATGTTTTCGTATTCCCTAAGTATGTTATATTAACTGGGTCAGATATGTTGGGAAAGTTTAGTGTTCGGGAACTACCCGCGCATATACTATGTTTACAATTTTGAAGGTACCAACTTTTATAAAGTAACCGGATAGGATTTTTGGGATAAATACTGGGTATAGCCAAGATCAAAATGAGATGTGTCTCCTAGATGAACCTAAACAAACAAACGTTTCAAAGTCAGGCTTTGATTTATATATATCGGTATTAGAGAGACATAAGAAGACTACTTTCTTATACCTAAGACTGACCACAAGAGCGCACTTTGATCGAATTAAACGCATGGTTATGACGTGATCTCTCGTGACGTCGCTGGATCGGGATGCTGTACTTATCAGGCGACATTCGTCTGGGCGCCAGTAAGTAAATACTATGAAATATTATATATAATACTAAATTGCACAAACTATGCTTATATATAAAAGTTTATTTACATACGAAAAGACAGCTAAAAAAGTAAACAAATAAATTAAAGCGTACATTGAATATTATTTAATCTTCAGCAAACGTGCATTGTTATACAGAAACTAAAGCAAGAATTAAGTGGAAAATTCTTGAATTTCTCAAGTGGAAGTTTCCTTTTATACTACATTTTGTATACACAGCTGCTTTTTTAAGTGCTTAATCACTCTTGAGTGCTTATTTCGTGTTATTGCTTTTCACTAACAAGTTCAGCTGTGCGTAGCTATTAACTGAAAACGTCTCGAGATTATATAATACATAATAACGATAATAATTAACATATATATCAATTAATAGAATTTAGAAAAATATTACTTAGAAATTATTGTAATATCGAAAATATTTCCTGACAAGAGTGGTATTTTTGTTTATTTATACCACTAAGTTACAAGCAACAATAATTGAGTACAAATTGAGTTTAAATAAAACTAAAATGTGTCTTTGGATTAATTTATTTTTATTGATTTAAACATAAAGTTAAAAGGTTTGATTATAGAAATAAGATTCTTTTCGTTTTTAATTTCTAACGAGTCAAATTCTAAGTCGCATGTAGCATCACTTTAAGTTAGGCCCATGTCAAGGCCTTGAACATTTTGCCGTGTCATTATTTGCCTCTCTCAATCAAATTCAATCGAGGCATCTCAGTTGGCGTGGACACATTCGCAACAACGAATTGATTTATAGCCATTTTTTTGTCGGCCACTGTAAAATAATAATTACTGGCGAACTCCCTCCTGCCAACAATAATAAAATCAGATTCAGAAATCATTATGGCATAGCACATTGCGCGATATATTTAGCAATGAGTGAATACCGCGAGAATGTGATTCGTAGGAAGGCTTAAATGTGACAACAAAGAATCTTTTGGTCAATTGAGAAGATCGTTTGAAAAACACATCTTATAACAAAAGTTTACTTAAAATAACAAAAATAATTGTATTGAACTTAACATTATAGATGAACAGTTTGGAGTAAATCCAGTCAAAACTTTCATCAAAATGAGGCAATGCGTATATTAATACTAATAAAAGTATGACATGAACACAATTTAATGCTAAATCAACCAATGTCATGTTAGGTCACAAATGCGGTAGTCACATGATTTTGCATCAAGAGTGGCAGACTATTTTGACTTACAACAAAAAAGAATTCCAGCTGTTAAACAACGTAACCACAGCAATGCAGCAGCCATCTATCTCTACTGTACGCGCATGGTTTGTCAGTAAGTTTTTAGTATATGGAAAAAATCGGTTCCCTTTCTATACCTTCGGAATTACTTTTTCGATCATAACTGAAAATAATAGGCATTATCTATGTACCAATCCAAATAGCTTGCAATTTGCCTGGTGCCAATTCAAATTAGTTGTTCTATAATTTTCGTAGGCATAACTCAAGGGTACAAGAGATTTCTGAGCTCGGAAGCTCATAGTTTTCTTCCTGCTGCTGACCATTTTAACATAAAAGAAAATCTGTAGTCAATCCTATGCTCCCTGTAGATTATATACGTCTTTGAAAGTAC
This sequence comes from Druceiella hillmani, assembly GCA_039881145.1. Classification (NCBI taxonomy): domain Eukaryota; kingdom Metazoa; phylum Arthropoda; class Insecta; order Lepidoptera; family Hepialidae; genus Druceiella; species Druceiella hillmani. The sequence goes on along the minus strand of JAYKKI010000001.1, from coordinate 85,958,755 downwards.
AAACGTGCAGTGTGAGATTCCGATGTGATTAGTGCTTACCTACCAACATTTCTTCTGAAAACCCCTTTGTTCCTTATTTTAGCTGACTTTCTCTTAGATTCTAATGTAATATATTTATCATTTTGATAAAAGTACAAATCATAAAAAAAGTTATCATAAAAATAGTGGAAATGATTTCGATAATAGTATAACAAAAAAAATAATGTATCGATAAAAACCGATGTTTGTTCAAACTTAGGGAAATAACCTTAAACGGGCGAAAGATGTGTACATATATACCTTTAATTCAAGGTAAGTAAATGCGAAAAATATGAATATTGAAAATTGAGTAACAAATATTGATCAGACGTATAATTTAAAGGAAAAGAAAAAGACTAAGTGAGAAGCAATTTGTAAATTTTTAGGGCCGTCGTAATATCTTTGAATGATTGCCTAATTGTATGAAAGTCGTCGTAATGTCTTTGAATGCTTGCCTAATTGTATAAAAGTCATTGTAATATCTTTGAATGATTGCCTAATTGTATGAAAGTCGTCGTAATGTCTTTGAATGCTTGCCTAATTGTATAAAAGTCATTGTAATATCTTTGAATGATTGCCTAAGGTATGAAAGTCGTCGTAATGTCTTTGAATGCTTGCCTAATTGTATAAAAGTCATTGTAATATCTTTGAATGATTGCCTAATTGTATGAAAGTCATCGTAATGTCTTTGAATGCTTGCCTAATTGTATAAAAGTCATTGTAATATCTTTGAATGCTTACTTAATTTTGCAACGAGAACAAGAGAACTATTGGTACAATGGTGATTTTTTTTATAAATCGCCATGTTCACTCTGCCATACTCGAGCTTAATCAAGTTTCTCTTTCATCGCATCGCAAAATTAAGGAATTAATTTTTTTCTAATACAAGGTGTTTACTGTAATCATCTCGAGAAGTTCTAAGTTTCTTACTATTTCATTCCTTCTTTGTTATAGTCTTAGTTATAGCGTTAAATATTATCAACATATATTTATTCTTATTTTCAATGTATTCAGTCGAAGAACTTTTTTCAAATATATTGGATGAATGAATATATCGAATTTACAAAAATCCATATCAAAATATCTATAGTTTGGAACTATTTTTCAGAATTATTTTAAAGGGAAAATACTTAAAGGGCCGTGCCAATTTATGATACATTTCTACGATAGTTTTCTTATGATTAAATGTACGTATTAGTTTTATCGAAATATCTTATTAAAGTTACTCATATTATACATGGTTATTATGTCTTTGCTGTAAAATAAATAAATATATATGTTTTATAAAGATATAACTATAAATGTTTAGTTATAGTAGTTGTTTAAAATACTTACTAATATTTATTTGAAGTACACATTGCCTATACCACGGCAGAATAATTTCAGACGAAAAAATGAAGTTCTTGGATGAAAACCATTACGTGGAATATAGGGAAGCATAGATGCTTCCTATTCAGGAAATAAACTACAGTTAATTTGTTTAGTATATTTATACATTAGTTTTAGTTTCAGGTGCCACAGACGATATTAAAATGGAAATTGGTTTTCCACAATTACGACTAAAAGCTATATTAAATAATATGTTTTTCGTCAAACATGTATTGATTTCTTCGCTTTGCACAGCGGGCGAATCGTCAAGCAGTGAGTCACACTTCGTGTCATCAAATCGTTGACGTGATTTGTCGATTGTTGGAAATATCTACAATAGATAAAATTCTAACTTGATAATATTCGATAGCATATCAAAGTGAGGATGTTATGTAATAATGAACTAGCTAAATTTTAATATAATTTATGCTGCCATATATTGGAAAGCAGACGAAATAAAACAATAGCTACCTTTCTTTTGGATGACTGACATAACTTTTGTTGTGATTGACATATTTCTATTCTGATTCTGTAGAAACACGGATTGAAATTGTATTTAGCCTGTATTTTGAACAGTCGTTGGAAAAATTCTGATCTAAAGCTTTGTACCATTTCTTACGTATTTTGAGTAATAAACAAATTTTAAAATTTTAGCAGCGAACCTTGTAATATTGTTTTTGTCCCTAACAGGGAATAAAGGAAAATAATAATACAAGTAAAGAAAAATAATTTCCAGAACGCAGTTACAAAAAAAGGGTGTGTGCGTATTAAAGGCAATGAATCAAACAATGTGGGATTGAATTGTCTATTTCAGGTAACAAACCAGTTTAACACTTTTATCCATAGACGCAAGTAAATAAATTTGGTGTTGACTATGAAAACCTTTGTATAATTTAAGAGGGAATGAAGGAAAATAAATATACAAGTAAAGAAAAATGGTTTCCAGAACGCAGTTAAAAAAGGGTGTGTGCGTATTAAAGGTAATAATTCAAACAATGTGGGCTCGAATTATCTACATCAGATAACAAACCAGTATAACACTTTTATCCATTGATGCAAGTAAATAAATTCGGTGTTGAATACCTTCGGGTAATTTAACATCAGCGATATTGATTGGCTTTTGAACCATTATTTATTTATAAGCATGACGTTGTTATCACAATGATTTATAGCCACATGAAAAAGAATTTTGTTAAATTCCGCAGTACCATACAATTTTGGAATTTTTTTTACTGTGTTTTATGAGTCATATTATAAAACCATCTGTGTTTTGTTATTTCTTGTATTAATCGTACAATAAATTAAGATTAACGTGAAGCAAGTTTTCCACATTTTTCTTTAAAAAGCGATAGTGTAATTTCTTCGTTTTGACACTCAAAATTTGTCGATATCACGTTTAAATGTATCTCTGAAAGGTTTCACGCTATCTAAGGGAAACCCATATTTCTCATGTCAATTTTCATTGGAACGTGAAATAAAGGGTCTAATTTGATTTAATGTATATTTTCTGAGAGATATGTACCTATAGCGGTTAAGGAGTAAATGCCGGTTTCTGCCATCTTTTGCTTTGTAGATCTACTTTTCTATTGCATGATTGACATAACTTTTGTTGTAGTTTCTGTATTTTTAAATAAATAAGTATGTGATATCAGTATCAATATATCGAACATCTATTGCAACATCACCACGGGTGTTAAAATAATTATAATATAATAATTGTATACTATTTTTTTAAATATTTTTAATATAATATATCTTAAATAGGTGGCGCACCAACTATTGTCACTTAGCACATATCACATATTTTTAGCACATGTCGTTTTTAACTCAGGTTTTCGATTTCCAAAGTTAGTCCAAGAATTTTCTCTTTTCAAAAACGTGTCGGTTATGTTACATATCTTTTTCATCCCTCACCATCTCGTATCTTTCATTTTAAGATACGTAGAAAGTTCATTAACTGTCTGATTATGCTTCGTATAATGTATTATGAATGTTACCCTCTGGAAATATGAACAAAAATGAAAAAGTTTATGCATCCTTTGATGTACTTGAACTGTTCTAGACCCTTTGCCATTGTGCATAGTTATGGGTCTAGAATAAAGAGTCTAGAACAGTAGAAACACTTTTCTTCAGAGGATGACTACATTGATGTCTTTGTATTAATATGAATAAATAATAATTGTCATTGTACTACAACTACATATGCTTGAGTATAAGTGTGTTTACACAAGTAGATAGGAAAGTAATATCTGTATAAGGAAAAAATATATTGAATATACGTTGTTACATACGCAAGAGGTAAAAAATGTGTCTATAATTGAAAAGAGAGGTGTGACTAAGCCACACCTCCTTGTATCAACGTCATACAATTCATATGACTATTATATTTTTATTAGTGCTCTAAAATACTTTATCGCTTGTCTGTCTTTTACAAGCGTAATAAAAATGGTTGTTCAGCAACAAGCTGTACTATGGATTAAGATAATAGCTACGTATTTATATTTATACCACAATAAGTTTATTTTATCGAAATCCTTCAGAGCTATTGTTTCAGGGGCAATGCATAAAGAGGGATTAGTTTACAGTATTGCACCAATATCGTCATCGTACCTGAAATTCGATACTAGTGTATAATGAATCTAAAATTCAGTATTACGTTCAGATAAACTTTATTTAAGGTTTATCTAAGGCGTGTTGCCTTTATTATATAAATGAAATCTAAAATAATTTTGATCGAACTAATGAAAATTATCGGCGATACCAAATGCACGACCCCATAAATTAGTTTACACAATGCGGTATAAACATGAACAAAACTCTATGCTGCCTTTAGAATTTTACGTATCCACATAAAGAACTCGAAAAAAAAATTAATGAAATAAAAGTTTAAAAACTGAAACTCCTTGTAAAATAAAAATGTTTAACTTGAAAGAAAGAATCGAAAATGATTTCAGCGATTGGTTTTAAGATCAACTATACAACTATTAACATATCACACAAATCCATTTTGCTGCCTTGACGATATAGTTAAGATGTAACAGTTAATTTTCATAAAAAAGACAACAAATTATTATTTTTTAATTTCTTAAGCCTTGTCATGGATTCAAGATCACTTACAGATTAAGTAAATCAACTAAATTTAAATTAGATTTCAACATAAAATTGAACTGCCAAGCGTTTACACGTATAATATGCTCGATTTTAGTTAAGGCCATACAAAATGGACGGCGAACAATGTGTTCACAGTCCGTCTTTAGTGGCGTTCAATATTTAAATAAGTTTTTAAATACATATTAAATAAAGTTTAAGACAAAATAAAAGAGTGACAGAAAACTCGATGGCCAGGACAAATGAGCTTGGCGGACTTGAAGTGCAGTTTTATTTCACGAATTAGCAGGAGAGGAAAAAAAGGAATATTACTTTGCTCTGTGGATGTCACAAAAATCCGTTAATAGCTTACTGTTTAAAGTTGAACCTACTATACTAAAAATAGAAACTGCAATGCGATGTGCGTTATCATCAAACTAAAAATTAGATGTTACAATACATTACCTCGAAGCCGGAAATAGTCTTCGAAATCTCTGCTACTTCTTAAGAATATCCAGTATATTTGTAATATTGCCCGCTTTGTATGACCAACCAAGTATTGAAATATATTTACAGCACTCTTGTACAAACTTTAAAATAGTATCTTCAGTCTACTGGCTACTCTTATCAACCTTTAACTAAATTGCACCTATCCAAACGTGTCAACGGACAAAACCACGATCACCAGAGTTTTCGGACGTGTGGATCACGCGACTACTCAATAGAAAAATGGATGAACTTCTATTCTATTTGCATGCTTTCCCACTAATTTCTTAACTTTCTACTTATTACTTAACCCCTTGTTTACACACATTAAATTACTTAAACATGAATTAATACTTCACTGATTACTAAATAACTTAATGCGTGTAAACTAGGCATTATTTCAAGCATTGCAATTATTTCGTATTTCTTCTTCCCCGCTCACGCCTCCCGAGTCCCGCGCGTATAACTTTCCGCGTGCCTGTCGCACACTGTATCGACGTCCTTTTTAATTTGTACGTATTATTAAAGTACTGTACATAAAAATCCATAAACTAAATTCGTAACCCTAAAAAATTAATATTTTGGAAGTTATACTTCTTTAGGCGTATTATGAAAAAAATTTTGAGAGCAAAATGTTACTGTGCACGTGCACTATGTAACAAAAATCGACAGGATGAAGTTGCTCACAAAACATATATTTACATTGTGTAGTGACTGATACTATTTTCAAGACAGTTGATAAGGTATTTGTAAATACACGACACGTGTTTTATATTCATACAAATCTAAATTATATCTGTGATTTTAAATAATACTTTTTAGTAATTGAAATTTAATAGTGATTCTAAACTTTTTCAAATATATTTTAAGAGTGTTTCTTTAAGTGAGGTTAAGTTTCGGTACGTATTTATTTGCATTATAAAGTACGAATTAATTAAATTTATTTGAATTTAGAATTCAGATTTTATCAATCGTAGTTATAATCATACTCCAGTGCTTTTATTACTATATTTCTATTAATATTTGCGTGGTAACTAAAGTTATTCTTGTATTATACTAAAGAAGTATAACCTTTAACGCGCGTACTATAAGTACACTCAAAATATTTTTTTTAATTTTCTATTTATTTCGGTTTCTATTCTTTTTATCTCATATGAGACATTACATATTTCGCATTAATATTTCTATAGTTAAATTGTTTTTGCTCTATGTTGTTGGAAAGCTTTCGTCTTTCGTGCCCTCGAAAAAAGTTCCTACCCTCGCTTAATCATAACATTGTTTGTAATCTAGAATTTAATTAAATCGAAATTTTTCCAATTTCCTCCGAGTTCAATCGTTCAATTACATGATGGCGGCCAAATCCGAATGTGATTTGTTTATGATGTATTAAAGAGTCATAGAATTTATGGTATTGAACGAATCATATAAATAGTTATTTTATCGTTACAAAAACACGTAGGTCCAGAATTGTACTGTTTCTGTATCTGTATTTAAAAAAAAATAAATTTACTTCACACCACCAGTGTCTATTTTGTTTTAAGAAATATTAATCTTTCCAATACAATTATTTTATAAATAATCATTGAAAATGAGCTAAAACGTAATAACGTCTGTTGTAATTATATATCATAATTATTAAAAATGTATATTCAGCCGTAAGACTGTAATACTTATCGCCATAATAGATCATGAGACAGAGTCAGTACTAAGAAAATTACCTACCGAGTTCATAACGAATTGGAGCTACGATCTGAATAGATTAAAATTCTATATAATAGGTTTTAAAAATTAAATAATCATATTGTATTTTAATGTTAATAATAAGTTAATTTATTTTGCAAATAAATTAAGGCTACGTTTTACATAGTCGTGATATTAACCTACGTCAATGTACCGGAAAGAATTCTTCCGAGAACGCAATACATTGACTTTTATTGAATATTAATGTAAACCTTTGTAACGATTGGCGCAATAATCGCAAGTTGACGTGATCAAGGCGGCATTAAGTGAATTAGTTATCCAGCAAGCGAGAATAGAGGCATTTATTATGCAAATATATGTTTAAACATTTGTTCATGTTGGTTATTGTAAGTGTGTAAAGCTCCCGATTTAGACTTAATTTCGTGTCCGCCAAAACATTGACCAGGTTTTATAATTAAAAAAAAAACGAAGTAAATTTAACTCATAATATTCCTTTAACCGGAAATAAAAGAAATACTATAACCACTTTAGTAGAAGGATTTAAATAAATTTTTATTAATTATTATTTTTAACTCTTATGCCCATAATTTTTGTCTATACTCTCAGTTAGTCTCTTTCTTTTACATTATGAGTCTTTAGCATTTTTCTTTTTCGTGTATGCTTTTTTACAAATCATTCACAACCAGGTTGCGACGATATCATAAAAACGTTAAAAATGTTTTTTAAATTACTTATGCAGCTATATTATCCTACTTCGTTTTTGTATATATATATATATATATATATATATATATATATATATATATATATATGTATATATATATATATTTGCGTAATGTTTAATTTTCACGACATGTTTATTTCCAATATAGGATTATGTCATCTACTACTGACGTTTTTTGAAATGTTCCTTTATTTTCTCACTTCCAAGGGTTATCTCGTTTGCGTATATACGTATTTTTTATCAACATTCTACTGTCTAGACGTTCCACTTGAGGAAAACAAATCAATGAAATGTTTCATCACCAAAAAAACGCTTTTTCTCAATATCTCATTTTTTAAATGTCATAATTTTTATGCATCTCACATTTTTTCCGCAAATATTTCTCAATCATTTTCTTTTTACCATATTTAACCAAAGCATTTTGTTATATCGTTAATGTATATGCTGTTCAATGTTTTACGGTGTGCGATAATGTGGAAAACATCTTTGGAAAAAATAACGTAGCTGAAGGGACTCATCCCTATTTTTTATAATCACGCTTTTCTTAGTGAGAGTTATTTCAATAAATTAATGACGATGGTGAATGTAGTTTAACATAATTTTATCAGAAAAACGAGGGCGAAAATACTAAATCAATAACTAAGATGAAAGAGATAAAATTTTAAATCAAATGGTACTTACCGCAAATATTCACTGACTGTACTAAATTAAATATATGCAACCAGTCGGAGTAATACTTTTTACTACACTGTATACTAATTCACTAAATATCAACCTTGGTCGCGTATGTTTCATTAATGTTTAAACACGTTTATGTAGTTGCAACACAATCATTTGGCGCACACTCCATTACTGTTCTGATGATTTATTTCAACTGTATAATTTTTAAAGCAAAAGTGATGATTCTTATATAGGTAGCATATGTTTTGACATTGCGAGTATTCCATTGTGCGAAAACAGACTGGAGACATTGTTATTTCTTTTTTTATGCAAATATTCTCTCGCTACGAGAAGTCGAAAATGTTGAAAGAAGTCGTGAAACATCTAGATAATAATGTCGAAGCTGTTAAAGAGGTATGATTCTATATGTTATAGTAATATGCTAATCTGTGATCGCTATTCCAGATATGCAACACGGGTACTGGTCTTGTCCTCTCTTGTCTCTTACTGATACTGGTATTTTGGTCACAGATTAGCATTTAGTTTAATAAAGCTTATATTTAGTAAATTTTCACAATATTTTGTTTAAAGCCCTTTATTCTGAACTTCAATGGATACAGGATATCTCGCAGTTTAGTCTGCCTTTTGGCATAGATCTCCTCCAACATCTTCCGTCTATCACACGCCACCCTTCTCCAGTGGTGTCCAACCGTAAGTTTTAAATCATCTTCCCATCTTGTTAGTGGGCTCCTTCTGTTTCTCTTACCACATCTGGTGTACAAGTCTGATACTCTATATACATTTTCACAGTATATCCAAGATTATTTCTTTACTATAAAAAGGTATTCATTTGAGAAGTTTTTTGTCAGCTAATCAGCAGACAAGTGGTAGTTTGAGCTCACCGTATTTACGATTCGGAGACCAAAAATTGGAAGTGAGAACTTTGTAATTTGCATTAATCTCATAAACATCTAGGTTATATTGTGCTATATTACTTTTATATATTAGTTTACAGCGAAACGTGAGTAAAGGTTATTATTCATTGTTGATAAGAAATTAGAAAATTTTTCTTAAATGTTACTTCTCCAACATTTATATTATTCTATTTAATGTGTATATTATAATAATCGTATCTCATAGTTATGTTTATTTTCCGATTTGCTAACACATTGCGATGCGTTCCGAAGTATGACATTATACATATTTACTAACATACTAATTTTACACGATATTTTCCCGTCGACCATTCATCGTAACAACTACAAAAATGTGAATTATATTTAACCGTAGAATTTGCAAAACAACATCTGTGAACCTTTTTTAAAACAGTTCGAGAATAAACAATTTTACCTCGTGATACTTAATACATATTTTAACGTCTTCTTTTCCTTTCTTTTTCTTTATTTTCCACTTTACACTTCGCACTTAAATGGAACTAATTCTTATACTTACCACCTACCACTTGCTTTATTATGGACATTACAACTTGGGTCAGCTATTGGTAGTCAGACTTTTTTCTCGCCATTTTCAAAAGTATAATCGTCCCTAATTCCTAAGTATAATCATTATGGTGAACAACTATATACTGGACTTGAATTGTCATATAACAGACTAGAATCATGCATATAATTTTCCAGCAAATTCACCTGTTTTAATACAACGTGAGAACTAATGCTTATATATACTACCAACTACTTGCTTTATTGTGGACATTACAACTTGGGTCAACTATTGGTAGTCAGACCTTTTTCTCGCCATTATCAAGAGTATAATCGTCCCTAATTCTTAGTATAATCATTATGGTGAACAACTATATACTGGACTTGAATTGTCATATAACAGACTAGAATCATGCATATAATTTTCCAGCAAATTCACCTGTTTTAATACAACGTGAGAACTAATGCTTATATATACTACCAACTACTTGCTTTATTGTAGACATTACAACTTGGGTCAACTATGGTAGTCAGACCTTTTTCTCGCCATTATCAAGAGTATAATCGTCCCTAATTCCTAAGTATAATCATCATGATGATTATACAATAGACTTGAATTGTCATATAACAGACTAAATTCATCCATATACTAGAGATCAATCGCCAGTAATTTTGCGAGATTATTTTGAAAAATGTGATTAACTTCAAGACTTTGCGCCCTTGTATATGAGTAACCTTACGAGGCAGGTTATAACTATAGTTAGTCAAATTGATCTTCATATTTTTAGGATACTATTTAAAGAGAAAAATGGACCTTTTGCAAGGTAGTCGGTATGTACAAAAATTCTGTTTGGCACTTAAATACTGTTGTGTAGTCCACCATGGCTGAAAGTGGAGCAAAGATATAAATAGATTTATTAATTAGACGGAATTTAATTAACTTGCTCCTTTCACTTGTTAATTAATTAGTTTACTTACTGTTAAAACCGTAATGAACTTGAATGTGTCTTGACGATGTAAATATTATATTCGTCCTTAACAAAATCCTATTTTCTTTAACTTTTATTAAAGGACATGCTCGTACATGCCGTTGGGAATTTCCAAGTCAAATTCATCTACAGATTAAAGCAGATTATCCGAAAATAGTTTTTGTCAATATTATTACGGTTGTTGGAAAAAATTCCATTACCTTGTGAGTTTCAATAAAGTGAACCGCTTAGTTAATTAGAAGTCGGCAAGTTTTACTGTTTTTTTTTTTAACTCTCAACAAGGTTATTATTTCGTCGCCAATTAGCCGGTAAGCCTTTCCTGGTGGTTTTAATAAATCGCGTTCACTGGAAATATTTATTTGTGCTTTTGTAAACTATGCGACCTTATAAACATGAGCATGTGAATAAAATATAGTTTGAAATTAATTTATTACTCGTTTCTAATCGAAAGTGTTTAACTTACACTTCATGGGTTAGATATCAATTAAGTTTTTAATCTAGCAATAAAAGAATATTACCTAAATATAGTAATTGGTGTAATTGAACAAGATATTGTTTTATTAATCTAATACGCAGTTTACAGCACTGATACATTTTACTATTACTTTGTGTCATAACTTTGCGATGTTCAAATGAAAACCGATATGAGAACCTTGAATGTATTGTATCTTGAGAACCTTGAATGAATGTATTGACTTGCATTTATAAAGTCGAATTCGAGCCGTACAAGATTAACCGTAAAACCAGTTGTTTTCAATGATGTTTTATACACAAAACCGCATCTTTCCTGTTCCGTAATTTGCAAGAAAATCTCATATTGGCTAAACTGGCGTCACAAACGACCGTATGCACCACACACGGTCAGGACTTTCAGTCGAATTTAATGACAGTTAAAAACATATTTTGTCTGGATACATTTACCGATCGGACCATGCAATAGGGCACGGTCGGTAATGTAGATTATTGTTCCGACTCGACTGACAGTTAATGAGAAACAGAAATACATTTTGAACTGTCAGTAAGTCTGACTGAGGGTCTTGACCGTGTGTGGTGCATATGGACGTAAATCATTCGCCTAATATATTCGACAAGTTTTTTCTAATGTTTGTTTTTGTCTAGCGCAAAGTTATAGCATTTTTTTATAGGGCAAACGAATATGCATTGTTTTACCGACCATTAGTATAAAATTATGCAATCCTGGACGTATTTACGTTGTTATTTTGCATGCCGGACGTAGTACATACCAAGTCTTTATTCGCTTTTTGTGTGAATCCTTCTGGACATGCGATATGTATATTTTAAAATAGGTAAATTGGTTGCTTTTCAGTTACGTATTTTTTATTAATTTATCACTTATTTGTTACTTTTACAATGCTTTGATCTTCGAGATATCGATTGAATAATTAATATGCATATGAATAAGTTATTCAATAATGGTAACATTGACATTGAAACTTTGTCTGAGGATTCAATACTATAATCGACTTTATGAAACAGAATTATAGTCATTTGCGTCTTAAGTTAGGGAAGATAATATGTTTAAAAGCAATTTGCGGTTCGTTTGTAGAAATCCCGCGTGGACCGACTTGTATTCCTTCCTCTCATTCCTATCTTCTGCCCGTGTTCGTACATTCCTACGGCGCGAACTGCCTGCCGCACAATGGTGTGGAGTTCAAATAATCTGGATATTTGATCGAAAGTTCTAATTTCGTTTAGAAAGAAAAAAATCGCTTTCAATAGCAAATTGAATGCTAATCAATATTTGTTATGTGCAATTTTGATAAAGGTGAGTTCTTTACATTTAAAACAATATTGAAAAAAATGTACGGCACATAATCTTTTTTTTTCGACACTACAAGAAAATGTATTATTCAAGCCTTATGCGATCATTGTACTCTACATAATAACATAAAACTTATTTGGGAGTATCTGCGTACTTGACTGCAGTTTTAAAATTGTATTGTATTTTTTTTTAGTTCTTCTCGAGTTTTTAGACAGAAATGAAGGAAAACTAACTTATGATAGAACAACAAAGTACAGAAACTTGAAACTACATGGTTTCATATTTCATATGCGTAAAATTTATTATTTTTTTTAATATATCCAAGTAAAACATTTGCTTGAAGAATGTAGGATTATTTTTAAAAAATTGCATTTATTTTGATAAAAATTGAAAGAGCTAATGAGATAAATGAAAAAATGTCCAATAACATTTTTTCATAAGACCAACATCTAGCTACAAAAAATTAAATGTTTCAAAACTTTCTATGGAATAAAGTTCACCTTGCTCAGTTTCTCTTTAAGTCTTAAGAGGTGTTGACTTGGCTTTACCTGTGGCTTTTACCATGGGCGTTGCTTACGATGTGACATATAAAACAAATGTCCTCGTGTGTCCCTTTGTTTGATACATTGTACAGAAATAGATATTTTTTGACATTTTATATTATTTTATGAACTTAGGGGTGAAATACGAGGTGTATTATGATTGGTATAATAATATTTCTGGAATATCATCTTCACTGCGCTCATATTCTTGTTGTTCATCAGAAGGGTTTTATTACGTTTCATTTTAAATCTATATCCTATTTAATTTTTTTACAAAAATATTCGTCTTTAGCTGTAGTAAGTACCTTTGCAACTTATTATGGGTAAACTTTTCTTTATTAATGACTTTAATGAACTTCTACAGTGACTAGTTATTGGATCATTATATATTTGCGAATTAGTTAATGAGGATAGTTATATTAGGAAGGGGAAAGTTACGTATTAATGACTTTAATGGACTTCTATAGTGACTAGTTATTGGATCATTATATATTTGCGAATTAGTTAATGAGGATAGTTATATTAGGAAGGGGAAAGTTACGTATTAATGACTTTAAACGATTTCTTTATCACTATGAGTGTGTTTTTGTCTGCATATTCTACTTATTGAGTCAATTTTATTACATCATTATTATTATGGAAAGTTTACTGCTTAATATTACATTACTATTTATAATACAATGCGCATTACACTTTTCCTCGCTATGTGTTGGTTTTAATAAAAAATATTACTAGACGACTTTTCATTATGTTAATTAGCTCAATCGATTACCATCAAAATAATGAGATTTTTGTAAAAAAACCTTTTACCCCACAAACAGCCATTTTACATGGACATATCAAAGATATAATAAATTTGAAACAAACAAAATGTGAAACCATTTGGTTTTATGTCTCTGTGGTATTTTGATATTCTATTGTAAGTTAGTTTTACTCCATTTCAATTTATAAACTCTATAAGGACTAAAAAAATATTAAAAGAGTTTAAACCTTAACCAACTTTTTGCAATCAAAGCCGCAGGTACGCGCAATTAAATTTCATCCTAATTCACGTACTAACTCAAATGTCTCTGTGAACATTCGGCGAGAATCTCGGACGCGAAAATATCCACATGAGTCTGTTCACATGCTCTGTGCATACTATTAAATATGGAACTTTTTTATTATATGAATATTTTATAAGGGAAAAATAATTTACAAATATTCGAATCAAATAATTTTTTTTTCTAAAAATGCATTAAGTATCTTCAGGCAATCCCTAGAAATAGGAGTTTTGGTAAGTGTATTTCATAGATAAGACTTCTGCCTTTACTAAGTATAATTACTGCGCGCTTTCAAAAACAACCTTTCTGCTGAGTCAATAATGTAGAAACTAATCAGCATTTTTCCCAACCTCTTTGGAAAATCGTGGGGTCTAATCCTTTACATCTCTTCGAAGTTTCTCTTTGAAGGTTATGTATTTTATAAAGTCCCTAGTTTTCCTAACAATCCTATACGGAACACTGAGACTGAAAAACTGATACACTAGATTTGTATGTTGGATATGTGTTCTAAAAATATCTTGGATGGTGTTCACCCAAATGTATCCATCCTGAAATAGCTGAAAATCAAAGAGAAGCTCTTATCCACATACAGCTAAGAATACTAAAGTTCTTTAGCCATATTTCTAGAAACGAAAACTACTTACTAAGAAGAAGAGCTTGTAGTACAAGGTCGAGTGGAAGATAAAATAGGCCAAGGTCAAGCATCTACTCGTTGCATGGATTTAATCAAGGTAACAACGGGATCCATTGTAGCGTAATGCATGCGCGATGCTATCAACTGCCAGAAATGGAGAAACATTGTAAAAGTGGAAATAACCTCTAAAAAGGAATATGCTTTTCCTCACCATCTATACAAATCACGACCACCCTGGCGGGAGTGCCCGTTTGAAGAAAACATATGGACAAAAAGTTATGCAAGACTAATTCGAAAAAGGGATTATTTTTGTGCAATAAATTATTGGTTATAAGGTTCTCGTCCCTTTGCCGGGTCAATAGCGTTTGTATTAGAATGTGCAGCCACAATAGGAATATTATCTGTATTAATGTTTCGATTTTCTTTAGTAATATATTTTTAATAAAATTCGTTGTACTTTTCAAACCTGTGTCATCATATAAGTGATTTTTATTAAGCTTGGGTCTAAAAAATTACCATGGAAACAGCATAGACTTCAACACGTCTTTCATATCCCTTTGAAACGAACCTACAAATTCTCCACCCAATCGTGCTCGACCAGTCTCAGAAAGTAATGTTAATATGCCATCATATAATCATGTATATTGGGTACTTTTAATTACATAAGGTTTCAATGATTTCCTTTGTTACAATGTCAAGAAAAAAATTAGATTGATTTTCTGTCACACATTTTTAAAAATTTTTTTAAGTACGTGGGATGCAATTTTATCAAAAATTGTTTTAAAAAATATAATTTTCATTAAATTTGCTATCAAATGCTATTCAGCAAAATTATAACGATCGAATGACCACGAATATTGAATTATGAACCACCGTGCGCCATCCCTGTGGCAGAGTTTTTCAAATTTTCCGTAAAATCTTTTAAGATATCGAGATGAGATAAAGCGCAGATTGTATTCCATTGTATTTTCTATGTACAGGTATAACATACTTTGCTACAAAGTTAACTATTTTTCAGTTTATACTAAACAAACAGATAGAGGAAACACAGACAAGTTCCGCAGAGTTATTTTTTTATATTTAGGTACCCTGTAAGGTACCAACTGTTAATTTAAAATGAAAGCCGATGTTTGGTATAAAAACAAAAAGATACTTCCACCTGTTCGGTATAAGTAAATAAGATAACAAACCAAAATAGTCTTACACCTACACCTCTCTAAAGGAATTATCCATTAGAGATAAATAATGTTTTACGTATTTTTAACTTTAATCTACATGTTAATAATTTTTGGTACATTTGGTGAACTTACTGTTATATAAGCAAACTCTTCCAGTCAACTACAAAAGTAAAATTTGAAAATGTAGTTATGTATTATAATTTTAATGAAACTATTTATTATACAATTTAAAAATTAAACATTTTGTTATAATTACTGAGTAAAGAAAACGCGCAATAACAAAAAACAATATTATCGCAAACAACTATCCATATAAAAAAATTATGGTTGAGGGTACGGGGTCAAATTAAGATTAGGGAACACTAGGTATAAGGAATGCTAGACCCTTGAAAATATTGCAAAGACTGTTGAAAATAATGCAAAGACCCTTAAAAATATTCATAGGGAGCGATTTCCAGGTGCCAGTGTTTAATTAATTTCCAAGTTTTGCTACTTTGACAGAGAAAGATTTTTCATAGAAAGTGGTAGTATATTTAGGAAAAGGAGACTGCACAGGTTTTCGAAGTGCAGTTTTAGATATGAGCAGACAAATAATTGACTCTGCTTCTAAATTATGCTGGATAATTTGGATTCTTGAAAATATTATAAAGAAGTGTAAGTATGTATAGATAGCGTCACACACGGAGTTACTTCCATTTAAGTGGCTCTCTGAATAGAGAAATATGTTTTCTACGACCAAGAATGCAAAGCCTGTAACATTCATTTTGATCACGCGTTACATATTTTGAAAAGTTACTTATCTACTGTAATTTATTTATATCGAGTCAAAACGAAAATACTATAGTATCAAGTGTTTCAATTGCAGCTCCTAAAACATACGTCGATAATCGTATAAAAATGCTTTCGTAAAAAGGTTATTAAAATGGCAATGTAAATTGTATTTATGCAAGTAATCATCATTTGGGCAGAACAGTAATTTTGATTTACAAGTGTACGGGTATTATCAATCAAATTTAAATTTAATTTCACGGTTTATCTAAATGATGTTCATTGTTTTATGTATGTCTGGGGTAATATTGGCGATACATTAAAGACACTTATCTAAATTTGAGTCTTTGTCTGATAGAAAGGAAAAGTTTAAAATGCATTTCTCATGATGAATAGTTTATGGGTACACTGTCTAAAATTTTGATTCACTTATAAAAGGCGAAAACGATATTATATCAGAATTCTGTCAATGTTTTTCCTGAGGTAAAGAACGATATTCTTTTCGTAAGAATATCATCTTGAATAACATACGGATGCTGGAAATAATTGTTACAGTTTTGCCTTGTCATTAAAGAAGGAGCAAACAAGCTTACAGTATAATGTAATTAAATGCATCTTCAACGATCGATATTTACTATTATTACAGTTGTTACAAGACTGTTGTTGTCAATCTCAACACCGGTATAATGACATCAAATGAACGATGAGAATATTTTCCTATTGCTAAGGTCCGAATAAACAATGTCTTTATACCACTATCTAAAATGTTTGTACGATTTCAATACATATGGTGAGGAATCCGCTACTTTTTCTGATTGTTGAGGAGTTTCATCATATTTGTCCATCCGTCACAGCATTACAGCTTCTTCAACTTTAGACCTTTTCCACTGAAATGTTCCTTCGTAAGTGTATACTTCAGATAAGGATCTTATTAATGAAAATATAAAATGAAAATTTCCCATATGTGCAAAGTGAGAACGAACAACTTACATGGCCATTGAACACCATTGGAAAGGTACTTTGAAATAAAGTTCAGGTTCGTAAGATTATTAGTAATCTTAAAATTTAACATTTCGGAAACGAGGCTTAATCTCTTTTTATAATTTTTGAATATGCACAAAAGAAAAAGCAAAATAATCTTAAATGAATAATTCTTATTTATTATAAATTAGTATAATCGTTTCTAATAATTTCAGGACTCTTACATAAATAAATTTATTTCGTGGAATGACTACACGAGTCTATTTTGCATTATCTTATATACACATAGTCAGTTTTTCATTATAGTAGAGAGGAGGAGTATTATAGCAAATGGAAAAACTGTTGCTTGCCAAAACTCGTAGGTACATTGAGTCATTTGGGGTCTTCTATATAAGCCTGTAGCTATTTTAATTTTACTTTTTTGTAATAAATAGATGTCCATAACAATAAATAATCTTCCTATAGAAATAGCTTGCGTAGGAGAAAACGTCTTGTGATTGAAACAGCTATGGATGAGGCGGACTTACAGGTAATGAATTCTTTGGTTTGTCAATGAATATATGAACCTATAATAGTAAATGTATTAAAAAAATTTAGTAGTAAAATATTCTGAATGTATATAATTACGTGAAACAAAAAGAAAAAATAAATGAAAATTTTGCAGCTTCACCTAAAGGTAACGGAAAATATTAACACTACGAAATACTGTTTAATTATTAACTGTTGAAGAAAATGTTAGGTTTATGTCATTTTCGTAAGTCGGTTTTGTATTATAAGTATTTATATCAGTCTGGAGGATTTATCAGAAAACATTTTTTGGAGATATGGATAAGATACAATTGTTGTTATCGATCGCGAAATTTCTTGATAAATGCAACTTCATTACAACGTGAAGTCGATTATCTAGCGGCAATATATTTGTAGAGTATTGGTTATTATATTATATGTCACATAATAATGTGTTATTCCAGAACGGTGAATGGTTACTACTTGCTGAAAAGGCAGAGGTTACTTACATAATTTACATTACTAAAATTCAAATAAAATCAATAAATTAAGGGATATACAGGTTTTCATCTTCAGAATAAATACGATCAAATAAAAATAATTAGTCAATGAGCTTCTTACTGCCAGAACCTTTTACAATATAAAAGTGTTTTTGTTGGTTTATTTGTTTGTTACCTAATAATACTGCAACCAATAGGTGAAAGAATACCAAATTTGAATTTTATACAGATCGTATGACGTAGAACTTATACATTCTCCAGGCGTGGAATACTAGATGTCCAAACATTCAAATATATCACGAAAATTAAATTTGGATGTTTATTACTTAATCCCGGTTAAACTTCTGGAAATATTGTCATTAATCTCGGTATAGACATGGTTAATGATTCAAATTAATATGAAGACTTTAACCCTACGATTTCTGTTGGATGGAACTCGATCTTTTTTCCTCTATAATACAAATTTAGTACTAAGACATGACAATAGATGGCACAACGTGAATATTAAATCTAATAAACGTTAACATCCTTTACACAGAGATGTTGCAATCAATGACGTTATAGTCAATAGACACGTTATACCTATATCAAATAAAAAAAATTGCCCTAATTAGAACCATGCGCGAACTGCAATGAAAGAGATGGATGAGTCTATGAAATCACGACAGATAGTTGTGTCAAAATTTGGACAAATTAGCTCAGTTTTGGCAAATACTTTTAGAGTGCTAATATTATGTCCATATTATGTAAAGTCATTGGTTACAATAGGCTTAATGGGTCAGAGTCAAATCCCGGCGCTTAAATAGAAAATCCAAGATCATTTTACCAGTTAAGTCGTAATAATAAGTTAATTCGTCAGACGTTATACCTATTTAAATATATATAAATTATGTCAGATATAATAAATAATTCATAACAGTAAAATGGATATTAGTTTAAAAATTAATCATTTAAAAAGATGAAATAATAAAAACACGCGTATTTTTAAGTTAATATTAATCCTAAATTGAAAAAGTCTCAAGTATTTTTAAGGACACAAACATTTTTAATTGAATAACCACAGTCAACGACCATATGAAAGCTAAACCTAACACTGAATGGTTATACTTGAAAAATCATCCCGTCATGCAGATACTAACTCTTATTTGAACTCGACAAAGCAGTTACAAAATCAAGCGACCTAGCTGTATTAACGATTTCGTCACTAAAAACAACCAGACCAGAAACTACGCAAATTATATAAACTCTCTTTCCCACGTATCAATGACCAAGCGATAAATATGGCATTGTATGCTACATATACGGAAATAACCTTATACTTAGATAAAACTCAGTGCAGTGCTCAGGTGATCTTATAAAATAACTAACTCTATCATTATGAAATAATTTTGGATCTAGTTCTATCTAGATCCAAAATTATTTCGTGAAAATAGAATTGGGTATTTGACTAAATTTTTTTTTTATTTCATTACTCATGATTTCAAGGTACAAGCTGATGAAGAGTTAAGCTGAAGAAAAAGTACAAGCTGATGAAAATTTTTAAATAATCTTAAAAATTGATCAAGTTATAAAAGTTTAAATTTAACCTTTAGACAAGGACGGCAATACTATGTTCTGAAGTCATTTTTAATATTGCACATTATATTCTACAAGAGGAAAAGAGATAGAGATATACCCAACTCTATCCGTATCTTCAAATTTAGAAGTCTATAACTGGCTTATTTTTCAATCAATTTTTGAATTTGTTTCAAGACTGGTTTTTAATTAACTTAAATTTCACAATATTGTACGAAAAATATAAAAATTTAGAATGAGTGAACTACCGGATTAGTTATTTTGTAAGATAACCTGAGCACTGCACTGAGTTTTATCTGAGCATAAGATCTATCAGAAAATTCTGTATTCCAACGTAACACACAATCTGTGTACAATCGCATAACGAGTCTCAGTAATTAAATGCAGCTGCAACTCCGGTGCTAACGAATATACGCAGCGTATACCTACTAGGAACTGAACGGGTCGCATAAACTGTCTTGTTCCCACATATGCCATAGCGTTTAGCGACTAAATATACGCTTATGAAAATGTATGTTACACATATGGGAACGATACGGTCTGTGCATGGGTGTCCATACAACCACACCCACTACTAAACGCGGTGCCTATACGACCTTGTTGCACTGCATTTCAATTGTCGTAGATGACCGCGTGCGCACTGAGAGACAACCGAAAAAGCTAGAATAAGTCGCATACATACATAGGTTGTATATCTATACGTAGACTGATACAGACAGCGGGCATAGTAAACATTGCCGAGGCATTGGTGCCGCATCAGTGAAGGCTATTTTGTGGGTGCACACCGATTGTAATGGATTTGTATAAAGGTTGGACAATAAAGCGAGACGTGGCGCTTTCTCCACAATTGTGGGGTTGTTTGAGCATTAACAGGTATTTTTAAGTTTAGAATGTCCGATTTAAATCTGACTCTCGAATCTTCTCTGGTTACGATAAAAATCATTTCGTGATATTGTCACTTTGTCGCTGGAAGTTTCGTCGCCATTATGTAAAAAATAAATTAAGCTGTTTGCGCCTTTGTATCCTAAATTCTGTACTAATTCGACTTTCTCCTGCAAATGCAAAATATTAATATTTGTCTATCCTCGCTTAAGGTCTGTTCAAACAGAAGCGAAATTCGCTGTCGTCTGCGGTAGCGACATTCCCGTGAGTATGCAATAATTAATTCGTTAAGATTTCGCGTTTTTTTTTTATTTTTTATTGCTCTAGACTGTATTAAATTTCAGTCGCCTTTGTGCTTTCAGAGAAGCTAGTACTTCAGAGAATAAAGCTCTTCGTGAAATAAATTTAGCATTTTATCGAAACTACAATATATTTACAAGTAATAAAACACATTTATATAGACATTCGTCTAAGGTTGCCATACAAAAAACCGTTTTGTGAAATGTGGAATTTGGGACAAAGTTAAGCACAAAACTTCTTTGAAGTGACATTTTATTTTTATTATTATACTGTCAAAATCAACACACTTAAACTGCTAACAGAATGTTTGTAAAAAGAAAGATGGAGTCATTACAGTTCAAAGCCCGTAAGTGCATTACGATACATTACTTGTCAACTGACCAGTACTGGCCATCATAATTTCCATTCTTACACTGCAGATATTATCCGTAATAGCTGTGCTATGGCTGTAAAAAGTTTACGGCCCACCTCAGTAATTAAAACAGTAAATGTATGAATTGTATTACCAACTACTGATATAGTCAACAAATGAAGTATGTATTAGTGTGAGAAATATTTTGTGGAAACTTCTTTATGGGACTGAAATTGTCGTTATTAACTTCAGTCAGCAGTAAAACTTCTTGATAAGAGCAGCTTATACGGTCTCAGTGCAACGCGAAACTAATTATCTAATAAAGAAATGTACGAGTATGAATTAGTAATGTATGAATTGTATTATCAACTAGTACTATAGTCAACAAATGAAGTATGTGTTAGTATAAGAAACATTTTTTGGAAAAATTTTTATAGGACTGATATTGTCGGTATTAAGTTTACATATAATGGATCTGGCCAGCTGTAAAACTTCTCGATAAAAGCAGCTTATACGGCCTCAGTGCAACGCGAAACTGATTGTCTAATAAAGAAATGTACGAGTATGAATTAGTAATGTATGAATTGTATTATCAACTAGTAATATAGTCAACAAATGAAGTAAGTCTTAGTATAAGAAATATTTTATGGAAAATTTTTTATGAGACTCATATTGTCGGTATTAACTTTACAAATAAACGATCTGGCCAGTCGTAAAACTTCTCGATATGAACAGCTTATACGACTTCAGTGCAACGCGAAATTGATTGCGTAACAAAAATACGGCTTCATTAATATTTTTAAGACATACTTTGTACCGTACACTTTATTTTAGAAATGTGTATGAGTCAAGTTGGAACATGGTAAATTATCAAAATTGGAATATTCTATTTTCGATAAATCGGTTAAACGATTAATATGATAAATCGATCGACCGATTATTATAATAAATAAATCATAACAAAAAAGATTAATATCATAAATCGATCGATCGATTATTATAATAAATCGATAATAAGTTGACTTGAAAACTATAAAGAATTAAAAGAATACTTAAGTTGTTGTCAAATCAGAAAAATTATTTAAAAATAATTTATTATTTATGTATTTATGTACTTTAATATATCCAATTGATACATATGGTGAACCTATTGCAATGAGAGCAACCTCTTACAGTCAACCAGCACACTAGTCAAGTCCCGCTCGACGAGCGGCCGGGAATCGTATTCGGGTCCCCGCGGTGAGCCGTGCCGTATGCCTTGTACTCAATCCAACATACCACGGCGACGTCACAGGTTTTAAATGCGTCACAGGTTTTGTAATATTCATTTGAAACTAAATACTGTAATAATATGAGTAATAGGTATGAAGTTAGTCCCCGAATATTACAATTATATGCAAATTTGGAATAAGAAGAGTTATTAAATTTTTTTATATGTTGCTTTTAGGTATAAACTATTACCATACCAAATTTCATAAAAATCCGTCATGTAGATTTCACATGATTGACGAACAAATTAACATATAGATAGATAAAAATTCTAAAAACAGGTTTTCCGGTTTCTTTTATCATTCTTTGTGCTCAAACAGTTCTAGCATATGGTTCAGAAACCTGGCCTTTGACTAGAACTGGAGAGAATAAAATAGCAGCCTTTGAAAGAAGGGTTCTGAGGATAATTTTTGGGTGTGTCAAGGAAAATGGTATTTAGCGAAGACGTCTTAACTCAGAAATCTATAGGTTGTTTGGTGAGCTTGATGTCATAAAAACCATCAAAATCAAAAGAATGAACTGGGCTGCCCACGATGATCCAGAATGAAAGATGAAAACCCAGTAAAGAAAGTTTTCATGGCAATACCTCTAACAACTCGTAGAAGAGGTAGACCAAAATTAAGATGGATCGATTCAGTGGAAGAAGATTTTAACATTCTCAAGATAAAGAACTGGAAAACCCAGGCGAATAGTAGAACCTCCTGGAAGAATCTCCAACACATTGAGCACATCAATGATGATGATGATGTGTTCAATCAACCACTCTAATATAAAAAAAAAATTTTCATGTGCAGAGTTCACTATGTTACAATTTTATGTATATAGAGATGGAGATAAAATAATATACAATTTGATGACCCAAGTACGATAGGTAACAGGGAAACTTTTACATATTAAAATAAAACCAAGAATATTGAAATTAAAACCAACTAGCAAATTGTAATTTATTTCTTCTTTTTCGGAGTAGTCTTCTTGGTACTCTATGTATTGTTTCGTTCGATAAAAGCACAAAGAGAATCAGTCGGACCTCCTTCCCTGGACGTTTCTTTCAAGACCTTCTCGAAGACAGCCACCGTTTCTTCAGAGTCCGGGAACTGTATTTTTTCGCAATGTATCTTCTATGATTGAGAATAAATATAAATCGTATGTTGCAGCAGAAGTGGTTTATGGTGGATGAGTCATAATTTTTACATCTACGTAGTTAAACATTCAATCGTTCGTGTGGATGGGTTTGCCGAGGCGTTTTCGTGGCGAAGGAAGATTATATTTCGTGGGCGTTGCTCTCAAACCTTTTTTTATAACAATAGGCAAATAATAGCTAGTATTATCAGTCTGTGGCAACTGTTCTTTTCAACTGTCTGTCCTGTCCATCCAAAGAACGAGGCGACCATCCGGCACTTTGTCCTTTTTTCTACCGTTGTAGGCAACTCTTCAGAAAGAAACATTCACTACGCAAATTGCCTTTAATTTAAGGTTAGTAATAGTATATCCAGCTTTCTTTTACAAGAAAAAAATCATCGTACGAAAATTTTCTCGTCCAAAATCAATCTTGACATGATACACGTAATTTTCAAATTACCCTCAATCTGTGAAAACAAATGAAAAATTCAAAGTAACTGCCTCATTTGATTATCAAAGAATTCTATTTTCGAAATTTGAGTTTATTTTTTATTACTATTATTATAAATGGCCAGTTCTAAAAGCAGTGCTACCCACGTAATAACAAAAAAAACCATTTCTGAATTCAGTTATTTTTAGATTAAAAATAGTTTAATGTATTTTAACGAAGTTTGGGTTTCGCAGGTTCTTTATGGGTTCATCACAAAAGAAGAAAAGTGAAAATGGGTTCATCACAAAAGAAGAAAAGTCTTTTAATTTTTAAAATATGATTAAAAAGTTATAACCATAATATGGTATTTATTAAGAGCAAGAAACCGCATAGCCTCTTCCAGGAATCTCGCCCAAACCGAACATTTTTGTGGAGAAAACTTTTTTGTTTCAAAATGTTGAGTCTTTTTAGGACAGTCTAGAGATTTTTATTACATAAGCGATGAGAAGCGGGGTATAGTAGACGTCATGTGTCTACAACGAAACTTTGCTAATTAGAAAAAAAAGCAAGTGCTGTATTAGAAAAAAAATTGCATTACTACACTCCTTTTTTATTAACTTCTTGCTATTTGAATGTGAAAATATACTGATAAAAATTTGTACTATTATGGAGAGTTTAGTCTTTTTTTTCTAATTATTTGATTAATAGAAAATTGTAATAATAATTATGTAAATAATCGTTTCTTGTTCAAAATTACTTCATATAGATTGTTAATATTTTCTATTATCTAAACTTCGACTCCTATAGTAATTTAGTAAACACTTTCAGTGTGTAGCTAATGCCTACTTGAAACTAAATTTAATTGATAATATTTTGTTCATCAGGGAGATCATGAAATAGTCATAAAAATTAGAAATAATAATAAAAATTGCATCACAGTCTAGAAAATTAATTCAGGTTTGTATCGTCTTTATGATGATTTTTGAAATAAGTAACTATACTGATAATATTAAGTAAGTAACAAATAAGTTCTATTCTTCTAAAAAGTTCTCAAGCAGTTAAATAATTATTATACTATTGATTCTCGAAATTCTGTATGGATTGTTTGTAACGAATTTCCATTAGCGACTACATGTACAAAAAACTAAATTTTTGCTCTACAAGATGATAAGAAGCCAAAACTATTCAAGTAATTATCTGAATAAAAACTAATGTTTTTTACTGTGGCTGTAATATAGAAAATGGAAGAAGTAAGGGTAAAGTGTAGGGTGAAATACCTCGCGATCGAATTCTTTGCCGCTGATCTGATCAATTTAAGGTCATCACGGGACTTCCTGTCACTGCTGCCCTGTGACGAACCGAAAACATGATAGCATGAAAGAAGCTTGTGACCTTCTCTAACATGGCACTTCAAGACGACCTTCAATACCGAAGAAAGAACAAAGAAGAAAGAATTGTAAACTATTGATTCCGTAGCAATAAATAGGTCATTTTCGTTAGTTTACAGCGAACATTCTTGTATGAAGTGTTTTTTACGAATTTGCATCACTTTTCGGGTGGTACCTCCATATTTGTTTAATGCATCCGTTCGCATTGAATTGGGAGCGCGGGTGCGCGCACGAGTGAGACGGCGCTAGGCACAGGCGCCGCACGGTGAATGCCTCGCGGTCGCACTCACCAGTGGAAAAGTACTGGAATGAAGCGGCGGCGGCATCGACGAGTGCGCGTCGCGCCAGGGGTCGCCGACTGTTTCTATGAGTGCTTTTTGGTAATTAATCCTATTAGCGAATGGCGCTAGTCAATTTAATGATTGACTAGCGCCATTCGGTTATAGGATTATTTAAACATTTGTTTGCTTGTATCAGTTACTGGTCTTCGTGTTTGTATGGCTTTGAAGAGCGATTTTACAATAATCATTCACTTTTGATTCCTATAGAATCGGTTTTTGAGACCGTACACTAATCTTTTTTACGGTCCAAGAGACCAAAAAGTGAAAATATTTAATTATATCACCAATCAATTTCTTGTACACGTATTACTCAAAAAATTTTATTTGTGATACATAGCAACACGTTAATGCTACGAATACCTTATATTCATAAGATCTATTATTCCAAATTTAATCGCATCCTAATAAAAAAAGAACTTAGAGTAACTTGAATACAACTAAATAAGAGCATTAAAAAAAACAATACGTAAAAGATTCGAACTCACCATAAAAAGTTTTAATCACTCAGAGGAATATTGTCGAGAATGTAAAAAAAAATATTAGAACTAGAAAACAAAAAGGAAAATAAGGTACTTATTTTATTCTAAAAAACTATCAAATTGAGTGCTTTTTTCTACGATATGAACTTATAACATTCATGGATGTTTAGTTTTTATATTAAAACATGTTACGTGACATTTTCCATTAAAGAAATTTGTTCTACTTTTGGTTATTTTTAAAAACATTTAAAGTAAATCGATTGAAGAAGCGATATGATTATAAGAAGCAGTAAAATACTGTTATTCTATAGTTGCAAGTTTAATTAAAAGAATGTAAATTGAACAGTTCATAGACTAACAAAAAAGAATATTCCTTACTAATTTTGTTAATAGTTTTGTTTCTTTAAGGAAACATTTAGAAAATCAAAAGGTGTTCATTCAGTTTATGGTCACGACGGAGACTTAATACGATTAGCGGTTACGCTGATCAGCAATCCCGCCAACCGTAGTGTGTCAATTTGTTTTGCTTATTTGAACTACCACCATTCTAGTTGCAATAAATATATTAACGAATCATAGAATAATAAAGGTCTCTGTTAGTATTTTGTTAAAAACTTTTAGCACCAAAAAATAATCATGGCCGTATTTTTGAGACTGTTACTTGGTTTAAAAAAACCCCTTCAGTACGGAATTGAGAAATTACAATTGCACCTGATCAGTACATTGCATTGTGGAATATTAGTACACAACCGCAAGCTACTCACCAGTGAAATGCTTCAGTTATATTTGGTTCAAGTCCATTTGACCTTAAGATGCTGAATTGTATCTAGGGCACCCAACCGCTACTAGGCAGGGCAAGATAGATAAGATAATATTTGTAAACTCGGTATTATCTGGAGTGATTTATGTTCTTAATTATATTTACCTTCAAAATCATTCGGTTAACTTATAATGACAAGTTGTTATCAATTAAAGCGCGAACTGCTAAAGAGTAGGTGAGTGGGTATTTATAATAAAACTAAACTTCCTCGATTTAAGACTAATACATACGTGGAAATTAACAGTTATCATGAAAACTTAATAACAATATCAATAAATACGAGATAAAATTAGATAACTGTAGTTATCAATCAGAAATAGTGTTGCTTTTTATTTTATTTTAAGCAATTAAATCTTTTCATTATTCTAAGTTTATGTGTTCTACGTGATAACCAAAGTTTTTATTAGTACATCAAAAAATGCAGTCAATGTAAAAGACGATTATATGAGAGTAAGTGATGTGGAACTTAATACTGTTACGCTATTTTATTTTGACGTTTCATGTTGCGAACAGTACAGAGGATGGTGGAATTGCTCCCGCTGTAAATCCCATCTCCACGTGTGGAATAGGTAGTATGCAGATAGTTATATTTCATTTTGAAAATAAATTATCTAGTGCTGTAAAAGTTAGAGACTCTGGCATTACAGCATGTTTATAAAATAACATTTTCAAAAACGTTTCTATCCATCCATTATTTAAGAAATTCTTCTTCTGTATCGAATATTTAAAATGTGAATGTCATTAGTAGCCATCATGGAAACGTCAAATAGTCAGATATTGATGTCAATTAATTTCTCAGGTTGGAAACGCGTCGTTAAGTTCCTCCCTCTTTTCTATCCCTTCGAACCATTGCTCTCAATTGAAAAAGGTCATGCACAGTTTTCCCTTTCCCACTTTGTGCCTGAGGATTTACCAGTTCGAGCGATGTGGGAAGTTGGTTAAAATAACTTAACATTTTTATTCTTTCTTGAATTGTAGCAGTTGTAGATCATTATATTTACAATTGTATAAAACATCCTGCGAAATTAATGGATACTGTTAGATATTTTGCGTTTTTGTATTTAGTTTTTTTTAGTATACGCATATTTAATAATTGGTATATGTAGCCTAAATACCAACGAGCTATACTGATAATTTAATTTTGGTATGTATATTTGGTAATATTGGTCAAACATCTGAGAGGGAGATCGCGATAGGGTTAGTAAAGGCGTCGTTTTGTAGCTCAATCAATATTGCTGAAATACTGCTAAAATATATATATATATATATATATATATATATATATATATATATATATATATATATATAGTTGCTGAATAAAACTCCAATACTTCACTACTTCAATATAATGCGATCGATTTCTACCTGCCCTCTTTGTTGAATACAATTTAGCAAAAGAAAGCTATTGAATATATTTGGCGTTAATTTTGTAGAAATTCGTTATTCACAATTAAATGAAACTACGTGATGTAGTATTATTTCTACTTTTTTAAATTTCTTTACCACGACCTAGGTTTCGTTGTATTACAACATCTTCAGGTGGAATATTAGCAAAGATCAGAAGAGAGAGAAGAATCTTTGCTAATATCCCACCTGAAGATGTAATACAACGAAACCTAGGTCGTGGTAAAGAAATTAAAGAAAGTAGAAATAATACTAAATCACGTAGTTTCATTCAATCTTTATCAGTCGGAGCGATGTAGGAACTTGGTACTTGAAAACTTAACATTTTCATTCTTTTTTGAATTATAGCAGTTGTAAGTTATTAAATTTTTAATTTTATAAAAATGGTTTGAGTTAAATGGTGTGAGTAGCGCAAAATTTGTGTACACTCTAAAATGAAACGAGTTGAAGGAAAAAAATCTCTCCTATTATTGATTACAATGTCGGAATCGTAAAATATATTTCAAATCGACGTTTGACGTACAAGTGCTGTAGAACTTAAAAATATCTCCAAAAAGTCTCCTCAGAATGAATATATTTATGATCAATAATCTAAAATATTATTTTTATGATTTTGGTTTCAAATAAAATTTCGATGGTATTACTCGATTAACTTTAGAAATAAGTTCGATAATAACTTAATATACAGGCATTGAATAAACATAGTTTGTCCTATGAAGTATGATTTGTATTTCTAAGAAAATGCTATTTCTTTTTCTCTTATCAAATTACAATTTCTTTCAGTTTATGAATGTGGACATATGTAGACATATAGTGGACAAGGCTGCAAGTAGGGACGCAAGCCGTTTGAATTAAGTAGTAAAATAAAATATAAACAATCACTTATTATTTAGTTCACCTGTTTATACTCGTAGTAGATTCCGCTTTGCGGCTGTTTAAACATATAGACAATAATATTTCTACAGCCGCAAAGCGGAATCGGCGTAAACACCTTACAAATTTGAATTTCGTATTTCGTTCCAAACAAAAAATTTCCTCAAATACATCAAAGTTTTCCGCAATACGTCACTTAACAATTTTTTATTTAGAACACTATTATCTATCAATTAGCATAGTTCGAAATAAAATTTTTACTGTAAGCGTGTTAATGTAGCTCTTTCGACTTACTGTAGGATGAATATTATTATATGGAATACAATAGATATTTCTAACCTAAAATTTAAATCGATAATCGCGTAAACAATTGTAACCCTTTTTTCTTCCTGTCATGAAATTTTCTATATGTATATTGTTATTAATTTACTATAATATTATTAAATCTGGTTTAACAGAGTTTATTGGTGATGAGATGGTTAAACGGAATGTTGGTGACAGGTTTAACGGATTTTTAATAATTCATGAAATTCCTCTGATAATAAATTTTTTTGTAGCATTTTGAAAAATATCTCTGCAATAAATAACCAAAACCTTGCGACATTGAATTTTATTTTTTATAACATCGGATACCGTTTTTTTGGTGCCCTCCAACATCACTGAGATCCGGAACTCTCATGCTAACCGGTTCAATTTTTCCATATCAATGACGAAATTGCGGTTAAAAATCTTAAAAACGTTGACATGTAAAGCGGTTTTAATTGGATTCTTGGGTAACTGAGTTTTACTGTGACCTTTGCGGTCGATGTTTATCAATCTATGATGTGGTTATTTTTGGAGACCTGATTCGAAAAATGCCGTACGCTATTAAAAACTCATGGTAACTTTTAGATTATCAAATCAGACCTTGCCTATCAAGTATGTATAGAGAAGGCCAATTGGTTTTCAACTTTAAATTACTTAACTCTCGTAGAAACTCCCAAACATCCACATCCGCCGTCCGAGTCATAAAAAATCATTAGTGCGTTTTTCTGTTTAATAGTTTTGACAGTCGGGCGATGTTGAAGTAAGGAAAATTTAAAAAACCATCTATGAAAAATGTATTTACACGATTTCGCTGAAAAAATTACGTGAGCTTTTAGATCGACAATAAATTTATAACGTGCTGTTTGCAAAGTGCTGATAAGTAGAAGTTGTTTGATAAAAAAGGCTACATTTTTTGCCTGTAATAAATTGCCACACTTATATTCATTCCATTAAAAGAAGATGAAGAGAGAGGATGATTAGCAACTTAAAATATCTTAATTTTCACACACATGACATATTGGATTCACATATAGTAACAAAGCAATCCAGTAAACAATATTGTTAAAGAAAAAGTCATCTTCTTGAAACAACTTTCCTTCAACATTTTTAAAATCAAAGAATAATAATAGAAACATTTTATTACATACATTTTCTTTTTGTAAATTTAATATTTTAATTAATATAAATAAAAACTAAAAATATAGTGTCGTGTGACTTGTAACGTTTTTCTCCATTCCGACAGCATTTATGCTGATAGCTGCACCGACAAGCAGCTAGTCGAATGTGGTAATATAACGTATATGCCTTATCATATTTTCTTTCGCCCATTACTATTTGAAAGAAATTAAGTTAAGAAAATGTCTTAAAATTCATAATTAAATCTCACGCACCTTTTGAATTACAGTTAAGGAAACCATTATCTAAAGCTATTGCCTTGTCTTAAGGTACACAAAAAAGCCTTCGCCTACAGTTATGATCACATGAGTTTAGCAACCATAATTGACTTTTATTATTACGAAAAGAAACACGTAGGCGGTACGAACTGATTGTCCAAGGCTACCAAGTATTGGTACTAGCAGTATTAAATAAGTAAATTTTCGTTTAAGGTTAGTTCTCTTCATCAACGCGAAATGTGTCATATTTGTTGCTGCTGAAAAATCTTTATAAACTAGATGGCTGTTCAAAAATGTCAAAAAATGTCTCGCTTACTATCCGCTTTCCACAAATTGCAATATTATGTATTGATTTAACCAGCTACGTGTTTCTGAATTCGCACCCATGGCATTGTTTAAGTAGAACTACGTTAAATTTTTTTTTACTTTCCACGGTTCTTCATTTTAGCTTTCCATTCTCAGGCAATTATGAATCACTAAAGCGATACTGGGTTTATTGGAGAGAAAAGAGGACTGTAGGTTTTCTATACGACTGCTTATTTAAATTATTAATATTAAAAATATTGTTAATAAAATGAAAGCTTTTTATTACCCACGGTTAATTTTATTACCTACGCAAGACAGATCATATCATCTACGTTCCGTGCATTTAACCTAAGAAGCTGTATATATAAGTTGTATATGTTACCATCACTGTTGACAATGTTTGTCCAAAATGTCTAAACCGATTTTGATGCGGTTTTTTTTATTTGAAAGCTGCTGTTGTAAAATTTATTTATACATACATATAGTGGATATCAGTTAGTCCTTTCCAGTTTGTGAAGAGTTTCAAGATCTACGAATTTGACTTCAAATGTTCAGTTTTACAGGACAATTCTCACATGTGCAAACTTGAGGATCTAATGATGAAAGAGTGCAATTTAGAGTTTAACCTATAGAGTATTTATTGTGAAGTAGGTAAGTACATAGGTCATGTCCGAAATAATATAAATATTATTTGGGTTGATAATAATTATTACATCTATATTTAGTTATTAAATTTATAACTTTGTATGTTTTGATTATTAATTTAATTAGTAAATAATGAGAGATGAACTTTATTAAATATTTTCAAGTTACTTAAATTTAAACTATATAAATCGAGCTTACGTCACGAAGTATTCGAGGAAAGTACTTATTAGTTGCTCTTAATTATTTCACCCCTTTTAGAGACCACATTTATGTTTTTATACACTACATTTTTTTTCATTATGGGTTGTTTAAGATTTCCATATTCATTTTTATTTTAAAATAGGTTCATTAGGACTTGGATTAACTCAACTCAATATGTAATTTCTATATTTAATATTTCACTTACTTTTTAGATTAATCTGTAATTTATTTTTATACATATCCCCTTAAATACAATAATTTGCTATTAAATTCATTGATATTAACATGTGTCCACAGTAGTGTCGTATTAGTTGTACAAAACGAGTATTATCTCATTATACATAAAAATCTACTATTAAATTCATTGATAGTGTGAGTAACATGTGTCCACAGTAGTGTCGTATTAGTTGTACAATACGAGTATTATCTCGTTAAACATAATAATCTGCTATTAAATTCATTGATTGTATGAGTAACCTGTGTCCACAGTAGTTACGTATTAGTTGTACAATACGAGTATTATCTCATTAAACATAATAATCTGCTATTAAATTCATTGATTTTGTGAGTAACCTATGTACATAGTGTTGACTTGTTAGTTTTTTTCACATACGAGTATTATCTTATTAAATACAATAATCTGCTATTCGTTTTGAAATTGTCCTACAAAGTATTATGGTAATTTTGTTAATAAATTAAGACACGACTATGTATGACGAAGCGGGATTAATGTGAGGTTAGATTTTCTTAAAAAAAAAAGATCTGCTTGATTATAGCTGCCACCAGCGTAGTTGCACGCTGGTGGATATTTCTAGAGTCCCTTACCTCAAAAGGAAGAAAAACGGAACCCTTATCAGATCATACACGCGTTCGTCCGTCTGTCTGTTTGTTACAATCGTTTTTCTCAAAAAGCTTTCGACGTAGAAATATAAACTTTTAATATAATTATGGAGCTTATTGACCAGCATATTTCGTAATAGTAAGAAACTAAAAATATTTGTTAAATAATATAACTTTTTATAAACAGTTCAACTGAACTACGTAATTTCAAATGGTGAAATTTTGGTATGAAGTATAAAAGGAACTCTAGTAGTGTGATTTATTCTCGTAAATAAAGGATTTATTTATGGTACTTATGTTGATATAAGTTAATATTTTAATGACATCGCGAGAACTACCAAATAATTAGTCATGACGTGTTTTTCTGTAAATGTTAAGTTAGATTAACATAATAATAAAGTTAGATTATGTAAATGTTAGGTTAGATTATCAATTAATATAAGTTAGATTATGTAAATGTTAGGTTAGATTATCAATTAACGACGTTATCAAAAACACTTAAAGGTATATATTTAGAATAAAATTCAGTTTTTGAACCTAAGCTTTTAATACTTTTTAAATCATCCTAATTGAAATGTCTTTTAACACAGTAAAATTTAACACGTTATTTAAATTTTAACAGAAGTATTGATTTGTTGTTACTTTTCCTTGCAGTTAAATAGACTTAAATTTGTACTTGATTTATTTCTAAGTAAAAATATATCTCTGGTATTTTAACACGTAAGTAAGTAAACCATTACATACTTATATCAATACACGTTTGCGTGTGTGTAAAATTTAGCTGTGTCACATCTGCCAGACATCCCCTGATGGCTCACAAGCTTTTTGGTTGTAAATATTAGTAAATTAAAAAAAATATTTTAATAACAGTGAAATAATTATTATTGTAAATTTGATTAACATGTACATAAATTAATTGAATACTTTTAAATACGCCAGATTTTTACTATTTTGTCTAAGCTGACAGACCTTAGCCTGTCTAAGGTATGAAGGAAAGTTTTTAAAGAAAAAAATGAATCATTCTTGTTAATAAATGGAATAAGACGAAGGTCTTATATATTTCAAAAGCAAAACTTCCAAAGCACATACATGGTTAGAAGTAAATTCGCCTCGTCTTCTTTATATTAAACTTGAAGTTTTCAAAATACTCGTGAATATTTTGAAATCTACTTTTGACCCTGGTATTTTTTCGTACTCTTTGAAAGACCTGGTACTCAATTTTACAAGTACGACTCATTCCTACTATATAGCACGCGCATCAATACATACTAGTAAGTACTTCTGGGACAGGTATTTAGAGTAGGTACGTTTACAAAGCCGTAGTAGGTGTACTTAGCATAAAAATTACCCAGTACGACCATCTCTAGTGTAATACTGCAGCTATTTTGCATCTTATATGTAGAATAATTTGTATCCGTTTTACCTAATAAAGGCTTTGTTTTTGGTTGCCATTTTATTTAAATTTCACAGTAATAATTGACTATGAGAATGAATTGAGAATGGACTTTATTCTGCGTCGAACGTGGCAACGTGCGTGCCCCAGAAAGCAGCCTACTATCGCATTCGCATCTGAATTGATTGCAACGTGGAAGTGTCGCATTATTCAGATAACAATACGTAATATTCCACGTCGCTACTTATCAGCAGATTACAAAACTTAAAAATATTCCACGATAGGAATACTTGCCGAATTTGGTAGTTTTCTTGCATACGTAAATAACACAAATTTCGTGGGAAATGTGTCATAGAATTTATATGAACATTCCGCTTCGCGTTCACGGGTTCGTCGCCACTGACGACGCTATCGGCCGACTTTATAGCGAATAAATCAACACACTCGCAAATTTACAACTCACCGATTACCTGTGCCGCCTCTGTATGCGTGCCGACACGTCCGTAAGCTCCAACGTTTTCTATATGTGTTCACTCACTCATATTTGTACATGGCCGTGTGCACACAGCATATACACAATATGTACGTCCGTTAACAGTGTAAAGTATGCAGGAAAAGTAAGTATCGTGCGAATTTCATTCTTGTGTCTGTTTTATAAATAGATCAAAACACATGTACGTCGATATCCACGTGAGAAGGTATGCAAGACTTGAAGTTATGCAAGCGCCCTTGACAAGGTAACAGCAGCTTTTGCTCTTAGGCAGGAATCTAAATACATCACTTGGATATCTTAAATACAATGTATTTTTATAAATACAATGAATGCTTTTCTATATTTACTACAATTTTTGTTGTGTTGTTTTCATTAATAATAAATTTAAGTGATAAATAAAATAAGTAAGATTTCTGCAAAGAATAATTTTATTAAACAGGGTTTGTATGTATAAAATAAATGTGACTAGTATTATTGCGTAGCCTTATTCAAATACTTGTTTATATTATAATTTTACCTGTCGAAACGATCAAAGTTCAGAGCCTTAAAGGTCGAATATTCTAATGTTGGAAAATTACACCCAAACGAAGCAGTGCAGCAATAATTGCTATTGATTAATCGAAACATCAAATCGCCACTTTATGCCACCTGGAACTCTATATTAATTTCGGTAGCCTTAAAAGCATATCTAATATCAAGCCAACAATTGTCAAAGTTTTTGAAAATACCAATTAGGGAAAACAATAATATACGTGATTTAACTTATTTCTGGAAAATTCAAGTGACAACTGTTTTAATATAGAAATTGAAATGCCAACTGTTTTAATAAGAGGGAGTTGTTATGTTTTATAAAAATAATCATGTCTCACAAAAGGTTGATTATTGTGCATGTTTCATAACAATAGTAACGACAATAATAAGAATGATGAAATTATATTGCTTTTTTTACTATGATATATATCATTTCGAACTTTATACTTTGTATGTAATGTCGCGTTGAATATTGATTGTCTTGCCTGCAGGGTTGTGTTTGTCAGTGAGGGGGAGGTGTTTGAGACTGTTCTCGAAATTTCCAGAGTACGCCTGTCTTTATATAAGAATCAGAGTGTGTTGTTGGGTACCAGACAGAATATGCGTGGCGTCCAACTTGGCGTTCGTGTGTTTACTATTAAAATGAGCATGGAAGTTTTTTAAGTCTATTTTGGCTCATTTTTATAAAAAGTCAGAAGTGAAACTTCTTCAACTTTCTTTGAATTTTAATTTTCGTTGTGTTTAGTTAATTTTCTTATAGTCATTGTTTGTTTTATTTCAAAGGTATCCTTTTTCACTTATATTATAAACATACTTTTATGTTTTAATTTTTTTAATGCTACGTTTTAAAAAATTGTTTGCACATTTAAATGAAACTACGTGATGTAGTATTATTTCTACTTTCTTTAAGGTCTCTACCACGACCTAAGTTTCGTTGTATTACAACATCTTCAGGTGGGCTATTAGCAAAGATAAGATCTTTGCTATTAGCAAAGATTCCTGAGAAAGAAAGAAGAGAGAATCTTTGCTAATAGCCCGCCCACCTGGTGATGCAAATAATACTACATCACGTAGTTTCATTTAAATGTCAATAATGAATTTCTACAAAATTAACGCCAAATATATTCAATATTCAAATTGTTTGCACTAAAAATTTGAACCAAATTTTTGAAGTTAAGAGGGAGCTCCTTTTCCTACCTACAAATATAAAATTTGTGGTTGACATTGGTGTTTCAAAAATTCCACAATTAAAATATTAATTAAAATATTCAGTGGTCTAGACGTTACTTTAGTCCCTACAGATTATGGCACCATTTATAACCGATTACGTTATTCAGTTTTTTAATTAATTAGACAAAATAACAGAATTCCGCTCTATAAAGAAGACATATTTTTGTTTTAATACATTATTCTAAAATAATAATGCATAGAGCATTACTTATAGAAAAGTAATTACTGAAAAATCTACTCGTAGACGTTGGACGTTTTCATCATTTAGACTTTTAATGATTAAATTAAATCACTCGGAAACATATAATTCAGTCCATTTTAATTTGAGACAAGAAAAACGTAAGATTTTAAAAAATAGTTTCGTCGAATGTTTTACTAAATTACGGTTTTTGAAATATTTAAGGATAAAACTAAATTTTATTTTAAAATTTATGTGAGAAATGCTGTCGATTTCGTCTTGTCCATTCATCAATCTGTTGCAACAATTTGTACAATTTCTATGGGTTTAGACCCGTGAACATGAAATTTTGTATATGATTCAAATGAAGATCTCAATTATTATATATCAAAATATTACTTTCTTATGCGTCTTGTAATTATTATGCTTTACAAGTGGGGATGAAATATTTTTTTCGCTTTTATTTTATAATTATCCTATTGAATGTGATCGCAATAATAGTCTTTAAAAATAAAATTAAGGTTTGTTTTAATTTTTTTAAATGCTAAACCTCGTTTACAAAATATTAAGCTTAAAAATGATTTGTAATGTGCTCCTCTCTGTAATTTCATTTTTCTTGGATTTAAAAAAAAATCTGGTGTGTAGGTTTTGGTGATTAAAATTATATCGGTTGGTTTGCATCAAGAATATCAAGGGATAAACACCCACTACGCATGTTTCGAAACGCACTTCATCGGTTTTGTTAACACTGGAATTTTAAAATTGTTTTCAATATATTTCAGATAATATCGTTTACTTACATTTTAATTAACAAAAAATCACTGCTATTTAAACTTGCCCTTGATATGTTAATGGTATTTTTTTGTTTACACTTGACTGCACCCTTTTGCAATTTCACATCGGTTTTAATCCAAATATCACATTTTATTAAAATGTCATTATATAAGAATTTACCTGAATGTTTTACTTAGATTAAACTCTACATACTATAGTTTACATAGAAATTCTACTCTCATCAAACTTATAAGTTTTTTATGATTTTAAGATTTTCATATAAATTAAAAGGTTAATAGACTTGTCAATTCTTGAAATAAAAAACGTACGGATAGGTTCCTTATCTGATACGCTGTGCACCTTAAAAGAAGTACGGATAGGTTCCTTATCTGATGCGCTGTGCACCTTAAAAGAAGTACGGATAGGTTCCTTATCTGATGCGCCGTGCTCCTTAACCAGTCGTTGAGATGGAGTTTAAGTTAACAATTGACGATAAATTTAACTTGCTTATATTTTTTATCTCTCCATTAAACATTTCTGTATTCAATATTTAAAAAGTTATTTTACTGACAAATACTTCTTAACTGAGATAATTTTACTAAATTCTAGTTTCGAATTTTTGATTTGAACTTTTAATGAAATCTGAAAAATACCCGCGCATCCGTTTCAACTTACCTCTAGATGCCAAATTGACCATATATTTGTACAGATTGAATCTGACGAAGATCAAACGTTTTGAACATTTTTGTCATACGATAAACTGAAAATAACCAATCTCGAATTCCAGTACGAGGTATTTTCAATAGGATCCACACTTGAAGGTTGAACAGATAAAGGTTCTATTATACTAAGTACTATTATGTAAGTATTATAATAATATATTTCAATAAACAAAAAAATAAACATAAATTTAGGTCACTGACTTTTTTAAAATTTTCCACTTCGATTAATTTTAAAAGTCTGGATATAAAAATAATAAATTAGCTTCGTAGAGCTGTCGGCGAAACAAAACCTCGTTTTGGAACCAATATTTTATTAATAAGTACATTATAATATAGCTAAAACAGGTACAGTTTATACCGATTTAATTTTCCTTTCAAAAGTAGACAAGAAGATTTTGTTTGCATTTTGAAAATACGGCTGCTGGGTTTTTGTCATTATCTGTGTTAAAAAGTAGACTTATAATAATCGCATCAAACGTCAAGACATGGGTGAAAAAACCTTTTCACTTGGACGCATTCCAACGAAGGAAATTTTACGGCGATCGTCCAAGGAATACTTCACTAAGTTACGATTTATCTGAGTATGACACACATTTAACCTCTCAAGCGCGCATGTCACTTCTGGAGTGACATGGCAACTAGCGCCACTCAAACGTAAATGATGAGGTTAATACAATTATAGATATATACAATTACAGGTTAATACAATTATACAAATAATACAATTATAGGTTAATACAATTATACAATTATAATGAGGTAAACGTATTTACAATTATAAATTGTAGGAAAGAGAACGAAATAACGAATCGAATAGTAATAATACAGACCACTTTAGAGCACAGTAATTTGAATGCAAACATTCGATGAAATAAATATAGACTATCTGGTTGCAGAGTGAGTGGATGAGTTTGCTTATTTAGAGCAGTTTATTTACGAATATTGTCACGAAAGAAAACAGATAATAATGTGAATAACCGTTATGTTCTATTGTTTGAAAGCTTGACTGAGAAATATTTTAATAAAATAGGATATTCTAATCAAAACAAATGTAAAATTGCAAAATGTTTCAGTCAAATATTTGACTGAACCCAATCCCAACCAAAAAATGTTAACTTATCGAGGGTAAAATAAAAATTTCCCGTTAATCAAACATTTAACGCGTTTTTCTTTTCGTATGCTTCGTAATTCAAAAAGGATAAATAGAATATAATGTTATACACAGTAACTAAGAATATATCTTAAAAATATGTATATCACAGAAAGCATACATGGCTCTGCATATTAACAGTAACGATTACAAATGGAAGTTAATCTTGCATAAGAGGTGAACGAATTCAAATTCCATTAAAACGGCCTTTGGTTATAATGGAATTATTTACAGAACGTGTACGGAAAATTTACGAGGCTATTAAAAGACGAGTGTTACAGGGAAGATGAAAACGGAAATGTTGACATGATTTGACTATATTGAAAAAAAGTGATGAAAATATTAAGACAAATGAGTGGGGGGAAAATTTAAATGCGATATATCTAAAAGATGATTATTCAAGGAAGCGTAAAAATAACAAAGCGTTTATGGAAGCATTTATGAAAATGCGTAGAACGAAAAAGGTATATCAGAATAGAAAAGCTTGGCGTTCTATTATAACTACTTACCATGACAAGGAGGAAACGGCATGAAAGTATAAACGTAAAAGGAGAACAAACTAAGAAAATGTTAACATTAAATACTCACCGTCAAATTACTCATTACATTAGGAACACTTCTAATTTATATGGCAATGTTGGAGGTCCAACCCCAAACAAATTTTCTAGATGTTTCCTTTGTTATCACTAATGTTTTGTGAAGTGAAAACTTCTTTAGATGCACTATACGCACTTTTTCTGAGCAGTGAACGAAACTGAGCCATCACGCTCGAGTCGTTGAAACTGAATCGGGTAAACTCGGCTTCCTTCGGCATTGGCCCAGTGAACTACTTTTTAAGCGCACCGTGCGCACTTTTTCATTAATATTTAATTTGACCATAATTTAATATAATATTTTATAACATTTATAATTCTTTTTTTTTAAATAATGTCGCATTTTTCCTGATTCGCCGAACTAATATCCATCATATAACATTAATGTAATTATTATTATTTGTACACATCAAAATTGGAAGTTTTCACTTCTGTCGTGTGGTCACGACAGAAGTGATACACACCAGAGCTTTTTTATTTATTTCAGCAAACAACAACAAAAGTAAAACTGCATTTTTAGCTGGTATTTATCAAAACTGATATTTATCGAAATATCATATTACCTTTAAATGAAACAGAAAGTAACAATAACCTAAGCAAATCAATCGATTCCGGTTCAGCTGCGCTATTAATAACTATGGAATTGTCAGTATGTTTTTTGCAAGTATAATTACGCACTGGTAAGCACTTACTATGGAGTTCATGTCAGCAAAGGTCATATACTTCGAGTCATTAAAATAAAAACAGTTGATGTTAGTTACTTTTGGCATTTAACAATTTGAAAATAGAAAGACTTATCCATTTAAAATGGTTGTAGGAATACAATTGTTCCATGAAGAACGGGAGGTGGTGACAGGAACTTATCACTGATGAGGAATAAAGTAGACATAATCAAGAAAACAAATTTAATAGATAGGTGAATATATAAAGATACATACAAAGTCATGAAGCAACAAAATTACTAGTTGGTAAGTAGATAAGTGAGTACAGGTATAAACTAATGCATGAAATGATCAAACATTTGAACGTTGTAACATTAGAGGTAGGCAAGTAAGTATACGCAAAGGCATATAGCAACTAGGATATTAGTAGGTGGAGTATGTAAAGGTATATACAGGATTAAAGCAGATTTTTCAGTACGTCAATAGATTATCCTTTCCTAATTCTTTATTCTTATAATATTTAAAATTGTTTATTAATATAAAACCATTCTTTCTATATTATTTTTAAATATTCTCAAATTAGATGTTTAAAAATAATAGAGATGGAAATTTCATAGACAGAGATAGAACAAATAGAATTTGCATTATTAAAATTGTTAAATTGATTTAGAGGCAGTTTTTTATTACAGAACATTAATTTGGACTTTATTCTCGAGGTCTTACAAAAAATACTATAATTTTGATGTAAAATCCATTTTAATAAATTAAAAAAATTAAACCTAGGAAGAAAGCTTCACGATGTAAATGACGAATCGTTTAATATTTTTTGACAAAAGTGTTTTTATTTTAAAAGATCCATCGAGTTCTGTACTCAACTAAAGCAAATAATTATTTATTGCATCGTTAAGGACAGTCTTAATAAATTAACTGTAAATAACAATTGTATAAAAAAGGATTAAAACAAAATGTAGTCATGGTTCATTTTTGCTCAAACTTGAAACAGGCAGACCTCGAAATAAATCTCTTTCCACAAAATTTTTACTACCACAAGCTAGAACCATATTTCACATTTTAACACTTTGTATAAGCGCATACGTTGGCATTTATGTCAGTGATAATCCTGCCAGTAGACTTTAACCTGTTTCTGTTGTTAACAATTTTATTGAACAAGATAATAAAAACTCTACAAAATTATAGCTATACTCAGATAGCTATCTATAATCTGCTAAACCACCTGAGAATTGTGTAATAATAACTGTCGGAAACTATATTGCTTTATTTAAAAAGCGATTAGGCACAAGTTGCACTAACACGTCAAGTACTCCATGCTATTATTGAACAGTAGAGTTGCTACAACTATTTGGTATTTGGCATAATCAGCCACGTTTTAATGAATACCTAAAATTTATTTGCAAATTATTTTCTATTTTGATCCAAAATTAAATACATAGATGTCTTAATCAGTAATTTCATATATAATACAGTATTCTTGTTAACACTAATAAACTATTTAACAATATAATAAAAATATGGAAATGGTAGGTTATAATTAGAATTATTATTATTTCTGAA
This sequence comes from Druceiella hillmani, assembly GCA_039881145.1. Lineage (NCBI taxonomy): Eukaryota > Metazoa > Arthropoda > Insecta > Lepidoptera > Hepialidae > Druceiella > Druceiella hillmani. The sequence goes on along the minus strand of JAYKKI010000001.1, from coordinate 85,916,125 downwards.
TTACAAGGAAGTCTCTTTCATTTCTCCTTTTAAGATGTCAGTTTCAGAAAATAGTTTTTTTCGAATAAGTATTGCTTCCAGATGCGGATAAACAATTTACTGCAGAATTGTCAAGATATTTTGACAACAGTAGTCCAAACAGCAGTCTAGTTGGTGTCCTGCAAGCAATTGGATTTTCATTTCTTTTTATATGTGCATGAAATGAACTTCAAATTGTATGTATATAAATTAATTATCTGCTTTCGTTGTTATATGTATCTATTTCACTTACTATTTAACTCTCCACAGTTCATTGGTCATCTTTCAGAAAAGGAAAAGTGCTTGTATTTTCTTCACTGATTATTTCACAGTATGATGAGGTATTCGAGTAACACATACTGACAGAAATATCAGTACAAAAAATAATATTCCACAAGTGAATCAAAGTATAAACTCGACTAGCAAGTATGCCGTTCCGAAGAATCTGGCCAGAAATGAGAAAAAAAGAAAATGAAAAAATTATTTGAGAAGAAGTGAACTGCAGACTCTCGAAATATATATCATGTCTGCCCACATTTACTTAAAACTGATATTGGCATCTTTTTCTCTCCAACTGTGTGGCACACCAAGTATGTTGTTCTCTATGCGGTATGTTGTTCTCTAGAATTGAACGGATAATTCAAATTAGACAAATGAAAAATCATTAAAGTCATCTTAACTTTCCGGGTGTCTTTACACAGATGACGTCATGATACATGTGAAATGGCGTCAGAGAGTCGCCACTTTGTTCAAAGTAAAAAAATTTAAAAATGCCAAATGCAAATGTCTCAATGTCCAATGCAAATGTCTTGATAAGAAGATATTAAAAAATCTGTGATAAGTTGTATGAATCAACACAATATTTAATTTAATAAAATTTTTCAAAAATTCAAGTAGTTTCATTGCTTAAAAATTGTTTTGGATCATTCTGTTATCTTTGAATTGATATTCTTAACTAAACCTTCAATTTCTAGTTAGTAATCCGCAATAAATCTCAAGCAAATCAAGAAAAAAAGTTCGACCAATGTCCTTAGATACAACTGAAAGCGCTGTATTGAAAATATTGAAAAGGGCAAAAATTTTAATATGTAAATCAATACCTTCTTTTTAATAATATCATTATTTAATATCGTTTAAATTGGTTTAAATACGTGGAGATAAATGAAAAGGGACAGAATCGATGGATGAAAGGGACACTCGGTCCGTCAGCATTACATCTTTTATATATGGTGAAAGACTGACGGACTGGTATATTAAAAGATCCTCACAAACCTCATCGTATTAAAGACCCAGAGATATTTCACATATATTTATTATTGACCTTTAAACGCCTGGGATTAAAACACACTTTATAAATAATTATTGGAAATAAGATCATTTTGTAAGGAAAATAATAACCGAAACTCTATGAAGAATTTCATGTTAATAAGGAATGCGAGAGGGATGTGCCTCAACTTTTGCTTCGTCGCTAAATATATATATATATATATATATATATATATATATATATATATATATATATATTAATACAGCACTCTTACTTGACGTTCTTAATTCGAACAAAGATAGATGGATGCATCCTGTCTCCGATAAAAACTTGTTCCATTACCTCGCGTTTATTTAACTAAGAGGCTCCACACTACACGCAGGATATATTTAAACATTATACAATGTAAAAATTCTCATCTCAAAGCACCGAGCCTCCTTTCTATTTTCATCCTTTTACAGTCTATTTACGGCTCTATTTAGACTCGACAGGTTCAACTGCTGGCTTAACTTATGTTTTATTTTGTTTTTGTAAGATTATATATCCAGTCGAGTAGAGTTTGAGAGTAGACCGGTGCCAGGTTATTAATGTTAGCTGCCTCTAAGCATGCAATGCGTCGGAGAATGTTTCTCTATTAACAATTTTAAAATAACATCAGAATAAAATATTGAACACATTGCTATAAAAAGTCGGTTTAATTTTAATAAGTTGTTTATATCTGGTATATTTTAATTCGTTTAAATAATTTTGATACAATGCAAGTGGTGTGAAGTTATTTAACTTTATAATCGCGCTTAATAGTTAAATCGTCGGTGACCATGTTTATATGTATACGCAATCACCATTTGTGTCAATCATCATCAAATATGCAATTGATAGGAAGTGTTATCAATAATAATTGCCAATAACGCGCACTGGAAATTTTTAGTGACCCGACTTTGACACAAATGATTCTCGTTATTGAGCATTTAAATTTTTTCTACGCCAGAAACATTCACATACGCCATTGGAAATAGAACCTCTAACAGTTTGCTAAAAGTTTATTTTAAGCACCCATGAGTCCAAGATTTTATGAGCTAAATTTCAAATTTTAATTTATGAGCTAAATATGTAAAAAAAAATTAAAACCAATAGACGCACCTAGTTTCAGTTGAACATTGGGTATACGTTTATGGATATATTTCGAAGTGCGTGTAACTATTTCTAAGTGGTAAAATTCGGTATAACTATAGCCTATATTATGAAAATAAATAAAGAATATTTTCCCCGGAAAAACCAAATAAAATTTTAAATAATATCTCACAAACTTTAGTAGAAAAATATTTCGTATAAAGAGTTGTTTTAAATTAAAAAAAGATTTCTGTAAATAAATGTGATAGTACCATAAAAGTGTTCCCTATAAAACTTAGAATTATTTATAACAATAAAATATACAATTATATTAACAATAAAATATACAATTATATTTATAACAATAAAATATACAATATATGTTACACAAATTTGAAAAATAAACTTTGTTCTTTCAACGCATTTGTATTGTTTTTTTACGTCCAACGGAAGGATTTTTCTTTTAAATCTTTTGACTTTCAAGTTTAAACGTCCAAAAATTAAAGAAAATTTTAAAACAAGTGTTACTTCGAAACTTAGTAAAATAATGTTAAGCTTAGCCGGCTGATGTTAAGATTTATTATATTACTAAATTTAATCTTCCATACTTTCATAAATACATACGTCTTTCATAAAAACCAAAGAAAAGCAGCCGTGATGAGGTTTGATCTTGGTTTAGATATTCGGTACAAATTTTAATTGATTACATACTATTATGAAATTAAACATCTTAATTATAATGTAAGTAGTACGACTGTCTTGCAAAATATTAAGAGAGGAGCTAGCTTTGGTCGGAACACCTACGAGCCCGGGACCTAGATAATAACAGAACACATTACCATTTTACTTTGTATAAAAAAAACAAATTTAAGACTAAAAAAGGATAAGAACGTTCCTTAATGAAAAAAGAGGTTTAATATCATGTATGTATAGAAAAAGTTCATACAATAAAAACATTGAGATGACAAAAAGCAATTCCCCAATAAATGTGAAATTTCTGAAATCACAAAAGGAATCCACAGCAAGAATGATAGAATCCTCATAGTACTGAGACTTTTTTCTAAGCAGCAAACTTTTCAACGACAATGAAAAAGAATAGCAACAATTACTCTTTAAAGAAAAATACAAGCTTAAGTAAAGACAACCACAACTATAGTTTAGAAACAATAGAGTGATATTTTCAAACACCAGACTAATAAATTAGGTAAGCAGCTTACCAAAGTTCTTAATTCACAATCTAAACGACGATAAGCCTCAAATCATATAAAAACCAATAAATGCAGAACAAACAAAACTTCAAATGACCTTTAGAAAATTTTAATGTAGTAAAAAAATAATATAACAAATATAACAAAAAACTTCACCATTAGGTATAAACTAAAGTATCCAAACATATGGAGGAAATAAATAACGATAAAAGTCCCTAAACAAGGAGATAAGATTCCCGAAGTCTTCACATTAGAGCTGGTTTTATCAAAGTTTCTGTAGGTAGTTCAAGCAAAACTTCAAATGAACTCTAGAAATTTTTAATATAATCCAAAAACCTCACGATTAGGTATAAACTGAAGTATCCAAACATATGGAGGAAATAAAGAACGATAAAAGTCTCGAAACAAGGAGATAACATTCCCGAAACCTTCACATTAGAGCTAGTTCTAACAAAGTAAAAACAGAGTTTTTATTGGTAGTTCTAGCAAAACTTCAAATGACCTCTAGAGATTTATAATATAATCTGAAAAACTTCACGATTAGGTATAAACTAAAGTATCCAAACATATGGAGGAAATAAATAACGATAAAAGTCCCGAAACAAGGATATAAGATTCCCGAAATCTTCACATTAGAGCTGGTTATTGTTTTTTTTAACAATACTGAAAGATACACAGAGCTGGAGTTAATTTGATGTGATCTGAATACAGAAAAACCTGTCAAGTAAGAGTACAACTGGAATTTGGTTACTTATAAATATCTAAGGGCTTATAGAATTTGTATTAAACTATTTTCAAATATTAATTTTTCACAATGTAAATATAAAAAATATAGTTTCTCACCATGTAAATATTTATTGTAAATATTTCTCACCATGTAATATCACTATGTCTTTCACGGACGTAATAAATATACATTTTAAAATACAAAGTTATTCTGGAAATTGATTTAAGCCACTTATATGGAGTTTCTATGAACTAATGTCCTAAGTTGGTCGACTATTATTCCTAAACTAGTATAACCTACTTAGCTGTCCTAATTTTCCTGTTTTTTCATCATATATTATATTGTTGTGAATACTTTTCAGACATTCAAAAATATCTATTTAGCTCGTAAGAGTCAGGATACGTAACTCTAACATAAACTTAATATTTCCTAAACGGATTCCTCCATCCAAAAAGTGCTCATGACATACCTCCAATATTATTGAAACATCTATTCAACTATACCCTACATAAAGGGGTATGCGAAAAAAAATCACCCAATTTTACGTATAGGGAAAGTAGCCTAAAAAGCCTTTTTAAGATTTTATTTCAATTTCATAGTACTCACAGTCTGCGATTAAAACGACTGTGGACATGGTGAAACTAATTTGGCCAAGGAACTCTAAAAATGGAAACAAGAACCATATGAAAAATTACCTTCCTATCAGTACGTATAAGTTTTTTGATTCGTATTTATAAACAAGAATCAGTCCATATATAGATAAATAGCAAGCTTTTGGCAACGTAATAGCTATACGGATCATGTTCACGTCTTAAACCAAGTCATAATGGCTTTATTTCATTCTAAAATATACAAAAAGCGACGATCTAGGTACCGACCTAGATCGATATAGGTACCGACCTAGATCTATTTTGGTCTTAATTATGCTTTGATTGTAGACATCTACCGATACTAAACGATGTCTACAATCAAAGCATAATTAAGACCAAAATAGATTACACCGGAAAACTTACAAAAATAAACAGAGATTAACAAATAGACTTTGTGTCATAATTTGTCCTGACTAACTGATAGATAACATCATTTCTAATCTTGGCCCAGGGGGATACAAAGTATATTGTTTCTTTAGTCATCATGACAATTACACATATAAAAAAAATATATATTATATGCTTTAATTCCATTTTTTGGTATATATACATATACACACACATATATATATATATATATATATATATATATATATATATATTATATATATATATATATATATATATATATATATATATATATTTATATATAATTTATTTCAAGCTGATATACATTACGAGAAACCACTTTGAAGATCATAATTTAGTCTACTGTAAAACTGAGTATCAATTTAGCCCCAGCCGACTTTTGTTTGTTGCTGTTGAAAAAAACATTTTTAAGCCTAAATATTTTGGTCCCAAATTTTAGCTCGTGGACAGTCCAAACTTGTTCAGCAGTTGTCGACAAGTCGATGAACTAGTAAATAATATCACCGAAGTAAAACCCAATTAATACAAAAACATCAATACTTCCTTTAACAATGTGTTAATATACTATTAAACGATAGTATATATAGTCAAACCTTTGCGTTTCAGCAATGACTTAAATTGTATACAAATAAGAAAAAAATAAAGCATTTATTTCTATTCATCGTAATACAACACATTTTGTGGCAGTTTTGAATAAGTGGTTGAGCTGTTACCGTAGTACTTAAATAATTCCAGCAAAATTTCCCATAGACAGTCGTATTACAAAATAAAGACGACCCCCATAACATTCTCGACGACCACATTCCTTACTTCCAGTTCTAACTCATAAATATGCGCGGCCTCATTTAATACCTTAATTGGAAATATGCGTTATACTTTCCATAATTCACACTTTTTTCCTTCTGAGATATATATCTCAGAAGGAAAAAGTCCTGAATCCCTAATCCTATCAGAACAAAGAGAATGACGAACAGTAACTACATATTTTTGTTAAAATGAAAGCTAAAAATTATTATTCCCATAAAACAGTTTATTAATTTTTTTCAGATATCAAATGAAATATGGAATGAAGATATAAAAAACTGGCGATCTATTGATTTACGTATTGCCGAAATGTATTGTAAATATGTAAATCTCTCCCATTGGTCATTTCTTCAATTATCTTCACTTACGAGTAGATGTTATCGAATGTGCTTACTAGAATACAGTTAGATAGACCGTATTAGTCGTAAATAAAGCAGTGGTATAATAGCCCATAATGAATTTATGAGAAGCAGATGGTCAATATGATTATGCTCGTTACGACTTCTATGTACTAAATTTTATTCTTATGACGTCAGTTCAGGATTTATCTACTTACGTTAGGTTTAACTCTTGATTATGCTTACAGCAGTTACTTTTAACTTTTCGGCTGGTTTACCACAATTTTTACTTTAAGCTCTTATACGATCTTGTATATATACGTATATTGGAAGGTTTATTTTAGTTTCACAGGCATAGTTATATTTTTTCGTTATTAAAGCCTTACCAAACTACTAGTTAAATACCAAGGGTTTAATTTCTAAAAGCCCTAAAACCTCCTCATAATTTTTGACAAGAGAAAACAAAGCAAATAATGAATGTTAAATGAATTCCTTTTCATTTCATACCGCCTTTATACATTTTTGTTAAGTTTGCTTTTTTAGACTGGATCTAATTTTATTAAAATTGCTATAGATTATTTATAGTGTTTTCTTAATGATTATACGGATATTTTTCCCTCGAAAGAAGCGGATAGCTTCAAACCAGCGGCATGGACACCCTATTAGAATAAACACTAAATATTAATATGGATATTAGCCTCCCACAGTTACTTTCTCAGGATCATCATTTCCGACAAAATTTCGTTCTCATAAAAAAGTTGCGGATAAGTTTCCAAATGATTTCATTTTTTTTTTAATTTCATCATAATAAAAAGTAAAAGAAGGAAGCCTCCTTTCACTTTATGAAATTAACGGACGTTAGTTTTTATATCATCTCATTAATTTTTTATAACCTTTTATTTTATATTCATACTCCGTCGGATATTTCGCAATTATGACCCAGTATTTCGCAACGTTCTTCTGCCGCGCGCGCTCTCGTGTTTTTCGATTCTGAAATACACCTATATCGAATTTACATTTTTTTTCTTCACAGTCACTACCTTCCAGAATACGATTATATGGTTTTTGATTGGATCACGTCTAATACCTTAATATAAGTCTTGTTGTCTTTATTGTACTGTCGACTCATTCGTAATATTGGTCTATATTTTTAATGTATAACCAAATAATCCACAATGTTTATATACAATGTAAATTAACGAAGACTTCAAGAAATAAATAAACGTCAGTAAATAATAGTTCTATTTTAATTATTTAATTATATTGACGTAAATATTGACGTAAACGCAACTCATTATGAGTTGCGTTACGTCAAAACGTAGTTTCAAGTGAAATAGATAAACATTTAGAATTAATTAGCAAAAGAACTAGGAACAAATCAATTAATTTTTAACTAAAGTAGCGTATACTATTTATATAGAAAGTTTAGAAAACCAAGAAATTTAATACTTCGTCAATTCAATTTTATATTATTAAAACATTACATTTAAATTCATTGTGTTATAATCCTTTTAAAGTTTATTTTGAAATTAATTTTAAATACGATAAAAAAGTGAATGTCTGTAAAAATGATAAATAACAGACTCTGTAAAAATTGTTGGATAAGATCAATAATTTATCAAAAGAGGGTTTTGTCAAGAAGTATGGATGATATCAATGAGAGGAACAAACGACCACATAATATGATTTTCTCTAGATATAATGTTATAATGACGAAAAAGGTAGAAAATACCCATGCAGCTCAATTATGGCTTTGTTTCTGGCATATAAAATACTAAAAGTTTCAAGTGTTTCGAACAAGTGTACAGAAATAAAAGAAAAAAATCATTTGATCAGGATGTTAACAAAGTTGCACGTTTACGAACATCCATAGTACCACTATTTGAGCACATGTTGTCTTTAAAACATGTGCAAAGAGATGATGAATGTCGACGAAAGTATTCCACCGACTACCACTAACGTTTGTTTACATAGATTACTTTACTTTGAAGTAGTCAAGAAAGTATCCTACAAGACATTCATACGGGACTATAGGTGTCCCGTATGAGAGGAAACATTAATTATAACATTCTATACTATCGCCGAACTATTTTTCGGACAAATTAGTTTCTTATGTAGTCTCCACTGTGCTTAATAATATCGGTCTCAAGAAAAATAATAAAGGATTTTAATTTCAAAATGCCCTGATAATAATATTTATATTGTGAAAAAAATAGTGCTTTTTTTGAATTAGCATTAAAAAAAAATAAAAAAGCGTTAGCTATGACTATTTTCAAAGGTTGAATAATTAAAATTAAACCGCATAATAAAATACAAAAAAGATAGTAGAAACTATAAAAAAGACAGTTACGTTTTTTATCAAAGCGTTATCAAACCTCAGGCTTTATAAACATAATGATTTAATCATTTTAAAAATGCGTGTTCATTAGCAATTTTCATCGGAGTTGAAGGGGATTAAATCCAACCATGTTCATTTTACAATCTTAAGGAAAAAATGAGGATAGGACCCATATATTTTTTTAAAACAAAAAGCTATTAAACTTGTTTAATACTTTCTACAATATTAGTATGTAAGTTGCTTCATGCGCATACCAGATGGCTGCATTGCTTTCAAGAATACTACAGACTAATGAATTAAACAAATTCACAATACACCCACTGTCATGGAAATCGTGAAATTATCTCATGACAGATCCTAGCACCCAGTAAACCTTCTGACAAGTCTCAATAATATGTCGTGAAATATTATATGGCTTTCTATAATCACACCGAGATACCGCATTGATGATATCCTTCCGAGCGCCGTGTCATTTAACTCATAATTATTCATAAAGGGTACAAGTAGACTAGTATCAATGTGTATTTGTTCGTATTGTATGAAGTATACGTCATTAATGTGCATTTGTTCAAATTAAATTGTAACTTGTTGTTCGCTACTCAATACTCAACAGTGCATAATCAGATTGCTTTTCTACCACGAGAATAGTTTCAAATCGTCAGCAAACAGAAAGTAACGAGCTGTGCTGACAACTAAGAGCAAATTATAATTAATCATAACGAGAAAGAAAGAGAGCCTAAATTATTACCTTGGCTGATTCCAGATTGAGTAATTTAAGACTATGACTTGAAATTTCCAAGCACGTATTGCATTCGTATTGCATTCAAGCTCGGAAAATATTGGCGTCAAATTTTACTAGAGAAATTTTCCTCCCTACCAACATAATCCATAAAAATAATTAGATTAGTGACAAATTATACTGGCAGTCCGTCAGCTGGCACTAAGCCTGAGCTTAGATAGAGATTAGCAATTGTATATAATACTAATACTGGCCTATTTTTTATATCAGACCTGGAACCAAATTTGGAAAGAATAATCCGTCGGGAAATAAGGAATGGATAAATTTCCTAACTTAGGAAATATTTATTGCAAATCTAATCGGTTTAACGAAAATGTCGGAGCAGGCCTTGATTGAGTAAGAAGGTAGGTTATTATTAGGACCGAGGGCCCAGTTTGGCTGGAGCTGTTTCACTAGTGACCCGTGTTGCTTATGCAAGGTCGAGTATTGGTTCATTGTGCTAAGATACTGATTTAAAATATTGCACAAAAGGATTGGCCGCAGCCTCACCCGAGTACGTAATAACATCGCCCATTATAGTTACAGGAAGGTGTCTGCGTGCTTGCATCTTAAGGATCTGCGTCCAAAATATTTTCGAGTCAGACTTAATATTGACTTCCACATTTCGTACGTATGCCTTATGCAACGCTCTCATATCACGTGTAGTCTGCGTTTGTCCAAACTAAACATGTGAAGATTACAGTGTAAACCAAACTTGTATAACGTTTATGATAAAACGATTTGGTATAAGTGACGGGGATAAGTTCAGCGTTAAACAAAGTCGGATTATGATACCGCTTGTTTATAACTAAATTATAAAATACATCAACAGCTTTATCAGAGTCTTTAATTTTATAAAGATTATCTCATGTTAAACTGCTGAGATTTGCATATAATTTTAAAAAGTCGCCCTACGACAATCCCCCTCGTTACGGCAGTCGCCTGATGCTTCGGACCCGTTTCGTGAAATGAGTAAAAGGCAATGGGACATGAAACACTTAAAATAATTCACGATAGATTGGGATGCACTACATAAACTAAAATCACCAAGAACTACAACATTTTAATTTAGAAGAAAGAAATATTTTGAATTAAATTAAAAATAGACATTTAATATGAACTACAAACATTAGGTGGAATGTACGAAACAGATAATAGCACAAAACGAACGGAGAGGTACAGAAACAAAGATACACTGAGACGAGACACTTATTCAGACATAAAGGTTTAAGCATATAGTACTTTTATTAAACGTTTAAAAATATTAATACTCTTTTTTCATCTTGCAAATACTTATATCTTTCACATTTGCCATTTTTTTAAAATTCATCTTTCGCTTCTCGCTCGACTCACTCGAACTTGTAACTGAACAGAAGCATGATCTAAAAAATCTATCAACAAGTAAGCCACCTTAATGGATGAAAGTAACAGTTACTGTAGTTGGATAAAGGTTACTAGAAATTTTGGAATTATCCAGGGAAATAATTTCTACTAAATATAAATCTTGCTCGATTGATTGAAGCGTCTTTTGTCAAAATGTTTCAAGGAAAAACTGGCAGCTATTTCAGAGCCGATTAAAATTGAAACAAGTCTGTTGAAAACGTCGTTATGTTTTCATAAAATTCATTATTATTCAATTATATATATATCAATTAAATTTCATTAAAATTCATCATCGTATTGCACTGTTTTACAGTATTCTTCCAACAAAGAAACTTAAGCGGCCGGAGACAGAATGTTATTACTGACATATATGTACGAGTACATACTTAGGGTACGATAAGATGTCCATCATGATAAGGTATTCTATATTGTTTATTGATAATAGAGTCCAACTATCTTTACAAAAGATGTTTTTTCTACTTACACTCTGCAAATATTTATCGAAATTATATTAAACTTGAACTTTACCTCGGCCTGTTGCTTGTCGGCGGTTTCACGTACGTCTATGAGAAAACTCTCTAAAAGTCACAATTATTTACTAAATCTTTTCATTTATCCCCGGCTGTTCTTAGAATAAAACCGAGTGAACATAATTGCCAGCCTCTGACCCAATTATTTAATAATTATGAGAAGAATTGTTAGCAATAATACAAAAAATAATTTAATTCTATTGTTGCTTTTCATTATTGACCATCAACGCACTGACTGGCTGTTTGTAATTATACGAAGAATTGTTAACAATTATACAAAAAATTATTTAATTCTTATTGTTGCTTTTCATTATTGACCATTAATTACTTTATTGTATTTGTTACAATTTAATCGTCGTTAATATTGTATTTACTGAAATGTTATTATTTAACTGCCCTTTACTTTATACTACTTTTGTAAGATTTAATGATTAAAACGATGATTATTTTTTATTCATTACTCTTTATTTTTTAATTCCATTCCTTTGTTTTTATCTCGCCTCATCCTCTCTGCCGGAAGAGAATTTTTGCATTCTTTGTTCATAGTGAAGTGACCTATTTATTACATAGATAATAGATTATTTTCTTGATAAATTATTTACACAAGACATTCCCATTCTAAACTCTAAAAGTATAATTAACAAAACAAAATTATATTAAAAATACATTAAGATGAAATTGAATAATATAATCAACAATAGCCATTTTATCTAAAAGCGTTTGCTCAATCAGTTTGCTAAACTCTTAAAATTGAAACTGATTTAAGAATGTACTTATATTGAGATGGTTACTATAAAGTCGATGTATATGTGACATTTTCACTGACTTAGAAATTAATATGATATTTTCAATTTAATATTATTTTCAGATAATAACTTCTCCCTTTTTTTATTGTGACGCATATCCATGCTGTAAATGAAAATATCACGTATGAGAGAATCTTTCATACTACTTAACTCACACATTCAAGCTAAGATCTTTATTAATTTCGTTATCAAGCCAAACAAGGAATCTGCCTTTTGATGTTGATTGAAAAATGTTGCTTCTCAATGTCAATGAGGTTTTCCTTTAGTATTAAATAATTGGCAAATTCCCGAATTACAGTATTCTGTTATATTTCTTCTTTTCCTCTGTGAATGAGTTAAATAGGTCTAAGTACTCTTTACCTATTAAATGCAGAAGAAAAGCAGTATTCCTTTTATCATATTCTTTGTAATTTTTCGAGGTTTGTATTGGATCCGAATTGTCTAAATCTATTACCTTTATTATTTATATCTGTTTATCCACCTTGATAATTTGCTTTGAATTTTCACCTTACTTTTCATATGTGACAAAGGTAAACACTTTGCTTATTAGAATCCAATATATTGACGAATTAATTAATATTTTACCGCTGCCATCCTGTTTATTTAGTAAAATTAAATTATTAAAAGATCGATCGTTTTTTTATATATTACCATTTATTTGTTAACACCATGTCCTTTATGTATATCTCGACTTGCCCAATCTGCCGAAGAGCGTCTACATGTCATTTGTTCATAGACGAATGATGCTTTTCTTTATAAATCATTAATACATAACGAACGTCACGAAAATTAACAGTTATTTCGATTTTCAATGCTGGCGATATGTAACAACTGTTCGAAGAGTAGGAATTTGAGTTGAGAGTAAATAAGAGAAAGGGATTGGAAGAAAGAGGCGGAGGGGTGGAATCGAGAGTAAATTCAGGTGTTGCGATAAGAGTTAATGATCTCAAATCGTTTGACAGAAACAATTTGTCATGAACTAAAAAAATCTTCTTATTAATAAAACCTTTATTTATGACAGCTGACTGTCAGGGACACTTAAATTATTTTTATCCCATGTCGGCCTACAGCCTAAGTCACAATTTTTTATTATTTATTTTTGTTACTATTAGATAAGCCTGTGCGTTTTACGAATGATAAATTTGTAAAAATGTACGTTTTATTTTTATAACTACAAAAAACTTCACGAACTTAAGTTCATTTATTATACATTATATTCGGGTGTAATTCTGACTAAATGGAACTCTTTGATGTTGCGATAAGATCGTTATCCAGCCAATACAAGAAGATGTTGGGCGCGAAGATTGAAAACCACTAAAGAAAACATGATATAAATACTTAATAATAAAGTATTAAGAGTCGAAATATTAATTTTCAAAATGGAGACATCTCTTCTTTGTTGCAAAGAGCGAAAACTATGTTCAAAAGAAAATCTAATGGAGGGAATGAGAATGGGAAATAAGATTTTTCATATCTATCATCTTCTTTGCGCTGATGAAGTCCACAGCAGGTAAACTGATGATGCACATTAAAAATTATTAAATTTATGCAACATGAAACTAAATAGGACTTTTCTAAATTATTTTTGCTCCATCCAACACATAGTCACAAAATTTAAGCCACGATTCAAATCTGAAGCTCACATTAATGAACTTACCGATTATAATAAACTTTAATTTTATTTCATTATAATAAACTGTTATTCAATCAAATAGGAATAGTAAAAACGAAAAAAATTACTTGTTTTTTCATAATTTTTTGTACCATTATTTACTTTCTAGTTTTCTAGTAGTTTTATGAAAATTATCACAAACATAATTCTAATTTCATCAATGATTCTGACATTTTCTAAAAAATGTCCTTGATATGTTTTATAAGGGTATAATAATAAAGAAAATAATATGACTCCCTCTTGTTCATTTCCAACTATCTCCGGAAAAGGCGGATGTAACATATTGTTACCATTGACTTCACTTAGCCCTGATGGAAATTGTATTTGTTTCTCATTATATACACAATCAGAAGTGCCTTTAGCGGCATATTCACGGAGAATAGCAGCGACGTATTCGTATTTATATGACGTCAGTATAGTATTCTTTGTGTATTCAATGCTTCTTTAAGTTAACTATAGATATAAATTTTAATACAAACTTTTTTCGTTTAAGTGATACTATTCAGTGAATAAAATTTGTCATATCTGTCCGTTCGCCATTCCATCTTGAAGAAGAACGTTCTTGACCTGATTGACCTTAACGATTCTGAAAAATAAACACAAAATGAGCGCTTAACTTGATATGGTCGAATATATTTATTCAATAGATATAAACAGTCTTAAATGTAATCTTAGATATTAATTTAGATCTGATTTCATTTCTTGTGTAATAACACTGACCTTAGTTGTATTATTATTACATCATACAAATCTCAGATCTTTCGTTAAATTTTCTGCACTCTATTTATTATATACATACATACATTTTTATATATATACATATATATATATATATATATATATATATATACATATCATTATATAAATAGGCGAAGGCAAAACAGTTAAGTACCATTTTCTTCTCTGTTTGCCGACCGATTTTCTTTTTTCTTTTTTGTTTGGTATCTATTGACAAGCTTTAGGGTTATCAATAAAAATTTTTGGAAAATTCGTATGTGTTTTCCTCAAATATTCAATAATGCATTTTAACCACTTGGCGAACAATAGTACAAATAAATATATTTATGTTGTTAAAGTCGATTAAAATGAACAAAACTTAACATCAAAACCATAACACCAAAAATACTTTAAATACAATAAAAAAAACATCGTCAGTGCAATATCAACCACAAGGAATAGACAGGCAGATAAAAGGGAGCGAGCATCACATAACAATTAGAGAAATCATAAATTTGAAAAACCAATACTAACTGAAGTCCAACAATAAGACGTATTTTCAAAAAAATTATAATGAAATTTATGGGACAATGTTGTAGACTTAGTCCCTAAAAATATTCAATTAATCTGTTCATCACAAATTGTTCCCTTTGCCAAGCATTCCATATCTTATACAGGTCATCACTGTCTATTGATTTCAATAATTAGAAATATTGTAATAAGGTTGTGATTGCTTTAAAGACGTATGGAAAATAAGAAATATAATTTAGGTTAGCGGCACTAACAAATTAATGTTGCCAAAATTGTTTGTTATGATACGGTAAGTCTAGTCATAATATTGATGAAGAAAATTAATACTCTTACCTAATCTTAAACAGCTCTGAATTTCCTAACTTCTCTCTCAAATCTGATATCGCTGTTAGTGAAATAAATCAAGAAATTGCTGTATTAAATCATTATCAATAATAAAAGACGATTAAGGAAATGACAATTGACTGACTATAAGAGAAATACGTCTTACACCGTATACTGTTTTTTTTTCTTTTACATAAAGAAAGTTTTGCAATTTACACGAATCATAGTTACCCTGCTAATAAGAAATATTTATCATAGTTCTAAATAATCTAAGTGACGTTATTATGTTCTTAATGACTCAAAGGAGGTGTGGCAACACGTTTTGTTAGTGTAACAGTGTTAACTGATTATTGACTCTCTAAGTTAGATGAATGCGGTAGTTTCATAATTAAGGCTTAAAGTTCGCAGCTCTGAGTATTTATGTAAATAGATAAGGTATTTGTATAAATAAACACAAATTACTAACGAGATTTGATAATCCCAATAAAGGTAATTAAATAAATATGGTACCTGTACGGTGCGAAAGATTAACTTAATCCTATACATGACAATCATTCTAAGTGTATTATAGGATATTAACAGAAGGACGTACTAATAACTTTTGCGTAGTTATCTCTTTATTTTATGGTATTCATATTTTATAAAAGAACTACTATAGAACAGTCTGATTGAAATGTAAAGGTTGTATTAATGGAGATTTTATTATACTTCCGTGTGTATAAAACTGAACAGTATTTAGAGCAACAGAGAAATCTCTCGAACAACAGTTCAACAACTTCAATTCGAATATCTGTAATAATAATTATTACATCAATTACGATTAATAATGATTATTACATGATATTGATTAGTACATCGATTACTCCATAGTACATCTAGACATTCATGAAGAATATAATAAAAGAAGTCTTCGTAAATTATACCGACAGTTAGACTGCTTTAAACCCCGCGGTATGATTGTAAAGCAAATTCTGTCAGCAGACCTAGACTATATTTGACCATAGCACGTCAGTAAATATACAATTTTTTGAAAGTTATAACTTCGAGTCAAAAATTGTAATTAAGCACTGTATTGATAAAAATAGTAATTGTTAAAAATAAACTGTTATTCAAATCACAAAACCAATGAATTCATAGCCAAAACTAAGGTAGAGGGTAAAGACGTATATACAGTTTAAAATGAAACTGCTAGTCTTGTCGCCCGAAATATTAAAACCTTGAAAAACAAATTGAAAACACTTGGGGAATACACAATAACGGTAGACCACAACAAGGATGGCATGATTGTATCAAAGGGAGAGCAGATTAAATTGGTATCACAAAAAATACTTGGAAAGCTACGAAACAGGGACCTATATTTAACGGATAAAAATGGCTAGGTAGAAGAAATAACATTTTCTAGCCTAGAATTAAACATTGACACTTGGTCTTGTTACAAAATCAACAATAATTCGTGTGCTAGATAATTAATAAAAAGATTCATGGACTTACACTAGCTCTCTATTATTGTTGCAACGCTCATGACAAATGATAAAATCATCTGTGTTACGTTTTATTGATGGTTATTAAATTTGGATGGATATATATTTGTTAATTTTGTAGAAATACATTATCCACAATAAATGAAACTAAGTGATTTAGTATTATTTCTACTTTATTTAAATTCTTTACCACGACTTATATTTCGTTGTATGGCAACATCTTCAGGCTTTGGTATTCTGTAAAAGTACTCTACTGTTTTATCCCTGACTATATGTCAGTGTAACTCTCAACAATATGTCTTGAGACAAATAAGCTAATAGTATCTGATGTGACACACACCCGTTGTCACATATTCTGTTTTGATAGTATGAATCGGTGATAATATAATGCTTTATATTCCCATCGATCTCGACCTGTTTGAATAGACTGCTTGTACAACTTGTGTAATATCCATAATGTGTGTACGCCCTGTCTCAAAGGTACGTGTGATGGAAGATCTATTTTGAGACATCCATTTAATTCTCAATCAATATTGATCAATGGTATTGTCAATATTAGTACGATACGTATGCAAATCTAATGGTCTCATTGATTTAACTTGCCTCATACTCTATTTTAAACTCGTATTCTCCGCCATACATACTAATTTAAACTGTACAAAAAAATGATGCGTGTCTGACGGATGATCTCAGTACTCAGGTAGCCTTGAACTCTTCAAACTGATATTGATTGTTCAAATTCAACTGTGGTGTATGTAAGTAAGAAAATTATCCTTTTTGTTCTCTCTTTTATAATGTCAAAAAATTGTCCTCGAAAACTTCTCGCACGTGTAAGCTGAGATATCTCTGTCGTATAACAGTTGAATAAGCCACAAATAATATACTTGCATATATTTGCAGCTTTTGTATATTGTTTTTTTTTACCATAAAATGTTATGTTAAAGGAATTGCTATGTTATTTGCAGCGCCCATATGCAATAGAAACTCTGTATGTATTTTAGTGATGTACTAACGAATTATGAATACTAGTGGTCGCCCAGTGGACGAAATTCAACCATAATTCATTAATATTTTAAATTTGAACATTATTGAAGATAATTTTCAAATTTAAGTCTATACTGATAGCATAACATTTTTTTAAATTTTATTCTATTACGTCAGCTAAGATCGTGTAAAAATAAGTCATTAGCGCGTGTTATTTGCCTTAATTTCTTGCATTAACTATGAAATTTAAAATTTAATTTGAGTAACAGTTGAAAAAAGATATATTAAAGATATCCCAAAATCAAATCGAGACATCCTACCTTTAACATTATTAAGCTTTCATCTCGGAGATCTTGACTGACTATAGCAGAACGCGTATGGTGAAATAACTATGTAGATTCGATCTCATACTTACCTTTTTATATATCACTTATTTACGATTAATTCATTAATAGCTTTATTAAAAGTCTGGCTATATGAATATATACTTGTAACATAAAAACGCTTTTAATAAACAAACTATAATCATTTGTCATATATATCCTGGAACATTTTTGTAAATTTCTTTACCGGGTAATATTTTTGTAAACGTATTGATGTATATATATGGTATAACATTTTCATTTGTTTAACTCAAAAATACATTTATGGTCCGCAACAAAAAACGGAACACGACAGGCAATTTGTAAGTGGGCAACAAAAAACGGATAAAAACAGGCAATCTGTAAAAATAGGCTTATCCTCATCATCCAATCTTTCAGATATTTCCGTATTGGCTACAATATTATAATATAGCTATAACATATTATAATATTGTAGCCAATACGGAAATATCTAAACACAATATTATAATATAGCTATAGTGGTTTGAAAGTTCAACTCAAAAACTTACCCAGCACACTTTGGCTCCCTTTATTAAAATCATTATTGCCCCTTACTGTCACATTCCAAAAAAACGTGGTATATCCTACATTTCTCTGGACATTATCGACGAGTTTCATATCAATTTCATGAGGTGTTTTTGCGCCAAACCCTAAAAAATAAATAAAACTTGCCCTTTATAGAATTAATACTATTTTTTATCAAATATAGCTCTTAGCAGTTTTTTCCTTCAAAAAAATACGCCATTAGGAAATTAATATAATTACAGTATTTAATGATATTATTTCAAAATAAATTGTTAAAAGAAAAATGCACGACATTTAAGACTTAGGAAAAGCCAGTGGAAATGGAGGCAAAATTGAAAGTCGCTATTTTATTTGACCTTATATTTTCTACATTATAAACAGAAGGATTGCCAGATTTTCTTCTTCACTGCAATGATAAACGGTGTAAAAGTGGAGTAAATATAGGATTTCATAATTAAAAAGGGACAAAAAAATGCAATAAAGGAAATTATGGTTTATTTTTAAATCAAACAGTAATTTGTTTGTTTTACTTAAGGCAACCTAATTATAATTATTGTGAATGTCTTTATTAAGATTGCATTTATCTCGTGAAAATTTTTGTACACTACAAATTCCTGAAATAAACTTAAAATATAACTACAAATACGTGATACCTTGCAATGTCAATTAGAAGTAATAAGGTAGAAAACGAAGTATAAATAAATACTACAAATTTAAATAAATACTACGGATGATGAAATTCATGTAAAGTTATCGACTATTTCTATACAAGATGATGAAATTCGTGTAAAGTTATTGACTATTTCTATACAAGATTATGAAATTCATGTAAAGTTATCGACTATTTCGGTTCCACTGCACGAGGTATCGCTCTGAAATGCAAAGTTGCGTTCAGTTTCCGTAATTCGTAGGAATTTTTTTGCATTTTAATGGTCACGTCTATATAACACATGTCGAGAAGTGCCTGCCTCGTCTAATGTGACATTTGCCTTAGAAACGTGTGGCCGATTCGATTCAAGCTGACGGAAAAAGTAAAGTGGAAATAAATCTGTTTATACGTCAAAACAATTTTTTATCAGTGCATGTGTATGTTTTGAATAGAGCGATCAATCTTCGATAATACAAATTTTGCTCCGTGCTACCGGCGTTCGTTTGCTATAAGCGTAGAATGTATGATGTAAGAGTTATTTGTTTCATGATCAGCTGGTACTAGTAGCGACGTATATAAAATATACATATATATATATATATATATATATATATATATATATATATATATATATATACTATTGAATGATGACTTTTATATAATTAATCAGTACTTTCTCTTACGCATTACTAAGAACTTTTCTGTAAATTATAAGTAAATTGCAAAGTAAATTTTAAACATTGTAAACATTCGCCTCTATTTAATATTTTATATA
The DNA here is from genome assembly GCA_039881145.1 of Druceiella hillmani. Classification (NCBI taxonomy): domain Eukaryota; kingdom Metazoa; phylum Arthropoda; class Insecta; order Lepidoptera; family Hepialidae; genus Druceiella; species Druceiella hillmani. Next base: position 85,895,758 of record JAYKKI010000001.1, on the reverse strand, counting down.
TACCGAGTATTGAAAGTCTTTTGGCACACAGTTTTATATCACTTTTAGTACCTCATTATAAAGTTCATCATGGGGTTACACTAAAAAAAAATGTCGAGTTGGGTATCCAATCTACTTCACGAAATTTAAGCTAATTTAAGCTACTAATTAACATTATACGCCTTAAACATTATACATTACGATCATATACATATAGTGACCTTAAAACTGTAACGGAAAAAAATATGGATGCAATTGGAATCAACAAGTTTTAATAAAAAATATTATGACTATAGGTGTATGAAATATGCTGTTAAAATATTATTTTATAATTGTTTTCAGACGACAGAATGTTTATTTTTTTTATTTGTCGACGGAAACTTTTATAGCTACATATTTTTGGTAATCCCTTATTCTCATGATGACGTGATTTCCAATACAATAACAAGTTTATAATTTTCGAAGCGCACCAAATATAAAACATTTTTAAAATGTTTGCCGAATGTGGTAATTTATTTGCCGATAAATAATACATTGAGTTTCTGACAGGAAAAGTTACGCGTGCAAGAAAAAATGACCTCATTTATATATAAATTTGTTTGTCTTATTAAACTTCTTAATAACTGAACTCCCACATCTCTACTCATGTTATATATATATATATATATATATATATATATATATATATATATATATATATATATATATATATTGTAATTATTTTTGAAGTAATTGAAACTTTCCGGAACTCCGCTATCGATCTATGTTCTCCGAGTTATCACCAAAAGCTGCTGCGGATTATTGCGGTTGAGTGCCTGTAACTGTTGGATGAACTAAAGATAGCCAATATTGTTGACTTTGTACGGTATCACCTGGTCAAATGAAAAATACCGACTAGAATGAAATAAAACCGCGATCTATATTGGAACGACGTGGCAGCAGATATGGAAAAAGCGGCGAATAAATATTATACCAAATAATCCAACAGTTCAGCAGAAAAATGAAACAGAATAACGACCACATGAAGAATACAGACGGAAATTTGCTAAGGTTATCCAACCAGTGCTTACAACGGTTGAATTGAATGAACTCCACCAAATGATGATCACATTTGTCAAGTGAAACTGGGTCGATTACGACTAGCGGGAAATATCAGGCGCCAAGAAATTTAAATGCACTGAAGAAGACATGGACTAGTCACATTTGCGAAAATCTCAAGAATAAACTTTTAACTATCGAAGAAGCTAAAACCGTCGCCAAACATCAATAATTATAGAAGATCGTTAACGATGCTCCGAACCGTACGCCACCCCAGCAACGTATTAGCTAAGGAACCGCATTCCTCGACTGGTCGTCAGCTAGGGACGAGAGAGAAAGGTATTGGCCAGAAATCTTCTACTCAGAAAAATCAAACGCTTACTTATGTGTTTACATAATCTTACGCAACTTCTTTCTGAAAAATTCATGTTTAAAAGCGATATGCTTTAAAAAAATTAGCTATACTATATAGGATAATTGTTCTTCTCTTGTTTAGAATAAATGAAAAAGCAACTTGACAGAATATTTCCACTTGATACATGTCTATACACTCAAATAAACTTCGAATGTAATTTTTGTTTTTGCTCTCAATAATTTTCGAAATTTCTCATTAAGTGAAAAACTGTCGGTTAAAAACTGTTCAAATATTTGCATTTTTTGTTAACTTTCTTGAACTCTATATACTTTCCATATATGTACATTTTCAAACACCTACAATAATTCAAAAGTAATTATATAATATATACTTTTTTAAAAAATCATTTTAACAAATTTTGTAGAAAAATATAAAAATATTTCATTGTTTTTTTATTCTTCACGTTTTGAATTTGACATGAATTTTAGTCTGTAGGACTAGTTGAATTTAAAACTATTTTTATTTTACAGTTATCAAACGATATCCAACTGTCAATTGAAAAATAAAAGAAAAAACATAACATTGTGCAGTAACACTAGACTTGTTGTATTGCAAATATATTGTGGTATAAGAAGATATTTTATTTTATTTTTTTGTCGCTCATTAAATATTTGTTTATATATAAGTACCTTTTAGTTGGGCTCCTACTTTTCAATATTAATAAAAAACGTAAAGGAAATACCGCAAATTATGTTTTTTATTAATAATATTCTTGTTAGCTTTTGATGCATTTTCTGCAGTGCACGCGACAAGCATATAAAATTCGTTTTTTCATCAAGCATAAACTGTCATGAGCCATATAAAGTGACAACCCTCACACCAAGTCATCAAGGGTTATAATTACGCTTGATTTGAAGCCGTTGTACCTCAATGTTAAAGGTAGTCGAATTGTGCCTAAAAGAACGCCGATTCGAACCCCGGTCACATAAGAAAAATATATTCTATCTTAGAATATTTCTAAGTATGTAGAACAATAAAACACAGAGTTAAAGTGCCAGTATAAATTATTATTAGTCTTAGGTTTCGCCTAAGATCAAGCCTCATCTAAATATTGTTAAGTATATTTTTCTACCTCCTGTTTAGGAATTGTTCTAGGGAGTGCTTTTCGTTGTTACCACTTATTATCTGTGTCATATCTTTATATCCACACACTATTCATGTGTAAATTGCAACAATGTACAAAGATAAGCTAAAAATATTGTTAACAACCATTTTCAAATACCAATTTTATTTTAATAAAAGGAATTGTAATAATTTCTATCACAATCACATAAATGATAATCATGTAAACCATCAAGATGTGGCAGCTAAAAGCATTAGGTGCAATGTCCCTTGAATCAAGGTCGATCATTTAAGGCAAGTTCATCCGTTTCTATATCTTTATATTCCCTTCCTATTTGAAAATTATAATGGTCTTCTATTTTTTTCTCTACGAAATGCATCAAATAAAAACAGAGATCTATGGAAATAGGCCTACGACGTATCAATAGCGCTTATCAATTGTGCCATTAACGAACTTCAATACCTTTGACATGAACGACTTGCTACAACTTTGTGATGCAATTCTTTAATTTCTGACCTGTTGACCAGTCTACGAACATAACGTATTAATCTAATAATTCAATTACTGCCTGCCACGTTTGACATTTGTTGCACAATGATGCGTTGCATGTGCCATTAGACTCTCAAAATGCAATTTCTATAAACGGGTTTGGAAATATCATAATTATAAATCCTTGGATGCATGTTATGCAGACTGATCCGATCTGAATTCAAAATTTAATTTCTTACTTCAATCATCATTAATAACACTAAATTTAATTATATGTACCAATATTACATGCTAAAAGTTCTGTTTATTTTGTGATTATTATGAATTTAGATCGTTCTTTTTAACCAACCATTTATTAAACTGTAAGGCTGCTAAGGCATTTTTTTTCAAAATAGGATGGAAATAAAATGCTGGCAAATATGTTGTATGGAATAATATATGAATTCCTCGTTAAGTTCTATTGAGAATGTAACTTTTTTATATTTCATTGAATCAATACATCAATCACAGTAAATTGTTTGATAAATATCCTTTTTTTTCTCTTTTGTAAATATTAGTTACGTAAGTGAAATGTATTAGGAAATACCTAATTTATTCTTTTGAACCAAATTATCGCAAGACGTTATTACCATTCACCTTGAAGTTAATGACTGAAGCAATTTTCGTGCACAAGGTAATGTTATATACTAACTTTTTATATCCACATAAATTTAAGAATTCAATAAACTTGTATTCATGTGAATAATGAATGTATTAAATATTTTTTACGTGTTACATGTTATAAACTATATTTATATGCATTGGCGTTGGTTGCACTATAAAGTTGCTCGACTAATTAAAATAGGCAGATAATAAATACATATACAATTTACTAACAGAAGTAAATGGAGACATTTACGGAAAATAAAAGTATATATTATTCGTAGCATGGTGGATGCAATTAATAATAATTGTCTTGTACAATGATTTCGGATACTAGATATTCAATAAAAGTACGTAAAATAGAATAAAAAAGAAGAAAATATGATAAAAACTAATCTGGACAAATATTTGCTTTGATCGTCTTGCATCATTATTGTTTAGATCTTATCGCAAATCAATTGTCTGAAATTCAATGTAATCCCAAAAAATATGTTAATTTCAAAGGATGCGAGAAGACAATATTATCAAAGTTAGACGAAACTTTTCCTCTAGAACTAAATAATTGTCTTGTGTTTTGCAAGAACAACTAACTAAATTAAAATAACAAAGACATTTTGTTGTGTAACAAAAACGTTCCTTCTATGAACAGCAATGTTATGTTAACAATGATTGACAAGCATAAAGCATATAGCATAAAGCATAATTTAAAAACTAACATTAACAAGTCGACATTATTTAAAAATCAATAACAATATTGACACTCATAATTTATGTATATAAAATGGTAACACCGTTTTACATACCTCGTAGATAAAAGTATGTGATTATTGATGAATGATTGCTTGTTATATTGGACGCATATAACATATTATATTTTTTTTCTACGTGGAATCAATTAAGACTTTTGCAAGAGCAATTTTAGACGGGAGCGATGAACGAGCGCCTGTCGGTCGTCGACCGCACGTTTACGCAGCGCTCTAACGTAAAACGATACCGCGTGCCCGTCTGGGTTATGAATCTCCAGAAAATTGTAAAAGAAAATATCGAAAAAAACTACGATAATTTTCATTTGACAGTCGGATTTTAAATGAACTTTTCGTAACGAAGAATTGTTCTTTGGTACTAAATGACAAACGTATTTTAATATTCGAATGTGTGCTGAAATAATAAAAGTTCACTAAATACATAACAATTGTATTGAATATGTAATCCGTGTTACAATATTTTGCTTTTATTTCTAAACTGTAATAAGAACTATAATTACATTGTTTAGTTCGTAAAAAAATTATGATTTTTAATAAGCAGGTTATTAAAAATCATACAAATGTTGTACGGCCAATTGTAATTAAGACCAGTAAACAAAGATAAAAATAAATTAATTTTGTATAATTTAGACATACTAGTAATTAGCAATGCAATACAGCATATGGTATAAGAATGTCGCAAGTAACAATAAAGGCCAAAAGCTTAGACAGGTTATACATATGAAATCCAAGGAAGTAACGATGTAACGTAATAATAATGGAAGAAAGAGAATGAAACAAGGATGACGTGTTTAGAAGTCATATATAAGCATAAAGGAAGCCATTAAACCTGAAAATTTCTTTACAATCATTTTAGTACTTATACTTCCTTAGATCGCCAACAAATTACAGTGTGTACCTTCTTTGTAAAGCTTTATAGATGGCTTAGTGATTTTATTAAATTTTAACGATACTTTCTGATCTTCTTTGTCTTACTTCGCGACTTCCAAAAGTATAATTGTGCTATTACTTTGATGATTTAACATTATAAATGTACTGCTAAATATTTACTGTTCTGACGTCAACAGATTTTAATGTCTAACGTTTCGTTTATTTGTCATTAATTGGCTTGTAAGCTCCTCTGTTAAGCCAAGTTTTAATTATTATACTTCCTAAGATCGCTAATAAATTACAGTATACCTTCTTGGTAAAACCTTCTACATTGCTTAGTCGTTTTATTGAATGTTCACGATACCTTCTTATCTTCTATGTCTTACTTTGCGATTTCCGAAATATAATTGTGACGTATTTTAATGATTCAACGTTCTAATTGTGCTATGAAATATATACTTTTCTGATGTCAAGAGGGTTTAATGACTAACGTTACGTTTATCGGCCATTAGTTGGCTTGTAAGCCTATCTATGACTACCCACCGTAAATAAAAAAGGCAATAGTCAAATGGACCAAATTTATAAAAAGTTCAATCTGTGTCTTAATTATGAATAATTCTTAATTATTCCGAAATATCTTTCAAATCGAAAGTTCTCTTTCAAAGCTGCAAGTGTTGAATATAGACCAATAAAATTTTCACACAGCTTGACGTAGTACTTCTAAGAAATCTTATTAATATAATTTTAAAAACTTGGCTGGAATAATAACTTGGAACCTAAACGCTTTCGCCTTCCTTTGAATATCTGCAGTTTTTTTTGAACACGTCTGCTTGAAAGATTGATGTATGCAATTTCTTGAATCTCTACACGTTTATTTTCGCTCACGGCTTTTTGGCAACTAAACTCTACACATGAATTAGAAAGGGATATCATAATAGTATATAAACAAAGATTGTTTGCTGAAGTTTTACTCATACGGTTCATTATATTGTCCATGCTTCCTACAAGTGCACTGAGAGATGGCTTAATCCATTCTAATGTAATGAACGTTATTACTAAACGGCGAGGGTGTATTTTAGTAAGTCCCCAATTTAAATCATTTTCCACTTGTTTTTCCACTTGTTTGTCCATAACATTTTGCTTAACATTTCCTATTGACAAATAATTTTCGTTATTTTCACCGCATTAGAGTCCAGGCGGAGTATCAGTCTCAACCGACCTCTGACGGTTGGTTATGGAGTATTATTATTATTATTTAGTTTTGCAATCGAGTTGTCTATTTGCAGCAAGGAGATACAGATGTTAGGAAAACATTGACCAGAGATTGATCCCAAGGTTCCGTCTTTGACTCAATTTGGTGGAATGTGATGTTTAACGATTTTTTGCCTACCATTTCAGAGTCACAGAACTACGCTAGTGTTGGTCAGAGGAGCAAGCCGAAGAGATTTAGAGAACTGGGCAATGAATTCTCTAGCCAGGATACTTTTATAGGGAACCAAGAATAAACTTATTTTAGCTTTGCCTCAAAAGTCCGAGGCCGTCCTCGTCAAGGAAGATTGAACAGGGAACCGAATGTAGTAATGGGCGAGTCTTAGATCGGTGTGCGGCACCGGATCACATACCTGGGTATAGTCCTACATACGTAATAAAACTTTACGCCACTGGTGTGTTACATTGGTGAGAGAGCCAGGGTTACCTTCATGGGCGGCTTGCCAGGGCTGTTGGAGTTTGAATTTTTGACTCTCAAACTTTTGAGGTTTAGTAGGGTAGGCGGTTTGTGCTTAGGTGCTGCATTACCGGTTTTGGCACGTCTCTTCCCTACCGACCCCACAATCGTATAACGCCTAGCTAATTTTGTTTTGGCTCGAGGCAAGAGTCTTGATGCGAGCCCGTTGAATTTTGAATTTGTAGAAAATGTACCTCTTTCAGCTAAAAGGAGACGTGTGGAGATCGTCTATACTCATTTTTAGTCAAGGTAGATCTCTCCCGAATCCAAAAGAAGAAACTATCCGGTGATTTTTCCCAATGTTTTTGACCGGTTGTATGAGAACTGGATCATTAGTGACTATTTTATTTCGCTATTTCTGACTGGACATGACGCCTTCGGCGCAGGTTTTTGGAGATTTGCTCTGAGAGATATTCCAGCGTATTTCTGCAGTTTCGATACACGGGACTCGAATCACGTTTTATTTTATTGCAATGAACACGACGATACACACAGAGTTTTAGTGAAAACATACGTCAGTATAGTACTAGAGTAGAATCACACGAAACTTCAGTACGAGGGATCTTTACCCATAGTGACTTGATTGAGTGTGAGATCTTTGAGGCATTTAGAACATTCGCTAAAAGCGTTAAAAATGGAGATACTAAATAGCTCACTGAGTAGGGACAATACCCATCCCCACTACGTGGAAGTGCTTGATAGTAGATACAGAATACTTTTTTTGGTTTTCTAAGGCCCCCTATTTAGTATGAGGCGGGTTGTTATGGGCTTCTGGAAGTATTCTGTGACGACTCATGTGGTGGCTTGGGAATATCTTTTCGTCAGTAATGCACTGTTTTATTTCATATGTTTTTATTTACAATGTACCACCTTTTTATTCTTATCTCAACATATTATATTTAAACTTTCACAAATATTTCGATGCCTGTTTCAGAACTGTAGAATTTAGATTTGTTTATGTTGTAAATGTTTATGTTGTATTTTTTCCATTTCTTAAATCCTAGCTTGTGTTTGGACAGGAGCATCCTCAAATTCAGTACATCTATATACCTTCCAATGGATTTACACGTTCAATTGCGTCCAAAATCCCACCTTTTCCTTTGTCATCTGAGATTGGATTCAACAAAGACTGGAGTTGTTAACTTTAACCTGTTTCAGCTTGTATCGTGTTATTTTAAGTCGGAAATAACTTTGAAAATAAGTATTAATTATTTTTCATAAGTCTTGAAACAAATTCGTAATTTCCCTCTCTTTCGTATGCAGCTAATAGACATTATGTATGCTTGTTTAGAATTACTGGCACTGTTTCCAATAATTTTTTCGAGACAAGTCTTGCACATCATATATAAGCTTGAAATAAAAAAAATTAACTTGGAAGATACGAATAAAAATAATATTTTATAGTAGATTGTAAAGAAGTTAAAGAAATAACATATTAAACTATCACTTTTTATAGTAACGTTGTAGATCTTGAATACGAATATTGTAAATAAAAAGATGAAGCGGTATCCTCTCTATTGATAAGGAGAATCGCCAATGAAGGAAGCTTTGTCCTCTGAAAGAATGTATGTCCTACGATGGGTGAAAGCGAAAGTTATTATATTTTGAGACATGCCTACATTTTGAACAAACATTCTTGGCTTACATGACTGAGTGACGTACATGCAGCCCACGCTTCGCCTTCGATGCTCGTGCCAAGCGCGTGACTTTATTTTGGACAGACAGATGTTTGTTTTTTTGACGTCTACCAATGACGTCACAGACGCTGTACTCAATACTTTCATTATATTAAACGCACTCGAATTAATAAGCGGATCTACGGAGCTACTTGTCGCTAAGGTATTTGGAGCAATGTAGGCGGGAATGTTTGTCCGATCCTACTTTTATTTTATTGTGGCTCTCTTTTAAAGAAATTTTAGTCGCAATGAAAATGAAATATAAAAAATGCCTTGCCATTAATTTTCATGATAAATATTCATGTTCCCTGTTTAATGAAAGCGCACAAAGTTCAAACATAGAAGGAACATGTCTTATATAACATGGATTAAAATATAGCAAATGCTTATATCTTATTATATATTTCTCAACACCAGTACTTACGAGTAATGACAGGACTTGTTGAAGTTTCTGTGACTTCCAGCCATAAAAAAGAACCTTGACATCATCATCAACTGACTAGTGAATAATTAACAGAGGGCAAACAAATTAACTCCTGCTTAATTACTTTTCAATAATGAGACAGTCATTAACGATGACTGTGGCACATGCCACAGAGTTAATGATGGCTTATACATATTATTATTTGGAATAAGTGTTTTTTCAACTATTAGTAACTTATGAGCCTATTACGAGGTAGATAAGCGTCGGTCATTTGAAAGCCCAGTGGTAACCAGTATTTACTTAAAAGTCTTAGATAAATTTTTATTCGTCTAAGTTAAAAGATTATGCGTTCAGTATTGGCTTTTGTTCGAAGTCAGGCCCCGGCCTTGAATTGCAGTGATGTAACTTCATTTACAGTTTCAGTTTAAGACGATGATTTTTTTACATACTTTTTGTAAGTGTAAAAAATCGTATATTGAATAACTTTTTATGTGGATCAGTTCACAGAATTCACTTAGAATTGTGTAAACATTAAATAAATAGTCGATATTTCTTGGTAAATGAAATTCACTTTTAATATTTTCACATCTTTAATTTTACTCATATAGCTACGACAAAACAGCAATTCGGTTTTATATTTCGTTATTTTATATGGCATTTTGTTTATCAAACTGAGTTTCCTTTCCGAAAACGTTCCCAAAGTTCGGAGTTCAACATTTGATCCAAATTGATATTTGATAGAGATCGAATTAATATTTCTTATATATCTTTAATATTACATATTTTATTCATAATGTGATATTAAACAAAATGCAAAATGTTATGTTAGACCAGTATAACTGATCTACTATGTAGACCAAGCGAAGTTAAACCAAAGGAGAGAATTTGTTCAGCAGCATCGGTGAGGTACTCTCGTTCGAGTTGAAATTAATGTCCGTAGTATTTGGTAGAATAGCATTATACATACAGTGCGCTCGCATGCTTGACGGACTGGGCGGTGCATTGACATGAGAAAAACGATAACGCGCTGTATAGAGCCGATAGAAAAAAGCATGCCAGTGCTAAAAGCATATAACAACCTCGATTTCGTTAATAGAAAACCCCTACAAAAGTTTCAAAAAAGCGAAACCTCTGTTTGCCAAAATAATCAGCCGCTTTAATATAATTTTATGTCATAAGAAACTAGGTCTTAATATGTAAATTTATTATGATAATGTAATTGTACAGTCAACAAAAAGAAGTTAAATTTAAACAGTTTATTTGCAATTCAAAGATTAAAGAAATGAATTAAACAGCATAGTCGAAAAGTAAATGAAATGGGAGTGTAACTGTAATTTTTAATTTACTAAGAATTACTCTTCATCAGGGTAAAAAAAACCATAACCATCAAAATTAGTTGTGGTACGAAAAGAATAAAATATACGAAGCAATATATGAATAATGGTAATAAAGAGTAAATAAAAGTTGCAATTAATTTACAAGTCATGTTCATGTATGATAATAAATAATGTCATCAATACATCAAAAAAACACAAGTGTACATCGTGTTATTTATAAAAAATTACCAAATATGTTTTTTTTTAATCGGAAATATCAATATTAAACGTCGTGATGTTACCCTCAAAACAATTCATTTCAAAATACAATTAGTTCCGTCGTCAAAAACCTCATTTGTCACAGTCACGGCGAGCACGAGCGCAATCCGAGATTGGCGCCCTGCGGCCGTGGACTCATTCGTTAGCAAGTCTGGCGCCCACAGAACTTCCGTCGACTCCACGCCCACTTTGACGCAAAAAATTCAATTTTCGAAGTTGGCGCTCCTTCAAGTTTTCTTTTGACAATTTGGAAAGCTCCGTATCAATGTTATGAAGAAAAAACGACGTTGTGCCATGACGAACACACGTTTCTTTTATAACAGTATCTATTCCAATTCTGCTGCCGACGTCAACTACGTTTTTTTTTCAAATTCTTTCACTCCAAATCTCTCCACATTTAAAGAGGGGGAAAAACTGGCAGATGAGAAGAGAAATCGATACAAGGGCAAACTTCAATTGAATTTCTCCCCTTAATTATATCTTCTTGTTTAGGGTCATGAAAACAGGCAAAAACATAATTAAGCTGATAGTTTTATTTAATAAACAAAGTTACGTTAATTAATATTTATATAAAATATCTATTTGTATGAAAGTAAATATAAGTATTTACTTTCATACAAATAGATATTTTATATAAATATTGAAAAATCACCCAACAGTGAAAAATCACTTGAATTACAATTTTATGCTTTTAATGCATTAATATAGCATTATATTAAAATATTAAACATGAAAGAAAAAGCTTCAAAATTGCAATTCCATAAAACCAGTGAATAATCTTTTATAATCGGTTTATAAAATATAAAATTATGAGACAGACACGGAAGGAAACAGCGTGAAAATTTTCAATTAAACTTACGACAACGGCTAAATTTATTAGTTATACAAAAATACCTTTGAATATTATCTCGTATTTGGCCATACACAAAAGAAAATCCTTCTGCATAGAATAGTTTCGAAAAGAGAAGCAACAATTGGCCCGGTGAGCAATTGTTCACTGGATATCTTTATAGTAGGAAATATTTTTATCATCAAAAAGTTTAACATCATCTGTGAATTGAAGAAACCTTATATAATAAGAAAAATATAATAATCAATGCACTTTTTTATAAATAAGTTGCATCGAAGTTACTTAAAAGTATTTTTGGAAAGTTTTGTAATATTAGGTTGAGTTATGTTTGGTTAGGTTAAGTTGGGTTATGCTAGGTTATGTTAGGTTGAGTTATATTGAGTTAGGTCAGATTGGGTTAAATTGAGTTACGTTGAATTGGGATAAGTTAGGTTGGGTAATGTTGAGTTTGGTTTGGTTAGAATTATGTTGTAATAGGTTGGTTATATTGGATCAGGTTGGGCTGTGTTAGGTTATGTTAAGTAAATTTGTTAGGTTAGATTAGGTTCATATTGCTGTCGAGCACAATGTTAATATCAAGTATTGTATGTTTATGGAAAAAAAATCACATATAGATGGCAAAAGCTAGTATACAATATATAAATACAAGTTGTCAAATAGGTGAAGTAACAGGCCGTACCAAATAAAACATGAGGAAAACTCTAAAAAGTAAGTGTCTATCTCTTTTATTATTTTAATAACTTATAAAACTAGTGCATCACGAAGAACCATGGAAGATCATTAATTTAATCATATCAATTAACTTAATCATGTCACCCAATAGAGAGAGCTATGATTTACGACCGTGTCTTCGAGACTATCAGAAACGAAGTCATAAGGCATAAGGCGTTACTGATATCGGAGGAGAGAGAAAATGTCACACGAAAACATTAGTGATCTTCCCAGTTATAAGACATTTCATAAGGTGTGAAAAGAAACCGATGGAGTTAGGGACTGATAGAATGTAGACCTAGATTAGAAGCCGAAGACCCAGTAGACCGAAGGTCAAATGAACAGCTTACATTCGGGAGTAGCTGGCAGATGGAGAGATTTGAGGAAAACTTATGTTCAATAATGGACCTCAACAAGCTCAACAAACTAACTATGTTGAAGATAAAAGTACATATCTTCTCTGTGTGGAATCTGTACCAGAAGGAAGAGCTTCCCTTCGTTCCTTCCCAATTTCACTCTCCCAAATTTGTTATATCCTCATCTCATGTAGGTATTTCTTTACTCTATTTTAGAATGAGAAAAGGAAGTGAAAGGAAAATGCAAGAGAAAGGATAGTCGAAAAAAGGTGAAAATGGAGTAAACAAACTTATGAAAAAAATTTCGAATTGTATTACTGTACGATTACGTATACTTTATTCTTTTTTATTTTAAAATAATTAATTTTGAATATTTATCACGACGCATTTTAGAAGGTGACTGTAATATAATTTACTTGGCGTGCATCCAATGAATTATATTGCAGTAAATTTTACATAAAGTTACAGCATATGTCCATTGCAATGTAAAATATGGAAGTCAATATTTATTGAAAGCAAGAAATAAATCTGTTATTCTCGTTTTTATGATAATTGGATAATATTAGATAATGTGGATAGTGTACACGTTAAAGTTATACTTTCCATTATTATCACTTCTTGATACGAAAAAACTTTCATGGTGATAGAGAAATAAAATAACAGGATTCTCAGTTTACGTATATCAATAAACTGTCATTACCGTATGATTGAGTGTACTCAATCTTGCTGAAAATATTTTTATTTTGAAATAATAAAGAATATTTCTTACCGCATGTTTAACGTTACCCTATTATTAACGTAGGTAAAAAAATGCAGATTATTTTCGGACTTTACAGCACTGCCTAGACTATGAACATTTTACCTCCATACGTCAAAAACGTCATATATCTTAAAAGCTTCGTTGTCTTGAAAAATGGAATGGTAAATTTTTAACCTCTCCCCTGCCATAAAAATTAATAATAATTCGCGTAAAATATGTAGGTCCCTTGTGCCATACTTCCAAGTACCGAATAGGTATTTATTTTTTTCATTGACTTACTCCTATATATTCGACACATCTCATTCCGATTTACTTACCATAGTATACTTATTGGTTTTGAAGTAATTCAATCAACCAAGGATAGGTTACAGATGGTTACAGATGAGAAAAAAAAATATCCATCACTAATTAAATCGATAAAAGGAAGAAAAACTAAAATTTTGAAGCCAAATGTAATAATTTAGTAAAAGAAAACTAAAAGAATGGAGACAAGGAGGAAACAGAAGGAAGGATACAAGTAACAACAGGGTGCGTGGAAAAAGAACACTTAGGTGACCTAGGTGATGTGGTTTATTATGAAATTATTCCTAAAAAATCTTCAGAGATGCTGAATTGCACGCTAGGCGATTTCTTTCCACATCCTTGTAATTATTACGATGAATAATCGATTTTAGAATATTGAAATGTTTCGGAAATATAAATGCCGATATTACCATTTTGGAAATATTATTTTAGTTCGTTAGCTGATAAATATGTGAATCTATATTATATATATATATATATATATATATATATATATATATATAGGACTATTATTATATAAATATTAATATTTTATAATCTGTGTATCTGACACGAAGCAAACAACATAACTATATATTTTATCAAATAAGATTTTGTTTCATTGCTGCGTGGGGCGTGAAATGGAATATTGGGTTTTCAGTTAATAAATCGGTCAATTATTTCTAGCCATTTCGGGAATATTATAAAAACATCAACAACAAACAAGTATACATAAAAACAACAAACAAGTAAGGAACAAGCTAATAGGAAAATTTCATGACGAAAACTTTTGGTGCTCCTGCTTCCTGAATACCGTTTAGGGCGAAAATCATGTGTACTCTCATTGATTGTTACGACACAGCTAAGCTTTGATTCCGAAGGCAAAAAGTAGGAAATTTCGATCTTTTCGACAATTCTCATTCAGGGCAATCTCCTACATTAAATTAAAAAAAGAAAAATTCACTTTGAAACAAATCTCATGTTAAATTCACATTAACTGGAATAGCTACACTCAAACTGCAATAGAAAACCGACTTCATGCTTCAGAAAATAATGGAAATATTCCGTTTGGCCACCACTTGAGCTGAACTGAGTTCGGTCTGATGCGTATTTATTAGTTGTCAACCGAATATAAGGAGATATAATTTGTTTCAATTAAAGTGCCCACAACGCACAAAACGTCGTCCATAACCTCAATCACCTATCGAAAATCGTGACGCTTCGCGACGCTTCACGACGAAGCTGCAATGAATTGTTGATATAATGAAACTGCTTACTAACAGTTGCTACTTGCTTGCTAACAAAACCATTGTTTCATGTACTAGAATATATCCTCGCGACCTTTATGACATACATACCTCAAGAGCTTAATGGTTCTTCGCGGCCACAAAGTGGTCAAGCTTGTCGTATTCTTTTTATGTCAACGGGGGCACATTTTAATGATGGCTCATTTTATTTTCGGCGACGATAAAGATCTGCACTTTTTGCCAGCGGACGATGCCAAAATACGACGTTTGTAAGAAAAAAAACATAACATTTTTTAAACAAGAACTTACTTGTATGCTGTAATCGTTTATCGAATTATTTTGGAATAGACACGGTTGCACCAATGAATTTTCTTTATCGCGTCAATGGACTCAAAATTAAAACACTCTGGTAACAGGATGGCCATTTTTCTTAGTTTTATTTTTGATTCGTATAGGTCTCTTTCATCTGGCGGTAAGTGTAATAAACGAAAAACCGACCTTATTGCATTAATACGTTGTCTGAACACGATTCCATTTTGATCATCATTTAAACGCATATAGATACTCCATTCCATTCCAAAAGAGAAGGTTTAAAAACAAAACAAAATTACAGTTCAGGTATTGTAAACTTTTTATTGTATTCATATTCGTAATATAATACCAATTTATTTGGTACTTGTGATTAAAGCTAGATACTTTTTATCGGGATACATAATTTTGATTATATATATTATATAGGTTATGTAAATTATAGGGAACAAGTCCAGTTTAATTAAAACATTTTAAAAATTACTCAAAATAAAATATCCATTTTTTTGTGTCACTAAGTTTTTTTCAGTATTTTCACTTCAAATTTATAATTCACTCAATAAACACTCAAAAACAAATAAAGAGAAATGTTAATAATAAAAATTGCAACTACTTCGCTCCAAGCTTTATAAAGTAAATTACCGAATAACAAATAGATATACTCTGTACGCGTCGGGATATTGAATATTTTTTCGAAATGTTTTATATCTCTGAGTTTTGTGTGATTGACAGCAAGAATTGTCCCTTTTTCTCCCCTAAATTTCACGATTCCTATTAGTAAGTAATATTACAATTTATAACATTATTTAGCGTAACAGTTTATTAAGTCAAAATAATGAATACAGTACTTCCCTTATCAATATTGTATATGAAATATAATGAGTTTTATGAATAGTCACTCATTGAATATATATTTGTACCAACCATATTTTAAATGTCAGTTTTGGTTTGTTTACAGACATTCTCTTTTCTGAATGAAATGAGGTATTGTAACCTCGTTTAATCGAGTCAATGAAGCATAAAAATCCTTAAAACTTCTTAATCCACAGTACGATTACAGTACACACAACAGTACATACGGACACATACAGACATACGATTTTAAATACACACACACACACACACACATATATATATATATATATATATATATATATATATATATACATATGTACATGAATATATATATATATATATATATATATATATATATATATAATATAAATAATTTCCATAAAATTAATGGAGAAATTAATTTTTTCAAGGCATTTATTAAAGTTAAAAGAGTAAGAGATTAACAATTTTTGTAAACAATTATAAATGATTTTAATTCATTTAATCTTATAGCAGACTTAATCGATTGCTATAGATGTTTTATCGAGTTCATTATTAGAATTTTTTTATTAAAAATAAAATATATGGTTTAAAGTCAGTCATCATCCACCATCTTAAAATTGCTTTAATAAAATTTCGCTTATAAAATAATCTATTATGAACAGTTAATATACTTTCAAATAATGTACAAAGCTTAAAAGTATTACAAAAACGCGGTCAGCTTTTTAATAAACATCTTAATTTGGCTTAGAATAGTATGTATGTAAACGGTATAATAGTATGTACAAATTTAATTTTTATGTAGGCAAGGAAAATCTCAAGACCAAATGTCCGAACTTGTACGAGGTGTACCTTGCAAAATGCGGGCAAACATTTCGTTGAAACCGAAACCTATGCACAAAAATAACGGCCGAAAACGAGTAATTTGAGACGATGGCATTTTACTGACTACTGTCTAAAAATATTAGTACTCTAACAAAGAGAACAACATAAATAAAAGCAGGCTTAATAAACCATAAGGCGACGAAAAAGCCACATTCGTCATTGCCAAAAAAGTCAAAATCACACACCCAGACTTATATATATATATATATATATATATATATATTTATATATATATATATATATATATATAAATATATATACATACATATATATATATATATATATATATATATATATATAAGAACACGGTACTAATTCCAGACTGATGATGATTTCTCAGATGTTGTTAAATAAATCAAACTTTGAGTTGAGCTTATTTTTTTTACCTTCTCGGAATAATATTTGTAGGATATCTGATAAATTCAGATTATTTTACAAAACATAATATTTGCAAGTTTTTTAAACGCCTGTACTCTTTGGTTCATACCAAAGAGTAATGAGATAAAATGCCCTAACGTATGGGGCTGCATGAACCGCACGGGAGAAATATTAATTTTTTAAAGTCTCATTAACGTCAAAAAGTCTATATTCGTCATGCTTACAACGTCGTTATGGACATCGTTAGTAGGAATGTTTAGCGACGCTACAGATTACAATATTGTCTTTTTCAGCTAGCTTGTCCGATCACCACACTTCAGTCTGGACGAGCATATCCGAGCCATATCAACAACCAAGATTCGTAATATCAAAAGAAAGTTTAAAAAATATCTTAAAATGATCTGAAGTAAAATGTACTGTCAAATGTAAAACGTTCGTAGGCAGTACAGAAAGAATAGAAGCTTAAGTCCTAAGGTAGGTACAGAAATTTATAGGCGACTCAACTAAATATTAATTTCCGTTCTAAAAATGACTTCAGTAGTTATTTCTTTTATTTTTTCACCGGCAACTACGAAATAAGAGCGTAATAAACTTTATAGGGCGCCTAAAACCCTTTTTGAAATTGAAAAATCTAACGAAGTATCATTAATGTAGGGTTGTCTCTTTATATTTGAATATATATATATATATATATATATATATATATATATATATATATATATATATGGAAATATCTGTGTCTGACCGACATACCAAAGGATATTAGGATATTATTGATTACACTACCAGATTCTAAAATTCGATTACTGTGAACTTAGCGCACAAGTAACTGTAATATCTGTCTTGTCAAAAAAGGCAAACAATAAGCAATATATTACACGTGCTATTTTGTTGGTTTTTCGTAAAATAATCTAAGATTTATTAAGAAAACGTTACGGGAATTTGGAAATTAGTACTTTTTCTTGGAAAAAAAGTCTTAATTAATAACGCCATCCTCAGGGCCAATCATCTATACAACTCCTACGTTTGAATTTGGCCTCTAACCATGTTTATTTTTGGACACGTCTCTATAAAACTTTCAATTTATTTTTAAATATCGTCCTAAATGCATTTTTGCGTCAGAAAATGTTACTGACAATTTCTCAACAGTTGAACAGTTGCATTAAAGTTTTTATGTGTAACACAATTTAAATGCCATTAAATATTATTGGAAATTGTAGCTCAGCAATGTTGCCCAAGACTGAGACAAAAAAAATTATTTGGCACGAAAAATGTTGCGATTCTGTCAAGCTGCAGTAATAGACAAATTCTGGCGATGTTTCGAATATACATATATACATATATATATATATATATATATATATATATATATATATATATATATATATATATATATATATATATATATATATATATATATATTTACACATATATTATTAAGAACCCCCTTTCCCATCTTACATATTTAATCAAAGCGTTGGACATTTGGAAGTACTATTAGAACAAATGGTTCTAAATGTAGTACAGATACTAACGAATAAGACAGAGACAAACACCAACTCCATTAACCTATTAAACTCCATTTCTGAAGCGGCGAATGGCGCAGGAAAGTATCAAGACTGTGTTGAACAATCTAAGTTGCACGGAACACAGAAAAATGCTGCTGGATAATCGTGCGGTCTCTAGGCAGGTGAAATAAACTATAACATAGTCCTAACATGTAACAACCCTGAGCATAAAATTCAAGTAAACTCAAGATCAAGGAGTTATCAACGTAATGGTATAACCATTTAAAGAAACACATGATCAAAAGCAATTTCCGTCAAAGTTGATGGAAATTACGTCCGCCCAAGTCCACTATAAAATCTAAATGTTCTAAATAAATATAGTACTCATATTGTAATACCGGAGCCTATTAATTTTATTAATATCTTCTCCAGCATCACGATATAAGTAGCTTCGCAGGGAGACCAGATGACAGCATTTGTTTAAAAAATCCCACAAACCTAATAGTTGGAGAAAGTCACGTTACATTCTATGCTATCAAAATCACGTTACATTCTATGCTATCAAAATATCTCACCATGAGATTGAAACTTAGAAGAATTTGAAATCATCGGCAAAAATAAGGCAAAGAGCAACGCTGAAAAGCGGAACTAAATTACTACCTCGGATGACTTCAGGTTGAGTGATAATGATATATATTTATGTATCTGTGTGTGTGTATATATATTATATATGTATATATATATATATATATATATATATAATATATTATATATATATATATATATATAATATATTATATATATGTATATATATATTAACCAAAGATGATGATAAATCCTACTCGCATATTCCATAAAAATAATAGCTGAACTTCTGTACAAACATATTACGAAGAAAATGGCCATTTAATTAAATGCGCTAATAATATTAGTCTTAAAGACAGGCGGATATACCCATATAACACGATAATATAACAGTATAATATTGCTTACAGAATAAAGTAAGACTGAAGCAGAAAAAGTCTGAATTTATTACCACAATCGTTAATTATCGTCGTTAGAACGCGATAGCCATTTTGAAACCTCAATTTTCCTAGTTAAAAAAATAATTGCTCATTATTAGCTGACGCAATGTTTCTGTGATAATAGCACACTGAAAAAGGAGAGAGCGCGGTGAATCATTTATATAAATAGCAACCACGAGTGCTTTGTGGCAGCGCACACCCCTAACCACTTGAAAGTATTGATTCCTGCATTGATTCACGTACACCGTGGCAATATTATATTCCTGTTGAGTTCACCTATAATATTGACCTTTCTAAAACGAGTTTCGGTTTTTACAAATTAGCTTCGTTACGCATTTTAGTTCGTTATCTTTTACCGCAAGTACATTTAGTGCAAGCATACTCTGAGCCACACGCCGTGAAGGCGAAAAATAAAATTCGACGTAATTATATCACCCGTTCATAGCCTGTCTGTATTAGAATGAAAGTCATAAGAATGCATTTTTTTCAGTTAGTAGACTATGTTCACCGCACCGTAAATTAATATTTCAATCGCAAGGTCGACACGCGTTGCAAACAAGTCGATTTGTGTTGTAACAAGGCAAAGTCCAACCGACTCAGTATCTGTAGAAGGTGTGACGGACACACCCACCGAGTGTTTGCCTTCTATTGCTTGCGTCATGCTCATTGAGTATTATTTTTTCTGCTTAATACGTAGAACAATCTATTTATAAATCCCGCTTCCTAGTTTAATGTACTGATAGGCCTTTGTAGGTTACGCAAGTTGTTTTGGTGTCAACATAAAAATATTTTACATTTACCTACACGTGTAAAATACTCTCTGCGTTTCGTTTGTGTTTTGATTTTTGCTTTTTAGATTGTTTATGTTTCGAATTACAAATTTCTTCATATTTCATCAGAAATCGAAAACAAAAAGAACTTATCAAATTATGCCTTCGTGACCATTGTTATTTACATTAATACTAATTTCGAATATACTTTTTCCTCTATAAAAAAATAGTTTCAATTTTACCTAATTTTTTATTATTTATTTAAATTGAGAAAAGCGTTGATTTTAATATCATTTTTAATCCTTTTATCTTACATTTAAAGGACTTTCGAAACTTTCTAATGAAGCAACATTATATGAATGTTACGAAATAGGGGTCAATGCTAATTGACGTCGTAGCGTCACAACGTGTTTTCGCATAATTGAGTACATACGTACTGATTAGATAAAACACCTGTATCATGATTTTATTCATGTTTCTATAATGGTGAGTACTCATGAACAAACAATTCAGAAATAATTGAAGATGAGTGTAATTTCATAAACAGATGCAATGTAACTCTCTTCCAGGAAGACACGCATGGTATTTCATTAGTCATCATTGGATCTTGGAATTAGGCAACTGTTCATTAATAGTCGTGTCAAATTCAAAGTTTCTTCGGATTTATTTTAATGCTCGACATATCGCGTATCTTGTTTTGTAATCCTAACTGCGCAACAATTTTTTTTGTTTTTTACACGAGCGATGGCGTGTTTCAGAATTATATATTTTAGAATTTGAGTTGATAATCAAACTAACTTGACGTTACGTTATATGATATAATGGTTATCCACGAGTGCTAGAAGGTTATCTATACTTAAGGAAAACTTGCTATCTTTTTCGAATTTTTTAAAATGGAACAAAGTGGCCAAAGTTAATTTTCCGTCCAAGTTATGATTTCCTAAATAAAAAGCCAAAATAAACGCTCTCTATCAATCTCAAATTATCATGGTAGCTCGTGTGATTCTGCACCAAGTATTTCTTTAATTTTCCTACACAATTAAATATTTTCTTTTCTTATATTTTTCTCAGATAATCCTTTATCCAAAATGAGATGTTTCAGATCTTCAAGACAATATTATAATTGTTAACTATTATAATTAACACTATTTATAATTGTTTTAATGAAATTGACTAAATTTAAGTTAATATTTAAAAAACATTTGAGTTAATTCTTTAATGGTATAGTACGTTAATAGATCGCGCTAATAATTGCATGGTTTGCCAATGTCAATCAGTTAATACTAAAAACTTGTTTATATCAATACAAAATATTCAACATTTTTGGTATAAATTATAAACCTAAGTTCTACTTAAAACATACCCATCTTTTGCAACAAAACCCCATTAAAACAGGGCACACACAAAATGACGAGTTGCCACACAGCACGTAAATAAAATTTTGCGTTCGACATCATTCCTCTCAATAAGATATATTGTGAAAGTAATGAATAGTCTCGTTAAAATATCTGATACGCAGTTTTTAAGATGTCTTGTCAAATTTTTTTTGGTACTAGAATCGTCTGTCATCACGTTTTTATACTGCTTTATTCAGCCTTGCCTTGATGCAAACACCTTCGCCAACTCGGTTAAAATGTTTTTAATGAAATTAGTCTGTTTTAGTCTATCACATGATTGAAAATAAAAGTGATATTTATAAATTATTGTCCGAAACTTGTTTATGATACTCATCTCATTCGACAACTACATAATGTTGTTCATTAAAACATCGTATTAATAACGAAGGTTATTGCCTCTCACAATGTGGGAAAGACGTTTGAAATGTTAAACGAATACCGGTTTAATGAATAAAACTGCAACATTTGACGCAAATTAACCGGTTATAAGTAGATATATGAATAAGATTAGTATTAAGTAAATGTGGAAAATTCTCAAGTTGAAATCAACAAAAATAAAATTTGTGAATTAACGTTACTACCAGATTACCAGACTATATTTAATTCCGATATTTATTTAGTGCCTTTCAGAATTGATTTGTTAAATTAATATCGATTTATTCAGGAAAACTGCAATATTTGACGCAAATTAACTGCTTATAACCAGATATGTGAATAATATCAACGTGAAATATGTAAAATTCTTAACTTGAAATCTACAAAAAATAAGTGTTATAAATTAGCGTTACTGCCATAAATAATATCGGTCTATTTTAAGTTGCGATTTTAGTACCTTTCAGAAACGCTTTGTTAAACGAATATCGGTTTATTGAATAAAACAATAATATTTGACGCAAATTAACCGGTTAAAAGCAGATATGTGAATAATATCAACGTTAAATATGTAAAATTCCTAAGTTGAAATCTGCAAAAAGCTAGTGTTACAAATTAGCGTTACCACCATATTATCAGGCTATTTTAAGTTGCAATATTTAGTGACACTAACATTACTATTAGACTATTTTAAATTACGCCACTTAGTACGTTCTAGCATTGCTTTATGTACTTATTTTTTTTCTGTTTATAATATCTTCTGTGCTTTCTTTGTTCACCTATATGTGCTAAATGCCAATGCCACTGACCGACCCCAGACGTTCTTGGACACTTAGAAAGAATGTTATTCGTTATTTCTACTTAGTTTTTGTCTTTCTATTATTCAGTATTTTTTTAATATTCTCTGCGACCTCTTTATAAAGGGTATTAATTTTTAAACGCATTTAGTTAGAGTTTCGGACCTCAAAAAAAAAGTGTGACCCTTATAAGATCACTGACGTATCCATCCGTCCGTAACATCGGTTTTCCTCAAAAACCGTTTGATAAGAAATGTAAAATTTAAAATAAAATTTTTCGTAAAACCCTCTGTTTCGTATCTAAAGTCAAAATTATGATAAAGTCAGTATGTAAAGTTACCGGAAAACGATAGGGATAATTCTAAATTTCATCTTCTTTGGGATATTTACGACGTTTTGCACCTGTGAAAAATATTAATATTAATAGTTTTTTTGAAACTACTAGATATATTCTTTTAATTGTTTATAAATACCTAAATGACCACAAACCCCCATAATACGTCCTTGTACTTAAAAGGTTTATTTTAAAATGTACCTATATTCTTAACCATTTTCATGAATATATAATTTATTCTCCAGCTTACAGTATTTGTATTTAATTGCAGGGTGCCACTAATTTGATTATAGTAAAATTTCCCTAAAAAGAAATCCATAAACATTTCCACGTAGATAGGTTACGTGGATATTTGTAGAAAATAAAACTGATGATAAACACTTATACAATCAACAGCTAAAATTTTTCTTAACAATATTAGTTACGGGACCAAACTATTAACGACTTAAATGATCCATTCAGACGTGAAGGAGCAAAAGATAAAAGAAAAATGCTCTAAAATATTTCGTAAATCTTAGAAAGATTATATAATACATTATAGGACATGAATCGTGCTAGACAGAATGGAAAAAAAGTATAAAATGCAGAAGGACAAAGTACAGAGGAAGAAATTCTCACTTCCTCCCAGAACATTCCACTTGCATAAAATGTTAAATTAAATTTTTAAATTTTATTCTATAATATTGATAGACACACCCTATTTCATAGTACATACTGTATCAAAAGTAATAATTAAACTTTAAGGTGAAATTTGATTTTATTGTCCTAAAAAATGTTTGAATACCGGTAGAGATTATACCTAAAAATAACGTGAAAATATTAAATACACTAATTTATCCACATTGACAGAGCTTCCACTTACTCTTCCAATATGGGTAAACCCTGATTCCCCAACACACTTTCCTGTTTGCGTAATAAATTACGCATAATTATTGATAAAAGAGACACACCTTCTAATAGTCACGTAAAGTAACCTATGTACCGAAAATATGACAGTACGTGTGTATTATTTACCTACAATCGATAGGTAGATCATATGCAAGTATAGTCATCAATCATGTACATGAATATATGACAATATATGTATTTCATGTATATATATATACACACACACACACACACACACACACACACATATATATATATATATATATATATATATATATATATATGTACAATATCCATTTGTGCATATAATCGAAATTGGCGTACACGTGTAATGACTATCGTATCCGTTTCTGGAATGATAAGGATAATCAATCTATAGAATTACAGATATGGTTAAGCAATTTTAACAAATAATATAATCAAAAATAGATCAGTCGAGATTTAAAAACCAATAGGTACAAGTATTTTCTTCTATTTTCCTGTTTGCTAATCACGACATCTTATCATAATATTGTAATATCGAAATGAGTGTGCTGTTATTCGTATGTCGATCAATATTTAAGGTCCATAGTTCAAAGGCAAAAAACCGATAGCGTCAATCTAGTATCACTCATTGAAATTCGAAATAAATCTGATGGACATAATGTGACACATAGACGAGTGGTCAATATCTTAAATGTTGATTCAACTCGAAAGCTAATAATATTTATGGAGTCGAATTCCATTGTTTACCTATTAATGTACATATTAATGCGTGAACAGAAAATGTTTGTACCTCTTTTGAAACATATTGCGCACACAGAAAAGTCCGGGACTTAAAGTTGATATGGAAAAGGGTTGCAGAAAACTAAAATTTATTTATAATATGTCCTATATATTAATGCGTGAAGAGGAAATTTTGTATCCCTTTTTAAGAATATTGCGCGCACGGAGGAGTCTGATATTTGACATAGTTAAAGCTGATATGGAGAAAGATTGCCGGAAACTAAAATTTATTTTTAATATGTCCTATATATTAATGCGTGAAGAGGAAATTTTGTATCCCTTTTTAAGAATATTGCGCGCACGGAGGAGTCTGATATTTGACATAGTTAAAGCTGATATGGAGAAAGATTGCCGGAAACTAAAATTTATTTTTAATATGTCCTATATATTAATGCGTGAAGAGGAAACTTTGTATCCCTTTTTAAGAATATTGCGCGCACGGAGGTATCTGATATTTGACATAGTTAAAGCTGATATGGAGAAAGATTGCCGGAAACTAAAATTTATTTTTAATATGTCCTATATATTAATGCGTGAAGAGGAAATTTTGTATCCCTTTTTAAGAATATTGCGCGCACGGAGGAGTCTGATATTTGACATAGTTAAAGCTGATATGGAGAAAGATTGCCGGAAACTAAAATTTATTTTTAATATGTCCTATATATTAATGCGTGAAGAGGAAACTTTGTATCCCTTTTTAAGAATATTGCGCGCACGGAGGTATCTGATATTTGACATAGTTAAAGTTGATATGGAGAAAGATTGCCGGAAACTAAAATTTATTTTTAATATGTCCTATATATTAATGCGTGAAGAGGAAATTTTGTATCCCTTTTTAAGAATATTGCGCGCACGGAGGTATCTGATATTTGACATAGTTAAAGTTGATATGGAGAAAGATTGCCGGAAACTAAAATTTATTTTTAATATGTCCTATATATTAATGCGTGAAGAGGAAACTTTGTATCCCTTTTTAAGAATATTGCGCGCACGGAGGTATCTGATATTTGACATAGTTAAAGTTGATATGGAGAAAGATTGCCGGAAACTAAAATTTATTTTTAATATGTCCTATATATTAATGCGTGAAGAGGAAACTTTGTATCCCTTTTTAAGAATATTGCGCGCACGGAGGAGTCTGAGATTTGACATAGTTAAAGTTGATATGGAGAAAGATTGCCGGAAACTAAAATTTATTTTTAATATGTCCTATATATTAATGCGTGAAGAGGAAACTTTGTATCCCTTTTTAAGAATATTGCGCGCACGGAGGAGTCTGAGATTTGACATAGTTAAAGTTGATATGGAGAAAGATTGCCGGAAACTAAAATTTATTTTTAATATGTCCTATATATTAATGCGTGAAGAGGAAACTTTGTATCCCTTTTTAAGAATATTGCGCGCACGGAGGTATCTGATATTTGACATAGTTAAAGTTGATATGGAGAAAGATTGCCGGAAACTAAAATTTATTTTTAATATGTCCTATATATTAATGCGTGAAGAGGAAACTTTGTATCCCTTTTTAAGAATATTGCGCGCACGGAGGAATCTGAGATTTGACATAGTTAAAGTTGATATGGAGAAGGATTGCAGAAAACTAAAATTTATTTATAGTGTGTCCTATATATTAATATGTGAAGAGAAAACTTTGTATCCCTTGTATGAGATTAAACAATGTATCTTATACTTCTACAAATGTCAAGTCTCATTTCTATTAACGTTTATTTGATCCAATAATAACATGAAAAAATTATAACTGACAATGAATTGTTTCAAAAATAAACATGTATACAAGCTGTAATTGTGTTCCTTTTTTAAACTGTTACTAACATTAAATTTTAAATTTCTTAGCAGCATATTGCAGGAAATTAATATTAACTAATGACGTATTTGTACGCGATCTCAGTCGACGTAATAGAACAAAATTCAAAAAAATTATATGCAACGATTATAGAGATATACTAACTTTGACTGAACACGTCATAGAACAAAATTAAAAAAATGATATGCATTGATTATAGAGATATACCTACTAACTTTGACTAAACAACCTCAATAACGTTCAAACTTAAAAAACTTAGGAATTACGGTCAAATTTCGACCACTGGGTGACCACCAGTAAGTATATTTTATTACCTGGTAATTCAATGGATGATGTCAAAATGTAATAAGATTTATGAAATAATTCATATAAATATTTTGTAAACGAATAAAATTTATTCGTTTTTACCATCAGTATTCGTAGATCATAAGAAATATCGGTATTAACAGCACCCTATAACAATGGTGCTCCTTCATTAACTTCTTATAAGCTTTAAAATGAACTTAAATAGTATTGCACTAACCACCTTCATTTTCAATCTTTAATTCATATGAATAAACCTATACTGATTCTGTTCCTTACAACGTGGATTTTTTCAGCTCACTTTTTGATATCACCGCCATGGCCTCGTACAATTAATGGACTTGACTTTCGGATTTGCTATACGAGTCATGCGGTAATAAAAAAAACACGTAAACTGGGCCAGACCCGCGATGAGTTGTACATAGGGTTGCCGTCTGCTCGGATATTACTGTTTATCATAATTTTCGATTAAGCCTGTGGGAATTTTTGACAATGATTCGGGTTTTACGAAGCTACTTATGACAAGTTCGATTGAGGAGTAACGTGCCATTGCTATCTTTATATACCATTCCTCT
Source organism: Druceiella hillmani (assembly GCA_039881145.1). Classification (NCBI taxonomy): domain Eukaryota; kingdom Metazoa; phylum Arthropoda; class Insecta; order Lepidoptera; family Hepialidae; genus Druceiella; species Druceiella hillmani. Next base: position 85,867,906 of record JAYKKI010000001.1, on the reverse strand, counting down.
TCATAAATGATGTAATACAAAACGATTATATACGGAATGTAAAGATGCCACTTTTTTTTTTAGAAATAACTAAAGAAGTCGTGTTTAATATTCTTTTCCTAGGTTACTTACTGATTTCATGGTCGACAGCCATAATTGCACCACCTACGACGAGTTTTACCTCGTTTTTAGCGAGCTAATGGAGTAGTGTACTAATATCATTGAAAATATAAAAATTTTCAAAACATTTCTTCAGTTGCAATAAATATTTTTTTTAATAAATCTTATTAAAACATTTGCCCAAGCAAAGATCCGTTCAGCGCACCGAACGAACGACCTTCGCCGTTGCACGTATTGCTCGCCGCGACCATTTCGCTCTCTCGCGACGGCGAGCCGTCGACGCGCCTCCCGCGGTGGCGCGCTCTGATTGGTCGAATCGGCCGAGCCCCCGGTTTCACCGCACGGCGCAATCGCGCATTCCGCGCACACAGGCGCGCGCGCACGTACAGCGTGTGTACACTGTAAACACTGTACGTGTGATCCGTCTGTGTATTCTTGCGAATTCGCACATCTATGTGTGAGCGTACGTACGAATGCTCCTGTATATGAACTGTGCGTCGTAAATGTGTGTGTTGCTGTAAGGATACAAAATGATAAGGCGCTATCTGAACATGGTTTCGGAAAGTTTGTATATTTCCGATTCGACATAATTATATCGGATAAACGAACTGAGTGTGTATACGCGCCGTATACGTATACAATAAGGATATGGTAGATAAGGTACATTGATATAAAATCATCGAAAGCGGTTTTAAAACGGGTAACGGGTGCTGATGCAAAATAGTAACCTATTTTGATCGGTGAGTCATTACGTTTTCAAATTTAACCTCTCAAGTGACGTAATTAATTCCTTAAAAAAGGTTACAGGACAGGAGATGGGGAGAGATCTCAAATTAAATGGGATGCGTTCTGCCGTCCTCTCTCCCTACGTCATCATTTTGAATCTGAAGCGGAAATATATATCAATGGCAAAAATTTGCAACAAATAATTAAACTTAATAGACAATTAAACTTAGACAAAATACAAATTAAGGGCCGTTGTTTCTAATTTACTGCAATCAGAGGTTTTAGAAAAATTCGCACACAAGAAATGCGTCGATTTAGAAATAACGCGAAAAAATAATATGTCTTCTGCGTGCCGCTTTGTTCTCGTTTAAAATAACGTGGAGTGTCAAAAAGTAAGTTTTTATGAATAAATGATATTTATATCAAAACATTTGGCCCTCGAGAAATAGAGCATCAAAAAAGTTAAGATTGTGGGTAAAATAGTAATTCTATATATAATCTGGTATCATTGAATCCTTCAGATTCCAGATTATTTGAAACCTATTGATAAATTTGAAATTGCACGAAACTTTGCGATTGTATATGAGGCTCCTTAGATGAGTGAATGCGAACAGGGCACACTCCACTTCCACTCCATAAGCGTATTTCGCAAATTTTGATAACTATTGGTTCATTTATAACTAGTAATGTAACTGATACGAGTTTCCTTTAATCTATATATAACTTGGATTCTTTCCATTTAACAAAAAATATCTTTTTAACTATAAATATTATAATGAGTGAATAGTGAGTTGCAGTATATGGCATTATATATTTATACGACATTGCAACATGAGTGCAATTTCTATATTTAAAGTTTGAATAAACATTTAATTTCAAGAAATTTGCAGATCAATTATTTGAAAAGAGCTTACCATATTTTCTTTATACATATTTGTTATATGGCAATTATAATTTTACATTGACATCACTGCATTTATATTATACAAGGCAGAACTCGTAAAGCGAATATAAGAAAACATTGGTATAAAAGAGTTTCGGTTGGTTTCATTTATTTCATATAGACAGTTTCTGACTCCGTTCAGTTCTTCGAGTGGCCTTCAGATGGTCTTCTCCTTCAACCTGTGGTAGCTTTCAAATCAAGCTAAAAGTTATTTTGCAATTGGTTATTTAAATTATAGTTTCTAGTTGTTTTCAGATAGGAAGTAAGTCGAAAAAAAGTTATTGGTTAAACATCTATGAATCTTCTCGAAGTTTTCACCATATTTTTGTTACAAAGTCTCAAATTCACGCCCAAGAATGTCGATGCCTTTTCACTCCGCAATTCAGCAACTCTGTATATAGCGTGCAATTTCCACTGCGTCACTGTACGGCGGTTGAAAATCGATTTTCATAAACTTGAGAATTTTAAATTCTGAGCATCGTTTTTTGCTGTATTCTGCTTTTCCTTACCATTACTATGCTCAAATATGTCACACGAGTTAATTTAGCATGGAAATGGACGACTTATAATTTTTTACGAACAATTTGTATGTAACTAGTACTAAAATCCGTCTACCTCTGAAACCGCAAGGAAAACCGTCGTTTACTTATAGAAGGTCGTAGTGGTAATTATTCATCATATATTGACATACTCCACATAAGTAAAGATAATGCATACCAATTTTTAGCCCCTCGTTTACTTGTTTATTTATATATATATATATATATATATATATATATATATATATATATGTATATAAAAATATTATCGAAATTTAAAAAACGACCATAAAATTTAAAATTCCTAAGTCTGTGAAAGTTTATTTTCAGTCCTTACCGTGCAGCGCAGTATACACGCCTTCCGCCTCGTTCACATTGCCTTAACGTTCTTACAAGCAGTAGCATTTATAACTTTAGACTCCGCATGTAATCCGCAATTTGATCGATTTGATATCCCGTCATTCACCGCTCATTTGACGCACTTCGTACGTCAACCCGGATATCCCATTATCACAGCTATGTATTTACTTGTTTTGACAATAATCCAATCGGCTTATTTCTAATTGATCTGTGTGTCATCCTACTATCATTTTATATTACACGGCTGTGACATAATTAAGGATATAAAGTAAAGTAGTGTTCTGTCCCTGGCAGCGTTCAACTGATTCTATAAACTTAAAAAGTGCAACTGAATTTTCGGATTCGCTATGAATCTATTTATTAGTTATAAAAAAGAATAAATACAAGTTTAGTAGGAAATATAATTAATGCAAAAAAAAATAGATAAATTCGATTATCTACAAAATATATTGTTTCGAAAAGCGTGGTACATAAGAGAGGCAAAAATTAATTTTAAATTGAAGGAAGCAATAGAAACCATACATAAATTTTGTGTAATCATACAAACCAGTTTGGTTAGATTAAAAATAATATTAAAAATGTAATTATTACGAAATAAATATAGAAGAAACCAAAGTTACCGAATTAAACATACCATTAAAGATGAGGTCTCAATAAAACTACAACAAACATAAATGTTGTGTGTATATAAAAAGGTAGTTCAAACATGAACAGGAATTTTCAAAGGCGTTTACCGAGTTTCTATGGTTAAAATGCCTTTAGCTCAAATGTCTTCATTTTTTTTTCATTTTGTTAACCTAGACTTTCAGTATTAATGTGGCAAATGTCAACTTTAGATTTGGCGAAAAGAAATGAAAACAAGTTTTGAAAAAAAAACATAGCCGTTTCACTCCAGAGTCAAAAATAGCAAATTATTAATCAGAAATACTTAAGATAAAAAAAATTTATTTGATAAAGAAGTCATTGATGCTACGCAAAATGCAACCTAAAGACTACTCTACCGCAACTAAAAGGCTTCCAGAATGCTAAAACATATTCATTGCAGTGGCAAAAGACTATGATGAGATAAATTAGGTACAGTATAATTGAAATGCATTATGTACAGTTAACGAAAAAATAAATGAACGAAGAAAATGAATGCAGAGAAACAAATTGAGAAATATTTAAAGACTTTTTTTATTTTTAAAAAAAGAAAGGACCATAAGGCAAGGTGATGAATTAAGTTGAACAAATATACAAGAACACAGGGACATATAATTTGCTGCCACCGTTAACCTTAAATGGGATACAACATTAATTTATGGGGCAAAAATTAAAATTGAATATAGTCATAGATCAACAATAGTACTGGGTTAGAAAATTTCTACAATTTTTCGAGTCTTTTTGAGCAGTTTTGCAACTTCATATGAAAGTAAACAATGAATGTAATAAACTCTACCTGAATTGAAAATGCTGTATAATTTATAGTTTTTATCATTTTATAAATGTTTGTCTAATTATGCAAAAATTTCCCCCAAAAATTAAAAATATCCGTAAAAATATCCAGAAATTAAAAATGATAAACATTTAAACACGTTAAGCAGTGAAAAGTCATATATTCATTAAGTGACATAAATTTTCTCAAGTACATTCATTTATTCTATACGTTACATATTATTGTCATTTTAAAAACACACTTATTGTCATTTTAAAGATACTATTAAAATTACGATCAACTATATATATTTTTTATTATTCTATAAAATTGTATATAATGTTTATTGTTTTTTCCGTCAATAGGTATTCTCGAATGTAATTTTGGTATTTTTTTAATTTTTTTTTCGTATTCTATCTACTTTTAATATTGTAACAGCTTTGCTTCACAGGCAGCGATTATAATGTGCTAGTTGTCTGTCTAAAATAAATGTAGTCGATATCCATCACTCTTTGACCAGTCGTGTCTTATGAATTTGATACATGTTTCGATACGATTTTAAATTATTTCATTATTGACTACTTTCGTTGATGCACCATTCATTCTTAGCCATAATGTTCTGGCTTTGGATGTTAGCCTATTTATGCAATATTTCGACAACACGAAAATCTATTATTCTAGAAAAATGGAAAATTACCTGCTATAACTAGCGTTCGGCCACTAATACAAGATCTGGAAATTAATTAATTACTAAACTGAAAATCGCCTACAGAACTTTGTACCGTAAGCGGTGATAATCTATATGTGCGAATTTTAATTAATTTCGACCCCTCCTAGTGTATTTATATTTATTCTGACTCTTAATCTGGACCAAATCTAGGCCATTTATTACAATTGCATTATTAATAACGAGTTTCCTTCTTCATTCGAATTTTAATTAATTTCGACTCCTCCTAGTGTATTTATATTTATTCTGACTCTTAATTTGAACCAAATCTAGGCCGTTTATTACAATTACATTATTAATAACGAGTTTCCTTCTTCATTCGAATTTTAATTAATTTCGACTCCTAGTAGTGTATTTATATTTATTCTCACTTTTAATCTGAACCAAATCTAGGCCGTTTATTACAATTACATTATTAATAACGAGTTTCTTTCTTCATTCGAATTTTAATTAATTTCGACCCCTCCTAGTGTATTTGCATTTCTTCTGACTCTTAATTTGAACCAAATCTAGGCCGTTTATTACAATTACATTATTAATAACGAGTTTCCTTCTTCATTCGAATTTTATTTAATTTCAACTCCTCCTAGTGTATTTACATTTCTTCTGACTCTTAATTTGAACCAAATCTAGGCCGTTTATTACAATTACATTATTAATAACGAGTTTCCTTCTTCATTCGAATTTTATTTAATTTCAACTCCTCCTAGTGTATTTACATTTATTCTGACTCTTAATTTGAACCAAATCTAGCCCGTTTATTATAATTACATTATTAATAACGAGTTTCCTTCTTCATATACTTGTTTTAAAAATCATAATGTTGGGTTAACCACTATCTGCGTTTAAATGTAACTTTTAAGTAGGAAAATTATTCAATAATTAAACTGAATTCGATCAAAGTTACCTTCTTCGAACACCGAAAACTGAATTGAATACCGGAAACTGTAAATAAACTCTACTTTGTTATGCTAATAAAGATAAGTTCTTCTTCATCGGCCGACACAGCTGAAGCAAAATAATAACAGCGAATAATACTGACCGGCAATTAAACTGCTTCACTTGCAAACACAATTTGCGTGTTCGTTCGATCTGTAAATGTGAATTCGTGTTTGTTCAGCTGTGTGTATGTGACGTGTGGTATTCGTGTTGCAGCTCAAAGTACAAGGGTCACACTCTGAGGAACTTAATGGTGATTGAGGCGGCATCTATTGTAATTTAGACTGAATTCGAGTGTTGCGTATTTGAGTCTCTTAAAATTTCTGTTTGTCAAATTTGGATAAAACAATTTCATGTCAGATCAAGCGACGCTTACATCATTTTCTTTGACTTCGTTTTAGAAGAAATCAACTGTCATTACGATTGTGTAATTTTCTTGGACATCGGATTTAAAATATGCCTTTGACGTAGTTTGTTTTTCGACAAGATATTTAACAATGCCTTAATCAATAATATTGCTTTAATTATTTACTTTTGTCACGTTCGGGCAAAATAATTTTACGTCAGACCATGGGACATTTACATCATTTACTTCGACTTGATTTTAGAATAAAATTACTGTTGTTAAGATTGCGTAACTTTCTTGGACTTTGGATTTAGAATGGATCTTTGACGTAAATTGTTTTTCACTCAAGATGTTAAAGATTGCATTAATCGATAACATCATGTTAATGTTTTTACCGCCGTGCAAATTATTCTATTTAATAAAAATTGTTTAGTTTCATGACACATGTCTTGTGTTAGTTTCGTGACACATGTCTTTTATTGTATGAGACTTATGATTTATTTTATAGCTTGATTAACCTCATTCGTTTTGTCAATTTACATGACACTCACATTTTTTTTAATTTAACATGTCGTAAAGCTATAAATTCAACGAGCATCTAAGAAAGATTACAAAACTATTTTTTACTAGAGGTATAATTGAATATGTTTACCCCGTTTTCCCGAAAAGCCGTTGGAAAAAAACATTTTAACACTGATGATCACTTTTTTCCTTCCTTTAATTTCACTTTTTCTTTCTTTAAATGAATGCATAAAAAACAAAGTGTTTAATAAAGAATTTCTGCCCGTAATTATTTAAAAAAACAGTCTATTCAGCGATAACTTCTATTTAAGCAATCATTTTTGTTCGCTTAAATTTTTAGATTTTTAAGTTCTTTTTCTTATTTTAATTCCGGTTTTTATTTGCATGTTCAAGATTTGGTGTCTAAGAATGGCAATTAAGTATAAAAATTAAACCAAGCAATTTATTGCAAAAATTGTTTATCATAAAACTGTTTTTGAAATAACTCATATCTAATAAAATAATCGTTTTCAATGTACATTATTTCTTCCATTTGATAACCGATTAACAATAAAAGTTTCATAAGTGCTAAACTGCAATGGTTCGAATTGTTTCACGCATATATTTTTAATACTTAACACTTAAATATTTGTGTAAACATTTTAGAGAGGACAAATTAAGTAACTGCTTTATTTAAATTTCCCTTAAAGATTTATATGTGCTCAAGCCCTTAAAGATTTATATGTGCTCAAGTGTGTACGACAAACTTTCCGTTCAATTTCTAGTCGTACTGAATGAATTTTATAGAGTTTATACTGATTTATAGAATAATTAAATTTACCTCAACTGATAGTTCGATATCATCTGTTTTTAAGGTACCTTGCCAAAATGGTAGTAGAGAAACCCTTATGGGGAGACTTTGTTCCGTCTGTCGGTCTGTTTATATGTCACCGTTATTTTTCTTAGAATCTATACATACCATTGACTCAAACATAGTTATATTCAAGTCAATGACATGATTGCTTCGCATAGTTATGCAATGTGGATTTGACCGTTCGACATTAAACGAATCCTCATATACTATATGGTGTTCCTCAATCGTACACCAAAAATCAATTAACAAAATTTAGTAGTTTAGTAACAGGAACAATTTTAAGTAGTTAGTAATTTCAAACACGATGTATTTAATTTGGAACAAACGGCGCTGCTTTGTTACTGGCTCCTCGATATACAATACGTTTATATGACAACAGTCCAGTATATATCGAGATCAATGGATATCTCGATATATACTGGACTGTTGTCATATAAACGTATTGTATAGCCAGGAGTGTTTTGATACAACAGTAAATCATAAGTATTGCAGTAGTGTGATCAAGTATATTGAACCAATTAAAGAATATGTATATCCAAAAAGTTATCCATAGAATAAGTTTCGACGTATTGAAAATATTCATATGACGGTTTTTATTTTTTCCTTAATTACATCACAAAAATATGATCATAAGAAACATATATACTTCTATAACAATGATAAGAACGGTAAGTTTGAATACATTTATTGTCTCTAAAAATAAATTACACTTGATTGCTTTTGCGGTTTTTGATAGTTTCTTGGGAAAAGGTTAATTTCGATACATTTGATTTCTAGCTTTTAGTATTTGATGACGATAACAAACAAGACATTATCAGAAACGAAGTTTCTTTAGTAATACATTTTATCCTTAGCGATAAAAGTAATTCTATATAAATTAATCGTGATGATAAGACACGTGTAAAACTCTTTTTCATGTTATCGTTTTCTTTTTAATAAGTATTTGTTAAATTAAAAAAACACACAATAACTTATTGAAATTAGAACATTTAGTTTTGTGTTCAATATATCAAATTATTCCTATCTATTTATATATAATGACAGTAGTTAATGATTTACACTAACTATTGTTAGATACTTCATATTTTTTTCGGTTCAAAGAAAGTACCATATATCAAAATATATGATAAATTATAGACAAACATATAACTAAAATAAGTCGTAAAAACAATAGTAAAATAGAAAAAAAAAACATTGAAAATACTAACAAATCACGGATGTTTATAAACCTAATAAACATAGCACATGTTTTGGATAATAAAGGAAGTATGAGGATTGAAAAGGAAAAGCAGGAAAGGCATCATGAAAGAAAAACGACCTGTAGATGTGTGTATCAACTTTTTCCGGATATCATGGTCTTGTGTATTTTATGATCTAAAAATATATACAGTAAAGAAGTACGAGTAGCCACGAAGTGATGTCATGGTGTCATAGGCTTTCGTATTTTACTGCTTAACATGCAGTGAAAAAGTACGAGTATTCACAAAGTGATGTCATGATATTACAGTCTTGTGTATTTTACAATTTAGTAATACATACAGTGAAGAAGTAAGAGTATCCACAAAGTGATGTCATGATATTATAGTATATTGTGTTTTACTTTTTAGTAATATATGCAATGAAGAGGTACGAGTATCTATAAAGTGATGTATTATGTTTAGTTGTAAGAGAATTTAGAAAAAAAAGCCCAAGGCCATGCAGCCCTAAGTGCTCTGGATATATATGCTAAGTATACATTTTAGTGCGCTGAAGAGAAAGTATAAAATTCTCAGACTGTACCAGTCACATTCTCCTTATCGACTGAGTTGTATAATCGAAGAATTGTTCACATTTTCTAAGGTGCAAATTATATGGAACAGACAAATTATGAAGACATTCTAAAATGGAAGCACTCGTCGGTAAGATATAGATTGTGAACGTGTCCATGGTCAAAAAAGACAGTAACAGCGCTTAAACAAAATAAAATTTACCTGGAATTTTACTTACACTCACTGTAAATTATTACCGATTCTTAGAGAATGTACTCTACTAAACATTTTACACTAAATTAAAACTTTCTGAAACTTCGCGTGTAGATTAGTAGTAATTAATTTTTAGTAAGTAAAACTTTCTGAAACGTCGCGTGTAGATTAGTAGTAATTAATTTTACTTACACTCACTGTAAATTATTGACGATTCTTAGATAATGTACTCTACTAAACATTTTACACTAAATTAAAACTTTCTGAAACTTCGCGTGTAGATTAGTAGTAATTAATTTTTAGTAAGTAAAACTTTCTGAAACGTCGCGTGTAGATTAGTAGTAATTAATTTTACTTACACTCACTGTAAATTATTGACGATTCTTAGATAATGTACTCTACTAAACATTTTACACTAAATTAAAACTTTCTGAAACGTCGCGTGTAGATTAGTAGTAATTAATTTTTAGTAAGTAAAACTTTCTGAAACGTCGCGTGTAGATTAGTAGTAATTAATTTTACTTACACTCACTGTAAATTATTGACGATTCTTAGATAATGTACTCTACTAAACATTTTACACTAAATTAAAACTTTCTGAAACTTCGCGTGTAGATTAGTAGTAATTAATTTTTAGTAAGTAAAACTTTCTGAAACGTCGCGTGTAGATTAGTAGTAATTAATTTTACTTACACTCACTGTAAATTATTGACGATTCTTAGATAATGTACTCTACTAAACATTTTACACTAAATTAAAACTTTCTGAAACTTCGCGTGTAGATTAGTAGTAATTAATTTTTAGTAAGTAAAACTTTCTGAAACGTCGCGTGTAGATTAGTAGTAATTAATTTTACTTACACTCACTGTAAATTATTGACGATTCTTAGATAATGTACTCTACTAAACATTTTACACTAAATTAAAACTTTCTGAAACGTCGCGTGTAGATTGGTAATTGATCATAATTAAAGAAAATGTAATTGATGATGATGAATTAAATATTTACTTGTATCTATAATTGGAAATAAATATCCGTAATTAATCATTAACACAGAACCATAAGCGGAAATTTAGACAGGTTCAGTTACTGTAGATTAGACTAGATTATTATTCATTATCACAGCTACTATTGTATAGATAGGTTCGTTACTGTAGATTAGACTAGATTATTACTCATTGTCACAGCTACTATTAAGACTTTTATCCGAAACATTTTATAATCTTACATAGATATATTTAACATTTATTAAGTAATCGTTAATTAAATGAAAACACAAGGTCCTCAGTTAATTTTAATTAACGACCAACGCCCCCAATTTGCGCAATAAAATATACTTTGTTTTAAATTCCATGCTTGTTTATTCAATTTCCGAAACTTATCTTAAAGAATAATTTGTTATAAAGTAAAGTGATTGTTATCAATGATAGCAGCATAAAACTGTTCATATTAAATGTAATTAAACAATACATTTACTTAAGTCGATACGCTGGACTGAGTACGAATATTTATTGCTTATAAACAGTTATCCTGTTGTAATATATATAATAATAATATATATAAATAATAATAATAATAAATTTCATCATAACTCCATTCCGAAATAAAGAACAAAAATGAAAACGTGAACACATAAACAAATTGCGATATGTAAAAACAATATTTATACAAATACACACATCGCACAAACGATATGCAACAGTCCATGACGAAATTCAATCCTGGGTTTAAAATGTATTGTTGTAAATCTGAAAATAACTGGATTTAATAGAATTGTAAAAACACGGAATTTATTGATGCTTTTCGCTTCGAGCATACTCATAAATATATCATAATAACTCAATACTACTCAATCATAATAACTCAATAGTTATTATAGGCATTTCGATTAGGATTTGGGTAGCATAAGCAGGGTATATGTATTGTCACTTAGTTTATATTACAGTCATATTTTCTATATGATTGTTAAATATATGTTATACTTCTTGCTTTATATAAGGTATATTTTTTAAATTTATTTTTGTAATAAAATGGTTGCAATTGTAACTATACTGGACAATTTTTTAATAAAACTTTCAATTCATACTTTAGGAGTTTGATCAACATTTACAAAGGAAATCATCAAGCTATTGTCCTTGACAACGACGTGAAGAAAAATAGAAAAATTACTTAATTCTGCGACTGCTTAATTAATTAACAGCGACATCTGTATCTGTTTCAAGCAATCATTTTAAGTGTGCAAGCTTAAATTCTCCGCTAGATGGCAGCATTTACATTATTTTAAATAAATATTTTTAATTTAATAACGCATTTATATTTCTATTTTAAATACTATATCTTAACTATCTGTCAGACTCTATGGTACCTATTTGAGTGTGTTCCAGAGGATACAAGTTTGAAGATCTAAGAATGTTATAGTAGTAGGTATTATAGAAGATATAATTAGAAGAAAGGGAAAAGTTGTTAGGAAGCAATCAAATTACTAAGTATATAAAGAAAACGTAAGAAAAACATATTAGAACTTTTCTCAAACTTGTTCAATCAAAATGTGACTTTACTACGTTCAAAGTCACATTTTGATTGAACGTTAATGAAATAAAAATTCATCCGGTTCCTCGATTAAATTTTACAACATTAGCTGACCCGCATTCACGTACGAAAATAATTTGAAAAACTCATTATCCTAGACGTATTGTATTGCAGCTCCGGTGTTAGTTTCGCAATAACACAGTGCAACACCGCGACCGGTGCTCCAGTCGCGTTTAATGAGTTTACTAGCAAAAAATAAACATACAGTTTTTGCCACTCCGTACCAGCTAATGCGGAAGTCTACTCGCAGATACGAAATAGCAACTTGCGGATCACCTTGGGGCTATGCCGACTCACCTGCATGCCAACGTCGCCCATACCCGCGGGCGCATTTTCATGAGAGTCACAATGATGTTGCCTTTTAACGATAAAACGTTAATCCGTCGAGTGCTGTGGTAAAATGTTAAATCTCATCACACAAAAACTCAGCTACAAATCGCCTTCTTAAAATGGTAATCGTGCTCTCGACATTTTTATTGTATTTTATTTAAATACAATGATCCTCTTAACACGAAGTTATCTGGCAATAAACTACTAGCTTATAAAAAAATGCAAAACGATGGCAGTTGTTGGGGTGGAAGATGTCTAGGTTTAATATGTTCTTAAATTAGTGAAAGAAGTCGATGCACAAAAATTAAACTTTTGAATCTGCTGATAATGGCATAACGAGACATTATTAATAGTATGTTACTAATAGATAACCAAAGCTAAATACTAAAATTCATCATCGGATGTTGGTAACCGAATAGAAATTAGAAACGGTGTTTGTGGTCGGTCGCCTGCGTAAGTAGATTTGAAGTACGTAGGGCTTAAGGTCGATCCTCAGAAACGGAACAATCATCTCAGTGATCTACAGTCGTGATTTGATTTATAACTAAAAAATTACATTTATCTCACAAAACGGTATAATCTGTAATATTCAACATAATGTAGATCATTTTTCACTGTACTAGAATTTTACAGTAACATAAAAAACATTTAAGCGTGCATATTATTTCTATTTTATTATTTAGTATTATTATACTATTTCTATTAACTTATTAAAATAGTAATTTTTCACAATACACACACACACACACACACACGCACTCGCACACGCACACACGCATACACGCGCACACGCGCACACACACACACACACACACACTATATATATATATATATATATATATATATATATATATATATATATGTATATATATTTGCTTCGTCCAGTTGCAGTGTGATTAACAACGTTTCCTGTAAAGTTGCATCGTTATTCGGTATCCTTGTTTACCTTTTTTTGTTTCCAAAGTTATCATTAAGAAGGGAAAAAATGAATGAAACATTGAATCAGATAATTTTAGGAAGTTAAATGCTAATTTATTGCTCATATGAAGAAGAGACACAATTGTTTTTTGGAAATATAAATCTTGTAAATTAGACAAAGATATTTCGGTGTGCTGAAAGATATTTCGGTGTCATAAGTTTGTCTGTTAATTTATCCCTTTTTAGTGTTTCCAAATTGTCTGATTAAAATTTAGTTAATTTAGGGAACTAGAATAAAATAAACAAATTAAATTGATATTTTGTACTATACATGGATGATGCAAAAAAATATTACTTTGGTACGTAGTTACGTTGAGGAAGTAAGGTGATATAAAAATAAGATGTATATATATATATATATATATATATATATATATTTATTCAAACATTACATCAATTTATTTTGTCTATTTTTTACTCGCTGAAAAAAAATTCAAGAAATTCTCAAAAATACTTTAGCTTCATTATTCATAACTTTTTCACTTTTGCACGTAATATTTGTTTGTTGTTTAAATGCAAGATATGCTAAATATTTAAGTCGAATTATAACTTCCTGTATAATGACGTTTTTGGTAACAATATGAATCAATAAATAAAAGTTTTGATGATCCAACAAATCATTATTTTTCAGATAAGAATAAATTAAAAATCAGATTTGTATTATATTTAAAAAACTTTTGATACCTCATATGCCTGTACAGATTTTTTTTCAGCTTACCTCTACTGAGTGCTCTCTCAAATTATAATTTGAATACATTTGAATTACCATTTCTAGTTTTGGACCAAGTAACTGCATTTTTCTTATTTATTTCTTTAATTATTTATTTATGTGGATGAATATCGTTGCCATAAAAATAGGGCTTCGTACGGATTCTTCGCTTAAGGAAACCAAGAAAGTAACAAAGAGTAAATAAGTGAACAAGACTCATTACTGTTTTTCTATTGTTTATTTATTTATGTGGATAAATACCGTTGCCACAACAATAGGGCTTCATAATGGTCCTTTGGTCTGGGAACCCAAGAAAGTAACAAAGAATAAATATCACTTATTAAGACTCATTGCTGTTTTTTTATTTCTTATATATTTATATGTTATTTATTTATGTGTGTGATTACCATTGCTACAACAAAAGGGCTTCATACTACTCCTTTGGTTACGGAACCCTAGATATTAATAAAGAATAAATAAACGAATAAGGCTTAGTACTTTTTGTCTATTTTTTTAAAAGAAAGTTTCTATTTAAAAACATCAGTACTAAAAACAACAAATTATAAATGTTCCAGTTTAAATAAACGTTTACTTAACTTCTAACAATAATTACAAAGGCTCATGCGAAGATGAAATGCGAAGACTTGTAACTGGCACTCCAATTACAAAAAACGCTATCTCCTCTTCATATGATCTGGAAAAATAAAAAATTACGATAAAGATCAAAACTAAACTTGTAAGTAAACAGTGTTCGCTTTTGTTTATTTTGGATACTAAGACTGGAACAAAGAGCTCTGATACCAGGGAAATTCAACAGTCGTGTCACATACTTACTCAGAATAATCAATAATGAGAACCTTCGTTAGACAATCCGTCCTCAAATTTGAGAGACGCATTTCCCAGTGAAAATTACAGAGAGACCAGTCACGTATTTGATACAAATTATACCTTTCCACCAAAAATCTAACCACTCTCTATGTCCTATTTCACGAAAAAATTAACTTTTGACAAGTAACGGAATGTTGTCTCGAAAATTTATTGCTCACTGTCGATATATATTTTTGTGATCCTTTACTTCCAAAATGAATCTAAAACCGACATGTTAGTAGTCAAGATGCGTAACGCTGGTATGTAACCGTAGGCATTTTAATCAATTAATCCAATCTTTTAACTATCACTATGAAACGTTCTCCTGGCTTAAAAT
This sequence comes from Druceiella hillmani, assembly GCA_039881145.1. NCBI lineage: Eukaryota > Metazoa > Arthropoda > Insecta > Lepidoptera > Hepialidae > Druceiella > Druceiella hillmani. The sequence goes on along the minus strand of JAYKKI010000001.1, from coordinate 85,852,667 downwards.
AGCGCATACAATCCGACGTGTTTTCTTACCGTGCTCGTCTCTCGTTTTGCACCAACGAGAGAATCACTGATGCACAAGTGGCATTCTATCGTCTGCAATATTCACTAGAGTAACCAAATATCTTGTTTTTTGGGAACATTCCGGAAAATACTTAATGTTTTCGCCAATATATTGGTAGTTGTTCTTGTCGTAAAATATATTTCTAAACTTAGCTCTTCTTTGTTTTAACCGCTATCAAGAAAGAAATTTCACATTTTCCAAACCCGTAGTTTTATTAGAGGGTGAGACATAGCGCTTAAAACAAAATATCACTTTGAAGCTTAATTAAACATTTTAAGCTTAATTAACAAGTCTGATATATACTCATCCCAATTGCTCGAACGATGGTGTATAAACAAAAGTTAATGATTCATAGCACTAATATTTAGAATATACTTTTGTTGCACAACCTGAAAATGAATGTGTGCGCCATCAAATAAGACAAATAAACATGCTAATTAAAGGAATGTAGGGTATGACAAATGATTAATTTTGAATGTGTGATACAAATGAAATCTCCAAATTATGTAAGTAAGTTTAACTAGGTTATTTGGATTTCGTTTAATTGTTAGGAAAATTAGAGAAATTTAAAAAAATATCGTTATTTGGACTACCTAATACATTAATGTATATATATATATATATATATATATATATAATATTTTTATTGGATTCTGTTTCGAACTTGTTGAAATAAAGACGTAATTGCGTTTCTGTGGATAAAAGATTTATTTACTTGTAAAACGTTGCTTCTACAATTTGCTAGTAACATTATCTTATAAACTAAACATTTACTCACCTGTGGATAACAGAAACAACATTTAAAGCCCTTATTTCAGGTTTATCATCTGAATTCGACAGGTAAGCTTTTTACAATAAAATACTGAATCAAAAACAAATCTAACCTCTCAAAATCTTTTGACGTTTGATACGAAAGCTAACTGCGACCTCTATGGAACTTATCATAGATAATGCGGCAGAGTTTAAATGAAAGGATACCTATAGGTTTTCTTTACATATATATATATATATATATATATATATATATATATATATATATATATATATATATATATATATAAGTTTTCATCAAATGCTAGTATTACATTTTTTTAAATTTTTCAAATCTCAGCTGGATAATTAGAGAAAAAAGAATACATTACACGTTTCTTTGAAACTTAATATTTCGGAAATGGGGCCTAAAACTTAAAAATGGTAAATGAAACCTCCTTTTCGTTAAAAGAAAAAACTATCCAATAATACCCAACTCAACATGCATAAATTAAACCATTTTTCATGAGTGCAACACACTATTTTAGTTACTATTTTGCTACCTATTAATAAGTTATGAGATCTCTACATAAAGTATACATTTGCAAAATAGCATTTAAATTAATCTAAAACTATGGAAACTATAAGAATGTGACTGACAGGAACAGCAGGCAGGCGGACGTATTTAACGAAACTATAAAGGTTCTATTTTTCCATTTGGCTAAGGAATCCTGAAAAATACCTCGCCACCAGTTACCAAATATTTTAAAAATGCATCACTTTCTTACTTCCTATTTCGTTTTAAATATCATCCTGCTTCAAATATTTTGAAATAACTGTTATGTGATAATAGAATAAACGTCATGTAACATTTATATAACTTTACTTTGTTATGAATATGTGTCCACCCTTTATGTGACTTCTCATTCAAAATAAAATACACCTGTCTTCCTGGCCAAAAATTAACATCTTCCCAGTATGCATATGAAATACCTGGCAACCCTAGTGTTCACCTACTTACACGGATATTGGTTACACGTCTACCCTCACGCCGAGTATGCGTTATTTGTACTCGTGTGTGTAAACATTCGCATATGTGACCGGATCCGCATACTCTTTTAAGCTGGCACCAAACGTTAACTTTTTAATTGACACTTTTGCAGGGATTAAGTAACGGCATTATTTTATGTTAAGCCTTTAACCGTTAGCTTAACGGAAAATGAAATATAGCACCAATGGTCGTCAACAATACTGTATAATTTTGGTTCCAAAAATGTTCGTTATAGGGAAAGTGCAACATGCAATTAGCGCCCTTTAGTGGTGAAAAACATTTGGTGAGCGTAATGTCACGTTTCGTGAAAAGTCCCCAGAGCGTATTGTTTAAAAACATTTTAATAACTCTTAAAAATAATAGTGTCCCCAGTTACAAAAAAATTAACCTCTTATTCACTCGTAACGTAATTTCCTTACATTCAAAGAGGTTTCTGTTTTCTGTGACGTCTGTAGTTCCACATAAATATTGTTATATTTCAGAGTAAACTTATACTTCAGAGTAAAATTAATCTATCAGAGTAGTCTTTTTCGCCAAATTTTAGATAAATAACATTTGTTTTGCATAAGCTATAATGACTTCGTTTTAAAATTTCATTTCATATCATTGATATTGGAGACTACGGCTAGAAATTTTAATTTCTGTTCAAAAATTGAATTACTTAATTTTAGTGATTTGACCGACCGATTTCGTTATTTCAATCGTCCTTTTTTATATTTAGCGGATAAATGACTTGAATGTACTTATTTCTATCACTTGTGAATATATATTAAATAGTGTGTATATATATATATATATATATATATATATATATATATATATGTGTGTGTAAGTGTATATAAATATCCCGTATGTTCTTATTTCTATTACTTTCAACCTTTTTTGTAATCTCGCTCGAATTTCTCGCACGGCTCCTATACTCTAGAAATATTTAAACAAAAACAGAGATAAGTTTAATTCTAAGTAATCTACGGAGAAGAGGACGTTTACAGACGTAAGGATGACATATTGATTATTTATATTAACCGTCAAATCGATTCAATGACCTATGTAATACAAGTGAAATTATATGCAGATGTCAAAATTTAACTACTATAACCTGCTTATTATACTAGTCAATCAGCGTATACTGTGAGGGTTTGATGAATCTCGTATAGATTTGATACGCAAGGACGTGTGACATTGGTACTCTGTGTAATATATACATAAAAATCTCTCCAAGGTGCTCAATATAAATACTGTTCCAATAGATCCCGAGTACTGACACGATGGAGAGGTTTTTTGTCGATCGAAATTTTGACACACTCCACATTTTAGAACTGGCAGATTATCATGCTGCAATTGAAATCTGGGTAAGTCCGTGAATGCTATTTTCACCCGAGAGACAATGATATCTAAATAAACATATGTTTATTGTTTGGCGTTTATTTTATTAATTACATTACTACTTTTACATCAATATCATACGTATCTTTAACTCAAAAGTCTCATTTCATACTACTGAGACGAATCCTGTCGCGGTAAATACATTCTTATCGTAATAACTGACCTGTATTATATTATTACTTTTCCACCGTTATAAGACGACGGTCAGCTGCCGGCTTTGAAGCGGACGGCGCACGCGACCGGCCCGACCCGTCTTGGCGCGACGTCGCCGCGTCTAAATATAGTACGCTGGTGACGCGGTGGCGCGCCTCCGTCGGCACGTCGCCATCTAGCGCGCTTACGTGATGGGGTCGGTACAAGTTACAAAGTCCTCTGCTGACTAGAGGTCTATTTGTACAGTATTGTACAGTAACGCTCTGTGGAGTTATTTTTCATTCCAACGCTTTTTTCCTAATACACGTATTCCACTAAGATCCTTAGGGTCAGTGACCTGTCAACGTTGTGCTTTTCACCGACATTTCACTTATTTGTCGGTAAACAATGTAATTTGTCATTGATGTACAAGTATTTCTGAAACAGTTGACAACAGGTTTATTAACAGTTGTAACTGATTTAGTCTTTCGAAACCTAATTACTATATAATGTTTTACTTGCGTAACACATTAAAAGAAATAAGACAAGTCACAATATCGCATCTTATTACAGGACTTGTGAGTCATTCATACGTCACATGTATTAGATGTAAAAAATATGTGCGTAAATATATTGTATTATTCAATATTGTTTAACGTAACAATAAGACAAATAAAAAGTATGATTTAATACCTTTTGCGATTTTTACATAGAATTTTCCTCTAAGAAGTGGTCGAATAATTAAATTTATTGAAAATATAATACCGCTATGATGAAAGAAAATTCTCGCCAAATAATAGAAAATATATATCATCACGAAGACCGAAAGTAAGTTCTTTATTTTTCAGCGGTGAAAAATACGATTTCTCCTGAAAAATTGCAAACAAGGACATTCCCCGTTAAGAAAAATCCCGTGTTACATTTTTCTCGTATGCTTTCAACTACTCTTCTCTAGACTTTTCCCACTTAATTTGATCTGGTGATGATAGGGTTTCTTGGAAAGTTATTGGTGTGTCATCAAGTTGCAGATCTTTACTTTGACAAAGGTAAGTATTAGATTTATTTCTTATATTTTCACTTTTAGTAGTGATATTACTCTATTGACATTACATTAACATCACATATATCGTTTTCATGTTCATATAAGAAATTGTCATCGGACTTATTATTAGATTAATTTACCGAAAATAAATTCTGACTATTCTGAGACTTTCAGCTCTCAGACACCATAATACCATCTACCACTCTTTCACGTTTATTTTTGTTAACACATTCCGTTAGTGGAGTTATAGTAGACTTTTTCTTTACAGAATTCCCTAAAAATACAACATCTCGACTGATGGTTATCTTTCTTGTTTTAGTGTATAGCAATACTTAACCCTTAGACACCACTGTCTAATAACCAACAAAAATCATGTCACTTGCCTTGGAATCCAGTTTGTGACGGTTTCAAATGGGCCATGGCTGCACATCCAAATATTTTAATGTTTTCCAAATTTGGTTTCTTCCCGGACCATAACTCTTCAACGGTAATGTGTAAAAGGGATATCGTAGGATATCAATTGGTTAGATCTGCCGCTGTTACAACTGCTTCTGCCCAAGAATTAGTATTAATTAGCAAATTAGTATTTATTAATATACAGCGAGATCTCTCTATTATGGTGCGGAACATGCTTTCTGTTAAACTGTTTTGCTGCGGAGTATAGAGATTAGAAGTTTCATGTATAATGCCCGAATTTTGAATATTTTTTTTGAATTCGTTACTTAGATACTCTTTCCTATTATCAGTTCAAATACGTTTTATTTTTTATTCAATTTGATTTTCTTCAAAAACTTTAAAATGTTTAAATTTACTATATACCTCAGATTTATTATTAAGGAAATAAACAAATATTTTCCTGGTGTAATCATCCACGAATGTAAGGAAATACTGCGCCCCACCTACTGATTTTACCTCCAGTGGCCCATAAACGTGTTTTAATTCTAGAAGTTTCTTAACCTGAGAACCTTCTCTTGGGAATGGCAGTCTTGACATTGTTCCATACTGACAAAATTCACATACCATATAAGCTTAATTTTTAGTCAGCTATACCAGCAGCCTTCTGCACATTTGGAAGCTTGCACAAATCAGACACGTTTAGATGGTTCATTATTTAATACCATAAAATAATATTCACTTTCATTTATCTTACACTACCCTGCATTCTGGAACACGATTCATGATAAACTTGTACATTTTGTTAACTAACTTGTCTGTTGTAACTTCTAAATTTGCTTTCTTGAGTGTTTTGCAGTTATCACTTCTAAACTATATGCAACATCCATTCCTTATCAATGACTCACTGAGAGAATATTACTTGCTAAATCTGGAACATGTAACACATTAGTAACTTGACTCGTTTTTGCTTTTCCATGTTAGTCATTTACGTTCAGGTTTATTTTTCCACAGCTTTTAATGACAAGCATTTTATCATTTGTTATCTGTATGCGTGAAATCGGGGGTGTTGATTAATTATATTGTCAGTCCTACTTCATGGTCATGTACGTGGATACTCCTCAATCAATAAGTTAACTACCGTCATTATTATCGCAACCAAAAATACTGCAATAAACAGAGTTTGTTTGCCTGTATATTTTCTTGGGTCCTTCTTTTTCGTTTTGCATTGCTTACTGACATGACCATATTTATTACGTTTAAAGCAACGTGGACCACGTTGTTTTAAATGTAATAAACAAAACAACTAGCTTCGAATCAACGTCGCCATTGTTTTCAACGCAATACCATGAGTCCTCGCGCTGGAGATACGTTTGAACTGCAAATCACCATGTATTATAGTTATCGTGTCGAACTAACTTTTCAGAGCATCATTGTATTGTTTGAAGGTATTTTACACTGAATTACAAGTCTTCAAAGATTTCACAACCAAGATAATATGGCATTGTCTTGGTTGTGAAAACAAGGGTAGGTAAAAACAAGTGGTTGTGAAAATAAGGTTTGGCCGAATTAATTCGCTTACCGGCGGCCGAATTTTTATTACTCAAATTCCCGAATTTTGTTAGATTGTTATTTATTAAAGTAGATTAAGTGCTATGGGCCCGTAACCTAAGGAAGTAACTAGTTTTATAAAGCATTTTATTAATTTTATTGATGTAATCACTGAGTAAATGACAACCACAGAGAAGCGCGAAAGAACCACAGACAATCCTTAAGTGCAGCTTACAAATTCAATCAACTTAGGAACTCGGAAATTTTAAATATTTGTTTCAATGGCTGTGAATAAATTCCGCTTTTTACCTCCATATATCAAGATCGTGACGGTGTCGTATTGATTCTAGAGTGTACGTCTAAAGAAGAAGAAACTTTCTTCTTTTAGACCAACAATTCGAGACATTTGAATTTCTGTATCTGTTCGAATCTAACTTCGTCGATATGGACAACTACTGGTAATCCATCTGCTGTAAATGTTTTAGTCTTGTCCGTGTTCATTTTAAGACCATAGTAGTGGGCGATTTGGACAATATCGTAAATAATGTCAAAGTCGTCTATATCACCGTCTACCATCATGGTGCTATCGTTAGTTAATATAAAGTTCAATAGATAGTAATTTTCATGAATTGCATTTCGCGTCTATCCTGAAGGGTCGTTCGCATTATGGCGTCCGCTAGGATGCCAAATAGTAGTGGTGGAACCACGTCCCATTGGCGAGTGCCAATCTTTATGGTGAGTTCCACTGATAGGTCATTCCGGGTACGCGCTTGTTTGACAGAGTCGCTGTTGGCTTATTAAAAAGTCATTTGACTCTTTCAATAAGACTTATTGAGTAACATGCTCAGTCTCTAAAGCTTTTCATACCTAGACTTAAATTCGATAAATGTGTAAAGATTCGTTTTCATATCTTGTTCATTCTTTTATGAGATGTCAAATGAAGAAGATATAGTAGATACATCCTCATTTGTGTCAACTTGTTTGACAGGATTCGTCTGTTTCCGTTTATATCCTTAATTGAATGGTCTTCGTAAAGATTATACAGAGGGTCGAAAGCAGACTATAATTACTACTGAAGTGTGATATACTTTTATATAAATATTTCAAATCCCAACGATAGCGGTTAATAATAATTACCAATAAAGATCTCCTATATTTGATACGTTATAGCGGGCGTAGTTGCGAAGCTATTGTACATTTGTTACACTTTACCCGGGTTTTTACTTAATCTTGACAAATAACAGTGAAAAGTTACACGATTCTATGTTTCGTCGGTTACATCGGTTACGTCAAATTTATGTATGGATATTTCGTCGATTACATCAAATTTACGTTGTACGTAATCATCCCACAGAATGAACGAATGTGTACAATTGAATTTAATTTTTTAACCGATTTCAAAACCAATTATTATCAAGATAATCTTTATCATTGATGTTTACTGTATTACACAGGGGGATAAGTAAACATCGACAGTATAACATATTTTTCTAAACCACAGTCGTTTTATAAATTCTAACTATATTGTTTTATAGAGCATATGACAAACAAATTCGTGGCAATTTTTTTCCAACTCTCAGTGAATGAAAAGGAACTATGGAAAAATAATATTCATCTCGAGAAAAGACTCTTCATTCGAGAAAAGAAAAAAAACTGTTGAAAATACCAAAGGGACTATGAAAATCCAACAATGTAACCTATAGCTTATAATTCCAATATTTTCCTAAACCAATCTGTTGAAAGATTAACGTTGAAAATTAAATGGCTTATAAAAACTAAGCCCATTCGGAAGATACGTACTGTTTTAGTTTAAAAACAATGCAAAAAAATATTTTTAAACAATTTTATTTTTACCAATGCTTTAAGTTACTTTCTATATAATTTCCAAGATGAATTTAAAACATTTGCTCGTATTTTATTCTCTCTTCATAGAAGGATGCTGCCAAAAGAATATAATCATAGTTGCACTTGATGGCTGCTTGGATGTCATCATATTCCTTATAGTATTAACCAACAAGGTTCCATTTCAAATGCGAAAAGAAGTACTAGTTACAAGGTCTGGGCCGTGTGGCGAATGATCCAGTTATTCCCAACCAAATGACATCCCATCTTCACATTCCATCCGGTATCCTATTATATATTAGCGGTGTCAGATTAAATAACGAGTGCATTTGTAATTTAAAAGGTTCTTTTTCTTTATATAAGCGATTTAATTTGACGCTAAATAACAGAAATTGCAAAAACGAAACAAACCAAATAGAATACAAACAAAGCGATCATTTTTGCTTTGTTTATATTTTGACGACTGAGTGTCGGGAGCAAGTGGGAAAGAGTATTGTACGACATGACGCCGTTGATTTTTTAAGAACGAATAAGTGTCGCATGAGTCAAAGCTTTACCGCGTAAAATAAAACGTTGGTATCAAACCGTTTTACACTCTACCGGGTTCAGAATACCGACCCGGTGATTCGACTTGCATTAATTACTTGCCTTGCTCTTTTTCTTCTTCCGACGAGTCCAATGATAGGGAACATCTTAATCACTTTATTTTGGAGCACGAGAATAGCTCAGTACACAAGCAATTTGTGATAGCTTAGCTTGTGAGAAGTAAAACTGTTGATAGAAAGGACGTACTGTATTAAAATAGAAAGAAGTAGTCTGTGAAAAAAAACATATTATAAAGATTGTCGTAGTTGTCAAATTTTTGACATCGAAATATATTTCGATTCGTGAAGATAATGAAACTCCTACATATCCTAATAAGACAACGTGAAAGATAGTTTGTCTATTGAACGTTTTTTGACGTTTATACATATTAAAGAGCACAAATCTGAATATTTAACAGAGAAAGTCTTGACATTTCTAGAATGCATCAAGTATGTCGGATGGTACATTGGTTTGCAAGCGAAAATCAGAAAGAAATGTGAATTAGCGACTTTTATGCCATGCGCGGAAATAGTCTTGTCTTTATAGACCTTCACGCTGCTAGGTGTGTTTGCGCACTATAACAAGTTTTAATTACTGATAAATATAGGTTTGAAAATAATTATTTAATATTAATTTTCTTTAAAATGATTTACAATGACATTCGCGTAAATCATTTAATATATTTGACGTTCCTCATCGAGTCGAAGACGGCGCTGACAATCTTTGTATATATTTTATTTTAAAATGTGAAGCATACCATTAAGTTATTCTGAAAGTAAAAAGTAAAATAATAATGAAATCAAATTAGTCTAGATTGTTCGATGTCTTTCGAAATTTCTATCGAAAACAGCTGCACATTTTTCTGTCTTTTAATCAAAATTCTACATTTCTGTCTTTTAATCAAAATTCTACATTTTTTAATCAAAATTCTACATTTCTGTCTTTTAATCAAAATTCTACAGTCACTCGTTTTAGACACTTTTACAAAGCAGCATGTTTTTGATACTAGTTTTTTTATATTCATTCTTCTTTGAGTTCCTGCTGAAACAAGCCGTGGTGACAAATGTAATCTGTATTGGTAACCGCGAGATTATATTTACATAAGCCCTCGCTGGTGAATTGCCTATTTATGTAATAGCATTTACAAAGAGTTTTTGAATTTAAAATGTGTCAAAATATTATTAAAAAGTGAAATTAATTCAAACTCGTCTTGTTTATTTTGAATGCAACTATAAAGATATTTATAAAATCAGCCGTTATTGTACTGAATATAAACGGTGAGTCAAAAGACGCAATCGGTGAGGCTCGAGTTGAGGAATATTTCATTTTGGAGTTGAAATACAATTGGAGTCCTCGATGCCCGATGCGAATGCCATCCTGTCCATATCTTCATAGAATCTTAGAAGTTTCCGGCTTTGATCTGTAAGGAATTCCTGGGAGTGCAGAAATCAACCTCGTCTTCAAGTCAGTGAATGTTAATTTGCGCATAAATTGTCATTGTAATTCTGAGCATGAATCAATGATACACGTTGATGTGAACCCTGGCTCTTCTATTCGGTGGTTGTAATAAGTTTAATATCGTTTTAGATTAGTTTATTTATTATTTTTTGATAGAACTAATTTATCCGAGTGGCGTTTATGCTATTTACACGCGTACGCCACAACAAGGTGTACATAAGAGACAACAAGTTTTCTTTTCGAATGATTCAAGGAATGTAATTTTTTTTTCTAATTCTTATCTTCACTAGAATAAAAATACGAGGTACAAAATAAGTATTTAAGTTCAAATAAAATAATTAAAAGTCTTTCTGAAACCAGATGATCTGCACGAGCTGATGCAATAAATACCTTATATCAGAATTATGAGCAAATTCTAGAATATTATATACATCACTGGCGATACCAAACAACTTGGAAAAACTAGAAACAAAGCTGTTGTATATATCCGAAAAAATTGAAATTTATTGTTTTATCAGAAAAGTGGAGTACTACTATGTTAGCAACGATAAACATGTCAGCATTCAGAAGGAAGCTATATCAATGCATGTTGTAAAAAAATACTTACTTCGCTTAGTGATTTCACTAATAGTATAAGATGATTTTGATAAGTTCGAATTATTCATTAAAAAAAATTTCCAGAAGCTGATTACTTATCTCAAAGAATTATAATTAGAAGATCATGTATCTGTGGAATTTATGCAATTAAATGGCAATAAATAATTTAAAGTAGAAACTTTTCCTACAATAGTTTATACCCTGACCATGCATTTAAAAAGACGACCAGATTCCTACAAAGAAATCAACTATCGGTTCGGGTTTTATTCGTCCTTGAGAACTGTTAATTCAGAAGTGTTCAGAACTTGTAAAAATCTATCACAAAATATTAGCAGAGAAGAACTAGAAATAGAATATACGCATTCGATACAATATATAAAACAAGGTTCAGATTAGTGAAAACGAAGAAACTATTAGAATTTCATAATTGTATCACCTTATAAGAGTAGAAAAATTCGAAGACACGTTTCCAAATTTAAAAATGTTTGAAGGGATTTTCTTAAGGATATGTTTCTAAGGATATCCTTACGTGTGATGATACCCAATTGCAGTAGAGAAGTTCTCGTTAACCCAAGGTAGTTACGGATATAACTTTTGTGAGAGTGCCGCATAAGTGCCATAGGCCATGCGAAAAGTGCCATGGGCTCACATTTGTCTAAGGAAGGGCATTGTTTACCTACGAATAACGGCCCATATCTCGCAGTATTCACGTATGCGTATCTCACTAGATCGCGCGATGCGATCTAGCCATTGACTAAGAGATCTGTGGTACTAATGGATTTATATGGAAAGGGTTCTTACATTCAAAACACGTATCGTACTTTCTCAAAATTTATCCATGCATATATCATTAGATACTGCCAAAGATTAAAAGCCGTTTCTCTGGGTGCTTTAATAGTGACTCGCGCAATGAAACAAATACATAAATTTGTAACTCGACCCAGTAACTTTTAATTATGGCGGTATTTACTTTTACGAGCACAAGTTACAATTTTAAACTAGTCGATGGCACAATTCTGTGCTTCGAAACAGCATATGGCATTATCGTAACCAGTCTGAACTTGTATCGTACGACACGTGTTAGAAATATCGACTAAACAAGTGGGACATTTAGTATAATTTGAGAAATGTCACTTATTGATTCTCCATATTTATATTTATAGAGTTAAGTATATCTTTTTATATATTTTTACCAATTATGCGTTAACGACTAACAAATTATATAATGATTTGCACCACGACAACGTCCTTATTATACTACTTTTATTGTGATTGGTTGCTGTTAAGAAATTACTTTAGCTGCAAGAAATCCGCCATCTATTTACTTAATTTTCTAAGTTATCAGTAAATAAACAAATAATTTGAGAATATATCCATGTATTCTCATAATACATAGGTATTTGTATGTAAACTGTTTTGGTTGTTTTCACGATGCGTTAACCATGAACATCTATATTTAAAAATGCTGCTAGAAAGGGCTGGATCCATATTTATGAAAAGATTATAGAGAATATCTCCTGTCATAATCTCCACTTTTATCAGAATATCTTAAAGAAAACCAAAGATGTCGGTAAAAGAGTGAATAAACTCTCAATACGTGACACAAACCACATGAGCAGTCTAAAGCAAGTGGACGTGTTCTGGGAAGATAAATTTAATGTCAACATCTTTACATTGTTTCTATTTGGTTAAATTGTATATACTGGTTTAATTTTATGAAGTTAGGATATAGAAAAAAATAATCGTAATATCGCATTTTGGGATCCACGTAGTCAAATCTGCAAGAAATTATTACTAGCGAAAGATAAATTCCAAAAAACTGTTAAATAGTTTTTTCTATTACAAACAAAAATCTGCAAAAAATTCCCACTGAAAAAATATTTTATTGAAGAAATTGTTATGATTTTTTTTTATTAAGGGATATTCATTTAATCGATTGATACTTTTAATGCAATTGTAGAATCACGTAATTTGTCTCTACTAATTAACAAATAATATCGTAATAATATCGTAATAAAGACTTATTAGTGGCGAATCAACTAAATATTTAATGCACACTTAAGTATAAATTCTGGTTGATAAAAACTTTTTTATTACAGTGCTCTTTAAGATTTTGAATGAAGACGATAAGAGCAGTAATGGTAAACTTTATTTTTGATAGGATAAAACAAATATCTTGACACTTAAAACGTAACGATGATACAGCATGTTATTGGTTGATTGAATTCGTGTTTTGATACGTGATGTATACATCTAGACTACTACCATAACTGTTCTGATATTCCAAATTTCATAAAATTTGCTATAACTAGTCTTCCATATTTTTACCGGCATTCATATTACCAAAGTACATCAGTGTATTATTTCATATTCTTTTTTCCCACATCTTGCTTAACATAATATGAAAACCAAAATAAATTCTATTAAAACGAATAACTTTGCAACTTTAAAGAATTGCCTGTTAGTATGCAGATATTTAAATAGCAATGTATTATAGAATAATTATTGTATATTAATTTTGTCATTCGCTGTCTTCCACTACTACTTCACACTTTCCATTCATTGTTAACTCCAGCTCACTATAAGATACACGTTTTATATTGTTATATCGATATTAATAATTCGATACTACTAACAGTTAATTAAAACATTCTTTACGTTATTTTTAATGGGTTTTGTGTAATGAAGGTGTTTGCTTATGAGCAATTGAAAATATTTATGCAAGCATAAGTGGACTGGTTACCGGTATTGAAATATTTGCCTAAAGACAATATTTTGGCCTGCACGTGAATATAGCCGGCGCAAAGAAAATGCGGCGTAATTGGGTTAAGTAACTTTCCCAAGGTTGTTTTGATAACTGTTCCCTTGTGTTTTGGCTGTTATAAACGACGATAAATACGTATATTCCGTGCTCTGTATCAATAAAGAATGGGGTCGTCTCTTTAACCGACCCTCGTCTTCATAGCAAAGGTTTTTGTAAAAACTTCCATTAGGAAACATAATACCTTGTTTTTCACATCATTTATCCAATGGAATGAGTGTTTTAATATATGTACCGATTCGACTGTGTTACCGTTCACTATGTGTTGCTCAAGGATACGCCCAGTAGTCCTCTTTTTTCTTATGCACGTCTATTCTGAAATCCTTTACAAATTTTATAATTTGTTTGTTTTCCTTTCACGCTTAAACGACTAACTGGATTTCAATGAAACTTTACACATGATAATATATAATATATTTTAAAAGATAGATTATATGTAATTACGTCACAATTTACAAGAAAAAAATAGTGAATATAAATGCTAAAAAAATAGACCTGCACAAGAAAAACGGAATGCACTGCTATTATTTACTTTTTGAAAGTTATGAAACATATTCCATTTGATATGTGAAACATATTCCATTTGAATGCGCTGCTATTATTTACTTTTTGAAAGTTGTGAAACATATTCCATTTGATATGTGAAACATATTCCATTTGAATGCGCTGCTATTATTTACTTTTTGAAAGTTGTGAAACATATTCCATTTGATATGTGAAACATATTCTATTTGATATGTGAAACATATTCCATTTGAATGCGCTGCTATTATTTACTTTTTGAAAGTTGTGAAACATATTCCATTTGATATGTGAAACATATTCCATTTGAATGCGCTGTTATTATTTACTTTTTGAAAGTTGTGAATCATATTCCATTTGATATGTGAAACATATTCCATTTGATATGTGAAACATATTCCATTTGAATGCGCTGCTATTATTTACTTTTTGAAAGTTGTGAAACATATTCCATTTGATATGCCAAACTCATGGGTTTGTTTTTGTTTACTATCGCATACACCGCGCGGCGCACTGCAATGCACCGCAACAGGCATTAAATATGAAATCGGAATATTCCAATTCATAAGTGATCAATGCTACAGCCATAACTTGTACACTTTTACATATTTTTACAATATATAATAATGTTTTGTTTTTCCGGAAAAATCAATAAAATTAAGCTGTATATTGGAAAAGAAAATTCGTCCATTAAGCGATACATTGTTAAAATGGAGCTTCCATAAATTGAATATTAAGTGGATGACCATGGGGCAGGAGAATGTGCAAAATTTGATTGCGTCCCTATTCGATTACTCAAAATATTTGTCTAAGAGTTTAAAAACAAATCATTATAATACTGTATTATAATCAAAGTCACGACAAATATGTTTGAATAAAAAAATAATGTTGAAAAACAGTAACAGCGAGTAGGATATCAAAACATATCATTAGTTTTTTTAAATACACTAGTTGCCTGCTATTAACTTCCTTAAAGTATATATTAAAGTAACGTAAGAATGCTATAGCTGTATTAATTTACATCATGCTTATGTGGCATTTACTATTGCTGATTGCTAATTGCGAGCGAGTTTTTTTTATATTTTTAAATCGCACTTTAAAATATTGTTTGTCTAAGAACTTAACCTAGATTTTTATCGATACTATTTTCAGAGAAAATTTCATCCTAATGGAATTAGAAATGTGGCTTAAAGCTCGTCTAAAACATCGATATATCTTTGGATATATATAAACATTCAAGGTAACCTTGGATTGGATCTTCGAAGACTATGCTCAGTGAAGGTATAGTGAAAATTTAAAAGTCGATATTTTTTAACATTTTCAGCAGCAGCTGATACTTTCGGCATCCGCTAATACTAATTCGGGTAAAGGAAATGATATTGGTCTGTTAGTATGCAAGGACATAAACCACTGACTATAATTAAAGTCAAACTATGAGCAAATGAAGAGTTTACTAATATTTTGTTTATTATTTAATATAAATAAAGTCAAAAACACTTTGAATCGAATCGAATTAAATTTGCAATAACTTCAAATATATCAACTCTATAACAAATCACCCCAGAGCGCCAGTGCGCGTGCATGTGTGCGTGTGTGCGTACGTACGTACGTTAAAAAAAAGTTAAACATGTTACGTACATATGTAGGAATCAAGTTAAATTTGTATACGAGGTAATTGTCTGTTACTATTTTCTAATAAATGTGTAATTCGTGGTTTATTTAATACTCTCGTGATGAAATAATTGAATAAAAAAGTTAAGCTTGTCACATACATATCTAAGAATCATGTTAAATTTGCATACGAGCTAATTGTCTGTTATTACTTTCTAGTAAATATGTAATTCGTGGTTTATTCAATACTCTTGTGATAAAATAATTGCATAAAAAAGTTAAGCTTGTCACGTACATATCTAAGAATCATGTTAAATTTGCATACGAGCTAATTGTCTGTTATTACTTTCTAGTAAATATGTAATTCGTGGTTTATTCAATACTCTTGTGATAAAATAATTGAATAAAAAAGTTAAGCTTGTCACGTACATATCTAAGAATCATGTTAAATTTGCATACGAGCTAATTGTCTGTTATTACTTTCTAGTAAATATGTAATTCGTGGTTTATTCAATACTCTTGTGATGAAATAATTTAATAAAAAAGTTAAGCTTGTCACGTACATATCTAAGAATCATGTTAAATTTGCATACGAGCTAATTGTCTGTTATTACTTTCTAGTAAATGTGTAATTCGTGGTTTATTCAATACTCTTGTGATAAAATAATTTAATAAAAAAGTTAAGCTTGTCACGTACATATCTAAGAATCATGTTAAATTTGCATACGAGCTTATTGTCTGTTATTACTTTCTAGTAAATGTGTTAATTCGTGGTTTATTCAATACTATTGTGATGAAATAATTTAATAAAAAAGTTAAGCTTGTCACGTACATATCTAAGAATCATGTTAAATTTGCATACGAGCTAATTGTCTGTTATTACTTTCTAGTAAATGTGTAATTCGTGGTTTATTCAATACTCTTGTGATGAAATAATTTAATAAAAAAGTTAAGCTTGTCACGTACATATCTAAGAATCATGTTAAATTTGCATACGAGCTAATAGTCTGTTATTACTTTCTAGTAAATGTGTAATTCGTGGTTTATTCAATACTCTTGTGATAAAATAATTTAATAAAAAAGTTAAGCTTGTCACTTACATATCTAAGAATCATGTTAAATTTGCATACGAGCTAATTGTCTGTTATTACTTTCTAGTAAATGTGTTAATTCGTGATTTATTCAATACTATTGTGATGAAATAATTTAATAAAAAAGTTAAGCTTGTCACGTACATATCTAAGAATCATGTTAAATTTGCATACGAGCTAATTGTCTGTTATTACTTTCTAGTAAATATGTAATTCGTGGTTTATTCAATACTCTTGTGATAAAATAATTGAATAAAAAAGTTAAGCTTGTCACGTACATATCTAAGAATCATGTTAAATTTGCATACGAGCTAATTGTCTGTTATTACTTTCTAGTAAATATGTAATTCGTGGTTTATTCAATACTCTTGTGATGAAATAATTTAATAAAAAAGTTAAGCTTGTCACGTACATATCTAAGAATCATGTTAAATTTGCATACGAGCTAATTGTCTGTTATTACTTTCTAGTAAATGTGTAATTCGTGGTTTATTCAATACTCTTGTGATAAAATAATTTAATAAAAATGTTAAGCTTGTCACGTACATATCTAAGAATCATGTTAAATTTGCATACGAGCTAATTGTCTGTTATTACTTTCTAGTAAATGTGTTAATTCGTGGTTTATTCAATACTATTGTGATGAAATAATTTAATAAAAAAGTTAAGCTTGTCACGTACATATCTAAGAATCATGTTAAATTTGCATACGAGCTAATTGTCTGTTATTACTTTCTAGTAAATGTGTAATTCGTGGTTTATTCAATACTCTTGTGATGAAATAATTTAATAAAAAAGTTAAGCTTGTCACGTACATATCTAAGAATCATGTTAAATTTGCATACGAGCTAATAGTCTGTTATTACTTTCTAGTAAATGTGTAATTCGTGGTTTATTCAATACTCTTGTGATAAAATAATTTAATAAAAAAGTTAAGCTTGTCACTTACATATCTAAGAATCATGTTAAATTTGCATACGAGCTAATTGTCTGTTATTACTTTCTAGTAAATGTGTTAATTCGTGATTTATTCAATACTATTGTGATGAAATAATTTAATAAAAAAGTTAAGCTTGTCACGTACATATCTAAGAATCATGTTAAATTTGCATACGAGCTAATTGTCTGTTATTACTTTCTAGTAAATGAGTAATTCGTGGTTTATTCAATACTCTTGTGATGAAATAATTTAATAAAAAAGTTAAGCATATTACGTACATATGTAGTAATCAAGTTAAATTTGTATACGAGGTAATTGTCTGTTATTATTTTCTAATTAATGTATAATTCGTGGTTTATTTAATACTCACGTGATGAAATAATTTAATAAAAAAGTTAAGCTTGTCACGTACATATCTAAGAAGCATGTTAAATTTGCATACGAGGTAATTGTCTGTTATTATTTTTATCTTTAATTTTGATTTCCTCAATTCATTGGCAACATGCTGCAAGTTGGATAAAGGTAATATAACAAAAACTAGCTAAATATTAAGTAATGACAAATCATATCGATACCTATTTCTTTATTTACAATAGCTAAACAGAAATAGACGTAACGTTATATCTCTCCACTATCTTAATTGAAACAGCAAGCTTTACGTTGAGTAAAATAATATTGACTTATTAAACAAATATTTCATTGTTCTAGTTTTTTTAAATCGAGTTCTAAAAATGTTTAAATTGTAAATGGAGTATTCAAGGAAAGGCATCGTTTAGAAATATCGAAGAACTTTACTTTCATGAAGAATATTGTATTTAAGTAGGCTATTTATTTGGAAAAACTATAGTAAAGAAAAAGCTCAATACATTCAGAAAACTAAACCCATAATCACTGTTTTCTGTTATGTGTTAAAAACTTAATTAATTGAGCTCCAATCGTAGCCGGATTCTAAATATTGACAAAGACTGTGATCCAACAGTAGATAGTTTTAAATAAATTCCAATATACTGAACTTTAAATGTGAATTAAACGTGAATTGAGATTGTTAGTATTAACGTGGATTAAAGTAAACGTTAAACGTGGATTAATCGTCTTTTTATTTAGCGTTATATACAATACTCGTACACATTTTGAACTACACAAAGTCGTTAAAAGGTTATTAAGGAAATTAACATATTAATTTTTAATATATTTAGTAATTAACGACCATTAAATAGTACGGGTCAGTATCAATCAAATTATTTTTGTAAACGTCCGATCTGTATATTTTCGCTATGGTAACACGTTTTTTTAAGAACCTATAAGTAACCTCGAAAAATTTTAACTAATGCGTTCATGTGTACAACTTTGGTTTACAATAATGGTTTAGGTGGCATTTAGCGTCCTTTCTTCGTTTATGTAGAAGCTCTATAATTCGAGATAAGACGACTGTTGGTAGAAGAGTTTTTGTATATGAACTGCGTGTTAGGTTATGCGCTTTACAATTTCTAAAGAAATATTATTGTCCACCGTTTCAAAATAAGTAGTATATAAATATAATCATCCAAAAAATATAATAATAGATATCAAATACATTGCAAGCAGTTTATTTTGCAATGAATTGTTTATGCGAAAATAAATTTTTGATGAAAGGTACTAACCAAATACATATATCTAGATTTTTTTTAAATCGAAATTCGTGGTTTATACTGTAGATGAGTTGGCTTATATCACACTTCACTTTTATGATTAATATTTAGCAAACCAGGCTTAATAACAAAAAACGGTCAAGTGTGAGTGTAATTCGCTCCACGAGGTTTCCTTACCGTTATGTTATTTTATCGTAAAGCTTAGTAAGGAGGTATTTGATGGGACCTTCATTCGTACCAAAATTTCTCGGTTCTATATTAACGGGAAATACAGTAAGTCGTGTCTCATTACCATGATACCTAATATTTGAAAGACCGTACTGTGTTATTGCACTAAATTAAAAGCTTAATTTTTTGCAGAATTATGAGGCCATATACCTTGTTGATTGAATTGAACCGATATATTGACCATTGCTAAAAAAAGGGTCTTGAAAAATAAATAGATAAATAGACAAACAGACAGACGTACGACAAAGTGATCCTGTAAGGATTTTTTTATTTTGAAGCACGGGTCCCTAAAAATGGTAAATGGTTCCTCAATTGATTCCTAATTTGGACCTAAACACCATAAAACCCATACAATGATCCTCTCTCGATGGGATATGCCAAAAAAATGTTTTCATCTTCCCCTCTCCCCCCCCCCCTTAATACATGGGGTACCCTGAAAAGCTCAGTTTTCAATATTTTGCTAAATATTAGCTGAGTTCTCCATATAAAGCATATATTTGCATAATAGTTCTAAAACTGTAGACACTGCGAGGTTGTGACAGACGGACTGACGGACGAGCGGATGGATGGACGTGACGTGATCACGGATGACGTTTGGATGAATGTGATCATGCATGGCTGACAAATGACATTATTTAACCAATTTTTCTTGAAATGAAATTATTTAATCTTTTTCCCCTTTTTTCTTTACTCCGTCTACAACTACGTTACTTGGACAAGGTCTTTTGTGAGATCATAAATTTGTCAAATGCATATCGAACTTTTAGAATGGCATAGACCCAACTCAAAACATGAGACACTCAATACAATTAAAAGTCTCACGTAAGCATTCTCCGTTACAAGTACATTACAAAATGGTAATAAATATGTATCTGTTACATGCATCTGTTACAGTTTTTTTTTATTTGAGTCACTTTCATTATGATGCATTACATTGGGGTTTGACATTGACAATTACCGGACCATTTATGTGCGATTTATCAATACATTTTTATAGTAAACAACGCAACAAGCCACTAACAGCGAAGTTTATGTTAATAAGTCCATTTACTTTAAGTTTGAGTAATGTGCAAATATATAATATACAAATTACTAAATGCAAAGTAATTATAGCAAACAAGAGGTGTGGCATCTCAATCATTGTTTTTATCTTTGACATGTTTCAATAATAAAAATTGCTAAAGGTTTACCTTTACAATAGTAATTAAGAAGTGACGATATCACCTATCATTTGCTATGATTTTTTATGAATTTCATACTAGATAAGGCAAGTCTAATGTTCAATACCATTATTCAACACATTAGACTCTAACGGAGTCGCCTATTACCTATTATAAAATTGATATAATATTGAATATAGCAACACACGTATGTATCAAACCAGACAATCAATCAAAAGTACATGAATGTCATTATACCTAACGAGGATAATAATAAACGTCGGTCATGCTAATGGCATTTATTACCGTGAATTTTACTAACGACTGTCGATAATGACTCTTGTACTGCCTCGTCATAATGAGTTGGTACTTGATACCGGGAGGTGTGTCACTGACGTCGACCGCCCAGCGCAGAACTTAGTTCTTTATTCTAATCACGTTTTTGATCTTCCAACAAGACTTCTATTATTTTCTTGTTGGAGTGTCCCCTTTATATGGAATGGAATAGGTCTCGTCTTGTTTTAAAGTCAATAATTTTATTTTTTTTACTATAACGTCTCATTAAAAAAATAATACATTATGGTACCTACAAAGGCGGCTTAAAGTTGAATTTTCGCTATTTTACATTCTTTTCAGTAATTGCAGAACATATTATAAATTACTATATGATAGCAGATGGATATTCTTCTTCTATTCGAGGTTATAAATTAAAAAAAAATCTTTAATCGATTATATTGAAAATAAATCTTAAATCGATTATATTGCTAATAGAAAATCAAAATTTTAAAAACCGATTAATTCCTGGTTGAAATGTATTGAAGAAATTTTTTGAGTGATAAATTAATGATACGATAACAATTTTCGTTTTTCACAAAAATCTCACTAATCGATTTCTTTATTCCGATAAATATTAATCAAGATAAATAAAAAAATGTACATGCATTGTAAGAAAACGTATTCCAGTCAATTTTAATCTAGATAATTTTTTTGGAATGTGCCATGACTTCCGTGATTAAATGGTAGTAATATTTTGGCACCGCGTCGCAAAATTATTTCAACGATTTTTGTAATATCACACACTTTTCTATGATTCGGGGGACATATACTTAAATCCGCCCATGTCTTTACCTCTTTTTAATAAAACTTTCATGTTTGCGTCATGTCGTCCGCCCTAGTCTTAAAGTTATTTACATAACATTCTCTTAAAAACAATAGATACAAGAATCGAACGACTTCAGTTTTGAAAACTGCTAATAAAAAAAATTCTTTCAAATATATCATAAATTGACAGGTTTGAACTGTCGTAAACTAGAAAATGTTTTAACGCAGATAAGCAGAACAACTTGTATTTCCATTGCTGTTAGATAACAAATATGGTTGGAATAACCGAAACGAAAATGTAATCAAAATATTACGACTTAACTTGACCATGTATTTATAGGACTACACTTGAAAAAAAAGTTATTTAAATTCGGGAATAGTTAATGAAGATAATTTCCGAAAAGCGTCATATTGAAACTTTAAGTATCTTTCTTTTTTATTATTACAAATTAAAGCTATATTTGCAATATCTAAAAAATTAAGAGCTTAACAATAACACAGGAAAACTTGCGTGTTTATTGATGAGCACAAAACAGGTTTTAAGCAAAATTATCAAAAAGTGTTGCATGCAACAATATAGATTATTTTACAATATAGTCACAAAACTTCGTAGAATTTAGATAGTTTATTTTACCTATAATTAAGCACAAACTTTCATCCTTAGCTGACTACAGTATTGCGGAGGCAGCTTGTCATGCAATAGTCACTCTACTAAACGCATTCTCCATCGAAGAGGATTCATAATACTTTATTTCGCATGTTGTCGCTCGTCTAACGTTTTTTTCACACAGAGTGGAAATTTCCAGAGGCCCCTCCGAGTTTTTTGTCTGACTTTGCGACAGACTCAATGGCTTAGTTAATGAGTTGATCATTCCGTTGTGTATCAGAACCGCAGCTAGGGGGCCATCAATTGATGTGATGCAATTTGCTCTACGATTATACGGAACGTTACGTCATTTGGCCAATTGCTATGAGGTCTAATTAATTACTATTCTAAAGCTCTTCATGTTGTGTGATTTGGTTTTACGACTGTTTTCAATTGCTTATATTTTCGACGCGTTTCCGGCGCTTGCAAAATCGCGCTCATGTTACCAAGCAACAATTATGATCGATTTGGTGGAAACAAAGGTGCATTGTCTGTAGCCAATTTATCAAAATTATCTTTAACAATGAAATCGTCAAAAGATTGCAGATATTCAGACAATTGTTTTGACGTCACTATAATCTAAATGACCTCTATTCGACCCACGTCGCAACAGGTGAATACGTTATATTACAAGAATAATAGTAGAAATGGTACGTTTTGTAAACAGAGAAACTTGAAGCATATAGCTTAGCTAAGTTGTGTAGAGTAAATATAATAGACAGGTAACGTTTGAAACTAAGTTAACTCTTATATAA
This sequence comes from Druceiella hillmani, assembly GCA_039881145.1. NCBI lineage: Eukaryota > Metazoa > Arthropoda > Insecta > Lepidoptera > Hepialidae > Druceiella > Druceiella hillmani. The sequence continues at coordinate 85,829,317 of JAYKKI010000001.1, read as the reverse complement.
CACACATAACTTTAACGTAATTCAACTTTAACGTAGTAGATTGATTGACGCTGTTTCTTTTCAACTTGGAGTTTGGTCCAGTATTTTTATCACCAGTAATGTAAATAAAAGTATATAGGCATTTAAGATATATATTATGATAGCCGTATTAAAAAAAAAGCTCTACTTTATTTATTATTTATAAGTGATGTAGAGTAAATAGACTAGAGAGGTAAATTATGAAACTAAGTTAACTCTTTTAGAAGACACTCAACTTTAACGTAATTCAACTTTAACGTAGTAGATCTATTAACGCCGTTTTTTTCTACTTGGGTTTGGTCCATTTTTTTTATCACCAATTATATAAATGAGAATATGTACGCATTTAAGATATATATGATGATAGCCGTATATATTATTTACTTCGTGTCGTTGTGTAATTGATAGATAAACACATGAATTAGTTTTTATTGCTGTATTTAATGATACCTTGGAATGAAGTAATATTTACATGGAAACTAAAAATGTGAATTCTAATTCATCTAGATATTCTTTGTGGAAATATAATGATACACATAGGTATATTCAAATATATTTCGCGCCAAAGTCCTATTGTTTTTTTTTAATGTCCAATTTGCGTATGAACGGCCAGCACCGAAACTGCGTCAATGGACGCGCTTCAATAGAAAATTTGACATATGTCTCAGGCGTTGTCATTATTGTTTAAAGTAGTAGGTTATTTGTTCACGTCAATATTTGCCACGTGCAGCACTTACATAAATTAATATCAATTTGTATGGTCATCGCTTTGAGTATTCAACTCCGCGTCTAACCAGACCGTGTCAAGAAACCATTTACTATCCGCGACAGTTGAAGCTTGGAATACCAATATTTACGAGGTTTGTCCAGTTAATACCCGAATAATAGAATTAGCGCGTTAATAAGCGCCTGTGTACTGAGTTTTACATTTCAACCTAGCGGTAACCTTGTGTATTAAAAAAAATATCAAATACGAGTAGAACTCACACTACGAGGGTTCCCTCATTAAGGCAGTTATAAACATTCAAGGGTACTTAATGTTTATATATTTTCAAATATTATTTTTACTACGTAAATATATTGCCTAACGCATCTTTTGAAGGCGTAAAAAATTGAGCTTATTTATAATAATGATGTCCTGAATCATTACTGTAGTTTTTCTCTGCAAAGACTTTCAAAAACATTGTTTTTTTTATAATTTTATGCGCAGTAGTTTCAGAGGAAATAAACATGGGAGTAACATTTTTAGCTTATTTCTTAGTATATTTCTGGAAACCTAGTACCTAAAATTATGACAGAAATATTTTTGCGATATTTTCACGCTATTCAATTTCGAATACGTAATCTGCCCATCCACCCCCTAAAATTTCCATACGAATATTTTTGGGTGTTAGCTATTGAGATATATGCGGGATTTTTTTTTTGTTACTATGCCAAATTTCAAAGCGATTTCTGAGAAAAACAGCTGTAACAGAGAAAAGAGATAGTCACGTGAGGAATCTTGTAAGGGTTCCATTTTTCCCTTTTCACGTAAGGAACCCTAAAAAAAGTGAAAAGTTTCATAGTCATTTTTGGAGAAATGTTGATATTTTAATGAGTAATGAATATCTTTTTATGTAAATATTTTAATTAAGTTTTTTAGAGTTCCGTATAGGATCATTTTGTTGATCCGTCTGTTGGTCTGTAAAGACTCTTTTTCTCAGGAACGAATGGAGGTATCAAGTTGAAATTAATATCAAATACTTAGGTCTACGGTCCTTGGAGCTGTAAAAAAATCAAGCTTCTAAGTCAACGCGACAAAAAATACTGCCATTCACAAATAAAGCAAAACTTATGGGGTACTTCCCGTTGACATGAAATTTGGCAAGAAGCAAGGTCTCACAGGACAAGTATAGGAAAAAATCCGAAAATCGTTAATTTGTAGTTATATCACAACATAACAATTTTTATTTCAATATGCGCTTGTTAAATATATAGTAGGTAATATATTTTCGTTCCAAAAAATTAAAATTTTGTATAGTTTAATCGGAATATTATGCACCATCAAATGTTTATAAACGCCTAAACGCTTACGGAACCCTCGTGATGCGAGTTTCACTAGTACTTGATAGGTTTTTTCATAATACTTCCTCTAAGGTTTCATGCGTTAAAGCTCAGGTCTAGGATCTACTATAAGATCCGAGCTAATATTAAAAAACATATATTATTTTATTTAATACTTCAGAGTGACCTATAACAAAAATGTTTGCTCGATATTCCCAAAACAAAAATGAATATAACATTTTTTTTTTGAAAATTAAATTAAATTATCGAGCGTTTTATTTTTCTATTACTTTTTTCTATTACAGCAACATACGACGTATGTTACAATATAATAAATTGTAATTGCTTTATCAATTAAATTAGTGAAATATCTGTTTGAACTAAAATCACGTCGTAAGTAAATTTTTTTCCATTTAAAATGTCTACTTAATTTTTTTATAAATGTTTTTTTATTCTCACAGAAATTGATTTTCCTGGTAAATTAATAAACAGTTATAAAACCTAATATTTGTATTCAATTGCATTTTAAAAAATTAAACGTACTCATATTTACGAGTTACATTACGTTTATTAATATCGATCGCTAGGTTAGGGCTATTAGGTTCCAATATCAACCTTCGCATACGATAAGAACGAGCGTCCTTTGCGGTGCGGCGAGCGCCGGCAGCGGCGCGTCGCGGAGGTGTGTCGGCGTCAAGAGCCGCCCTCGCAAGGCCGTGGACCACGTGACCGCTAGATAGCGGGCGTGACGTCACCGCCCGGCCCCCGCTCTCTGCGCAATAGTCACATGCTGCCAGTGCTGTTAAGTTTTAGGCCGTACAGCTGGTTATACATATGTATATTTATTGTTTTCGCTTTGTATTTATCAGGTTGTTAATAGCGTAAATTTAAAAAAATCTAGGTTTGATAATCATTATGATTTCATCGTTTTGACATTTTTTTAACTTGTATTCGAATTTTAAAATTTGAAATTATAACTGATTTTCATATTTAGTATTTTAGATTAATAGAATTAAAAATATTATAATTCGAAACTGAAATCCTATTTTTATTCGATATCGAATCTAATAAATATTTTATAAAGTTTTCATTACGATTTCTTTTTCCATGATAACATTAAACATTTTGAGCATGTATAACATTTGCCTGTCTAATTATAGTAAACACGTATTCCTCCTTGATCACTAGACAAATTGTGATAAATGAATTGTGTATAGGTCAATTTTTTTCTAAAAAAACTGTATACTCTCAATTTGATCAATACAAATTCTAGGATTACCTGTGATTACTTCAGTATTTTTTGAACAAAAGGCCGCACACAAAGTAGATCTCGAAAAATTGGGTTACTTACATTTTTCCGTTATACCTATAAAATGCTCTACGACGCTTCCTCGTCATCATATTGATAAATCTGTCAAAAACAATTGTTAAATCTGTCTTTTTTATTAACGTTCACCAAAATTTTTTTCCAAACATTTTAATGGCCATAATTAATCGTTATTAAATATTTTTTTACCCATGTGTTGCACAAACCAACTACAACGTAACACATAATTTAAACCACTTGGTAATAGAAATATGCCAAATTGTTTTTTTTTTGTTGTTTACGAGACATGTATGCATATGTCAAACGTTGTTCTTCTAAATTAATTCATTTGTTTTGCGAAAGAGGCAAAGTATGATTAATAGACAGCTTAAGTGGGTTGGGCCTGAATGCGCTGTTCAAAAACATATTTTTTAAGCGTCACGTGAGCATACGTCACAGTCACACCCGCTCGGAGTTTGACCTTCATGGATAAATAGTCATTTGTTACGATACGCCAACGATTATATCCGCTAACAATGATTTTATGCTGAAAGGCGTTTTTTATTGCTTGGCTTTAGAAAAATTACATGCCGTCTCGAAAACAGTAATGAAACGCAAAACCTGTTTTTTTCTGATATATTTATCTTGTCGTATTGATGCGTTAGGAAACATTGTGGATTTCTCAAAAAGGTTTCCCGGTAATCGTTAGGTAAACATTTAGCAACAGCGGTTTTTCATAATACTAAAATCAAAATTATTGGAATATTAAGTTCGGAATTGTGTTTTTTGTTGTTTGTTGATATTTTGAACATGTGTGTTTCGTTGATATTTTCAGTAATATTTCTAAAACTATCTTGCAAACAATTTTGAAAAAATAATTTTGGAGTTCTCATTAACTACTTACTAATCGCTATTCCTAACTCGTCTATTCAATCGGTACCCTACATGACAAATGAAATGAAAAACAAATGTGAACTTAATTTGACCTCTAAAATATATCCATGTTGTTTTTGAGTGTAAAAGAATTCATAGCTGTGCCAAATTTTAAGTTTCTACATCAAACATTTTCTGAGAAAAACGGCTAAAACACACAGTTGAACGGACACGTGGATGATCTTACAAATATTTCGTTTTTCTCCTTTGGAGTTGCGGAATATTTAAAAATTTGAAGTGTATATTTAGTGTATGTGGAAAAATATACATTTTTTCAAAATTACTGAATCGATTTCAGTAAATTTTTTTTTTAAATATATAATTTCAGGATGCAAGGTGATGGAAGAAGTGGAAAAAATTGGTGTTAAGTCGATTTTAATACAATTTTATTATTAGAATCAGTATCATAAGACTTGTTGTTTTTTGAGTAGTCTTACTTATAAATAAATAAAAATGTGCCATTTGTTCCATTACACTAAATTTACCCATAATATTCTTTGTACTAATTCACGTCATTTTTCACGTCTTTACATTTAAGGGTGTCCCAAAGAGTGACATTACATCGACGTACTTTTTTATCGCTTTATTTTTAATAATTAAAATAGAAGACTTTTATTATTAGATGATTTTTCAAGTGTTTTCTTTAAATTCACTAAGAAAAATAACCTGAAATATTGTAATTTTACAATACTTTCAGGTTATAAACTTAAATTTAACAAATTAACATAAGGGCGAGCAAGCGGGTCATTCTGTTATCAAAACTAAAAAAAAATTATTTTCTACCTTTTGAAGATACGAGAAAACGTCGTTTGTCTTCATATAAATTATCGAACTTAATTTTTTGCCGCCTCGACGCTAACAACCTTTCGATTGCTTTATGTACTCGTTTAAAATAAATAATGAATATTTTATGTACACAATTTGTTTCAAGGTCCAAAGAAAAAAAAAGCTTTAAGTATGTTTACTAATTAAAATGCAAAATTAACCTTGAATTTGAAAATAAGCAGTACAAATATTTAGCCATTCGTTTGATTTATATGCGCGATTTTTTTGTTGTGTTAGACAGCGTTTGATTCAATTAAAATGACAATCAGAATAAGCGAGAACGTTATGATAATAATATGCTATATCATTTGCAACATGAAACGATAAATATAAAGGAACCCTCTTAAGATATAAGTTTTACGCAGGTTTTAAATGGCAATTCGAATTATAGTTTCGTGATAGAAAGCTTATAATGTTTTATGGAATTTTTCTTATAAGCTTTACCAATTGTTAGTTTATAGTTTCGTGTTAGATAGCTTATAATTTTTTATGAGATCTTTGTTATAAGCTTTACCAATTGTTAGTTTATAGTTTCGTGTTAGATAGCTTATAATTGTTTATGAGATCTTTGTTATACGTTCTACCAATTGTTGGTTTATAGTTTCGTAGTAGATAGTTTATAACTTTTATGATACCTTTGTTATAAGCTTTACCAGTTGTTAGTTTATAGTTTCGTGGTAGATAGTTTATAATTTTTATGAGATCTTTCTTATAAGCTTTACCAGTTGTTAGTTTATAGTTTCGTGGTAGATAGCTTTTAATTTTTTATGAGAACTTTCTCATAAGCTTTACCCATTGTTTTTTTTTTAATTATTAAAAAACAATTTTATTCTATTAAACCGATAGTAATACGTAAACGTTTTTTCAAGTCGGAAATAACTACAAAAATTAACAGCAAAAAGCTGTTTTAACATCTACGGTACACTAAGATAGATGCAATATTAACAGTTAACAGTTGCTTCAGTAGAAAAAATTCAAATTTCACGAAAAAACTATTTCAGTTTCATATTTCACGGAAAAACAAGTGAAAAAACCTGGCTGGAGAATTATTGAAACAGGCCAGCAATTCTCAGTCGCAACACTTTTGTTCGAGTGGTCGTGGTCATCATGTCAAGTGTCTTGCAGATGAGTAATGCGCCATAGAATATCTCTCCATTCCTCTCTATCAGCAGTTCTCCAGATGTTACTCATGTAGCATAACGTCCATGGCTGTCTTCGCCTATATCAATCTCATCGGTGTTCTCCCACTTGATCTTGTACCTTTCACTTTGCCCTGTATTACCAGGCGTTCAATATGATCCATCCATATTATCCAGTCCATATTTTCTATGTCCATAACTCCTGATATAATCCAAAATTATTTGTTGACGTTAATGTTTTCATTTTTCTATGTTATGAAGTTAGTAAATTATATATGAATTATAAATTTGAGGCACAAAGACTCACATGAATTTAAATAATACGTATTATAAGTACAAATCTGAAAGTTGCATTATCAATCACAATTGTGGAAAGTGTTTGCTTTTGTCCCGTATACCGTAATAACCGTCAAGGTTTCATTCAATTATTATTTAGTTAGTAACTTTCATGTAACCACAGCGAATAAATTGTTTTAAGTATGAATGTTTATCGTGTTATTTACGATCCTAAATCATTGAATTAAGAATGTGATCTTTGTAGACTTATAATATTTTGGACTTATAATACCCGCATGAATTTAAATTAATACAAATCTGAAAATATGTTACTAATCACAATTGTGGAAAGTGTTTGCTTTTGTTGTGATCTTATGTCACTGCACTCGGCGTGAATGAAAAATAACCGACAAGGTTTTATTCAATTATTATTTAGTTAGTAACTTTCATGTAACCACAGCGAATAAATTGTTTTAACTATCTGTACGTGAAAGATAAATATGAATGTTTGTCGTGTTATATACGATCCTAAATCATTGAATTAAGAATGTGATCTTTGTAGACTTATAATATTTTGGACTTATAATACCCGCATGAATTTAAATAATACGTATTATAAGTACAAATCTGAAAATATGTTACTAATCACAATTGTGGAAAGTGTTTGCTTTTGTTGTGATCTTATGTCACTGCACTCGGCGTGAATGAAAAATAACCGTCAAGGTTTTATTCAATTATTATTTAGTTTGTAACTTTCATGTAACCACAGCGAATAAATTGTTTTAACTATCTGTACGTGAAAGATAAATATGAATGTCTGTCGTGTTATATACGATCCTAAATCATTGAATTAAGAATGTGATCTTTGTAGACTTAAAATATTCTATTCAATAACGTCAAAGCATCGAAATAATATTTCGAATATTCTTATTTTACATCATCGAAGTGAAATATTTTATTTCAAATTACTTCCTAATTAATTTTTCGGCCTTTTTGGATATTTGTAGTAACTTCTCACTAAGCTTTACTATAATAAGATGTAACTGTACGGAACCCTGTACGAAAAGAACGGAAGTCCTGCTCACATCTGACACTGACAATTTTTTATTCTTTTTTTCTTACTACAGTAGTATGTTTTAGTATCAAATCTGCAAGAAATTTCTTAAGAACTTGACAGAACAAAATTGTCAAAATGATCTACCATGTCTGTTGAATGTTTTTTATAATGATATTTAGTATATTTTAGACAGATAAATTTGTTAGTTTTTTATTGACGGAGCTCAGCGCGTGTACTAGTTTGAAATTGAATATTTTATTGGTGAGACTGGAAACGGCTCCAAATGTTTCCTCATTAAAGTCAAGTTGAAGTGAAGCGTTGTGTTCTGCTATTGCTACTTTCTTAATATTACGGGAAAATATCGCTAAGAGACATTTCTAACTATCTGTCTATACTTCTGTGTATTTTCTTACTAAAGCGGGTTAAGCAGCAGAGTGACCTCTGCCATATAATGTATTGTCTCACCTTTATCGCATTTCAAAATAACTGCATTTTCCCTACATACACACATAGAATTTTAACATCGAAGTTCATTGTAATATATGTGGAAATGATTTGGTATTAAAAACTTGTTAATCTAAGAGAGACTCCAAGACCTCACCCACATGATAACAATGTGTTTACTCACCAGTCATTAAGCCAGAAGCGCAACTTAACTTTGTTGACTCTTATAATAATTAATATTTCCAGTAAAACATTAGCCGGTTCTACTATTGTAATATCTCCTTATGTGAAAACATGAATACAAGTATGAATCATTCACAGCGCGTAAAATACTAAAAACCTGCTAAATAATGGTAAACTTGTTTAAATTGTTCATTTCCAGTAAGGTAAAGAATGATGAAAACAGTGATATCGATGAACCTTGTGATGTTTTTTAGTAATTTGATGAGTACATATTAGGATGTCATTTCTGGATGTGTGAAAAGTACATACGACTGTCAATGGATTAGGCGAGCCTCTTTTAATGAGTGATAATTATGTACATAATCGTTTAGGTAATTATGTATACAATATTACGTAATGGTTCATCTTTAATTATAGTGGTGAACAAATTTTCCAGTTCATTATTCAAGCGAATATTGAGCAAATTATTATTTCGTTTATACTCTGTAAATGGGATATGGGAAAAACTTTGTTTTACAGTAAAGAGATCGCGCTGCAATTGGCAAGCACTGGTATAGTTCGTTCGTTCGGTTTGGTTCGTTGGACATCACCTTACTGAATGGAAGGAAGTTGACGCAGAAGGCCAGGTTCTACTAATTTCTAGATTCTGCTCCCACGTGGTATAAGTTCAAAAACTTGGTCGACAAGTGAATTCAACAAAACGAAAGCGTTGCTAACGTTTTCCCGCTAGGATGGAAGTGTAGACATCATTGACGCTGTCGTGTTATCCGTTACTTAATTATTTAATGACAAAAAGGAAAATGAAAATGTCATCACGTCACTCGCCATTTTGCTAGTATAGTATTATGTTATACCTGCTAAAAAGCACAATAGCAGGTATAACATAATACTATACTAGCAAACACACCACAGAAACATTACTTCATTTAAAATGAAAAGCCTCGTATCTTCATTTGATGTCAGTGGATTTTCATGCCTTTTAATACTAGTTATATCTAAGCGGGACTTGTGCCTGTCGCCAGACCTCATTACTACTATCATCGACTAAAGATGGTGATAAGTGGATATAAGTTTGTCTAGTTTCCAGTTTCAGTTTAACATTTCCTGGTTTTGAGCATATGGAAAACATCTTTATGAAACCTTTATTGAAATATGCTTTTCCAAAACACTGTCAATAGGTTGTGCGAACTACAGTTTTTTGATACGGAAGTTACATGTCCTTTTTACACGCTGAAATTATAAGATTGTACTTGGTTTCATCGTATCATACAAAGTGTTAATTTGTTTTATCCATTACGTATGCCGTATGCTTTTAACTGTACGCTTGTCTGTGTTGTTCGATTCAATCTCGCAAAGATGTAGTCGTGATGTTTTCGAAGGACTCATGATTGTAGATAGACTCTTAACCCTATGCCGTTCAGGGACAATCCGTTGGTGTCACATGAACATTATTGGACAAACGCAGGTGACATCACGTTGCTGTCATGTGAAAGATATCGGTAAATGCCAATAATGTAATAATAAAAAATCTTACATTAAATTATTTAAGTGATATTTAAGAAAACCTCAAAATTTTGCAAAAATAGTGGATCAGATAAAAAAAAACTATTGAGAATGTCATGTTTTCCTAAGATGGTCTATGATCTTTCGAAAAATCCCAGTGATATACGAAATCGAGATTATCATATATCCTACCTGCGGGTATCAAAGTCTTAAAAAATATAGATGATCGGTCTCTTTGTATTCTAGCTTAATTTTTATTTTTGTAGCTTAATTTTTTTTATTTTGAGTTAATGTCTTTATAAATGATGCAGATAGTTCTAGAACTATTTTGAATTAAAGAAAGGGAATACATATAATCAATATACATGCGTCATGTTATTTATTGTACTCAGTATATGACAACATTCACACTTGTTTATTATGCAAAAATGGTATCTATAGGTCACAAACTACTAATTATTAACATATTTGAAGACGCCACCTTAATTACGGAAAAAGAGTATCTTGAATTTATTATATTCTGAAATATCACAATTTTCTGAAATTTCAATTGCAATACATTCGCTATCTGCCTGGAAAACAATAGTTTTATGTCGCCATCTTTTGAGAATTATGACAACTACGCCATCTATGACGAGTGATGTGACATGTGTACGCTTAAAATATTTAAAAATCGAATAATATAACTCGATTTGTCGAATTGCTCGTAACAATTGCGATAAGGATTTGTATAATTCTTTTCTTGGGAATTGCGTATTTATACGGAGCGACAAACTCATGATTATTGCTTCTACTTTACTCAACATGAGATTGTTTGTACAAAAATTGAGTGAAGGATTTAAAAATAATTTTTGTTCGTAATGTTTTTTATTTATACACAATCTTAGCGTGACAAGCAGTCATATTTGACTGCCAACTTGACATACTTATTTTGTGTCATCTTATTCATTTTTAGGCAAAATTGTATGCCTTCAACAGTTCCTTGCGATTACGTAAACATTATTTATGTCCACTCTAAACTCGAAGACTGGTAAAAATGGACTGTCGTTACAGAAATAGAAAATGATTTTGAAAAAAAGCATGTATTTTTTAAAATACAACACGAAAATAAGTAAAATAGTAGGTACCTTCATAAGCACGTATTTATTATATTTTTAATATAATAACCTTTCAGAAACGATTAAGAAAGATAATCAATTCAGATTAATCTATAGCCATTGCTTTCTTTTTAATCTGTAGTCATTGCCTAAATTAATTAAAAATAAATTATTAACTGACATTAAAATTCGTTCTGTTGTCAAAATGAATATCTTTTTCGTTCTTCTCGAATTTTACGTGGTTTTTTCGACGATCTGTCGAGCTTACGAGTTTCGAATTTGTTTTCCCCATTGGGAAGGCAAAGGCAAAGCGAATTCGGGTTACGCTCTGGTTCTTGGCGCTTGGTGCTTTTAATTTATGATTATTTGTCATTGTAGTCAATTTGAGATTATGTTCGTGTTGTATTTTGATGCCATATTTTATATATTATTTATTCTATGTAATTCAGCACTTATTCGAGAAGAAATTTTAATAAAGTATTCTACGTACACAACGGCGCTATTAAAAGATGCGTTACGCGCAAGAAAAATCATTACAACTAATCAAAATCTGATATTGCAGCACGGTACACATTAACGTAATACTGTGTGAATGTGAAATCAGTGTTTTTGGTATGAATAGTATGAATGCGGTTTAGTACCAGGAATATTTTGACAATTTTTTGATATCATATGAAAGAATACAAACTAAAAATGATATATTTAAGAATTGTGCAGCTGACGATTATTTATTATAAAAAAATCAATTTGAAAAATTTCACACTTGATTTTGCTTACGGGGGAACCCTTTTTCCAGTCATTTCACTTTTCCTTTTATCACTCGGCACTTATTACACAATTATAAGCGTAATTTCTTATAAATTATGAAACATTTATAATAAAAATATAAGTAAATTTAATTACCAAACTTTAATATTTTTTACATAAATTGTTTATTACATTAGTTACGGCCTGAAACTATTTTATCATATAATATCATTTATATTGTTTTTTTTAATGCACGGCATATTATGAATTTATATTATAAAAATTAACTATGTTACTTGAAATTTTATAGTAATAGCAAATACGAAAGTTGATAGCTATAAATTTAAAAAAATAGCCATAAATTAAAGATTTATAGATAGTGAAATATATTTGTATGTAATTGATAATTTTTTTATTTTACTTTTAAGAAATTGTTAGAAATTATATTTTTGAAATATAATTTAGAAGTTTATTTTTAATAAATTTAATTTACATTTAATTCTCTGTGTGCTAATGTCTAACAATAAGTTTATTGTAAATTTAATCAAAAATAGGTTAGTAACATACAAATTTGAACATATTTCTTCAAATTAATTTTTTGATTATAAAAAATTGTCAATTGCAGATTTGTTTAAAATATATCGTTTTTAGTGTATGTTCTTTTATATCATACCAAAAAATTGCCAAAATGTTCTTGGTACCAAACCGCATTTATTCAGAGTTTTTCTTTATTTATTTCATTTTTATAATTTCTTTTCTAAAATTACAATACATAAAGATATTGTGTTTTGATAATATTTACTTTGCCCCATCTTATTCATTTAAATGTTAATAAGTTAAATTTGGTTAAAAAATTAATGTAAATAGTTAGAAAATAAGACATAGGTAAGTGAAATGTTAAAAAATTATGTGCCTTTATAACAAATGTTTTTATACATACTCCTATAAAAGAGACTACAAAAATTACTTTAATACAATACGCAAGTATAAATGAAATGAATTATCCAACTTTGATTAAAAGTTTTTTTTAATTATTGATTTTTAGCAATTTCTTCTACACTCCTACATGCACAGTACCAATTCACCTTGTGTTGTCGATTTTATTACGTAGAAAGTGACAATTTTCTTAGAAAATACCACGTATTTAACAGACGGGTACCAAATACATGACTCCACCGGAATCGGAAAAAGCTATATATAAGGATATTGAAAAAGCATCCACATTAATATGTTATATCGCTGTAACATATTACAACAGATGTAACATATTACCGTTATAGATTTGTATATAGAGGATATAACGAGCGAAGTCGATGTTAAAGAACTCTCTTAAATAAGTTTAAAATAAGAGTAATACAAAGTTCAATAATAAACTATAAAGTTTTATAGGGTTTTGTACTTCAAAACAAAAAAAAACCGTAGACCCTTATGAGTTTGTCCGTTTGTCACGGGTCCGTCCATCTGTTTGGCTTAGATATAACCTCATATATATTTATAGTTCACAATTAAAATTATTGATACATATGCGATTTTGAAAAAGGGTATGTTGAAATCTTTTTTATTTAAATTCTATATATCGTGGAGAGTACCAACTGAAAGAAAAACAAGTTATAAAAATTCCGATACTATTTTTTCAGAATTTTATGTAGGATATCTCTAGATATATTGTTGAAAATATTCAGAAAACACATTTTCTCTACGCCTTCGTATCGGAAATCACAAAACTCACAATTATGAAGAATACTGTGTTATATCAAATCTATCAGTTTTTGGAGAAATTACGATATTTTAGGTCTACATAAGACGTACTTAGCAACATATATACATATTGAAAAAAGTACTAATATTTGTAAACAATTTAATTATAAAAATTAATAAAGGTTTATATGTGATCTGTCTAAATGTATACAGAACACAATAATGGTAATACTACACATACCCTCTTTCATTTGTAAAATCTAGACGATTTCAATATACACATACATAATATTAAATTGAATTGCCTAGTTTACTATAAACCCAAATAAGGGTATGACCAAACATAACTGTTGGACCTCGGCCATGGGCGTTGGGTTTTACCGTTTTTCATTGTAATATTGCGTTTTAAACATTTTTCTTCGTCAGACAAACGACAGACCCATGTTTTTTGAGATTTACCGACTTTGGCCATCAACCACTTTAGGCAACGTCAATTGTCTTCGCAAATATTGACTATAGTTTGCGAAATACCCACTGCGGAATACAGCCCAAAGTTATTGAACGAGGTCGTTTATTGTCATTTCTGCACATCCATTTTGGCCATCGTTCACGTAATCATCTCCTTCAATGATGTCATGTGAAGTGACGATGGGGTCGTCATGTTATTTCCTCTTGTAGAGACCTGTTTGCGTAAGTGCAATGCGCTTGCGACCATTAAACTTTGTGTATGTACAGACACAGGATACTCATTAACATAATTTGGTGTGTGTTAATGAAAAAGAATAATAATATAAATGTATGTAATATTTCTGGATATTTTTAATTACCAACAAGGATCCCATTATTACCGTTGATAATCCTATGCCTGACAATTTTACATAACTACCCTGGCGAACAGAAACCTCCTCTGAACAATGAACTTCTTACTTTTTAATTCAACTTCAATACTAAGTTTGTAAATAATTGCATAAAAGACGAATTTCTTACTAATAACCGATTGGATTATTTTGTGTTTATATTTTTTTTCAATTCCTTTATGTTATTTCTTTTTTTTAAGATCCCATCCCTCAAAATAAAAAAAACGGAACCCTTATAAGATCACTTGTTTGTCATCTGTCTGTCAAAGTCATTTTTTCAGAAACGGCTTTAAATATCAAAGACTTATAGGCTTACATTGCTGTATTTCAAGTTTTTTGGTTCACGCAACAAAACGACGCATATATTTAGCCTTGCTCACTGATTGTTAGTGATCATCAAAACTTATAAAGTACTTCCTGTCGACCTATAATCTTGAAAGTCGGCAGAATGGGAGGTTTCATGGTACAAGTAAAGGGGAAAATCTAAGAGTGAATGATTTCTAATTAAATTTAGAATTAAATTATCTCTGCATACAAATACATTTATAACAGAGCGTAAAGAATGATATAGAAGCCAGAAAACCTGCTCGCCAGCCTTTGTTCGCCAGTAATGCGAAATCTACTCCACTGATTTTGATGAAATTTGGTATGGTAATAGTTTATACCCAAGAGCAACATACGAGGGAAAACAAAATGCTAATAACTTTTCTTATTCCGAATTTTACGAGAACGAAGTCCTAAAATTCGAAATAAGATAAAAAAATTATTATTAGTTTATTTTACCCCTGTGAAAGATGTGGTAGGCAATATATATACGTTGTGAAAAATTAATACTATTGACAGCAATAGTTCTACTAGAACTACTACGTACCTTGAAATGTTTATACAACAATAGTTGTAATAGAACTACTACGTACCCTTAAATTTTTATACAACAATAGTTCTACTAGAACTATTACGTACCCTTAAATGTTTATAAGTGCCTGAATGTGTATGGAACTCTAATAGTGCATCTACTCTTGCTTGACAGATTTTTCTTTCTTATATACAGTTACAAAAGATTTCAGTTGTGGTGAAAAACACACTTCACAACACAACACAGTTGTGGTGAAAAAACGTTATTCAACAAGTTATACATTATTTTAACTTACTATCAGAATATATAGTATACCTTTTACTATACTTTCATGTATTTAAGTATTATAAGTTCAAAGGTTATGTGTACACTTCATACAGTAGTTCCGATCTAATCCACAAAATAATGTGGGTAGCCTATATTTAACGTTACAAGAAATAATTTCATTCCTCGATTCCCTTTATAAACAAGTATTAACTATTGTGGTACCATGACAAAAAAAAATTTAAACTTTCTTTTAAGAAAATTTTGAAAATTATATCTTAACCATTTATTGATTAATTTGGTATAAAATCTGAATTTCTTTATTGACTGATGTTATATGTGATATCACTCAAAAAAAACTCATATTGGAAGTTTGACTATTATTAAGTTGAGAACATATTAAATATTCGAATAATTAAGAAACTGAACTCAAGTATTGCCGGTCAGAAACAAATGTTTTGCTTCTCAACTGAATGTTAGTCATTGCTTTAAGTCTGACATTTGATAATTTATTAACAATTTGTGGAGGTATATATCAGCAAATATAACAATAAATATGTAAAGTGATACTAATGTTCCAATTGGTACCAGAAGTCATTAGACAATTTTGAAGAGAATGTAAACTGACGTCATTAATAATCCTGTTCCGGTTTTAAATGAAAATTGTATATATAATGTTATTCAAATCTTATGATAATTAAAATGTTAGGTGGCCAAAAAGTCATAAACAGCCTATGAGATCATGTTTTTTTACCAATGTGTTAAAATTTATAAATTTTGCTGCTTTTTTGTTGCTCTTCAATATTCTTTTAAACACTTTTTTCTTTAATAATATTATGATCTGTATTAGGTGTACTTGCCCGGTTTATATAACGTACACATGTACAAATCTCACCAAGGTAAGTAATAGTGACACTGTATTAGGACGCCAATTAGTCGCACATAATACGACGGGAAATAAAGAGTACAGTAAGTACGCATTGATGGTTGTTAAACATATAATAACGAGAAAATTTCTAAATCACTAGCTCTAGAATCACTGTAAAATCTGTTTTGATATAGATTTTAGAATCACTCTAAATCTATTTTATATAAAGTATATTTAATTGAAAGCTTCAGTGTACATGAAATAAATGAATGTTTTCATACGACCTATTTAATAAAATAAGGAATATAAGTGTGTAGTAGAGATGGTGTAACTCATGAATGAGAGATATAAAAGTTATATATCTGTCACTCGCTCACTTGAAAACAAAATGCATCAGTAGATCACTAGTTCGGGAGTGATCGGCGTCTTTTTCGTTTCACCAAATCAATCATTTCACTCACTTGTCGCGTCGTGAAGATATAAAAGTATATGTTTTGATGTTACACGAATGAGAATGAAAACGATCGAGCTGGTTAATCAAATATTCAACTAGACGACGTAGCTACTCGCTATCGAATGTGAACGCCGTGATAAAGTATATTTTAGTTCGTTCAAAATATTTGCGTAAGCAAACATTTGTTTTGTTTCATTTCAAAATTTCAATTTAAAATTGTGTAAATACGCCAATTTATTCCAATTTATTTAATTATCACTAAAGTTATTTCATGCATAATGTCAATCTAAGTTGACAGTCATAAATCCTAAACCTGCAAAGTATTAGGAAAATCAAGTGGATACTCTTGTAGAATTTATTTTTATTTTCAAACAATAATGCGTAATGTTCAATCATTACTATTTATAACCATGTTGTATTACTATTATTCAACGGTTCAACGTATGCGTAATAGATAAATTCGTTAATAACTCGCAGTACTGAGATATTGAGCTAAATATGTAAATGTTACCGAGCTAAAGATGTAATCTGCCCCATAAAATTATATATATATATATATATATATATATATATATATATATATATATATATATATATATCACTTTTTCTTTTCACTGATACATTTTGCGCACCTCTATTGTGTAGTAAATTATGGATATTTGATACAGGTTATTAGATGAGTAAATCAAGTTCAAAAAAGGAAACAAATTAAATAGAAGTTAGGTTTAAAGAGGACACAGTATTACAACACAATTAGATTTGGAAATAGAACGGGCAAGAAAGTGTAAAATTTGTCCTTCCAACACGAGAGGTGAAACATTTTCAGAGAATTTTAAAGACGTGTAACGAAGATATAATAGATAGACAGACTGCCTGGTATTATTTGACACAATGTTTTTTTGGATTGAACTTAATAAATATTTCATAAAAGGGAGGGATATTTTTCGAAATATATATATAGTGGGAATGGGTTTCAAAAACGTAACATTAGAATAGTCTAATGTTACGTTTTTGAAACTATGTTACGTTTTTTAAACAATGTTACGTTTTTTAAATATGACGATGCGGACGTGAGATTAGATTAGTCTAATGTTACGTTTTTTGCTCATAGGAGCAGGCATTTTTTTGAATCTGCTAGTGGGACGTTATAGACTCAACAGATTTCTCAAATTACTGAAGGGAAGCTTAAGTATATACATACTGTCAGTCACAAATCTTAGTACATAATATGGCCATATTTTCTGAGATATAACGGATCCACAAATTTTAAAGGGGCTCTACGTTTTCATAAATATCCGTCATATATATAATGAATATGAATAGAACTTGAACAAAAACTTATAACTATATTTTTACATATGAACTTTCAGCCTTTTCTACCTGAAAAACTTTCTGGAATATAGTTATAAAAAGAGGTTTTTTGGTAACGATTGTACGAGTAAATGACTATAGATAGTCATACTCTAATGTATCTGTAATGAGAAAAAAAGGTGATTTTTCAAAAACAAAAATGAAAAAGATGATAAAATGTATTTTTAGGTTTTCCTTTTTTTTTCCTTCGTTTTATATCTTAACACCTAATTCTCTTCCGCCCTGAGTTTTCCGAATGCCGCTGTCGACTGAATTAACAAATCTCATCTTTATTAAAATTCTATATTTATTTTCTGTGATTTGTTATTAAAAATAATGCCTTTTGAGATCATAAAAACGAAGTATTTATAAATTGCTCTTACAGTTAGTTTACTGATGTGGATTTTAGCTATCCCAATATAATAAAATATCCTATTTCATGATAAATTATAATGAGCAAAGAAACAAATTTAAATATAACTCGCCATACACGTGCATTATTTTATCAAGTTTAATTACGATTAACAAGTCAATATTTGTGCAATCTATATGTTTACTCATATATGTGAAAAATCTAATGATAATGTGATCACTTCGTTTGATTTAATGCCGCTTCGTCAATTGCTCCGTCTTCACAGATCTTTGCAATTTTTTTCAATCAACAACATTACAACGAGTGATTCAATTATTTAAACAACATAATGTTTGGGCAGTTCATTTTTTTATCAACAGCATTCCATAAGTACTTAATGTCAATGTCAACAACTGACCAATAAATTTAAAGTAATAAAAAAATTCAACTCAATTTTAAGAAAAACATTAATAATCACGCCGGATGGTTGAACATAATTTTCCTTCATTTAACAAATAATTGAATATTCAACAAATAAGTGAACAATAGTCTTACGATCATCTCCAAGCTATAATAATTTTGCAGAATTTAGTTAAGATACTTGAAGAATATGGTGCTGACAGTAATATTTCATCGGTTTTTCCTAAATTTGTCCTTTGTTTGTAAGTTAATTGGCGGTGCTGGCACCGACTTCAAAAATAAGTAATTAAGATATTTATTGCAAAAAAGTATGTACCTATATTGAGTTAATTATTTTTTTACTTTTTAGTACCTACCTTTTTTGAAGTCGGTTTTTTAAAAGATATTCTATTTTAGAATTTTTAATGATTAATATATTAATATAAATTATCACAATTACTGTCTTTCTTAGAATATTGGATATTTATTAAAATCACGGGCACAAGCTAGTATGTCTAAAGTTAGTTATCAACAATACATAGAATTGAAGCGACAGTAGTAGCCGCCAAGGTTATGTGTTAGCCGTTGAGGAGTTCAGTTCTCCATATCCGAAGTCCGATATCACATTTTGCAAATTAAAAACTACCACTTGAGTAGTTCTGTTGTCCATATCCAAAATCCAATATCAGATTTTGCAAAGTGATAAGTAAAGACAACTACCCAGTAGCAAATATTTAATCATGATCGATTTACTACCATCCGTTAAGGAGTTACATTATTCAACTTCAGAACTCATCATCACACAATGACCTGGTCGATGATGCAGTTATTTTGCAAAGTAAAAATTACCAGTAGTAAATATCTTGAATTACATTTGATTTGCTACCATCCGATAAGGAGTGCCATTGATCATCTCCAGAACGCATCATTAAATTCTGATATAATCTATAGTGTAGTAAAGTAACAACCACTGGCAGGAAATATTTTGAATTACTTTCAATTTCCTACCATCCGTTAAGGAATTCCATTGTTCATCTCCAAACCCTGACCTGGTCGGCGGTGTAGATATTTTGCAAAGTAACAACTACTTGTAGCAAATATATTTTATCACGGTTGATTTACTAATATCATTTAAGGAGTTCCATTGTTTATATCCAGAACTATCATCAGATCCTGACCTAGTAAGTGGTGTAGTTATTTTGCAAAATAACAACTACCCGCAGCAAATATCTTGAATCACAGTTGATTTACTGCCATTCGTTAAGGATTTCCATCGTTCATTTCCGTCCCCATCATCAGATCATCGTCATATTTATATGGGTCCACACCTATAGCACCCTCTTTCAAATAAAAAAGAATCATCAAAATCGGACCACTAGATAAAGAATTATCGCTGAACATACATAAAAAAAAAAGATTCCGACGAATTGAGAACCTCCTCCTTTTTTGAAGTCGTTTAAAAAGAAACATATTTTTGACAATATCAGAAAGGTCAAATAATCTCGAAAATCGTGGGATATTTACTAAACATAGAATTCCGTTTTCTGATAGAGTATATTTACTTCTTTCTACGGTTCCATTATTTTCGTGGTAGCTCGTATGTAATAATAGCTAAATATAAATACTCGCTACTTACCTACGTGGAAAACGCCGTACTATAAAAAAATATATTCATAAAAGTTACACAAAATTAACTAAAAGTCGTTTTCCTTATTATACTAAGAACGGCAATGTTTTCAAAATGAAAAACTGACATTTTTAAAACAAATTCTTAGATACTTTATATCTAAATAATATTAAATGAAACTGCTCGTTAATATCTATAATAATCCTCAAAATAGATAAAAATTATTAAAACCCCCGGTAGTACCGAAATAAATGTTAAAATTAAGAAAAATTTTGTTTTAGTAACATTTATATTTTCCTGTCTTTAATTTCCGGGCAAAGTGATTCGCGACACATCTTGTGTGCTTTAAAATATGTCAAGGACTTCGCTATTTCTAAGAGTTATTCTTAGGCAGACATTCGTCAAACCAACGTCATGCTATTGGTAATAAATTTGCAAGCGAAAAAAATCGCGCACGAGCCAGTACTAGCTGTAGAAAGTTTTTGATGTAAAATTATTTCCATTATACTCGTGTTTCTTTAAGTATCTGTAATATATAAAGGCTATAATTAAAATACCGCAAAATGAATAAATATAATTGGTTACTTCTCGTCTTTTCCAATAAACCTTGGATTAATTTTTATCTTATTTACGAGTTACAAAACGTTTTGTCAAACGATATACAACGCTACAGGTATTTTTGAACCGATGATAAAAAAGCTGAAATAATCTTAATAATAATGCTTACTAAGTAATTTTCTTTAAAATTATTTCCATTATACTTGTGTTTCTTTAAGTATCTCTAATATATAAAGGCTATAATTAAAATACTGCAAAATGAATAAAGATAATTGTTTACTTCTCGTCTTTTCAAATAAACCTCGTACTAATTTTAATCTCGTTTAAGAGTTACAAAATGTTTTGTAAAGAAACACACAACACTACAGGTATTTATGAACCGATGCTAAAAAAGCTGAAATAATCTTAATAAATAGTGCTTACTGAGCAGTTTCCTTTAAAATTATTTACATTATACTTGTGTTTCTTTAAGTATCTCTAATATATAAAGGCTATAATTAAAATGCTGCAAAATGAATAAAGATAATTATTTACTTCTCGTTTTTTCAAATAAACCTCCTACTAATTTTAATCTCGTTTAAGAGTTACAAAATGTTTTGTAAAGAAACACACAACACTACAGGTATTTATGAACCGATGCTAAAAAAGCTGAAATAATCTTAATAATAGTGCTTACTGAACAGTTTCCTTTAAAATTATTTACATTATACTTGTGTTTCTTTAAGTATCTCTAATATATAAAGGCTATAATTAAAATGCTGCAAAATGAATAAAGATAATTGTTTACTTCTCGTCTTTTCAAATAAACCTCGTACTAATTTTAATCTCGTTTAAGAGTTACAAAATGTTTTGTAAAGAAACACACAACACTACAGGTATTTATGAACCGATGCTAAAAAAGCTGAAATAATCTTAATAAATAGTGCTTACTGAGCAGTTTCCTTTAAAATTATTTACATTATACTTGTGTTTCTTTAAGTATCTCTAATATATAAAGGCTATAATTAAAATGCTGCAAAATGAATAAAGATAATTATTTACTTCTCGTTTTTTCAAATAAACCTCCTACTAATTTTAATCTCGTTTAAGAGTTACAAAATGTTTTGTAAAGAAACACACAACACTACAGGTATTTATGAACCGATGCTAAAAAAGCTGAAATAATCTTAATAATAGTGCTTACTGAGCAGTTTCCTTTAAAATTATTTACATTATACTTGTGTTTCTTTAAGTATCTCTAATATATAAAGGCTATAATTAAAATACTGCAAAATGAATAAAGAAAATTGTTTTCTTCTCGTCTTTTCAAATAAACCTCGTACTAATTTTTATCTTGTTTTTAAGAGTTACAAAATGTTTTGTAAAGAAACACACAACACTACAGGTATTTATGAACCGATGCTAAAAAAGCTGAAATAATCTTAATAATAGTGCTTACTGAGCAGTTTCCTTTAAAATTATTTACATTATACTTGTGTTTCTTTAAGTATCTCTAATATATAAAGGCTATAATTAAAATACTGCAAAATGAATAAAGAAAATTGTTTTCTTCTCGTCTTTTCAAATAAACCTCGTACTAATTTTTATCTTGTTTTTAAGAGTTATAAAATGTTTTGTAAAGAAACACACAACACTACAGGTATTTATGAACCGATGCTAAACAAGCTGAAATAATCTTAATAAATAGTGCTTACTGAGCAGTTTCCTTTAAAATTATTTACATTATACTTGTGTTTCTTTAAGTATCTCTAATATATAAAGGCTATAATTAAAATACTGCAAAATGAATAAAGAAAATTGTTTTCTTCTCGTCTTTTCAAATAAACCTCGTACTAATTTTTATCTTGTTTTTAAGAGTTACAAAATGTTTTGTAAAGAAACACACAACACTACAGGTATTTATGAACCGATGCTAAACAAGCTGAAATAATCTTAATAAATAGTGCTTACTGAGCAGTTTCCTTTAAAATTATTTACATTATACTTGTGTTTCTTTAAGTATCTCTAATATATAAAGGCTATAATTAAAATACTGCAAAATGAATAAAGAAAATTGTTTTCTTCTCGTCTTTTCAAATAAACCTCGTACTAATTTTTATCTTGTTTTTAAGAGTTACAAAATGTTTTGTAAAGAAACACACAACACTACAGGTATTTATGAACCGATGCTAAAAAAGCTGAAATAATCTTAATAATAGTGCTTACTGAGCAGTTTCCTTTAAAATTATTTACATTATACTTGTGTTTCTTTAAGTATCTCTAATATATAAAGGCTATAATTAAAATACTGCAAAATGAATAAAGAAAATTGTTTTCTTCTCGTCTTTTCAAATAAACCTCGTACTAATTTTTATCTTGTTTTTAAGAGTTACAAAATGTTTTGTAAAGAAACACACAACACTACAGGTATTTATGAACCGATGCTAAAAAAGCTGAAATAATCTTAATAAATAGTGCTTACTGAGCAGTTTCCTTTAAAATTATTTACATTATACTTGTGTTTCTTTAAGTATCTCTAATATATAAAGGCTATAATTAAAATACTGCAAAATGAATAAAGAAAATTGTTTTCTTCTCGTCTTTTCAAATAAACCTCGTACTAATTTTTATCTAGTTTTTAAGAGTTACAAAATGTTTTGTAAAGAAACACACAACACTACAGGTATTTATGAACCGATGCTAAAAAAGCTGAAATAATCTTAATAATAGTGCTTACTGAGCAGTTTCTTTTAAAATTATTTACATTATACTTGTGTTTCTTTAAGTATCTCTAATGTATAAAGGCTATAATTAAAATACTGCAAAATGAATAAAGAAAACTGTTTTCTTCTCGTCTTTTCAAATAAACCTCGTACTAATTTTTATCTTGTTTTTAAGAGTTACAAAATGTTTTGTAAAGAAACACACAACACTGCAGGTATTTATGAACCGATGCTAAAAAAGCTGAAATAATCTTAATAATAGTGCTTACTGAGCAGTTTCCTTTAAAATTATTTACATTATACTTGTGTTTCTTTAAGTATCTCTAATATATAAAGGCTATAATTAAAATACTGCAAAATGAATAAAGAAAATTGTTTTCTTCTCGTCTTTTCAAATAAACCTCGTACTAATTTTTATCTTGTTTTTAAGAGTTACAAAATGTTTTGTAAAGAAACACACAACACTACAGGTATTTATGAACCGATGCTAAAAAAGCTGAAATAATCTTAATAAATAGTGCTTACTGAGCAGTTTCCTTTAAAATTATTTACATTATACTTGTGTTTCTTTAAGTATCTCTAATATATAAAGGCTATAATTAAAATACTGCGAAATGAATAAAGAAAATTGTTTTCTTCTCGTCTTTTCAAATAAACCTCGTACTAATTTTTATCTTGTTTTTAAGAGTTACAAAATGTTTTGTAAAGAAACACACAACTCTACAGGTATTTTTGAACTGATGCTAAACAAGCTGAAATAATCTTAATAAATAGTGCTTACTAAGTAGTTTTATTTAAAATTATTTCCATTATACTTGTGTTTCTTTAAGTATCTCTAATATATAAAGGCTATAATTAAAATACTGCAAAATGAATAAAGAAAACTGTTTTCTTCTCGTCTTTTCAAATAAACCTCGTACTAATTTTTATCTTGTTTTTAAGAGTTACAAAATGTTTTGTAAAGAAACACACAACACTACAGGTATTTATGAACCGATGCTAAAAAAGCTGAAATAATCTTAATAATAGTGCTTACTGAACAGTTTCCTTTAAAATTATTTACATTATACTTGTGTTTCTTTAAGTATCTCTAATATATAAAGGCTATAATTAAAATACTGCAAAATGAATAAAGAAAATTGTTTTCTTCTCGTCTTTTCAAATAAACCTCGTACTAATTTTTATCTTGTTTTTAAGAGTTACAAAATTTTTTGTAAAGAGACACACAACTCTACAGGTATTTTTGAACTGATGCTAAACAAGCTGAAATAATCTTAATAAATAGTGCTTACTAAGTAGTTTTATTTAAAATTATTTCCATTATACTTGTGTTTCTTTAAGTATCTCTAATATATAAAGGCTATATTATCTAAGAATTTGTTTTAAAAATCTCAGTTTTTCACTTCGGAAACTTTACCCCCGTTAGTATACGAAGGTAAACGTCTTTAAGTTAATTAAGACAAAATGGGAAAAAAGGAAACGTTCTTTATAACGTAATTAATTTTTAGTCAATCCCTTGGGTTCTAGTGACGTTACCGAACGCACCTCTAAAGAAAGAAAATTTTACCAAGGTCTACATCATACGCACTGAATAAATAAGTATTGTTACGATTATGTTCACGGAGAACTACTCGTACATTGATGAAAGCGAACGGCGGTGCGTGCCGAGCGAAACGTAGACATCGTGCGGTACAACAACAGATTAATTGAACTTGTGCGCCGCATTACCATTGAATACCATTGAAGCTATTGCAGATACTTATTTAATGAAAACCTTCACTGGTGACTAGATAATTTATATTCTCGCTTTATAATGATAATAGTCATTCATGCCTGCATAACTGAGAATTCTATTAATAAATAATAAAAGCACAATAAAAGTTCCACATTTTCTTAAACGATTATCTCGTTTTAAAATCTGCTCATATAAATTATGGATTTAACTATGAAAACAATTATCCCTTTATTCTTTTCTAATAGCTTACGATTTCCTTGAGTCTTACGATCCAAAAGCGGTATGGATATATAGACGGGTTCCCTTCTGAGCATAGGACGGCGTGTTAATTAATTGGTTCTAAATCGGAATTTTCGTGCTTTATTGTAACGAGTCTCCATTAAATATATTCTCGGATTCCAAGATATTTGGGGAATATATATATATATATATATATATATATATATATATATCGGCACACAGCAGACGTAGAAGACGACATCAAGGATTTCACATATAATGCTCTTGAAACAGATCGCCCGCGTCCCCCTCAATCAAATTGCGTTGGGCTCTTGGAAGCGAACTGTATTCGCGCGGAAGCTATCCACAAATTTAAACAACCAATATCGACAAAATGATCAATGATCATCAAATTGTAAATAGTTCAATAGAATTCGGAAAAAGGTACAAAAACTGGTTTTAAATTCTTATTTTAGGAAATGATGAATTTTATGTTACTGTTTAAAATTCATCGCTTCATCTTGTAGTGACCTGTAATAAAAAACATTTTTAAACTAATGTAGACAGTTCAATAATGTTTATCAATACGTGAACCAATGTTTATTAATTATTCACCGCCCAGATCAAAATTATTGAATCATTCTACCAAAGAAATTTCAGCTTCCTGTGTGAATTAAATAAACCTGTTAAGTACGAGCAGAATTTGCGCACGAGTTTATATATTTAATAGAAATTCTTTATACCTATTTTTATATATATATATATATATATATAGAGGCATATATACAAATTTAGAACTATCAACCCATTTATGAAGTATTAAACCATTTATAAATATTAATAAACACACATTTATTTTCTGTGTGACAGTTTCAAAGACAGTGAGGGAAAGCAAAAAAGGAAGAATTTATTAAAGATTAGAAGCATCTTATAAAAACTTTGCCAAAAGTAGTTTTCGAATCCTATTCCAATTGACATACGAAATTACAAAAAAAGTCGAGTAATGTTTTGTTCCTCCGTAAATTTCTATTTAAATATTTTTGAGGGTTAACTATCGATATGCACACTTATACACAGATGTATATTTGTGTATATATTTCATAAATAGTTTTGAAATCATAAATCGCCCTTTCACTTGATACAACAAAACTGATACGTGATATGGAGAATTGATACATAAAGAATTTAAAAAAAATATCGTGTATTTTATTAGCCCCCTTTAAAGGTTCCATGTGGATAATTTAATCGAGAAAATTATTCTTATCAGATATATATGGGTTAGAATACTTCATAATATGTTGAACACATTGCTTTTCTAATTATTTTTCTAAGAAAACTTTAAGTTAATATTCAATATATAAAAACCCTTTAACGCAATAGCAGTTATTTTAACAATTCGCCTATAGCACAAGGGATCCCTCAATTTTAACTGATTCAATCGGTTAAGTCGCTGAAAATTTATTTATAATACCTAAATTTTTTCAGTTCCTGTAACAACGTATAGCCAAAATTATTTAGATAGAATTAATTATAATTATCTTCTATTTTCTTATCATGGCAACACCACAATTCAATGTCTTTTGTTAAATTATAAATATCAAGTGAGAATATCTTTATTTTTGTTTGTTTTGTAATTTTTATGAAATAAATGCAGTATTAAAATAAAACCATAATTTAATTATCATATAGCATATATCAGTGCTGTGTAATAGAAGTCCCAATTTGTATCAACAAATGTCAATAAACTATAAATATAAAAAAAACTCTCTATAATATTCCAAAATATACCAGACGGTAGCCAAACAATTTCACGGATGAAATATATTTTGTTCCTACAGCGAAATACCAGACGCGCAAAAAATTAATTATACATTCTTAATCTCAACCATTTGGTTCATTATAAACGAATAACGTCAAACTATATATGCGAAGTAAAGTTAAGCAGACACCAAAAGAGCCGAATAGTATTCGTGATAAACGATCGCGATTATTCAAGTGATCAAAATTTGTCGCATTCGCATCGATAAGGCCTTAATAACAATATTGCGTGTGGATTCTATGTAAACCTTCGGCAAAACATTCGTATATTAATAATATGTGAATACTTGATTTAATAATAGTTAACAGAAAAAATACGTTATTAAATGGACATTGTTAAAACTACACTAGTTCTACCACAATGCGTAATCGCGTTTGTATACCAACGTATCTAAATCTGCAATGTTTCTTCAACATAATTTTTTTCATGGAATGAAATAATCGTTACTTGGAATTGCTTCAACCAATTATGTTGATTATTTAATTGCACATACGAGCAAATTATTTCAGTAATCATATAGCATGATCCTACAATTAATTAACCTTTTTTTAATATATACCTCATTTTATGTAATGAAAAACCGTGATATATATATTTAAATGATTTAAAAGGAATCAACAAGTTTCATAATCATAAACTTTTACCATTACGCCATGTCCCAACTTGTAAGTTGCTAAATTTAATCGCTTCGGTAATTGTGATCATATCGCAATCGATTATCTTGATCGACAATCGATAAGGTTTTAAATAATTTAAAGATATACTAAATTAGGATTAGTTATAATCATCACATTCAAGAAGGAAAAGTAATACTAATATGCTACTAAAAATATGTTTTTATGTTACAAACTATATCAATTAGCAGCAATTAAATGCAACCTATGATAGATTTACCATTAAGTAATAATATATAAATTTAAAAAAAATTAGCAAGAAATTATAAAAATTGTTTGCGTTGTTATAATAAAATAATAATTTATTATCCGGATCTAAAGATCGTTACACACCTCTAATACGTACACTTATGATTGACATCAAATATGCACTAACCTTAAGTAGGGTTTGGGGGAGGCGATTTAATGAGGTCTAGAAATACCGAGGCCCTGTTAGATATTTTTATTTATTTACTTACCTATTTAAAACTTCGTTGAATAGTCATCTGGTAAATTTATTGCTACAAGAGCAATCTATTACAGTTAACCGCGAGTTACAGCGCGTTAAAAAAAGCAGAAAGCTAGATATTATAACGATTAGTAAAAAATAAAATATTTGGAAACAAAAAAGAAACGAAGAATACAAAAACACAAAAATAATTTAATTTTATATGTCTGGTATGGTCTTAGATCTGGGTTGAGGGGTAGGATGAGTAATGAAAAGGATTAAGGGACTGAAATATGAAAGGAAATGGAATGTTTAAACTAAAATTAGGGAAAGTATGATTTTTTCAGACGGCTTCTGAATGCTAGAAAGGACTGTGAAAGTCTGATATGAGAATTGAGTTTATTCCATAACTTGGCAGCATGAACAGTGAATGAATGCTCATAGAAAGAAGTAGAACATTTCGGGATAATTACCGTGAGAAATTTGTCAGAACGTAGACACAGGCAACGGCAAGAAAAGACTGTATTTTGCTAAAAGACGAGAGGGATTATGAGGATTATTTAAAATAGTATAATGTAGTGAAAATGGACCCACTCGCAAATCTCCATCCATTTAAGCCGCATCCTGAGGTCAGAAAATATAGCGAATACATAAATTTTGAAGGCGTTGAAGTTTGTTAAGCAATTGCTTTTAAAGATCTGGATATCACATATATCCGTAATCTATTAGCGGCAATAATATTGTTTGAAACATGTGAATTTTACTTTCATGACGAATGAAATGCTGAAGACATTTCAGAGAGTGTAATTTGCTTAAAACACAACTGACATCATTAAAGTGAGATTGCTAATTTAGAAATTGATTGATCACACGTCTTTGACAGTAGAACAGAACGGGATAACTGCATCGTTTAGTAATAGTTGTGGTAGATGAGGTATACTAATTCTGGAATGAAGTTTCCTGCAATCGATAACAATAACCATGAAGAGAAAATAAAATAAATATAATTAATAAATAATTATAAATAAATATTATTAATAATATAATTTCTTTACATTGCGGAATTGAGATTGAGACAGCGGAATCCCGCTAGATTAATGGGACTCTGGCGGGGTATCGGGCACTTTTTGGCAATACTTGTTATACGTGGCATAACCGAATTAAAAGATTCAAGATACTGACTTTTTTCAAATTCGACCAATGTTCAATTAACGTTTACATTTTTACAGAATAACAGCCTTTGATCTGGAATCTGGGACCGGTACATATGTAAAATCAATATAAATCATTAGTATGTATATTGACTTTAAAAAAGAAGATTCAAATATTTAAATTCAATTTATATAGACATTAATGCTGACGGTCCGAGCGTAATGAAATGGGAAGAAACCGCTATAAGATACAATAACAGTACAAAATATAGAAGCAGAAATATGTTGCTTCATAATATGTTCATTTCATAAAAAAATTACGAATAATAGATTTTTTATTTTAAAAATGACCCATGAAATTTAATCATCTACATGACTACGTGAGAAACAATTTTAATCATATAACTTTCATCTTGTTTTAAATTATCACAATGACTGATGTAGTCTAGCAAACTTGATTGAACTCTTTATATAAACATAAACAATACATTTGTAAGATTCTTAATACCTCTCAGTTTGTAACTCGACTGTTTCGCAGAAGATGAATTTAAAATGTTAATTGATTTGGAAAGAATACAAAATGAGATTAGTTCCGTTGAAACCGCGGGAGGGTTACAAAGGTAGTAATATCTTTTTTATTCTTGCAGAAGGGAGGAAAGAGGCAGATAATGCATTTTCTGCTGCTGGTTACATAACGAGTAACATTAAACGTAGACTCACTGACGACACTTTTGACATTATTTTTATGTTTTTTCAAAATAAAAGCAAGTAACTTGCTGACATTTTTTTTATATAATTCACTTTTTATATAATGATCTTGCGGGATAAAATATCGAGATCCCGCGAGACCACCAATTTCAGTCCGTTAATACCGAGATTGCAAATTGACTGTGGAAGTGCGAACCTTACTCTTGATTGTGATAGAAACAAAGTAGCATAAAAAATTGTAATGATGCTCAAGACACAAGTATTTTTAAATAATTTTATAATATTAGGTATTATATAACGAGGTACACTTGCGGTCTTGTAAAATACCCATTCCTGGGGGAAATGGATATTTTACAGGATGTCCATTCCAAGGTACCTGTAAAATGTTCATTCCGACATCAAAAAAAGTTCCTGGTAGCGGGGATCAAACACCACTGACCCCCACTTAGCTTCATCCTTCGAAACCGATAGGATTCCGATAGGATTCGGTATTTATTTGTATTCTACGTTCCTGGCGCTTGAGAAAGTTTACCATTAGTAAAATTATGACGTCACACGAACTACTACTAGACTAATAGTTTGCTCGTCATAGATTTCCTTTTTAAATTTTCAAATTCCAGTCAGAAGGCTAAAGTATTTATTGAAACATTCAAAATTAAAAAAATAAGTCTATTCCGAAGCAGACTATATTTTTTATTGTCATCCGAAATTGATTTGAAACTGTAATTCCTCAGATCTGTCCTTAGGTAATAACAGTGTCCTTTTGAAGCTTACCATTTAGTATAATACTGCCGAGTAAAGTATGACATAGAAGTTATTATTCTCATTCCTCTACAACTACTATTAGCTAACGAAAGTGGAGTATTATAAAAAGGTGAAGTATTATAAAAAGTAAGTCTATTCAGAAGCAGACTATATTTTTATTGTCATTCGAAATTGTTTTGAAACTGTAATTCCTGTAAAGTCCTTTTAAAGCTTACCATTTAGTTTAAACTGCCGAGTGAAGTATGACATAGAAGTTGTTATTCTCATTCCTCTACAACTACTATTAGCTAACCAAGGTGGAGTATTATAAAAAGGTGGAGTATCATAAAAAGTAAGTATATTGGTGGAGTATTTATTATAAGTTAGGAATTAATACTGCCGAGTGAAATATGACATAGAAGTTGTTATTCTCATTCCTCTACAACTACTATTAGCTAACAAAGGTGGAGTATTATAAAAAGTAAGTAATTGGTGGAGTATTATAAGTTAGGAGTTAATACTGCCGAGTGAAGTATGACATAGAAGTTGTTATTCTCATTCCTCTATAACTACTATTAGCTAACGAAGGTGGAGTATTATAATTTTGGTAAACATCAGCCATTTATCTTTCATGAAGAAACTTGATACTTGCAAATAGTATTGCAATATTCTTTTTTCAACAGACTACTTTTTCTGATTTTGATCTATTCACGCTAATAAAATTGACTATATATCCATACCTCGATGCTTCTCATTTTTTGGTCATTTTGATCATGCTTATATAAATTTGATCATGGACCATAACCTATATAGGTTGTAGTTAATCTTTCTGTTCCATTAAGAAGAAAATTCCAGGAAAAAACTGAATGGCGCCGTGCGATTTTTATTATAAAATTGTTTCTCCATTGTGAAACAAACCTCCTTATCTTTTTATTGTAAAACTGTTTCTCCAACTGAATATTTTATCAATTTGTATTTTAAAATTGTTATCGAATTTCATGGTTTTTTTAAATATTTTGCAAGTTTACATCTATACGTTTAGAAGACATCATTTTGATGATAATTAATTCTTTTATAATGAGATAATCAAATGATAAATAATTTAAAAAATGTCTAAAACTAAAATATTAACTAAAATACAGTTCCTTGTTAGACAAGATGGGATAATGAAAAAAATCACATTGTGTAAAAAACATGCACAGGAACAAGAACATTTATTACGTCTTTCGTTTTTGTTTGACAATTTCACTTAAACATTGAAATATCAATTTTATTAATGGAATAAAAATAACATTGAAACATTCTTGGGAAATATTTTGATTAGAATACCTACCTGTGCAAACAAAACGCATTATAATTGCTTTTATTATTTGTGAAATAATTACGCGAAAGAATATGTTCGAAGACGTTAATAAATAAACCAATTGAAGAGTACCAGGTCGGAGCGATATGGTTGCCTCCTTCTCAGTGAAAGATGCGTATGATATAGAATACAATGAAGACGCTCTGCGTTTAATAAATGTGTAATGAAAAACTAATATTAAATTAATTTGATAAATATGAAAGGCGAATATATGCGACAGATATATATTAAAATGTCTTTATAACACGTGAATTTACAGCATTCTTCTTCTTCTTTGTCAGCACTACAGCCTGCTGCAGGCCAGGGCTTTCACAATTTTCCCACCAGGCAGTAGGACTTGTTGCAAGTTTTCTCCACCTGTTGACTCCCAAAATTTTTAAGTCTTTCTCTACACTGTCCAACCCCCTTGTAGGTGGTCTTCCTCTTCTCCTTGTACCTTCAATCAAAATTGAATTTACAGCATTAGAAACCATATATAAAAAACTATCATAGTTTTGCGGGTTCAGAATTAAAAACGGAGTAGTTTGTCATAGTTTATGTTAGATATAAGTGCAATTTTGGATATAAGTGTCATTATAACTTCCCTAAATGATTGCGTCTATATATAAAAAAATTATAAATGTCGCCACTCCTAGCCTGGATGTGTAGTGTCACCCTAACGTCAACAACTATTACATAGCTCATATCATTGCATAACAAGTGAATTGGCAAGAGTAGAATGTTCTTTAATAGACCTTAATGAAAGGTGTGTCTGCTTGTCGACTTTCAGCCAATCAGTGCTCGGATCGAGTGCCGCGCCATACTTTTTGCTCGTTTAGAGGTCTGCGTCTGGATAGCTATTTGATGGTACATACGTCAGAGTGACTCGGGTTCTTTCATGATTGTATGTATATTTATACGTACGTGCCTGTATGTATGCATATCGTGTTTACATTAAAAGTTTGGTTTGGAATATTCCATTCAGCAATTAAATACACGCAAGGTTCTCGCGCTGCAACACGCCGCAAAGTCTGTTTGTTCAGGTGTTTTATAGAATATACTACTAATAAGCGTGCGAGGAAACAATTGTTGATGGCTTGAATATGTGTAATATACGCATAAGCGAATCAAATTCTAACAATGGCGTGGAATATTACAGAAAGGCCCAAAGGCGATAAAATGTATTGCCAAAAAAATAAAAGGTGAAAGGTAATAACAAAGAGGCAGGTGTATAAGATAAATGGGGCTATTTTGAAAATGGTGAGTTACAAAGGCATGTAGCAGAAAGTGGTAATAGACTTTACTTATTGAAAGCGAATTAAATTCATTCCAAATGACATCATGTAGGATACACATGATGTAATTTACAACATGATGTAATTTCCACGTGACAGATGACAGAATCAAATTGAGGAGGAATGTATGGAATACAACACTGATTGAACGTTGGGATACTTTGGTCGTGAAACGCACGGATATCCGTTATTTTTAATCAACTTGTAAGTACGAGTAATCTTTTGAACACAGATAATGTTACACCATTAAGTATATATAAACATTTAAAAGTAGATATTTAGTATTTATAACAGTACTATTATAATTTTTTACAATGGAAATACATTATCTAGTATATCTTGCACAGTCGTAAAAATATTGTGAATATCTCATAAACTTAGAAATTTAGAATGATAGTTACAGTTTTACAGTAAATTTTAGATTAACTTCTAGTAACTCTGTTATTTCGTGTACTAGACTAAGAAGTCGATCGAGTGAGGTGTAAAA
Organism: Druceiella hillmani; assembly: GCA_039881145.1. Classification (NCBI taxonomy): domain Eukaryota; kingdom Metazoa; phylum Arthropoda; class Insecta; order Lepidoptera; family Hepialidae; genus Druceiella; species Druceiella hillmani. The sequence continues at coordinate 85,795,160 of JAYKKI010000001.1, read as the reverse complement.
TGTTTTTGTGGACTTTTCGAAAATATTTTTCGAACTATTTTACATATATAATTCTTAAAAAAAGTAATAAGATAAAAAAAGATTGAATAAAGCGACGACTTCGCCGCATTCAATCTTCTCATTTATTGTAAGTTTACATATTATACAATTAACTACTGTCAAAAAATTAAAATTATTGAAAAGTTAATTATATTTTTTCATTACACTATTATAAAAACAAAAGAAATGTTGTTACCCTTTTTCTAAATTTAACATACAAAAATTATTCGCATAGTAATCAGCCCCGTGACCAGTGTTAACATATATGCTATATATTTTAAATGTGGAGTTAATAGTTACATATATAATTAACATTTATACCATAAAGTTTTATTTCTACAAAAATAAAAAATCATACTTTTACTATGAATTGAAAAATGTTTTTAATTGTCACTTCTACCACTGATTCTGTACTCGTCTATTACTTTTACTTTATGTACTTTCTACGAAATAATAAATACTATCCATACTAAATAACGAGACCCAAGTCAACGATTCAAAATTGATCATCGGAGTCAGACACAAAGGGGAACGAAGAAAATAGTGATCCTCTAAGGGATGCCTTTTGCGGTACGGAACGCAAAGACATAACGTGAAAATAGTAGACAGTAGCAAAGAAAATGTTCAAAATTAAGAAAAATAGGAGTGAAACAGGATGAGATTAATTTAAAATAAAGCAGTAAAATAAAGTCAATTTAGGTAGTCATAAAAACAAACAAAAAATACCAATGTTTATATAACAATATAATGTAGGAAAAAGGTCAAAGGAAATCTTAGTAAATTTAGGTACTCATAAAAACAAACAACAAATACCAATGTTTATATAACAATATAATGTAGGAAAATTCGTAGTACTATAAGTACCCGAAGTAGTAGAAACTGAAACTGAAAATGAGTAGAATTCAAAGGATAGAACCAATTTATGAACCGAGAGATGTATCATCTCACCCATATTACTTAACATACTAACGAGGAAAGACTCCACTGTACAGTATTATAAACAATCCTCTTTATTTGACTATTAAAACAGACAATTCATTAACCATAATTACTTTTAAGAAGTTCGCATTAATTGAACACTCAAGATAAGTACTTTGTTTAATGTGACGTCTTTTAGCTTTAGCCCAGTGAAATTAGGTAAAAAAAGGGGTCAACCTCGGAATGAAAGATAATAAGCTGGAAATTGGTAAAAACCTTTGTTTTGTCGCCCTAAATATTGTCTCAAAAGTCACAAATGCTATCGTGTTCGCGTCTTAAGATATTGAAGGTCAAAGGTCACAAAAAACGATTTTTCGTGAATATCTCTGTTCTTATTGCTTAAATGATATTTTCACCTATTATAAAAATTGTAGAGTATAAAATTCTCTACAACTTTTGTCTAAACTTTTTTTTTATACGATCAACCGTTTTTGAGGTAGAGCGCGAAGAGTGCGCAGCGTACAGTCATATATGAGCTAATGCAGGGTCAAGCGTGAGTTACGGTTATCAGACGTTGTATAAAGGCAATTATTGACAAAAAAATTATAATTATTAAGCAATGCCCATTATTTCTGTACTTATTATTAATTATTTATATTTAATTATTCAACTATAGTATATTATTAATTCTGGATTATCTATTTTAGTTATATTTTAAATTAAAACGACATTATATATGTTTCCTTTAAAACGTGTAAATTTTTAAATACTTATATAACTGGAAATACTTGTCCCTACCCTATGATCATTTCTATTTATAGCCGGGACGGATGTTCTATTGTATTCAAGGTCACTTTCTCTTTTAAGGGATCACTTTGTATTATAAGAGCCCTACGTATTTGTTATTTGTAGGACCCCTAAGTGCGAGTGAGCGCGGTATATACTCGCACGTTTTATGGTTTCGTGTGCAGTGAGATATTGTGTTTAGTATAGTCTAGATTATTCGTTAGTTTGAAATTGTATTTTCACAACGACGGACGTACGGTTTTAAGAGCTATGGCTGATTTCTGTTTTATATGTGATAGGTCACTTTCAGAAGGTGTTTCTGTGAATGTCGTACGTGGTTTACAAACTTTAAGAACTGCAAGTATTGAAAGGAATGATGGACATATAAACTATTTAAATACTTTAAGTTCTGTAAATGTGCATTCCGAGTGTCGAAAAGTGTACACTAGCAAAAATGTTATTGCTGCATCGAAACGACGCACAGAAGAGGGTGAACCTTCAACGTCAAGTGCACCTCGTAAAAAAAGAAATGAACCGTTTGATTTTAAAAATTTGTACTTATTTTGTAGCCATGAGGCTAATGAAGCAGCAGAAAGGAAAAAAAAACATAAGTATAGACGGACAATAAGTAATGTAAGTACTCTTGCATTCAAAGACAACGTAATTAAGAAAGCAGAAGAACGAAACGATTCCTTTGGAGAACTAATAAAGGAACGTATACTTTACGAGTATGATTTGATCGTTGCTGAAGCAAAGTATCATACTATTTGCTATACCAACTTTTTAACCCGTGTACCATCTGCAGATAAGAACCCTTGCCAAGATGATCAAGTCACTCAAGCAATGAAGGAGATTTTTAGTTATATAGAAAATAATGCAGATTCTCAATTTACTTTGAAAGAGCTTAAAGATGTCCCTACAGAGTACATGCCCGACGATAAGACAATTATTAAAAAACTACAACAAAAGTATTTAACTGATATAATAATCACCAAAAAAATAGGATCATTTACAATTATATCCTTCCGTGATACACAGGTTAATGTATTATCAAAAGCTTGGTACGAAAATAAAAAAAGCACTCCTGCAGAAGAGCGTTTACGGATTGTAGAAGCTGCTGCGGCTATTATTAGGGAAGATATTAGATCATCTGTCGTTGAAACTAAGACGTATCCACCTCCGAATAAAATGCTAGATGGTATTAATGAAGAAATACCAAAAACATTATCACATTTTTTGGAAGAAATTATATTAAAAAATAGAAAAGGAGAAGTAGATCATTTCAAAACGAAATGCACATCTATCAGTCACGCAATAATGTCTTCGATACGAGAATGGGGCTGGAAGCTTGAAAATGAAATCCTGGAGCCCATAACAACGTTACTACCTCCAGCACCAGCCGAACTACTAAACACAATATTTTGCAATTGCAAAAATGGTTGTGGTTCCCGCTGTGGATGCAGAAAATCAGGGCTACTATGTTCTTTAGCTTGTGGCCAGTGCAATGGACAAGCTTGCCTCAACGCTCCACTATATCCAAGTAATCCCGATGAAGAAAGCACATACGATCCTGAAATTCTAGAAGGTTTGGAAATGAATATGACCGATAATGAGGATGATGACAATGAATTGAATATTTTAGAGTGACAACAAGAAAAAGACGACGAAGAAGAAGATAACTAGCTTCCATTCGCAATTTCATTCGATTCACAAATTATTTTAATATTTAAACTCACATTTTAATAAATGTATAACATGCCATATTTAATGATAAATAAAGGTATATCTAAAATATATTTCCTTACTGTCTTTTTATTTTAAAATATAATTAAAATAGATAATCCAGAATTAATAATATACTATAGTTGAATAATTAAATATAAATAATTAATAATAAGTACAGAAATAATGGGCATTGCTTAATAATTATAATTTTTTTGTCAATAATTGACTTTATACAACGTACTGATAACCGTAAATCACGCTTGACCCTGCATTAGCTCATATATGACTGTACGCTGCGCACTCTTCGCGCTCTACCTCAAAAACGGTTGATCGTATAAAAAAAAAGTTTAGACAAAAGTTGTAGAGAATTTTATACTCTACAACTTTCATGATAAGTGAAAATATCATTTAAGCAATAGGAACCGAGATATTCGCGAAAAATCGTTTTTGGTGACCTTTGACCTTCAATATCTTAAGACGCGGACACAATAGCATTTGTGACTTTTGAGACAATATTTAGGGCGACAAAACAAAGGTTTTTACCAATTTCCAGCTTATTATCTTTCATTCCGAGGTGAAACCCCTAATATGACTGGGCTACTTCGACTACGTCTTCGCCTTAAGCGTTCCCACATTAGTTATTACGTACCTATAAGTACGTGCTTTGAATTGAAAAATAAAGTACCTATTAAATCACGACTTCTTTCCTATATATCAACAAAATGGACGACATTTCAGATTACACGAAATGAATATTTAGCGAATTGAGTCAGGACGAAGTTTGGATTATCTTTATGACTAAACCACACTGGAGAATAAATTTCATAAAATCTCAAGACGGAATGAATGATGATGATAATTTTTCCAAAATTGAATACTTTATACCCCAATATTTTTTTAGCGATAACGGTCAACGTATATAACAGAGATATAATAGAGATATGACAGAGATATAATATAGATATAATAGAGATATAATAGAGATAAAATGACAATTTGAGGCAAAACGCCAAGTGATAAATTGCAATTTTTGTATGAGGTTAAGTTTAATATTATTTTAGTGAAATTTTTCCCAAAATAGTGTAATTTTTTTCTATAGAAATAAGATCTAATGAAAAGTAAGACACATATAACATACCGCTAGTAAAATAAGTCTAGCTTATTATACTTTTCGTCACATTCTCATTTCCCGATATACGAATTTACGCCACCGTGACAAGATTGAGGGAGGTAGGAACTGCCTTTTTTTGTATGTGTTACCTCATATCTCCGGTATTTCTCAACCAATCTGGATGACACATTTTTTATTTCGAGAGTATACTGGGAGTATATTCTTAGGGTCTCATGAAACTCTTTAGTGATGAAGAGTCTCATCACTGAAAAGGTTCATGGGACCTTACTGGAATAGGAACTGAGTAAACTCATCACGTTTGGACTCGTTTGACGTGTGGAAAGAAGGTAAGAGAGTAAATAGGTAGGTAAGTGTAAAGAGGTACGCACAAAACAATTTCAAACTTTGATCTTTAAATACTGATGCTGAAGGTGTACTGCCTGTCTACACAGTGAGTCTTGAAGATCTACTGGTTTCAAATTAGTATGTGGATCTCATGCAGGAACTCTGTCATCAAACTCCGGGTTTCAACTCCTTAGCCCTGTTGCTCCAGTGGTACTGCCTGTCTAAACTGTAAGACTCGATGATTTTCTGTTTTTAAATTAGTATCGTGAGGCTCAAACAGAGATTCTATCACTGAACAACTGGTTTCAACTCCTCAGTCTTTAATGCTGCAGGAGTGCTGCTGCCTAAACAGTGACACTTGATGATCTGCTATTTTCTAATTAATTTTGTGAGTCTCAAGCAGAGATTAGAACATTAAACTTCTGGTTTCAATTCCTCAGTCATGATGTTATAGGATAGAACGTAGGTTCTACCCTGTACAAAACTGTGAGACTTAGATCTGCAGTTTTTAAAATAGTTATGGTGGTATCAAGAAGAGACTCTGCCGTTGATATCCAGGTTCCTACTCCTCAGTCATCATGCTGCCGGTGTACTGCCTGCATAAATAGTCAGAATTAAGGATTTGCTGTTTTTAAATTAGTATTGTGGATCTCAAGTTGATACTCTGTCAGACACAAAATAGGCCATACAACATATTTTGTGTCTGTTAAGTCATATTTATAGCATTAATCAACCAATCTGCACGATTATTTTTTATTTTAATTGCCAAAGCGTAGTATCATAAAAAATTAGTGAGATTAAGACCGTGGAAATTGAAGGCACTCAAAAATGTTATAGGTCTAATTATAAATGAATAATAAAATCTCTAAATGTTGACACAACTAAGGGCGGCATAAATCAACCCCTTTAATAAAATTAGAGTACAATGGTGGGGCCGGGAGGTGGTGGCAGGAACTTTTGACTGACGGGGAGTAAACTCATCGAATATGGACTCGTTTCACTTGCCTTGATGTGAGCAAAGAAACAAGAAAGAAGAAATTTATATTTATGTATATATATATATATATATATATATATATATATATATATATATATAAAGGCATGCAGTGACTAAATATTAGTTCATAGGTAGGTAGCTAAGGAAATACATACAAGTATATACAAAGCCGGAGGGCAACTACAATAATAGGAGACAGGAAAGTACCTAAGTACAGAAATATACAAAAATATGAAGTAACTAGAATATTAGTAGCCGGATATATAAGATGTAAAATTATATAAATGCTTGAGACAGTGACTACCATGAAACCAGAAGTGGGAATGTAATTAATGTCCGTATTTATAAATATCGACATACTATTAATCTATTAAGGATTATTAAACCCTTCAAACATCTGTTCCGATTTCGATAAATGAAATATTTTTAACACTGAATTTGTCGTAAGTTAAAACATTTTACAAAAAAAAATTGAACCAACTTCAAATAACTGCTGAATAAGAAGCGCATTGAAAAGTATAAAGTAATGAAAATATAATATCGTATCCGAACCTAAATAATTTTCCAAAATACTGCCATTGCTAAAAATATTTGTAGTCGGTACCAAGTGACATGTTGCACTCGTTTATGTATATGGGTTTTTAATTTTAATTGAGAATTAATTGAAAAACTTGGCATTAATTGAAAAATCTCTGACAGTAGTAGTATTTTGCAAATTTTGTTCAAAGGATACTGATGACTGATATTTTAGCCAAATTTTCAGCGAAACCTTCTTGACGTTGTTCACTGAAAATTTTAAATTCGCAATTCAAAAAATAATTTATTGTGAGAATCTATGCAATTATCAAATTGGTACAATTGCATAGATCTGGAAAGTCGAAGATAACTTTATCAGTGTTTAGCAGTGTCCGATTCTTCGTTTCCGCAGATTATAAGTTTTTTGCATATCGTAATGACCCGTTATAGGCAGACATATTCTTTTTTTAATTTAAATAACAATGATATCGCAATATAGTAAACAAACCTACTATCAGTTAACTAAATTTTCAGCATCCTCATTCAATAGGATAGCGAGGTATTTCAACGTAAACATAAACTATTTGATGGTTCTTTTAAAAGGATCATTAAGCTTGTTTTGCTGTATCGTGATGTTAATGTTGTCTAAAGTAACAATAGAACCGTAGATGAGTCGGCAAAATAGCCAGATTTCGCATAATGGCTTTTAAATTACTATACTGCGACGTTACTCTTGTCTATAGTAGCAAAATTACCATTCCTGAAAAAGTAAAATGACTCACGTCTACGCTGAATACCTTGGTACTCTGATCATTGAATTTCGTTGAATCCGTTGAAAATTTATTTTATTAAAAGTAAGTTCATTTATTGTATGACGACATTATTGCTACATAAATTAAAAAAAAGGAACTACAAATGAGTCGGGATAATAGCCAGATTTTTACAATATTTAGAGAGACGTCATACATTAGAATTAAGTTCCTGTCTGAAAATGAATGGAACGTCATTTTGTGCCTGCGAACAATGGTTTTTTTACTGTTTCCTAAACATCTTGCCATACTGTTCTATAAAAATTGAACTAATTCAATCATTTAAATGAAAGTCGATAATAAATGTATGATTACAATAATAATAACTGATAAATATAAAAAGCTGTTTTTCACATAAAATCAATTCAAATCTTTAAATTTCCAGGCTGCCATTGTTATGCCAATGTATTACGATTTAGTGTTCTTGATAGGATAAAGAACTTAAAACATTTTATTGATCGAAAATCGGACGTTTATATTATTTTGTTTAGTTCTAGTAATAAACTTGTTAAAAAAATCTATTTTACCATTTGCAAAGAAATAAATATCAGGCAGTGAAAACTATTGACTTTTTTATTTCTAAAACCCGAATAAAATTTCTTTAAATACCTTATAAACTTCATTAAAATCGATCACACGAAATGAAGACGAAGAAAAATATAAAATAACTATTACTATTTGACTACAAAATACTTAGGAAATAATAAAAGCCAGATCAATAAGGAATATTTCCTGAAATGTTCCCATAATTATTTTTTGTGGTTATACGTTTTAACTTCAGCTGTCCAATACATATTTTCATTTCGACAATGGTGCATGCATACTCAATTCGCTTTTACATAATCGACTTTTCAATAGTTTTCCCGCCACTGCTCACGTAAAGATAATACAAGTTTGCTTAAGCATTTATCCAAAACCTCTTTCATTAATTGTTCTCTATCAAAGTAATTGCACGTACTCACAGCACCTTAGCACCTTTATTTTTGCGAGAAAACCCAGTTGTATAAAATAGGCTACGATAGATAGACGAATTTGGCCAACATTGAGCCGATTTTGTAAATGTTGCCTTTTTGTGGTTTTTTTTTTGGAACGTTAAATAATTTTTTATAAATTGTAGAATAGTATAACATTTTTTATATAAACACTCACGTTGATGCTCTGACGTAAAGCAATGAAGTATATATAACATACGGCATCAAAAGTAGAATAAATGTTTAAGCAAGTATCGTAATAAATAACGTACGCCGTTTGCTTGTAATTAATGTTATAGTGGGTTTCTTGGCGTTTCGGCTGCATGGTTGATCATGCTAATAAGCTAGGTAGTTGACATTGATCATGTGGAACATTTGAATGATTCACGTTGTCAAGGGCAAATAAAAATTTTGAATGTGTTGATTTCGTTACATGTCAAAAAATTCTACATCACTATTTTAGAACTAGTGTACAAGGGCAATCTCCCAAATTTAAGCTGTTTTTCTTTCTTCGATGCTCCGAAAACAATTGATGAGAAGGAAGTTGTTATACCTATCATATTTTTCATATATATTAATCTGCACTTATCTCGGTGTAATAATAAGGGACTCAAAAATGTTTCACCACTTTAGATTGTCTTCAGAGACTAATTTAAAAAAAACGCAAAAAATATGTGTCCTCCTATTTTCGAAACAACCTAAGAATATGAAAAATAGGGGTTTCAGAAGCCTATGCAATAGCTGTATTAAAACTATAGCAATTATCCCTGATCTTGTATTTTTTTTTTAAATGCTCCATATGCGAAAACTAAATATTATTTAGTTTTCACAATTATAATACCATAAATGCAAATATAATATTATAATACCCTTAATGTTCACGACTTAAATGTATTCGTAACCCCCATAGTACGAATTCTACTCGTGCTTGAGGTTTTTCTTTTTTTAGAGTTCTGTATCTCAAAAGAAAAAGCAGAATCCATATAAAATCACTCCATACAAAAACGGTCTGAGGTCGAAGAAATTTGGCGTAGTAATGAACACATTAACTTGCATATACCTCGATAGCTAAAACTCAAAAATATTCGTTTGAAAATTTTAGCTGAGACAAATTAAGTACTCGGTAAATATTTATTTAATTGCAAAACAAGCCTAATTGTAAATATAGTGTGGAGTACCTGTGAAAGAACTAGTAGTAAAAGTTTCGAAAATATTTTTTTTATTAATTTTAGGTGTTATACATGTATATACTGAAAAATATTAAAAGAATGTACGTCCCTTCATCCCTTTATTTTGGAAATAACTATAATATATTCCATACAACCTATAATATATTCTCATCCATTGCTAAAAAAATATGAGTTTTTAGAAGCCCACTCAAAGATTGTAGGAGAACTATAGTAATCATTCTAGATAATGCATGCATGACATCTATTAGATTACATGAAATCTATACATATTATCTTGGATCTTATAATTATATAAATATGCACCGTTTTTTTCACGCCTGTGAAAAATATAGTAAGCAATATATTTATGTTGTGAAAAATTAGTATTTGAATATAATTTAAAAGAAGTACTATGCACTCTTAAATGTTTATAAGTATGTACGGAACCTTAGTAACGAGAGTTCTACTCCTGCTTTACAGATTTATTCTAAAATGTTACTTTGTTTGTTGTTTGTTTAACTGAATTTCAACTCTAAATGTTTTGCAAAAACCCAAGACCAAAACTTCGTTAATATTAGCTGTGTCTGCATAGCAGTAACAACTGAACAACAATGAAAATATTTCGAAATACGAGCAAAGTATATTGGACAGCTCTGTACTTCGCTTAGCGAACTAATAACTATGCTATTTTTTCTGAATCGATATTAAAAATGATCATAAATTTAGTTACACTGTGCATTTATGAAATATTTTTGGCTATTAATAAAAATAATAGAAACGAGTTAACGTGGATGCAACGGAGATAGCAAGTTACAGCATGCCTTTAATTGCGCTAGAATTGACATTAATAACGGTTTTTATTTACTTGCATTATTACTACTTTACTCTATTTACTCTACATTTTAGGACATAAAAGCAAAGTCTACAAGCTATTAAGGAAACTTTACTTTTAATGAATACGAGAGTATAAATTATGACTGATTCCATAATCCGATATTATAGTTAGAATACGTTCCACTACCATATAGTGTCTATAACACTTTCAAAAGCACGTCGATTGCATACAAACACGTTAATACTCTAGTTGAAACTTGAATATAATTATCTGGTGTACTTGTAAGGATAATTATCCCAGTAACTTATCTTGAAAAAATCATATAATTTTAAGGTTCGGTTACATCGATATTAATTATTATTCTCACCGTTTACCTCCTAATTTCATCCAAACATTGTTAACTACAAGTACATTTATGTGAAGCGGATTTACTCTTCACGACATATTATTAAAATAACCCAATAATTGCATCATGAAAAAAATTTAGGTAATTTTTTATGTTTGGAGTGATTTTTTCATAAACTGTGGAGAATTTTCATATATTTACTTAACATTCTCAATCGGTTCGATGCACAGAATCATCTATATCAGGGGTTCCCAACCAGGGGGGCGCGCCTCCCAAGGGGAGCATAGAGAGATGTCAAGGGGGGCGGAAAGCGTTTGCATTTTAGAAAGGAAAAACAAAAAAATGTACAAACAACATTACAATGTAATGTTTAATTTACATGCATAAAATTAATGAAATTAAATATCATATTCACTATTATTACCACAAACTTGAGAAAAATTTGACGTTTTGATGTACATTTTTTGTTGAGAAATCGGTTTGAGTGTGTAAAATTATTGTGTCTCACTGTTAAAAGGTAATTTTGTGTATTTACAAACTTCAGTTATCATTTTTATTTAATTTACTAAATCAAAGAGGGGGCATGAAAAACTAAAGGGGGGTGGCATGAAAATATAATTTATAGTCCGGCGAGCCTCAACAAAAAAAAGGTTGGGAAACCCTGACCTATATTGTATGGTATACAGTTGTAACAAAGGAGGTGTATGTTAAGCGACTGGAATATAGGTGAGTCTATGCTCCAAGTTGAGTATACATTTGAAGTGTGTTTCTGTAAAAATGTAATTAAATTTTCGTTAAAATCACAATTTTGGTAGTGATTTTTTCAGAAACAGTTGAGGATTTTTCATATAGTTCCTTAACATTTCCTTCTCAGTTTGGTGTAAAGAATACGAGACACGCTCTTTATTATACTTGTCTACATATGAAAAATAATACCAATAATTTTGAAAAACGTAATTACGTATCCCGTGCACACTTAACTTATTGTTATATGTGGAGTTGTTAAAAGTATGCCTTATGGTGATATTTCTGTAGTTATTTTGCTTCTGTAACATTAATTAGCTAATTTTATACGACATTAAATAACCAAAAGAAAGACACATAGAAACACTGGCCCAGCGTCAACACTTGCCTACCATTTAATATGCTAGTAGACATTATACTGCTAGTGGACACAACAAATGTACACCACACAATATAAAATGTGACATCACTTATTAACATACATCAGAATTATAATACTTACGCAAACATAGTGTGCAAGTGACATATAATAAGCTTTTAAATTATAAGCTTTTAAATATATTACCTAGCCGAGTGGATTGCCTAATGAAAAATGTAGAATTTAAATATATGAATAAAATCTGAATACTTTCTGTATAGTGACCTATTATTGATAAAAAGATGGAAAACTTTAAATAAAACACATGTAACCTTACAAAATTCTCAATATTTAAAAACAATTTCATGGTTGAAATAAATTTATTGATAGTGTTTAAAATTTTACTTGTTTGTTGTTAAAAAATTGGTTGTTATTGAAATTTAAACATAATTTTTTGAATATTTAAACTTGAATGATATAAAAAAAAAGTTTAAATGTTTTTTATTTAATTTATTCGATTATTTATAGATTTGTTACAATGTTCAGATGACACGGTATAAGTAATACCGTACTAAATCTGCTTTGTGTAAGACCCTTCTGGTTACTTGACATTTTTTTCCTACCTCATTATATTTATGTCGTAACAAAATTTAATAATTACATATTTACCTAGAAGTATAGCGGAAATAATCAGCAACACGGCAGAATTTGACCGTACTCCATACAGTGTAAAACAAAGAGTTAATAAGCTAACGAGACAATAACGCTCCACTTCAATGAGAGATGGTGTCAAGTTTTCGATTCTTTTCAGATGTATAAAGCTTATAAATGTGTGACCTATACATTTCATTTACACCTAATCAATCTAACAAATTAGATACGTGTATTCTAATAAATTAGATAATTCGACAAACTTTATTAAATTGGTTCGCATACCTCCCGCAGCTCAGCTTTAAAATTTCACGTCTGAATGAATGCTCTTCGAGTAGTTGTGGCGATGTCAATTTTGAAAGCAAGTACCTACATATAAAGGTTGTATATCATTACAGTTGTCGCCTTTTTTAAAGTAGAAATATAAGTGAACTTTTGGACATCAAAGAATATATACAAAATTTTAAAAAAATAATCTAAAAAACAACATTCTGTTGATTAAATATGCTTACATTCAGTTCGGAAATTCCACCTCATTCATTGTTAATGCGTCCTGTTACTCCAAAAAATGTAGCCGATTTCACGATATGGGAAAAAACAAGATAAACTAACCAATATAAATAAATAAAGTACGTTATTAACTATGAAGAATGAAGTTTATTTTTTTAAAATAACGTACAATATTTTATTTTTAAATGCAGATGGCTACCCTATATATCAGGGGTGGTATATATAGTATATTTATAAACCCACAGAAGCACATTTCATTTGTGTCAATGTAAATTGTCTATTAAAAAATAGCTGCGATGCGGTATATTGAAAATATTTGGCATTAATTTTGTAGAAATTAATTATTCACAATTAAATTAAACTACGTGATGTAGTATTATTTCTACTTTCTTTAAGTTCTATCTTTGCCAATAACCCACCTGAAGGTGTTGTAATACAACGAAACCTAAGTCGTGGTAAAGAACTTAAGAAAGTAGAAATAATACTATGTCACGAAGTTTCATTCAATTGTGAAGTCGGTATATATTGCTCCTGTTATAAATTATATTTATGACAACTACATATTCGGGTTCATTGCGGGTTTATAAATAAATTAAATACGTAAGTTTTTAATCTTGTAATGGGCGAAGTACACGCAAAACTAGTAATAAATCAATTACAAATAGAAAAATAATCGACAAAATTTGACATTCCCGCCAAATACTTTGCCAAGTCAGAGCAAAGGTATTCGTTTTTAAACGTTCCCACCTGAAGTTCGCACTATTCTGTAGCCATTTTAAGTTCGCTATTCAGTAGAGATGGGCGTTTAAGGTCATTTGTGTGACCTAGTTGAAAGTAGGTCAATATAGGTATCAAGAACTAGTTCTTTTAGTTTGTTCTTTGTGCCTAAAATACATTAATGTCATGTTTTCCAGACTTGAGACTGCCATCTCTTAAGAGACTGGCATATTTAAAAAGTTGATGGTTTTTTATATATTGCAAAAATAGTTTGTTTCGCACATCACGAATATGTTTCATAATGACTGATCAAATTCCAACATATACACACATATTTAAATGTGTGTATCTATATATCATAATAAGTAAACTTCAAGTTGGTGTATTATGTGAGGACAAAATTTTAATTCCTTGTGATTTTTGAATAAGTGAACTAAAGAATGATATAATTTTGATTATATAACCTACTCAGTCAAAGAATATTGGTGAATTAATTAATTTTATTGAATCAATCTTTTCTACCCATCTCTACTATTCAGTATCACTGGCGTCTTTTTGATGAGCGCACATGGAGGACAATCAAAAAATAATTCCTGAAGCATGTGACTAGTTCATGCCAAAGTTAAAGTACTATTTTATTTTTATAATCGTTAAAATGTATTATTAAACCACACCGATATGTATAACGGATTGACATTTCGGTAGAATAGTAATGCTTGAAAAAAAACTTAAAATTTATTCTGAAATCATCAGTCTATATCGTTAGTCCTTGTCAAAAAATGTGACAAGGGACTGAATTGTAATAAAAGGCACTGATGGCTTGGAATATCTCATTTTACTTTCAAATACTGACTTTTATGTACGGCTCTGCTCGCTGTTTTTTATTAATATAATTGGTTTAATCGTAATTAAAAATTCATGATATCTACCTATTTTGTTTGTGGACATTTTATAGATATGTATAAGGTGAACATACACAGAGACTAATATTGTATCGAGTATCTGTTTTATCTACAGATTGATACATCATGCCGCCACCTAATAAACGAACTAAATTATGTAGAGAGAATCTTGAAAAGGGAAAATAATTTGAAAGACTTCGACGGGAACTAATTAAAAATTACCCAGTTAAATTAGGGAATAATTATTGATTAAATAACTGCTCGTGAAAAGAGGTTAGCACGTAAAAAATGGAGAGACAATTCTGGAAACTGCAGAGCAAAACAGGTAATAAAATATATGACAAACTTCCTCAACAGGCTGTGCCGCCTTCTTTCGACGTTGGAAATGTACAAGAGTAAGCCAACGGCAGACTCAGAAACAAACAAATGAAACAAATGGACACTTTAATTGCTAAACTAAAGAAGAAACTGAAAATACAGCAACAAACCAACAAGCGATTAAAGAACAAGAGAATGGTTAAACCAAAATCAGTGGCAGCAAGAAAATTGCTATGGTGTAAGAGATTACTTGTTAATAAGGTAGATAGTAAGAATAACCGAATATTGTTATGCTGGAATTTGTAGTTCTGAAGCCGAAGACGATAGTGACTTGCGAATTACCTTTATAAAAATATGTAATGGAGAAGGCACACTTGATGTAACCGATAATCTACCATGCCAAAACATTCTCTATGTTTTGGCATGGATTATCGATTATCGGTAGATATCTCAAATAATAAATAAATTTCCAGTGCAAATTATGCTACAAAAGGTAACAGGATATTTTATAATTTCAAGGAGCATCTCAGAGGTGATGATTATTAAAAAAAATGTTTTTTTTAATATTTGTTGCTGGCAAGTTTTGCAGAAAGGCATTATTTTTGAGACTGATTAGTCAAGAGCACAAGCTATTTTGTGCCTTTGTTTCAAACAACTTTTCCATGGACGAAGAATTTGAATTAGTTTTCTAAGTTTTCAATTATCACTTTGCAATTTTACTTACATAACTTTATTAAGCAAATACAAATGTTTTTGATATTTTTGAAGGTGTCTAATGAAATGTCTATATTGCTTGATTTAGAAATAAGTACTTTTTTATCGGGCAAAGTGACTTGGGTATTGCGGATACTAAATTCGCTTTGCCCATTAACTATCCGTTTTGCCCTATTGAACGTTTTTTTTTTATTTTAGATGGTTTACCAATACAAACGGAAGACAAATCAAGCTAAGTGGAGTGAAGATACAATGATGCTTGCTGTAGCGGAATACAATTCTGGAGCTTCAGTAAAAACGACAACTACAAAATATGCTTTGCCTTATGTTACTCTTACAATCATTGGAAAAGTGGCAGTTCAACTGAGAGCTTAGTTCGTTTTGGCAAAGTTTTTAACGACACGCAAGATGCTGATCTTCAAGAATATATGAAAGAGATGGACAGTGTTTTTTATTAGTTGACTCGAGAATATTTCAAAGGCTAATTCTTTGTTTACGCAAAAAAAATAATTATTCAGACCCGTCAAGTTAGGACAAAAAAGAAAAAAACCCACGATGACTGACTAGTCGGATTTTTATGTAAAAATCCGCAGATCTGCCTCAACGTTTCAGAGGCAACATCAATAGCCAGAGATGAGGGTTTCAAACGTCCTCAAGTTCAACGATTTTATGAGTTGTTGTCTGAGCAAGAAAAAAGACATAAAATTACTGTAGCAAGATCGACGTCGACGACACAGGTATTCAAACGTCAACAAATTAACCAAAGAACCTTATTAAGGGCGAGAGGGAAGTTCTAGCACGGAATGTGTATAAATTGCAACATTTGTATGTTGCTGCAATGCTGCCGGATCATTCATTCCACCATTTATTATATTTGCATGTAAAAGGATGCTAGACCGACTGTTAGATGATTCTTCCCCATAAAACCAAGGAACTTGTTCTCCTGGTTGGATAAATGGAGAAACCATTTTACACGAGATCAGATTCTTTACGTACCACGTACGGCCAACTGCAGGGAGTAAAGTCTTGTTACTCCTAGATAACCAAGAAAGACATAAATATTTTCCAGCTCTGAAGTATGTAATTAAAAATAATGTAATTCTTTATAAATCACCAGAAATTACACTTCAAACAACTGCATCTTTGGATGTCGCTGTGTATGGTTCCTCAAAAATATTCTATCGTACGAAAAATCAATCGATTTCAAAAGGCGCATTCAGGAAGAATAGTCAACCAATTTAACGTGGCGAATTTAGACATTCCTGCATATTTGAAATATGCTACCGTAAACAACGATATTAAACGTTTTCAGTTGTCTGGCCTATGGCCCCAACATAAGAACTTCAAAAAGTAGCTCATCAAGAGGCGATTGTAAATAAAAAACACTAGCAATCCTGAATCTTCAGATGATGAAGGTAATGAAACGATTATAGATATAAAAAAGCCTACAACATTTTCAAAGCGCCAAGAAACAACATCAACTGGATATTTCTATGTCTGATATTGAAGAAACAATAGAATCTAATTTTAATGAACCGAAGATCATATATGATCAAGATCAAAATGCTAAAATGGAACAAAACAGTCTCTTTCCTACAGAAACAGTGTCTTTTCCTGAATTGATTGGTTCTACAAAAGTTTCAATTGCAGACCCCAACGAAAAAACCTGCTCAAAAGTAATATAAAGGAGCATGATAATGACTGTGCTATAAAAAATTCATAGCCTTATAGTTCTTTGTGTGCAAATTACTTTAGTCCGAAAGAAATTAGATCCCACTCAACTCCGTAAATGCCAATAAGTATACGCAAAAGGAATATACAAAAGACAGATTCTCTCTACAGAAGTGCTCACGAACACTCCAGTAAAAGAGGAACAAAAATCTAAATTTGTTACCACCATAGTGACAAATACCATAGTAATGAAGGATGTAAACAAAGATTTAAGTAAACAATCAAAGAGTATAACAATAAAAAAATCCTTAATATATAAAAACTAAGAATGGAAAAGATGAAAATAATAATATAAAGTATACATGTTATTTTTGCGGAGTATATTATAGAGATAAATGGACAACCGATTGATTATTAGTTTCAATGCAGTTTCTGTAGCTGATGGAGTCATGAGAAGTGTATAGATTATGAAGGAAGAGGTTCTATTGCGATTTCTGTACTGTCTAATTTAAATCTGTTTAAATTAAACGTATTCGCTATGTCTTATCATCCTGTTCACTTTACTCGATTGGTTGGGCAAAGTGGATAGCTTCTCCTAATGACAAATAATTAATAATCATAATTAAAGTTAAATTTTTGATTGATTATATTGAAAAATTTAATAACTACTGATTTATTGTATGTATTGTTTTATTTATTAGTTAACTAGCTCTCTTTCTGTAACACTACAAACGTTAAGGTGTTCGCTTTGCCCGGTCTTCCTCTGCGCTTGATTTAGGACTTAGACGTTTATTTCAATAGTCACTAATAGCCATCCTGTGAAATGGAATAGTTAGGGCTGATTTTCTAAACCAACTTAATTAATTAGCCGAAAAAGGTAACATAATATTAATTGACGGCATCACTCAACTGTCCATAAAAGGTGAAATAAGGTTAATTATATTATTATAATGAATTAGCACCTTGAATAATTCGATGCTATGTTGTGATTTACCTAAGTAATATCCAGATATTATAAAGTCCATTATTATAAATGATCAACATAATCAAACAGTATATTAAGCATTATGTCACCACTAAAGAACAATCAGCGCATTCAAGAGCGAGATCATCAAACCCTATAAAATGTTATTAATTATAATTAGTTACTGTGGCCTAATTGTTAAAAATAATTAATTAGAAATTATATTTCGATCTTTTTTAAAAATATTTAATATTTCCGGAAATAAATTATATTTTTGTAGTTATTTATTATATTATAAATTATTACATAATTTACGCCCCATTCTATAACACAATTTCTTTCCCGCTAATATAAGACTCCAATTGGTTAGGAAGAAAATTGTGATTTTTTAATAAACCCAGTTCTAAAATGTAACCTGAAACTTTTGTGAGCAAAATCTTTTTATAAGCTCCAATGGCAAATTTATATAGACAAATTAAAAACATTAAATCACCAGTAATTACACTTCAAAATATATTTGTACATGAATAAAACAGAACCTAATTCACCAGATAAGTTTTAGCACTTTCATCTCCACTCTCAAAACATCCGGATCTCCCAAACACGCAATAATTTCGTTGTTAAACTTAAATGCCCTCTACACTACTCGCGAAGTTACCTCGACGAAATGCTTGTCGAAGTTGATAGCAGTCTCTGAAGTACCGCACAAAGCGAATCGAAGATTTCTCGAGTTCGCTGCAATAAAAACTTTCTCCATTTTAATTTGTTAAAAATGCACATTATACTTTAATAGGCACATCATGGAACTTAGATCATTCTTTTACTCGTAACAACAATACAAGCTGACTGAAACTTTGATGTATTGACATCATTACTGACATATGGAAACGTTCAGTTGACATTTTCTTACATTATTCAAAATAATATTTGCATGCTACAAATAGGTCTTCTCCTTTTTTATGCTTATCAGTATAAAAACTTATTGGATAATATTATTCATTAATGAAAATAAAAATTGTATACCGACACTGACGTGTCAATAACTTTAAGCTCTCAATTTATGACACTTTTTGCGTTGTAAATATTTTTAGTGACATCTATGTACTTTTCATGATATCTGTTGCCCAAAATTGTTGAACTATGATATTTGATATTGTATTGTTATAGAACCGTACCGTACTGAAGCCATCTATCCGCCATTTATATAAATGTCTTGAAAAAACATTTTCACGACACTATCTAGACGTTATGATTTCGTGTGCAACCACTTTGTTGAAATGACTATAGCACTTTTTGAAGTATGTAGAAATCAAGCACATCCACTTGATAAACAGTATATTTAATTAAATATTAATATTATAGGAGATCGTGGTTGTTGTTATTCCACTGTAAAAATATTGTGAATTGTATATCAGAATAATGTAATATACGAGATGAATGTAAGTTATATTTACAGATGGTTGTTTAGATGCTTAGATAGCATGTAAATATGTAATAAAAATGTAACTTTAAAATTAAAATGACCCTCTAAGCTTAAATCAAAGAAATGCAGCGGTAAAGCGACATCTATTGTCACATGCAAATTATTACGTCCTGTCGGTATTGAAGGACATTGTTGTTTGTATCCTATGCTGTCACCACAGCACTATTTAGTTTGACAATTACGTCTTGTGTCGACACAGATTAAAAGTTAATAGGCTGAAATATAATTTTTGTGATTGCTTATTCCCAATTCTGTAGCTATGTCGGGTGAAGATTGTGAAAATTTTGATCGTGGTGATTGTGATGGTCAGAAATCTGATAAAATGTTTACTTTAAAAAAGTGGAATGCCGTCGCTATGTGGAGCTGGGACGTCGAATGCGACACTTGTGCTATTTGCAGAGTGCAAGTTATGGGTGAGTGCATTTAGAAGTATATTTTATCAATGTACATAAAAATTTTCCACTTGCTGCAATTGTTGGATTATTTTAACTTCAAGTTTTACCTTTTTGAAGTATGAGGAAATTACAATAAACCAAACATAGATGTCGTTAAAGAAAGAATAATATTACACATCAATACGATAGAGGCCGCTGAAGTTCAATTACTATAAAATAAGCTTATTTATGTATTTTGAAAAGGTAGAAATCTTATAATTATTTTATAACCAATATTGAAATAATATTTTTTGCTTTATAATATGCCCTTTTTATTACTTTGCAGTGTTTAGACACTAAGTTTGAATAAAAATTAAGCTTATGAACGTGTATTTTAGAAAAAGTAAGAATGATATAAATAAACGCTTCAATGCCGGAGTAATTTGAAATTAATTAGCAGGAAAGTCGCTAAAATATTTTAATTTTTTTTTATAATTAATAGGTACCGTGCAAGAAACAGAGAGATCCCTTGAAAACGACAGAAATAAGAACTTTTTATTACATATTTTTTTTATTTTTCGACCTATCTAATTTCTATTATCAGTTTATATCATGGGTTCGAGACCTTAGTGGAACATCACAAAAATTTAGGTTTGAAAGTTAAATAACATTTAGCTACATGTTAAACAATCTTTCTAAGTCACTATCGCTATAACTTAAATACAAAGTCAGTACAGAACTTATTGTCATAAACTCCTAACTATAAAGGAGCCACTATGGAGGCTTCCATAGTGGCTCCTATAAAATTCTGAGCAACATTTTTATTTTTTATTAGGTTATTTCGAGATATTCTAACATTACCCTGAAATCAAGGATTTCACCACGTACATTTTGATATGTTCCAATATTGTCTTGAACTATTGAACTATTAACACTATTGACTTGAATAAGGTTTTATTCCGTTCACTTCTCCGTCTCTGACCTCACTCGAAGGTCAGTTTTGTGTTTATCACTGAAAGAGACTGACGTTGATATTAAATTTAATAAGTAATACGGGATTACATGATGAGCGCTCGTAACATTCAAGCAAAGAGGTTAAAAAAGGTGGATTCAAATAGTCCAGGGGTTTATACAACTACAGGTAAGTATTGTCACACACAAGTTATTTTATACATAAACTAACAAATGAATTATGAGTTGTCTCCATTAATATTTTGAAACAAAATAGCTATCTTTTTATTCAAGATAAATAATGGATAAAAACATATTTTGTTTAAATAAATTGTAAAACATTTTAGGTTGTAATACAGAGTGAACTCAGATATTTCATCGGTACTTAAAGTCAGTAGAGATACCTTCCACTTACCATGCTATGTCCATTGATCATCCTATGTTCAGTGATTGGCTAAAATCAACAATACCACTAGAGCGTGATACCAATTGTATGTGAAATTATTAGATGATACAAATATACAACAGTCTAATCTGGTTGGTTATAGATGACATTGTGTATAATTTGGTTCGGTTTGTGTTTTTATTTGGCAAAAAGTACAATTATAAACCGTGGTCGTGGGCACAATTCTGGTCTAGAAACACATTACATACATTATTCTTTAGCTTTACAGTTAGGCAAATTTCTCATAATTGTGCAAATAGATGAATGTCGAAGTGGACAGAATGATTATTATGTACCAGGTGGCAAATTGGTGACTAAATTATTATAACCACCACCAGCCAAGTGTTTACTGAATATGCACACATTGAAGGCTCCAGGAATCATTGATGAAGTTAATATTCCTTACAAGGGGTGACATTGATCATAATATTGAAGGTGATATCACTAAACTAATTTTTCATTAATGAACTAATACTTACTTTCTATACAACTTTATGACTCGTGATAATCATTTACTTCAGAAACAAAGTTAAACGCCTCGAATCGAATTCTCCTGTTAGAGTTATTTCAACTGCAGGATGAAATACAAAAAGATATTCTAGGTGATTCTAATGAAAACTTTCACTAATTGATGCATTATAATGTTTGATGATATTAAATAGTTTTTTGATCTGTGTTATTTTTATGGCTTTAGCAGGTGATGGGCTTGAACAAAATATAGAAGCAGTACAAGCTGACACCTTCGCAAATATTCAACAGCAGGATAAATTTAAGAACATGGAGGAATAGTAGACCAATCTAACCAATAAAAATAATCACAACAAAACTAAGGCAAGAAAAAGACAAAGACATCCTGCAACCTAAAAAAAGAATAAAAAGATATGTTTGAAAAATTTAGGAAAATCTTATGCGACTAACAAGGGGAATATTATACCAGCCAAGATACTAAAACTTGCTTGCGGAGAAAAATGTCGACTTAAGTGTTCAGATAAAATTGATGATAAACAAAGACCTTCTATATTTAATCACTTCTAGGTGTATTATCTAGATAAGATGATTTTGTTCGCAAGTCCATGAAAGAGGTGACACCAAAATACTCTTTATATAATGAAAACAGTAAACATTCTTTTATCGTACCTTACCCTTGTACCTTACCCGTGAACTCTGACACAATCAGAGTGTGGAAATGTTTTTTTACAGTTACTTTGGATATTGGTTCTTTCTCTTTGTCGACAGTAGGAAAGAAAACTATGTTAACTGATACAGTCGCAGATGTTTTAAGAGGAAAGCACAAAGGAAAAGATTGAGCTGACATAGCGAAGAATAGAGTGTGAGCATATTACTTCATATCCCACAAAAGAGTAGCACTATTGTCGAGCAAGCACAAACCAACAATATTCGGACGGTGATCTAAATTTATCAATTATGTATCGACAGTACTAATAGACGAGTGTCCAAGAGTCCATGGACTGCCCACAACAATAGAATGTCGTGGGCAGTTCATGGAAAACCTTTAGCAAAGAAAGGAACTTATGAATATATTTTTGCAACGGAGTATATCTTTTTGCGGGCCTAAAAAGTATCAGTGCTCATTGTGGTGCTCATATAATAATGCGACACCTGAAGACAAGTTAGAACTAGAGGCTAGTTTTCAATGTCGTCATAAAAGAAAATACTATGCAGAGATGAAAAGCAAATGGAGTCACGTGAACAGGACAATAATAAAATAATTTTTTGCTTTGACTTGCAGGCTGTCTTGTAAACCCAGTGGGTAATAATTCTCTTTTTTTTATAAACAGTTACTAAATGTGTATAACTGCAATGTATATGACATCAAAAAGGAAGTGTGATGTAGTAGGAAGTTATATAATGCTATTTCTAAACGAGTTCTGCTCAGGAAAACGTGATATTATACGCAGATAATTATTCTGCCCAGAACAAAAATACATTTTTCTGGCTCTGTACTATTATGCCATGCACGCTTTTGGAGTAAAGCCCATCACGCACAAATATTTCATTGCTCATGCACTACATCGAAACAATACATCGAAAAAAGGGAAATCCATATCAGATCTATGATTTAGACTTTACCGACATTCTGAATTTAAAGGAATTAGTAAAACAATTTAGCAACCATATGACGATAAATACGACAGGTGAGCATGTTGTACAGAATACGTAAAAAAATGTTTATGCAAGCAAGCATACTTAAAATTCTATTTGGATATTTATCTTCCTGATAGTATTATGAAATACTTCATAGGATGAGAACACATGTTAATTAACTTTGACTAATAAGTTCAGCACTCGTCCAAAAATTTCAGCTTAAAAAAAGTATATGGTTTCACTGTTACATTCAATAGTCATTTCCAAGAGTATATTGGGATTCCTATGAAACTTTACCAACTACTTTTCAATTGGTAATTATGTCAGAGTGTGAACTAGTAAGGAACATAAAATTATAAACTTAAAAAAAATAACTTCGTAATAATAATTGTTTTGTTATTTCTTATTACCCACCCATCTAACTTACTGCGTTAACTCCAGTTTCTTTTTAGTTATACTGATGTTACTAGCTCATTTAAAATATGCTTCTTTACCTTAAAGTTAATGAATAGTATAAAGCATTAGGATGGGTTATTTCAACATTAACTGCTACTGCTTTGTAGAATATAATATTGGTATATTTCTGAATATTCCAGTAGGGTGTTTCAATTAGAACTACATTTATCAGTCATTACAGGAACATTTCACAATAGAGAATATAACTCGGAAACTAGGCGTCCAAAGCCATAAAGTACTATAAATAACTATAAAAGTAGAAAAATTTAATGTTTCACTTTTTTTGTTTTTTTTTAAATCATAGAATATTAATAAGAAAAATAACATATTTAACTGTTATAAGACGGCTACTCACGATTATTAATAAAAAAATTCTTAGTTTAATATATGACCATATGTGTTTTTACTTGTATATTAAGTGTTTAGTGATAAAAAATACGAATAAACTCAAAAAAACTACAACAGATTATCTATTGCAGTAATCTAACCAGCAAGGAAAACGTTTTGTTTACATTGATTTTTATAAGAGGGTGAATCAAATATTAACCAAACTTTCCTTTTTTACGATCCCTAGGTGAAGTGAGTAACGTGACATCTTGATATATGTTGAGTAGGAATGTAAAGTGGAGGGGGGAAATCGGTTCGGCTCGCCAAAGTAGATTGGCTGTTAGGAGCATCATGTTTGAGCAAGAGGTGCACAGGTCTGTTGAGCAATGCATTATTATTAAATTGTTATCGTGAGAGGACATAAAACCTGCTAAAATGTTGCATCGACTAACTGCACAGTACGCTCAAAAAACCCTTTCAAGGACCCAAGTCTACAACTGGTACAAATAATTTTCCTATGGCCGAGAGTTAGTGCAAAATGAGACCCATGCACGCCGACCGCTGAAAGCCAAGACCCGTCTTTCTGCTGGGAAATTTCTTGCAATGATTTTTTGGGATTGCAGAAGCATATTACTCGTTGATTTTCTCCTGAACGGCGTACAGTTAATGCTGCGTACTACTGCCAACTACTTGATTAAGTATAACTGGCCTATCGTCGAAAAAGGTGAGACACGCTTATTCGAAATACGATTCTGCTCCACAACGTTCGGCCACACACAGCTACATTAACTCAAGAAAAATTGGACAAAATTCATTGGAAAACACTGGAACATCTACCCTACAGTTTCGATCTGTTGCCGTGTGACTTCCATATGTTTGGGCTACTCAAAGAAGAACTGGGGGCTCATCACTTTGACGACCAAGGTGTAGAAATGTTCGTGTGCAATTGGTTACAGACGCGACCAGATTCATTCTTTGATGATGGAATTAATAAAGTTCCGATTTGGTAGGAAAAGTATGTGAATAAAAAAGGAGATTATATAAAAACAAGCTGTTTTCAAAATTTTATTTACTGTACCAATAAATGTTCTAAAACAAAAGTCCGGTTAATATTTGATTTACCCTTGTAAAATGAAACTATGAATGGTTTTTGTGAATGGAACTATTTAAAACAAGATGTAGTATAAATTGTCTTTCAAGTAAATATAGAAAAACAATGACAAATCAACCTTTGCTAAAGGTATTTTTTCCCCTTTTGGTGAAACAAAAATTTTATAAAGCATAGGAAATGCTTCAGAGGTCAAAGGGTGGCAACGTTGAGCATTAACAATCGAATAATTTCTATCTCGCAAGGGGACTATTTTTGGGGATCGCTCTATGAGCTAGAGAATTAAGTAATTTGCAAGTTAGCAAAGTAATAAACTTATTTTCAACTGGAATTCTTCTCGTGTTCTTTTTTTATTTTGAGTATTCTTTTTTTATATTGAAGTGTTCTTTTTTTATTTTGAGTATTGAAAAAAGACAGTAATAAGATGCTAAACATGCTTGTATTTCAATTTTCTCTACTAATTAAAATATTGCAAGGATTTCAAATCTGACATAGTATTTTACAATGAAATCTTTGAAAAAACTGTTTAAAATCCTTTTAATTAACATTTAATTGTGGTAAAACTAAATATGTCGTGTCGTATAGATATATAAAACAGAATAGAAACTTACTCAGTATTTAGTGGGATAATTATTATTCTTGAAAACTGCCTAACATTTTCTAAACATTAATACAAATAAAAACATGTGCTATCTATGTTTTTTGGCAATAATTTATCAGGTAGCTACCACAACTTCATGTAACTTCTCTAAATTCCTTAGATTCTTTTAATTTAATAACTTGTCATAGTTTCATAAATTCTGTTTTCAGTTGAAATTTGAACTACAGGTGGCTGCTAAAAGAATATAATTTTTGTTATTTTTCATAGAGAATTTTAATAGATTTGGATCTAATCGTCAAACCCATATGGTGATAAAGTCGATTATTTATAATTTTTCCACTTAAATAATCATTACATTGTCTAATATATTTTTGTAACAAATTTGATCCATAATGACCTAAATGCGATAGATATTGGATTGACACTCGCATTTTAGCACTCGTATCAGGCTT
Organism: Druceiella hillmani; assembly: GCA_039881145.1. NCBI lineage: Eukaryota > Metazoa > Arthropoda > Insecta > Lepidoptera > Hepialidae > Druceiella > Druceiella hillmani. Next base: position 85,768,741 of record JAYKKI010000001.1, on the reverse strand, counting down.
CTTCAGACCATATGTTTGTATAAAATGTATTTTGTGTAGCCTAAGCCTTCTGGTCACTGGTGACTTTTTCACAATCTTCACTCATTACCTTATTTTATATGGGCGCCTACTTTATAATGGAATGGACTGTAACTAAATTCTTTGATGAAGATATTTAAATATGTTTATAATTATTGACCTTACTGTAACAATTAGCTTAGAGTATAAGTATAATTTTCTAAAGTCTTTGATGAAGATATTTAAATATGTTTATAATTATTGACCTTACTGTGACAATTAGCTTAGAGTATAAGTATAATTTTCTAAAGTCTTTGATGAAGATATTTAAATATGTTTATAATTATTGACCTTACTGTAACAATTAGCTTAGAGTATAAGTATAATTTTCTAAAGTCTTTGATGAAGATATTTAAATATGTTTATAATTATTGACCTTACTGTAACAATTAGCTTAGAGTATAAGTATAATTTTACATTTTGAAAGAGCAACTGATAGTTAATGCTAATAATTAATACGAAATAATAATGAATGAATCGATGAACAAAATAGAAGATAATAAATTTAAGACAATAACACTTTTTTTACAATTAAATGAAACTATTTGATGTTGGATGTTCCTAAGAGTTATTCTTTGCTAATATCCCACCTGAAGATGTTGTAATACAACGAAACCTAGGTCGTGGTAAAGAAAGTAGAAATAATACTACATCACGTAGTTTCATTTAATTGTAAATAATGAATTTCTACAAAATTAATGCCAAATATATTCAACACAATAACACTAATTAAATTGAATTATTTTTCAAGTTGTTACATTATAAAATCACTAAAAAGCTACTTGATACAATTAAATTTAAATTTGTCATAAAGTGTAACTGTACCAAATGGTATTGTTTTTTGAGTCATGTTATGTTTGAGAAACTCTATAACAATATTTAACTTATGACTTGAGTATGAACTTATAGTAAATTTTGTTGATATAATATTACTCCTCGTACTATAAGAGTAAAATAATTTGTTTCAAGTTACTACAGATATTAACAATTTACAAATTAATGAGATAGTAACAGCAAAAAAATTTGTTATTTTATTATTGTTAATACTGTGTTATTCATTTTAAACTACTTAGTTTTATAGAATAATTATTAATCTCATTTATTTTATCGGTAAGATTGATTTTATTTTTGCTCTTCATTATAATGGTTGTATTGTTTCCACTATATTATTACTTTTAGCATTTTTTTTTCTAATGCATTTCCTGTCCTTTATACAAAAATTGAAGATTATATAATTTACTGACTGATGATTATATTTGCCTTCAGTATTATTGGATTTAAAATAAATTTTCTTTAAAAACACAAGTAATCTGAATATTAAATATGTAATATAAATAATGCTGTATTAAATGTAATTGAAAGAATTATTGTTTTGATCATTGTTTGTAAGTGTGTCATTGTTTCAATTATTTTGATCATTGTTTCAATTTTTTCTATTAATTTATCTATTTGATTCAGCTCCTAACTAGAAACTTTTAAATCTTCGTGATCCAATTTTGCAAAATATAAATGAGGGATGTTACCTTTCTTATGTTCGATAATTTTTCTATTTATAATAATAATTTTCAATGATTGATATTTTATTTCTAATACTAATAATTGGTTGATATTTAATTCTTATTTACCTTAACTCATTTTTCTTCAATTTACAAGAAAATAAAAAAAACTGTGTATTTGTTTCATTTGGGTTATTGTTTATTCTTTTGGGTTAAATATTACAGTAAAACAATACATACTCTTTTGTTATTTTTTAATGCCCATTAATATGCCAGTCAAAATTTAGTTACATGGAATTCAACTATCAATTACTGAGTTACAAGATACTGACATTGGAAATAATAAAATGTTGATAAAAATGAAAAATTTTATAAAATAACATATTTTAATGAGTATTGCATTGCCTGTCAAAACTGAGTTACGTGAAGTTCAACTATCAGTTATTGAGTTACAAGATACTGACATAGTGGAATTAATAAAAGGGTTGAAGAATAAATAAAAAATGAATAACTTTATGAAATAAAATAGGTACTTTAGCGCATTCCTCTAGGGCTGTATTACATTCCTTTAGGACTTTACCCTTACTGAAGTAACTAAAATAATAATGCATTGTAAAAAATAGTCTTGACCCAAAGTAGACTAAAATTAACCAGTTTTATAGCTTGCAGTTCTCGTATATATTATAACTTGAATAAAGTATTTTAATTATAACATTTTTAAATAAACAATCTTTTAGATATTCATTGCAAACATGAAATATGAATTACAAAATTGGTCTTTAAACTTTAAAACTAAAGTGGGAACATTTTAGTTTGCTGTCGCAATTCACTCTTCATATTTTGGTAATTGCTCATAAAATAAGAGATCATCTTTGGTATTCAAATTTCTAAGTCTAGGAGGTTTTTTAACTTTATTGGTAATTTTGTATTGTATATTGTAGGATATTCGATACAGCATTAAATTATTCTAGGTTTTAAACCTACACTTCTTAATTCAAATCTTGTAAACAGTAGGTGTACAAGATTTTCATTATGGGGGTCATAGCGTAACTTTCTTAAACCTAGTTGCATTTGTTTGCGAATTTTGATATAATGTTTTAGTTTTTGAGAAGTGAATATGAAGGTATATCTTGGCTCTTTTAGTTGTTAACATAATCGTGTGGTAAACATACATCAGTATTTTCCACCTTTTTCTCGGTAGTGTAATACACTTAATTTGGTGTGATGTTATCATTTGCAACTTTAGATATATTTTAGTTTCACATTCACAGTGTAAATTATATCATTTTCTTTGGGTTGCTTGCGCTGGGATTTATTTCATCAGAAATTAATATTAAAGTACACATGAAAAATACCCATTCTTACCTACTCAGCTGAGACATGGATAATGACAGAAAAAGTCAAACATATCATTTCTGTTTTTGAAAGAAAAATTTTAAGAAGTGTCTTTGTCAATCTAAAATGTAACAACATCTGGAGAAGAACTAACTCTGAACTTTACAAATTATTTAAAGAACAGGATGTAGTCAAATACATCGTAATTCAGAGAATAAAATGGACAGGGCATTTGAGCAGAATGGACGATAGTTGGACAGCAAAAAAGATCTTCTCAGCCAGACCATTGGGCTCCCAAAAAAGAGGAAGACCTAAACTTAGATGGCTCGACTGCCTGGAAAAAGACTTTAAAATCTTAAGTGTAACTGACTAAATGTCTCTGGCCAAGAACAGGAACGCTTGGGAGTTGATTCTGCGGAAGGCAGAAGAAGAAGACACATGAAAAGTATTTTGCATACTTGCTTTCTTTCCCCACTGAGCTTTAAGTGAAGACTGTCTGATCGCCAAGTTAAATCACTTTAACTTCAGCTTTGTCGCCACCTCCTCATATATTCTTGAAAAAGTTGAAAAGCTTGTATTGGAAGATATCCCCTTTGGCATGTAAAAAGTCAGCTTAAGATAGGCGCTGAGAATACTCACATCACCGTGAAAACAACAATTTAGTGTTTAAGCAATTTTTGGATCTCTGTAGAGAGGATAAGAATGAAATTTTGAGCGGAATTGTTATGAGTGATGAAACATGGGTTCATCATTATGAGCCTGAATCTAAGTAGGAGTTCATGCAGTGGCATAAAAACATTATCCCTCCCCCTAAGAAATTCAAAGTGTTTCAATCGGCCAGAAAAGTTATGGTGACGGTTTTCTGGGACACAGGGGATATCCTGCTCATTGTTCTCAAAGATAAGTGTGTTTCTATAATGGGAGAGTACCTACTGTGCTGATCTACTGGTGCTGCTTAAAGGTCAGAGAAATTAGTGAAATTTGTTCTGTTTTTACATACAAAAGCCATGTTACGATGGCTAGCCTTCACAAGCGCGACTTTCAAATATTACAGCCCGGTCTATATTTTATTTGTTCCCATAAATGAGAAAGGAGCTTCGTGAAAAAAAATTCAACTATGATGATGAGGTCAAGTCTGCAATATCCCGACGTATATGTTAAAAGCAAATGGCGGTTTTATGAGATTTCGTTTATACTTATTTATATATATGATTCACAATGTTTGACGTACTTTTGTATGGAAAGCAGCAAGTTTGTCCAATGATAAATTCTACGTAGGTTTTTATACATCTCGTGGATGCTGTGATGTGTTGTTTTGCCTTCATGGTAATTTTTTATCTCATTGTATTCAGGTTTATTTTCAGTTAGTGTAACTTGCAAAGAACATATAACTAATTTGGATCAGTATATACTCTACAAATGTGAGGTATAAATCGTCATCGTGAAAATAACAATAGAATATTTGGTCGGCTAGTGTATGTTCTTTTAAAAATTTAATAATTTGATTCTTTGTATTGTCAATAGGGATGAAAATGTTTTTAAAACTGTTCTCAGTTAGTAGATTGGATATCAACTCTTTGTTTGGTTTCAGGGGTCTTTCTAATATAAAATTCTTTCATCTGTCTATGCCATGACTACTTATAGGGATATTTATTCTATCTGGAATTACGTGTGTATTCAGTCTGCAGGTTTGTGATTGTCTGTCTGCAGGATTTTGAAGTTTGTTAAGGTATGTCGAACACATGTTCCTGGAGGGAGATGGAAAATATGATTATGTTGTTGAGATATACTAAGCATGTATAATTTAGAAGTCCTCTAAAAATTATGGCCATCAGTCTTTGGAATGTGTAGGTGTATTTTTCAGTCGATATGGCTTTCTCAGTAACTCACAATGACCAGGCTCTGTTTAGAAAGTTGTCTTTTCAACATTGCTGGGTTCCATTTTGACCTAGTGATTGTTAAAGCTAAATCAATAGTATAAAAAGAAAATATATACTTGGAAATACTGTACACATTTTTGTTTTTGTAGTGAGTCATGAATATTGGAAAGAGGCTATTTGTTTTAGATTATATGTTAAGTCGTATGTCATTTTTGACGAGGCACCATTTCTTTTTGCATCAGGTTTTTGTCTGGAACTATATTTATTGCACACGAACGAGAAGAAATGCTTCACTAGATAATTCCCTTTTCCAAAAGTGAATCAATTTGGACTTCAGGCTATCGGTTGAGACATGTTAATTTGTTATTAATTTTGCATAAAGTGTTAATTTGTAGTTTGTTTTAATTTAATTATATATTATTTTAATTTAATTAGATCGTTTTAATTTAATTTATTTTGCCATATTAAATTGCCACTAAAAACCACTGAGCGCTTTGTTTATTTCACCAGTTATTTTTCTGCATTTTGGTGCAAAACGCTTCATATTATTACTGATATTTAGGAAATTATTATTTGTTTTCAAATTAGGATTAAAATTTAGTTTATGTGTGGGTGTTGTATTATTGATATGGGTGTACTTTTTATGGATATATACTTGTATTAAATGACAATCTCACCTCTTCTTGTCCTGTGTAGACTATAGCTTTCTCAAGGGTTTTAGTTTCAAGTCTGTTTATTTTGATAGATGGCCATTATTTGGAGGAGTCCAAATACTATTTATCTAAATGTTCACCTATTCATAAATATATTTAAAATGTGTGTCTAATTCTTTCTCTGAATGTCTCTGCACTTTCTAACTTATTCCTTGTCATTCTAATTAGCGCCTGCATTAAATGAATTTAATTATGTGGATCGTTTAATCATATCCTAAGGGCAGACCTAATGTCTTCCCATACTTCTAGGTGCTAGTTACGTACAACCATGTCCAAAGTTCCACCTGATAATTTATTTATAAGTAAAAATGCTATTGTTTTAGGATTTTCACCTTCTACATATCATTTCCAGTAATGTGACCAGCGTTTGCTTTGTAATTGATTTTAAATTGATATACCAAATAATAAAATCTATTGAAGTATCAGCTAATGGATGAAGATCAATAGAATAGAAAGAATATGGAAGGACTTTTGAAGTAGAAAAGTTTTCTAACACTTACCAGAAGATCTGCATTACCTTCCTGGAAATGATTTTGCTCCGCTGTTAAGCTCCTACCAAGTTTTGAAGTCCCAGCTATTTTTTTCTAATGTAGGTTGACGGTAACGGATAGATTGATACTTAGCATTGCGACAGAACTGTGATGGCATATTCAGTGGATATTTTTCCCGTGCGAGTAATGTCTTTTTCTTATAGTGTTTGTCGATCCCAATGATTGTGCCAGTTATGAAGTGGGAGCCGCGAAAACTTAAAAATATATTTATTTATACATAATTAATTATGCTTTTAAATTACTTATATGATAATGAGATGATAATGGTGGTTAGACTGGCTGGCTTCTCTCTGGCTTGGATTTGGATTGTTCGTTTGATTTGTGCGTTCGTCAGCTTTCCTGCAAGTGGATCTTTATCTCACTTTAGCCAGCGCGATTCTTGTATAGCTCGGCCTTCTGGCGTTGATTGTTTATCTTAGGAACTCTCGCTATTTGACCGTCTGTTGCACGTCTAGTACTGCATTAGCAGTAAATGACGTGGGCCCTCTACTTAACTCACTACTTAACATTACTTTTCAAACTTTTTTGTCTTGTATTTTCCCTATCACAATGAATTTGTTCATAACATTACATACTATGTTTAATTTTTCTAGACAATCAAACTTTTTTCTCTTGTATTTTCCCTATCACATTGCATTCGTTCATAACATTACATGCTATGTTTAATTTTTCTAGATAAAGTGTGTGATAAGTTGAAAGGGTCAAATAAATGATTTAAGTATGAATGAATATATTGGGAAATATAATTGAATTGCTCAGGTAATAATTATGTTTTAAGATCAGTATTGAAAAATGCATTGAATATAGAATGTACATATCTAAGGTACTTGATACAATTAAGACCTACCTAATTTTAAATGCTTATATTTCAATAAATATTAATGCGAACAAACAATAACATCTTGAATATATTTGGCGTTAATTTTGTAGAAATTCATTATTCACAATTAAATGAAACTACATGATGTCGCATTATTTCTACTTTCTTTAAGTTCTTTACCACGACCTAGGTTTCGTTGTATTACAACATCTTCAGGTGAGCTATTAGCAAAGATCTTTGCTAATAGCCGAACTTAAAGAAAGTAGAAATAATACTACATCACGTAGTTTCATTTAATTGTAAACAATAACATGGTTAATTAGCGTCTTTTATTCATAAATTATACGAATCTAAGAAAAAGTCAAATACTTTCTAATATAATCTAAGCAAAATAATTGAGTATCAAAAACATAGACTTTGGCCATATTAAATTGCGTATACGTAATAAGGCCTTGACTTGGCCTTATAACATGCATAATGGTATTACTATGGCTAATATTAATATTCATGTTACAAATAGCATTATCATTTTCTGAGTTTCTACTATTCGATCACTTTTCCCACACGCACATTTAATTAAAATATAAAGGAAGAAGTTTTGTTCATAAATTAAAAATGTAACGCTGTTTTATCACTGCGCTATAAAAGCATGAGATTCGAATTTGGTACACATTGTAAGGGCTCACATGTTGAAACTTAATGGCTTCAAGTGGGAAACGGGTCTCTTCCGTCGTACTCGTCCCCCCAACTTGTTTTGGATTTCGTGCGAACTCTTGTTCTGTGTTTCCGGTACGAAGAACATTACGAATGACAATCCTACGAAAGTCATCCCTGCAAATAACCAGAACGTACCGTGTGCACCAATAGCATTCAATATGTCCAGGAAACTGATGGTAACTACAAAGGTGCATAGCCAACTGAAACCGATGGCGACAGATGTTGCCAAGTCTCTTATTTTACTGGGTAAGATCTCTCCCATCACTATCCACGGAATAGGTCCGAAACCAAGTGAGAAACCCAAAATGTAAATTGAGCAGAGCAATATGGGTAGCCAGCTAATTTGCTGCACTTCTAAGCCGGCAACATCACGTGTAAAGAAGAATACACCGAGAAAGCTCAACGAGAAGATCATGAACGTGGCCGAGATATAAAGGAGAACCTTTCTACGGAGTCGGTTGATAAAAAATATAACGATCAACAGCGAAAACAAATTTACGATTCCAATAATAATAGCAACGAGGTCGCCGTCCATGGTGCTGCCTGTCATCTTGAATATTTGCGCAGTGTAGAATATGACCGCATTGATGCCAGTCAGTTGCTGAAAGAACATGAGCCCCAGAGAGATGATTACTGAGCGGTAATAGGTCCGGCTAAAGAGTGTCAATAATGTCACCCCGTCTCTCCGATTGGCTCTCCTTTCGAACCTCTGGATGTCACGCAACTCATCGTCGATGCAAGTATCCTTTCCACGAAGCCATCGGAGCGCTCTCAGAGCGCGGTCGGGCCTGTTATGCGAGACGCACCAACGCGGCGTTTCCGGAATGAAGAGCATAAGCATCAAGAATGGAAAAGGCAATACCGCTCCCATATAAGCTAGCTGTGTCCAGTCCATGTATTTGCCAGCGATATATATGAGCAATATGCCTATATTGCTGAAGATAGTAGAGAGAAGACCGATCGAGCCGTGCACTTCAGGTTGCATGATTTCGCCAAGGTAGATAGGAAAAGAGAGCGAAGCAACGCCGACGCAAAAACCGCTGACAGCGCGACCGACTACGATCATGACTACGTTGTTCGCTGTGGCGATGCTTAGCCATGCCATGATGAAGGGGAAGGCCGTAGTGAGGATTGTGTTTCGCCGCCCTATTCGCTTGATCAGAGTTCCGCCCACAACGCCGCCCACCATCGCCGTTAAGGGCATGACGCCGACAACCCACGACGCCTGCCGGCAAATAGTTTAGAATCAGTGATCAGAAAGTCATATAGATAAACTCAATTAAGTAATATAATATAAACTATTTACATAATTTATATTTTAGTAAGTTATGTCATATTATAAGAATATTATGACACTGACTTGTAACTCATAAGACAGGGGAATATTGCATAATACGAAATACTAGCACTTATTTCCTAATCACTCGTAGCATTCATAAAGTAATTGCATGAGGAAATTGTTCATGTCACCCACCCAGCTTTTAGTCACTTGAACAGGGCTGTTTCCGTGCTGCATCTTCTCAAAGGCAGGCGAACTGTAGCCGCATGAATAGCCTACCACAATCGAGCCCAAAGACACAACGAGTGCAGCGAATACCTGAAGATAATTGCATTTGCAGTTTATTTTTTGTTATTCATTTATTTATATATTTTTAATGCACGTAGTGGATACATAGGACTTGCTACGACAGCAATCTCTTACAGCTAACCAGAACACCACTCACACCCCGCTCGAAGAGCAGCCGGGAATCGAACCCGGATCTTCGCGGTACGTGGTGCCTTATACCTACCACAACGTATTTATACTGTCCCGTAAAATGCACAGACGCATAGATTGAAAGTGTAATTTATCATTAAAATAGTTATTTCAACTCGTATTCAATTTTTTTTAAAAATATTTCTACTTGTTAACACTGTGCTGTGTTTGTGATCAGTGTTATATATGCACTTCTGAACCACGTGAAACACGGAAAACAATGGATACGCAAGTGTCGCGGGCAGTTTCACGTGCGTGGTCTTATATGAATTGTGTTTTTTTTTTCCTTTTGAAGTACGAAATTCTAAAAAGTACCACACGTACATTTACAATAAAGTCAGGATTACTAACTAAAAACATATTCAAAATTACCTGTGTGGGCCAATATACATAGGACGAAGTAGAACTATATACAATGTTGGAAAAAAGGTCCTCGTCCATAGATTTCGTTGTGTCAATGCTGAGCTGCTTGACAAACGGCACTGATTTTCTCCAATCCTTATCCCTGAAAATTTTAATCGCCCTTTTGAACTCTTCGTCGCTACTCTCTGATTCGGTTTCTGATGTGATAGCTTTGTTGTTTGGTGTAAGAGCGCTTTGAGAATCGAAGAAAGTCGACAAGCTGGAGCTGGTAGTGCTGGCCGATAACGAGGGCATGGGAGGTACACTGTATATTGCTCTTATGTTCCTGTTCTCTTCGCCGCCTTGCTCATTTCGCCGCTGTTCATCATCGCCCTGCGATTAATAAAATACGTTAAAATTGAAAGTTTCAAATTCTTTATTTTCAGACTTTGTGAAAAAAACCTATTTGAATTTACCTTCATTCCAATATAAATATACGAAGGTAATAATACTTCTGTAAGTTACTGTTTTTAACATATTAATTCCTGGTTCTAATAAAACCTTTGGCGTGTTTAGCGGCAAATAATTTGAAGACAAGTTTAATTATATTTGTTTGTTGTATCACTCAAAGTTTAGTAACATTAATCTATTTAGATCTGGTTGACACCTAGCGATGACTATGTTATCGATCGTATTATTTCATACAAATTATAACGGATAAGAGTCTTTGATAATGCGTAGATTGCCGTTGTTAAGACCAAACAATTTAATAGACTTCTATTTGGATTCGCGTACAAATTTTCAATGCTTTAATGAAGTATTTAGTTTAACTTTCAGATACTAGATTGAACCTTGTATTAAACTTAGTTGTTTGAATGCACTTGGCATTCGCGATGACCCCACTCATTCCAATATCACCATTGCCAATATCGTTCGAAGAAAAAAAGCCTTCAGTGTGTTCTTCATGAATCTTTAGGATGTGCTTTCTTCAGTAACTTGGATGAGAGTGGACTGATCGTTAAATCGTACGAATTTTCTTGGGTTTGTAATTATATTAATAGATTCTTACTTTATTTTAGTCGCGGGGTTTCCAAAAAAAATATTTAACCGTTTTTTAATTACAACGACTACATACGTCGTGGGTTTTTTAAAAATGTTTACTTTTGCTTTTTATTTTATACTTTTTTGACACATTCGCCAAAGGGCAAGCTTATGTGGCTCTTAGTAGAGTACGATCTTTAGACGACGCAGTAATAACTGATCTAAATCAATGAAAACTCTTCAACAATCCAGACAATATCATAGCATTGGAAGAATTAGAGCGCTTGAGAAACATATTACATGGATCACATACCGAAGAAAGGCCACAAATTAGTTAATCTAGATCAATCAAAAATGTTTAATACAGCGCCCCCTGACGAGTTAACAACATAACACCTGCTAATAATCTTCGCCGTTAAATCATAAACCTTTTACCGAAAACCGTATCTAAATCGGTCAAACAATTTTGGAGAAAAATGGGAGCATTCGTTTGCAACAAAATGTTGCAGCGCGCCCTGGCAAGCTAACACCATAACACCTAAGACTATCTAAGAACGATCACCGATTACTCTAAAATATTTTGCTCAAAACCGTGTCTAAGTCGGTAAAACCGTTTTGGAGTTAAATGGGAACATTCGTTTGCAACAAAATGTTACAGCGCCCTTGGTGAGCTAACACCATAATATCTATATGAGAACCATCGCTGATTAGTCCCAAATGTTTTGTAAAAAACCATGTCTAAATCGGTCAAACCGTTTGGGAGATAAATGGAAACAATCGTTTGCAACACAAAACGTTTATTGCGGTGCCCTCTGTTGAGTAATCACTATCTAAGAACCATCGCCAGTGAATCACAAACATTTTACAGAAAACCGTATCTAAATTGGTCCAACCGTTTTGGAGATAAATGGGAACATTGAATTGTACACACAAATAACCTCTCACCCTAAACGCATACCCACTCCATTCCGTCGTGGGTAAAAATAGTTTTATATACTACTTACGCTGTTATTATTATTATATTGTTACTATATTCCGAGTCAAGTAAAGTATCCATTATTGAGGATGTCGAAGTCTTTCTTCTGGCACAGGAGAATTATTTCAATTTAAAAGTATCTAATTAAAATAAATTTTGGGTACCGCATGTTGTTTATTTGTCTTACTTTAGAAGCCTGGAATCAAGTTAAAAGAATTATTAAGAAAACATTCGTTTGAAGACAAGATAAACAATAAAGTAATACCTCCTCAGCCAAATCTGTCACGATTTTCGCAATACTTTTTGGTAGGAATAACTTAGGCATTTGCCACGATGTCTTTCTGTATTTAATGATCGTTAAACAATTTATATTTATTAATATATTAACGTCCATTAATCTGTCCCATGAATCTGTTTATACGATTTATATATTACTAATTTTATTGTACTTTATGATTTTCGCAATACTTTTTGGAAGGAATAACTTAGGCATCTGCCACGATGTCTTTCTGTATTTAATGATCTTTAAACAATTTATATTTATTAATATATTAACGTCCATTAATCTGTCCCATGAATCTGTTTATACGATTTATATATTACTAATTTTATTGTACTTTATGATTTTCGCAATACTTTTTGGAAGGAATAACTTAGGCATCTGCCACGATGTCTTTCTGTATTTAATGATCTTTAAACAATTTATATTTATTAATATATTAACGTCCATTAATCTGTCCCATGAATCTGTTTATACGATTTATATATTACTAATTTTATTGTACTTTATGATTTTCGCAATACTTTTTGGAAATAATAACTTAGGCATCTGCCACGATGTCTTTCTGTATTTAATGATCTTTAAACAATTTATATTTATTAATATATTAACGTCCATTAATCTGTCCCATGAATCTGTTTATACGATTTATATATTACTAATTTTATTGTACTTTATGATTTTCGCAATACTTTTTGGAAGGAATAACTTAGGCATCTGCCACGATGTCTTTCTGTATTTAATGATCTTTAAACAATTTATATTTATTAATATATTAACGTCCATTAATCTGTCCCATGAATCTGTTTATACGATTTATATATTACTAATTTTATTGTACTTTATGATTTTCGCAATACTTTTTGGAAATAATAACTTAGGCATCTGCCACGATGTCTTTCTGTATTTAATGATCTTTAAACAATTTATATTTATTAATATATTAACGTCCATTAATCTGTCCCATGAATCTGTTTATACGATTTATATATTACTAATTTTATTGTACTTTATGATTTTCGCAATACTTTTTGGAAGGAATAACTTAGGCATCTGCCACGATGTCTTTCTGTATTTAATGATCTTTAAACAATTTATGTTTATTAATATATTAACGTCCATTAATCTGTCCCATGAATCTGTTTATACGATTTATATATTATTAATTTTATTGTACTTTATGTAACTATTTCGAAGGCATAAAGAGATTGGTATAAAAGAAAAAGAGCTGCTTATTCTGAGATATTAGTATAATTGCTTATTTGACAGGAAATTAACCTAGATCAAATGTTATTAAATACGTAACAATTATTTCTTATCACGAAGCGTTTATCAGGTTTTATATACCGCTCGGGTTTTATATTTGTTGTCTTATTAAGTTTGTTCACTGTTGAAATCATACGTTGGATAGTGGTGATAACGGGACTTCAGAAACATTATTTGTGGCGTAAAATACCCAACGGTGTCTTTTTAAAACCAATATACTACATGACGTTTGTCAAGTTCAGTTCAATTGATATCACGATAGGCGAACAGTCACCCTAATTTTTTGCCTTCACCGAATAATCATTAGCGAATGGATAATTTTCATTCTAATCGATAAATAATTTTATTCCGAATATAACTGTTTTTTTTTAATTTCAAGAAGGGGGACATAAACATTTATTTAAATAATGACGTTTTTCTCCTTTTCGGTGGAACGCTGCAAAAGTATCGGAGATAGGACAAAACAAAGGACATATAAAATTTTGTAGAGCATTCAATTTCTTTAAAAAAGTCCGTAGGTGACATCTGTTGAATATTAATTGTTAGACAGTGAGTTATGTTTTACAGCTCACGTTCGACCGGGTATAACTGCGTTCTATACTGTATGAATGCCCACCCATATAATTTTGCTTACTTATTAATACTGCCATAACTTCTAAACCAGTCGTTAGAAAATTCTGGCATACAAAAGATCTATATAAGAAGAACAATATCTCGGTATGATTTAATTTCATAATAAATAAGACAGTTTTGTACAATAACTTTAAGAAAATCGAGTTCAAAAATTATTTTATATATCAGTTCATTGCAGAACTTTTTGAGAAGAACGATGTTGCCATATATTGTTTCCATGTAGCTCTAACGATTTAAGCAGCGTTCTCAAATATACCACTCCGGCGATTGCGGCTTGTATAAAACCCCCTGAGACATTCGACACGTCTTGCACAAGCGGCGTGTGTAAGATTCCCTGAGACATTCGACACGTTTTGCACAAGCGGCGTGTGTAAGATCACCTGAGACATTCGACACGTCTTGCACAAGCGGCGTGTGTAAGATCACCTGAGACATTCGACACGTCTTGCACAAGCGGCGTGTGTAAGATTCCCTGAGACATTCGACACGTTTTGCACAAGCGGCGTGTGTAAGATCACCTGAGACATTCGACACGTCTTGCACAAGCAGCGTGTGTAAGATCGTCTGAGAGATTCGAGGAAAAGTTTTTTGTGAAATTTAATATTTAATTTTAATACTTTTTTTGCATAATTTTGCTCTATCTTTGATAGTTTTCGCAGCGCTACGCCGAAACTCAGAAAAAAAGCTAAGATGTCATTTTCTCACCTTTATTTAAATAAATGTTTATTTTTCCCGCCATGAAAATTAAAAAGAAAGTGCTTATGTTTAGAATAATTTATCGATTAGAATCAAAATTAGCCACTCTAACGATTATTTGATGACGAGAAAAAGGCAAGGGTGAATTGCTCGCCTATATCGTGGTTTCAATTTTAATATAAAAATTAAATTAAATAAGAATTAATCTTTAAAAGGTTACTTGCTGGTCTAATAAAAATAAAACTATCGAAAGCCCATTAAGTACATCCTAGAAATACGTATAACTACTTATATCGTAGCGACATAACTTGAAGTTTTATTACGAAATTTTCTTTTCCCAAAACTGAATTTTGCAAAAGTAGGGATTCAAATGATTGAATCAAATATGGGCCACTTGAAAATCATCATCTATGAAAATATTAAATTCTTTGAGTACGATCCTACGAGCGACTTCCTATAAAGTGATTATTTTGCTCACCATGACCAAGTTTGTGAACCTACACCTTGTATATTTTAAAATATAAAATGCTCACGTATTACCATGTCAGATGATTGCTCCGATAATCTCAGAATAGCATTTTTATTAAACGATTTGGTATTGATCTATGAAAATATTCATTCTTTGAGGACGATGATATGCTCCTCATATACACGGTGTCCGGGAATAAGTGTCGGACAAGGAAAGACGTTTTTCCTTAACTGAAAAATAGTTGATTGTCGTTAAAATAAAATTTAAAAGGCGACTTTTCTTAGAAAATTTGAAATGATATTATTTGTCATCTTCTTCGCACACGCGATACTTGCGCACATTATTCAGCGCCGCTCGGGGGAATAACAGGCGAACAGCTGCGAAAACATCGACACTACGGGTAAATACCGCACTCCAAACAAGTATTGACTGTGTTAAAAAGAGTTATATATAATATATTTTTTGCACTCAATTAGAAAAAGGGCGTATTTTACGTTTTATTTTAACGACGATCTATTCCTGTACAGCCAACGAATAGCGTTTTTCTTTATCCGACATCTATTCCCGGGCATCGGGACAAAAAATGTCGATATTCTACTGGCATCTTTCACATGTATATGTGAAAGATGCCAGTAGAATATCAACATTTTTTGAACAATAAAACTAATTACAAGTATTGGTATAGTCATAACCTTCTATTTAGCAAAGTGTATCACAAGTGACCGTAAAAAGTAGTTTTGTTGTTTATTATTATCTGTAGATGTGCGAAGAATATAAACAAGCGCTGTCTCGCTTCTTTTACACTTGCTTAAATAAGCTACAAAACAAACTTTGTTGCGCAATGAAAATAATTAAAATTACTGGCACAGTCATATGCTTCTCTTTAGCAGTGTATATCAACACACCATTGTTTGGTTATTTGCATTAGTTTTTGTGTTTTGTATATAATATGTAAATTTGTCTAAAAGAATCCGCATTATTATAAAAATCTAAAACAAAAACGCTGGTATTATTTGGATATATGTAGAAAAGAATATTTTTTATTCAAAGGATTAAAATCAAGAGTATGGCTTATTGAATTTCTTGGTGTAGTCCATCGTTTCCCAACCGCAAACAAAAAATAAAATATTTACGCCAGGAAGAAACCTTTTTTGGAGGGAGTGTAATTAATATATCTGTAATTAATATTTTCAATATTCAATTTAATAAGCTTTAATGAGAAAATCATCTGTGGATCATTTAATCTCAATAGGCTAGACTTGGGAAGTGATGTTTTTGTACTTTATCACGTTCAAATCATTATTAAGTACAACAATATAAAACATTATTTAAATTCGAAGTTATTAATGATTAATTCAACCTCGACGTTGGCGGAGTCTAGTGTAGATAAATAATAATTAAAAAGTGATTTTAAAACTGTATAATATATTTAAATTTACTTACCGGTTCTGTGGCCAGTTGCATAATATAATCCATGAGTGTCAACATCGCGTGAGGGTTGTCCTTGTTAAGGCTCATCTTGACGGGTTTGGCTTTAAATCAATCCTGTTACAAATTTTGAGGTACTCAAAAGTGAAATACAATACAATGTTCCAGTTCTTTGTAGCACACTTTTAACGATAATGTAATCATTTTAAAATACACCTTAACAATATGCGATTAGTCATCACACTTAACTTTATGTAAACATGACAAATTTAATACGAAAATATAAATTTTTGTTTACACATTAGATTTTAAATCAACCAATGAAAAAAATGAAGACTTGTTTCAAAATATGTTCGCTTCGTTAGACGTCGAGTGTGGTACTAAACGTGCAGACTGGCAGAGCTGTATTAATAATGGCAGACCGAGCGCGCACGAGCGACTTTCTATAAAGTGACAATTTTGCTCACCACGATCAAGTTTGTAGACCTACACCATGTATATTTTAGAATGTAAAATGCTCACGTATTACCATGTCAGCTGCTTCGATAATATCAGAATAGCATTTTTATTGAAATTCTTATTAAACGATTTGGTATTGATTATCTTGTTAAAATGATGTTATCTCAAAATAAATACATTTTCAAACATTACTTACCGGCTCCATGATTACTCATTACATAATATTACTAGTTTTTCTAGAACCTTCGCACTCTCGGTAATAAATAATATATTTACTTTTCGTCAAAACCCTAAAGCGACGACTTGTGCATTATTCTACATGAGATCTCACATTTTCTCTTACACAAGAATACGCATAGATAATGTTAAAAGATTTGATTGTTTAATTACATATTTAAACAACATAGCAGTGTTTTACCAAAATACGTTACCTCGACATAGGTTTATTTTTGCTTACTCTATATTGTGATCACCTTTTATAACTATAATATTATTTTAAGATAACACTAATATTTACATTATAAAATTAATAGTTCGAAACTCCGAAAATATTATAAAATGCCAACACATTACTACGATAACACAATAGTTACGTTGCATTGCATTATGTATGACGTTATTGTTTTACCTCTTGTAATTATAATATAGGTAATACAAAAAAATTAGGTAATACAAAAAAATTAGGTAATACTAAATATACAAACCAGTCATATCAATGATACTGTTCCGGGTATTATTGACGTAAATTGGTTAATATATATAGATAACACATGAAACCTAATATTTTGTAAAGTCAACATACCTTCTGTTCTGAAATAGAACTCAAGATTGACATCAAAAACATTGTGTGTGATACATCATTTGTTACATAAAATTCCGAATATGCATTGGATCATAAGGTGCGCTCTTTTTTGACGACAATTAAAAATCTTCTTTATCGATGTCATCGATTTTCTAGTATGTGGACGCAGTATATATCTTGATAATCCGAAGGCTTATTCTGATACTAGGCAAAAAGTCATTTTTGCCATTATCGTCGTTTAGCAAACTACAATCGTTCGGTATATTCAGTCAAATTTCGCTGTAGCCGTTTATCGGTATATAAATTATTCAAGATTTTAGAATCGCCATTCATATATACGAATTTATGAAAAGCATAATCGTAAAAATATAATTAAAGCGTTGTTATCCACTATTTTAAGGTGTAATTATTCGCATATATTTTCCGTCCGGAGCGTTTGTTATATTTGGCCAGGACTAAACATATAAAAAATTAATTTGCTTCATTAAACCTGTTTTGCTCCTTTTTCTTAGATATGTATAACGGCTTTAAAATTGAGTCGGGCAATTTCTATCATTGTGGTGCCCCCTGGTAAATATTAAAATGGTAAAACATTCAAATTGGCGTCCGTCCGGATATATCAAATGGAAAAAAATATTCTATATAAAAATTATAAAAAAATATAAATAATACATTAAAGTTAATGGATACACATGTAAAAGAATTATGAAAGGCAAAGACACAATACACGCATATAAAATACATGTAAGTAATATAAAAATATCTGTCTCGGGTGAACTTATACAAATAAAAATTTGTTAAATAGAACTCGTACAACGAGAGTCCCATATGCACTTAGTTCCATAAAACACTGAGATTCAGAGTTATTACTATAGTTTTCCTGTAAATTTTGGGTAAACGTCTGATAACACTATTTTTTTCTCATAATTTTGATTGGAAAAGTTTTGAAAATTTTGTGATTTTTGTAGCCATTTTCACCAATATCTCCAGAACTATCTTACACGGAATTAGGAAAAAAAAAATAGTTTTGGAATTATTGTAAGTCTCTCTTACGATACCTTATCCTGTACAGAATCTAGCGAAGAATGTACCTCTTATTTATAGAAGGTTATTTGAATACGCATTAACCTGAATATAGTGAATAATTTTTGAGAACCATTTGAGCATTTTTAATCATGTAGAAAACTAATATTTTATTAAAACTAAAGGATTAAGTTGTTCACTTACAATGACCTGCAATTACAAGTTAATTGTAGTACACTTACAATGATCTTGTAATTGCAGAGCTGATGTCGATTAGGAAAATTTTGGATGTTTAGTCGTAAAGCAGCTTGTCCATTGCAATTGCATTCCCTATGCAATAATATCATATCTAATATTCAGCATTAGCAGATTTTATAAAACAGAAACAAACTAAAGCAACGCATAAAAATTATAAAAAAACGCAGAACGGAAATCTCTTTCTAAACATGAAACAAATTATCTTCACAATTTTAAATGTTGCGTATCAATAAATGTATTATGTCATCACATATCAAAAGCGAATTAATCGACTAGACGAGAGACGATAACTCTACATTCATACCTACTTGCAAATTATAAAGCAATTAATAACAAAATTTGTCAATGTGAAATTATTTGTGCCGTTGTTAATAATGTCTTAACCATTATAGAAATCGAGTTTACATTGTCAACTTTTTCTTCAAGTATTTCTAATTCTTGTTATTGACATTAATATAATGATGATAATCGCATTAGTTTAAATGAATTTGAGTACATAAAACGTTTTTCAGTCTGTATTAATAATACAAGTCTTTAGAAAAGGGGACTTTAAGATCTGATTTAAATTATTCAGTTCATGCTTGTGGAGTCGATACTTTTAACAGAGATCTCATTAATAAAACAGCTAAACAATTCCATTTTCGTTTCGGTGTTTCTCAATTGTCAGGTCTCCGTTTTTTGCAAACTTCCCCAGTGGAATTCCAGTTCCTGGATAGTATGACGTAGTTACATAGTTCATGTTATTAGCCATAACTTTTCCACATTTGATTTTTTTACTAGTCGTGAACAACGTAGAACATACTTTTATATTATTTTACCTCATAATCATCCTCCCTGTATGTTAGACAATAGCAGAAGTAAGAGACACAAACTCTTATGAAACTCTTCAAACTTTCTATCCTAAAATTAGTCATATAAACCTTTTTTTATTGTTTTTAAAGAAACTATACAAATTTTGAATTCTAATAAACTTGTCAAATCTACCACTATGCAATATTTGCCATGGATCGAATAAGATTAGAGGAAAACATATGTTATTTTAATACTTACAACGTAAATAATAAAGATATATAAATATAATAGGTTGTAATATACTTATTTAATTTTGTTATCACTTTTTAAGATCACATACTGACATTTTTCCCTATCCAAATACACTCTCACTTCTGTTGCATCATTTACAATTATTTCTTTCTGTCATATAGAATAAAATGCATATATCGCATAAAGACGGCAGACTCAAAGTAATTAAAACACTAAATTTTAATATCGTAAATTTTGGGAAAATAATGCTTGCATCAAACTATCTACTATCATTAATATTCGTCACTAGTTTATCTATTTGAGAATTCCACCGGAAGAGTTATAAAATTTGGCTGATGTAGAGTATAATGGATTCCTTTTCTAATAATTAATGGATTCCATCCTTTAGAAGATTCGAAAAAATATATGATAACATGAACAATACATGAACGTGTATTTAAAATTATTTCTTCTAGTTTTATTTATAATAAATCGTACTTGTTCTTTTGTAATACGTGCATTTCTATTCAAATGCAATTCTAACCAAGTAAGTAAATATAAATTTTAATTCTTAAATTATAATTCAAAATCTGGAAAAGGAGGCATATCGAGGAAGTCTATTTACAAAGTAACAGTCGAACAAAAGGGTAGTTTTCCTATAGGGTAATTTTCATCTTAAGTTTTGTTTTTCAGTGCTCTTTTTGTGCTTATTTAAAATTGTTTTTTTTTCAAAATTCGCACCAAAGTTACAGCAAACCTTCTTCAGGTGGAATGAACGTTCCTTGAAATGAATGAACGTTTCGTGGATTATGGAAGATCGTAAATTCAAATCCTTAAAACTGTAATCCTCATTCGAAAATCTTTCGTAATGTTGTAATAAATAATTAGCCTGTCATACCATCGTGACTATAGCCAATGTATGTACCCAATAATAATTTTTTCATAGCTTTCCCGTTGCTTTTCTAAAGACTAATACTGACCAAACTCGTCTCATTGAAAATCACGTTTGGGAATGATTCAGTAAAAAATGAAGTGAACTAAATGACATAGGTGACCAGACGGCGAGTTTCTAAGATAGCGCATCGCAGAAAGTTACTAGTGCGCGCTAGGCCGTAGTCGTCTCTGACGTTATATCGAACTCACACCACCACATTTCGTTACTTCATGTCTCTTAATTGCGGAAGTGTGTGCACCTAAACGATGCGAACGTGTTGTTTCTGTCTATAGTACACTCTCCTGGCTAGTTTGAGTGTGCGACTGTGTTGGCATGTTTATCATTCTGCACATTTCGTGCAATTTTCAGTTCAAATCCCTTCATTATTTATTAGCACATGGGCTGTTGGACTGTGCTACGCTTTAAGCTTTTATGATGCAATCATTTGCGACTGATTACGAGAGGTTTGGAAATTAACAAAATTGTTTTATTTAATTTTATGGTACCATTTTCATGGCGTTGCCGGTGTAATTAGATGTAACTTTATCAATTCATATTTTTTCACCATTTCCCACGTAGTCCGGCAAGTAGCGAGCAAAAATTCTGTCATGATTTATTTACACCCCGTTATAATGTCGATGTCGTTTGCACTTGGTATATTTAATTTTTTATGTAATCTCGGTATGTGTGTAAAGTTTACGTTAAATATATAAGAGTTTGTGTACAGAATGGACAGAAAGATTTACAAGATATCGCCTGAAGATTGTGTAAATGCGTGACAGTAGACATAATTTACAATCGTCGATATTTCTATAGACGTCGATATGCATCATACTGGGATTCTCCAGCTATTGCGGAAGTTACGTATAAAGAAAATAAATACAGCTGTCGTAGAAAAATTTGGTGCGGTATTGGCAATCGTCTTCCTTTGTTACCTGATCTTCTTTTCTACAACTTCTTTTTATTTCCTAGATTAGAAAGAAACATGAAAGGGAAGCGTTCTCAGTAAATAGAGAAGATGATGTAATAATGAAAATAGCTTCGCCCGTCGCGAAAATAAATTCTGATTTGACATTATGCCGCCAACGGAATGCTATTATTTTTCAACTGCTTGTTTAGCTTTACCAAGTATTTTTATACAATGATGACTCACGTTATCTAAAAGACATCACTCGCTTTCAAGCAACGTTATATTGACTAAATGCACTAACACTCTTATATTGGATGATAAAATACACTCATTTAATATTATTAATACGAAATGTATATGGTATGGAAACTTAGTTAAAGGCCATTTTAGTTCGCAGTGTAAAATAACATAAGTAACCAAAGCGATCATCAAAACGTTGTCAAGCCGGCTCGCACTGGTCGCAGACTTCGTTTATTTTACAATTTTTTTTCACGTAAATTTATTAATTAATGAAATATTTAGAATTGACGAAAGAATCCAATAGGTTCTGTACCCTCATTTATTTTTCGCCACGTTTGATCTGGCACTATAATGTTTGTAACTTTACTTTTGTCATTATAAAATAGATTCACTTTTAAGTACCTTTCTGTCTAAACAATCGTTTTCTTAGTTTAGTCACGGGAAAATTTGTGACATATTTGTAGAGGAATTTAGAAATTTCAGAGAATGAAATAAACATGAAGAATGGATTGACAGCAAAAAACTTTGCAAATACATATATTTTGAAAAGATTTTGCTTCTTTTGTCATCTGTGGAAACCGGCCAAATAACACGAAAAGTGTCTGTCTCTATAGAAGAAGGAACAGGTAAAAACAATAAACTGCAAAGAACAATGATGACGACAATTAAAAAGCAGATGCACGTTTGAATGGATCTAAGAAAAATAATAAGAAAAGGAAGTGGTACTGAGAAAGAAATATTAGAGAAGAAAAAATCTAATTTCAATCATCTAAAACAAATTTTTGCTCATTGTAATTAAATTTTTTCTTCTCTAATATTTATTTCTCCGTATCACTTCCTTTTCTTAAACTAACTTATCTAAAACAAATTTTTGCTCATTGTAATTAAATTTTTTCTTCTCTAATATTTATTTCTCCGTATCACTTCCTTTTCTTAAACTAACTTATCTAAAAAAAATTTTTGCTCATTGTAATTAAATTTTTTCTTCTCTAATATTTATTTCTCCGTATCATTTCCTTTTCTTAAACTAACTTATCTAAAACAAATTTTTGCTCATTGTAATTAAATTTTTTCTTCTCTAATATTTATTTCTTCGTATCACTTCCTTTTCTTAAACTAACTTATCTAAAACAAATTTTTGCTTCGAGTCTATGCTATAAAAGGGTCTCGAAAATAAAAAATTGCGTGTTAATAAAGATACCGTTTTTTTTTCAAAATATTGACATGCTTGTGACAAGTAGCTCGCTCACTTCAAAACAAACAATTCATTTTAACAACCGAGTCATTTTCCTCCCTCATTATTACTTCACATTAATCACAACTCATTTTAAATAATTAGATCTACACATCATATATCAATTTAATTTTACCACAAAATTTATACATTGTCCAGCCATATTAATCTAATTAAAAGTTCCTTCGGAAGATTTTGTGGGATTATTATATGATATAAAAATAAAGTATTATATGTAAGGATATGAGAAGTATTAATAAGGAGTATTATATGATATAAAAATAAAGATAATTATCGTTATTATTAAAATTATTTTTTCTAATTTTAATTATTTAGATCGTACTTATTCCGTTGAAATACTTGCATTTTAGTTATAGTAAAACATGGCTATATTTGCTTTTATTGCAAGTTAAACTAGTTAATTATCGTACTTCTAATCCTGGGAAAGATCATTGTATACAAAAGACACATAAGTGGTGTCTTCCACGTTCAAGAATCGTAACAGAAATATAGGTTAGTTTTCACCTAAACTCATCTCGAAGTTACAGCTAACCTTTCTTCAGATGAAATGGGCATTTTTATATTTTTGATGTGAAACATCTATAGGCGCAAGTATAAACCGGATCGTTGGCGTGGCGACGCTTGCCGTGGCGACGGGCCGCCACGCTATCCTAAGATTTATATATATATAGTCTATATGTAGTAGAGTGTACGGTATGGCGACGTGTCGCCATGCGCAACCGTCTACGCGAGACCCCCTCCACACTCAGTTCAACGCTGTTGTTTACTACTGCTTACTTACGCTGTTATACACATAACCTGTGCTTTATTATTTTTGTATTAATCGTAAATAAATGTTTATTAAATAAAGTCAGCATTTTCTGTAAGAAATTCGTAATACTTTATTTTTTCATTATGCTATATTTAGTTCCTGTAATAATCTTGTCTTTTATGCGTATTACTTGTACGAACACGATGTTTCACATCTGCCAGGCGTCCCGTGACGGCTCACTGTTTTTTTTTTTATTTCCATAGGTTATTGAAGGTTCCAAATTATATTCAAAATTATTTGTTATCTTTTTCGTACACACGATAGTTGCGCACATTGTTCTGCGCCGCTCGG
The DNA here is from genome assembly GCA_039881145.1 of Druceiella hillmani. Lineage (NCBI taxonomy): Eukaryota > Metazoa > Arthropoda > Insecta > Lepidoptera > Hepialidae > Druceiella > Druceiella hillmani. The sequence goes on along the minus strand of JAYKKI010000001.1, from coordinate 85,744,279 downwards.
GGGAATAACCCGCGAACAGCTGCGAAGGCATTGCCACTGCGGGTAACAACCGCATTCCAGGCAAATATTGGGTGTGTTAAAAAGAGTTTGTGTAATATTTTTTTTGACTCAATTAGAAAAAGGGCGTGTTTTTCGTTTTATTTGAACGACAATTTATTCTTTTATAGCCAACGAGCGCATTTCTTTGTCCGACATCTTCTCCCGGATACTGCGTGCGTGCGTGCGTACGTGCGTGCGTGTGTGCGGGCGGACGTGCGTACGCGCGGGACTTGATCGAAAGCAATCGAAATTTACAAAAATATTCTAAATGGGCGTGTGTAGGTGGATTCTGCGTTCTTGTCACTTTGAGAATGTGCGAGTCTGTTACCGTTTTGTCTGTTTGTGTAAATCAATTCGTCACTTATAAGAAGAATCTTGAACTGCGGTTTGATATATTTGCAATAATGTAGGAGACGTTTGGAGAACAACGAAATAATTTATTACCGAATTCGTATACCTTTTCATAAATAGAACATTTAAGAGAAGTGTCTACAACAACTTCACCCCTCTTACACAAATATACGCGTTCGCGAATATTCGCATGTTTTTTGTCATTCGTATTCGCAAGAAACAAGGCGAATGTTTGGCGGATGTATTTGACAAACAAAAAGGAATTAAATATGGAATAATATGAATATGGAATGATAATACATTTGATTAGATTGATATTTGTTTATTTACTTATGATTATTTGAATAAGGAAAATATCTTGAAACAGTCTTGAGGTAGGCGACTAAATTAATAATATTTTCTCTTTTGTTCCTGTTAGTCCAATTAAAATATTAACAAAATCACAACTAAACTCAAAAAACAAAATAATGAATGTCCTTCTTAACATTTAAAATAGAAGGTGATGACAGAATTTGGATGCTGCAACTAGACATGTGCTCAAAGTTCCGCTCAAAATCTTTGAAGAAAAATGAACACCAAAGAAACTTGACGCTGTTCCGATTACCAGCAACAGATCGAAGATATGATTCAAGTAGATGTAAAAATAAATTCAAGACGCTTAATGACCGAACGCTCTTAAAAATGTATATTCTTCTCTGCAACTCTGTGAAAATATAGACGATGTGAGTCAAGAATGTGAAAGCATATCAGGAGTTGTTGGACTGTCCGAATTCCGGTAAACCTAGTCTGGGACGATAGATCGAAAGAAACAAAATGCGATGACATATTCCTTTTAACGTCATTTTTACACATTGTTTAATGTTATTTAAAGCAACAATATTTTACACATTGTTTAATGTTATTTAAATCAACAATATTTTACACATTGTTTAATGTTATTTAAAGCAACAATATTTTACACATTGTTTAATGTTATTTAAATCAACAATATTTTACACATTGTTTAATGTTATTTAAAGCAACAATATTTTACACATTGTTTAATGTTATTTAAAGCAACAATATTTTACACATTGTTTAATGTTATTTAAAGCAACAATATTTTACACATTCTTTAATGTTATTTAAAGCAACAATATTTTACACATTGTTTAATGTTATTTAAAGCAACAATATTTTACACATTGTTTAATGTTATTTAAAGCAATAATATTTTAAACATTGTTTAATGTTATTTAAAGCAACAATATTTTACAAATTGTTTAATGTTATTTAAAGCAACAATATTTTATACATTGTTTAATATTATTTAAAGCAACAATATTTTACAAATTGTTTAATGTTATTTAAAGCAACAATATTTTATACATTGTTTAATGTTATTTATAGCAACAATATTTTACACATTGTTTAATGTTATTTAAAGCAACAATATTTTACACATTGTTTAATGTTATTTAAATCAACAATATTTTACACATTGTTTAATGTTATTTAAAGCAACAATATTTTACACATTGTTTAATGTTATTTAAATCAACAATATTTTACACATTGTTTAATGTTATTTAAAGCAACAATATTTTACACATTGTTTAATGTTATTTAAAGCAACAATATTTTACACATTGTTTAATGTTATTTAAAGCAACAATATTTTACACATTCTTTAATGTTATTTAAAGCAACAATATTTTACACATTGTTTAATGTTATTTAAAGCAACAATATTTTACACATTGTTTAATGTTATTTAAAGCAATAATATTTTAAACATTGTTTAATGTTATTTAAAGCAACAATATTTTACAAATTGTTTAATGTTATTTAAAGCAACAATATTTTATACATTGTTTAATATTATTTAAAGCAACAATATTTTACAAATTGTTTAATGTTATTTAAAGCAACAATATTTTATACATTGTTTAATGTTATTTATAGCAACAATATTTTACACATTGTTTAATGTTATTTAAAGCAATAATATTTTAAACATTGTTTAATGTTATTTAAGGCAACTTAATAAACTTGAAATGACATTTAGATTTAATTCTGTTGAAAAGTTAAATAGGTATAGGAAAATATAAAATATGGGAAAATGAAATATTCATATCTTGTGCCTTTCTATCAAAACAATATAAAAAAATAACTTCGTAATCGTTTTCCAAAAATTTGTCGCAGTATTACCCACAACATTGAATTCGTAGGAAAGTTCGGTAATAATGGCCTTAACAATTTGTTTTGTATAATTTTTCAAATAAATTCTTATTACTTCGGGCATCCACGACTATTGTAGAAATAAGTCTTTAGAGAATTTCTACTTATTAATATAACACCTGTGGCCGCGACTCTGTTCGCGTGGAATTCGGAGTAAGAACAGTTATTAGGAATTTGTTTTTCTCTCAGTACTCTGTGAGCATAAAGTTTATTAAATACGTTAATAGATAGCATTGGCAGCCAAATCGGTTCCGCCGGTTTAGATATTAGCGTTCACAACGAATGTAAACTAAACATTAACGTAACTTTTTTATTTGTGAACAGATTGAAATAAAACCAACATATTAGCTCAAACTAATCTGAATACATCACTGGAAACCGCGTCGAAATCGGTTCACCTGTTACTGAGATTAGCGTGCACAACGAAGGAAGACAAACAGACAAACCATTCATATATACAAAAACAAAAATTCTAAAAACTGTTTTATGCTTACTTTCGTGTTTTTAGTAGGTAGCACTTAGTTTTACTTACAAATATTCATTGTACAGATTGTACAATGAATATTTTCTACAATTCTACAATTGATAGATACGATTTTGTTATATGTATAGATAACAATTTATTATTCATATAGTTTGTTTGTTTACATAAAGCGTAAATAAATCGATATAAAAGTAAATCAAAACCTAAAATTTCCTGACAGCTTGTACTCAGAAATCGATGTTAAGAGGCAACAGTTTACATCGTCGCTTATTTCTTAGGTTATTAATTTACTTCAAATGTTATTACCCACGCGACCATTTTTTTTTGTCTCATCGGTGTGTATATCGTTACTACCGTTTGGCCTTTATAACTTTTATTCACTGTAGTGAAAGTAAACATCGTTTTTTAACTGCAATCATATCACAAAAATTAAATCATTTGTTATGTATGGAAAAACCCTTTGTTAATGAGTCATGATCAGTTGTAATATTTTTGTAGATTGCGAGGTAGATTAGGGTTTTAAACTAAAAAACAAATTAGAGATCGCTTTTTTAGTATATTTTTAGACTTTTAGCAGCATCATGAGGCATAAATAGATTTCATTTTGTTGTATAATCACGCGGTTTGCCACTGTGAAAGTTATTTTACACTAATTTCTTCAATGACATACCAGGGCTTATATATGTTTGAAAGAACTGAGTTTATTCATTATTTATACAGTTTGTTTACAAGAGATGAAAAATTATAAAAAAAATTTATGAACCGTATAATTCAAGGAAATGAACTAAATGCTATGTCAATCGACGTATTTAAGTATAAGAAACTATCGAAAAAATCACGAAAAGTTGCATACCTACACTAGTTTCTTCAGTGACGTACCAGGGCTTGTATATGTTTGAAAGAACTAAGTTTATTCATTATTTATACAGTTTGTTTACAAGAGACGAAAAATTATAAAAAAAAATTATGATCCGTATAATTCAAGGAAATGAACTAAATGCTATGTCAATCGACGTAATTAAGTATAAGAAACTATCGAAAAAAGTCTCGAAAAGTTGCATACCTGGACTAGTTTCTTCAGTGACATACCAGGGCTTGTATATGTTTGAAAGAACTGAGTTTATTCATTATTTATACAGTTTGTTTACAAGAGATGAAAAATTATAAAAAAAAATTATTAACCGTATAATTCAAGGAAATGAACTAAATGCTATGTCAATCGACGTAATTAAGTATAAGAAACTATCGAAAAAAGTCACGAAAAGTTGCATACCTGGACTAGTTTCTTCAGTGACATACCAGGGCTTGTATATGTTTGAAAGAACTGAGCTTATCCATTATTTATACAGTTTGTTTACAAGAGATGAAAAATTATGAACCGTATAATTCAAGGAAATGAACTAAATGCTATGTCAATCGACGTAATTAAGTATAAGAAACTATCGAATAAATCAGGAATAAGTTGCATATAATGAATCGTTGCTACCAATGATTGTGCATGAAATTGTATCAAAACGAACTTGTGTAAGGAATACACGCGAATATAACTTTCATTAAATATAAATTATCAAGTTCTGGTTCCAGCTTATTGCCAAACTTTGGGGTTGAAAACAAATTAAAATCCGGAGTAGGTTACTTCCTATTTGGTATTAAAAATATTCGTTTTGTAAATATTCGCGTCCTTAAATATAACTATGTCAAAAGTCATTTAAGTTCGAAATTATTAACAAACATGTGAAAACAAGTTAACTCATTCAACAGACAGTCTCAATATTGGTAGAATGTAATTTAAATTATAATTAAAAAGGCACATGATTTTAAAACAGGGAAAAACTTTTAATATTACCTATCATATTTCTGGCCAACTGCCCCTTAAGATCCATAATGTTCTAATTAAACCTTACTTTGACATTGTTGCACATATGTGCGTGTATTTTTAACTTGCACACTCATTCTTACAAACTTGCTAGATTCTATTTCTTGAATCCGGGCGTGCAACTAAATACTGTAGTTCCCACTGTTTTAAAAAGCGCAACCATCAAGAACAATATTAATAGTAGGAAAAAAAAGAACGGGAGGTGTCGTGGGACACCTGTTGGATCGAAGATCTTTTCGTATATTGTGTATTAAATAACAGGCACAACAACGTTTGAGAGAAATTAAATGAATATATATATATATATATATATATATATATATATATATATATATATAATCTACACGAGTAAAATATTTCAGCATAATAAAACATTGTTAATTGTTCGATATCAAATAATAATGACAGTGAAGCGATCCAATCAACATCTTTCAATTAAACAAAACTTGTATAGAACGTGAACTGTACTGCCTAATTTAATATTGGGATCATTTAATATTCACACTTACACTTATTGTCACTTTAACCTCATTCCATCATTGCCATCCTTAATTTCTATCGAATAGCTTTTACACTTCATTCTTTATTGATAACAATAACACGAGTTTGAATATTGTGAAGAGAGGTTATTAGTATTATGGCGTACACGGATTGCTAAACACATACGCTCAAACGAATAGAGCTGATGCGTGCGCTGCACTTCTATGCTGTGTAATCGCTCGAACGAATAGAGCTGACGCGTGCGCTGCCCTTCTATGCTGTGTAATATGCGTGTTTACAGGCATATGTTAATGTATAGACATTGACATATGCCTGTAAACACGCAAACACTTATATTGTAGCAGAAGTGTCGATCGATATCGTATACTTTTATACTGTAGTAAGTATCGGTCGAAATCTTGCGATGTTGATATTGATATATTTCCTCAGACTTCGAATGCTAAGCTGTGCAGTACATAACAGAACTGTATTTATAGTCATGGAACTAATGTTAAATTTGTTATTTATTCAATGTTTATGGCAGATAACGAGCCATCGCGTCCGCATACGAGCCTCCGCAGTGGCGCGGTCTAATTCGTCCCCAGTTTCTCTGATGATGGCAACGGAACCAGTTTTAGAGCGCTAATGACGTCTGTATCTAATATAACTTCATTGGCTGTGAGGCTGTAACTGGAAAAAAAAGAGCACCGTTAGAGCAGAAGTTATTTGTCGTAATCGTTTATCAATTAACTTGATTTATTAATGCAAGAATCAAGGCGAAAATCGAGACGTCAGAGTTTAAACGAGCACCCTAATAGCAACGAACGGCTCCACACCTTCCGGATGCGGGGTAATAAAAAAAAGTAAAAACGTAGTCAAACACGAGTTCTTGAAATAATATTTTAAATATTATTTCAAGAACTCGTGTTTGTATCCTCAATTTAATGTATCTACTCCAAGAAAATGAATTAGCGAATAGTGGTTATTAAGATTTGTATGATAAAATTATTTACGGAAGCAAGGTGACCAATAAACAAAAAAATGATCAAATAAATTTTGTATTTATATAAATTAATTAATTCTAGAATTTATTTGATCATTTTAAATACCAAAGAAAGTATTTATATCAAGCGTTGACCAATTTTCCCAAATATTTTATAAAAAAATTCACAGGAAATTTAAAAAAATACTAATTGCAGACGAGACGCCGTTTCTTAATGGGATACAATAGCCAGTTGTAGTAAACATATGCCTACGTGACAAAATGGCACGTTATCATCGGTTAACGCTTAAAATCGTAATTAAACAGGCACGAAATTAGGACTTGATATATCACAAAATTCCAGTACGCGGTCACGTTACTGTGCTGATGATGTCATATCCGTTGCGACGGCGGCAAGTTTTCCATTACAACGCGCCGCTGACAATCAAATAACTTGTGAAAGAAGAAAATTGTACATCCTTAAGAAGGAAATTCCAACACAAGCAAAAAAATTTTAAATATATTAGGAGATTGCAACCTAATGAGAGACATAATCACTACATCATATAAAACAAAGTCTGTCTGTCGTCTGAACGCGATAATCTCAAAAATTACTTCACGGATTTTAATGCGGTTTTCACCAATAGATAAAGTGATTTACGATAAAGGATTAGGTTTTTATAATTTATTAAGCTTTTGCGTAATTTAGTCGAACTATGACAAAAATTGTCGGAAAAATCATGACAGCTGAAAGCTTAACAGGTAATGAGCAGCGTAAATTGTTAGAATATCGGAGGTGGCGTATTTGTTTTGTATGACAGTATTTCCTGTCATTTTTTTAGCAGCTAGCATTTTGAATGACAATAAATAAAGGACAGGTAAGGGCTGTGTAAATCTGATATGGGCTGGGACTTGACTGGTATGGGCTGCGTAAATCGTTTGAATATAGTTAATAGTCAGGTTGCATATTTGTTTTTTATAACAGTATTGTCTGCAATTTTTTTTAGCAGCTAGCATTTTGAACGACAATGAATAAAGGACAGGTAAGGGGTGAGTAAATCTGATGTGAACTAGGACTTGACTGGTATGAGCTGCGTAAATCGTTAGAATATAATTAATCGTTAGGTTACTTATTTGTTTTGTATAACAGTATTGTCTGCCATTTTTTTAGCAGCTAGCATTTTGAACGACAATGAATAAAGGACAGGTAAGGGGTGAGTAAATCTGATGTGAACTAGGACTTGACTGGTATGAGCTGCGTAAATCGTTAGAATATAATTAATCGTTAGGTTACTTATTTGTTTTGTATAACAGTATTGTCTGCCATTTTTTTAGCAGCTAGCATTTTGAACGACAATGAATAAAGGACAGGTAAGGGGTGAGTAAATCTGATGTGAACTAGGACTTGACTGGTATGAGCTGCGTAAATCGTTAGAATATAATTAATCGTTAGGTTACTTATTTGTTTTGTATAACAGTATTGTCTGCCATTTTTTTAGCAGCTAGCATTTTGAACGACAATGAATAAAGGACAGGTAAGGGGTGATTAAATCTGATGTGAACTAGGACTTGACTGGTATGAGCTGCGTAAATCGTTAGAATATAATTAATCGTTAGGTTACTTATTTGTTTTGGATAACAGTATTGTCTGTCATTTTTTTTAGTGGCTAGCATTTGGAATTGCTGGAATTGATCTCAGCATTCAATGTTTTTCACACGGCCGATTGTACGATGCCCTGTCACGTGTGACATCGAAACATAATATGTTTTTTACACCTAATCCGATAGAAGTAGTAAATATTGTATATGAAAAAATATTTTTTGTTTGTCTATAAAGATACGTGTTCTGATGGTTAATTCTCTTGGGATAATTATTTTATAATTCGTATTGTCATACACTTCACTAAAATTTGTAGTTAATTTTTAATATTTTTAATCATTACGTTGTTTTATGAATAAAAAAAATCAGAAAAAAACTCCACATCAGTCGTGTTTTGATCTATTCTACAAGCTCTACGTAACAGTCTCCGATAGATACACTTGTTACTTCATTACGGTCAAATAATCCGGACCTAATGCTACTGATGCTTTAGGCTAATATATTCTTAATGCTGCCACAAAGGTACATAATTGATGTAGGTTTTTTATAAATTGGTCGATTTATGGTGATAAATACGGATTAAATTGGAAAAAAAGCCATACATCTGAGAATTTTTCTTTCCATCACGTAAAGATGTTACTTGTTCATAAGAATGTGTAAACGTACTGTAGATATTTATTGTGTTAAGTGTATTAATCGACTCATCAATTCTTTTCAGAGTTGTGATAATGCGATTTTCTGACCGGTTCACTCATCAGATCCGAATCCGTTAGACTTTTGACTGAGAAGTGATTTGAAACAATTGATATACGTGACAGAATATAATATGAGGGAAGAACTACTAAATCATTAACTACTGAATCAGTCGAAATACAATTTTACCACAAATTAATCATTGTCCTGTTAAATAAATTGACTTTAGTCAGTAGTACCTTTTACCTAGTATATACTTTTGCACTTCTCGCATATTTAAGTTACTTCATTCTAAAATTTCCTTCATACGAAAGCGATAAGTCCAGTCGATTTTGTGTAATACCTGCTCAAATTAACAAGACAAAAATTCTGAAAAAAGTTTTTTTGGCTTCTATTATTTATCATTCTATACGCTAAATGAATCATCTTTTTAAAAATATTTTCAATATACCGAATTCACTCTGTTACAATTTTGTTAATAGTACAGATAAGATTGCAGTGATCGAATTTTACCTATTATATTATATAAACACTTTCTATTGAAATCACCTAATTTATTTATCAAATTTAACCATTGGAATATTACCAAATTATTTAAATTCAGTTACTTAATTACGGGAAAATTCTACTATGGGAAGTATTTTTGAAAAATCATGCGTTATTCCCAGTTATGGAAGAGTCAACAATAAAATATTTTTTTATGTATGTATCAGACGGCCTGACATATAATGTTCCGAAAATTGTTTTTCATATGTAAATAGAACTTATAATTGTTAAAATTCTTTTTATTCAATTTCTTTTTTCCTTTCAGATTTTTAAAAAAAACTTTGCCTTGAATAATACTTTTTTGTGTGGAAAAAATGTGAAAATTGTTTTTTTTCATGACTGATTACAAATCGCAAGCTGCATTTACTGTGATTTGTTGTTGATTATACAGCAAGTATTATATAGTACAAGCGGTATCCCTTCTTCTTCTTTGTCAGCACTACAGCCAGTTCGTCTTGATGCAAGGTTTCTCCACCTGTTGACTCCCAAAATGTTTAGTCCTTATCTACACTGCCCAACCACCTTGTAAGTGTTCTTCCTCTTTTCCTTGTACTTTCAATCTTCGCGAACGTCAGTTTTTTAACTGGGTCCAGATCTTCCCGTCGAAAAACGTGTCCCAACCATCTGATTGTGTAGGACTTGATTACTCTCAAAATGTCTGCTTGCCCATATTTAGTATAAATTTCATTTTTATATAAGCTTCTCCAGATATTATTTTCTTTGACCGCTCCAAAAATTGATCGAAGGATCTTTCTTTCAAAGATGAGTAGCCTATTCAAGCGGTATCCCACCGTATCCCATTTTGCAATATATAGTACTTTAAGACAAAATTAGACAGGGCAATTCTTTTGGGCGATAACATAAATTGCGATTTCGTATTACTCTTTTTACAAATATGCTATGTGTCATATCGTTCGTATAATATACGCTGTATTTATCCAATCGATCATATTCAACGGCCATTCGACGGAGGGTAGGCCCTCTGCTTTAGCATCTACGTGTCGATTGCATTATATCTTATTACTCCAAAAAGATTGATATTAAATCCTGTGTAGAATTTTCTTTGTCATCGCTTGAGGTTTGTGTTCAGGTGCCAAGTGATGAGGCCCTCCTCGACTCTCTTCTGTAGAAACTCTGCCCTCATGAAAAGCTTTCACTAAAAGTTGTGCTGTCCTCAAAGAATACGCGGAATCACCTAACGATTTTACAAGATCTTTATGAATATCATTTGCACTTTTGTCTAAAAGAACACAAAATTTTATAAAATTGCGTTGGTTCAATTCACTAATTAAATATTTCGATTCATTTAAAAGATATGTAAAATATGTGTTGACAGATAGACGCACTACAGTTCACTAAAGAATTACCAAACATAATCATCAATATTTTGCGCAACCTGTCAAAACAGGAATCGAACATGTACGAGCATGTTTGAATGTCATTACCTAATATATAGAAAACAAATTTTTAGAGAAAACTTTAACTAATTATTAATATAGTAACATACATTACTTGAATCTGCTTTCACGCTTTATGTAAATATAAAATAATTATATTTTTTGTGTTAATAGTTCGGAAATATAATAAAATTGAAGGTCGACAATTTCTGAAAGGCTCGCGCTAAGAAATGGGTACGTCATAAAATCGTTTATTGACGGAATATTCATGGAATTAAAATGTTATTAAACATATATCACACAGCTCTATGTTCATTGATTGTTTACTTTTTCACGTATTCGGATTTTGGCGATAACAGGACCTAAAAAATTTAATAGTGTTTTTAAAACACATCTGCTGTATGATATTTAACTTTTAATCTTTATTTTATTAAGAAATAACCCGTTTAAAACCGTTTAATTACGTTATGGAAATATTTAGCTAAATTGAAAACAGCATGTGACCAACATGGATAGAATATGTTGAATTCGTCCTTATTTCTTGAAGTCAGTTGTTAATTTACCAAAATTTCGTTAGGTATATTCACTAGCTGTGAATCGCCGAAAATTTGCAAAACGCTATCGCACTGTTTCCTACCGGATCAAATTGTGAATCTAAACCATTCTCGAATCAACTTAATCACATTTCACAAAATTCAGTCCAGCTGTTTAGGAGGAGTTCAGTCACATACACACGAACAGAAGATATATATATATATATATATATATATATATGTATGTATGTATGTGTGTGTATATATATATATATATATATATATATATATATATATATATATATATATATATCCATCCATTTAATTATTGCTATTAAGAATTAAGACGTTTGTAATTTCTTAGCGTAAACCAGATGTTTTTTGTCTTAATGAGATATAGTAAAAACACTTATCTATAAAAAACCTTTTGTTAATGAATCATAATTAGTTGTCATAACTTGGAAGGTTGCAAAGTTTAAAAATTCGAGCAAAGACTAATTACTTTATCTTTGGAAATTGGAAACGACAGCGTAGACTATAGATGTAATAACGCCATTTCCTACTGCAGTAGTATAACTGTGGCAATCTGCCAAATGACACGGTCCATATGTACGGTTCCTTTCTTAAAGACAAAAATTTAGAAAAAACCGTTGCAAATGCATAATTGTAGGAAGTAAAGCTAATGGGGTGTCCATTAATGTAGTTTATTGTAAAAACCAGTGGAAAGAGCGGAACTTATTGCAAATAACGCAATGTTTTTATCGATTCATTATATTTCTACAGAAGCACAATCTCATGCAAGATATATACTATAGGTAAAGTTAATTATTTAAATGTGTTGTTGATAATTTTTGTTAAGTCACGAATATTTTTAAATTTCCGTTTCTACCAACTGTCATTCGCAATCTCATGTGAAGGAGTTGAAAACAAAAAAAAAATAAGGTTATTGTTAAGTTTATTACCAAAAGTCACTTCAGTTGGGGGTTACTAATAATTATAAGCAGAGTAACCAATTTATTAAATATACTCTTCCGATGTAGACGGAGTATAGTATAAATAATAATTTAAAAGGTGAACGATTTTAAAATAGTCGCATATTTTTTTATTATTACAGTTCAAGAAAATATTTTAAAATTAACCTTAATATTATTAAATTCTTATCTAACAACTCAATTTTATATGAATTTCATAAAGTTAATATACTTACATATTTATTTTTAAATTACACAATTATTATTACAAATTATGTAATTCAAAATTCCACTTGATACTATTTTGAAAACACAGACATCATCAAGAACAATAATTATAACGTCATCCAGTTTTTAAATCAATAAACGTTAACAGAAACAACTCTCGCTTTCAAATTGGTACGCTTGATTACCGTACTAAATCGTGCGAATGGGAGAGTTGTATTTATACACGTTAGACCTAGCGCGTTTTAGCGACTTTCTACAACATGACTGTTCCCTCGTCAGGATAAAACCTATGGGCTGATATGAAAATGTGATTTGACAACAAGGTGATTTTTTTGTTTACGGATATTATTATAAAATTTACATCAGATTCTTAGATTTAAACGGACGATAAATTTGTAAAGGGGAAGTGCATCCTCGCCAGTCACTCCCACATATCATATCACGTGAATATCACGCATATGGCTTCTCGTCGTTTCGCTTGAATCCGATAACCTTCGGCCTTGTTGTTGTCGCCTAATTAGACGAGAAAATTATATAGTTTCCTATGGAATAAATAGACATGAGACCATAATATAGATTCTATAGAAGAAGTAGACATGAAAAAAACTTTGCATGAGAAAAATATAAAACGACCTTGTGAGTTTACGATAATTAATTGGTTAGACTAACAATAAAAACAAATCAAGCAACATTTCACTATCACAAATAAAACTAAACAAAATAATTTTTGTACCAACGATAATCATCTTTATTCATTATTTACATTGATGTCATGTATTTCCTCAGTATCTTCTGAAAGAACTTTATAAGTGGAAAATATAGAAATTTTGTAGTGAATTTAAATTGCTATATGCTCGTGAATTTGCCAATGTTAAAACTCACAAAGTGTTGCGAATACTGTGGACTTGGAAGTAATTATGGATCGTTTTCCTTGTTTCTCTCAGTACTTTCCTTTGTTTTTCATCTTGTTTTTATCACTTTTATTTTACAAAACTTGCCTCAATGTTCCAGCAAGTCTTTCTCTAGTTGGAATAGACATTCTTTCATGTTTGTATTTCCATAGACTATTGAAACTCCCAAAATATTGAGCTTTTCATTAAAACTTTTGGCGCTCATTTAAAAAGAATTTTAAAAAAAATTATAGGTAATGTTGCGCTTGCTAATTTTACTCTGTTTTCAAATGGAGTAAAATTTTCCTATAATCAGCCCGTCACGCCCGCCGTAATGAATGTATACAACCTTGTACCTTTATACCTTTTTATTAACTTTTTCTACATCAACAAGCTGTCTCCTCGAAAAACTGTTGTGGACAATGTTGCATTTGCAAATTTTACTCTATTTTCAAATAGAATAAATTTTTTCACTAAATAGCCTATCATGTCATAATGAATATACCCAATCATCTTTCTTAGTAACTTTTTTCTACATCGATAAGCCGTCTTCTCAAAATACATGTTAAAGAAAGATACGAAAAATTTAATGATTATTACTCATTTTAATGACACTAATATATCTTCAATGTGTCGATGATAGTTACTAAAACGCACATTACAGAAAGTTGCTGGTGTGCGCTAGGCTGTGGTTGTCAATGTGACTTACGAGCGAATACACACTTCTCACTCTGCTACCCCATTGTTCTCTACGAGTGTGTTAATAATGCTAAGTTAACCAACGGATAAACCAAAGTAAAACCATCGATGTATCATGTCTAATGTAAATGTAACTTAATGTTTATTGTATCTTTTAATCGTATCGGTATGAACGCAGTGTGTATTTTAAATTGTATTTTATTTGGAGGGATTTTTGGTAGTAAAAAGAAATTAACTTTAGTGGCATTAAAAGTTGTTATTCTCTTAAGTGAAGAAGCTTCTAGAGCCCTTAGGCTGATGGAAGGATGTCTAGACATAAAGGAATAGTACGAATCTTTCCCTGCTTACAGAGATTCGATACTGAATTTGTGATTCAATTTGTTAGCTTCAGCGAACCTAAAAGCAATTCTTCGTAGTGATTTTGATGTTACACCATAAAGACTTGCATTAATCGAGTGTGCATCTTTCTAACTGGTCTTCTTGGTCTTTATTAAATACCAACCTTTTTTTGGTTCCTTAAATGCTCCTTGCTGCACTTGCTTAAATAGTGTTGTTTTTGGCACTGGGTACTTGGGTCAGAGTATGTGAATCGGAATGCCATAGACAGAATACTGGTCGCCAAAAGAATATTGCGTTACTCGACATTTCTCTGGTTATCAGTAAATAAATAATATAAAATATGATATAACAGTAAATCGTACAATTTACAATGGTCGATTTATGACAACTCAAGTATTTTCATTTTCAATATATACAAAGACGAAAAACTGCATTTTTTGAATATTTCATTTTTTTGCATAATACAACTCTGTCTTTCCTTACTTTATCAATTTTAACCAATGTATGAATTGATCGCCTTTTTAGGCGAAATGTGTTCCGGCAATCAACAATAGAATGAGCTCAAATTTTCGAACGTAACGTAATGAAGACATGCTTAGTAAAATACTGTAAAGAGTGAAATTAGAATATGCGAATTATATAAATTTTTTTTATTAATAGATGATGTTAGAATAAGTAATGTTGCTTTTTTTATTTTTGCCTTATTTATATTTTCTTGCCCAAAAATGCATTTCTCCTTTTTTCTATTTTAGAAAGTGCAGATATTTTAATTAATGACATTAATAATAACAAGAAATGCACTTTTTTGTCTATATTTTAAACATAACCTATGTTTAAAACATAAACAATAGACTTTTGGAATTTACTTGGTGGGTTTGAAAAAAGACGTATATAAATGGCAGTTAACTCGTTTTTCCATAAAGCAACTTAAGCAGCATACATAGAGATATGACCACAAAACTTGGATGGAAAAATCATCAATATGTTTGTTTTGTTTATTACTAGCTGTGTCTGCGACTTCGGAGTTCGGAATAAGAAAAGTTATTAGGCTAGTATTACCAATATTTAATTTGCTAAACAGTGCCATCTTTCGTTATATGTTTTACTTAATGTATGACGGTACCAGAGGCAAAAAACTTGGGATTTGTTGTTTAAAATAGCCATCACATTTAAAAACATTGACAATGGATGAAAAAGGGATCGATAAATATGGACACGACATAGATTTGTTTAAAAATGGACTTCATTTTCTATGAGAGTAAAACTTACAAATACCGCCAAATAGGTGGCGTTAGCTGTACATTTATTTTGATAATATTATAAGTCAAAAACCAGGTTAGAAAACTTTAAAATTTAAAAACAACATCATTGTAGTAACCACTATTGTAGACCACACAAAGACAAAGCCGATCAGCCGGTGGGAATTGAAGCCACTTCTTCGGCGTACCGCGCCAACGTGGGGTGATTTTATTACACCAGGGCTGATCCGACTGACCTGACGAAAGTATTATTACTATCATTATTATTATCATCACTATTATGTTTTTTTTATTTATTTTTATAATACCTATAAGCATAAAGTTTACTGAAAACGTTATTAGATTGCGTTGATACCGATATCTTAATATTTACCAAGTCAGGTTTTTTAAAATCTGTAATATCCAGATGAAAGTTCCTACGAGTATATGTTGTTCAAAAGTATGGACTATTACTGTACCAAAATTTGTCCAGTAGATTTTGCATGATTGAAGTACAAACGGAAAAAAATGTAAAATGGAAAAATGGAAAAAAAAATTCTAAAAACAGGTTTTGTGGCTTCTATTGTAATTTTCTATGCTGAATCAATCACTTTTTTTAAATATTTTCCATGTGCAAAATTCACTGTGTTGCGGTTTTATTATATGTATAGATTTTATATTTAGCTATACGAAAAATGAATTTCAAATATATCTTTTATGTGAACTAAAACTATCCTTGAAAATCACACGTAAAACCACGTAAGAAAGAAATACGTATGTAGATAAAAAAACCGTTTCTTTTTTCAAAAAGCTTTCTTGTAATGTCCACTTTTTGAAAATTAATAACAGTTGTAGTGTTAGACAAATCCATCCCTAAATAAAAAAATAAACAGTTCTGTTTTAAAATCTATCTTGTTAAATCTTCTTTTGGTAGAGGTCTTTTTGTATGTAGCTGCCATTTATATTAATTACTTTTAAAAATTCTTAAACTTCTTAAGTGCCAGTTTACTTCTGCACTGCACTGTGTTTTTATATTTGAAAACGTACAGATAAAAAACTAAAATTATGAGCATTTCGGTTTTTGCACAAATATACACTTAACAATCTAGGCGCGGCATTTGAATTTTCAACGTTACCGGCGATATTTATTCAACATATCCATGCCCAAATATGTTTCTCAGCATCATCCGTGAAGTCAATTCCATCGATATGAATAGCCTTCCAGCTCACCCAATGTCATAAAATATTTTAAACTTCTAAAGAGTGAATAAGCTGACATTTTCATGACTGAAGGCAATCAATCTGTTAAGTAACTTCTACAGTAGTAGCAATAAGTACCCCGTATGCAGTACCATTTTTTGTCTACTATTTTTGTTTTTATTTTATCATGTATTTTTTTTCGGACACAACTGTTCCCTACCCCACCATGCAAACTCAAATACATATGTTAGGAATCCTTTCAATTAAAAATTCCAAATTCGAAGAGAAAGGGAGACCCACTGACCATGTGTTATAATTGCAGGCACCATTTTCATCTACTTTTGACCCCCCTGTAAATTAAACTCTGTTTGAACCTGAAACCTTGTTTGTCTATCAAGCCTCCTCCTCCCCATTACTCAGAATCAAAATTTTGTAAAAAAACTTCAAGCAATTCCCGAGATATTGATGTTCGAATATCGCTACGTTTGATGCTAACTGACTCAATGACTCACTCAGAAAAAACATACATCACTTTCAGTTGAATTAAAAACAGGAAATTTGGCATGGAATTAAGTCATTGGACATATATAAAGGAAACAATCAGAAACACGAATTGCACTAAGACAACGAAATGCAAATGTTTGATAATATTTCTTTAAATCGTTCGATCGATAGTGTTCTTTTAAAGTGGTGGATTTGAGTGCGATGGCATCCTAGGCCCATGCTGATATGCTGCCTTTCTTATAACGTGTTATTTTAATTTTGCATATTAATATTTATACATATTAATATTTTTTCCGTCACTCAAATATTGCCGCCCTAGGCCCAGACCTCACGGGCCTCACTGAATATTAATATATATTATTTCCATTATGCTTAACGAACATGCAATGTATAGACTTATTTTCCACGTAAACAATCACTACCTGTCTATCTTGCTTGTCTCCTAGGGGTACCAAGATAGACAGATAGTGATTGGTTTCTCCGCACCATGTATTACATTTCGCAACTCGCAAATTTCATTTTGTAACGAATTATTGTTTATTGTACGCTGCGTAATTTAACTAATTATTCAGAAAACAAGTTGCTTTTGTATTTATATTTACCGGGTTTTTGAAAATGAGTGAACAAATTGATAGTTCTGAATCGGACAGTTTGCTATTGGTATCAAATATCGGTAAAAAATAATGTTCTCACATGAAGATCGCAAGCTCATGAGCTTCAAAAAAAATTGACAAACTATTTCGCTTTGCCAGGCAATTCTACACACATATAAAACATCAACTGCTAAAATTTGTTCTGTTTATCACACTGCTACACATTCTATAAGCTACAATAGTATGGATTATTTCCATAAGCTATTGCCTGTCATGTACGCCGATTTTAAAATAGTAGCGGAATGTTAAATGTGTTAAAACCAAGAGTGAAGCTATAGTTTGTAGAGCGATGGCGAAATACGCTTTAAAGTATGCCACACAAAGTTCAAAAGACGATGTATAATTTTAGATTGCTTTGGATACAAATAACATAGGAAATAGAAAAATGTTTCCGAGATCTGTAAGATTTTTTAATTTCAAAAAGGGCTTGCAAAGCAAATTATTAGATTTTATGGAGAATACTGATTAAATAACAAAAACACTTTGTGCAACATTGGACAAACATAATTTGTCTATGTCATATGCAACGTTGTATGGCGCTGATGATGCAAATATTAACTTTGGTTGAAATCATTCTATTTATATGAATATTAGTAAGAACAAAACATATTAAAAGCTAACTATACAGTTGATATCTATCCAAGATATTAGCAAATTTGCTTCTGATTAATTAAAGATCGGCGCAGAGGTTATTATTGTAAAAAAATTTCGCATTCTACTAAACGACTTACTGAGTTAATTGCAGTATTCAAAACTACGGAAACGAAATTAGTTGAATTGTTTCCTTACGTTCAGATAAGATTTTTGCCTCCTATATCCTGATGTTGAGAGAGTAATTAAAGTTTGACCTGCTTTAAAGCTAGGAATATGCCTGAAAAGTATTGATAAGTTTAGAAGGTTCACTTAAAAGAAGAGGGGAATAAAGCTCTAGCCTACCTGCATTCGTCCACAATGTTATGAGTGATTTTGGTACATTTATGAAAGAGTCTCAGGGAAGTGAAACAACTGTCAAAGAAATGCACGAAGTATTATGCCATTTCGACACAAGATCAAATACAAGATTAAGCGATAGTTTATTTAGTTACCGTATGAAACAGCTTCTGAAGAAATTGGTTGATTCAGAAAAGATTAACACGTGTTCAACAATCGAAACAATGTTTTCACTAACTTTTATAGAAACTGTAAACCGTACGTTGAAAAGCGTTATTATTTTTCAAAAGAAAACGTTTTTGCCAAACTAGACTTTACAAACTTGACAAAGGAAATTAATTCCGAAACAATTGAAAATGCTACCACTATATTAAATTTGACAAATATTTCGATGGATACACTATATGAAGAATTCCACTCGCTAAAGTCATAGATATATCTAAAATTCTAAAGACGCAAATGAACAGAAATAGCACCAGCTCTTTCAGTTACTTGCAAAGGCAGATACCCAGAATATATTTAATGTTATGTCCTTTACACTAGGAATACTTACTTTTATCTGCTAAGTCGAACGTATTTTTTCGCAAATAAATGGTCGGATGGACGATATAGGTGCTCAGTGGAATTGATAAAAGCCGAATTAATAATTCAATTTAATTTTGAGTCTTCCTGCGCAGAATTTTACACGTAAATCAAAAAAAAAGAAAAGAGACATTATTGTATCCTAAATCTTCAGAAACATTCAAGCAATCGTCGACTTTATTTGTGTGTGCAAAAATAATTTTTTTTTTTTTATTATAACAATGTTTTCTCATGATGTCCTGATTTTATCAAACTAATCCCGCTTTTTTATTCCTAAGTGTGAAAAATCTTATTTGGTCGAAAACTAATCTGGTAACGCGTGTGGAAGCAGGCAAAGACATCAAACATCGTTACTTAATCTGATAATTAAATACTGCCGGAATTAATCTATATCAATTGAAAACCCGAAGTATAATTAGATTTCATCAACAACTTCAAATTATTAGAAAGTGGAATTATTTTAATCGAATTATGTTATAACCTATGCAAATAGTTAAAAACCGTATTATTGTGAGGCATATTATATTTGAGAACTTTTCATAATAATAATTAACTTCAAAGTAATAATTAAATTCGTAAATAAATCTGGTTGGCTCATTACAATAATACTTTTTATATTAATAACTTGTAATTTTAAATTTGATTTATTATCCAAATAAAGATAATATAATGTTAGATAAATAATCCGGTTTATCCATGATTTATTTCTTTTTTCATTAATTTTCACGAGAATTACGCTCACTTTATTTGATTCGGTATGTAGTTTTATAGGATTTACTGTTCATATCCTTGCTATACCTTATTATCTATTTAAGTGATTAATTGTGACAAGTGCCGATATTAACCACGTGCAAAGTTAAAATCAGTAGATAATCGACCGAGGATTTATTATGTAAAATTAAAATATGTTTGCTCTAATAAATATTTCTTATTTACATTATCATTAAGTAGGACCGCCTTTATCTTTAATAAGCGTAGATATTTCTCATTGTAACAAGTGCAGCTTATAACACACCTCATTATCTTTGTACTATTTCTACTTGAGAGCACTTGTTAGAGTCTTATGAAGTTCCCCAATTTTTTTTCTTTAAAATAACCCACAAAGTTTTAACGTAGTTGGGTACTGTGCAGGCATGACTATCTCGACTCAATTTTCGTGCATCAACCTCATTTTATTGATGATATTGGTTTACAAAACAGCACATCGAAAACGCTGATAGTTTTTTTGGAAATTTTATTATGGATCACCGAAAATTTTATAAATCATTAAGAAATTTATATGTTTCCTTCTAGCCTTATCATCTTCATAGATATATATATATATATATATATATATATATATATATATATTTATGTATATATATATATATATATATATATATATATATATCTAAAAAATTATATAATATATCTAACTACATTCCAGCAGTGTTATTTTCATTTTGCTCAGATATGCTCAGCCCCTTTCAGGCCTTGCATCTTTTAAAACCGGATTAGAGAAGCCTTCCCATCCTTCTCTGCAAGTAGAATACTTTCCTTTCAAGTTGTTGTTTCTACGTTGTCAAAATTCTTGCTACCTTTAATTTCTATGAAATCGATTATCATTCCTAGTGAGGAGTAGTCACTATTAGACACTACCTTTGCGCTATTTATTCAGATGAGAACTAGTCTGCTTGAAACTTTTTCAAACATATTGCATAGCACAAAGCACACCTTTAAAACCACTGACTGTTTCTATCAGATACCTATGTTCATGAAAAAGACTGATTTGGTCTGCATTGTTGTCCATAAAATTCTATTGTGTTTATTAATTATTGACGTAATAGATATTAGTTTCCAAAAATACAAACAACAAAACACACCATCCAAGTGTTTCTCTTACGTGCGAAGATATCTGATTTTAACATTTTCCCAATAAATAATTTATCTTTAAAGCTGCACATCTTGTTCACGTTTTCGAATTAACTTATCCTTGAAATGGTAAAAGACAATATAATTATGTTCCATTACGTGAAGTATTAAGGCAACCTAATATTTTAACACGTAGTTAATTTAGTATGTAGGTATATATGATTTGCCTAAGATATATCACGCTAAACGTATCACGTTTCTTTATAAATAGGATAGTTTTATTATAAATATTAAATAGTTTTCTTTTCGAAATATCGTGTTGGTTAATATTTTTTTAGTCAGGAGATTGGGAAATTTATTGAAAAGTTTTCGAAAATTCCGTAATGTTTTGTTATAAGGTGAGTGATAATTAGCGCCAAGTTTTCAAATGCATGACATAAAATTAAAGACGAGCGTATTTCTTAAAGCGAGTGAAACTGGAGCCTCGATGGTTCTATCATATTATATCATAATATCGTAGAGCTTGGTAAATAGGTATTTCACAAAATATATTAAAAAATAAGAATCGACTTATTTTGTCTGCATCATCAACATACAAATAACATAGGAAATAGAAAAATGTTTCCGAGATCTGTAAGATTTTTTAATTTCAAAAAGGGCTTGCAAAGCAAATTATTAGATTTTATGGAGAATACTGATTAAATAACAAAAACACTTTGTGCAACATTGGACAAACATAATTTGTCTATGTCATATGCAACGTTGTATGGCGCTGATGATGCAAATATTAACTTTGGTTGAAATCATTCTATTTATATGAATATTAGTAAGAACAAAACATATTAAAAGCTAACTATACAGTTGATATCTATCCAAGATATTAGCAAATTTGCTTCTGATTAATTAAAGATCGGCGTAGAGGTTATTATTGTAAAAAAATTTCGCATTCTGCTAAACGATTTACTGAGCTAATTGCAGTATTCAAAACTGCGGAAACGAAATTAGTTGAATTGTTTCCTTACGTTCAGATAAGATTTTTGCCTCCTATATCCTGATGTTGAGAGAGTAATTAAAGTTTGACCTGCTTTAAAGCTAGGAATATGCCTGAAAAGTATTGATAAGTTTAGAAGGTTCACTTAAAAGAAGAGGGGAATAAAGCTCTAGCCTACCTGCATTCGTCCACAATGTTATGAGTGATTTTGGTACATTTATGAAAGATTCACAGGGAAGTGAAACAACTGTCAAAGAAATGCACGAAGTATTATGCCATTTCGACACAAGATCAAATACAAGATTAAGCGATAGTTTATTTAGATACCGTATGAAACAGCTTCTGAAGAAATTGGTTGATTCAGAAAAGATTAACACGTGTTCAACAATCGAAACAATGTTTTCACTAACTTTTGTAGAAACTGTAAAATGTACGTTGAAAAGCGTTATTATTTTTCAAATGAAAACGTTTTTGCCAAACTAGACTTTACAAACTTGACAAAGGAAATTAATTCCGAAACAATTGAAAATGCTGCCACTATATTAAATTTGACAAATATTTCGATGGATACACTATATGAAGAATTCAACTCGATAAAGTCAAAGATATATCTAAAATTCTAAAGACGCAAGTGAACAGAAATAGCACCAGCTCTTTCAGTTACTTGCAAAGGCAGATACCCAGAATATATTTAATGTTATGTCCTTTACACTAGGCGTACTTACTTTTATCTGCTAAGTCGAACGTATTTTTTTGCAAATAAATGGTCGGATGGAAGATATAGCTGCTCAGTGGAATTGATAAAAGCCGAATTAATAATTCAATTTGAGTCTTCCTGCGCAGAATTTAACACGTAAATCAAAAAAAAAGAAAAGAGACATTATTGTATCTTAAATCTTCAGAAACATTCAAGCAATCGACTTTATTTGTGTGTGCAAAAATAATTGTTTTTTTTTTATTATAACAATGTTTTTTCATGATATCCTGATTTTATCAAACTAATCCCGCTTTTTTATTCCTAAGTGTGAAAAATCTTATTTGGTCGAAAACTAATCTGGTAACGCGTGTGGAAGCATGCAAAGACATCAAACATCGTTACTTAATCTGATAAATAAATACTACCGGCATTAATCTATATCAATTGAAAAACCGAATAATAATTAGATTTCAGCAACAATTTAAAATTATTAGAAAGTGGAATTATTTTAATCGAATTATGTTATAACCTATGCAAACAGTTAAAAACCGTATTATTGTGAGGCATATTATATTTGAGAACTTTTCATAATAATAATTAACTTCAAAGTAATAATTAAATTCTCATTACAATAATACTGTTTATATTAATTACTTATAATTTTAAATTTTATTTATTATCCAAATAAAGATAATATAATGTTCGATAAAAAATCCGTTTTGTCCATGATTTTTTTTTCATTAATTTTCACGAGAATTACGCTCACTTCATTTGATTCGGTATGTAGTTTTATAGGATTTACTGTTCATATCCTTGCTATACCTTATTATATATTTAAGTGAATAATTGTGACAAGTGCCGATATTAACCACGTGCAAAGTTAAAATCAGTTGATAATCGACCGAGGATGTATTATGTAAAATTAGAATATGTTTGCTCTAATAAATATTTCTTATTTACATTATCATTAAGTAGGACCGCCTTTATCTTTAATAAGCGTAGATATTTCTCATTGTAACAAGTGCAGCTTATAACACACCTCATTATCTTTGTACTATTTCTACTTGAGAGCACTTGTTAGAGTCTTATGAAGTTCCCCAATTTTTTTTCTTTAAAATAACCCACAAAGTTTTAACGTAGTTGGGTACTGTGCAGGCATGACTATCTCGACTCAATTTTCGTGCATCAACCTCATTTTATTGATGATATTGGTTTACAAAACAGCACATCGAAAACGCTGATAGTTTTTTTGGAAATTTTATTATGGATCACCGAAAATTTTATAAATCATTAAGAAATTTATATGTTTCCTTCTAGCCTTTAATTTTGCTCAGATATGCTCAGCCCCTTTCAAGCCTTGCATCTCTTAAAACCGGATTAGAGAAGCCTTCCCATCCTTCTCTACAAGTAGAATACTTTCCTTTCAAGTTGTTGTTTCTACGTTGTCAAAATTCTTGCTACCTTTAATTTCTATGAAATCGATTATCATTCCTAGTGAGGAGTAGTCACTATTAGACACTACCTTTGCGCTATTTATTCAGATGAGAACTAGTCTGCTTGAAACTTTTTCAAACATGTTGCATAGCACAAAGCACACCTTTAAAACCACTGACTGTTTCGATAAGAGACTACCTATGTTCATGAAAAAGACTGATTTGATCTACATTGTTGTCCACAAAATTCTATTGTGTTTATTAATTATTGACGTAATAGATATTAGTTTCCAAAAATACAAACAACAAAACACACCATCCAAGTGTTTCTCTTACGTGCGAAGATATCTGATTTTAACATTTTCCCAATAAATAATTTCTCTTTAAAGCTGCACCCATTGTTCACGTTTTCGAATTAACTTATCCTTGAAATGGTAAAAGAAAATATAATTATGTTTCATTACGTGAAGTATTAAGGGAAGCTAATATTTTAAAACATAGTTAGTTTAATATGTAGGTATATATGATTTGCCTAAGATATATCGTGCTAAACGTATTACGTTTCTTTATAAATAGGATAGTTTGATTATAAATATTAAATAATTTTCTTTTCGAAATATCATGTTGGTTAATATTTTTTTAGTCACGAGTTTGGGAAATGTATTGAAAAGTTTTCGAAAATTCCGTAACGTTTTGTTATAAGATGAGTGATAATTAGCGCCAAGTCTTCAAATGCATGACATAAAATTAAAGACGAGCGTAAGAAACTAAAAGTTTACTAAAAGAGCGAGTGAAACTAGAGTCTCGATGGTTCGATCCTATTATATCATAATATCGTAAAGCTTAGTAAGTAGGTATGTCACAAAATATATTAAAAGAATAAGAATCGACTGATTTTGTCTGCATCGTTGTCCATAAACTTCTATTATCTTTATTAATTATCGACTTAATAGCCGTCTGCATTACACTGTCTGATTATGTTATCATTTACGTAATATCCCACGCAATAATTTTGATAGCTCCAAACAAGAGCCTCATAAATTATTATGTCATAATATCGTAAAGCTTAGTAAGTAGGTATTTCACAAAATATATTAAAAAAATAAGAATCGATTGATTTTGTCTGCATCGTTGTCCATAAAATTCTGTTATCTTTATTAATTATTGACGTAATAGCCGTCTGCATTACACCGTCTGATTATGTCATCATTTACGTAATATCCCACCCAATAATTTTGATAGCTCAACCCAAGAGCGTAATAAATTATTAATGATTTCAAATGGAAAGGACAATAAGTTTGATAGTCGACGACATTTTAGGTGTCATTAGGCTACAACATTTTATAGTTTGATAGTCGACGATATTTAGGTGTAATTAGGCTACAACATTTTATAGTTTGATAGTCGACGATTTTTAGGTGTAATTAAGCTACAACATTTTATAGTTTGATAGTCGACGATATTTAGGTGTAATTAGGCTACAACATTTTATAGTTTGATAGGCCATATGTTAGGGGTAATTAGGCTACAATATTTTATACTTTTGATAGGCCATATTTTAGGTGTAATTAGGCTACAACATTTTATAGTTTGATAGGCCATATTTAGGTGTAATTAGGCTACAACATTTTATACTTTTGATAGGCCATATTTTAGGTGTAATTAGGCTACAACATTTTATAGTTTGATAGGCCATATTTTAGGTGTAATTAGGCTACAACATTTTATAGTTTGATAGGCCATATTTTAGATGTAATTAGGCTACAACATTTTATAGTTTGATAGGCCATATTTTAGGTGTATTAAAAAATATTAAAAATGCGTATTTATTAAATACTAGTTGCTCGGTCGAGTTTTACCCAGACAAAATATGAATAACTGAGCTTTTATTTGTATAATAATGTACAACACTCTTATGTTATTGTAACTTTTTATTTAATAAATAAGTAACAAACCTAAATTTATATTCAGAACACCTAACAATAAATTAAAAATAATATTTATTTTTGGGTACAAAGCGGTATCTTTTTTCGGTTTCCTCTTCCGCGTCCAGACTCCACCATGTTCCCAATTCGTAAAAGTACATTATGAAAAATATTCCCAGGATAGATATCCCTGCCATTGACCAAAATGTACCGTATGCGCCGAGATATTTTAACGTAATGGGAAAAATCCCGGCAACTATGAAGATACATAGCCAGCTGAAATGTATGGCGATGGATGCCACCGAACCTATAATCCTATCGGGCAAGATAGATCTCATAATTAGATCAGGAAAAGGACCGAAGCTTAATGAATGACCGAGCACGTAAAACGCGCCGAACAGTGTGGGTAGCCAACTAAGTTGCTGCATTTCTGAACACAGAAAATCACGTACGAAAAAGAGCCCGCCAAGGCAGATCAGCGAAATGATCATGCAAACAGCTGTGATGTAAAAGAGCTTCTTATGAGGTTGGTTGATGAGGCATCTTGTGATGAACGTCAGCACAAAATTCACGCCACCAATCATAATAGCACTGAGGTTACCATCGTTAGTTCTGTGCATCGTCCTGAATACTTGTGAATTGTAGAAGATGATCGCATTGATGCCACTTAGCTGCTGAAATAATATGACGAAGAAGAAGACGAAGATTCGGTAAAGACAATTTTGATCAAATAATGTCATCCTTCTCCTCTTGTTGGCTACCATTAGGTTCTCAATATCAGACAACTCGCCTTCAAGAAAGCCGTCCTTGCGCAGCCACTGGAGAGACCTCTTAGCGAATTCGAGTTTGTGATGCAAGATGTACCAGAACGGAGTTTCCGGAGTGAACATTATAAGCACTAGGAAGAAAAAGGAGCACGATACTCCTATGTAAGCAAGTTGTGACCAGTTCATGAACATGCCGACGGTATAACTGACAAAGATTCCAATGTTAACAGAGATGGTTAGAAGACGACCAGTTAAATTGCGTACTGTTGGTTTGAAAATCTCGTTCAGGTAGAGAAAGAGGGAACGCGAAATGGCGCCGACGCCAAAACCATTGATAGCGCGACCGGTCACTATCATAACTACGTTGTTTGTTATGGCGATACTCAGCCATCCCACGATTAAAGGGACGGCCATAGTGAGGATTGTGTTGCGCCGTCCTATGTACACGATCAGTATCTCACTCACGATGCTGCCCACCAGCGCTGCTAAGGGCAGGACGCAGACCATCAGCGATGCCTGTCGACAAATAATCGGTCAATAGTAAGAAAATCATGCAGCCAAATTAATTTGTTCTATATATTAACACGTGGAGGGAAAATGTTGTACGCCTTTTTGAGCATATTGCGCGCACAGAGGAGTGTGATTTTGTGGATAAACTAAAGGAGTGCAGAAAGCTAAAATTTATGTATAATTTGTGTAACAATTACATTAAATTATATAGTACAAATATATTAAAGATTCATTGTTTACGTTCAGTATAATGTCAAAAATATATTAATCTGCGGTCAAACTGTCATACAAATTAGAGATTGTCGCCGAAGAATTTTACAATGTCAGATAGACTAACATCAAATTTTTAATTGCATAGTTATTGCAGGGAATTAAGGCAAACAACACGCTAATGACGTATCTACTTGCTTTCAGCTGACGTAATAGAACAAAATTAAAAAAAATTATATGCAATGATTATATAAATATACTCTTTGCCTAAACAACCTCAATAACTTTTTAACTTAAATAATTAATGAATTACGTGAAATTTCGGCCACTGGGCGACCACTTATATTTTACTATCGTAACAACATTTATATTTTACTATCGTAACATATTATATCGTAACCTAAGGACATTATTACACGGTGATGGTTTATAACTCGTAGGGATTGTGAACTTATGTTCCATAATGTGAAGGAATTAAATTGTTTGCTAACCATACATAACTTTCTGAAACAAATTTAATACACTGATCGGACTAAATTATTTTATGATACTCACCCAACTTTCGGTCACGTGGACAGTGCTGTCCTCCTGCTGCATCGTACCGAGTGCAGGCGAAGTATAGCCGCAGGAAAGACCCAGCACCATAAAGCCCCACGACACAACAAACGCAACGAATATCTGTTGATAACAATGTTTTCAGTTTTAATTTTAGTTATCCTAGCAAAAAGTGGCACCGACACTTATATAAACTTTTCATAATTTAATTTAAATTGTATGCATTAGGATAATTTATAACTTAGATAATTTATAACAGATAATTTATAACTTAATAATGTGTTTAGATTTGTGTTTATGTGCGAGTTATTAATAAACATATGTAAAATAATCTGATTCTATTGACTATGTCGATATTGGCGGAGTGCGGTGTAAATAATAATCAAAAAGTTATGTGATTTTAAAACAGTGGAATATTTCAAAACCTTACTCACCTCATTTCCAGACAGTTGCCGGAGATCGTTGATTATATTCACCATGGTGTAGAGCTTCTTTTTATTACAGTCCATTTTACAATACTCAAATTTGAAACAAATGCACAATACAATCTTCAATACTTTGTGACAAATTTATAACGACATAGTAAAATTTTAAAGTCCGTCTTATTTTACCACCTCAATAATATTCACTTAACAGCTTAATTTTATGGAAACGTTATGAAAAATTAACGCACAAAAAGACATATTGTTTTAACTAGCGCACCATTATTACAAACTTAATCGATTCTAATTTCTTGCATCTGGGTGTCATCTACAGTAATATTTATCAACCAAGGACAGAATAAAAAACTACGTTGTGTACTCATCAACCAACAGACAACCATTCGCGCTGCTATCCTGCTTATCACTGAGTTTTGTAAGGGAGTTCTTAACTCCTCGACTGTTACAAATTTATGAGCAAGGAATGCTTACTTACAGGTTTCAACCAGAGTTTACCAAAATTTTTTGGCCTGTAGCCTACTTGCCGATTTTTACTAAGTTATACAGAATTAGGGCATCTTTGAAACTTATTTCATAATATTTTTGATTACGTACATTGATTGATTACAACATAATTACGATGAGTTACATTATCATTGATTACATCATAATTATAATGAACTGCAATATAATTACACAATAGACATTATTGATAATAGTTTTGAAGTCAAACCGCTTTGAGCACGATGAAAATAAAATTCTCAAGGTAGCAACGTTTCATGCAAGGTTTGTGTGACGCCAGAACGTAACGAATCTATCGCAAGAATAAATAGGAAATGAAGCCGCACATATATTTGTCGTAAATATGTAGTAATTTCGAACAGGAACAAAACATTCAGACTTCCATTCAGGCATTCAAGCATTTGGCAATGTTCTGGTACTGGCATCGCGGGTATTTGTTGAGAATTGTCTATGTAAATTTATATGAAGATTTTATTAATCCTCCCTCTCCCTCAGCAAACTCGATATGTAATGTGGTTTTTATTTTAGCAAAACTATGTTTTAAAATGTTGAAAAGTATGGAATTACTAATTTTTAGACTAGTAGACCCCCTGCTTGCCTGCTATGAAATTTTCCTAAACATTTTAACAAAAAATTTATTTGTCTGCTGGCACAATGCTAATCATGATAAAAGAGTTTTATTTTGTAGAGTGGCCAATTGTAAAAAAAAAGAAAAACATGTGTAATTTGTACTCCAAACTTTATTGAAAAATTACTTTAATTAGACACTCCTAAATTAGATGATTTAGTTTAATTAATATTAACCTATTTATATTTTTGAAAGTATTTTCAAAATTAATTCAAATTTAGGAAAGAAGGGTACAGTGTCTGTCCCTAATACTCTTATTTGTAATGCTCAACTATTATAAGTTCGCGCAAAGCTTTGATTTGAGTAAATTTAAGCTACTATTCACTGCGCATATGCACGCGATGCGTTGCTGCTGATAAGCAAACTTGTAAAAACGTGCACATGAACATGCGACAACTAGCACTCCGCAAATTGGATACCATTTTATGATATATTTTATGATATATCAAATAAATAATTTAATTACTATAATATTAGTGATCCATTTACGGAATGCCTGAATGTTGATGATGACTTGCCTGAACGGAGACCGCTCACATCTCGTAGACGCCATGTAATTTTCTCGCTGATGTAGACCCCTAGAAAATCCCCTAGAAAGAAAGTAGTAAAGTATAATTATTGAAACATAAAAAATAAATTCTAATTATAATTAGTAACCCATCATGGGTTACTAATTAAAATTAGAATTTCTTTTCTGAATTTTGAAAAGAAAACAAAAAAGAAATTAAAATTAATTAAACTAAAATTATCTAAAAGAATATAATAATTTTTAAAACTTTTTAAGTACTTATTGTTTCTATTTTCCCAAGTGTCTCTGTGCTACCAATTTAGCTCAAAAATATTGTGAAAACTTGTCTCTTATCGATAGTGCTAGGGAATCCCTAGCTGTTATATTTAATCTTAATGCTGGTTCTATTGAGTACTATAAAGTGTGACGGGATTTGTATCCACCTTATTTCCTTGCAAAGTTATAAAGAACACGGGCTGCTTTTATACCAACAACAGTTTTAAAAATCTGGTTCAACCAAACAGCACTTCCGAAGACCCGAAATTTACGCGATAGTATACCAAAGGAATCATACGGCTTGTGATAACCTATAAATGAATATTTTCTTATTATTGGCTAATCTACTGCCACTTGGACAAGGCCACATTAAATTACTATGAATTTCGAACCTCCATTGCCCACAAATATAAACAGAAATGATTACTGGTGGGTGAAACTCTGTCTTCGGGTTTGAACATATAATTGACCTAAAAAGTCATCTTTTAAAGTACCAATGTTTAAATATTTGACCTCCCTTATTTCTATCCTCTCACCACAGCAGGCGACAGCGGAGAAAATCTATATATATATATATATATATATATATATATATATATATATATATATATATATATATTGAAGAAAACTAATAAAAGAATCCAGTTTATGTTTGATGAAGGTACTTTATTTATATTATCACTGGTACATTTTCTAAACCAATACAATTGCAAATCAAAATTGAGAAAATGTCTTTCATTGAAAACCACACATATTGTAAAACTTTTACTAATACAACTTCACATTGTGTAGCGTCCTATGCCTACAAAAAAGGATCTATCGAAGCACCAAGATCACACATTCTCTACTCTAAACACAAGTGCCAATTTTGTCTATTGCAACCCTCCATCAATATTATCAACACAATTATGAAAAAAATCTCAAAACATTTTCCAAACTAAAAGCTGGGCTCAAGACTTACAGAAGAACTTACTTCTTGGAATTGCTAATCAAATGACAGTGTGTGTAATGAGAATACACTATACATAAAACATTATTCACATACTGTATACATAAAACCACTTCTTGATTTGCAACATAGAATGTAGCATTAATATCCTGGCACGTTGGTGGCTACAGGAGCATCGACTCTTAAGTTTTTATTTGGTTTCACTTGATTTTATTTACACTCTATGTCATTTTCAGTAGTTATTTTGCAAACATCGGTATAATAATCTAGTTCGAACTGCATTCCACTTTGCATATCCAGCGTAACAGAGTTTACAGCTTCAGTAATGTGTCCCTACAGAGCATTCAAAGTTATGGGTAGAAGCGGAAGATACCCTCATTCTTTGAAACCAAGACTTCTTTGACGCGATCAGCTACCAGTTCTGAGACCTATGATCGGTCTGAATATCCCATGTTCTGGTCACAGATGCACACAGATCAACATAATTATTATACCGTTTTAGAATGGACTCGATAGTAGGAAGATCCACATTAAAATGTCTGAAAGCAATACGTAATCACAGCATTGTTTTTGATTTGGTTACTTAAACATAATATTGTGACACTTATAATTTGAATCGCTATATATTTATATAAATATGATCTTCGCCTGAATAATTGTATTTATTTTAGAAAATGTATAATTTTCTAAAATAAATAGGAACATTCCGTCCGTTCGCTTGTTAGACCGTTTTTATTTTCTTTTTTTAATTCGAAGTTAATATTGTGACACTTGCAATTCGAGTTAAATCGTTTCTGTGAAAGTAATTAATATAATTGGAATATTTTATTTTGAAACTATTATTACAGCAAAATGTGTTGAAGCATTAATTGTTTCATTATATTTTAAGTATTAATAAATATTGTAAAGACACAATTCAATTTTGTTTATTCGTAGAAACATGAAATCAAATGAAAGATTTCATAAAACAACTACTCAGTAGATAGATAATAGATAAAAAACCAGTGCAAAGATTTTATTTTCGCCTACACCGTCATCGTTTGTGTCGTCTTATAACATTTATATGCAATATAAATGGTGTATAAGGCTACTGAACCAATTTTTAATTTGCATTATATTGACATAAAAGAATTTATTACTGCTTGCTATCCTTCAAATAATCTAGAATATGAAGCAAGCAATCTTCCATCAAGGGAACGCTATAAACAATTCACGATGTCCACACAACGTCGTTTTAAAAAAGGCAAAAAGTTTAGTGTCAATCTTATATACACGTTTACGTATATATCACAAAGCTCTCTCTAATCAGTCACAATAAGGGACAACAATATCTAGGCTCTAAGCATATCGTAACATCCTTACATAAATTTATCTTTCTCAACAAGGATTTCTGAAAATCTATATTTCTGTCGGAGTCTCTAAAAGACTTCCTAAATTAGACGAGTTTCGTCCTAGACGAGGTTCCTTGTATTGAGGCTCCTAATATTGCTTAAAATTCTTACACTTATTTCCCAATATTATTTGATGACTTTTTATTTGATATCAAAGTATTTTTTAAGACCTAAAAATACGTATTTCGGATTGTTACTTATCCATTTACATTTCACTTAAAAGTTGTGATATTGATTTAAACTTGTTCGATTTCAAAATTTAAATTTTGTTTTATTTTATTAAAAAAAACTGTATCGAGATGGGGATTAGTACAAATAATGTTTGTCCCAACGACGTAATGTTCCTGTTAAATAATTAACGCATTTTCACTAAAACAATATTGTTTTTATGTTGACTCCGAAATATTTGGTCATAAGTCATGTTACATTGTATTAATTTCCTTCATTATTATACCATAAAAAATCTAAAGGTTATCCATAATTTTATACACCAAGCAGGAAATTACATTACGCACGTCATTTGAGCATATTTTTATAATTATATTTTATTTGGACAACGTGCTTTGGTCCTCGCTAAGCGTGTTATGTTGGCTAAGTTATTACAATTAACCAATATTAAATTTTATTTTAAATACATTTGGTAATACCCATTTTTAAAACATGTGCTATTATTTTGTAAATAAGTGATTTTTATAAAGTAACTTTAAATACATAATGATTTATAAATTAATGCAATCAAGCTGACGACACCTGTTATGTATATGTCTACTTAAGTGGGATGAACTATCGTTATAATATAATACTCTAATCCCGATCGCGTATCCCGATTTCGATAAGAAAACAAATACTTATGAGTAATAACGGCTATG
This sequence comes from Druceiella hillmani, assembly GCA_039881145.1. Classification (NCBI taxonomy): domain Eukaryota; kingdom Metazoa; phylum Arthropoda; class Insecta; order Lepidoptera; family Hepialidae; genus Druceiella; species Druceiella hillmani. Next base: position 85,710,343 of record JAYKKI010000001.1, on the reverse strand, counting down.
CTACAGCTCTTAGTACCGTTTGAAATCCACCTAAAACTGTAAGTCCTTCAAAAGTTTTCTTTAGAGAGGCAGACAGTCTCATTGTTTTTCTTTTAGCAAAATAAGTAAGTTATGATAGTAATAACAGTTATAACGTTTTTAATAACGTATTATTATTTACTTTGAACCTTTAGAGAACTACATTTATATTAATGTTACCGTTTTTAGACTTTTTAACTAGTTTCCTTATATAAGATTGGTCAGTAATATGAAAGTTCACGCAAACGTGCCCGCATCAGGTTAAACGCGTGGTAATGGCATGAGCATCGGAATGCTGCGGATTTGGCTGCATTTTTTTGGCAACCAGTAAGTAAATATTATGGAGTATAGTTAAATGTAACAGTAAATCGCTGACCTTAAAACTGATGGCTATCAAGATATAAAATGTCGTGTATCTTTATTTTCTATATATTATTATTACTACATCTTTAGGTGGGCAATTAGCAAAGATAAAAATTAGTAAAGGTCATTGCTAATAGCCCACCTGAAGATGTTGAAATACAACGAAACCTACGTCGCGGTAAAGAACTTGAAGAAAGTAGAAATAATACCACATCACGTAGTTTCATTTAATTGTAAATAATGAATTTTTACAAAATTAACGCCAAATATATTCAAAATTGTTCTAATGCTATTAAAAATCGACTATTAGTCCTCCTGAGGAAGTCACTAAGAGACGCTACTTTTTTTCTGTGTGTTGAAATGGGAACCAGTCGACTTGAAACTCTTTTGAACATACTGCACAATACGGAGTAGACTTTTAACACTACTAAAATTTCGATCAAGGACATCTTTTTGTCTGCATGTTGTCACAAAATTTTTTATTAATTATTGACGTAATAGAGGTCAGTTTTCAAAACTACATGCTTAGTAGTAGTATAACTCAGTTTTCAAAACTACATGTTACAATACTGTTCATGAAAAAGACTGATTTTGTCTGCATTGTTGTCCACAAAATTCGATTGTTTTTATGAATTATTGACGTAATAGATATAAGTTTCCCAAATACAAACAACAAAACACACCATCCAAGTGTTATATCTGATTTTAACATTTTCCCAATAAATAATGTCTCTTTAAACCTGTACCTCTTGTTCACGTTTTCGAATTATCTTATCCTTGAAATGGTAAAAGACTATAAAATTATGTTTCATTACATGAAGTATTAAGGGAAGCTAATATTTTAACACGTATATAATTTAATATGTAGGTATATATGACTTGCCTAAGATATATCATGCTAAACTTGATGTTTCTTTATAAATAGGATATTTCCATTATAAATATCAAATTATGTCTAGTGGAAAATGGGCTAAGGTGATATTTTACGCCTATGAAAAATGCATATTTATTAAATATGCATTTTTCAAAGGAATGCATATTTATTAAATATGCATTTTGCGGAAGCGGAACCGAGCAGCTAGCTGCTCGGTTCCGCTTCCGCAGACAAAAAAGTGATTAACTGGACTCTGATTTGTTTTATAATATATTTTAAAATGATAACTGTGAATGGTTTAAATTATCAACAGTGGATTTTATTACATATTTTGTAATTTAGCCGAGTACAGGAGAGTACGCAATATATTTAAAAGCTGAGGAATATGAGTAAATAGTTTGATAGCAATACTATATACATTTAATTGTTACTTGTGCCTAAGTATATACAGAACTCTACTGGTAATTAAAATGTTTTTATATACTTACGTATGTACGTCACTAAACCCTAGTATATATGAATGATTTATTACCTAGGTTAGATGTTACGGGTACGATTTTACGACGCCCTTGTCTTTCCTTCCATTTCCTGAAACACTTTTTCTAATCTGTAAGTCTAATTATTAAAGAATTTGCCTTTCAGACAATGTCGAAATTTGTATTCACCGAGACTAAGAACTTTTTTATTAACCCGACTAAATAGAATTGATGTTCACACGCAGTAAAGAGATTAGGGAATAAAACTCGAAGATTTTTTTGTTTAAAAATGTCAAATATATTCTTTGTACATTGTTAGCTTCGTAATATATGAAGCAAATGCGAAAATGTTATGATTTATTAAGTAAAGCTACAAAACTTAAACAACAAACAACGTAACAATTATTTGCATATAACAATGATATTAATAATACAGAGTCTTTTTATTCTGTTGAACATACTTATGCTATTGTAAGTTCTTATTTTATAAATAAGTAGCTAACTTAAATTGATATTCACAATACATAAAGAGTTGTCACTTCCTTTAATTAAAATAGCAAGGAACAATAGAATATTCATAAATTAAAAATTCGACACTGTTATTGGGGTATCCTTTTCTCGGTTTCCTCCAGGCTCCTCCGTGTTTCCAGTACAAAGTGCATTACGAAAAATATCCCCAGGATAGATATCCCTGCAATTGACAAAAATGTACCGTATGCACCGAGATATTTTAACGCGATTGGAAAAAGCCCGGTAACTATGAAGATACATAGCCAGTTGAAGTGCAAGGCGATGGATGTCACCGCACCTATAATCCTATCTGGCAAGATAGATCTCATAATTAGACCAGGTAAAGGTCCGAAGCTGAATGAATGACCGAGCACATAAAACGCGCCGAATAGTGTGGGTAGCCAACTAAACTGCTGCATTTCTGAACCCATAAAATCACGTATAAAAAAGAGCCCAGCAAGGAAAATCAGCGAAATGACCATGCAAACAGCTGTGACGTAAAAGAGCTTTTTACGAGGTTGATTGATGAGGCATCTTGTAAATAACGTCAGCACAAAATACACGCTACCAATCATAATGGCACTGAGGTTACCATCGGTAGTTCTGTGCGTCGTCCTGAATATTTGTGAATTGTAGAAGATGATCGCATTGATGCCACTTAGCTGCTGAAATAATATGACGAAGAAGAAGACAAAGATTCGATAAAGACAATTTCGATCAAATAATATCACCCATCTCCTGTTGTTGACTACCATTAGGTCCTCAATGTCAGACAATTCGCTTTCGAGGAAGCCGTCCTTGCGCAGCCACTGGAGAGATCTCTTAGCGAAGTCAAATTTATGATGCAAGACATACCAGTGCGGGGTTTCCGGAATGAACATTATAAGCGCTAGGAAGAAAAAGGAGCACGATACTCCTAAGTAAGCGAGTTGTGACCAGTCCATGAACATGCCAACGGTATAACTGACAAAGATCCCAATGTTAATAGAGATGGTTAGAAGACAACCAGTTAAATTGCGTACTGTTGGTTTGGAAATCTCGTTCAGGTAGAAAAAGAGGGAACGCGAAGTGGCACCAACGCCAAAACCATTGATAGCGCGACCAGCCACTATCATAACTACGTTGTTTGTTATGGCAATACTCAGCCATCCCACGATTAAAGGGACGGCCATAGTGAGAACTGTGTTGCGCCGTCCTATGTACACGATCAGTATCTCGCTCACGATCCCGCCCACCAGCGCTGCTAAGGGCAGGACGCAGACCATCAGCGATGCCTGTCGACAAATAATCGGTCAATAGTAAGAAAATCATGCAGCGAAATTAACTTGTTTTATATATTAACACGTGAAGGGAAAATGTTGTACCCCTTTTTAAGCATATTGCGCGCACAGAGAAGTCTGATATTTGACATAGTAGGAGTGCAGAAGGAGTGCAGAAAGCTAAAATTTATGTATAATACTCTTTGACTAAACAACCTCAATAACGTTCAAACTTAAAAATTTAATGAATTACGGTTGGATTTCGGCTACCGGGCGACTCGAGTAGTCTTAACTTGTAATACGATATAAATAACATTTATATTTTACTATCTTGACATATTATATCGTAACCTAAGGACATTATGACACGGTGATGGTTTATAACTCGTAGGGATTGTGGACTTATATTCCATAATGTGAAGAATTAAATTTATTTGCTAACCATATGTAACTTTCAGAAGCAAATTGAATACACTGATCGGACTAAATTATTTTATGATACTCACCCAATTTTCGGTCACGCGGACAGTGCTGTTCTCCTGCTGCATCGTACCTAGTGCAGGCGAAGTATAGCCGCAGGAAAGGCCCAGCACCATAAAGCCCCACGACACAACAAAAGCAGCGAATATCTGTTGATAAAGATGTTCTCAGTTTGATTTTCAGTTATCCTAACAAAAAGTGGCACCGACACTTAGATAAATTGTTGATAATTTGACTTAAATGATATCCGTTAGGATAATTTGTAGCTACTTCAACTCGTAATAAGGGTTTTCCATATTCCGATTTGCTAACACTGCTGTGCTTTTTTAGCGGTAAAGATGATATCCTCCCTCATCTGGGAAAAAGTTAATAAACTTTAATATAATAGTGTTATTGTATTTCTATTTATTTTTACTCCCGAATACGCAAACAAATTCCACTTGACAAAACTTACTATTTTTCCATTGTCGGTTTTCCTTAATATTCTTTATATTAAAGGACTATTTAAAAAATATGAAATACATTTTTTTTAAATAGGTGTTATAATGTAGCTTTTTAGTGTAGAACAGAAAATTTATTTTAAGGCAATTTTGAAAAATAAAAAATATATTAACTTTTTTAGAAGAAAACTGACGAAAATGGCCCAGTTTTTTGTAAAAAACTTTATTTTATGTTAATTTAAGAAACGAAATGCAAGAACAGAATTGCGGAGAAATAACGTTCACAAACATATTATAAAACATTACTTGAAGTCGCATAAAAAAAAGAAAGTTTATGTGATTCACGATTTAAATAAAATTTTAAGGAGCTTGTTTTTTTATTTTCTCATTATAACAGTGTTTTTTATTCTTGCAACCCAGCAGTATTTTTGCTGATCTTCTTTGCAAATCTATCATTTGTTTAAAAAACTATTATTATCTTTGATGTTACTTTTATTATTTGACTTTAAAAAACAATTATTCCGTTTATTTGTAGTTTGCTTTTTTAATTATTCATATAGTTTAGGAGCTGTTTCAGTGTAGAACAGGTTTAGCGGAAATAAAAAATTAGGTCGGAAAACTAAACTTTTCCGACCCCTATAACAGATGTTTTCGTGATGAAATTTAGCCTAGTTTTTAATATTTTTATGTGAGCACTTTTTTCAGACACGTGTGAAATGGAACCGGACAAAATGGAAATAAAACATAACAATGGTTCAGTATGAGCAGATTCGTCCTTCGATTTCATTATTTCAACGCAGAGCTATTTAATTAATGGCACTGTTATTCTCGAATCATCATCGTACGCACAAAAAAATCCAGACTGTCGAAGCCGGGATAATTTAGAATGGAGTTACCTATAATATGCAAGTACACGACTGAGCATAGACATTTCTCGTAAAACAGGTGATGGTTGCATTCAACTGAAATCAATTCAGACTTCCACTGTATCATTCGTACTAATTGCTAACTAACGGGAAAGTGAGTTTGTGTATTATTTACAGAGTTTATTTACAAAATATTACAATGTTCTTAATAAATTTATAATAAAAGTTGTTAAAAAATTGAGGTATAATATAACAAACCATAGAAATTAACGCGAGTAGTTGCATATAAAGAAATATCGCTGTAAATTCATTACGTCTCAGTAGAAATGCAAATTGCGCAACAAGTGTTTGCACAGTTTAAACGAAATTAATTGAATGTATGATTAATCGAAATTAATTGAATGTATGGTGCTGATACTTTTCTTTTGAATAGTTTTGAATTTTTCCGTCCTTCATTTCCAGTACGGGGAGGCGGAAAATAAAAAGAGAAAGTGAATCACTAGATTCCATAAATGTTATTGGGAGAAAGTAACCTCGAAAATTAAGGATTTTGGACTTATGTCTATATTCGAGTCATTATTAAGTATGACTGTATTTATCTCAAAAGTCATTTAAGTTAGAGACTATTAATAAACATATGTAAATAAATCTGATTCAATTGGCTACGTCGATATTGACGGAGTGCGGTGTAAATAATAATCAAAAAGTAAAGTATGTAAAACAGCGGAATATATCAAAACATTACTCACCTCCTTTCGAGACAGTTGCCGAAGATCTGTCATTACATTCGCCATGATGTTAGGCTTGTTTTTATTATAGTCCGTTCTGACGGTATTGTTTTTAATTCAGTCCGTTTCGCAATGCTCGGAAACAAATTCTAAAACACTCAGAATTGAAATAAATGCACAATACAATCTTTCAATACTTTGTAACAAACTTTTAACGACAAAGTAAAGATTTTAAAGTTAGTCTTATTTTGCCACCTTGAAAATAATTACTTAACAGTTTAATTTTATGGCAACATTATAATAAATTAACGCCATAAAAAGTCATATTGTTTTAACTAGCGCACCGTTATTACAAACTTAATCGATTCTAAGTTCTTACATTTGGACGTCATCCACAATAATATTTATCAACCAACTGTCGAATGGAAAACTAGTTTCTGTACTCATTAACCAACAGACAACCGTTCGCACTGCTTTCCTGCGTATCACTGATATGTTGGAAGGGTGTTCTTAACTTCTTAGCTGTTTTAAACTTACGAGCAAGGAATGCTTATTCATAAGTTTCAACCAGAGCTTACCAAACTTTTTTGGCCCATAGCCCATTTACCGATTTTTACTAACTGTAGCATTTTAAAACGTATTTCATGACATTTATCATCACAAAATAATCATTGATTGTAATATAATTGTAATGAGTTACAAAATAGTCACTATTAATTATATTTTTTGAAGTCAAACCCCTTTAGGCACGATAAAAATAAAATTCTCAAAATAGCAATGTTTTTCATTCAAGATTTGTGTGACGCCAGAATGTAACGAATCTATCGCAATAATAAATAGGAAATGAAGCAGCACATATATTTGTCGGTAAATATAATTTCCAACAGGAGCAATACAATTCAGCGGTATTTGGCAGAGTTCTGATACTGGCATCGCGGGTGTTTCTTGAGAATTGTCCATGTAAATTTATGTGAAGATTTTATTGGATGTTAACGCAAATAAGTAATGACATTTTATTAATTTTTCTCAAGGTATAGTATCAATATCTTCTTACACGGATTTAGTACAGTCTATGGACTTACACATAGTATATTCTCTCTCTCGTTCTCGAGTTTTCAAGTATCTTATTACTCAAGCTCGCAATATTTGATTTACGTATCTATTTGCGTTTACCTATTTAAAATTCACAATTTAGCTGACATTTAAATATCTAAAAACTTCGTAATATCTGGGTATCGAAATGAGGTCGTAAAACTTTTGATAATTTTTATCCTCATAACTGAACTTACAGACATGTCAAATTAATTTTCTTTGACAACTAAAGTCATTCGCTCCAAAACTATGGCCACAAATGTAGACTATATTTGTGTGGTAATGGAAGCCATCTAAAAAAAAAGGGTAGCTCTCTTACTATGTTGTAACGATTTAAAAAATACCGCCCTATTTTAGTAAAACAATGGTACTAGGTTATATGTGAGCAAAAGAAAATATCAGATTAGCAAACTCGATATATAATATGGTGTAATTTTAACAAAACTATGTTTTAAAATATTGAAAAATGAGGAATTACCTACTAATTTTTTTTTTTGATCTGTAAACCCCTTGCTTGCCTAGTAATGAATTTTCCTAAACGTATTAAAATAAAATGTATTTGTCACAGCTGGCGCAGTGCTACTCAGTATGAAAAGGTTTTTTTATGTAGAAGAAAAACAAACATGTATAATTTTTACTCAAAACTTTATGGAGGAAGTACTCAAAAATGAAGTTATTACTCGTAAATTAAGTTATTACTATAAATATTTTCAAATCATTGTTATTTACAAAATTCATAAAAGAAATGTATGGTGGCTGTCTCTAATACTCTTATTTGTAATGCTTAATTAGATAAGTTCGCGCAAAGCTTTAGTTTGAGCAAATCTAAACTGCTATTCACTGCGCATATGCACGCGATGCGTTAGTGCTGATAAGCAAACTTGTAAAAACCCGCACATGAACATACGAGTAGCACACCGCAAATTGGATACTTAAACTATTTTATGATATAACAAATAACTAATTTAATTAAACCTCTATGGTACACAATCCGTTTATTATCCCATTTACGAAATACCTGAATATCGATGAAGACTCGCCTAAATGAAGACCGCTCACATGTCGTAGACCGCGTATGCTTTTCTCGCTGACGTGAACCCTCAAAAAGTCGAACTTGATACATGCATATAGCCCACTTTGGGAACCATCGGTTTAAACGCTTTAATAGAAGAACACATTTCGAAGCGGCAGCGGTTTGTGTACTGAGCTTTAATTTCGCATGTGTGCGTGTGTTCGCATATAGGCCCGAATTATTTATTACGCTTGTTAATGAACAATTGGAAACGTCGTGAGTGTGACCTCATGATGTCAAGCGGAAACGGTACCTTTTCATACGACGACCATATTCGATACAGAGAAATGTATTTATGCCATAGAAAAAATAACAATTATGTAGAATTCATGACATGTAGCTTACAGTAATCAAATTATTAAAAGCAAAAACTGGAGCGAAATAGGGGAAGGCTTCTGAACAAAAACAATTAAATAATAATACGCGAAATTAAGTTTATTAATATTTAATTAATCATATTGTCCTTATTACAGAACTTACAGGATTATAATAAAGGATTAAAAACATACTTATAGGTTACTAATTATGTTTTATTTTTATTTTTAAGTACTTATTGTATCTATTTTTCCAAGTGTATATTTGCTACCAATTGAGTTCGAAAATATTGTGAAAACTTGTCTCTTATCGTAAAGTGCTGAGGACTCCTTAACCGCTATACTTAATCTTAATGTTGGTTCCATTAAATTCTATAAAGTATGACGGAATTTGTATCCACGTCATTTCCTTACAAAATTATGAAGAACACAGGCTGCTTTTATAACAACACTTGGAAAATTTTATTAAACCAAAACAGCACTTTGAAAAATACGAAATTTACGCGATAGTATACCAAAGGAATCATCCGGCTTGTGATAGCATATAACTGAATATTTTCTTATTACTGCCTAAACTGCTGCCACTTGGATGATGCCTCATTAAATTACTATGGTGTTCAAAACTCCATCGCCCACAAATGCGAACGGAAATGATTCTCCGTTACTGGTGGGTGAAACTCTGTCGTCAGGTATGAACGTATCATTGACTAGTAGTCTTTTAAAGTGCGAGTGTTTAAAAACTGAAAGATGAATATACTTTATTTATATTATCTCTAGTATTGAATATATTTGGCGTTAATTTTATAGAAATTCATTATTCACAATTAAATGAAACTACGTGATGTAGTATTATTTCTACTTTCTTTAAGTTCTTTATCACGACCTAGGTTTCGTTGTATTATAACATCTTCAGGTGGGGTATTAGCAAAGATATCTATCTTATATATATATATATATATATATATATATATATATATATATATATATATAAAGCAGATATTTATGTCTAATAAAAGCTTTTATTACAGTTTGAAACTCACATAAAACTGTAAGTCTCTTAAAATTTGTCTTTAGAGAAACGGATAGTCTCTTATTAGTTTTCTTTTTAGCAATATAAGTAAGTAATGATAGTAATAACTATAATATTTTTATAATATTTAATATTTATAAATTGTAATATTTATAAATTGTAATATTTATAAATTGTTTAATATTTATAAATTGTAATGTTGTTGTTTAATAATAACGTATTATTCTTTGCGTTGAACCCTTTTATATCAATGTTACCATTTTTTTTAGAAGATTGACCGGTAATACGAAATGTCATGCAAACTTGCCGCAACAAGTTAAACGCATGGTTATGACATGAGCATCGGGATGCTGCGGCACCGATGGCAGTTTTTGGCACCAAACAGTAAACATTATGTAAAATAATTAAACGTAATAATAAATGGAACACTTAAAACTTATGGCAATCAAGTTGTTGTTATATGTCAAGCATATTTATTATGCATATATAAATGCAGAGTATATCGACCGAAAAGTACATACGCTATGAGTATATAGCTGAAATGAAAATAAATTCTCACTTCCTTCTTTGTAAAAAATATTAAAATAAATTGCTAATGATGTAACATGGAATATTATATGGCTTAAAACAAGCACTGATTCAAATACTAATACTTTAGTTTAAAATTGTATTTTCTTCGCCCTCAAGAAATGTTGGGCTTCATACCTTGGTGAAACTTTTTAAGTTTAGTAATTTAACCTTGTCAAACTTAGAACTCAATTTACTCTCTCGGTACGAGTGAAACTTGACTCCTCAACCCAATATCGTATTTGTATAATAAATTACCAAGTATTATTCATAAACAAGATTCACGCTTCAATAGTCGAAATGTTTCACAATGTAGTAAATCCTTGAGGATTTAAGATATTCGTCTAAACAAAGATACCGCTTGACGTACCGAAAATGCTGATGACGCATTTTAGTTGGTGAGTCATTAAATTTTCTATTTCGACAACATGAGTGAGTTAAGTAAATCCATAAAAATAGGTTACACAAGAAAATTTCAAATCAACAAGTCTGTGGCGTTATGACATCATCATCGTTGCGATCATGAATCGGTAGGAGATTGCAGATAGGCGTAGTTATTATACATAAAAAAGACTGACCTTTCAACAGTCGCCTAAGTAGAAATGTTTCACAATGTAGTAAATCCTTGAGGATTTAAAATATTCTTCTAAACAAAGATACCGCTTGACGTACCGAACAAGCAACATTGACCGCTGCAGTGTCGCTTGACTGTCAATGCGTCTCTGATTGGTTAAATCGGCCGAGCGCCTGGTTTCACACACAATGCGATTGCACAGATAGACATAATAGATACACCATAGGTATTATAAATCGATATTAATATCCGTTAGCAGTTGTGGTAAATACCAGTTAACCTAAATGGATTAAACGATATATCAGGCCTTAGTAAAATCAAAAACCTATAATCGTGATAAGAGACTGTTAGTTCATCAGATATATTATTTACGTAAATATTTGTTTATATTGTGGTTTTTAAAACTGCAATCGATGAACTTCTGAGGTTTTACCTCATACTTTAAACTCACTTATCATCAATTTTTTAGCCATCCGTCACGATAAAACAAATTGTAAGCCATAGCAATATAAAATATAACTAAACGGTTAAAATCGTGAATGCTCAAATATGAATACGGATGTGAAAATAATTTTCTTTTTTTTTGTTATTTACCTTATGAATAGTTTATCCATTCATCAGTAGATTTGTCACAGTGGATTTTGCCCGGGTAAATTAATATATTAAGCTGAAATTTTATATCTCATTAATCTTACTTACCTCCATATATCGCGGACCAAGTTTACATTAAACAAATATTGATTCCATTATGTTTCGTATCTCAGTCCTAAATAGTTATCTGGTTTAGACTTCAAGACCTAACGTTCTGTTCGCGTTTTCCGTTTCGTTCTTATTTCATTAACTTTCTCACATGCAGTGTTCACGAGTTTAGACTTACGGTACGTAATTGCGTCTGGTTGACTTGATGGCTTCTTATTTTTTTATGTGAGTTGGGATAAACCATTTATAAAACTTATTTGTTTTACACGCTGACCGGACGTATTTCTATGTTTATTCAATTGGAATTTATCAAATTGGAAAGTATCAATGAAATTTTGTTCCTGATACTAGTGTATGTATTAGTTGCATTTTAACTATACCTTATAAGATATTGTCGGTAGTTATAAATAATACTGAATATAGTATTCAAGTTTAATTAAAACTGGAAATATACATATACGAATTCGTTTATCTGCAAAATTTTGTTTTTAAAAACTAAGTGTATAAAAGACGTAAGAATTAGTCTTAAATTGAAGGAACCAAGAGTAACCGCACGTAAAGTATATGTAATCAGAAGAAACATGATATGAATCTAGGTTCAAAAAAAGATGAAATCATATCGAATATGGTAAAAGTGGTATTAATAATTACGCAAGTAATCAAAGTCATAGAATTAAACATGTTATTAAAGAAAAGCAAGATTTCACATATTTACAAAGGAAATTGCAACATAAACAGGTAATATAAATTTTCATATATATATTACGAAGGTAGGAACCAAGTATTCTTTATCATAGCTGTTTATCTTAGTGATAGACATCTTGAAGCTATAAAATTTAAAATATGAAATAAGTGCGCGAAGATTAACAATAATATTGGAGATGAAAATGTCTTATATATTTAGAATTATAGTGAATTAAGTTACCTCCTTTTTATTTGACAAAACTTGAAATAATTTACATGTGTTGTTCTATCAATAGGCATTCTTGAATGAAATTTTAGTGTTTATCTCATTTATTTTCGTTGTGTCTATCTTTAACATCTGGCTAACTATGTTTGATGAAATTATAGAGCAATACATTTAAGATTTCCATGAATTTCCATGTGTCATTTGTATATTTTTCACTACGATCTTATGCTTCTAGTATATACATTTTACACAGTATTCTTTTGTGTATGGTGCTTAGTTATAGGCGCTGAAAATTGCTGGTTGCAAAAGGATTGACGCCTTTGGAATGTCGTGCTGGAGGAATATACCAAATATCTCATGGACCAAACACAGAACCAATGTCTTGATTCTAAAAGATCTTGGAATCAAAACAAGACTGTCCACCATCTGTGTATGGAGTGTTCTCGAAAACTTCGGACACATTACGCGGAAAGCTGTCGACAGTATTTAGAAACTCATTATTACCGGCTTTGTTGAAGGAAGGAGACAGCGAGAAAGCTGCCCTAGACGTGAAATGATTTATCTAAATATGATAAGTCACGAGATATGAGAAACGCTTGGCACTCCTTTACATAAAATTCTACTTTGAGCCGAGAATAGCAACCTATGGCAAAATATCATCATAGAGAAGGTGTTATCTAGAGGAAACCATGATTCTCAGCTATGAAGGGCCGACTCCAAAAGAAGAAGGCACAATCTTCTTACCCGCTCTTTTGTATATAACATAATGGTTAAAAAAGAACTGTGTAGACTACACTATTCTTTTTTCTCATTATTTTCCGGATTTGCCCATCCGCCTGCCTATCTGCAATGCTTTGAGAACTTAATAATTGTAAATTCGAAGTAACTCGAGTTCTCGCGACTCTTTGTCAAGTCACCAATATTTAGATCTCTCAATGTTTTAGTTACATGTCTGTCAATAATTTTTTTTACAGGCTAAAAATCGTGCAGTGAATACTATACGTAAAGGACATTGATCGTCATATGCTAACTTATTCAAGTTTGTTTATTTCTTATGTATGTCTTGCTCTGACATTTTCTTTTACCCGAATGTATGCAATTGTCTTTATAGATGTATAATCAATTTTAGTAATTGAGTCTGTTCCATTTACACAATTTAGAAAAGGAACAATACCTTACTTCACTGCCGTATTTATATATTCTTTTTCATTCGATGTCTCTTTGATGAGACAGAGGGCATTCGCGGTGCTTCCCCATGCCGATCGATACTAATAACATGTTAACTTTTCTTCAAGTCTAACTGATACTCTTTGCACTAATTTTTCATCACACTTTATCGTTCTTAGACTTACACCTTTTTCTTCATACTTACATTTCTTATACATTTTACTTTTTGTCTAAATAATACTTTTTACTTCCGCCACCAGTACAGTTGGCTGTGAAATCTGCTTCGGGCGTAAGACCGACGGAAGCAGGCTTTTTATTCTAAAAAATAATTAATATTTACAAACTCATGAAACAATTTCATACAAAAATAAAAGATTTCTCGTTTGTCTGATAAACGATTTAAGTAATCACTTTTATTGTAGTAACACTTGAACCGATCCGTAAATGTGGATTCGTATGTGTTTACTAATGGTGTAAGTACAGCACAAGGTTCCTTACAAAATTCACAACGGAGCGTTTTTATTTCTGTTGTAATCTAAGCTGCATTCGAGTTCCTTTTTAGAATCCTTCCATTTGTAAATAAGACAATAAGCATCTTTATTATATTTGTAATATTTCGATAAACAATTTCACGTCTGATAAAATGACTCTTGTGTAATTTGTTTTCTTCATTTTACAATGAATCAACCGATATAAAGATTAAGTAAATTTCTTGAAATACATTTTCAAAATGTGTCTCTTGATATAGTTTGTATTTAAGTCCAAATCAGCATCAAACGTAATGAATACAGCTTAATCCATACAACGTAATAAATACAAGGCATATGCGTATAACCTAATATTATCGATTGAAGATTGCATCAATCGGTAATGTTACGTTAGTTTGTTTATTTTTGTGCAATCATATTTCTTTTAATGCGCATTATATTCCGAGGGTATTTTTACGTATGTTACAGTATGTACTCGTATATAAGTATTACTTAGTTTCACGTGTATTACAGTAGGTGACGTTTTAGTCTTTTGTTTATCATGTGATTTTTATGGAATATAACTTTGCCCCATTTTATAGTGCATGTGAAATGTTTAACGTCGTATCTATTTGTGTTACATTTACGACATTTCATCAAGCTTATAATGTCATTTAAGAGTTAATGCATTAGAAAAAATAAAAATAAACTTTTTGCGAAGAGCTGTGTAGAATACATGCATATTATTTATTTACTCTGACATGTCTTACGACCACATATAATATTCTTCTGCAAAAATTTCGTTTACTGATCCAGCGCGAGTAATTCTGTGACTGGCAATACACCATTGAATTATTTTGGACTTTTTTCGTGTCTTCTTTGAATAAAAGAAGAGACGAATTGAATAAAAGTTCAATAAAAGAAAATTTAAAATGCCATTTTTCATATCTCAGAAATGACAATGGTACTCTAAATCATTCAACACCTATAATTGACGACGTGAGGAAACAATTCTCTATTACTATAAATGCTGAAAAAGTCTTAACATTCACGAAAGCATACATGTATGGAAAATGATACAAAAACTCAAGCTTTAAAAAGAAACCGTTTTGGTATCAGATAAGATCAATTGATCGCGTATTATAGACTTAGATTATTGTAGAGTATACTTGTTTAGGTACTGATTACGAAAATTTCGTCGAGATTTCGCTCGATACCGGGAAACATCATAGCTCATTTCACATTTCATTGTCATATTTTCATAAAGTTTTATTTTTTATATGAGCAAAATAGTATACGTGTCCACGATTTGCTGAATATTTGACATAAACGAAATACAGTCGATACAGTGGTAAAACTATTAAAAAGTATGAAAAAGGAATGGAATATCTGAAAAATAAACTGAATAAACGTGAAATATAGATAGCCCTCCATTACGAATGCATAAAAAAGAACTGTATTTGATAAATAACAGTACAGGAAGTTGAGTCCGAAAACGTAGGAAAATATCATAAAACAAGTGTAAACAAATTTATGTAAGCTAACATTTGCTCACCCTCAATGTTCGAACTAAGGTTTATCGAAAAAAAGTAATAATTCGCAACATAACTTTTAAAAAATATAAGATTGGTGGTGGTGGCTAATGAATCCACCACAGTTTTCCAGCGTTTTTTTCCGTTTTTCAGTTTCCAGATTGCTAAACCGTTAAAGAAACTTCACGAACTTCTCTGGAGTGTATATAAAGGGTTTTGCGTTTACTCTTCTATTCAGCCATCAGCTGAGTTTTTAAGAGTGCCGATATGTGCTTGGCATTTTTGTGTTAAAAACAACGAATATATGGAAATTTCACGAAGAAATCTTAGAATGTTTCACTTTTGTTCATGAATCTGTTTAGAGCGAAAGCGAGTGAAGCAACTGCAATATGTGCAAAACGATAGGTGAAGCTATACTTTTCCCGCCATTTCCACTCGGGTTATTTCAGGGTCTGTCCTGGAATCCGTAACGGTTCACCTCATACAAAAGAGGGGATCATCGAAGGTACCCTAATAAATTCCCTTATCTACAATCTCAGCGCTTCCATTCAACAGGGTTAGTGTCAGTCCCTTCTCAATGGATCATCAACCAAGTCTCGGTAACTAAAGATACCACGTTTTAAGGCTCCGCGTGTTTCAACTTTACTGTTTAGACGCATGTTCTCTATCAAAACTCTACGCGCGTGATCGTGCTCATCGTAGTGGAACAAAACATGACTCAAGTCATGCGTCTTGTAACCTCAGGTACCCGCCGGGCTATCTCTAAGCGCGAATATATGCAAGCTGGCACGAAATGCGCCATGCCCCGTTAAAAATTGTGAAGTATTGTAATCAGAAACGAGCCAGTTCTTAAGCAACCACTCGGATACATCGGAGAAAAACAATCTACTCGTTTCGCCCTTTGCTGAACCAAAAACTCAAAGTGTAAGGGACCCGCATCGAAACTCTTATCTCGTGCCAAGATGAAATTATCTACGCGCTCGCGAGGACGGCAGTTATATCACATTCTAGTTTTCATTTTCAAGATCTGAAAAATTAAATATCTGTAACAAATTCTAAATAACTACTCCAATAGAAAATAATTCATATTTTAGGGGAAGAAGTAAAAATATTTTATTTGACTTCCACGTAAGCTAATTTCGTCAGTGATGAAATGAGATGGCGAGTTTATTAGTCATCAACCTTATAACTCTTTTGTCCGCAAACCTGCAACTAATTGCGAATAAAATAAATATGGTACTTATTGAATAAATGTGGGAAACGACAAATGGAGCTTAATAGCTCTTTTTACTAAAAGTTTAATTACAAATTGAAACCCGAAATGTAACTAAGCTTAAATAATATGTTAGATGGATCTAGTTTAGTTCGTGATAAAATGAAAAGAATTGTTCTTTATACTGTATCATTTTGTGCTGCAGAATGCATTAATATTTATTAGTGTTAACAAAAAACAATGACGCCTTCGGTCGACACATCTTCTGATAAATCTTTAAATTCTCATTATAATTTTTAGTTTAGAGAATATTCAATATTCACTTCAATTATCACTATTGCTTTTTTAGGATTCCATAGTGAAACTATAAACCCAATTGCTCATGGCCGTCCGTTCGTCCGCTGGCACCACGGCCTCACAGTTCTTGTAGTTTTAGGCCTGTGCATGAAATTTGGCGAATAAATGCATTATATATAAACTACGATTATATATATATATATATATATATATATATATATATATATATATATATATATATGTATATAACCAAATATTTAAAAAATGTATACCTTCCATACATGTAAAGGGGAGCGACAATTTGTTTCGCCCACCGGATGATAGGGTTATCGAGTGGAGTGTCATTTGACAGGACTTTCAAAATTAAATTTATCTTTAGTTTGCAATTTTTTGTTTGAGACCCGGTTTACGATATATTAAATAACTGTCGTTTAATTTTAAACATTAAATTTGATAAACCCGGTAAAAATGTTATGTACTAACATTTAATTAGTCAACTTGTGTTAACAAGTTCAAGAGATTTACGAGTAGTAGGTAATGCTAAGTTATGCGTATGCCGACATTGGCTTTTTTTCTGATTCATCCACAATTAAGTAGCTCTGACTTGCTGTACAAAAATGAATACTTTGCTGATATACGCTGAAATACCTGGCAATCCTGGCATTCAACTACTTACTCGGATATTCGTTATGGACTACTTACTCATCTACCTATTCACTACTATTATCTATTCACTATATTATTTGTTCTCGTATTGTGTAAACTGCTGAATTAATACGGAGTCGATGGAGACACGTGGGTTATTCTTGAAATATTCCTTAATGAAGAACCGGACAAATAGCCAGCCCAACTCTTGATGTCCCCAGGCAGAAGAAGTAAAAGTGAAAGTCCAATGACTTAATCACGGTTTTTAAGCACCCTACCATAGAACATTAGAATTACAGAGAAAGTTGCGACTTTGCCAAAGTCTAATATTTCAAAATAAACATTCGCATATGTGATGTTAAGCTGGCGACAAACATTAACTACTTATTATATACTTATTGATCCGTTTACAGGGATTAAGTAACTCTGTTTACTTTATATTGAGCTTTTAACTATAGCGTAATGGAAAATTAAATTTACTAATAGTAGCCGAGAGCAACACTGTAATTTCTCTAGAAAAATTTCAATAATATATTTTCACTTTTTCACCGTTATAAGCTGGTCAGCAGCTGGTTTTGGAGCCGACATCGCACTCGATCGACCCAACTGGTTTAGGAGCGACCTCGCTGAGAATAAACGTAGTGCTTGAAGTTCCGTAACGTGATGTTATTCGAATATTCGATGTTTTGCCACCGAATACACAGGTTCCGACATGATTATTAGGGCTAGTGACCTGTTAGTGTCATGCTTCTAAGAATGAATTGTCCGCCGGCGATCAATGTAATTTATTACTGATATACAAATATAACACAAATTAAGACTAAGGTTTTCATAGGACACGGTCCTCCGTATTATTGTTGTATCACGGAGAATATTTATATAGTTATCCCGTATCTCAATTAGATAAAGATAGTGGTATGGAATTGATTGAACTGGTCATTTAAATATTATGTCTGTTTATAACGCAGAACATTCAATACGTAGGACAATCTATCATGAATGAGATTCGCATTCGCGGTCGCATTATTAAATTTGTTTGTTTGAATATAATCTTATTTATGTATAAACCCAAACAAAATATATAGGTATTTATTCAAGAAGTTTAATAAAAAAGCTAATCTACCGCCAATGTGATAAATATAAAAGATTTGGAAATACAATACGCATATGGTAAATAGAATATTTAAAAATAAAATTGAAGATAAGAAAAGTACATATTGCCTTCTTTCTCGATATGCTAATGCACATCCGCGCAATTCTCTAGACGTATGTAACTACTAAATTGAAGATGAACCAATTATATTTGCTTTCGAACGAAAATCAAAAAGTTTTCTTTTTCAGATTTCACACTTAAAAAAACCAAAGTTTATAATTTCCTCTAATGTAGAGAGTGTATTATAAGAGTATTAATTTTCTATTCTTTTCTGCATTTCCTTCATTTGAACTAAAACTATAAATGGAAAATATATTGGAAAGTTATATTACTCTCTAGAACAACAACGTACATAAAAATGGATTTGAACTAGAAGATCTCCCAAGAAGTGATGAATTTACTTTGCGTGTTAGTAGAAAGTAAGGCTTTCGCCAAATAAAAGAACCTTCACCACTAGGAGGATGCAAAGTGAGTGTGATTTGCCTTCAGCGTTGAAAAAATTATGGTTTTCTTCTAAGCAATCACCAAGAAATATATCAAAGTATATTCTTCATATTCGCTGGAATATTCAGGCTTTGTATTGATGCCACAATGTCTATGTTCAGCGTAACCTGCTTGAAATTTAATTGTAGAACAAAATTTTATTTTCATTGCAGATACAACGCTGTTATGGAGTTTTATTATTTCTTGAAATAGAGTTATGCTTCCTCGGACTAGAAGCTTCTTAATTATCCCATAATTTAGGCGTTCCATAAACAAAGAAGAAATTAAAATTATAAGTTTATATACCACCAAAACTGTTACTACTAAACGGGATCATATTTTATCGCTATATCCCATGGAACCAGGACCATCATAAATTGATTAGTTGCAGTATAATATATGTATAACATATATAACAATAACATATCTTTCTTTCATCACAACTTATTTAGTAGATAAAATCATTAAATTATGAATTATATCCACCATTACTTCAACATTAGATCACCACAAAAATTCATCTAAGTTGTGTGAAAAGTTGTTCTATGCCTTATATATTTTTAAAGCTTTATAATGGAGGAAAATATAAAAAAAATTCTATTAAAGTTAAGGTTACGGAGAAATTCTAATGTGTTTTCATATTAGAATTTTAGTCCATAACCTTCTCTACAAAAGGTGATATTCAAATATTTTTTTTGCTCCGCTAACAATTCTGATGTATTCTCATATTAGAATTTGAATCGCATACCCTTGTCTACAAAAGGTGGTTTTAAAATATTTTTTGCGCCGCCAAGAATTCTGATATGTTCTCCTATTGTAATTTTAATCCATACCCTTGTCTACAAAAGTAGTTTTAAAATATTTTTTGCGCCGCCAAGAATTCTGATATGTTCTCATATTGTAATTTTAATCCATACCCTTGTCTACAAAAGTAGTTTTAAAATATTTTTTGCGCCGCCAAGAATTCTGATATGTTCTCATATTGTAATTTTAATCCATACCCTTGCCTACAAAAGCAGTTTTAAAATATTTTTTGCGCCGCCAATAATTCTGATATGTTCTCATTTTGTAATTTTAATCCACACCCTTGTCTACAAAAGTAGTTTTAAAATACTTTTTGCTCTGCCAAGCAGCTTTTTTGTGAATATTTGTGTAGTTCTACTGGTCACATTTCGCCGAAGTATTTACATGGAAATTAAATTGAAAAGTTATTATTCTTGGCAAATAACATTAAACTGTCCAATTATGACTACTAATTATCTTAGTTTCCTTTGACTAATATTTAGACCCAAATCGTTTTAGGCTGAGCATAATAAGTTTTCTTTTAATGGAAGAATATTTTTTGGATATGAAGTGTAAATGCTATTTTTTATAGGTATAATAAAAAGTAACTTTTCTTTTGTTTACTTATATTATACGAAGGCTATGTCACGATATGCTCTATAAGGTTTAAGCTACAAATGTGGCGTGCCTTAATTGAAACGTTTATGTTTCTTAATTTAACTGAATTTTTCATTTATTTCCGATCCGGCTTTCCGACTAAACTAGCCAAGAAAACGTCAACATTTTTTAAGTAAATCTTTAAATTTACTTTGAAAATTTACTCAAATTTTTGTACGTCGACCTGAAAACCCTTTTATTTAAGAGCCCTTCTATTGTCCCTGTTTATTCCACTGTTTGTAGAGAAAGCGAGCGTACTTCACTTTTAGAGTTTTGTATTTATTTTCAGCAAGATGTACTTGCTAAATGTTTATTGTCTTCTATACTATTAACAAAATTGTAACAGAGTGAATTTTGTACATTGAAATTTTTTTTAAAAATTATTCATTATCGTATAGAATGATAACAGAATCCAGAAAAACATTTTTTTAGAATTTTTGCCTGTCTGTATGTTAATTTGAGCGGGAATCACGCAAAATGTACTAGACGGATTTTGATGAAATTTGGTATGATAAGTGTATATATCCAGGGGTAACAGATAAGAGGAAAAAAGAAAACAAAAAAAAATATTTCCCCAATTACACGCGAACGAAGTCGTAGGCGCAGCTAGTAATCAATAAAATTCTCTAATATCTACAGTGCAATTCTACAATACCAAATTAATGTTTTTATTGGAAGGAACTATGGGATCTGAACCCCATTTATACAGTTTTATAGTGCAGATCAGTGGGTGGTGTACAGTACATATGTGTAGCTTTTCTAAACCCTTCGCATTATGCTTGGTACACACAATGTAAAACTTCGACATCTCTCATGCAGCATTTTTTGAGCTATAGTATTAGGCTTTCTAAACCCTTCTCATTATGCTTGGTACACATAATGTAAAACTTCGACATTTCTCATGCAGCATTTTTTGAGCTATAGTATTAGGCTTTCTAAACCCTTCGCATTATGCTTGGTACACATAATGTAAAACTTCGATATTTCTCATGCAGCATTTTTTGATTTAAAATCCCAAGCACTATACCATGCTTACTCGTATAGTAGTACATATTAAATCACCGGTGTATATCATAGAATCCAGTTGCATACAGCGTAAAGTAGCCTGCAGTTTTTCTTTCATTTTACACAAATCTTCAGTATTCAATTTTTATGTTGAATTAGTTAAAATCCTTTTAATAAAATAGCCATGATTTTGTTAACAATCTTTTTAAACTCGTATTTGATATGCATGCTCAGATTTTGCATTGGACAGATGTCTTACATAAAAATAAGCTAAGCTGGTTTATTAAAATAACTAATATTTTTATGTTAAACCTCAAACTATTTCAAATGAAAATAAACCGCAGTAAAGTTATATATCATTTAATACTAAAAAATAAAAGGAAAAAGTAAAAACGAAATTGATAAGAAAAATTAATTTGTATTAGCGTTAATTAAGTTATTGGCAGGTTTTCAATAAAAAAAATCAACTGCAATTTGCTTCTACGTTAAACTTTATGGCAGCAATTTTATTTCAAAGAAAATATCATAGACTATTGATTTCACAGTTAAAGGATTTGTTGAATATCCACAAACTTCAAGGTTTTATGTAGGGGCAACATTGTTCGACGTCAATTTTTCGTTCTAGAACACCTAGTTATCCTACCCTCTGCTCTTTCTGAGACTTTCTCTTCGGTAATAAATGTAAGCCTCTAGCAGATTGCCTTCGAGCCAATTTCATCGTGATGTGGTTCTTTACCTTTTTCGTAGCATTTTTATAAAAAGAGTAATTATTAGTAATGAAGCCATTTTTGATTGTGACTTTTTGAATAAAACATCTTTTTATGAGGATATCCAATTTTGGGATAAAACATCTTTTTATGAGGTTTAGAATAAGAAGTTAATAATAAAAATAAGAAATTAATGTTTAAATATGTTTAGTACGTTATTATGCAGGTTCGAAGCAATCTTAAAGAAATATAATTCACAATTCTGTTCACTAACAACTTTTATATTTTTCTTTATATAAGAGTTTAGATTTTGCCATTAATTTATTCTTGTATCCTAAATTTGGTTCTTAGTCATACAAACATTATGGAAATATGTATTTCTTTATTTTTTTAGTTAATTTTTAATCAGATTGAGACCTAATCAACAGAGGTCTTGGTTCATTATTCAATTTTATTTATCCGTCTAAGCTACAGTCACTTCACAAAAGCCTTTTATTTCTTAGATTATATGACAAACAAATTCGTGTTCCATTTTTGCCAACTCGCTCTGCTTGGAATGCAAATGTCGAAAAATGTCGTTTAGTGAAAATAAGATTAATTAATAAATTTCTCTATTTTTCATTAATAACATATTATTTTTTTATTTTAGTTATTTGAATAAATCAGCTTAGCTTATTTTTCTGTAGGACATCTGTCCCATGCAAAATCTGAGCAAACAAATACGAGTTTAAAAAGATTGTTAACAAAATCATGACTATTTTATTAAAAGGATTTTAACTAATTCAACATAAAAATTGAATACTGAAGAGTTGTGTAAAATGAAAGAAAAACTGTAGGCTACTTTACGCTATCTGCAACTGGATTCTGTGATATACACCGGTGATTTAATATGTACTACTATAAGAGTAAGCATGTGTGCATATATAAAGTACAGTCAGTCGATGCTTGGGATTTACCTAAAAAAATGCTGCATGAGAAATGTCGAAGTTTTACATTATGTTACCAAGCATAATGCGAAGGGTTTAGAAAACCTAATACTATAGCTCAAAAAATGCTGCATGAGAAGCTGATCTGCACTATAAAACTGTATAAATGGGGTTCAGATCCCATAGTCCCTTCCAATAAAAATATTAATTTGGTATTGTAGAATTGCATTGTAGGTAGGGATTGCAATCTCGCAAAACGGGATCCAGCATTCCCGCGGGATCCCGCTCCACTTATTTAAAAAAAGGAAAATTCTCTTGAAGGTCAAAAAAGAAAAATCTATCGGAAAGGCAAAAGGAATTCTGTAACTATGCTAATCTAATATTACTCCCTGAAGCAAACGATGCATTTTTTTTGCTGCACGAATGTTGACGGTTGAAAGATAGAAGGCTTCTAAATGTTTACCTGTCTAGATACTTATATGTAATGACCAATTAATGTTTCTTTCTGCTAAAATATGAGTTTCTACTTAAATTTTAATTTCAGCCAAACATTTACAGAACCTTCGGAAGCAAGCAAAACTCTTCGTTACATCTCCGGTCATCTTCCAAAATAGCCGACCGGCTTACTGACATCGCTATCGTGTCACGCTTATCTGATCTTAAATCTATTTACCAAATTTATAATTTAACCTGTTTTACATAGGCTTCTAAGGCTTATTTTCGTATGAAACTAGAAATTAAATATATAACTTACATTGATCTGAATAGTCGCTCTGTTTCTGTCTATGCCCTGCTTAAAGAAGTAATAGAAATTGTTTTAAAATATTTTAAATTGTAATTGAAATGCATTTAAAAAGCAAGTCTATATGTAAATGGTAGATACTTTTTTTGTATTGAGAAAGGGGAGCAAAACGGAATAGTGAAGAGACCTATCGAAGGGATTATGAGAGGAAAGGTTTTTCCAGACGGTCTTTGAACACATTTATAGAGGTTAGTTCCTGGTATCCGGATCCGGTCGATTCCAAAGTCTTATAGCTTGGACAGCGAAGGACTTTTCATAAAAAGTTGTTGTATGTTATGTAACCCTATACCGCGTGCAGACAAGTAACTAGATCTGCTTGTAAGATAAGTTGGTTAAATAGGTTTGTTCAAAATATTATAAAAAAATTTAAGAGTGTGCGGATTGCGCCGATTACGAACTTCCATTCATTTAAGTTGCGCTCTGAATTGAGAAATATACAAAGTTACAATCACACGTGTGGTGTCTTCGTATTTTATAAGCAGTTCTAACACGTCATTAGATAGCATAGACTGATATAGTTATAAAACTTCAATTTATTCAACTGTTTTAAAATATAACCTACGAAGCCATGTGATGTGTTTTAAAAAAGGCGCATCGTGTATTAATTACCTAAACAAACGTTGACAAATAAAGAAGTAAGTTATCACGTAACCCGCATCGTCCACTCTTGCAAGACTGTGCGTATGTGTATCTTTTGTCGTCACACAATTTTAAGTAGATTTTTAGGAATATGGACCTTATTCGAAAGTAGCCCTTGTTTGTAGCCTTACCTTACCTTATGACCTTCAGATAGTAATATAATGATATCATAATTTATCTCTCGTCTCTTATTGGCTATAAGATTACTCTGAATTTTTGTCTTTGTTTTAAATAAATTTATGTTGTTATTTTAAGCGAGGCTGCTAGTGAATATAATTAAAAATTGTGTTTTACACAATATTTATAAAAATACAAAATACGTATCATTCAATATCATTAATAAGTACCAGTAGGCTTTATAATACGGTAATGTTGTGTAATAATTAACACACAGTAATATGACGAGCAAAAACATTGAGTAATAACGTAGCAAAACATTTAAAGCTCTTTCTTCCTTAGTCATTTTTTATACAAGTATATAACGAGATCGAGCGTGGGCGGCAGGCCGGTCGCCCGTGTGAGACGAGATCAAGAGCCGCGATAAGCGCGGATTGGTTTTACGTCATCGCGAAATAGCGGCGCCTGACATCACCGTCCGGATATCGCGCTCGCCGTGCGATAGTAGTAAAAGTGTGACGTGCATGTTGTCATTAACACGTTACACCGTCACCTACTGTCTAGCAGTAGGTGTTGGTTACACCGTACGCTCGTAACGTTTAAAATGCTCATTAAATCATTCTACATAAAGTCGTTATGTTTGTGATAAAAGAGTCATTGTTTGCGACCGTGCTAAGCCCATGGCGACCCACGTCTCGATTTATATAGACTGAACATGGCGATGAAAAAAGGGTAATATTAATTTTTAACGCATTTCAAAATATTTTTTCCGTACTGGTTCAATTACTATTTAATCAACTTTTTTAAAATAAAATATCTTCTTTAATGATCAATACTTTTCATTATTTAGTATTTTATATTTTGTTATGTTATTTGGATTATTTAATATTTTGTATTTTTAGAAAAAATTTTCGCTAGAGGACTATTTGAATCTGCTTTAAACATTCAATGGACATCTTGACGTCAGAGAATGTTTCATTGGACATAATTCGGACTTACGAAGAAATAGCTGACGCTGATGCAATGGTGAAATTCACAACTTTTACGGCTGCTAGTAAATAACGAAGGAGGAATCCTTCGTTATTTACTAGAAAATTATTAATTAGAAAAACTTTTTTTCAGAAAAGTTTCTACGGCTCATAAAAAATGTGGCTGCGTCTGCTGAAGTCAATATTTTATATTATTTTCAGCATTATTAAGTTATTTTTAAATGCTTGTAAACTTTAAGTCTGAGATAATGTACCTTTTAATACATTCTTAACATATATAGTTACGAGATAAAAATTAAAGTAAAAAATATCCCTAACTTTTCATTTATTTTAAAACATTATGCAGAACATGGAAAAACGTGGTATCTAGCATTTTTTTAGTCTAGTATTGACCTGACCATGTTCTTTTTTAGTTATAAAATTACTGAAATTAAGTTGTAATGATGTTAATGAAAAACAAATCTGCAATGTGAATCTGACCGTGCTAATAACGATGGTGATAAATTCATAATTTTTTTATTTAGAATAAGATCATTATAATTTTAGTTTCATTCAATTTATAAAAAATAAAAACATAATATTATTAATTTTGGTTATATATTTTTCCATGTTTTAACAAAACTGCAACGATCGTTTAATTTTTTTATGTACCTATTACAGCAGGTTTGACACGTAGAAATATATTGAACTATCAATAATTTTGCATAAAGACTGGGATGCTTTTAACTTAAAAAACTTCTTTAATTAAATCCTTTTTAACAACGTGATGCCATATTTTATAAAAATAATGGGAAATATGACAATTTAGATATAATTTCAAAATATATATTGCGACTAAAAGATAAACAAAATGGAAAATAATATATCATGCGTTCATAAACGGGGTATTTTGTAATATTTCAAGCCGCTTATACATTAGTTACACGATCATTTATTCCCGAGTTATGACCAATCAAAATAAAAAATAACTCTTTTTACTTAACATCGAATAACTCTTCAAAATAAACCTTCCGGGTTTACTCATTTTAATTTTAATCTATAACACTATAACAGTAGTAGTTTTATAAAATGTATTAAAAAATACAAAATTCCAGCTTTAAAATGGCGTCTTTTTTCATTTTAATGGAATCATTTTTCGCGAAGTTACAGCTGTTTAAAAATGATCCAAAATTTTTCGAAATGTTCGATGATCGTTTAATTTTGCTGAGCTGTTTCGTTTAGCATCGATTATCAAATTAAATTAATTTCCACTTCCACAAGATAATAATATTCTCTTTAACAACTACTGTTGCTGTATATTGTTATTTACAGATTACTACATATCTAATAGAACGGTTCAACCTCTTCACTTTATTCGATGCCCGTCGTTTTCTCATAGCTCGTTACCACGTCCAAATTTGTTTACAGTTGTCACCTTCATAACACAGATAATCGAAAGGAAATGATTGCCATCGTGAGCGTGGTCGTTGCGAGCGTTTAGTAGGTAGCAGCGAGTGTTACCACATTTATTTTACAGAATATCGGGATTGGTGATTAAAAAAATCTGTACAAAAATAAAAAAATCGGGACACGAAGAAAAGACAGTTTTCAATCGTTCACTGCCGTTTCGCGTTCAAAAATTCTTTTTCGGGGACTTTTGCGCACTCGACTTCGACGTATATTATTGAGTTTAACACGCGCCAAATATTCAAAGTTATGATAAGGGTCGATAAATCGTAATGCGGAAAACCAAGACGTTACGCGGAAGAAACCAGGACATTTGACAATATTTGTAGCATCCACAGTGCCCACGCAAGTTTCTAGCTATGACTGTATATATCTTTGCTTTGTATTTATCAGATTGATAGCAGCACACGCTTAAAAGAAACACCTTCATTTGCTATATTTGTAATTTCTGAAAGTTTCAGTATTCTTTTTGAGTTTTTTTATTTGATATTTGTAACATATATCGAACTTCATAATGAAAAATTTTGCCTTCGCGGAAATATTAATACTTATATGAAAAGTAATATTAATATTTATAAATAATTAAAAATGCCACATCGCGGTATAAATATTTAAACTTATATATTTAGCTAAACGTGTACGAAACCTTCTTAGTGTGAGTTCAATTCATGCTGAGCAGGTTTTCTCTAACGAAGAAAAACTTTAAATAAACATTCAAACGTTATTTTATTATGAGAAAATAAAACGTAATTTCAGAGTAGAATATACATTTTTCTAAAAATTATTCATTTTCCTGATATCTATTATTTCAGAATTTATTTTTGTATTTAGGATTCAAGTAGCCGAAATTTTTGAAAAAGAAAAATTTGCCATTTTAAATAAATTAGAATTTTAAACGTGAAAATTAATTTACATATACTTATGCGAAATTTTAGCTCAAACAGTTTAGAAATTTTACTATAATATCACCGATATCGTCAAATGATTCAAATTACTCCCTTAATAGGTTTCAATTTTTTAATTAACCTTAACTGGTAAAAGAAAATAGTACTATATGAAGACGTTGTTTTCCTAGCTTAAACTAACTTTTGGATTCAAAGGTCCTGAGGTACATACTTTATTTCATTACAGTTGACCTGCTAGAAAAAAATTAATTCGAAATTTTGAATATAAACTTCACTTATTTGGAAAAATTTACTTTGTAATGATTACAAATGGCGTTACTTATATTTTTACCTACAATTAATATTTTCCAAGTGAACGAAGCTACGGACGCAGCTAGTATATTTATAGTCATTACAAAATTTTCCGACTTAAAATAAAACATGTAAAATTAGTGACAGGTAAATTTTTACATAATTAAACGTCTTTTTAGTTCTATAATGCTAAACGTCAATTAGTGAAGTGCCTTTGTTAATGCTAATAATTTACTTTTATACCAATTATGCCGATTTGAATATTCAAAGCAGTTGTTTTAAGATAAATAAGTAATTCTTGTTATGTTTTATTTTAGGTTCTGTTTAATATATACTTTATAAAAATCAATATTAAATTTATAATACAACAGTCATATATGCTTAAAATATTTGCTTTCTTCGTCTTCTTTCGTTGCTTACTTATCGAAAATAATAGTATTTAAATGTTTAATTGTGGATATTTCCATAATTTTCGGATACTTGGTTTAATTAAAGCATGATTTTTAAACTTTATTCTTAAAACCAGCAACTGCCTTATATCTTCGTCAGTAACATTCCCGATGTTCAAAGAAAAAGAAAACTATATATTTATATTTACTTATTAAAATGCAAACTGAACCTTGAATTGGAAAATAGACAATAAATACTTAATTTCGCGTAAATAAAGATTAGTATATTAAAACTATACGTAGACTCCCAAGGTTTTATAGTGTTAGAGGACAACGCAGATCAGTACTTGTAGTTAACCGATACTTTTTGGACTAGTATCTTGTAGGATTATAAATTTTATAACCACTTATCGGCCACATAAGCATTTTGTAAATATGGGGCATTTCACGCCAAGCGGACAACGAAAAAAAAGTCTGGTCGTGAAATTTGTTCATATTCTGTTTGATTATACTTCTATTGGATGTGCACACCCATTTTTTTTCGTGTGGTGCTTTATTGTCTAGTTACGAGCTTTTGAAAATTAACAATGTATGAGGAATGCATTTTTTGGATGCTTATTTTATTAATCAAACAATTTGTAACAAAACTTTATAAACATTGTTTCTTGAAGTTAAAAGTATGCAGTTTTTAATTTTTCCATAGAATTCGAAATTCGATTTTTTTACTCGTCGTAAACCGGAAGTAAAGATTCAAATCGATATTCGAGTAACTTCGACATATTTTTTTTTCAATATTTTTATCAGAATTATAGCGTTATAAATACTAATACTCCAATAAAAAAATTAAAACGTGATCTCTAATAGTTTAGGATACAGAGCGTGTAAAGTACATACACATCGCGCCCGGTTTCTAAGACGTTCGGGGTTATTTGTTAATACTTCGCTATTTACACTTCATTCGGTTATGTTAACATGCAAAATAAATCAAAATCAACTGTATTAAATTTTTAAGAGTAAAATATATGTAATTGATAACATAAATATTTTTCATTAACGAATTCATACAAAACAATGACAATGTTGTGATATACGACCAGTAACGCCATCTCGTAGTGAGTGATGAAAGCTATTACTAACCCAGAAAAATATCCTCGTTACTTGCTAGAAAGAGACAGCTATATGACGCGTAACTGTTCCGCTCGTAGTTCGAATTAACCGTTATTGTTAGTTGAAGCTTTGACCGCTCATCGGCTAGACGCGTTACTATTTTCTATTTGATTTAAAATGGATTCTTACGGTGGTCGGTGTTTTAATCCGTTTCTCATGGCTCGTCATAAGAAGCGTGTGAAAGTTAGAAAAATATATAACGCATTAAGTGTAAAGTGGACAATTTCGCCCAATGTTGACATAAGCGCAGAATTACACTTTCATGCTACGTCGCGTGGAAAAGAACCATGTGATGGTTTTGGAGGACACCTTAAACGTCTGATAACCCGCTTCAGTTTACAGTCTACGAATATTGCGATAACTACACCTTTCAGATTGTATGAGTGGGCAAAATCATCGTTGACTGGAACGTCTGTGTACTACTGTTCAAAGGAAAGTATTCAAGAAGAACGAGATTTTCTACAAGTTCGTT
The DNA here is from genome assembly GCA_039881145.1 of Druceiella hillmani. Lineage (NCBI taxonomy): Eukaryota > Metazoa > Arthropoda > Insecta > Lepidoptera > Hepialidae > Druceiella > Druceiella hillmani. The sequence continues at coordinate 85,679,819 of JAYKKI010000001.1, read as the reverse complement.
TTGCTTCTGCCATTACTGTTCCTGGAACGAAGAGACGTCATGCTTTTTTTCCAACCACCGAAGGTCTATTGGTTAAAAGAACCAGTCAAAGTGCAACTGGGAAAATTGTAAAAATTACAAAGTAAAACTATATACTATAATACTCTCTCAATAAAAACGTACCTGTCCTACAAAATTGACTAAATAGTTTGATTTCAATCACCTACATTTATACACCTAGGTCCAAACAGTGCTATTTTCCGTTTGACCAACATACAAAATAGCTGTTCAGATGTAGGTGTGCGAATATTAGTATTTTATTCATATAATTACTGCTTTAATTCGACAGTGGCTCATTTCAGGCAGCGATACGTGTTTCAATCACTTGCGATGTGTTGGTATTTATCTTCAGGAATAAAGCTTTCGTCTTGGTTTGGTTGTGAATAATCACTTGATGCCTGACTGGATTGTCACAAGACAATGTTTTCTTCAGGTGGTGATTCACATAACAGTCGTTTTCTGCACGATTCACATACATAAACATTGGGCGAAATTGTCCACTTTACACTTAATGCGTTAGATATTTTTCTAACTTTCACACGCTTCTTATGACGAGCCATGAGAAACGGATTAAAACACCGACCACCGTAAGAATCCATTTTAAATCAAATAGAAAATAGTAACGCCGTTCTAGCCGATGAGCGGTCAAAGCTTCAACTAACAATAACGGATAATTCGAACTACGAGCGGAACAGTTACGCGTCATATAGTTGTCTCTTTCTAGCAAGTAACGACGATATTTTTCTGGGTTAGTAATAGCTTTCATCACTCACTACGAGATGGCATTACTGGTCGTATATCACAACATTGTCATTGTTATGTATGAATTCGTTAATGAAAAATATTTATGTTATCAATTACATATATTTTATTCTTAAAAATTTAATACAGTTGATTTTGATTTATTTTGCATGTTAACATAACCGAATGAAGTGTAAATAGCGAAGTATTAACAAATAACCCCGAACGTCTTAGAAACCGGGCGCGATGTGTATGTACTTTACATGCTCTGTATCCTAAACTATTAGAGATCACGTTTTAATTTTTTTATTGGAGTATTAGTATTTATAACGCTATAATTCTGATAAAAAATATTGAAAAAAAAAATATGTCGAAGTTACTCGAATATCGATTTGAATTTTTACTTCCGGTTTACGACGAGTAAAAAAGAATCGAATTTCGAATTCTTTTGAAAAATTAAAAACTGCATACTTTTAACTTCAAGAAACAATGTTTATAAAGTTTTGTTACAAATTGTTTGATTAAAAAAATAAGCATCCAAAAAATGCATTCCTCATACATTGTTAATTTTCAAAAGCTCGTAACTCGACAATAAAGCACCACACGAAAAAAAAAATGGGTGTGCACATCCATGTTCAGTAGAAGTATAATCAAACAGAATATGAACAAATTTCATGACTTGACTTTTTTTTCGTTGTCCGCTTGGCGTGAAATGCCCCATATTTAAGATTTTTTGAATCGCCAAAGTCGAGTTAGTTTGACACAAATTTATAAAGTAATTCAGTGACATATATGTACCATAAAAGTCATGTAAAAGTGCATTGGCATTTGACATTACAAGTTAATATTACTGTATGATAATTTTGATTGCGCATTTTTCCTGCTTTGAATGTGAAAATAGATTAAAAACTAGTTATTTTTATTGAATAATCTTGCCGCTGTTAATTTTCTTCGCCAACTGTAATTTTATATTAGCATCACCCTACTCACATATATTGTACTGTACATTGTACATCCGATGCCACAATACCACAAGTACTAAAATAAGTTTTTTACATGAGAAGCTTTTAAATATTCCAAACTTAATGGAACGTCATAGAATGATTCTTACAATAAATAACGGATATGAGAAAAATTACCTGCGGCATTACTGAACATTTGTTTTAAGATCAACAAAATGAGTAAAATACGGAATTCATTTCATACCAGCTATACATTTTTTTTTATCTAATTTCGTATTCAGTATTGAAAATCTGTAAAGTTGGAATTTATTATTTCTTAAAGTATTTTTACCATTTAACACAAAATAACTATCGTGTCATATTTAGAAAATTTGTTTTTAATGCAAAAAAATTAGGTATGAGTTCAGTACAGCAGAAATAATTATTTTAGTGATTTTTTTAAGTTGAAGGAAATATATAAGAAATGATGTATTTGAAAAATACGATAAATATTTTTATTTTGATATTGCTGAAATATTTTTTATTTTCAATATAAATTTGTAATTATATACTACACACTCAATAAACTTCTAAACGAAATGTTAATAATAACAATTTACAAAGTATTAAAAGGTTTAAATTATATTTTTCTTGTTTTTTTTTGGCTGATAAACACTGAAATTCTCATTGTTGCTAAAATGCATTTTTTCCATATTATTAATTCATTATTTAAAAAATCCTAAACTAAAGATTTAACAATAAATGTTTAAGATTGGTAGAATTGAATGTTTTTGTTAATATTAAGTGAGATAGACGTCATCATTTAAAAAGTTGTAAATTGTTATTAATCTCTTATTTAACTTTTCCCTTTATTATCACCATTCATATTTATATGTTTGTTAAATATGTAATATCTAAGTATAAATTTAAAATGAAAAGAATAAAAAATTGCTATATAGGAAATGGAGGTATTATTGTAAATTGTTTATCCAGTCAATCTTTCATAATAAAATAATGACTACCTAGACCTAATTTTTTAAAATACATGTTTTTTTCATGTATATTCTTTCATTAAAATGAAATGAGTGAAATTCGCGTTTTTACTTAACTGCACTGGTTCGAGAATTAAACATGACAACATACGTAAGTAAACTATATTATCTATGACAATATTTGACAGGCGTCTTTAGACATTTCCATTTCTGCCACAGCGGGCGCTGCGGTCGATTTCGTTACCCTCCACTCTATGGTTCGCACCCGAAACAGTGAATCTTGTTAAATATTTCGTTTAAGTTATATGTTGCATATTATATTTTTTTGCGTGGAAACTAAATTCATAATAACTTTTTCAATTTAATGAAAAAAAAAATTACACACACAAATTGCGATTGTTTGTTATATGTGTTATTTTTTCATCATAAGGTTTTTTAAACCTACTCTGCAGTTTTAAAACATTTTTACAAAAAATATCGACATCAGTCAAATATATATTCCACATTTTTTTTTCAAATTGTTTCTGTTTAACATGCCCATGAATTTTGTAGCATAACATTAAATAATGGCTTTTTAATTGAGATTGTTTTTTTATTTGGGAAGTCAATTATAAAACCTGTATTGAAATTACAAGTTTTCTTAAGATTATTTACGATATCAGGTGACTTTTATCGTGTTTATATTATTATCTTTCTTGTTTTTATTAATAAATAAAACGGGTTTGTATAGTATTTTCTTCAAATGTGCTTAAAACTAAATTAATCCGTTGAATTTATGCCGTAATATAGTCCAAAACTCACTATTAGGCACCCCGCGCACTAGGCAGCCTGGCTGCGCAGCCAGGCTACGGCAGCCAGTAAAACAAATGACGTTGTATGGGAGCCCGCGTACTAGGCAGCCACGAATTGTCGGCTGCGGCAGCCAATGCAACACGCTTGTTTGCACGGCAGCCAGCTGGCTGCGCGCAGCCAGAGCGTGTGAAGGCGAATGTATGTGGTTGCCGTCAGTCTCCGCGCACTAGTTGTAGCAGCCAGACGTCTTTTGGGTTCCTAACTTTTTCAAAAAATGACTTCGACTCAGATCTCATTGACTCGATACAGAGAAATTTATTCAGGAAATTGAAAGCCGTAAAGCAATTTGGGATATAACATCAGAAGAATACAGTGATCGTGATTTAAAGAAAAGGAGATGGGAAGAAATCACGAACAAAATATGCTCGGAAAATTTAACAGAAAATGAAAAAAATGAATTAGGTAAGCATATATTAATACAGGGTGATTCTGCGACACCAATAAATATTTTTTGATAAGGTGGAGGTACGGCGACGGATGGAGCTCGAATAGTCTTGGATTGGCTGCTATAACTGGCTGCCCAAATAATCTGGCTGCCGCAGCCTGGGTGCGCAGCCAGGCTGCCTAGTGCGCGGGGGGCCTTAACTGCGCGAAAAACACGGCATGGACCACGAAGTCTAATTTTGTACCGTTGTTTATAACAAAACTACTGTATTTGGACCATAGATATAATATACATACGTCTATCATTTAAGCATTTAAACGTAAAACATAAAATATTTGCAATTAAATATCTTATTTATTTAAATTGCCTGTTTTAGCAATGAAAATGGAATGGTCCTGTGGCGCAACGGATAACGCGTCTGACTACGGATCAGAAGATTCCAGGTTCGAATCCTGGCAGGATCGCGGATTTCCTTTTTTTCGACAAATATCAATTAAGACATTCTTGTTTTTAATATTTATTATGTGCGTAAACATTAAACTTCGTTTTTTATTTTTAAACAAAAATTAGACTACGAATGAATGTTGTTTCTGATGTCTAATAAAAAAAATCTGAACATTATTTAAAAACGTGCTCCAAATATATTAAGGTGCGTTTCTATTTATCTATGCAATAATATGCAAGTAGCATAATTTATTTTTTTTTGTAATTAAAAATTCCTGAAACAAAAACATGTTTTGACCCCGACGTGATTTGAACACGCAACCTTCTGATCTGGAGTCAGACGCGCTACCGTTGCGCCACGGAGTCGTTACATTTCTTGGCAAATTTATCGAAAGACTTACGCTAAACAGAAGAAACCTGATGTACCTATATTTTTATAATATTCAAAGCTAATGTTTCAAAATGTGTAATGAGACCTATCTAAATATCAAAAGAAAACAATAGAGAACGATTAACTGTTCTAAGTGTAATTATAATATTGTTACAGCAATAGATTTACCTAAATATACATTTCACATTTATATATTTTATTATCTATCATTGAAATTTCTGAACTTTACCTAGGTTTTATATTTTCTACGTAAAATGTATTCAAATAATCTACTACCTAGTGTGTTGTCATTTTTTTGTTCATATGAAAAGAAAATTCAGAAGAGGCTTAATTTTTAGATACTAATATTTAAAAAAAATGTTAAAGGTAGTAACATATTTAAAATAACACATAACGTGAGTTACGTCACTTATTGCCATTGCATTTATATATATTTCTGCTTTAAAATTGACGATTAAAATAATTAAATGCCTAATATTTTGCGTCATTTTAATTCATCACCATGTTTTAATGTACCATGTGTATATATGCTGTATACAAAATAACGTACATTTTTTAATATATATACATATATAATTCTTATTTTGTATGTTCTCAGAACTTCTATAAGTCTATGATCAAAAATATCATAAAATAAAAATTATGAATGGAAAATCATTTAAACTGTTATTTACAGCTAGTTACGCAAGCCCCTGTGGCCTAATGGATAAGGCATCGGCCTCCTAAGCCGGGGATTGTGGGTTCGAGTCCCACCAGGGGTAAATGAGAAATGTACTTTTGCAAGTTTTTTTTTTCAATTTTATGAATTCAGTGTAATAAAGTAATAACTTAAAATGGCTTCAAAAATAAATGATTTCATTTTCTTTCTTATTACAGATGCTTGCCTACGTTGCCAAGCTGAAAGCAAGAAAGATTCTTACGGCAAACAGGATTGCGTAGTAGTTTGGGGCGAATGTAACCATAGCTTCCATTATTGTTGCATGTCCTTGTGGGTTAAACAGAACAATCGTTGCCCACTTTGCCAACAAGAGTGGTCTATCCAACGTATGGGAAAGTAATACAACTGTGAAATAAATGGATGTCAATAACGCCATCTATGTCTCCATAACATAACTTTATTCTTCTCAATTCTTACAATAGGTGTCAGTTTATTGATTATGTATAATTTTAATTATTCTTAATGTGCTGTTCCAGAAGTATGAAAATAAAACATTTATAAAAATAAACTTGATTTATTTATTGAAATACTATAAAAAATATGTCATTATTAAAACAGTTATAGCGATTAATATATTTGACTCTCTTTGATGACCGCTATTGATGTTATTCGGACTTCTACGTAAACATCGAAAACCCTTGTGTGATATCGAAAAACGTACTTGATTTGGTAATTGACAGTCATTATCTGAAAACAAATTTATGTACAAATTCAAGAACTTACTTATATATTGTAATATTGCCGCTAATTCTCATCGGCGCCGTGGCTTAGTTGGTTAAAGCGCCTGTCTAGTAAACAGGAGATCGGGGGTTCGAATCCCCCCGGGGCCTAGTTGTGTCTCTGACTTTGAGAAAAGCAACATAGTTTTTTTTTTAATTTAAAATAATTATAGCACAAAAACTGTAATATATACCCATCACCACAGGTTATTTTCGTTTCGATATGAAAAAGAGGTATCAATGTCTTATATTTATTTTGCAACTGGAAACTGTTCAAAATAATTATGTGCTATAATTTATATTAGACTCTGTGGCAATTGACAAAAATCATGTAAATAATATAGTTATATTATTATTTTACAATTTCTCTCTGCAATATACACAAACGTGCAATTCTTTTCCTATGTTTCCTTTATGAACATAATATTTAAGTTAACGAGCATTTTAAAAATATTTTAAATGTTAGTGTTACTGTAAACATACTTTACATGGATTTGAAATAAGGGTAATAATAATTTTGAAATCAGATCACACCTGAGCAAGTATTAGAGGCTGTCAATCCCTGAACGGTGAAGTAGACAGGGTGGCAGAATGTTACATCATAACATAAACGATTAAGTGTGAAGGTGACAATCGCACGATTGTTTATATTTTTACAGTCCATGGTAGACTCTTCATTCTCTGATGACGATTTACAAACAACTATTTCGCCTTGCCCCAAAATCTGAAACTAATTTCAAAAACAGTTAGTAAAAAATTTAAATATGATTTGTTCTCTGTAAAACAGTATGAACTGAATATTTAAGAGACTTTAGCTGAAAGTTATAAATTCAATATTTATAATAACATTATAACATCTTAACCCTTATTGGTCGAACGTCGCCATACAGGAAACATTCATACTAAAATTTCTAGTCATAAGTCCACCACAAAGAAACTATGTCAAATACTTAGGTAAAAATGAGTTACCATTTTATTTAAATTTAAAATTATACTAATGAATGTTAAAAAATTATTAACTGATACAAATCAGACAAAAAATTGTAGTAAATTAAATTTTCATATAAAACACACCGAAAAATAGGTTTAAATATTGTAACTTGTCAGAATAATAATACTTTAACCTATTTTATACCCATAGTCCTAAAGAAGTATTAAATTATAGTCTGAAAGATACATGGTCGAGTCTAAAGTAAGTATTTAAAAATCTTATTTTTCACGGTATTGATCATATTTATATATGTTGTTATCTATTAGTCAGACTATCCAAACAGTTTTTATATTTGCCTATTATGATACATAATTCTCAGTGCTATTGTCTCTTTCCTCTTTTTAAGGTACTGTTGTGAAACAAGGAACCTTTCCTACAGTTTTAGATCTATAATTTCTACTGTTTTAAACCTGTAGATGTGAAAATTTGCAAACATGCTTTATAAGAGCTTTTTAAAAGAATCTGAAAAAGTTCTCCATACATTTGAGTAGAACTTTCAATTTAAGTTATTTTAGGTAACTTGCTTTAAAAATTCCAATAATTAAATACAAATATGGAATCCTACTTGATGCACATTTTGACACTCATTTGGTCGGTTTTTATTTACTTTAATTCCGTGATAGTAAAATTTTTTGCAAGGCGCTATTACTATTATTACACAAAATCCCAGTTCTGGGGTTTTGCTATCCCATTTTTATTTGTCAATATATTAGAGTTCAAAAGTTTAATAAGAGCCATTCACTTACAGTCACAGAAACCAAGTCCTGGTATCTCAAATAGTAAGGATGTATCCGGTAAACAATTTTCTGATCTGGCACAATATAATCCTCATACACTTGTTGAGGAATGGATTCAGTACCATTAGATCTACAATGAGGGCCTATAAGACGCTTGGGAATACGTCCTTGTCTCAAAATGTTGTGAACTTTGTTTAAGATATCTTCTACTGCAGTAGATTGCACTTCTATAAATATGTCCGAATCATCGATATTCGCAATATTCAAGCCAGTGTATGCACTTATATCAGACGCTATGTATATGAAGAAAATATCGAAGTAATGTGTTCTTAATGTTGCCATTTGTTCTAGAACCCTTGCATAGTCATTGTTGTTTATTCGGTGTGTGGGACTAACAATTACAGCTACAGTGGGTGTAGCAACAGAAGATCCACTTTCATGCTCTTCTATGGTTCTTTCATTCATGTATTGTATAATTGATGTCATCACTCTTGGTAGATTTAGTCTATCTGGCCCTGTATAGGTTTAGATTAAGGTTATATGTATGTAAATACAGTAACATTATTGCGTCAATTTTATAATACGTAATCATAAAATTCATCAAATGCATAAATTAAGTTTATTGATAATCTCTTAACGGAATGATCTAGGATGGTCACTATAAACTTTAAGTAAGGTTATAAAAACCTTGTTATTTTCATAACTTTAAGTTCAGTAGTTTCAGAAGTAGGGCGAAATATAGTTTTTGCTTGCTTTTCAACGCATCTATGTAGAAATACTACTTAAAAGTACGAACGAAATATTTTTGCGAATCCTTTTAACTGGCCTTCTCAAACCATACTTCACACAATACATGAATTAATACGAAAAAAGGTTTTAATGATTTTTAGATAATGTGAAAAGATTTTGTCTTTTTTATCTGAAAACATATTTTTATAACTAAAAAACACATTTTTATGAATAACATCATATCATAATTGAACTATTACTACTAAGTAATAACATCAATTCACCTTCAATTTTTGTATTGCTGAAGAATACAATACCTTAAAATTGTAGATGCGTAGTATTTCATGTAGGTAAAACGACATATTACTGACATATGGAAGCACTATATGTCAAAATGGGAATTACATGTCCATCATTTTATCAATATTACGCAAGTTCTACTGTTTTTAGCATGTTATATAAATGCCTAACTCATATAGTGAATTTAATTTTACTATTCTATTAGTATTCTAAGCGTAATCTCACCGAATAGGGTAACCATATCAAATTTAGTGTTGTGAACATTCATCAAATAATAATAATTTTACTATAAGGATAAAGATTCAACTTTATTTATACTTAGGGCCAACATTGCGGTAAATCACTATCTATGCCCATAATGAAAACATGAATAGTGGACAAGATAAAACAATTGAAGAAATGTAGTTTACTTACAAGAGTTACCAAATTAAAGAAATACATATATAAACTATGCTTTTAATGCAAGTTTACTATCAAAAAGACATTACAAATAAATGTTGTACAGTTATTCTTGATTATCAATTTCCTTCACAAATTTTTTTAAGTTATTATTTACCAATAAGTTATTCATACAAACGCTATTTGCTGATATCCCCGAAAAAACAGCAGTTAGATTCGGTGATGTTCTGACTATCCAATCTCCATTGTTGCCATTTACAAATCCTAATGAGCTCCTACCATATGCTACATCAATTACACTGGCTATGCCTCTGAAAATGTTAGACATAATAATTATTTATTTCATTCTTATTGAAATACTTTTAAGAAAATACAATTTCAGTTGCATTGTCTAATGTAGGTTTGCATATTTTGCCATATATATATATATATATATATATATATATACATGTATACATATATATATACATATATACATATATATATATATATATATATATATATACATATATATATATATACATATATATATACATATATATATACATATATATATATATATATATATATATATATATATACATACACACACGGTGTCCACGAACATGTGTCAGACAAAGAAAGACATTATTCCTTGACCGAAAAATAGTTGATTGTCATTAAAATTTTCAGAAAATTTAATATAATATCCACAATTATTTGTCATCTTTTTATACGATACTTACGTACATTAGTCTTCACCGCTCAGGAGAATAACCCGCAAAAAGCTATCACCACTACGGGTAAACACTGCACTCCAGGCAAGTATTGAGTGTGTTAAAAAGAGTTTTCTTTTTTTTTTTTTTTTTTTTCAATCATCATGCGATCGGCTTCATAAGCCCTTAACAGATCTGTTGTAGGAGTTTATTGGCAGGAGAGATCTATTCCTCCTGTAAGGAAATTGTCTCTTATTCTATTATGATGCTGATTATCTAATCAAGTCCCAAATGTGTTGCCTTTTGAGCCTTCTGTCATTTAATGGTTCACATAATGCTGTAGCTAGGGTGTTTGTATGAGCTTTTAAGCGGTTCTGGTAAGCTTTTGCTTTATGTTCCACTTCTTCCATAATGGTGTTCATCTCTGTGTACTCATGCAATTCACTCGTTTTGATAAACAGAGGTGCATTAGTTATTGTTCTGAGTGCTTTGTTCTGCATTCGTTGCAAAATTTCCACGTTAGATTTTGTGCTGAACCCCACAGCTCACTTCCGTATGTCCACACCGGCTTGATTACAGTTTTATAAATGAGTATTTTATTTTTCAAGGTGACATGTGATCTTCTGCCTATTAGCCAGTTAAGGTTTCTGAGTCGTATGTTCAATTCATCGCGTTTCTTCTGGATATGAGTTTTCCATGTTTGCTTCCTGTCAAGATGCATGCCCAAATACTTTGCTGATTCTTGATGTGGTAGAATGTCGTTTCCAAGTTTAATTGGGGGACAATTGCCCTTTTTCAAAGTATAAGTGACATGCACTGATTTGGTGGAGCTGGCCCTAATGCGCCACTTTTCCATCCAATCGTTAACTTTGTGTAGGTGGCTTTGCAGAACTAAAGAAGCTACACTAGGGTTTTCATGGTTACAAAGTGCAGCAGTGTCATCAGCGAATGTGGCAGATAGGACATTATCTGTTGTGGGGATATCTGCTGTGTACATCAGATATAAGATGGGGCCCAAAATGGAACCCTGCGGTACTCCAGCTTTCACATCGTGGAAGGCAGAGTATGTGTCGTTGATTTTAACTCTGAATATTCTGTCCTCCAAATACGATTTCAAGAGCAGGTAGAAGTTGTGAGGAAGGTGTTTCTTCATTTTGAAAAGCAGACCCAAGTGCCAAACCTTATCGAATGCTTGTTGTACGTCGAGAAAGGCGGCTGAGCAGTACTGCTTCTTCTCGAGAGCTTCTCTAATTCTGTTGACAACTCGGTGAACCTGTTCTATGGTTGAATGGCCAATACGAAAACCAAACTGATGTTGCGGGATGAGATCGTTTTCGTTAAGTATTCGTATCAGTCTTCGCAAGATGATCCTCTCAAAAAGTTTCGACAAAACCGGCAGTAAACTAATTGGCCTGTAAGATGATACAAGATGTGGAAGCTTGCCAGGCTTTGGGATCATGATTATTTCTGATATTTTCCATATCATTGGGACATATCCAGTTCTAATAACACTGTTAAAAAGGTGTGTTAAGGTGATGGAAGCCTTTTTAGGTAGTTGTCGTAGAATTTCAGCTGTTATCAGGCAAAATCCAGGAGCCTTGTTTAACTCAAGACCTTTTATTTCCCTTTGGACTTCGCGAGGCGAGCAGCTTTGCATTGGGAGACATAGCTGCAGGTCAGTTTCTAGGTATTCTTGTATTTCCTGTTCGGTTTCTAAGTCACCGCTATTTGGAGTGAAGACTTCATACAAGAAATCTCCAAATACTTCAGCCCGTTCTTTGTCCGTTCGTGTCCAAGTATTGTCGTTCCTCCTGATAGGATGTTGTGCAATCTGAGGCGCCACTCTACTACTTTTTACCGTGTTCCACAATGAATATTCATTTTTAGCTTGGGGATTTAGGTTTGCCAATTTATCCTGTAGGGTTTCCTCTTCGATGTCTTTAAGGTATTGTTTTAAATCCGCAGCTGCTTTATTAAACGCCCTTTTGTCTTCGGAGTGTCGACTGCAGTGCCACACTCTTCTGAGTCGTCTCTTCTCCAGGATCTTGATTTTTATATCCCTAGGTATATTCTTACTACCATGATTTAACGTGGTAACCGGTGTACAGTACCAGGCAGCTGTTTGTATTAGGTTTGTTAAGGTTGTTGCCTGTTTTTCGATGTCATCCTTTGTTTTAAGTGCCACTTTCAGGTTCAGGTTTTCGTTTATGTAGTCTCTGAAAGCATCCCAATCGGTTTTTTGGTGTAAAGTCGCTCTTTCACTGGTCTTACAATTATGGTGGTACTTATTGTGGCTATTACTGGTGTGTGGTCTGAACTGCTGTCTATACTAGTCTCTACGCTCAAGTAATTATTTGACAGTCCTTTATATACAAAGAAATCCAGAAGATCTGGTTTTCTATTTCTGTCTGTAGGCCAGTAGGACGGTTCACCTGTACTTAGAACACGCAGTTTGTTTTTGTCAATGCTTTTCTTCATTTCTCGACCTCTAGGTAAAGTCAGTCTTGATCCCCAGAAAACGTTTTTAGCGTTCCAGTCGCCGCCACATATGAACCTATGCCCAAGGGTTTTAAAGTAATTTGTAAATGCTTCTTCCTTTATAGTGTGCTTTGGTGGGCAGTATACAGCCGATAATGTTAGAGATCCTTGTTTATCATGTACCATTACTGTAGTTGCTTGTATTGGCTCTGTTTTGTATTCATGCAATATCTCATGCTTGATGTGTTTTTTGATAATTACAGCTGCACCCGCATGAGCAGTTCCGTCTGGGTGTGATGTCGAATATATGCTGTAATTTCTTAACAATATGTTTTGGTTTGGTGTTAAGTGTGCCTCAGATACCAGAAGTACGTCAATATTTCCATGCTCCAATAATGTTTGTATGTCATATTTGTGGTTGATCAAACCATTTGTGTTCCAGGTTGCTACTTTCAGATTGGCCATTTTAGTGCACGAGTTTGTTGATTACTGTTGTGAGAAGATTCATCATTGTTGACATTTGTTCTAATAGTTTCTCTAGTTTTACAGCTTGTTGTGTGAGTAGAATTTCTAAGTTATTGTTATATTCTGTGGTTGGTGATTTTAAGGCATCTGCATAGGTTTTAGTTTCTATGGGCATTTTGTGTATGTGTCTTGATTTTTCAAGCATGAGGTTATGTTGTGGGCGAGGTTCTGTGGTGTTTGCTTGACCTACACTAGTTGGTTTATTTTGTGTGGTGTTGTGATGTGTAGAAACCCTTATTAGCTTTTGCTTATTTGTTCTTCTAGTAAGTATTTCTTTGTACACCTCGCACCCTTTATAGTTAGCAGGGTGCGCGCCTTCACATAATGCACATGTGGCGGGGGTGTTTCTGTCCTTTTTAGGACAATCAGACGTTTTGTGTTAAAAAGAGTTATGTGTAATATTTTTTTGCAATTATGTGCAACTTTTTTTTTTCAGTTATGTGTAATATTTTTTTGCAAACAATTACAAAAAGGGCGTGTTTTATGTTTCATTTCAATGACAATTTATTCCTTTATAGCCAACGAATAACGTCTTTCGTTGTCTGACATCTATTCCTGAACACCGTGTATGTATATATATATATATATATATATATACACATATACACATATATACATATATATGTATAATATACATATATACATATACATATATATATATATATATATATATATATATATATATATATATATATGTTGCATAACAATAAAAAAGTAATAACTAAGTACAATGTAATAATAGATCTAACATTAAATAAAATTGAATACAACAGAATCTACACACAATCTCATTCATCTTAATATGTCATTTTCCGGTAGTCTCTTTATTTGACATAGTATATTCAGATATGCCATTAATAATTTGTACTCACAAAGTCTCACATATTTGAGTCGAAGAAGTATGCTTGAAATGAAAATTAAAATAATACGATAGAATTTTACTTTCTGCAGCAATTTACAGTTTATTACAATTTTCACAAAGAATTATGAATTCAAAACGATATAACGATACAAAGATCTCATTCAGTCCAAGACCCTTTGAATCTTCTTATCCAAATCGTTTAATGGCAAAATTATATATAATTTCCAATTTAAAAGAATGTTAACATAAATATTGACTTTTTGAGTCTATTCGCCATCTTTATACATTTATTACTGTAGTAACACATTCTTTTTTCAAGAAATACATCCCAACAGCATTGGAGATGCATGGCAAAGCCAGAATGAGTGGCTAATATTTCTGTATAGTTTATTTATAGTGAAAAATACTCACGATAAGAATTGCTCGTTCTCAAAAGGTTTCCATGAACCGTCTGCAGCCACAATCATATTTACAATTGGTATATTCTCGAATACTCCACAAGGTTTGCTTGCATAAAATAGTTTTGCTATGAAAAAGCAAGATAAGAACAAAAGAATAATTTATTAGAAACTACTTAAATCCAACAACCAAAATTATATAGTTTTTAATATCAATGTGATACGAAATGGAACTAGCCTACATGTGTATGTACTAATTGGCCAATATGCAAAACTGTGAAACATTTATTCATGTCTTTATTGGCTATCAGTAGACGGATAAATATCATATGTTTCTTCTACCATTGTCACTTTACTCACAAATCCATCATTACAGATTAAATGCATATGGTAATTTAGGATGATAAATCTGTAGATTTGTTCATATATTTTTGTTCCAAACAGAGGCATAAAATGTGACTTGTGGTAGATTTTATTTTACTCTGAACGTTATTTGAAATTATAGCATAAAATATTTTCTAATTTAACAACGAGTTAGAAATAAAAATATTCTAAATTCAAATATCCATACTACTTCTGTGACTACAAATGACTAAAGAGTTAAATTATTAACAAGTTTCAAAATTAATGCGATTATTTGATAATTAAATATTATAGAAAATGCTTACGAATGTAATCTTCAAATGCTTTAATTGTTGTAGATCGAATCGTCGCCATTGTTTCTGCTGGTATATTAAATGTAGGCAGATGCAGAGCGAGAATTTTAGAGAATTGAGTAGTTTCCTCAAGGAGTGAGTAAGTATCCAATATCTTCTTCAAGTTTTGTTGACGCATGCAAGCTTTTACGTTTCTATCAAATGAAACCCCACTTTCTGAGTAATACATTTCAATTACTTGTGACAAGCTAAGTCTGTTCATGCTGTTCACCCAGTCGCTAAGATGGTTAGCTATAATAAGACCTTAAAGATAGAAGAGTAACATTAAAATAAAATGAACAAAGAAATTAAAATTTTTTTAGAAATACTTGAACAAATGAAAAAATTACCGTCTATACCACCAAGTATTTCGGCATCTGTAATGTGCCAGTTTCTGGTATCTGAATTTGTAAGAATGTGATAATTGCGTGGAATTAGAGTATCATTCCATCGATTATCTGTTCCTATAACTGGGCTATTTGTTGCCACTATATGACGAGCTTGATAGATAATAACCTCTGCAAGGTCACCTGCGAAAAATAAATAAAAAACGTTTTGGAGAGTTCCGTTTTGGTGATTTAAAAAAAGGTATTTCCTATTGTAGTTTAAAACATTTTTAAAAATTCATTAAACTATAACCGTTGTATTTTGATCAGTTTTAACCAATTTTTCCTTTACTACATAAATAATTTCATATTAAAAAAAAACAATTTTTTACCCTTATAATTTTAATTCATCTGTAATGATTTATTTAAAAAAAAATATTTGTATTATGGTACAATGCCACAATATATATATATATATATATATATATATATATATATATATATATATATATATATTTATATATATATATATATATTTATATATATATATATATATTTACGCTATTTTCCAAAGAAAGTTGAAAAGTTATGTTAAGATAGCGTTTTTCCCACAATAAAATTATATATTGTTAATATTGATTGTTCATATTTTATGGGTTTAAAGCAAAAGAAAATGGATTAATAGCAATGAATTGTATCATATTCAAGTACAGATATTTTATGAATTTACTGTTAAATGCCATCTGCATTCCATACCCGCAGCATGTCTGGTCAGCTCCATACATTTTAGATTTAGTACGTATTTAGCACAGACAGATGTAGCTATAAGTATCATTTGGACTGATTGGGAGATAAGTCTCAATAAAAAGTCTATTATATAAATTTCCAAAGAGCTTTGTATTACAAAAATAAATTATTTAGGTTAATTTTTTATTATTTTTGAAAACGGGACATGTAAAACACGTATTTAATGTATTTTCCATTTGATGCCATCTAGATATTTTGTTTAGGATTCAACTGTAAAAGTAACTTTGCAATTGCGACAGATGGCATACGCGTCATTTGTTTGCATTCCGTTTCATCGTATAGCAGTAAAATTATCGTGATAGTAATCATTTTTTAACAAGGAAACATATTAAAACGTTAAAAATATATGTTAAAGTTATTGCAACCTAGATTAAAGTAAACATTATTATTCAAGTTTTATTTATAAAAACATGACGATATTTTCTTATTTTAATGACAGTTTACTGAAAAAGAACATAATTTTTTGACAACTTCCAATTAATCCGTCTATGTCTGAATTCAGATTCATTGGAGTTTTCAGATTTTTTTTGAGAGATTCATTTGCGTGATTTTTGCGTTTCTTATGAGTTTATTTAGGACCTTTGGATTCCGTGAACGCTTTTTTCGAGCTTAATTAATACACTAACAACTAGAGGTGTGTCGGTCGCGAATGATCGAATCAGATTCAATCATTCGTTTTATCAAAATGAATGACTCGATCTTTGTAACGTAACTGATCGAATCATTTACCAATTGTCTGGCGGATCACCATTCATGCGACTGACTCGCAACAATTGATATAAAACTGAATCGATATTATTGTTTCGTGCAGAACGCGGCTGGTTAGAAGATAAAGTTTTTTCGTTTTATTTACAATGATTGAAAGACAACACATTGCAAAATATTTTTTTGTAATGTAGTTTCATGGCATAGAATATTAATGCACGATGGAAGAACAAATATTTTTTCAGTGTTTTTACTTATATAGCTATTTTGTTATAACTGACAAATTTATAAAAAATTAAAAAAACACCACATTTCTGTTTACCCAACCTAATACTGGCGGAATTATTCCACATTTCACTGTATTTTCTGTTTAAATTCAACTTAGTAAAATCTCAATTTAAATCATACATCTAATGAAATATTAATTTTCAAAAGTTTAATATTGCAATACCATATTGAATATTAAGCAAAACAAACAATAAAAGGATTTTTTTTCTTATTGCTTTATAAAACAATTAATATAATCCGGCCAGTAGAGCCTACCTGCAGCTACGGCAGTCGATTCACAAATCGACACAAACGATTAAAAAATAACCAAATCAAATATCAAAATACTATCACTTTAAATATAGAATAAATATATTCCTTCATTCGTTCACAAACATGAAATTTGAATATCTGCGCTGCGAACATCTAATTAGTTAAGCCAAATGTTATTTTATTTAAACAATAAGCACAATAACAAAATTCAAATGAACTCTGGCCTACAGAACACATGCGTTCATTCAAATCTTGTTTGATTGAAAATTGCATTAGCGAATGAATGAATGGGACGACTGCATTCATTCGAACAACGAAACGAATGAATGATTGCTATAAAAGATTCAATCTTTTTTCGAAAGGATCAATGATCGAATCAATCAGGACAAGGCGTAGTACATTATTTACTCTGACGTACAAGTGAAAGAATGACGCATACTTGCTAACAACTACTACAATTAGGTTTGCCAGACTTTCTGGGGCTAACTCCGGGACAAAAAATGAAGATACAAATACAATTTTATTATCATACACTGAATATAATTAACCAGCTTAATTATTTATTACTACTTCTGTTTTATGTTTGTTATTATTATAAACATTATTATTTGCATTTTCTGGGAGCTGCAGTAGCGGTAGCGGGCGAATAGCGGGATGCACCCTTAGGCGCGTCATCGATGCGTGCGAAATTTAAACAAGTACTATTTTAAATGCAAATTTGATTTTTCAGGGATATTTTTGAAAATTGTGAAATGTTCTCGCATTCCGAGATAATAGCGGTGAGCCTCGTCTACCTGACCACTCTAACTACAATGTATCTATTTCTTTCGTTGGGGTGCACATCCAAAATTTCTTTTAAATAATTTTATAAATAAGCCATAACATGGATAAGTTAACCACTGGATAACGCATCAACACAAAATTTCTAGCCTCGCGTTGGCACAATTTGTGCCACCGTTCCGGGCAAAGAGCTTACGCGCCTTCAGTAAGAAAACGAACGTCACAGCGAAAGTTTCTAGTAATTTTAAATCAAAATTAAATAAACCATGCCTTCTTGTGCTATAAAATATTGCCAAAACAGAAGCACTACATCATCACTTCAGAAAAATGGAATTACTTTTTACAAGTAAGTACACTGTTAACTATTATTTAGGCAAGTATATCTTCGTATGTTACAGTCAGATCGCCGGCAGTGATTCCGCCATATTGTTGATTTTTTCGCCACTAGAGATACGTCGCGCCGTTATCGATAACCAAATCGATACTTTTGTTACTATATACTTATATTTGATTCTATACTATATACTTATATTTCATTTTATACTTCGTTTTGTTACTATATACTTATATATAACTTATCATTTTAGGTTCCCGAACTACCCGCACCGAAAAGAAAAATGGATACAGGTGGCTGGGAATGCGAGTCATGGTTTCCAACTAAATTAAGTACTATTTGTTCCAAACATTTTGCCACTCATTTAGTAGCAACAAGCCAAAACAAGACAAGGTGTTTATTGAAGTCTGCGGTATCAACCCTATATCTACCGGCACATGTAAGATTTTTTTGAATTCTTTATTTATTAACGACAATTGTTTACATCGTGAAGTCATCTTTTTACAAGTATAATTCTTAGTCTTATTCTTAAACGATTTTTAATTCTCTGAAGGTTGTTATACCATCAACATCTGGCCAGCAATTACATTATTAAATACGGAAAGTCCTTTACCTACAACCAATACTCAAATGCATACACCTCGGAAAAAGAAAATGGCAGAAACGATCCAGAAGTTGAAGATTACATCGGAGCAAAGACTAAAGAAAATTAAACGACTGCAATATGAAACACGTAAGTTTAAGAAAAAAATTTCTAACTTGGAGGAGTTGCTGAAAAATTTAACATCGAAATCATTCATAACTGAGGAAAATAAGTCAATTCATCGTGCGTCGGTGTACAGCCTGTGGATTTAATGAAGCGACAGTTACTTAAGTCAAGTAAAGGATATATTCCAAAAGTAAAATATTCTCCAGCCTTAAGATCATTTGCTTTGACTCTGAACTTTTATTCAGCCAAAGCGTAATACTATGTACGTAAAACTTTCAATACGTGTTTACCGTCACCACGCACTTTAAATAAATGGTATCGCAGTATTGAAGGAAAACCAGGATTCACAAATGAAGCTCTCATTTCTATCAAACTGAAAGCTGAACAATCCAAAACAAAATTATTATGTACACTTGTAATAGATGAGATGGCTTGAAGACAAAAGATTGAATGGATTCCTAACGAGAAACGTTTTTGTGGGTATGTAGGTTTGGTAACTGGTGTTGAAAGTGATTGCATGGATGTTGCTAAAGAAGCATTAGTTTTTTTATTAGTAGCAATTAACGCAAGTTGGAAAGTGCCTGTTTGATATTTTTTGGTGAATGGTGTAAGCGGTAACCAAAGAGCTTCACTTGTTTTAAAATGCATTGAAACTGTTAGTGAAATAGGAATAGAAATAGTAGCTTTGACTTTTGACGGATGCCCGTCTAATTTATCTATGGTAAAAATCTTAGGCTGTTCATTGGAGCCAGATAATTTGAAGACCAATTTCATTAATCCTTCAACTGGAAAACCAATTGCAATTTTTTTGGATCCCTGCCACATGCTTAAATTAATTCGCAACTCCTTTGAATCCTATCGAGAATTTTATGATAGCACGGGAAGTAAGATTGAGTGGCGTTTTTTGGAAGAATTAAACAGGTTACAGGAATCAGAACATTTCCACATGGCAAATAAACTAAGAAAAGAGCATATTCATTTCAAGAACAAAATAATGAAAGTGAAACTAGCGTCGCAATTATTTAGTAAAAGCGTCTCAGAAGCACTTATTTTTTGTGATTCCCATTTAAAATTAAATGAATTTGAATTATTTTCGGGAACGGTTAATTTTTTAAACATTATAAATGACATTTTCGATGTATTAAATTCAAAAGTTCACCAATACGGATATAAACGAGCCACGAACAAGGAAAATAAGTTTGATTGTTTGACTCTTCTTGAATCCGCTAGTTTTTACTTGAAAACAATTACAACACAATTCTGTGAGCGTCAAAACATAAAAAGTATTAAACTAATAGAGACCAATCGAAAGACTCGATACATAGGATTTTACGTCTGCATAAATAGTGCAAAATTTTTATTTGAACATTTAGTTGATAACCAAGATGCTGTATTAACGTATTTTACTATGCATAAGGTCAGTCAAGACCACATCGAGCTATTGTTTTCTAATATAAGATGCCATGGAGGTGGTAATAATAATCCGACGGCTAGGCAGTTCCAAACTATTTATAAAAACATTTTAACACACACTGAGCTATCCAATGGTGGAAATTGCGTTCCACTAGAAAATATTCATATTTTAAATTGTTCATCGGCGGTACAAAGAATAAATATGACGTCCGAAAAATATAAATTTGTCGACGAAGACGGAAATATTAGCGATAATTGTGAAAATGTTCCACTTCTTGATGTCAAATGTCTAACACTATCCACATTTTCTGAAAATGTAATTGAGTATGTTTCTGGTTTCACAATCCATGCTTTAATAAAAACCATAAAATGTGAAACCTGTATTGGTGCACTTATAGCGTCCCAACCATTGTCCAACAGTCTTATAAACATAAAAGATAAAGGTAATCTTATGTATCCTTCGAAAGATGTTATTAAGATTTGCCGTAGATGTGAATTGGTTCTGAAGAAATGTTTACAAAGTAGCGATGGTAAGCACATCAAACCTAAATATACTACTTGTTTCATAACGTCACAAGTTTTGAAATCCTTTATTGGCATAACCTTATTTGAAGATTTATTAACTCACCAATTTGATACAGCTCCCTTGTCAAATCATTTAATACATTTAATATAATTCATAAATACTTAAATACCAGATTAACTTTTTTGAAGAAAAATTATGACCCGACATTTATCAAACGACAAATATTTAATAAATTGATTCTATTCAAAGGGCAGTAGTAATACGCTCTTGATTTCTATCACAATTACTATTTTTTTTATCACTTTAATTATCAGCTAAACAAACGTAGCAGGTTTCAAATAAATATTTTTTCCTTTCTAAATAGACGCAAACCAATGAAGTTAGTTTTCGCATTAAACTTTTTAGTTTATAAACTACTTTTTTTGAGTACTGAGGTTTCCTACTAAGGTTTGGAAAAAAATTGAAACTTTTAACTAATTTTTTGCTTGATGTATTTATAGCTATTTAAAAAAAGTTGTATGTTTTATTTTGTTTTTTTATTGATTACTTAACATTTTTATCAAGATGTTCTCTTTTATTGTTAATATATTCTTATCATATTTTCAACCAACTTTTTCACTAGTTAATAAATCTATTTTATTTGTTGTCGATTGGAAGAGCTTGCTTCTGTAGCTATAAGTACGCCTTATGTTTGAAAATATGTATACAATAAAGTAAATAAATTAATACTACATATTATATTATTATTGTATACTCTATACCATTCCGAAAGGGAATGTTTGTAAACAAAACATGTTGACAGTTCAGGCATTATAAACATTTTTTTCTATTCACATTAAAAATATAATATGGATTTATTTGGCATTTATTACTAAAATTGTTTATTTCTCTGAGATTTGTATAATCGACAAGAAGTGTTATCCTTTTTTTCCAGTAAATTTCACAATTCATATTAGCAAAATAACGGAGCAATATATATATATATATATATATATATATATATATATATATATATATATATATATCTAACATTATTTCGTGCAATAGTTTATTAAGTTAATATAGTGATTATAATTTAATAAAAACCTTCTTTTGATATGACGATGTTTTTAATTTGTTAAAACCCTTACTTTAAAACATATCGAAAATACGTAAGTATCGAGCAAACTACATCTCTATGCTACCGCAAGAGACAAAGCACTGATTGGCTAACGGTGTCACGTGGTACGTTTACTCTAATGAGTAGTGGCTAGCTTGGTTTTCACACAAATGTGTTCTTATGCGCTATCCAGTGGTTAACTTATCCATGAGCAATAAGCAGGGCTAATAGCTTATTTATATTGACAAGTGCGAGTAGACAAGGATAACATTTGAAAACTTTCAAAAAATGGTTTTATCGTGTCAGCCACTTAAATTTAAACAGGTGAGACCCCTTGAAACCAAATGCTTTGTTACAATATCGTAGGCCCCATTAATTTAAACCGGCGTAGGGCATAAATCCCTAAAAGTGCATTGTTTCTGTGAAATACTCTTATTTTTTTATATTCTTTTGACTTTTTCAAGTAATATGACTTTGAGCCATTTAACCAAAAAGGGCTATCAAATAGATAGGCACTTCTGTGAATCCCATTTTAAATATTTTACAGTTAAAAGAACCACAAGATTCAGGGCCGTGTTAGGAAAAACCGCCGTGCCGAAAAGTAGATCCTCGTTTGAAACTTAATTATCTTCACCAGAAAATTTAAAAGTGAAGATGCCCACTAAGGTTATAGAGGAAAAAAGAAATTACAATAAGAAAAAGAAAATTTTGGACCGTGAATCCAGAACACAGTTTTCAAACACTAACCAAACCTAAGCGCCGTTCTTTTTTACTTGAAGAAACGACACAACGTGTAAAGAAACTGAAATGTACTATAATTTTTTGCACAAAAAAAGTTTAAAAGCAACATTTAAATAAAATAAAACAGGAAATTAATAGGCATACATAATTAATATTGAAAAATTCCCCTTCAAAAGTGAAACAGCTAAAACTTTGACAAAAAGGCAGTTGAAAAGAAATACTAATAAATGAAATACTAATAATCACTTTCGAGAATAATAAAAAGGAATTTGAGTATGCCACAGATCAAGGAGAAACTTGTATAATTTGTTTTGGGGAAATGGCCATAATGACATGTTTGGAATACAATGAAAAATTTGATTTAATGGCAGGTTTTGAAGATTTGGGAAAAGGTCACAGAAAAGACAAGTTAGACAAAACTGTACAGTTTTTTTTTGGCAAGAGGGCTGTACCAAAATTGAAAGATTCTTCTTACTTGTTCTTTCAAACATACAAACGTTAAGACAGAAAATCTAAAACGGATTCGGAATTACTGCCAAAGGCAGTTGTGTGTGACTAGGGAACAACAAATGTGAATGCCTTAAAAACAATTTTTAGATACACAATTCCATATGGCAAGGTAATGAAGTAAGTTTCTAAGACATAATTGATCATTATAATACTGACCGAAGCAATAAAAATAAAAGTTTAAAAAAATAACACAAGCGCACATAATCCCAAACGCATTTAAAAAATGAAAGTGAAGTTGGCTACCCAGATTTTCAACCACTCGTTTGCTGCTTCACATAACGCAAAATTTATAGAAGAAATTAATAACCATTTTGATGCCCCAAATAACACAAGCTCAAAATATTAAAATCCATACAAACGCGCTTAATAAAAAAAATGCTGTTCGCAGAACTTTAATTGATGGTATAAATATGATGAAGGATTTAAAAAAAAATGTTTACAAGAAAGATGGCACTGAATAACAACGGAATTAAGTTTATAATGACATACAGACTTAGTCAAGATATCATAGAAAATTAATTTAATCCGTACAGGATGAAAACAGGATGCAACAGAAACCCAACCGCTAAAGAATTGAGATCTGCAGCTATTATTAAATGCATTAATATCCATGAATATAAGAAATTGCGAGGAGGACCAGGATAAATTTATTTTGGGTGAGATGAATCGATCAGATGCACAATTTCCAATGGATGCCATAGAAGAACCAACTTTTTTTATAATTGCTGAGTCGTCTCAGGCATACCCATTAGATGTACCATCAACATCGACAGCTAATTTACCCAATTCAAGTGCAGGAAGAACTAGTGAGCCTGAAATGACCCAAAAGTACTGTAGAAGTACTGTCGTCTATTTTGCAGAGTTTCTTGCGAAGTGTAGAAAAATACAATTGCCAAGAATGTGATGAAACATTAATTGTGATGTTGATGAAAATTTAAAATGCAAACTTTATGTTAAAAAGACTTACTTTAAATATAATAACAAAAAAAATGCCAGTTTATTTCAAGTATAAAATGTAGATACATACTAAGTACTATCTCAGTAAATAATTTACTATGATACTATGATGTGGCCTCAATTCTGTAAAGTGCAAAATTTGATTTAAACAAATGACCCTCACATTTTTCTAAACTCACCTTCCTAACTTTATTTTGTGTAAAATTAGATATCTACCTACCAAATTAATATATAGGTACATATACGATAACACAAATACAACGAAGAGAACCGGCTCGCCGTTCCGAAATAGTGCCATCTAGTCTTATTACTGAGAAACAAACGTAACAAAATATTTACGTAGTACCATTAACCACCACCGTCGTTGTACTTGCGCGAGTTACGGTGGCAACTTTTTTAATATGGGCGTTGACTCTCTGTATCATTATATATATACTCTGAGTTCAAATGATAGCTAAAAGGTTATGCTTTTTTATAGTTGATGAAACAATAAGTTATTATTTTGAAAAACACTATATACCTAATACAAGTGATTAATTAGATTATAATTAATTATATATGAGTAGTTTGGCAAAAATACATTATTATAATTTATTCTTCGGATATCCTTTAAACTTATTATTAGTACCTATTTAATCATTCTTATTCACTTTTAAAGTACATATTAATATCAAATCAATGCTATTTAAATGTTTTAACATTATATATCAAGCAATATTTAATCAAACAATTTGTCGTTTCCGTAGTGTAGTGGTTATCACGTGTGCTTCACACGCACAAGGCCCCCGGTTCGATCCCGGGCGGAAACAATGTACGTTTTGTTACAAAATTTTCTATTTAATACGTGACCAAAAAATAATATTCAGTTTTCTCAATATTTTTTGGTGTGTTTTAATGTTACGGAAACGAAGTACTTTTTTTAATACAAATTTTTTAAACATATCCAAAAATATTATTTAGTCTTTTAATATTTATACATGTATATTTAAATGTTATCATTAATAACATACCTGCTAGTGTAGCTGCCCATATGTTATTTATTGTTTCATCTGCTTCTGCCAGTTGCTTCATCATTTTAACATTGAACGTTTCTACTTCAAGCGTTTCTAAATTGCCATTAACTTTTAATGTATTATATGCTTTCTGTGTTGCGCTTACTATATCCCTTAATAACACAGCCTGTGGTTCTAAAGCAGCTGCTATAGCCGCCACAATTATTCCGGGAGATACAGTGCCCCAATCTGTTAATATAACACCTTTCTCTAGTGGACATCTACTTACTGGTTTTTCCCTAAAATGAAACATCTGACTAGGATTAATTTGTAATATTTTTAAAAATATATTTTATTTATTATTTTATATTATTTGTAGCTGTGATCCAGTCTTGAATTACTCTTATTTTAAAATAGAAAAAGTAAACACAAAAAATGGTCATGTAAACCTAAATAAAACTTCTATAATAAATATTCTTGTCCACAAGAAAATATAAATTTTTTATTTTTATTCATTCGCAATTGATTAAATTGTGTATAAGGTGGACTTTGTGCGGAGCGAAGACAAGTTACGTTATTGAGAGTTGAACTTTACACAGATATTTCACTTTCTTACTTTATAAAATATATTTATTGTATAAATTATTTTGATTTATGCAAGAAAAAATTGATATGTTGAAAATGAGATTTCACTCCTCATATCAATGTAAACAATATTTTGTTTCATCGAGCTAGCAACAGCTCCAGCAATACATAACCTTATATTTACTGACATAATAAATTATTTAAATACAATTTCATATTTACCGATTTGTTGGCAGATTTCTAGTACTCACAAAATACCTAGAAAGAGGAAAAAACATTTCTATTAAGTGTTTATATTTATATAGTTTTTATTATTTTTAAGTATTTTGAAGTTAAAGGAGCTAAATATTTTTTTGACTTTTAGCTCCTAATATATAATATTAATTTTGGTTCTTTAATGTTTTTATTATAGTATATTAAATTGTGGTAAAAATGAAAGGCTAGAAAGATTTTATGCACAAGATAAAATTTGTGTTTTTAAAGACCTTTCCAAGCATTTTGTTTAGAAATAACTTGAGGTCCTTGCACGTTTATAAAGTAAATTTTGGTAAGATTAAATTGTTTTATAAATTTATTGTGGTAAATATAGTATATGAAAAAATTAAATCAAAAATATGATCTATATGAAGATTTCTCCTCAAAGGAATTATTTTTTATTATTTGTGTCATTTTTAATTTTTTGATGCATTAAATTTTATGTCTGTGCCAGGCTATCCCCTGATGAAAAATTAGTTTACCCTGATGATTGTCTTCTGTTCCTGTTGTTCATTGTTAATGGGCATATTCTATCTTCATCACCACGAACCCATATATCGACTGTAGACGATAACATGAAGTGTAGAGTGCATTTCTCCATATGGGTTAATATTTCTTCTGGATTTATTAAATGTTGTCCTTGAACAATGTGGTCCAACAATATCCTAAATTTCGAAAATTGGAATCCGGTCGCTCTGTACGGTAAAATGTGAGGTGACAAAACGAGGGGTGAGAATTCCACCCCATCATGTCGTAAACTGAAATAGAAAAATTTTTGGTTTATTTCACATAAAAATATATTTGATGTTATACATTTGTTTGCATGGGAACTTCTTTACCATTGTTTTTGAAGGCTCTTTTGTTTCACCTGTTCATATTTTTCTCAACTGTTTACATTTTCTTTTCCTATTTATATTGTGATCCGAACCTGATCTCAATTGTACGCAGTGATGGGTAATATAAGTAATTCATCCACAGCATCTTCTAGCAGAAACAGCCGAGGCTCTAATTGCCAAAAAAATGGGGGTATATGCATACACCAGAGAAGGCAACAATTTCGATGAGACTATTATCTAATCTAAAGAACTAACTAACGCTAAAAATGTGATCCTGACCCCTTTAGAAAATATTGTCTTTCCTAGATTATACATATATTATGAATGTATGACCCCACAAATATCCAGTATTTTGTTACTCTCTTCCTACTATACTTGGAGAAGGATACTTTGATTCTGCTGGTTTTGATGCCAATCTATTCAGACAAGGGTAAAATATTGTTTTAATGAAAGTAAAAACAGTGAAAGTTTTAATGAAGGAACTGTTTACAAGATCAAAGTAATAAGGCGTATGATTTTTGACAGTATATGGAGTAATAATAATGAGGTGAACATTCATATTATATATTTTAGTATCACCTGCGCATATTATTTCATATTTATGCGCAGGTGATACTAAAATATTAAAACTCGCTTCACATTACAAGAAAATAATACACGAGTGTGCGTTGCACAATTGTACAAAATAATGCCACATTGTTGGCTGAATAAATCAATAAATTTAGAAACTATCTTACATTCTTTATATTCAGTTAATGCATTAAAATTCTTCCAAGTCCTAGTAAATTCATTAAATTCCTGCAAGTTTCCACCATAGCACTCATCTATGTTACATCGGTTTTTAATTTGCACTGTGTAAAATAACTACATGCTTTTGTTCAAGTAGTATTAATGCATGTTATTTATTTCTACCCCACATCATCTTTCTATTCTTTATCTCTAAATAACGAAACATATGGATTCTTTTTAAAATAATATTTTAGATTTGGATTGTATATTTTTACTACAGCAATAGTACAAAAATAATTTAATTAAGCAAAATAGTGTAAAAAAAAATTTCCAAAAAATGTAGAAAAATAGAGAAAATATATTTAAAACAGTCGAAAACAAAACAGTATCAAGAAATCTAAGGTTATCTAGGGATATTTCATTATTATTGGTCGCTGAGATGCATATAACGCATCCCCATTTTAGGATATATTTTGTTAATTAATAGAAAATTAAACATTAAATATATTTAATTTAAAAACATTCATTTTTAAAAAAAAATTGTATTCTTCTATGCAAAAGTTTAAATTAATTTTTATATTAATGTTGTAACTTAACTACAGTCCATAAACATACTAAAATTAGAAAAATAAAATATTTCACATTGTATTGCTTTTATGAATCACTTTTAAATGAACTACTAACAATAATTATAACTTAACAGTATTAAATGAAAATCTTGCACAGTCAATACCTTCTTAATATCGAATGACTCGTAAGACGCATATTTAAATTTGGATTCAGTCTTTCCAACTTCCTTAACAAGTCAAGGAATACATCGAGTCTCATTGGAACATTGATAATGGGTGAACTGCTGTTGTAGCAGTCTATTAAATGTGTTGGTATTTCAGGTGAGACAGCGCACTTGGAAACTAAGTAACAGAAAAGTTTAAGACCAGAGATTAAATTTTGACATTTAAATAAAAAGTAATATAGTAACATGAAACAGTCTTACATATTGTTGAATGAATTAAACAATGACAGAATGACTGAGTAAAGTGTAAAGTGTAAAAAGATTCATATTACAGCTTCTTTTTTTATATAATACTTTTGTAATTTTACTAGCAACTAGTTAAGTTAGTAATAAAAACTCCTCTAAATATTGTCAAGAAAAGTTGCAATATTCTTACCAGTAACACCCAACATTAATCCCAGCAAAGTATTAAGTAAAATTAACCACATTTTGCACTATTCTTTAACTTTTATTACATATTTTCTTAATAAATTAAAAAAAGTTACAATCACTTTTGAAATAATAAACAAAGCAAGGTGTGACTGTATTGAAATTGTATGCAAGATAAGATAGGGATTTATCATTAACATCTATCTGTTAAACTTGTGTGAGTTTGTGCCCTAATAATGAGTTCTGTGTCATAGATGAGGTTACGCACCAGTTTTGATTAATATTTAATATTATATGTAATCCTGATATTTCCATATAGATAGACAAAAACCCTTTTGTTGTGTCATATAGCAGATATCTTTGACTTGTTCTTTTGTTTAAACAACTATAAAATTTAAGGAGTAATTTTTTACTTAGTACAATATTTTTGTTTGTTGTTATTGAGAATTGTCATATGTTCAGAAATATAAGGAATAAATTATTTTACCAAATTAAATATTTTATGTTAAAGTAAAATTTTTGCAATTTAATAATCCTAAAATATTTCTGTTATATTTAAATGTTCCCATAATTATAACACGTTACTCAGTTACACTATCATACAAAAATGTGAAATATCATACATTATATTTCAAAACAATATCTATTACTGCGAAATTGAAAGAAACTGTCATATGACAAAATATGTTATTTTCTATCAAATAATTTTTTACAAGTAGTTTTAGTTACTCTTTTACAGATTTTTTACTCCAGAGGAATTGAGTAAAAACCTTTAATTACTTTGAGAAAATATCACATTTACACCATGGTATGAAAATATTTTTTTTACATTTGCTTAAAATTATATTCCATATAGAAAAAAAAGTTGAATTACAATCATTTAATTTTTTTTTAATTCTTTTTTATTTTCAATAAAATCCGTTAAATTATTTTCTATTCCTCTTTATGTACGTTTGGCCATTATCAATTTCGATGCCCACATAATCAAAGAAAGAATTGACTTAAGAAATTGTTTTACTGAAGTAATTGTGTGCGGCCATCATGATTATCATATATATTTTTCTGTGAATATTTTTTGATATTAAATAATATAATTTGTTTTTTATTATGTTTACATTCTATGCTCATATTTTCATACTATATACATCAAGAAGCAATACCACACGGTCTTAAATATTATTTTGCTGTTTAATCTTTTAACAAGGTAAATGTTATTCTAAACTGTGTTAAGACAAATTCTTACTGAGAAAAAACAAAAATGTTGAAATTATGATGTGGCCATCTCAATATCCTAGCATATCATTGAGAAAACTTAGATGTGTTGCACTTAAGAGAAATACTTAATGCACTAACCAGTAACGTAATGTTTTAGGAATACTCCAGAAGCGGGACAATTAGTTCAAGAAATATTGGCTGGAGCTGGAGTTTTGTTCGTGAATTAAGATTTTGTTGGTTAAAACAGATTACTGTTTGTTGTTTGAGTACTTGCAAGATGGAAATTTTATTAGTCCTTTGCAGCATACAATAGAAAAAGTAGTGATTTCCTTATGGCAATTAAATGGATAAAGACATCCGGGATGTCAGGTCAACAGCCAATATATACCGAACACCTGTTGATGGAACATTAGAGTATAAATATAACTTGAGATGTCAAGGTGCTCAACAGGGATTTGAGGTTTTTTAGTTTTTGATGCAGTAAAGAAATCATTGAGAAACAATAATGTGCATCTCTAAGTAAGTTTGGTTATGCAGATTCCGCTATCGTTGCGAATAGCTGTATGAAATTTGAGTAGATAACATCATTTTTTAATTACAATATTGCTCTTCATATGGTATGGTGTTGTGTGAATTACTTCGGCCCAAAAGAATTTAAAGCTAAAAAAAGTCAGTTCCAAGTTCATTTTCTCATCTGTAATTACATTTGAAGGTTTCATTACACCGAACAATAAATAAGATAGAAGTGCTATATTAGGATTTGCATAGGGAACTCTATGAAAACACATGTCGCCAGTTAAAACAAATGAATTTTAAATGAACCAATTATATTGTAGGCTACACCCCGATTTCTGTGCAAAATTATAAACACTTTCCTGTCTCCACATGTTTGAATCAAATGGTTACCTCTCTTGCAACAAAATTTAAAATGTTCAAAAATATTAGTGTCGCTTACACATTTACTTATCATTCGCTTTACTTATCATTTGAAATAATTTAATTTTTCACAACTAAATGAAACTACATGATGTAGTATTATTTCTACTTTATCTAAATTCTTTACCAAGACCTAAGTTTCGTTGTATGACATCTTCAGATGAGCAATTTATGAATCTTTACAAATTGTCCACCTGAAGATGTTGTCATACAATGACACCTAGATTGTGTTAAAGAATTTAAATAAAGTAGAAATAATAATAAGTAGAATTAAGTCTTGTAGACATGTAGCCCTTGTAGACAATTCAGGTAATAGTTTCAGTGATAATACTGTACGGTGTACATAGGGCCAATGTGTCACATGGTTAATTACAGTAACAAAGTAGCGATAATCTTGAGTTGATGTGTTAAATAAATTTTAAGTTGTATGTTGCTGTATTTTTGTATGTTGGCATCCATGCTTAGGTTAAATTTGCGAATTTAATATTTATTAATTTCCTAAAATAAATTGCTTGCAAGAATATAGGGACCTGTAAAAGATGGGCATAGGATACAATGCAGTAAATAAAGTCTTTAAGTAGATTAATTCGAATTTTTGATATAAAGTTTCATATGTTATTATGAAACCTAGGTCGTGGTAAAGAACTTACAACAACACTAGAAACAATACTACATCATGTAGTTTCATTAATTTTTGAAAAATTAAATTTTAACATTGCTTGTTTGATAGTGAAAAGTTATACATTGAGATATAGACATTGTAATAACGAGTGGACACATCAATCATTTTCTTCTTTCTGTTTTGTTTTGTCATAATTGATTGAGGTTGGACAGTTAGCTCTTTTGACTCGTGGCAGTACATTGATTTGTGTCATTGTGTTGGCTAATAATACATTGGTTACAGCATTGTCAGATATTGGTGACTAATATGTTGACTAATGTAATTGTACATGTAGGTGATGATGAATTTCAGTTTGGTAAATGCATAAGTAAGCAGCTTGTGATTGTTAGTGTTTGTATGATGGTCTACATAATGTTGGAATTATGTTGTATAGAAGATAGTTGAGTAGGGCCACTGAATTCAGCTAATATTTTATGATCTATTTTTAAAGATCAATACAAAATTTGAAACTAAATTTATAACAATAGAAGTGTTCTGGTCACAGACATGCACATCATTATACATCAATTATTTAATATGTAATTTATATAACTAATAATAAATTACTTTGAATAATCTTCAAAAAATTTGATTTGCTGTTTGCCGAAGTGCTGAATAAATACATAAAGAAAAAAGTCAATATTTCTAATAAAACTCACAATGACTTCAAAAAAGTATATATTTACTCAGTCATTCTGTCATTGTTTAATTACAATATATTACAAGATTTTTTTTACTCAGTTTGCTTTAAAAAAAAAGCAAACAGTAAAAAAAATATTTTTTAATCAAATCGATGGGAAAATATTTATGTGGATTTATCTCATGTCTAATTATATTGACAGCCAGTAGAATGTCTATAAATCTGATTGTCTTTTAATTACTTTTTAATTATCACTAAATAAAAATATTAGACATGCTATTATCTTCTGATTTTTATTTTCTAGCACTGTATTTTTTTCTCTAATAAAGTAATATTACGTTTGCATTAATTTTCACTATGTTCAAGTATTTTATATTAATAGAATGTAAAATAATTTTAAGTCTTATACTCTGGATAGTAAAATAAACTCGAGCGGTGAAACATACTCGAGAGCAGTCCATAAAGAATAAGAGATATGATTTCTCATCAATGTTGGATTGTAACACAGCCAACATTGGTTCTAATTTTTTTTCCTAAATCAATTTTCAGTATCAAACAATGTCTCCAAAGCAATGGATATAATGACAATACAGTTTGAATGTGAGTGAGATGATCTTGTGCATGAGCAATATGATTTGAAGTTTGCGATATGAAACGAAGTGAGTGATATGAAGTTTATAGTGACTATAAATGATGGTGACAACATTTCCAATGTGATAACGATTGTAGACAAGCGACTTTACGAGGGTGCCTTTTTAGTTTGCAGAATGGGTCATTAGTGAGGGTATTTTAATGAGCCATAATGAGTTCAGCGACTCATTATTAATATAAATAACAAGTTTTATCTTAATCGGGCCATTCGTCTTTGAACTGTTGTCGACCAAACATCTCAGTCAGGAAGAAAGTGAAAAATATGACGAAAATCGAGTACCAGGCTGTTACAAAGTTCCTTACCAAGCAAGGAAAGTCGGTTCAAACCATACTGGAAGAGATGGCATCCGTTCACAGGGCTCTTGCCCGGGTAAAACCATGATTTATAAGTGGCATAGTATTTTTAAACAAGGCAGGGATATACTGGAAGAAGACCCACAGCCCGGACGGCCAATTGAGGTGACTACTCCGGAAATCATACATAAAGTCAAAAAATCAATACTGGAAGGTGCTAGACTAAAGAAGAAACGGTTCGCAGAAATGGTTGGCGTATTGGAGACAGTGATTTTAAAAATTCTTCACTATCATGTTGTGATGACAAGATCAATGCAAGGTGGGTGCCGAGAATGCTTACTCCGACTCAAAAAGAACACTGTGTGGAGTGTTGTCACATATTTTTGTATCTCAGTAATGAAGACAAGGATGAATTACTGAGTATAATTGTTACTAGTGACGAAGCTTGGGTTCATAATTATGATTAATTACAGTTGGGTGGAAAAATCATGGCAACAGCCTTTTGGGAGTCATAAGAGATCCCGTTGTTTGATTTTAAAGATAAAGGCGTCTCCATAACTGGAGAATATTATGCTTCAAACTTCGAGCAATCTAAAGAATCCAACAAAGAAAAATGAAAGGGAAAATTAACCAAAGGTTCTGCTTTCTCCACGACAATGCGCTATTTACAAGAGTCGTGTTGTGTTGGCTGCCCTGCATAAGGTGGTCTTTGATATTTTGATCACCCACCCCACAGTCCTGACCTGCCTTCCAGTGATTATTATCTATTCTCAAAGTTAAAAAAAGAAGTTTGTGGGAAGAAATTTTCAATCGATGAAGAAGTGAAGGGACGCAGTTTCAGCTTTCTTTTTGGACAAAGATAAAACATTTTTTTATGAAGGTATAAGCTGATTAAAAGATCGGAAAAATGTATTAGGGTAGCAGGTGAATATATTGAAAAAGAAAAAAATTTGTATTTTTATTCTCACTTCTTACCCTCCATTCCGCGAACATAAAAACGCCCCCTCGTAATTGGTTTTGATTATCTTGTAGAAGAAATTGTATGTTGAATTGCTGGAGTTGTGAGATTTTTGCCGTTGACTATTGCGTTTACTTGTTACATCAGTGACTTCACAGTTTTGTTCTAGAACCTTGTCAGCTAGCAGTGTTAGTTTGCTAAATTATTTCTTATGCTGATTGCGTCGTTGATAACACAGTGGCACAGTGTGGAATTCAGAAATTTATTAGTGGTGTGATTCCTCTTATAACTATACAGCGGTGTGTCTCAAGCTTTTGGTCAGTTGTTGGGAGTTCCTTGTTGAAGAATAATCTTGGAGTTGTTGTTCTTCAGATCCTACTCAACAGATATAAACTATTTGTTTGGTATGCAATACTGTTTATTGCATAAAGTAATTTCAAATGAAATGAAATTGAATACTATAACACACCTGAATCTTTTTCTTATATTCCGTTCTTTTCACAACTCAAGCTTCAGAAATGTTAGTTGTGCATTCTTAATTTTATTGTATAACTTGTTTTGCAAGTCATGGAGCACTTATGCATCTTAAAATGGTTATTTCAGTTGTAATTTAAATAACTAACAAATACTCAAACTCGTATACCTTTGAATATAGCAACCTTTCAGCTTTGGGTTGAAAACTGGAAAAACTACTAATTTTTATTTCCATCTAAGAGTACTGGTTGCTGCATTGAGACCAGGTGCTGCATTCTTCCCACTAGGTAACCCATTAGTTGAAAAGGTTATAATGAGACAAATGTATAATCAAATAATATAATTTTTTTTTATTATCATTATGATACATATTTACAATTGCTAATCAATATTCCGTTTAAAATATGTTATCTTCATTTTCGGTTTTCGAATAAGGCAAACAAGATTACTAGATCTGTTCAAATCATAGACTTATGTACTACGAAACATAGTATATTAAGTCTATGGTTCAAATACTCAACTCGTTTTGGAATTATTTAACTAAAGACAAAGAAAATCATAGATACTTTATCATAAATCCATTCAATTACATAAACATTGAAAGAACTAAATGTGTCTTCTTAATATAATATATAAGCAGTTTTTATGCATATCTCAAAGAAATTTATAATTTATAGACAAAAAATATTTATTAAATCTGGTAGCGAATATTATAGCGAATGATATTAGCAAAGATTGCTAATATCCCACCTGAAGATGTTGTAATACAACAAAACCTAGGTTGTGGTAAAGAAATTAAATAAAGTAGAAATAATACTACATCACGTAGTTTCATTTAATTGTAAACAAAACATATTTATTACATCTGGTAGCAAATATTTATTACGGGTTTAATCAGCTATTTTGTATTATTTTATTTATTGTTACCTGTACACATGTAGTGCAATACAAAATACGGAAAACCATACTATCTTTAATTTATTTTGGAATGCAAGTAGAAAAACATTAGATTATGTATATGCATTGTATAAAAATAATAAAGAAAGCTTATGTGAATTTGTGAAATTTGTTTGATATTTAGCACTATTATAACTTCTAGTTCTAAATATATAAAACATCACCTTTTGAGTTAATTAAAAGTGCCTTCTTAAATATGGAATGAGAAATTCCTTTCTTACGTCAAACATTTAAATATTATCAATAAATGAGATAGAAGCGTGTTAAAATTATATTAAATATGAAACTATATTTGTTATATACAGTGTAATGGAAGTACCAATCCTGTACCCAATGAGACTTGAGATAAAATGTGGTTTTTATCAAACATTATGGGTACTTTGTGACCAACTACACAGGTAAGTTTACTTTTAGGTTACATTTCCCATTCATAATTTATTTACGTTTCGCTCTTAAATATGATTTGTCATTTTTCATTATATGTTAAATCAAATTCGATAAATAAAAGACCTAAGCACCTCAGAAGAAAAAATTAGCGCTTGTTAGCTAATATTCATAAATTAATATTAAATGACTCGTATCTATAATCAGATGTCGCTCAAAAATATATGGAATATTTATTAACTAATTTTGTTAACATTGAATACCATACAAGAAAATCAGCAAGTTTCCCAGTCACTTGTGTAAATAATTGCAAGCTAATATTTATTTCAGGTGGAAATTAAACGTGTGTTCAGTGAGACAATTTGTAAAAATATTTCATCAGAAAGATACTACAGTTATGAGATAAAATAGGCCATTCATTTTTAACATATCACAAAGTATTCCCCAAGTTTACATTACTTAAATTTCAACTAAAGCTATTTGCATGAATTAAAATGATAACGTTTGCACTTAAATTGCTTTCTTAATGCCAACACACCACATATTAATGTATTTTCATGCAATATCAAAATGATTATAGTTCTTAAAATTTTGTTAAACAACAAATAGGCCAAATCGTGAGTAAATTTGAAAAACGAACAATAAATTTGAACAAATGTCATCATTAATCTGAAATCATTCTCGCTTTCCAAGTAAAAAAATTAATTTCAATCGAAGAACTTACTAATTCTAAGTATAAAAATTATAAACAATATTAATAGTTTGTGATTATTGTTCGTTAATAAATTATTTGTGAAATATAACAATATTCATTATTTAAGTTAACATTATCGCAGGACTAATTTGGCTGGTTTGCCATCCACTGTCCTCGATGACCCATTTTTCAAAGTGAAATCTCTCTTGATATAAGCGAACAATAAGTCTGTTATTAAAAATATTTGAGCTGTGGCAAATGACAATGTTACACCAAAGAAGAAGTTGGCATTTGCTGAACGAGAATATATCCATAAATGCCACACTGTAGGCCCTAAAGCAGATGCTATGACAAATGTGCATCCGACTATAAACTTTTGCTGCATATCTGAAAATAAAAATGATTTATTTTAAAACTGTAAAATAAAATATTGTGGTGGTCATAGTGGCTAATGGTTGCCTTAATTAATATAATAATGAAGACATAAATAGAAAAAAATTAAGAAGGAACAAGAAAATGGAAATATTCATATTACAAAAGTATTTCTTACAGAATCAACTTTTTAACCTTAACTTTTACCTTGTTCATAATATTTATTTAGAAATTAAGGAAATTTGCTGAAAATCTGTTTTTTCATGTTTTCATAATTAATACAGTTTTTCAAAATTAACCTGTTAAAAAATTACTACAAATTAAATATGTTTTATACTCACAGCTAAATAAATGCCTCCACATTGGGAAAAGTGACAAATAAAATCCGACATCTCCGATAGAAGGATACGGTCTAAATATTGACGTTAATGTAATCAGTGTGGTGGCTAGTAACATGGGTTCCTTCCAAAATCGAAGCGTTAATGGTACTACATATAGAACTAGAGCATTTATTTGGAATGCACAAATGAACAGTAGTCGAAAATGTTCAAACATTTCTGTGAAGAAGTACCAGAATAAACCAATATTTGGTTTTAGATCGGGTACAGTTAATCTGAAATGAGAGAATATGTTGTAATTATTAATAAAATTAATCTGGAAACTTCCCTTTTAAGTAATAATATGAATAATAAACTAATCGCTAGATTTTATTACTACGCTTTTCTTATCGTTACTGCTATTAGCATCTTTAACCATTATCAGTCAGAAGGTTTTACAGAAAATATTTGCTAGGTTAACGGCTTGTAATAAACAAGTTTGTCAGTTAATAATTTTTTGACATTAAGTAGTGACATAACTAGAAATCTTACTAAAAATAATATCCCTATGGTGACATTCGATTGAAAAGAAATAAACATAACTGTTGGGACTGATTTGGCTACTCCAAACTTTTAGTAGCTTTCACGAGGCACGGGAGTTATGGATTCATAAAGGTATAAGTAGTTTTATATATTAATATTTTTTCTTGTTACCTAATCGACTCATTAGTCAATTCTGTCAAGAGACTTGTAATTTAGCTCACTACCAGAGCAACGATACAAATATTCAAACATATATGACATTTTGATAGGAAAACCATAAAAGAATATAATTACATCCATTTTACAACACTAGTAGTTATGAGGCATAAGTTTCTTACAGGTTTATTAAGACCTGGTACAGATTATATCTGAGACAATAATTTAAAATAGACGAGGCACTAAATACTATGCCCCTTGATCTGTTTTATGAATTAATATAAATTTTGTGCTGTATAAAATATGTAAGGTATAAATTTATGTGTACTCTTTATCCTAAGTGTTTATTAACATATGATTTATCTTCTTAGAAACTATTAGCGATTATTCTATAAATCACAATTTTTCAGTTTATTCTCAAAAATATAAATATAGATTGATTAAGTAAAATCAAAATTTCCTTTTTCGTCTGGTAATAAAAAGATACCTATTTTATTTTCAAAAAAAGGCTGACAAAGA
Organism: Druceiella hillmani; assembly: GCA_039881145.1. Taxonomy (NCBI): domain Eukaryota; kingdom Metazoa; phylum Arthropoda; class Insecta; order Lepidoptera; family Hepialidae; genus Druceiella; species Druceiella hillmani. Next base: position 85,641,011 of record JAYKKI010000001.1, on the reverse strand, counting down.
TTGTATGAAAAATGGATAATTTTTTAAAGTGTTAGAGAAAGAAAGAGCTGTTGGAAAAAATCTATTAACAAGTTGGTGTACTCACATAAATCCATAAGTATTGTAAATATAATCATATGACCCATCCATGATAAAAGCACAAGAGTAGACCAAGAATGCCCAACATAAAATAAATACAAGTAGTGTCCTGAAATAGGAGCATTTAACGCATCCCTTATTAACGTTTGATATCATTATAGAGGCAGGAACTATGAGTAATACGGGATATAAAGCTTGATGAGCTGCCAACGCTATTGCACTACAAGTCAGTATTCTGTATCCGTTCACCATACCATACAGAGTCAATGCCACAAACAAGTTGTCGAAGACCGTCGTTGTCATACCAACGCAATTCAACACAGAGTAAGGATTAAATAAGTATACAGATACAACGTATAGAGGTGCTTGCTTTATATCAGTATCTACTAAGAGTAATGTCAAAGATTCTTTTGAATATTCACTTTTCTCCGCATCTTGATTTTCTTTAATCATAATCATGAATCGCTCCGCAGTCTTGTATAACAACCATGCCGTAAATAAGTCACAAAGAGTAAATAATAAAGGTAATAAATATGGAACTTGTTTCACGAGTTGATGGAATATGATAAGCATAATTGGATTTTCGTGGAACATGTCACCGTCATATGGATTTATGTTATGATCATATAAATAAACTCCTTCCATAAGTCTTTTCCAGGAGTTCAGAGGAGTGGCTATTTCGACCCGGTTTGCAATTATTTGCCCATATTCTGAATTAATTAACCAATACCGCATTAAACCGGCTAAAATATACTTCAAATATTGTGTCATTTTGAATTTCTATACACTACTTATTCGATAAATATATTTAATCGTAATCTAATCTAACCAATATCAGTTCAAAATAAGAATATTGACTTGATAATATGACAGAATGAAACAGACAATTGAAGTATGTTTATTCATCGTTTTTATTGGTAGCATTGAAGGTTATGGATACTGGTCACATTAATTAGCAACCTCCTGTAATGACAATTTTCATAAATTCTTTGGTTCTTAGTTGTGTTTATAAAATAATTTAATTAATATTTTGACATAACAAAAAAGATACATGCATAAAATTATTTTTATGCATGTATCTTTTTTGTTATGTCGTATTAAAACTTCAGACGACAACGATTGTTATATCGTGAGCAATTGACGTCAAGTAATTAAAAATATTAATTTCTGAATGTGTTTCTATTTTGGTAAACAATATTTTATAGGTAGCTTAAATAAATATATTTTTTAACAGAATTTCAAAATTGACATTTTATTGTTAAGTATATGTAATATTAAACACCAATTTATAAATGAATATTATATGGAGAAATTTATCTGGAATACTCTACAAAAGGACATAATATATGTATTAAAATTAAAATACCAGTTTTAAAACTAATTATCATACGTAGCTTTTGACTGATCTCTGACTACAAACGCCAATAATTAAAAAGAAGAAGAAGAAAATCTGTGGTGTGTAGTTTTATTAAATTGTCTGTTTCTCTTCACTTTTCTATTTGTCTCCCTCTCTTTCTAGATGGCGCCAAATTCAATAAACTGTGCGTCACAGTGTATATTTATTTTCATTATTTCAGTGCGACTCATTTTTTAAACGACTTGTTAAAATGAATAAATACACGTTACATTTGTATTTTTATGTCTCTAAAAGAGAATGATCGTCATATATAATGAAAATAAAATATAACAAGTGAGGTGCTTTACTTATAACAAATATTTCCGTACTGTTTTCTTTTTTAAATGCAAACATGTAATTAATATTTTAACCTTGTTATAAAATTCGCTCACGATATTATTGAATAAGTCATTGCATAAAAAATATACATCTCACGATATTTTTACAATGAAAAAAAAATAAATTCTTTAAACAGAATTAAGAACATAAAATCACAAATATCAAACGTAAGATGCAAAAAACCTGTCAAGCACGAGTAGAACTCGAACTACGAGAATTCTGTTCACATTTAGGCACTTAAAAACATTTAAGGGTACATAGTATTATATTTCCATTACAAAAATACATTTTTCACAACGTGTTAATTGCGTACTATTAACTTTTACAGACGTAAAAACATCGTATCTATTTTAATATTATAAGATCTATGATAATTATTATAGTTTTTTGTAATCTTCTTGTCGGATTTTCATAATTTTTGTTTCCGTAGTTTCGGAAATAATGGGAAAAGGGATTTTTATATTTTCACATATTTTTATACAATTTAAAATTATATAAATTTTTTTTGTATTTTTCATAATAAGCACTTTGAAATAATACCCTATATAATTCATAAAATAAATAAAAAAACTTTATTGTGACTTTTATTTACCGCCTCTTTAATTCTTATTTAAATATTTTAAGTTAGCTAGTGCAAAACATTTTAATTAATACGATGTTTTATTATGCCAAATTTAACATTGCCACGTTTTGCATGGTGTCTAAGAAAATCGACAGTGAATATTGAAAAACGTAAATATTATATATTGCCTACATACTTTTATAGGCGTAAAAACATGATGAATATTTAAACAAATTATGATATCTGAAATCATCGCTGCAATTTTCCTGCAGCTTTAGCGTGAGTTTCTAGAAATTCATATTTTTAAGGTTCGCTACATCAAAAGGATAAACGAAACTTTTACAAAATCACTCACTTGTTTGTCTGTCAGTCCGTCACACGTCGTTTTTCTTAGAGGTGCTTGACGTAGAAACTTAAAATTTGGCACAGCAATAAAAAATATCTAAAAACTAAAAGTCAAAAATATTAATTTGGGAAATTTAGGGGGTGTTGTGGATGGGGTGAGGGGGGGTGTGTGTGTTCATATTAAGTACTTGAAAATATTTTTTTTTTAATTCCATGTACAGTGTGGGATATCGTTTGAAAGGCCCAGTTATTAGAATCTCGAAATTTTACTTATTATGTCTTCAGAAACGAAAAATATGCAAAACCAAAACCTCCTTCCTGATTTTTAAAACTACAACGAATATTATCTGTAGATATATGTGCAGATTAATATGTTTTGTTACTATACCAAATTTTAAGTTCCTACATCAAGCGGTTTCTAAGAAAAGCAGCTGTGACGGACAGACACGTGAATGATTTTATTACGGTCCCATTTTTGCCTTTTGAGGTACGGAACCTCGAAAAGTAAAATATGTGGTAAAGACCGGCTAAGTGCGTGTCTGGACGCACATAAAGATCGTAGTTGTCTTATCTCTTTAATTTCTTGATGCCAGTTAACTAAAATAATTTTATTCGAATGTTGTATACAAAAGCTGTACCTACTAGTTACCTAACTTTCTAGATTTAGCAAATCTGAATTTGAAAAATCAGGGTTATGGGAAGGACATATTACACATCCCTCACTAGCGTAAAAGTGAAACAAATAGTAAACATAATTTTAATTTTATTTTGAAAGACTTGCCCAATAACACTTTAACAAATGAAAGTAATTGAAATCGTTTTATTTATTAACATTACGCTGCGTAGATTGAAACGTTCATCTAAAACACCTACTTACATAGTTTCACGTATATAGGTTTAAAATTGTGGAAACTGTGGGGTTGTTATAATTGGACGGATAGACAGACAAAAGTAGTTATAAGGGTATCATGTGTCACTACGGAGCCGATATCCGAGATATCCAGTATTTATATACAGAATGTCCCGTAAGGAGTAGTGTGTAATAACCTCCTCTATCACCAATGGTGATAGAGGAGGTTATTACACACACGAAACAACAAATTTTATTTTTCTAGGCCTAATAGTTTTAGAGATATGACGTTTTAAGTTTTTTAAATTTTTTGCTACTGCGCATGAAAAAAAAAATTATTAGGTATTATTACTATTTTTACTTTTTTATTGTTCAAGATATTTAGGAGAACTTTCGTCTTCCTAATTAAATGTTATTCATTCGTTATTATTGGCAATATGAAAATTAAACGCCGAAACATGTGCATTTTTATTTACATGGAAAGATATTAATTAGATATACATTTGGCTGCGGACGTTCGTTTGGGACGCCTGCTGACGTGAATTTTTTCAACTCGTACGTACTCGTATGAATTCTTCTGTTTCATTTTTTTGCGTTATGGTTATATATAGAATTGAATACCCCTGGGATATAGTTTGTAAAAAATCTTCATAACTTGATTTTTTAAAATACTAATGATGGTACGTTATGTAGCTGTATTTCTATTTTATTACTTTTCTAGTCTCTTCAAGCAGTCTCCTATTAAAATGTTATTCATGTTTCATCTATTATTAAGGTGAATTGATCGACACCGAATGGGATCGACACCGTTCCACTGATTCATTAGAGCCATAGAGTTATTAAGGTGAATTGATCGACACCGAATGGGATCGACACCGTTCCACTGATTCATTAGAGCCATAGAGTTATTAAGGTGAATTGATCGACACCGAATGGGATCGACACCGTTCCACTGATTCATTAGAGCCATAGAGTTATTAAGGTGAATTGATCGACACCGAATGGGATCGACACCGTTCCACTGATTCATTAGAGCCATAGAGTTATTAAGGTGAATTGATCGACACCGAATAAGATCGACATCGTTCCACTGATCCATTAGAGCCATAGAGTTATTAAGGTGAATTGATCGACACCGAATGGGATCGACACCGTTCCACTGATTCATTAGAGCCATAGAGTTATTAAGGTGAATTGATCGACACCGAATGAGATCGACATCGTTCCACTGATCCATTAGAGCCATAGAGTTATTAAGGTGAATTGATCGACACCGAATGGGATCGACGCCGTCCCACTGATTCATTAGAGCCATAGAGTTATTAAGGTGAATTGATCGACACCGAATGGGATCGACATCGTTCCACTGATCCATTAGAGCCATAGAGTTATTACGGTGAATTGATTGACACCGAATGGGATCGACACCGTTTCACTGGTCCATTGTAGAAATATCAAGTTATATATTTCTTTATTTAATAAAGTAATTTAGTGTTTTCATAGTTAAAAGTCATTCTGCGTGTTTAATTTAATTTTATGTTAGCGATTGGTGTTGTGTAAATATTGTATTCCAATATTTGAGGAACGTCTATTTAATGTTTTATTTGTATTTATATGGGTATTCAATTGACATAATTTTTAGGCATGCTTAACGCCTATTTTTTATTTAAACAGGAATAGTGATCTTCTCAAGTGGTAGGAGGAGCGGAAAACAGTATATCTTAACCTATACTCATATGTGCTGAATGGAAAATGGAATGTCCTTTAAAATGTTATACTAATTAACGAGTTAATAAGTTAGCCAAATATTGTTTTTAAACAAAATATGAAATGGTAAAAATTGTCCGTATAATCATTGTAAATAATGTGCTAGATTTTGAATAGTTGTAATCATTGCAAATAAGCTGATTGATTTTCAATGGATCAACTAAAGTCATCGAATTAGCTGCAGTAATACTTAAAGTGAAATGTTATCCCAAAAATACACATGGGCCTTTGGTTGACTGTTCTGCGCCTGCAAAGTGTAAAGGAAAATCAATCAGTTTCAATAAATATTTCAACTCAATAAACAAACACAACGTAATACAGTAGTTATTTGGATTAGAATCAAATAAATTACGTGGTTCAGAATCTAATAATTAAGAGTATCTCAATCGACACCGTTCCACTGATCCATTAGAGCGACAGAGTTATTAAGGTGAATTGATTGACATCGTATGGGATCGACACCGTTCCGCTGATCCATTAGAGCTATAGAATTATTAAGGTGAATTGATCGACACCGAATGGGATCGACACCGTTCCACTGATCCATTAGAGCCATAGAGTTATTAAGGTGAATTAATCGACACCGAATGGGATCGACATCGTTCCACTGATCCATTAGAGCCATAGAGTTATTAAGGTGAATTGATCGACACCGAATGGGATCGACATCGTTCCACTGATCCATTAGAGCCATAGAGTTATTGAGGTGAATTGATTATTTTTACTGATTCAGATTCAATGAGTCACTTTACTTAGGCGAATCTAGGTTACTCACGATTGTATTGTATAATTTTACTTATCTATATTTTTTTTCAATAACTACCTGCTCGTCTAGTAGTCTGATATAGTGTTGAAGTTTAAAATATTTACATTTGAAATTCAAAACCTATGTTCATAATTGACTTTATTCGAAAACAGAAATCGAATTACAACTTTAATATTTACATGGGTGTAAACTCATAAAAAATATTGCAATAATAATTATAAAGAAATACTTAAGTAAATTAAAGATGTCCTTTTAATGTATTTGTCAATTTAAGAGGAGCACATTTCTAAGTATATCACAAGAGATAAACTACTTAAAATTATGAAAAATATATTTTTAAGAATCTTATAACTTCAAGTTTTTTTAAACTATACCTTTATGCACGATACATTTAAAAAAATCGAGTACCCTTAACCCTCGACCCGTTGCATTTATCTTACTGAATAGTTTCAATTGTCTTCCTTAAAATGATTATAATCAGCGCGCATTCGTGGCGTTTTGTTTAAATTAAAATTTATCGATACTTAATTTACGTCTCTTTTTTCATATTATGTTAATTCGTTTTCTTAATTTATTTTAGAACATTTATAATAAATTAATAAAATATAAATGTATGAACAGCAGCAATATCGTGTAGCCTGGTTAAGAGAGGAACGTAATGAGACCGTCCGTGGTGAGGAAAATGAACGTGGACGTTTTGAATGTCCTGGTGAAGTGAACAAAACGCTTCCAGAAGTTTTTATAATATGACCTAAGGCAGAGTTGGCGCAGTGGAGAAATTTAATTTCACGCTGTTCTTTACCTAGCTGGACGTTGGAGCCGTAAATGAATATATTTCTAAGCTCATGGCAGCGAATGGGCCAAATCCTCATGAAACTCGTCGCGTACACGACGTGCAGTCTTTACATGAACCGTTTCAAGCTACTTTTGTATCCTTGTATAACAAATAATAATTGAAAACCAGATCTAATATTTCTGGTGTTATAAGACAGATGACATTTAAGAGAATTTCAAAATTCATGCAATTAGTTTCATTAGGTTTCGAGATATGGAACTGCTCAAAGATTATTGATTTTAGACAGATTATCGAAACCTGTCGATTACTTCATATGTGTCTAGAACCTTTAAATTTATAACATAGATAGTGTAATGTAAGTGTAACAGTATAAGAAAATGTTGGAAGCTTATCGGAAGACTTCAAAGTCGAGAATAAAAGAAATTAATTGTAACTCGTAGTTGCATACAATGTCTAATCATTGGTCACAGTTCAAGAAAATGTGACAGTAAAATGCAGTATTATCAGATTTATTTATTGACCTGATTTGTAACATATTAGTTTTCAAAAGGAGTTAGAAAAATTGCAGACTGAGAGTGAGTTTCACGTTCACATATTGGCAGGTAAACACACCAAAAGGATCATTATTAAAAAAAAATAGTCCAAAAAGCAAACACAATTCCACAACCAATAAAACCAATAAAGGTTTTTAAAAAGGATTGAATTCCAGATACAAAACGATCCATACCTTCATTTCTGGATATTTTACCATTTTCTCATCAAGAGATTATTTTTATTTAGTTTCTATAAAGAAGTGATGATTGCATCGTTGCTCAAGACAAATAGATAGAAAATTGGGAAGTCATTTCTGGAAAGTAATATGTACATGTTTCCTTCATATCAAATCATCTGTACTTACTCTATTGGCGGTTTTTTTTGTTGACATTATTTTTAGTTCGATGTTTATAAGATATGTCATATAGATGTTAAAAGGTGAAAAGTTTTCAGTTTTTGATAAATATTTATTACTTTAAAAAAAGTATATTTCAAAGAAAGAATTTTAGTTCTATTATTATATTATTATTTTATAAAAAAAAATAAAGAAATAACTATGATTAATTTTCTCTAGTTTTATTATAGATCCCTTATTAATAACATATTGTTATAATAAATAATAACTTTAATATATGCTTTAGATATTTGAGGAGCCTAGCAACCACGAGTGACTATTTTTATGAGTATTTTTAGGATCTTCAATTTTTTATTACCCTATGCTGTATGCGCAACAAGTTTTTAAAGTAATTCGTAAAATATTTTTTTACATGATTGAGGCGGAATGTTGCCATTTCTAGACACTTTACCCAGTATTTTATCAAAAAGAGTAAATGTTTTAAAAAATGGTTTTGTGATTGTTTTTTTTAAGATTTTGATAATGAAGGATTTAAGTGAAATGCATTTCTACTTAGAGTATAGTAAGGAAATATTTAAGTTATGGAGAAAGAAAGTTTTAGAACAAACGCTTCAGTGAAAAGGTAACAAATAAAGACAATGCACTGTTTACAAAAAGGAAATAGTTATTTAAAGAATTTTCATCCCTTTAAGGTTTTATAGGGGGACAGGATTCGCCCTATCCGTCCATTCGTCACCCTCACGGTTTCTTCAATTTTAGGTATATGCACATCAACTTATGCAAGCATATGCTTCAGATGGAAATCTCGATTAGTACATAGCAAGATATTTAAAAAAAATCAATATTTCTCCCCATACGTGTAAAGTAACAGTAAAAAAAAATACTTTTCACTCCTAGAGATTGGGGATTATTGAATAGATTTTTTAAACAAAATTGGGGTCCCATTAGGTTTCCGTACCCGGAGGGTCTGAACGTAATCGTCCTGTGGCAACGTGGTCTAATTGTCCGTTTATCTGTGTTCTAAACAAAATAAGATATAAACTTAAAATTTACATATAATGTATAATTCCTTGACCCATCACTAAAATTTGATTAATTAAAATGACTTAAAATTATATTTTGAGTTGTTACCAAATATGCAAAAGGAGGCTGAATTTCCTTTCATAGGCATCTGTAGGGATGCCGAGGTAGTATCGATACCTTTTAGTATCGAGTGCATTTTTTTCGATACCGATATTTTGTACACGATACCTCTCAATCGATAATTTAATTTATACGATTATTTTACTGTACGTATCGTATTGAATCTCTCTTGAATTTCAGTCCTTAATATAATACTCCCGAAACTCCTTTTGAATTGACCTAATAGGCTATTTGACAACATCAAAAATTTACCAGAATGCGGGGTCATCCTATTAGATTATAACGTAAATAAGCGTATTGCTTTTCATTTTCGAAAGAATAAGTTTATATTTTATAAGAAAAACGTAAAGACATTACGATATTTTCTGAAATTAAATCAGCGTCGCAAACGCCCTGTCATTGTTAAAAGTCAGATGACGTCACAGGCGAGTAAAACGCATTCATACCAAAATTTAATGTTTTTATTCTTTTGGTTTATAGGCATTGATATCGATAATAATATTTAAAACACAAACATTACTTACATCGAAATGATCTTCACACATAAAAACATTTGAGTAAGCAATAATGCTCTTTGGATCTCTTCGGGCTAATTACAGCCATTTTTTTCGTCTTTTAAGATTCGTTTGCACAAACGAGTACTTTGCGTGGAATTTGTATAGACGTATTTGTACATTGTGGCACTACACACCATTTATTCATCATTTTAATATGAAAATAAATAATAATCCCCTTCAGCGGGCAGGACTGTTTACGTTTACATTGTGTGTGACGTCATGCTAGCCGCCATTACAGAAATTGCGTTTTTAGCGCGAGTTCGAAAATTCAAACTTTAAAAGTGATTAATATAAAAAATACGACATATATCCTGGATATATAAATGTTGTGTACTTATAATGCAAAATAGAACAATTTAAAACAATTTAAAAAATCAAGTCAAATAGTCTACTGATTAAATTGATGCTATCAAAGTGTTGACATTGGTGACATTTCATAATATTTATAAATTGAGAAAAAACGACGATCGTTTATTTTGTTTCAAGGAAGACAATCAACTTAGTGTTAAAACACATTTCCGTTCCTAAGCCCGAGAGAAACGATGGGATTTTATCTTCATTTAAATAAAAACGTTGGTTAATTAAAGTCTTGTTTCATTCATTCACCTAGAAATGTTAACACGTTTTGCATTCAGTTTCTTATTTACACTAGCATCTTTTATATCATAGTGTTTCTTAAATTTGTAGGGTTTTTATATTACAGAGAGTAACTTATAAAAATATCCATAATATTCAAGAAAAACATCCGTAACTTGGGTTAGCTGCACTTCTTGTCGATGGTACTTATGACATGTAGCCTCTGGGGTATCGTTGAAAAGACTTGCTTGAGTAGACTATAAATCTGTTTCTTTTATTTTATTTCAAGGAAAAACAACGATTTGTTGGACCTTTAAAATTACCATTTTTAGACCTATTTTGTTACCAGATCTATTACAAAGGTGCTATTACATAGAATCTTTAAATCGACTGTAATATTTTAAAACGCGATGAGTAATAATTTTTTTTTTGAGAAATTCACTATATTTTTATGCCGATGGAAGACATGCCAGGTAATATCATTTTATAGAAGCACCATATGCTCTTAAACGTTTTAATTTTTAGTTGTACATAAATGTGAATCGACCCTTTAGTATGAATTCTACTTGAACCTAATGGTTTTTTTTCCTTTTCAACCCTCTTTTGCGAAATATTACGCTTCAGGATGACGTTAGAATAGCCTTCCCCATTCTAAATTTTTGCTTATTTCGTTAGGACTTTTAATTTAAACTATTTCGGTTGACAATAATTTCAAGATATAGAATACCTACGAAACCTTACATCATGTTTATTACAATGCGCAATTGGCCGCATTTTTGTTTTGTTTTTAGAACCAGACTTCAGTAGCAGCCACTGTATCAGTAATAGTAACTGTACATACAATACAAACATATTAATGGAGATACGAAATATGAATGGGTGAGCCCTCAAAAATTGAATTTTAAGATAATAATTGTGTGCTAAATCTGTAATTCTGTTTTACTCAAATTTTGCCAAATATCGGCCGTGCTAACGAAATTATGATATAGGATTCAATGCCTTTCAGGCGCCTAAGCCGGTGAAGAGAGCTAGGGATAAAAGGGGTAAAAAGTTCTGAAAAAAATTGACGATCTAGCCATAGCGTCAAAATGTGTATCATGGAAATTGTCTAATACAAACCGGGGATCGATGAAGGAATGCGAGTTAAAAAAATTAATTACTGGTAACCCATTTAGTTTAAACTACTAAAGTTTAAACGCGTTTTAACGAAACAATATTTTCTGAAATAGTGAGCACCACTTTTCTCAATGACTTCTCTTCAGAAATCTAGCCATAAGATTTTTCGAACCTACAATTATATGTGTTGAAAACCGTCAAGACCAGTTTTCCAGTGAAATCCGAACTACAGTCGTTCGTAAGATTCATTTGGTTGTCATTTCGTGAAAAATGAAAGTTTTGAAAGTCGGCTGCAAAATTTAGTATGTTATTATAAACATACTTTGAGAGAAATATAAAAGATTGGTGTCATCTTGGCTAAAGAATGTCTTCGACAAGATAACTTTTATAGGTTATAGAAAAGTTTCATGTGAAAATGAAAAAAGAATCGTCAAACATTGTTCAATTTTAAAATTAAGAATTTTCAGCAAAACGGCAGCTATATGAAAACTGATGCATAAAACGAGTTATTTAGAACCTTTTAAACGAAGATGGAAATTGTTTTTCTTTTTGCGTCGAACCCTCATTTTTTCAGTTAAGTTATCTTTATTATTCTTTCAATTTTGAAAGGTAATAATTTTACGTATTGGAGTTACAGAAAATAATGTCCATTTTAAAACGTTTTTTTTACCAAAATGCTACTTTTCTTGTAAATGAAATGATAAAAATAGGATTTTTTATAACATAATATTTTAAAAATATTTAAAAACATTAATTTATTCTTTCTGATTTTAATTTAAAGCACTGAAGAAATTAGTTTAAATAGAATTATATGAATGGATACCAAAAACGACATTAATTAAAAAGAAATATGAAATTTTTCCAATGAATTTTACCAGGAAAATTCGGATATAAGGTATTGGCCTTCATGACTTCCCCATTATTAATACCTATACATTTAATGATATAAAGATGAATAAGGATGACATATATACGACTTATTGAAGACAGTGGGATTAATTTTGAAATTCTTTGACTATGGAAACTTAAGAAATTTTCACTTCTAATAATACATTAAAACGACAATGATAGTAATCTTAAACTTAAGCCTACATATGGCAATAATTATCAAAATGTTAGCAAATACACAAAGATATGGCTGATATGAAAGACTAGTGCAATGAAAAAAAAGAAGTTAAATGTGACATTTTTACATAAACGAAGTGCCCGGTACGAATAATCACATAATTGTGTCATCGGTCTCGCGAGCAGCACGTGAAGCGCGGCGAACAGTCTTTATTTGATTCATATATTTATATACGTACGTACACACATTCGACTGTTTAAGAAGCGATTCAGAACGAAGTTGACGTGAAGCTGGAGTGAACATGGTGACTTCTTCATGGTGTATATATGTTCTTGTAGCTTTGTTAACATCTTACTGTATTGCAGTCGATCTACGTGAGTTTCAATGATTTATTTTAAATCGTATAATAGATTTGAAGGCTGATTTAATTTATACATAGTATTTTATATTTTGCTAATAGGTGATAGACAGTAAAACACAGAAATGACAAACAATAATATGTAAAATGATGACTTGTATTGAAAAAAATATCAGAAACCTACTGCACTACTGCTTACATACCATAATTTATTTCGAAGTATATTCATACTTTTAGAATGCATAAAAGTTAATTGTAAAAATCTTAGCTATCGTTATTTTTTTATCGATTAAATATTATTTATCCTGAAATAAATACTTAAAATATTTATAGATTTTTCAAACCTATATAAAATATAAATATGTAAATACTTTGTCGTGAATGAATATCTTTGCGCAATGTCAAAAAGTAAAGACTGTCAAGGAAAAAGTTTAGTTATTTAATAATTTAAAAAAAAAGTCGATGCCGTATACACACTAGGATGATTATTGTTTCCAATTTTAGCCTTTTTTATAAATATGGGGTAACTGAAAATTTGGTTGTACTTTTTCTACCTTGTCAAAAGCATTTGCTCCGAATATTAGTAAATGTAGTGAAGTATTATTATCAGTAACACTATTATAATTATTCAGTAACACTAGGATAATTTTGTAGCATCGTATATGCAAGTTATGAATACAATAATGCAATGATAACATTTTAATATCAATTATATTAAATAACAAAATGATAGGGCAAATAAAATTATTGTTCAATCTAAAATTGAATAATACGAAGGTCGATAAGTGAACGTTTGTAAATCTAGGGCAGAGCACTCATTAGACTTTTGTCGAACGACCCTTCCCAGTAGATTCAATAGAGGCTAAAATTGGTCACAGTTGTGATTGAATATTATGAACGACCATGTAGTCTATTAGAATATATAATTCGTTATTTTACACAAAATGGTTCTAGAATTGTATTGTTTTTAGTATAAACGTTATTGAATTGTGTCAGTCCTATAATGAACAACTCGAATTGCACGATGGTCTACTAAATAAATATTTTGATTGTTAATTTTATACATATTATTTCCGGATATTGTTCATATTGTTCATTATATGCAGATATTGTTCATAAAATCAAATTGCTTGAGTATATGGTATTTACGTCAGATATTTTATTTTTTGTACGTGTAGGAAAAGAGAGAAAACAGAAGTCTAACTGAAAACTTACAGTGTCTGTTTTTTGTCTCTTATGCAGTTTTTTAATTTTTAAATTTTAGTATTAGAAACTTAAATAACCTATTATTGGTCCATTAGTATCTTCATTTCCTTTTATAAAAAAAAACGAATTACAATTAACTACTTTTTTACTTTATTAGAATAAATTATTACTTTATTAGAATAAATTTAAATAAAGTTCGCCAAAAAATTGGTGTTCTCGATATTTATAGTTGGTGAAAAAAAGATTAAACTTTAATTAAGCAGCATGTAAGCTTGTTTTTATTAGCGTTATAATTTTACTATGTATGTAAATATAATTTATATTGCATGAAACTTTAAGTTTACATTAATTCATGTTTTGATATTTTGGAAAAATTCATGCGCGTATTCATAAAATCATAGAAATTGTGAAGCCAGACGGGTGAACAGAAAGATGAAGATGTGACTAAATTTTAAAAACGTAACTTCTATTTTAATTAATTTTTGTGTCATATTTTTATTTAAAATATGTCTTAAATTTAAACTCTATTGTATATTACATACTTTATGTGAATAGTCACCGTGATTTATTTGTTCTGTTATATTACCTGGTGTTGGGGGTTGAGGTGGTTCTATAATTCAAAATACATATTTAAAAAAAAATTGGCAATAAAATTCGGTACATTTTCTTACAAAATTTTGATACTTAAAAATATTTTCTGTTAATTTTAATGGTCTTTTCAAAGCTGTTTTTTTTTTCAAAACTGATGCAGAACTAAGGAAAATTGCAAAAACGTTACCCTTCCTCACTATGTCACATTTTTGTATTTGTCAAGTAACTGTTATACATTATGCACAGATTACATATATACTTATGAAGAGGAGATTGTATCTTCCAAACCAGATCAATTTTATTAAGATTTGCTCCAACTTCGCTATATCATTGGGTTGTAAGATGTACATTTTAACGTTATATCATTGGGTTGTAATATGTATGTAGGTACGAGTAGGCATCGAAAAATTGACAAGTCACGGATCCTCAGTAATTTATCTAATTTTATTGATTTTTTTCTTCTAACAAGAAGGTACAGAAACTGACCTAAATTTTGAATTTCTACGAGCAACATCAACATTTAACGAACAACATATCCTATAAAATGGCACACTTATTTCATTGTTCCCTTAGCGATTTTAAAATTATTGATTTATTATAAATAATATGATCATCGTAACAACCGTGATAATATATTTATAATAACAAAAGAGCACTAAATAATAACAATCTGGAATTAAGGGAAAAACATGTATGTATGTGTAATTAAAGATCCAGTCAGAACGTATAATTGTCTCATGCTAATTCAATTAACTGTAGACCAACCACATAAAGTTTGATGAGCGAAAAACAATAAACATACTGATAAAATAATGCTGTGAAACAGATTCATACCAATTTAACTATAAACTAACAGATGCGACAGAACAACATTAACATACACAGATAAAGAAAAATTAGGTGTCTTTGTGGGATTAACTTGAAACTATGAAGCTATTGACAGACTTTTATCAAACTATTTTTTTGCTTGGCTAAAGATATTTTTTTTCGTGAACAAGAATAAATATTTTGTAAATAAAATACCGATTCATTTTTAATTGGAAAAAATGTAAAAAAACAAATTTTTGTACAAGTCCTATGTATATCAAAACACGATATTAAGACCATTGTGCAGCGGGCTTTTGGAATACGTCAGACCAGGCAGGGGAAAGGAGGGAAGAAGCGCAAACCGATCCGCGCGGGATTTAAACTAAACTAATTACATAATATTTGCGTCTAAAATAACAACTTAAAATAAACACATTAAAACACTACATTTGCATTCCTAAAATTTCACGCGAATGATGTAGCAAGGTACAGCTAGTTATAAACATAAAACTAGCTCAATATTCAACAACTGGGACATAAATATATTGGGTTATACACAACGTTGACTTCTGATAATCTCAAAAGAAGGATTACGAAAATACATAATTTTGAAAACTGTAACTATAATAATTTCATAAACTGGTATTGGATATCTAAAATAGTAAAGCAAGTCAATAAAGTCCTTAGAGTAGTCCGTATTTGACTTTTGAATTCTAGTGAGAGTTAAGAAACAAAAATTATATTAAACGTGATAATAGAATTGGCATAAATTGAATCAAAATATATTTGCCTATTTTTTGGTGTATTGAACTAAAGTTAATATTTTGTGAAAATAACGTAAATTATTCATTTGTATCGTATGTTTAGAAAAGACTTGCATTTTCATTTAAAATATAATTTTTAAACTGTTGCAAATGTTATTATAATGAAGGTTGCCTCGTGGTCTGCTCGCATACTTAACTAACGATTCAAATAATATCAACAATAATTTATAAATACACTATGCTGAAGTATTTGCATTCCTATTGACGTATTTGCACTGTTGTGTCCGTTGCATCACAGTAATTTCCGTTTTCGTTTCATTGTCGTTCGTTATTCGGCACCACGTATTTGTTGTTCCGCAATATTGATTAAACTCAATTACAACGATTGATCAAATATCACAGTTTTGAAGAAAGAAATATTTTACGGGACACGCTATTTATCATGCATGCTTTTAATATTTTCATTTATGGACAAGGACTATTTTTTTAAATTTTCTTACTTTCCATTACAACAATTGATCAAATATCATAGTTTTAAAGAAAGAAATATTTTACGGGACACGCTATTTATTATGTATGCTTTTAATATTTTCATTTATGGAGGAATTTTTTTTTAATTTTCTTGGTTCCCATTACAACAATTGATCAAATATCATTGTTTTAAAGAAAGAAATATTTTACGGGACACGCTATTTATTATGCATGCTTTTAATATTTTCATTTATGGAGGACTATTTTTTAAAATTTTCTTAGTTCCCATTACATGAATTGATCAAATATCACAGTTTTGAAGAAAGAAATATTTTACGGGACACGCTATTTATCATGCATGCTTTTAATATTTTCATTTATGGACAAGGACTATTTTTTTAAATTTTCTTACTTTCCATTACAACAATTGATCAAATATCATAGTTTTAAAGAAAGAAATATTTTACGGGACACGCTATTTATTATGTATGCTTTTAATATTTTCATTTATGGAGGAATTTTTTTTTAATTTTCTTGGTTCCCATTACAACAATTGATCAAATATCATTGTTTTAAAGAAAGAAATATTTTACGGGACACGCTATTTATTATGCATGCTTTTAATATTTTCATTTATGGAGGACTATTTTTTAAAATTTTCTTAGTTCCCATTACATGAATTGATCAAATATCATAGTTTTAAAGAAAGAAATATTTTACGGGACACGCTATTTATTATGTATGGTTTTAATATTTTCATTTATGGAGGAGGACTTTTTTTTAAAATTTTCTTGGTTCCCATTACAACAATTGATCAAATATCATAGTTTTAAAGAAAGAAATATTTTACGGGACACGCTATTTATTATGTATGCTTTTAATATTTTCATTTACGGAGGAGGACTTTTTTTAAAATTTTCTTGGTTCCCATTACAACAATTGATCAAATATCACAGTTTTAAAGAAAGAAATATTTTACGGGACATGCTATTTATTATGCATGCTTTTAATATTTCCGTTTTTGGAGGACTACTTTTTTAAATTTTCTTATTTAAATATTAACAAAAAGATTATGAATTAAAAGAAAACATTTTTCTTTTTGTTTGTAGAAATTTTGCACGGCAGTGGTTTTGAACGTTTTTTCGCGAAATTTGTTTTACCTGTAAACATATTATAATTTAGGGACTAGGTAATTTTATAATTCTAGCGTTATGCCGCAAACAAACTGATAAAATAAAGAAAAAAATTACTTTGCTAAA
Organism: Druceiella hillmani; assembly: GCA_039881145.1. NCBI lineage: Eukaryota > Metazoa > Arthropoda > Insecta > Lepidoptera > Hepialidae > Druceiella > Druceiella hillmani. The sequence goes on along the minus strand of JAYKKI010000001.1, from coordinate 85,623,309 downwards.
ATTATTATATTTATAACATTTTTGAGCTAAGAACATTTTTTAGTAACCAATGTACAATGTCTGCATCGCAATAATGGTTCATTTAATGTTCAGGTAAAGAAGAACGGACTAGGGCATAGCGTATATGGCGAAACGTAAACAACTTGCTGTTTACGGTAAATGGGTATTAGACGATACGTAAACAATTTGCTGTTTATATGAATGGATATTAGACGATACGTAAACAATTTGCTGTTTATATGAATGGATATTAGACGATACGTAAACAACTTGCTGTTTATGTCAAAATTATATTCAAGAAAATTTAACTCTAAAGACCTACACATAAATGAATAAATTTCTTTGTATTCCCTCTGTCACACATGGTCTATGGTATATTGGATGTCGCCCAGCATTACTCTTGCACGATGCAGACTCTAAGATAAAGACGATTCTTATATTTTATTTCCATTTGGTATTTCACAAATATATTTTAAAAGAATAATGCTTATTTTAAATTTACGAGATGAATACGGGTAATTCTAGTTTTGAGAAATTAATAAATAATGTTTTTTAAAAACGTTTTATTTGTTTTTTTTTATTTAATATGTACCATATAGGCATACTATTTATCCTAAAAAGAGAAAGAGAGGTCATTTTACATAAATTTTCGAAAAACATGACAGATATTAATTTTCAATGTTAACAGAAATGATAGCTATTATATAAAAGACCATGTCTTTTATTTAAAGTATTATACTTTAATATAAGTCTAGTGCTGCAATAGGAACTTTGAGTATATATAGGCTTTATAAATAATTAGTTTTATTTGTGGGTCTTATAGAAAAGTAACAAAGCAAAATAGGCTTGTTCAAAGAAATGACGTCATTACTGTAAACATATAAATAAATAGCTCTTTTTTGCGTAATTAGTTTTATTCTGAAATTGCAGTTTAATTAAATATAGAGTTTTTAATAATCAGTTATCTCACAAGCAATAATCTTTAAAGTTAAATAAGTCTTATATCATATTTCTTTGTAACAGTGATAAGTGGTGAGTAGTAAAAAACTATATCATATTTTCTTCATCAGATGAATTCGACTACGGAATTAAGTGTTTTTTCTTTGGTTTTTGTTTTCTGGTATTCAGATTATCAGAATTCTAAAATATTGGGGAGGGAGGTCTTTTTCTTTTTTTTGTTTTGTAAATGACCTGTTTTATCTGAGTAAGGACAAATTTGACTGGATCGGGCATTCAACATAACATAATTTACAAGCGTGTGTCCTAGATGCTTGTAAATTATGTTGCGTTCAGGGCTCTCTTTACTTCATGATATTTGATGTATGTTGAGCGTACCTCTAAATGTGGAATTTAGATTGTTTCAGCAAGTTTTCAATTCTTCAACGCTTGCTTCATAAACAGGTATGATTTGGACTCCTCTATAATTATCGATAAATCACTGTATCAGCTGTTGGTAATTAGCAACGTCGTGCACTATTGTCTTTCTTTCTGTGTATACCGACATACGTGTCTCTATTCTTAGCGTTGGGTGAAGTAATCCAAAAAGGATGGTAACTACAGAAAAGTGAATGCGAGATTTTGTTGTTCTCCATGTTTTAAAATTTCGCATATAAGTTCAATAAAGTATCGTTCATCAATTTGATTTATTTCTTTTATTTTGGTTATAGTATCTTTTTTCCCGCTCTTAATACCGACATGTACAATAGTTATTTGTTTTTAAATACGTTTGTTTCTGCTGCTTTGTGGAAGCTATTTCTTTCTGTTGTTTATTTCTACTATTATTATTCGACAGTTTTACTATAGTTCTACTATAACGAATCTTGTATTTATTCATCCTTTTTTCTATTTCCTGCAACTTTTATTTCAGTAAAGTATTCTCCAATTTCAAAAACCTTCGGTTTCCTCCCAGACTCTCTTCGTGATATTATAGATAATAATTTCTTAGAAATTCTTCAGTCTGCTGAGTAATTTGTTTGTATAAATTTTTTCTCCGATCATTTTTCGAGTTTTATTTCCGCTGTTTTGTCTTTATTATTTTTGGTCTTAGCGTCAACACTCATATTTGTCACCATTCCCGTCTCCTTTTTGTGTCTATATCTTTCTCTGTCTTTTCTTCTTCTCTCCTCAATCTGGTTTTCTGTCAACTTCTTTTGGTTATGTCTCACGGCCAATTTAATATGATCTCTTTGTTTCTCACGCTTTTGTGAATCATTATTTTTTTCTTTTTGCCTCGTAAATTCTTCGCCATTAAAATTCTAAAAATAAATAAATGATGGAGTAAGCCAAATGATATTGGCCGCAAATGTAGTAAGCAACTAATCGTTATAAATGATGTTCGTGAATTGAAAATTGTAAATTTTTGCACAAAATGAGTTTTTTGGCCAAATGTTTCTTTAGATATAGATATTTATGTCTGTAAAGAAACTTTTCGGAAAACTTATTTTATCTCTACGTCTTCGCTTTAAGCATTGTACTTTGTGAAAAAAATGAAGAAAATTGAATCTAAAAATTTACATTAAAACTAGCATCATACCTCAAAAATTAACCTCACAAATCTTTAAAACTTTAAAAAAAGTTGGCATCATTCCAGTGAACTTAAATCATTTCTGGGATCTTACTATATTTTCAACACTTTTACGGATCATTTGAAAATGTAAACTTTATCTAATACAATAACACCTACTGTCGTTGTTAACAAACTTTAAGTTTGTAAAATTGTTAAAAAATCCAAATCATTTCAGTGAACCTAAATAATCTCTATGATTCTAACTTTCGCAGAAACTATGTTCACAGGAATAATACAATTTTAGCAAAACCACAATATTTTATTAAATACCTAGGTGAAACTTGTTTGCTGCACGTATGCCATTAAAATTAATCAAAATACACCAAGGTCGAGAGCTATCTCACGTACTCTCTATTCAGTTACTTGTGTAGAGTTAAAACAAAACGTTTCCTTCCTTTATAACAACATCATGATAATAACAGAGGTTAAACACCGTGAAATTTTATTATTTCTGAAACTAATTCATTTATCGTCTTCTTAAAGTTTGCTCAGTTAAATTATATACATATCTATGTATGTGCGAAAACCCTACGTAATCTGTCCAAATAAATAAACACTTGTATATGAATATTCTAATAAACTGTAAGTTGCTGCACAAAGTAAAATTCTATCGTATTATTTTAATTTTCATCTCAAACATACTTCTTCGCCTGAATTAAATATGTGAGACTTTGTGAGTACAAATTCTTAATGGCATGTCTCAATATACTATGTCAAATAAAGGGAATACTGGAAAATTACTTATTAGGATGAATGAGATTGTGTGTAGATTCTGTTGTATTCAAATTTATTTAATATTAGATCTATTGTAACACTATCTTTTTTATTGTTATGCAATTGAAACAAAATAATATTATATATATATATATATATATATATATATATATATACATATATATAATTTTATAATACAAAGGCAACATATATTTCAAAAAGTCGAGTTATGTTTGGTTTTTTTATCACAGCCTAGGCAGCTTAGTGAGGATAAGTGATTAATAAGGAATATACCACTCGTTAGGAGGTCAAAAGGATCTCTTATGCCTGTAGGTTTGAACGTCGGAAATATGAGGGAATTTTCATATATTAATAAAATTTCATTTTATTAATGAAATTGTTTTTTAATTAAAGAAACTCTGGAAAATACTATTTTCGTTTAAAGTAATTTATATTTAATAACGTAGTCATTTACAATGGTGATTCGTATGACATGTTATTATTTTCACATCAATCGTCTCGTTGTTACTGCCCATTAATAAGCAGTTCAACTTCATTCAACGTAGTCGTACTATTACGAACCACTGATGTATTAACTCGCATTGTCGAGTTAATAATTCATAGAGACTGGAAAAGTGGTTATCATCGTAATGTAGGCTTGATAAAAAGGTATTCTCGGATACATTTTAATATCCATAGAAGAAGTAAATTTTCCGTTTTGTACACAGTATATATACATAGAAGACGTAAATTGCCGTTTTTTACACAGTATGGGTTTGGAAAAAAGCATTGTCGAGGTAACAAACCCTATACAGATTGGAAAAGTATTTATCCATCTTTATATAGATTTGAGAAAAAAGTATTGTCGAATTAAATCGAATATCCGTGAAAGATATGAATTTTCGTTTTTTACACAGTATGAGCTAGGAAAAAAGTATTGTCGAGTTCACGAGTCCTATAGAGATTGGATAAGTATTTATCCATCTTTATATAGATTTGAGAAAAAAGTATGTCGAATTAAATCGAATATCCGTGAAAGACATAAATTTTCGTTTTTTATACAGTATGAGCTTGGAAAGAAGTATTATCGAGTTAACAAACCCTATAGAGATTGGATAAGTATTTATCCATCTTTATATAGATTTGAGAAAAAAGTATTGTCGAATTAAATCGAATATCCGTGAAAGACATAAATTTTTGTTTCTTACACAGTATGAGTTTGGAAAAAAGCATTGCCGAAGTAACAAACCCTATACAGATTGGAAAAGTATTTATCCATCTTTATATAGATTTGAGAAAAAAGTATTGTCGAATTAAATCGAATATCCGTGAAAGATATGAATTTTCGTTTTTTACACAGTATGAGCTAGGAAAAAAGTATTGTCGAGTTAACAAGTCCTATAGAGATTGGATAAGTATTTATCCATCTTTATATAGATTTGAGAAAAAAATATGTCGAATTAAATCGAATATCCGTGAAAGACAGAAATTTTCGTTTTTTACACAGTATGAGCTTGGAAAGAAGTATTATTGAGTTAACAAACCCTATAGAGATTGGATAAGTATTTATCCATCTTTATATAGATTTGAGAAAAAAGTATGTCGAATTAAATCGAATATCCGTGAAAGACATAAATTTTCGTTTTTAACACAGTATGAGTTTGGAAAAAAGCATTGCCGAAGTAACAAACCCTACAGAGATTGGAAAACTATTTTTCCGTCTTTATATAGATTTGAAAAAAAAGTATTGTCGAATTAAATCGAATATCCGTGAAAGACATAAATTTTCGTTTTTTACACAGTATGAGTTTGGAAAAAAACATTGTCGAGGTAACAAACCCTATAGAGATTGGAAAAGTATTTATCCATCTTTATATAGATTTGAGAAAAAAGTATTGTCGAATTAAATCGAATATCCGTGAAAGACATAAATTTTCGTTTGTTACGCAGTATGAGTTTAGAAAAAGTATTCTCCAGTTAACAAGTGCTATAGAGATTAGAAAAGTGTTTATCCGTCTTTATATAGATTTGAGAAAAAAGTACTTTCGAATTGAATCGAATATCCGTGAAAAAGGTAAATTTTACGTTTTTTTTAAATTTCACTAGTTTCAAAAAAAATGTATGAACAGTCTGATGAGACATTATCTCTTTTGAATTCCTTTATAAGAAAATATATTCGACATTAACTTTTATTAGTGTTTACTGTTTTCGGTAATAATTTTTTTTTATAATTCTTACACCTCATTCAAAAATAATGTTTTCGTGTTTCGATTTTTCTTATATTATATTCCTTCGTATCTCTCCATGTATTGTATTAATTGAATTCATTGAATGTGTTGTATTAATTGAAGTGAATTTTAGGTTTTTGTTAGTTTATAAATATGAAATATTTTTAAATTGATAAATAGTTGATTCCGAAAATGCAAGTATATTTAATGAAAATATATACAATATTACATTTATCAGGTGCAAGAATAAAATCTGGTGCGTACTCCCGAATTACCTCAGAAACTATGTAAAAATTAGCTAATAATTGGAATTATAAAAAATACAATAAAAAGGAATAACTTACTCTACTCTTTTCTCTAAAAAATACAATAAAAAGGGATAACTTACTACCTCTAAAACTATGTAAAAATTAGCTAATAATTGGAATTATAAAAAATATAATAAAAGGGGATAACTTACTGGGATATAGTATATATTTATGGGTCCTAATATTGGAAAAAAATTAGAGTCAGTTTACATTATTTTATTTTATAATACCGTGGAAACAAATCAGTGGTATAATGTATAACATTAGGTAATAATTAAAATGTAATAATTAAAATGTCGCCCTAATAGAGGATTTAATGGAACAGAAGTGTTATAATTTTTATACGATTTTTAATGCGTATACTTGCAAGGAATTCCTAGGGTTCAGTTTCGATTGTAACATTAGTATTCAGAAAAGGAATGATGTAAATTCTTCAATGATGGAGATCATAAATAGACTGGAATTTGTAATTTATGGACCGTTTTGATATGATGACTGATTTTGTTAAAACGTAGAGACGTGAAGAAATAGCGAATTAAACAAAATTTTTCAGGTCAACAATTACATTAGTTTCGAAAGCATTATTCAGTAACACTTTGTTAATGTCAAAATAGCCCACAACTCCATAATTACATAATGGTTGCAAGTTGATAGTAAAAACTGTTTACGTGACATAAAAAGAGTAAGACCTTTTATTATTATTATTATAATTCTACAAAATTATCCTTACCATGATGTACGTAGCATAGAAAACATATACGAATTACACCAAAATCTTTTTTGGAGAAAGGGCTCCGTAGTGGAATAAGTAATCATTATGATTTCGCCATGTTCGTTCGTCAACCAAACACTAAGTTTTTACAGAGTTAGACTGCAAGTGGATGTTTTAGATGGATTTTAATTAAAATGTAGCAAAATATAAAAAAAATTAAGTTCCGTCTTATGTATGAGGTTGTTTTTAATATTTTTTTTAAAACTCTGTTTTGCGACGTATTAAGCTTAGAAGTGCAATCCAATTTATTTCTCCCAGTCTAATTTTCCAAACTAAAAAGAGGTTAAAAAATCTAGCTTCTGATTGAAATGGTTTATATTGACTTTATTGACAATCACGGAAACCTACTTCCCATGTTTTCCGATACGCACTTAACCAATGCTTTCAAAATATATATTTGTGTTGTAACTTAAACTTCATCGATATTCCAGCGGATTACATACAGTTCTGCAACCAGGATGAAATAGGCTTACACGAGTGTCTGAAGACAAACATCCAAACGTGTTTGAAGGGAATGTCCAAAGGTATTCCCGAGATTGGTTTTCCGAGCATCGATCCATTCTTCGAGGAGGAAATCCACATGGAGTATCTGAATAACCAGGTTAGATTTAAATATACTCTTTTATCGTGTCTGAATTCGAATAGGAGACTAAATAATTTCTTATGAAATTTCTGTTTGTTTTTCTGTATATTTTATTCTGTTTGTCTGCTTGTTAGGGTATCATGTCAGAGATTCATATTAAAATCTAGATTACTTTTTCTAGATTTTTTTCAATCAAAGGACTTGAAATTTAAGGGGCTTACGTAAGATATCATGTTCACAGGCTTAAATACTTTTAAATTATTCCGGTGAAGCAATTTTTGTTATGCAAACATTAACACTGAAGAAACACCTATATATACTTATAATAAAATATTGAATCTTCTTGTCGACCATACCGATGAAGCCGCAGATTGGCTACTAGTTATAAATAATTTGGTAATACTCGTAATTTTTAATTTACTTTTTGTTGAAGATAAAATATGGTCGATACGATATCGAAACTATTTCAAAAACATTTTTGTGGGTTTCCTTCGAAAGTTGCGATATTCAGAGAGAAAATTAAAAAAAATAGTTTGTGTCTATAAATTCGATATATGCATCTTAAACTTCATCGATATTGAGACTGTATATATACAATTAATCACGTTATATCAAAAATAGACATCTTACTAAATTCTAAAAGTAGTCTGCAAAAATCTGTAATTACCTATCTCTTTCATATACGTTCTTTTTTTGACTATCTGTTTCATCATAATTCGCGCATGGCGCTTCTTAGCCTATATTTTTTCTTTATTTTATATGGTAACATGTTTATTGGATATAACGTCATTTTTTATAATAGTATAGTCCTTTGTCTGCCTGCCAGATTTTTAATATTTTCATTGATAGCTTTAAAGCCATTGATTAAATTTTCATATCATTTACTTTAGTGTTTAGCTACATATTCTCTGGTCAGGTTTTAGGTTGCCATTAGTTTATTTACGTAGCTTTCGTGTACAGATTAAATGGGGACGCCGACGAGATACTAGCTTATCTAATACGTTTAATGACAGAGAATTAGTCGAACAGCATACCGCCCCTTCTAATACAGGTACTGTTAATTAAATATAGCTATTATCCAAACGGCATCATTTGATTGTTTACGCCATATTTTTTCATATTTTTTTCTGTATGATTTTTATCTTCTAAACCTTGCTAAATAAATTATATAAACGTCAGTGAAAAGGCCTGACTCACCGGCCATATATAACATTGAAATATTGCTTGTAATAATTTATATTTTCACTGTTTTTTGTCTTGCTCATTATTTTCATAGAACATCTTTTACCCCACAATGATTAGGCTTGTAGATCTTGAAGTCCATTTACTTTTGCCTTGACAGTAATTCTATCACAGTATGGATCTAAATTTTGATGATTGCATCCTGATATGACGATGAATTATTTTTTAGTCAAGTTGTAACAATGTTTGAAGTTATGTAACACTGAACTTTGTTATACTAACCATATGTCAATATCTTACCTTTTATACCGTATTTTATTTTTTGTACTGATATTTATGTCGTCAATAATCCCTTTGAAATAATCTTTTCATCCCTTTCTGAAATTTTCCTTATTCAACAAACTGTTGTATGCTTCTTCAGTACTCTATGGTAAAACTATCGAATGTTGCTTGTAAACGATTATATGAGATAGAATAACAATATAAATACCTTCACCTGTAGAATTGCTAACTCACCATCGCTGCATCACATGTCCAATACAGTAGTTACACGAGTGTCAAGGTTGGTCTTATGATCATCATTACGATTATGATTCTGACGAGTATTAACCACATCATTGTTTATCCTTCAAATGCTGGTTAAATAATTATTTATAATTGTATTACTATATGATACGATGTAATTTAAATAGTAAATGCGACTAAAATGATAAGGGCCGATTTCTGTTTGATTAATGACCATTGTGGTATTATTGTTGGACAAAATATTACTGTTGTCGTTTTTCTATTTAATTTGTTGGCTAGAAATAAATACGAGGGGAAGTAAAAAAGTTCGCGGAATTGGGGGAAGGTACGTAAAAAAAAAATGGTGTTATTTTTCCTTTTAAACATACTTTCCCCTACACTCTCATACATTTGTGAGATCTGTCGATTAATTTATTTCTACCCTCAAAAAAATGTTTTCTCGTTTTCTCGAAAATAAATTTATATTTTAGATTTGACCTCTTCAGCATAGCTAAATTTTTTCCACGAAGCTCCTTTTCATTTTTGGGAACTATAATAATAGCTGCTGCGAGCTGGAGAAATAATAACTGCAGAGACCCAAGTTTGGGCTGTAAGGAGGGTGTTGCGATATTTAAAAGCCGCATTTGTGAAGGGCGGCCGTCGAAATGTGGCTCTTGTGTGCAGGTGCTTTGTTGTGTAAAAGCAGTATATCCCCATCCATTTCTTCCAACTGCTACTTCTTTAATCGGGCATCTTCCAATACAAGTTTATCAATTTTTTCAACAATTGCTCGTATAGATGTCCTGAGCGCGAATCGTCTTCGATCGAATCTTTGCTTTGCTTGAAGAGATTATGTCACTGATTAATCATGTATTTACTAGAGCAAGACGGCGAGTCTTCGAAATCGATGACATCTCATTCAATATAACTTGTGGTATTTTTCCTTGCTTTGTCCAGTACAGCTCGAAAACCAATTTTTCCCATAGTAGATTTCTTCCAGAATGAGTTACTTGATCGATAATAGTTCAGAAGTTAATGACACAGGTTACTCTGAAACTTAATATATATATATATATATATATATATATATATATATACATATATATATATATATATATATATATATATATATATATATATATATATATATATATATATATACTCATAATGAGTCACTCATTAGCGGCCATGGTAGTAAGCAATCCCAGCTCTTGCTACCCCTTTCATTTCGGGAACTTTTTGACCCACCTTCGTAGTTAGATACTTATGTAAATTAAGAGCTATATACAGAATAATTGTACAAAACTGATTTTTATTTTAATATTCTAAATTTTTACAAAATTTTAATTCTTGTATATAAACAAGAGAAACCGTAACTGCCATTCGTTAGTCCGAAACAACACAATAGTAGCCGTAAACCAAAAAAATAAAGAAATAGTCAAGCAGCAAAAAATGCTTGTGTCTTCATTCGAAATTAAATTTATGGAAAAGGTTAGTATTGAATATATTTGGCGTTAATTTTGTAGAAACTCATTATTCACAATTAAATGAAACTACGTGATGTAGTATTATTTCTACTTTCTTTAATTTCTTTACCACGATCTAGATTTCGTTGTATTACAACATCTTCAGGTGGGATATTAGCAAAGATCTTTCTAATATCCCACCTATTCTACATCATACATTCTAATATCCCATATCTTTGCTAATAGCCCACCTGAAGATGTTGTAACACAACAAAATCTAGGTTGTGGTAAAGAAATTAAAGAAAGTAGAAATAATAATACATCACGTAGTTTCATTTAATTGTGAAAAGGTTAGTGTTAATGGTCATGTTACATCTGTTATTACGCTTTAGTTCAAATGAAAAATAGTAAAGAGGACATGGAATCTTTATACATTGTTTACACACTCGATATGCCTCTAGTTCTAATGATCATATTATCTGGAAATATGGACAGTACTCTCGAAAAAAAAATTAATTTAACACAGTAGCCATTCTCACTCGAGCAATGGTAACAAGATAAGTGGAGGCACCTTCTGGTTAAATACTGGGTCAATTAAAAACATATTTTATTTTAAATTTGTTTCGAAATACAATATAATTTCAAAATATCCTGTTCATAAATTGCTTTTTTCAATAATTTACATTTCTATGTAATTGTTGCCAATTTTATCGTGAAAACCATTTTTTTAAAAGTGTTTTTGGTCTTTTTCTAGTTATTCAATAGATTTTCACCTTTCAGACACTTCACTTATTAAAAAAGTTATTGGATTTTCATTTTAAGTATTATTGGTCATTACATAAATTAGTTAAAAGTTATAAGTGAAAAAATTGCGTATAGATATATTGTGTAGTAATGTGACAAGTTTGTATGTAGCATTCTATAACAGTGATTTGTCATGTATGAAAACTTCATTACTTACTATGAATTAATGCGAATAAACTAGTTCGTTAATGAATGGATTAAAACCGGGTTTATTAGCATTCTAGTAGCTTTAGTAGCATTCCAACAAGTAACCTTAATCTCTCTGGTCTTAAAATAGAAATATTATATACTAGCTACGTTGCTCTTGGTTATAAACTATTACCATACTAAATTTCGTCAAAATCCATCCAATAGATTTTGCGGGGTTGATGCATAAATTATCATACAAACAGATAGACAACAGTTCTAGAAAAAGGTTTTCCGGTTTCTATTATCATTCTATACACTAAATCAATCACTCTTTTTAAAAGATTTTCCATGTACAAAATTTACTCTGTTACAGTTTTATTATACGCGGCGTCCGGGAATAGAAGTCAGACAAAGAAAGAAGCTATTCGTTGGCTATAAAGGAATAAATTGTCGTTGAAATAAAACGTAAAACACGCCCTTTTTATAATTGAGTGTAAAATAATATTACACGTAATTCTTTTTACACACTCGATACTTGCCCGGAGTGCGGTGTTTGCCCGCTGTGGCGACGTCTTCGTCTTCGCGGGTTATTGTCCCAAGTGGCGCAGAGTAATGTGCGCAAGTATCGTGTATACGAAAAAGATGACAAATAATTATGAATATTATTTTAAATTTTCTGAAAGAAAGTCATCTTTTAAATTTTATTTCAACGACAATCATCTATTTTTCAGTTAACAAATGATGTCTTTTTTTGGCCGACACTTATTCCCAGGCACCGTATATATATATATATATATATATATATATATATATATATATATATATATACATATATATATATATATATATATATATATGTATACACATCCAATACAAAAAATGTAAAAGCCAGTTTTTTAGATTGTTTTAACTAATGGTTCAATAATAATTTCAGAAAGGTATAATGTGGCAAAGGGTATATATTTTATCATTATTATATTATATTTGGAATACGTAGTTACTTCATTAGGAATTTTTCATGAAGTTGCTTCATCAAAAAATATTCATTGAGAATATTTTTTTCTCAAATTTCATGGATTGGATTATTCCTGGACAGGTGTTTTAAAGTGAGATTTCATTTACCATTTTTCATGTTTAAGCCTTGTTTGGAAAATATTAAATTTTAAAATGACGTGTCTTCCCCACTAATTTTTAACATTTCATTATAATTTTTAATTAAAATTATATTAATTACCATGTGTCAACAATTACAGGATATATAGACGACTAAGAATGGTACTTAATTCATTTATCGATGATTTACTGGGTGTTTAATTAAATTATTTATACGATAATAGACATATTAAACGTATGGAAGTAATAGCATCTCTATTATTTATAATAGTATCTCCATACATTATAATTACAGACGATTGTGATTAGTAAAGGTTACCTTAGGTTAAATATGTTTTTGTACTGTTTTTATTTTCAATTTTTTTTTGAAAAGTAACAGTGTATATTAGGATAAAACTTTTCATGTTAATACAACAAAGTGAGTACTCGTTAAAAATATCTCGAAATGAAATTGAAATTTTAGGTTCCATTTGGTAAATATTAAGCATTAAATTAGAACTTGACTGTAAGTTATTTCGATTAACTTGTACGAATAATTTCAAAAACCTATACGGCTAAAGAAGTGTTTCCCTACCTATTGGGACGGTTTTTTATAATACGTTTTATAATAAGGCGTGAGATCTAGTTAGGTCAGAATTTAGTTTAAGAAATACGTTTTACAGCGTAATAGGGTGCCGATATAGCTTAGTTCGTGATAGAGATACGGCGTAGAGTTTATATTCCCCAAACACAGGATGAGATATTTTTTCGTGTATTTCGTTAAATATGGAAATGAGTAATATTATTTCCGAAAATCGATGGTTTTAACAAAATATTGCTTCAAGAATTTCTTTCGCTAATTTATATCATTAATCCGTTCACAAACATCTATACAAAAATGATATTTTTAATGAATTTATCGGGCAACTTTAATAATATTTAAACACTAACTAGAAAACAAACAAAATCTTTTTGTAGATTCATAAGTACCAAATTTATAAGCATGTTTTACAGAACTTAAATGCATTAGTTTCCGTAATTTCTTTCGTTTGTATTGAAAACAAAATAATTTTTAATTTATAAAAATACTGAATAATTTCTTAAGATCTCAAGCATATTCAGTTTGTAGTTCTAAGGTTAATTAGAACACTCGTAAGTACGTGAATATTGATAGTTATGCATAAGTTTCGCCAAAAACACAAAATTATCCTTAAGTTGCAATCAAGAAGTTTTTATTTGCACATTGAGGTGATAATGTAAAAAAATTTTCTATTGACATAAATCAAGGAATCATTTCATACAATATTATTATGAAGTAAGATTTGTTAAAACACATTTAATAAAGATAACCATGCTAGTAAGTAGCTAAAAATAACCATGTAATTACTATAGTTGATACTCATAGTCGGATTAGCGGCAAAATAAAAGATACATATTCTTTGAATAAAATGAGCTATTTTTTTACACCTGTACTCAAAATATAACCAAGATGTTTTCTTCTAACAGCTCCTGAAGTTTAGAGTTTCCGCAAAAATAAATAAATAAATTAAAAAAGAAAATAACTGCGTATAAAGTGTACTAAAAAGTTCAATAAAGCGAAGAAAGTTACGTTTATAAAGTATTCTACGGCTACGGCTCTGGTTACGATTCCGCTACGACTGGGAAAATTAAATAAATTATAACAAAGAAAGAAACGTAGTCCGAGGCCATTGGTTCTATTGTACAGTTCGGAAAAAAATATTATGGACCCCGCCACAATTGGATAAACATGTTTTCCCGGCTCTTTAACATGAAATTCATTTATAATCAATTTTACGTATCAAACAACTTTTTTTTCATAGAATTCGATTGAGGTTAAAATGTTTGATAGAGGTCAAATAAGTTGTCCGTCGGTCTATATGATGTAAGTATGCGAGATTATTATAACATTTTCTATAGTTGCAGCGAGTAATATTAAGATATAGAGCAACATTAAAGAATTGATATTGAGTGAGTTTATAACATATTTAATATAGTTTCAATTTTAATTTCGGTTATGGATATCAGTATGACGAGAAGAGGCTCCCTTAACATACGCTTCAAGTTACTGGATTGTTCGTAATCACGACGTTGTTCAATATTTGAATAAATCTCTAATCTTTTAATAAAGGGGAAATCCATTTATTTTCTGTTTCAACCGAGATCAAAACCATGTATGTATGTATCACTTAACAAAAAATCATGGAAATACTTGAGTATTTCACAATATTTATGTTTTAGGGTTCTATATTTGAAAGATCTGAATGAAGGTCTATATTGTGATAAAGCTCTTCTTCCGTTCATTTGTCTACCTGGTTAGCTACAGACTTAAAATTTAGACGCGATACGTAGTGTTTTTGTCTGAAACCAAATATGGTATTTGAAGTAAGTGTAATTTAATTTAGAGGAGATCCCACACATAAAAAAATGGTCGAAAATTTTTTTTGAGCAAATTTATATAGAATTTAAAAAAAATACTTACATTAGAAAATTACGATGTGGGGACTTTCAAAGAAGTTGATATTTTAGGAGTTCTATTTCAAAAATTCCAATAGCTAGGAATCTGTAATTGATTTCCCATATTATATATGTCTTATACCTGAATAACAAACATTAAAAATTATTATATTCAAAATACTTTAAAAATAACAAACACATTCTAGCAAAATATTTTTTTAGAATTTTTACTGTGAAATATTACTAGGCTATATCTTTACATATTAAAAATAATATTAATATTTAAAAAAAAGATTACGAAAATGATTACGTGTCTTAAAATATTTAAATGTTTTATGTACCTACCTATATATATATTTTTTAAATGTTGTATGTTTTGAACCCTCCCTCTTGCCGCGAGTTTTACTTGTATTTAACAGCTCCTGTTCTTTTAGTCTAAGATCCAAACAGAACTCTATTAAGAAGTATTATGAGCTGCATTATAGTTTAATTCTCATAAATAAAAAAAACATCATGTTTCACACCGCAAAACTGCGGTATATTTTTTTGAATAATATTTTCGTAAATGGTGGAGAATCTTTCAACTATGGATAGAGAGGATCATACTTTGCTTCGAATGGTAATTCATGTTTAAGAAAAGTTCACAGTTTTCGAGATATTCGAATTTTTAAATTGTTTAAAAATGGTTACTTTTTTGGGTACAATAGCAACATATAGCTCAACTTTCTCATTCTGTTTTTGTATAGTATTTCCGAATAATTGTGTTTTTAAATATATAAGAATTGTGCAGTCAATTTTTTCTCAAGTTTGAGCTCTTGTGGTGTGAATGAAATGTGTTGAGACCTGAGTGGTTAAGTATTTAAAAAAAACTGAGCATTTAGTAAGAATTTTGAAATATTAAGGCTCTTCCCCTTTTCACATTTAAGAGAAAAAATATTGCTAGTAAAATTGCATAAAAGCTTAATTCACCTAGTTTTAATTTTTAATAAAATGTATGTAATTCTACATTTATATTTTAGAATTTACAAATTAATCGTCAAAGTGTGTTTGAACGGACAAAATAACAAAAATAAAATAAAATAAATAAATAGAAATAACAAATTACTTTTAAAAAAACAGATGACATTTTCAAGTAACAATTGTAATAAATGTATTATTTTAAATGAATTCTTATTAATGTCCAGGTTTAATGTCTTTTCAGTCGTGTCACTCTTTACATGATGAGGCTAAATCATCATTGGTGGTTGGTGTGATCCTCTTCACAATTTCTCGCCTTCTCAACTTATTGGCCGACATCCTAGTACATTTATACGGAAGGTCTCCAACTGCTGATTTTATTCGATCAGCTGATTGCATAGATGATCTGCCACGCAGTCTGTTTCCTTCCACCCTTGTTTGTTTTTATCAGAGCTATATAAATGAAAAAATATTTCAGATACTCGATTAGTAATCTTTCTCAGTCAGGTAAACGTCGATCGTGGTGTAGCCCAAGAATTAGTATTGCCAAGTTCACAAGATTTGTCGAAGGATTAACAGTGCAGAGTTTGCATCATAGCTTATAGATGTCAGTTCGAAGACCTTATTGGATTTTTCGACAAATGTTCATCTTCACTTATGTTTTGTTTATTCTTCTCAGGCTTTTGTACATTCTTATGAATATTTAATGAGCTAAGATTAAATTTAAAGTACCCTAAATCAATGAAAATGTAATTGAGCCCATTTTATTAAATGTTTAAATTTGATAAAATAAGTTATGAGCAATTTAAAGTTCTATAATATTTTTTTCAATGGAAAAAAGGCAAGTCTTTTACTATTTTAAAAAAAATATTAAGTGCATATTTTTGTTTTGAATAGCCGGTCATTATCTCTACACATTTTATATACACCATAAGAGCTCAAACTAAAAGAAGAAATTGAGTAAAACGCAAATTTTAAATTGAACATTAAGAAAAATTATATCTGTTGTTCAAAAATTGTAATATGTTTCTAATGGTATAACCATTCACAAATATCACGTAGAAAATATAATGAGAAAGTTCCTCCATTTGTGGATATTTTATCCAAAAATGTAACAAAGCTGAACGATTAAAAAGTCCAAATATATAGAAAATTGTTGGATTTTCACTAAACTCGAAATTCCACCCTTTAGGAATTTAATTATTATAAAAACAAGAATATTGAGCGTATTGAATGAAATTGTTTTTTTGTACGGGAGACAAAATAATAATTATATTTTGCTAATCGCCTGTGGCCGGGATTGTCTTTTTGATCTGATTTGATTGATGTATTTTAGCATACTATCAGGTTGCTGTTTTATTTCAAAAATACATATCGTTATAAATTAGGCAAAGATACAATCATTAAATGACGTACACGGAAATTTGTTAAAATTGTTCGAATAATCAACAATTTATTAAAAACATCAATATCAAGGGCCAATAGAGGACGTTAAACATTTATTGTCATTAGAGTACGTATTTAACGTATGAAGTTTATTTAACACCGAAGAAAACGAATAGATCTTTCCTTAATTGTTCGATTTTCAATATTTAGACTATAATTTATGTGCAATTAAATGAAACTACGTGATGTAGTATTATTTCTAATCTCTTTAATTTCTTTACCACGACCTTGGTTTCGTTGTATTACAACATTTTCAGGTGGGATATTAGCCTAAACCTAGGTCGTGTAAAGAAATTAAAGAAAGTAGAAATAATACTACATCACGTAGTTTCATTTAATTGTGAATAATGAATTTCTACAAAATTAACGCCAAATATATTCAATATAATTTATGTATTATATGCGAACTTTTTGTATGTTAAGTTTATGTGACATCATTTAGATAAAATTTAATATTCCTATAGAGTTAGTTATAGTGTCCATAATTACATCAAAGTGTCTCAAGCAATGCTTTATGCAAACTTTTTCCTGAATAATGTGGAAGATTCGCAATTTTCTTGAATAATGTGGAAGATTCGCAATTTTCTTTGAGCATTGCAAAGTGCCTCTAGCAATGTTTTATGCAGAAATTTTCTTGAATAATGTGGAAGATTCGCAATTTTCTTTGAACATTGCAGTGCCTCAAGTAATGCTTTATGCAGAAATTTTCTTAAATAATGTGGAAGAATTAAAATTTTCTTTGAACGTTCGTAAAATATTTTTTTTTCATTAATGGGAATAATTTTTTTATATGGCGGACATTTTAAAAAAATCTATTTTTAGGATATATTTCAAATAAAGGAATTAACTTTTTTTTTAAATTTTACGGTATGGAATGTGTGGATATTTAAGTTTCAAGAGAGTGATAAAAATTATAATAATGAACGATTAACGTCATAGAAAAAGAATGGATACTAAATATATCTAATTGAAAAAATTGTGCGAGAGTATCTATGCACTGAAACGAAATAAAGTTGAATAAATTAATAAATTTATGAAATTTATTAAACGAAATTAAAAAAGAGCGAATAAGTAGGATTTAAAATACCATAAATTGTTCTTATTTATTGTTTATTATTATAATTACCAGCGTTTAATAAACTTTCAGATCAAAGCCAAAGTAAGCTTGAAGAATGTAACCTCACGTGGTATTTCGGGTTCAACCATCGGAAACGTGCGGTAAGTTAAACACCCAAAATTAATGTCAGTTTTTAAAAGAAATGTATTTCTAATAATACTGTCTAAGATCATCAGTCGAATGTATTTTTGTTATAATTATGACAAAGCTCATTTCGCATTACACAAAGCGTAGTCGAAGCGTGTTAAGTTAAGTTAGTTGTCGTATTACAAGTAAGAAACAAAAATTATTATAATTTTTTTATTAAAAACATTTTGTTTTTTTCAAACTGTTAGTATAATATGATGTTAATGTATTATTGGAACAGTTTGTAAAAAAAGTCATTTTTGCCTTTTTATTGTGTTTTTTTAAATAAAATGTTAATTGTACAATTTTTAAGAGTGATTTTTACCAAAACTAAATGATAAATGAGTTTTAAATTTCGAAATAAGTCAGATATTTATAGTTTAAATAATATATAAAAAAATCAGCGAATTTCGTCGACAACGCATTTTACACAACTACCTTGACGAGCACAAAGCTTGAGGAATGTTGACATTAACACAATTGTGAAACTAGTTTTTTTTATTATTTTTCGTTTTTATAATGGCGATAATAAAGGCAGGGGCTTTATTTATCCATCTTTTTACAATATTTATCTCTATCTGGTGCACCCTTTCTCGCCTAAGCAGAATAAGTAGTGATGATGGAATGTATACTTCTCTACCCTAACATACTTTTTCCATTCCGCTAATTCCCGTGTACGAGTACACCCTCTTCATCTTTTCGATATTTCTTAACGATGAATTAATAATCGCAGTATTATTTTATTGTTTACTTTCAGTTGATACATTCAACATGACTATCGAAGCACTACTTTATTTACTTTCTTTAATGTTAATTTTTTTCAAATATATGTAATTTAATTTTAGTATTGAATATATTTGGCGTTAATTTTGTAGAAATTCATTATTCACAATTAAATGAAACTATGTGATATAGTATTATTTCTACTTTCTTTAAGTTGTTAACCACGACCTAGGCTTCGTTGTATTACATCTTTTATTTGTAATATATAGGGGGCATTATCCGTAATAAATACAAAAGGTAATAAACTTAATATCCTAGAAACATTAGAAATAAACAGACATAAAAAAGACACCAACGTTAATATATTAAATGAACAACTAAATATAATATCATCACCCATACTTAATACCTTCTAAACATAATACAATTAGACAACAGTGATACTACAGTACTCTTCAAATTGTTTTAGCCCACATACACATATAAATATAAGTATATAAAAATTAAAAAAGAAATAAATTTATAAATAAATTAAGAAATAAATTTATGAATAAATAAAACCGGAGGTATGTAGAATTAGCGGTATAACCTTGTTCTAACTTTCAGATACCCTTGCTTTTGTATAAATATATTACCGAGAATAACTTCCATTTAATTTTATTACATACACCAGAACATTTGCATTGTACAATCTCATAGAATAACAACAATTGAACTTGTTACCCTCACTAAAATACTGGTATATCGTATAACTCTCGGAAATATAATAAAACCTACACCGCTCCCCTACAATAAACTCAATAACACAAGCAGTGGGAAAACCCACACAGGCCCGGCTTCCGCTATTGTATTTGAAACATATAAATGCTGTTGGATGTTCCTAAGCGTTATTCTTTGCTAATATCCCACCTGAAGATGTTGTAATACAACGAAACCTAGGTCGTGTTAAAGAACTTAAAGAAAGTAGAAATAATACTACATCACGTAGTTTCATTTAATTGTGATTAATTCTAGTATAATAATCTTATTTTAACCACATTAATTCAATTTATTCAGTTACTCGAGATTTTAATTCTATATAATTATTTATTCATTCATCGGCACACGAACAGTAATGTCACAATTCGTATGGGATATGGGCACAGCATGTTTCATTTGGTGTTACCATTATTATATAATATTATACCAAACAAGAAACATTTCAATAAATAATTATTGTCAGTTATGTGCATAAACTACATTCTTCGATACAATTTTGTCTTCATTAGTTCCACAAGAGTGCCATTTATTCTATCAGCATTATTGTTTCCCATCGCTTGATCTTGCTTCTTGTTTCGTAAATTGTTGTTCATTTACACTTTCCTATAATCGTCACTTTAGACTTATTAACGTCGACTGTCGATTAACTGTCGACTTTCTCTAAGTACGTTTGGGATCATTGTAACTTTTTGATATTAAAATAAATTATCATAAAATAATTTTTTTCCAAATAAATACCTATTGGAGACAGTTCTTTAAAAATTAATTATTTATGTCGATTTTTGGTGTTATTTTAGATATAAGACGTAAAATTGTTGTGATTGAGAAAAGTGATTTGTGTAATTACAGTAACTTACAGAATATTTGGTTTTTTCCATTCATTTATCCAGTTTTTAACCAAAAAAATTAATTTCCTTCATCTAGTTACAATACCTGTATGTTATGATGTAATATTAACATTTGACAAGGTATTTTAAAATTATATTTAGAAGGAGATTAAAATAACAGTTAAAACTTCTCTTTAAACGAAAATTTGAATGCGCCAAATCAATGGACGCATGCGACACTCGCAAGTGCAATCAGTTAAAATTCAAACCGGCGATCACCGCTCCTTGGTGCGAGCAAACTGGTGAAATCGCGCCGCGTGTTGTTACATTGTGTGCTGCTAATAAGATAACCACGTCCGACAATAACCGCACATTGGTAGAACATTACAAATAAAGAGCATCCGCTGGACGGTAGGGCACTAAGTGGACCAAGTGTCGAATCAAGATATGTATCTTTTGTACCGTTATTATTACTGTGGGATAAGACATTTATATTGTCTCAAGCGTTTCTTGGATTAGCATTGGGATAGTTGTTCAAAATGCTTGTAAACAATTAGAATTCAGTTGTTCCCACTGCACCCAGAGGTTAATAAGGTGAAATTTAAGAATTTACAATATATACAATATTCGTGTCTTTGCTAAAAGTCTTAACTAGTAATAGAAGAAGGAGAAGGAAAGACAATTTTGAATTTACTGCGCATGACATGCATGCATTATGCTAGAGAAGGTATGTAGTGGTCAACTAGCTATAGAGCAGCTTCGATCGAAATGAACTTGTGGTCCCGATAGTCTATTTAGTAAAGGTGTGTGCGGAGTTTTTTCGCTCATTCTTAACTTACTTAATCGATCTTATCTTCTACGCGTTATACCGATTTATAAAAGCGGTTCTAGATCTGTGGTGACTATAGGCCTGTAATGATTTTATTCGCCTTTGTTAAAATGTTTAAAGTAATCTTACCCAAACGTGTTTTCTTTAAAATTTGGACTCGGTTAATCGACTTTTAGCATCATTTTCGCCCTAAGTGTTCTTTGTTACAAATCTTTCTTTATTTTTCGACTACGTGCCTATTGGGATAAGCTAGAGATGTCAGAACGATGTGATTTTAAAAAAACTTTTGACTTTATTAATAGTAATTCTAGTAAAATTACCGGGGGATAGGATTCTTCTTCAATGTAGTTCAGTTTTTCGCCAAAAACCTTCGATCTCAGGTGCAGTTGTTCCAATAGATATATTTTAGATTTTAGTGTTATGTTACAAACTTCGGTGTTAGTCGGGGTAATGATTTAAATTCTCTCTTATGGCTCTTTATGGAAATAACCTGTCATGAAAGTAAAAGCTACATAATGTCTGCTTATTGCCGACGATTTGAAGTTCTTTCTGGAAATAAATAATTGTTGCTTTTCTGAGATGCTTCAGAGAGATGTCGACTCAGATTTCCAATGGAGTCTGAAAACCGAACTCAATTTTTATATAAGTGCGCAAGATAACTTATTCATATTCTTGACCCCCGAAGAAGACAACTTTTTTATACCCGATTACGTTTGTGTATTAGCGGGTTTTTGTCCGCTAATACATACACAAACGATTGTGCATGGCCATTTATGCTGCATATTTTGACACTCGCAAATAAATCAAAACATATGGAGTACCTTTCCGTTTTTCTAGAATCATGACATTTGGGAAGAAGCAAGGTTTCACAGCACAAGTAAAGTAAAAAACCCGAAAACGTTAATTTGAAATAATATAACATAAAAAATATTTTTTTTGAGTATGCGCTTGTTAAATGGAATATATAATCATATATTTTGTTTAGTAATATATTTTCGTTCCAAAAAATTACAATTTTGTAAATAGTTTAACAAGCGCATACTCAAAAGAAATATTTTTTATGTTATATATAATGCCTAAATTTTTACGGAACGTTCGTGGTGTGAGGTTCCACTCTGGCTTGATAGGTTTTTATTTTATGATAATTTTCATCTATTAAGATCGATCGAAACTTAAGCAACGATTGTACATAATAAAAATAATTTCCTTTACTTAATGTCAATAGTTCTAAATAGTGGTTTTACGAAAAGGGCATAAAGATGTGTTTACAACTGATTTCCGATTAAGTAGGGAAAAATATTACTTTGTTATTACAAACAACACGTGGGGTATCAAATGTCAAAACGCGTTCGTAATTAACAATAGCGGTTTAATATTGCTGTCAACATTGCCACTTTGTATCGAGTAGCCGCGATAAGTTTTGATTTGTCGATAATTTGTATCAATATTTTTTTAAATTTCACACTTTATGAAATAAATTTAGGTGGCAAACAAAATTCACTGCTTAAATAAAAATTTAGAGGCAATTTATTTAAATAGAAATACAACTCAAGTATCTGTCCCGGTATTTAAAAATTTATACGGAATTTATGCTTCGTTATGTGTATATGAAATTTCGAAAGATCTATTGAGACATGATATGTCTTATTATATTAATCTATTGAAATATTACGTAAGTTTAAACCGTATATCATCACTACATTGTATAAAACAAATTATCTGTCTGTCTGAACGCCATAATCTCAAAAATCATTGCACGGATTTTCATGCGGTTTTCATCAATAGATAGAGTGATTCCCGAGAAAGGTTTAGCTGTATGATTTATTTTTATTTTTGTGTAATTTGGCCGATCTATGATAAAAATTGTCGAGTAAGTTGGAAAAAAGCATTACATCTGAAAGCAGCTTAACAGGTATGGGCAGCGTAAATCGTTAGATTATCGGAGGTCATATATTAGTTTTGAATGACAGTGTTGTCTGTCATTTCTTTTTTTTAATAGACTAGCATTTGGAATACCAATAAATAAAGGACTGGTATGGGCTGCGTAAATCTGGTATTGACTGGTATGGGCGGCGTAGATCGTTAGAATATAGGAAGTCGCAAAATTGTTTTGTATGACAGCGTTGTCTGCCATTTATTAGCGGCTCGTATTTGGGATAACAATAAGTAAAACACAGATCCAGATTTTAAACTTTGTTGGAATTGATCTCAGCGTTCAATTGTTTTTCACACGGCCAATTGTACGTTGCCCTGTGACGTGTGACATCAAAACATAATATTTTTTTGCGCCTAATCCGGCGGAAGTAGTAAATGTTGTACATAAAGAAATAGTTTAGGTTTGTCTATAAACATACGTCTTCTGATTGATAATTCTCTTGGAATAATTATAAGTGTATAAATCGTATTATAATACACTTCTTTAAAATTTGTAATTAATATTTAGTACCCGAATTTCTTCCTTCAGCCAGGTGATGACGGCTTTCGTTGTTACTTTCTAGGCTGCTCGAGTTGTTCCACTAATCTTTATGTTCACGTGACTGGGTATAAGATTACACTTTATGCACGTTTTGTTAAACCATATGCTTTGTACCGCCTTACGAAATTAAATTCGGAGTCGACGGTACAATATCGCCAATGTAGCCAAATCGGCTGTTTTCAAATATTGAATATATTTGGCGTTAATTTTGTAGAAATTCATTATTCACAATTAAATGATACTACGTGTTGTAGTATTATTTCTACTTTCTTTAATTTCTTTACCACGACCTAGATTTCGTTGTATTACAACATCTTCAGGTGGGATATTAGCAAAGATCTTTCTAATATCCCACCTATTCTACATCATATATTCTAATATCCCATATCTTAGCTAATATCCCACCTGAAGATGTTGTAATACAACGAAACCTAGGTCGCGGTAAAGAAATTAAAGAAAGTAGAAATAATACTACATCACGTAGTTTTATTTAATTGTGAATAATGAATTTCTACAAAATTAACGCCAAATATATTCAATAATATTTAGTAACAATTACGTTGTTTTATTAATAAAAAAGTAAAAAAAACTCCATATCAGTTGTGTTTTAATCTAACCTACAAGCTTTGCGTAACAGTTCGATAGATACATTTATTAATTCATTACGCCAGACAAATGATCCGGGTATAGGTATTTAATGCTACCCCAAAGGTATATAATTGATATATGTTTTGTGTAAATTAACCGATCTATGTGATAAATACTATCGCCATAGATCGGTTAATTTACACTAAGTTAACTTACTTTAAATTAAGTTGGAAAAAATCCATACATCTGAGAATTATCCTTTCTATCTCCTACAATTGAGAATCCGGGTCGGGTCGCTAGTTTATAGATAAAATTAGAGATATAATACTGAAAAGGTATTTCTTTAATTTATCTAAAATTTAAAGATATTTTCGTTTAGCCTTATTTCTTATTTATATCTTATCGATGCATGGTTTTTATTACATTGCCATGAATTAACGTAATGTGCTAGTACACATGATTCATTTTCTTCTACTAAACTATGTGGATACCTGTTAAAGAACATTAATAAATTAATAATTAGTTTTAAGTATGATTATTGTAGTTTTGCCACTTGGTCTTTTTAATGTACATATAATGAAACGATCGTGTTGTTACCTGAAGGCAATAGACAATATTATTTTAAATATTCTACTATTTTTGTCATATTATAGTATTTATGCCATAAAATGATGATAAAAGAGACAAATACTTAAAATTGATACTTGTTTTTCTAGACTTCTGTTACTTTGATCATTTTAATCTACCATTAAAAAGGCAAGAAATTCTGAATTCCACCCGCAAATTTTTATTTATTTTTTTTAGTTTAATATGTTTTTGGGTATTTTGCTGCAATATTTCATGCAAAAAAACAATTTTCCAATTAACAATATTTGATTTAAATATATGTAGTATGTTTGTTTATATTGTTTAGTATCATGTACCTAATGTATGTGCCTTGTACTAAGTTTTTACTATTCAATGAATCAGGTGAATATCTAGTTTGTAATTAAAGTCGCCGTTACTAATTATGTAATAGTTATATATGTTTTTAGTATTCAGTATCGGGAAAAAGAAAACCGTATAGACTGTAACTGTAAGAATGTATATCACGACTGTTTTTTCTCAGCAACTACTGCTGTTAACAATTTAAAATTAGGCACATTTTGTAGAATTGCCTTGCGCCATCAATTTTTTTTCTAATACATATAATTATGGGAATTATTTTATTTTTGTGTTTAAAATGGGTCAGGAATGGGATTTGAAATTTAAAAGTGGGACAAAACCGTGTTTAGAAATTCCAAACTTTTCTGTTTATTTTAAACCTCCTTGTTTTTGACTTATGGCCAAAAATGTGCTGAAAAACTTATAAAACTGAATTTTTTTCGTTCTTCGAATCTTTAATTTCCATACCATAATCATGTTGATATGTATAAATTGATAGCATGCCCTTGTTTTACAACTGAAATTAATAATATCCCGAGTATGGAACTTTCGGCCAGCGAGTTTTACTCGCGTTTGGTGGGGTTTATTTTTATAATAAGGATACTTATTATATTTTAATTGGGGTAAATTTGAAGATTTTTTTAGGTTATAGCCGATGGTGTATATGTGTTTATACATATATACAATGTGGATTTGACCGTTCGACATTAAATGAATCCTCATATACCATATGATACTTCTCAACCGTACATCAAAAACCAATTAACGAGATTCAGTAGTTTAATCACAGGAATAGTTTTAAGCGTTTTGATAATTTCAAACACAATATGTTTTCTCCAAGATTTCGCTAGGCCAATATACGTTGTCACACCTTCGCATAAAGTTATTTCATTTCATAATTGCAGGTAAATAGTAAAATAATCCTTATGTTTGTGTCATAAGGGTCATAATATGATACGAGTCCCCGGGGAAAGAGAAAAACATGATTCGATTTATTTATTTGAATATAATTTGAATTGCGAATGTGTAATTTTAACTATTTGTGTTTGATTCACCTTCGCATAAAGTTATTTTATTTCATAATTGCAGGTAAATAGTAAAATAATCCTTATGTTTATGTCATAAGGGTCGTATGATACGAGTCCCCGGTGAAAGAGAAAAGCATGTTTCGATTTATTTATTTGAATATAATTTGAATTGCAAATGTGTAATTTTAACTATTTATGTTTGATTCGATCGCGACCGCGCGCCGAACAAAAGTCAGTAACATAAATATTGCATATGGTGTTTACGTTTTATTTATATTAAAATCCTATATAATTTGTTTGAATTTTTTTTATTCATGGCGTAATTGTTTTTTTTCGCTATTTTATTAAAGTATTTATGACAACTATTATTGACGGAGTTTTTATTTAATGCCTAACGATCAAATTCAAATATTTTATATATACATATAGATTTATATATATATATATATATATATATATATATATACATAAATATATATATATATATATATATATATATATATATATATATATATATGTTCTTTTTCTTTTTTTTTTGGTCTAAAAATTAGAAATTACGTTATATAAGCAATCACAACTAACCGAGTTATACACACACGCACCTAAGTTCCATTAATTTAAAATGGAGACAAATTGACACGAAGGCACGAATTGATCGGTGCAACTGATCGGCAATGCCCTTTAGTAATCAAAAATGAACTATGGGTTATAAAATTGACAAAATTGTATAAGCCGACATTCTCATTAATCAGTAGTAAAAATTCACAAAAATAATTGATAATTTTAGAATTGTGTATTGTTTTTAGTTATATAACATTCGTTTGATTACGAAAAATAACAGACAATTCTAAAATCCTAGAATTTAATGTAACATTTTCCTAATGCTATAATGTTTCTAGAACAGTGTAGACGTTTTATTATAAATACAGACTATTAACTTGTTCTGTTTACAGAGCGCAAGTAGACGATGATCAGTTCAAGTTGGAGGTGGATATGGTGCAGCCATACATGCTGACGACGGGAGAGTATCGCGCGGAAGGGCATTACAATTACCTACACATTGACGCCAAGGGCGACTTTAACACAACTATGAGTGAGTTGACTCGTAACTAAAATAGTTGTAACAAGTTTAAAGTACAACATCTATATATATATATATATATTCTTAGATACGTATAGTAGTAGAAATGGTAGATCGCAATTCGGAAATCGGTATTTATACCGTAATTTAAACATGTACACACACACAAACACTCACGCGCACGCACACGTATACACACACGCGCCCGCGCATGCCTACGCACACTCCCATTGACACATACATACACACACACACACACACTCACATATATGTGCACACAAAATGATGTTTTTAAGGTTAAATCATTGGAATTTAAATAGAAGAAATCAAAAGAACTTTCTTTAAATTTTTTGTCTGTTTGCTTACCTGCACGCTTGCATACTTGCCTGCAATTTTTTGCTAAAGTATTGTGTAAAAACGACTAGACTCATGTAGATGGCACTTTCACTGATATAATAATTAGAGTTTGGAATAAAACCTTGGTTAACTTCCTTATCCTAAATCTATCTTGAAATTAGGTTATTGGCGCTTATACGGTAAGAACCGAGTGCATGACCTTAAGAAATTATGAATGGCAATTGTCAAAACTACCACAGCAAAGTAGTTTAAACTTCAAATTAACAGATAATTGATTTTATTTCTGCCATTTATTTCCGGACACAAATATTTATTTTTGGAAAAAAAACTTCGCCAATTCCCGAATATTATTACTGGAGAAAAATTCCCGGAAAATATCCGAACAAATTTGCGGGTCAAAATGAGTCACTTATCTAAAGACCGCAATACACTTGCTCGTAGCTTGCACAAAGGCATGACCGTAGCTTGAACATATCAGCTACTGGCATGTATGCTCGTATCTTTAAAAAAGTATACCTGTAACAAGCATGCAAATGTATTGCTTTTTTGGTATGCAATAACGAGCGGGGGTGGCGGGGTGTGTATATTGCATGCCAAAAAGCACGTCTAAATGCATCCGACAGCCACAGGCATTCTATTACAGATATGCCACACGATAACACACACCACATTGCATGCTATTTCAATTTCTTGTGTATCATCAGTGTGTCAGCTACTAGAAAATGCTATTTTATTGCATGCTAGCTACTGACCCATTTTGATGGTATGTATATTTCCGGCCTAAATAATACAATGCTTAGTTTTAGTTTAAGGTGAAATATTGTTAAATATGCTTAAATAAATAGTTTATATGATTGAGTCCTTTGTCCTGTTTGTAGTCCGGCATGTTTCTCATATAATTGTAATGTTTACGTGACTTGAACATTCATGAGAGTATGTACGAAATAATTCAGTACAGAAATGATGGCAAAACACAAATATAATATTTTGACAAACGTAGTTTTCTTTTTAAAACGAGTGATGCATTCGATAATTATATATATCACCTCTTTTTAAGATGACAATTAAAAATGATTAATTTTTAAAAATGCTTTCGTCTGGTAGCAGTCGAAAATGCATAAAAAAATATTATCAGATATTTAAAATATCATTAACATCAGATACATATTAAATTAAATGTACCGTATCCGTGAAAAAGTTCAACCCCAAGTGTCGGCGAAATTTAACTATGACTTTCTTTAAAATTTTATTAAAACCAGTATGAAGCGCAACACAGAGGACCGAGAATAATTGATCCGACAATAATTAGAGAAAATATAAGATATTTAATAATTGTTACCTAAAAAAGTGTCTTACTAAAAATGGAGCAACTCTGACTTATTTTCGTCGTCTCGAAAGTAACACGTGAAAACGCGCTAACGAAGAAAAAGACGGAACATAGAAATAAACTCGTGCTAGAGAGACGGAAGACGTTTAGCCGGTGGTGCGAGCTGCTTGACTTATACGTTGAATGGATGGAAAGTCGGTCGCGGATCTTCTTCCATAAAAGTCGGTAGTTGGCGGCCGCCGACTAATTCCATACAAGAGCCAATCTTCAGCATTGTGTGCTAAACTGAAATAAAAACTAATTTTTGACATACGGATAGAAAGGCAGACATGGCGAAAATATAATGTTTCCCTTTTTGCCATCTCTCAAGGGACCATTTATAACATCAAACAAAAGTACTGAATTTTCAGTTTTCTTTATGTCTCTTTTTATTATTGAAAAGCTCTTTACGATTAGACCGTCTTATAGGGGAAGAAATGAACAATAAAATATTATTCTAACTCAAAAGAAGCAAAATATGAGTTGTAATTACTTTCTTTGGGGGTGCAGTCATATTTAATATTCAAAATCCTCAAATAGTCTAGTTTGGTTTGTTAATTTTCCTAATAAATGTTTGCAACATCCACAGGTGATATAAAATACACATGGAAGTTGGAGGGTGTGCCACAGGATAGGGATGGCGTACGCTACGTGAACATAACCAAGTTCAACATGCGACCCTATATATCTAACATGACATTCTACGCCTCCGATCTATTTCCGGATAATCCCGAGTTTAGTAAGTACACAAATCTACTCATTAAATGAAAGGTTGATAGTCAAAATAAATCCGACCGTAAATTTGGTCTGATTTGGTAAGAGTAATTATTGAAAAATGCAGTAGTTTGTTTGTGCAATTTATCTAAAGACACTTTCAGATCTGAATTTGCTTTGAAAATAAATACCACTGCAGAACAGAAAGCTTGCATGTTTTCACCTACGGAGCCGAAACTTAAGTCTTCAGCAAAGAAACACAAGCTGCGGGTGGCTCAAAGAGGAATTATAAAAGCAATTGGTGGAAACACACTACACAACCATAAGATGAACATAAGGTGTCATGGTTGAGACAATAAAGCAAAATCACCGACACTGTCAAGCGAATAGCAAAACAGAAGTGGAAATAGGCCGGCTCCGTAGCCCGTAAACATGACTCCTGGAGTAAGATGGTTGTTGAGTGGAGACTGTGGGGAGAAAAATTACCTAGAGGAAAACCACAAACGTGCTGGCGTAATGACAGTAAAAGAATAGCTGGTCCTTAGTAGATAAAGGGGGTACAGGATAGAGAGGAATATCTCGGAGGAAAGGCTGCGAAGAGACGGAGAAGAGATCTAAAGAAGTTTGATTCGAAATTAGCTTTGGAAGTTATTTTTAGCTTAAATTCATTCGAATAAAATGAATTCAATTATACTAGTCTCGATCTAATGACGAAACTGCATCGGATCACAAGTATGATTTCGTGATTAATGTTATTATCACTTTTTGTAAAAAGATATGCTTTGGAATTTATTGTAAAAAAAATATGTTATCTATCCTAAATATGTATAAAAATTTCTTCCCCGTTTTACATGTATGAGAATTACCATAATTTATTTTAATATATTGCTACATATTCATTGAAATCTTCATCTGAAGCATCTTCTTCCAAAACTATATGAATCTAAATCTGCTGAAACTGTGAGACCGATTGATATAGCAAAGTTGTAAGGCTCTCTTCTTTCACTAGGAGATCCTGAAAGCCTCAATAACATAATACAACATCTAAATAACATTTTAAAAGTTCTTTTGATATCATTATTTTTTATTTAGATATTTCTATTTAACGAAAATAATTAGTTTACATTTGATACGTAACATGTTAAAAGATTTTTTTTATTAAAATATATTTTAGTTTGGCAACTAATAAATTAATTGTGAAGGACATTAATTGATCTTCCATCTATCCTTATAAAGACTTCTCGAAAACGTCAAATAGCGTACAAAAAAAGGCTTTGTTAGATCTTCTGTCGAGTTGTCAATTAAGTTTTGGCGAATAAAAAACAAACAAGATATGGAAATTTCACAAAGAGGAGTGTCCCTGTGAAAGTGCCCTTGGTTCATGAGTTCCGTATAGGGCGAAACGCGAGCAAAGCAACGCTGTATACATGCACAATGGGTGAATATGTACCCTCCTATAATGCAACCAAGCATTGGTTCCGAATTTTACAGATAAATTTTGATTTCCCCGATAATCACTCATCCAGGGTCACTTCTTATTATAAACTTGGAGGAAATAAAAAAAACTTTTTCGAAACCAGATAGAGCTTGCAACAGAAAACAGAATTTCATGCTTTTATTTTGCAACAGAAAATAGAACATCATGCTTTGGGGAGAAAGTGGATACTATTTGATTGACTTCCACATAAGCTAACACTGATGAATCATGTTGGCGGGTTTATGATACCTACCTAATAATTTGTAATTGTTAAAAGTTACTAAACCTCTCCAGCATGCCTTATAAGTTATTTTCTTTGTTCTTTAATATTCATCATAAAACACAACAATAAAAAATTAATTTAAGTGAAACCTCTCTTTTCCAGGTGCTCTCGCGTTAAAAGTAGCTAACGACAATTGGCGGCTAATTTACCTAGAAGTCCTGCCTGTCGCAGAAAAGAACTGGGAGAAGAATGGCATAGCAGTCGCTAACGCGTTCTTCCAGAAAGTACCTTACGATCAGATATTCCCCTCTTCCTGAGTTCTATATTTATTGTGAAGGATATTAATTGCCCTTCCGTTAAGGACTAAAAAGTGTAGCTCGCAATATCTAATACTTAAGATATCCGATTTAATTGGTATTACATTGATTCCAAATAATCAAGACGCTATATAATCATTTTATGTTTTATTTTAGGTTGTTTTTATATAGCTAAATTTATGCAATTCTCCTTACATTTACATATTGTTAAAGTAAAAGTTTTCTTTATCAATATGGCAATTTTGTAAATAATATAAGTATTGTTTCATCATTACTGTTATGAGTATTATATAGTTTGAAGTTTTTAGTTAGTTACTTTAATATTGGCGATAAAGTGCTATTGCTGTAAATGTTATACTTTTCAAAACAAAATTCGATCAATCTTATCAAACGATACTGTCGCACAATTAAAACTGATATACGATTTGTTGTTTGCTTTCATTTTAATTTTTTGTTTAGGTTTTGTTTTTATTTTTATTCCCGCTCCCACTTCCAAACCCATTTTCACTCCCATCCCCACTCCCACTGACACTGCCTCTCCTACTCCCACTCCCATTCCTGCTCCCATTCACGCTACCGCTTCCGCTTCCGCTTCCGCTTCCGATTCCGCTTCCGCTTCCGCTTCCGCTTCCGCTCCCGCTCCCGCTTCCGCTCCCGCTTCCGCTCCCACTCCTCCCTCTACCGCTGCTGCTGCCGCTACCACTGCTGCTGCCGCTGCCGCTGTCGCTGCTACTGCCGCTGCCGCTGCCGCTCTCGCTGCCGCTGTCGCTCCCGCTCCCGGTGTCGCTTCCACCTCTATCTCTACTCCTACTCTCACTACCTTTGCCACTCCTATTTCATTCCCACTCCTGTTCACACTAACACTCACAATCTATTTTTATCGTACAATTTTTTTCAGCTAAAGATGACGCTCTATTAGAGGAAAGTGACCAAATATGGAATACCATTTTGTTTTTTACGCATAATTTGCACAAACGTTATAAATAATTTTTTTTTGTAGTAATTATTAACAATCATATATTTGCGCTTTATTTTGTAACAAGTTTTCGTTACATTCATTACTTTTAAGTAATGATTTTTTTAATAAACTAACTTATGGTAGCATAAACATCATAAAAATAAACCATAGCTTACACGAGACTCTTTGAAAACTTTAGTATAACATAGAAAGGAACACAAATTATTTGCAAAAATCACAAATACAGGTGTCAGACATTGGTCCAGTGCTATCATTATGTGCCCAGAGCCCATATATGAGGCATTTGATCCATGTTTCCCTATGAGTATCATTGGAAAACAGCATGCCACAGAAAATACACTCAGAATCTTCAGAGGCTGGGTGCTATATTTGCTATCAAGACAACGGGCTCACTGTCTGTATCAAACAGCACTATCTCCTCACCATCTGAATCTGACTTAAGCTAATCTTTTCTTTTGGCTTTTTTCCTTTTGATTTCTTCTCGTTCTGTTTTTTGATTCTTGTTCTTTGCCAAGTTATTTTATTTTTCTTCTTTTTTCTTGCTTTTTTTCTATGAGATCATTCTCGTAAGGTAAAAACGTGGTGAATGCTGCAACAGATGCTTTTCTTGCTCTATTAGAGGGTTTTCATTTCTTTTTTGGTACCGGACTGATGTCATATGGAAACACTAATCCTAAACTACTGTGAGAAAGTCCGGGATTTGAGGGTACAAGTTCAATATTTGTATCATGTCTGGGTGTGGAAGCTTCAGTTAAAGGCACGCAGCACGCAGGCAGTCATCAGGTGTTCTAAAATTGGCCATCGATTGTCCTAAAGGTTGGGGATTTGATGTCATTGACGTAACGTAGACTGTGCAACCACCTTTAACTGCATCTTGTTGCGCAGCAAGATAGTCGACAAGATAGTCGATAGTCCTGTTACACGAAATCCATTTGCTGCAATCTCACCTGTTTGCACTTTTAAATAAGCCCTGCCAAATAGCTCAACAACATCATAAGGGCTTAGTGGTCTATTATTGTCTCTGTAATACCCATCTGTAGGTCCCATAAACGTTTTGTTTCGTGGCTGGAGCTTGTGGGTTGTGCGAGGAGGTACGGACATAATGTCTATATTATTTTGCATAGCAAGCTTTATCACGTCGATGTTATGAATGTGAGAAAAATGGCCATCTAAGATCAATAATACTTTCGATTCCGGAGTAGGGTTGGTATGTTTGATCAAATGTTTGAACCAGTCAGTGAATATATTTATTTGTTTCCATCCTGATGGATGTGCAATGCCAACAGCGTCTGGGGGACTGCCTCTCATTAGCTGATCACTCATATTCTTGTGAGGGAATATAATAAAGTGAGGCACAAAATGACCAGTGGCGTTCGTGGCAACAATTGTCATTAATGAATCCCTTTCAGCTGAGGTAAGTGAAACTATCTGCCGTTTCCCTTTATGGCCAATCACTTGGGGTATCTTGCTCTGTACTATGGTAAGCCCAGATTCGTCAACATTGTATATGTGGTTTGGACCATAGTTTTCTTGAGCATAGACGTCTTCAAGGAGGTCAACGAATGAGTCTACTTTTTCTTTGCTGAATCCAAAAGATGTGTCAGTTGGGCTTCTCACTGATAGCTTGTCCTTATGGCGTTTAAGAAATAGCTTAATTTTTTTCCAGCCATTCCTGTGTCACCAAATGGATTTTCCAACTGATTACGTCTTGCCAACGTGTACGCCATTCTTCGAACACCGTTTCTCGTCAAGCCATGAAATTTGCCCTTCATCGTCAAAATGTAGTCTACAAAAAGATTTTCAAGGGTTGTCCCTTCTTCTGGGGGTAATTCGTTTTCTGGAATAATCGAAACAAGGTAGATCTTGGCATATCAAAGTGTTTTGCAGCTCTCAAATTACCCATTTTTTCTCTCGTACTAATTTATTAGCTTCCGCCATATGCTCTGAATTCCATTCTTTTCGCTTTGTTTTTGAGTTGACGCCAACCATTCTGATAAAACATGAAAATTTACTTTCAATTTATAATTAACAAAATCATCAAGTCAGCTGATACTTAAGAGAACCAATTATGGAATAGTCCATAATTGGATACTATGATCGGTCCATATTTGGATTTTCCAACGACTTCAAACTGACATTCATATTTTTATATTTAAGAAAGTAATACAATCAAATACTGCTAAAACCTACAAAAGAACATCTAAACTATCTCTAGAAGTTATAAAAACAATACTGTGTGCACTTTTTGTACAAAAAATTAATATTTTTTACATACCTTAGTAAGTTATGCGGAAGCGACAAAACAAAACACTGCGACAACGACAAAAGGGCTCGCTCGACTGGCATGTTACAACTGGTACGCGCAAATGGGGATAGAAAGAAAGAGACAAAACACTGTTTATTGCGTGTGTGAGTTTCCGTTTGAGAGAATTGCCGGTATTCCATATTAGGGATACTATCCCATATTTGGTCACTTTCCTCTAACTTTTTTAAACACGTAGTGGAGTGATTATATATCTTGTGTTAGAATAATTGTAGAGTTCCTTAAATATAATTAAAGGTGTTTTAATGAAATTTAGATTGTTTTAAGTAACTGAAGTCTCATGCCACATTTCAGTTCGTCTAGCCTCAAGTATAGTCTTAAGATTGGCTTTAAATTGTGTTACGTTTCTTTTCGCTGATGATTTTTTCATAAATCGATGTTACGTTCACTTAGCTATAATAAGGGAACTAAACTTTACAACAATAGTATCAATCAACTATATCACAATTTTTTGAAGTGAAAACTTCTTTAGACGCTTTGAGCGATTTTTGGTAAATTCTTATCCTTAGAAGCTCCTATGGGTTCGCGTCACCGACATGCTAATGTTAACAGTATATCTGTATCTATTAGTATGACGTGTTGCGCTCGATCGAATAAATTATTTATATATGTTGTGTCAATACACAATTGAATTAAACGGGTTCGTCCGGGATTTAAATACGGGACCCCTCGCACCCAAAGCGAAAATCGTACCCCTAGATCAATGAGCGGTGGTTATGGTTCTAGAAATGTTTATATGCAAAGGTAATCTTATTTTTTAAAATGAAATTATTTTAAGTGTAAAAAATATTCGCAATGTTTTTCGATAGACGGCGCTATTCTTATGTATGGTTCAAATGTATGCCTGCACTACAGGTTTGACTAATATTTTAATGTAGTACACGAATGTTGTTTTGTATATAATATGTGTAATAATTTAAGTGTACACACTTAGTATTTAATATTGTATTTGGGACTAGTTAAATATAATACTTATATGTTATTGTATTGTTAAACAATAATCACGCATTATTCCTGAAATACAATGAAATCATCAACGAAACATTTGAGCAGGCCGCTGAACAATTGACTGCAGGCAGCCGCCGCGCCATTGCTTGTGGCTGCAGTAAAATTATGCGCTTGTGGTATCCCCGCACCAAGTATCCCGGCTTCCCCTCTCCGTTCCCCTCTGTACGCAACTACATCAATACTGAACGTCATCAGAGTATGAATTTCAACTTTACTTTCAAAAATCATTGGTTTTCTCTTAAACCGGTGGTTCAAATTATAAAGTACGTAAGGTAATATTTATCTAGAGAAAATCCTTAAAATGTCTATGATATATATTGTTAACTTTATTGTTATTGTTTTTATCCTTATTGTTATTTATTGTTATTGTTGTCAACGTTATTTTTGTTTTTAATTTTTTTAATAAAATTTATTAAATTTTAAAACAGTTACTGCGTCTTATTTAGAGAAGATATAGACTGTTTGTGACTTTTCTGTGGATCTTTTGAAGTGAAACTTCTTAAGCATAACAATGCTAGTGTACAAAATATATGACAATCTTATGGGACTTTATTTGAAAAACATCTACAATTCACACAGATTCAAAAAATGTAACATTGTTACAATTAATTTTGTAAACATTCGAAGAATACTTGCTTTATTGAAATAACCCCGCATTCGCAGAAATGCTTACGATCAAAACAACCGCTTATCAGAACTGTTTCGCTACCTCTTTCCCACTAGTATGGTCTTTTTATTGTTCTCGGTCGTCAAGAGACCCCCTCTACTCCTTCCCTCAACAACTTCGCTTTTTTAGTGACTTGCTTATCGCTCGGAGCTAACAACGTGTGTTTTGATGTTTTTTTTCCCTACCACTGTTTTTATTTGTTGGCCTACGCTTGGATTAGACTTTGTTGTTGCTTGTGAATTTGGATATTGTTTGACTGACTGCATTGCAATATGTCTCAGATCTACACTGCTCGTGAATATGCAGAAATGTATTGCATTTACGGGCTATGTGATGGGAATGCTCGACAAGCCGCAAATACGTATCGCAAGTGTTACCCACATCACGAACGCTATCCCGATCACAATCTTTCTTCGTGTAAATAACGCATTTTTAGAGAGTCAAATTCCTGGAAATTTAGTTCCTGAAGGAAGATCTATAAATGTTGATGAGCGTCAAGTGCTGGCCGAAGTGGTTCGGCAGATTTATTGACGTACTGGTGTTGCAAGAAGTGCAGTACACCGCATTTTAGGAAAAAAATAATTTGTACCCGTACCATGTACAATGAGTGCAAGAACTGTTACATACTGACTATCAACGATGAATAGATTTCTGTCGGGAGATGTTGCGTTGATGCTGGCAAAGTTCGCTTTTTTTGGTACATTCTTATGGAGCGATGAATCGTGTTTTAAAAGAAAGGGAGTATTTAATTTGCACAATTTACCCTATGGACCTTCGAGAATTCCCGCATAGTAAGTCAAGATAGATTTCAACATCAGTTCGGAGTCAAATTGTGGGCTGGAAACCAGGATGGTAAAATTATCGGTCCATTTGAACTCCCACCAAGGCTTAATGGACTTCGTTATCTACGGTTTTTAAGAGACTAACTTGGAAATCTGTTGATAGAAATATCACAAGATGTACGTGAGAGGATGTGGCTACAGCACTATGGTGCACAGCCCACTTTTCGCGACAAGTAACTGAAAACCTAAATGCAACCTACCCAAATCGATGAATAGCACGTGGCGGCATGGCCACCACGTCGTCAGACCTCAATCCATTGGACTATTTTCTATGGGGGATATTTCAAGGAGGCAGTCTATGAGAGTAATAACGATAATGAACAACAATTAAGACAAAAATTACACCACGTGCCTGAATTGGTAAAAAATAACGAAAGGGCCTTACGAAGTTTAAAAAGAAATATGTTGGTTATGCATAAGAGCTTGGGGAAGCTTTGGGGAAGGTTGGGGAAGATTTTGAGCATTTTATGTATTAAAAAAACATAATAAATGCGGTATAATCTTAATACTACACTTGTCTTATTTTACCGTGACTGAAAAAATGGTCAATGGTATGTGTTTAGGTGTAAAAAACATGTTATGAAATGATTTATTAGCATAAAATTATACTTTTTTGGAATCTGTGTGAATTGTAGATGTTTTTGAAATAAAGTTCCATGACATTTTTTTACACTAGCATTGTTCAAAAATCACTGTTCATGTTTTGTAATTAAAAAAATGCACATGTTTCAATGTTTAATTTTTATGTCGCCAATAATAACGAATGAATAACATTTTAATCAGAAAGACGAATGTTCTTTTCAAGATCTTGGACAATAAAAAGGGAGAAATAGTTATAATATACCTAACAAATTTTTTTTTCATGCGCAGTAACAAAAATAAAAACAAATTTTAAAAATCATATCTCTCAAACTATTAGGCCTAGGATTATAAAATGTATTGTTTCGTATGTGTCATGACCCCCTCTATCACCGACATCACGTTGGTCCACACCTTACGGGACAGCCTATATACATAATATATAAAAAAAGTTGTATGTCAGTCGATCAGTAGTTTTCGCAAAAAAAAAAACTTTCCTCTTTGTAATATTAGTGGGACTGAGAGTTTAAAAAAAATATTCTTTGTTTTTGCAATTCGAAAGATTCAATTGATTACAACTTCAGAAGGGAATCGGCGATGTGCAATACTATAAATATTTTATGAATAAATTAATGTTACAAAAATAAGCACTTAAAGACTGCACACTAACGGACAACGGTTTTAGTCTGTATTTTAAAGTTGTCATTTTGGTACTCACGCTTAGATTTTGAGTTTTGTTATAAAATTCTGTTAGCAATTTAAAAAGTGATGTTCTAAGATCTACATAGCATATTAGAATACACCTTTTTTATAAAACCTTACTGAGTTGTATATATATATTAAAATAAAATCGAGATTTCTTTGCTAAAAGTCATCTACCTCCTGTTTGTGTTTTTCTTTTTCAAACTAGATAAGAAACATCCAATGAATATTATGTAAAGCGAGACCATACATGCAGTCAAAAAGAAAAGGATATCTATTGTATTTTATTACCAAACATATGACACAGTCTGTAAAAACAATAATGTAAGGTAATTATATATTTGTATTTTGTTTCGTGTTTGTATTGGATTCTACTATAACTTATTACAATAAAAAACGACTCTCCACAGGTTTTGAATAGGTGAGCTATTAAGTTTATTTTATACTTAATAGTTCACCTATTCAAATCTTGTTAAGAGTCGTGATTGATTTCAAAGTGGAATAATATACGGCCTCAAAACGAGGACACTTCCGTTAGCTCGACATTTCCGTACCGGTGACAAATAGTTAGTGTTGTTCATAGCCATTCGCACTAAGGCGCAATGCAAACGAACGACTTTTGTTGGTAGTGAAGTGGGGTTGACAACGTCGACTATTATGGAACAAGGTCGGTGAACAAGCGTTGCCGACTAAACATGTCTGTCACCTCCGTTTATGTGCGTTCAGGCGTATAGTTTATCCTTTCCTCCAATGGCCCGTTTTATCTCGTAGGGTTCGGTTGCCCAGATATTTGTAACAGATGTGTGCGTTAAATTAATAAATGTTCCATTTCTCCGATTATCGTCGGTTGTACCGATTATTGTAGGTCGTCTGCGTTGCACGTAATACAAGTTGTTTAGTTGCGTGATTTTAGAATACCCTAGTTTGATTTACTTCTGGACTAATTACTTACCTGGTGTAAGGAAGCGTCATTTATTTATCTATAAATCACAAATACGAGAAATTTCGAGTGTAATTATTGAATCAATACTTTCCAAAGAGTGAATTTAATGGAAAAGCTAACATTAAGATAGACACTGTTTATTATACCCAAACTGGGTATTATGAACTGTCCTTCTCTTATTTATTATCGTTAAATAGTTTACAAGATAGGCCCGGTAAAATATTTGGTGGTTTTAATGAGCTCTGAAGAGGACATTGTGGAGAAAAGATTGAGAAATGTTTTTTTTAGTACAGGGTTTCAAAGACGAAAGTAATCAATATCATACCATTTCAAAAATCGTCGCATTAAAGATAATTAAACATTGAGAATATGAACGCTCTTCTGACACCTCAAAGTTTTGTCAACTATAGTTGAAGAGCGCGCCCAAAAGGGTTCAACTAATTACAAAAGCACTAAATCCATGGCCTTAATTTATTGTCATTTGTTGTTAACGAAATTATCTAAATCGTCTTACTGCAAGCTTTTAATTCTACTTGAAATCGATGTTCTTGTGTAGAAATTGGACAACCACGATAACTATGAATTTAATTAAATGTTTAGGTTTTTTTTCTAGGTATTATTGTGACTCAAATAGAAAAACATAGGCAGTTATGGGGACTGATGATAAAAGTGAAAATTTACTGCATAATGATCCCACAATTAAAGAAGTAAAATAATATCAAACTAAAACCCAATTTAAACGATGCACAGTATACACACAATGAACTTTCCACGTAGTCAATTTAACTATACTTGTATAGATAAACACAGCACTGTATAGATATGTTGCACAACACGTTAACCTTATAGCTACAGATACACTGCTATTACAGCATGTCGGTTGGGCGAACTCACAAGATTTACCTATCCAAACGCGCACATCATACAGTCGGTATGTACAATGTATTGGTGTATATATGTGTATACGTGTACACAGGTTCCTGCGCATTATTATATTGATGACGCGAACCCATAAGATTTTCCCCTACCAAAAATGGCTCAATGCACCTAAAGAAGTTTTCACCTCAAAAAAATTAATAGGGAAACTCATTCCCAGAATACATATATTATAGTTGGGCTCCGATCACATTTGATGACTGTCTCATTAGCTAAGCTGCTGACTACTTTTCATGATGTACTGCGAACACGGCTCTTTTCGAATGACGGGCAGGCTTTTGTTCTTAAACATCCATTGGCAAGAGGCGGCGTGAAGACATCGGAAGATGACATGATGCGGAAATATGCCGTCGTGTATTTAAACAAATAGACTAATTCATTATTGAATTCAAAGCTTACTGTGAGTTCAGTATGACAATTTCAATATCAAAGCCGAATTTCATGTCTCTTCATATTTTATTCGCTTAGTGATATTTTCGTGATAGTATTAAATATTATACATGATAGAGACTTAAACTCTATTATGGTTCTAAGTTTAATTAATTCAGACCTAATTGAAACCAGTATGCGTTTTGACACCTTTCTGCTTTTAATGGAGTTAATTTTTTGAAACCCTGTTCCTTTCTTTTTAGACCTTTCATCATTCTTTCATTTAACGCTTTCATTTTAAACCGGTGTGGATTTAATTAATATTTACAATTTTTTTTCATTTTCTCTCTTAATCTCTTTTTATATGTAAATTGTATTATAATAAACGATGCATAAGACGGACTTATTACCGTGAAAACAATATTATACAGTCAAGTAAAACTATTCTAAAAAGGTAATCAGATTCTGCGGGAATATTTGACAACAAATTAACCGTGGTTGCCTTCACCGCATTAATTTCCATTCACCGTTATAGCGTCGGGTGATAGGTTTAGTTTTATTACTAAACCTCATCATCTCTGACGCAAGTTCTGCGAATATTTTTTCAATATATATGTAAGTAAAAATATATTGTATATTTCAAATACAAATCAAGTATATTTCAAATATTCCGCATTTTTAATATTCTTTTAAATTCACAATGTTTTTTCTAGTTGTTTTTATTTATCTTGTGATATTTTACCTTCACTTAGTACTTTTTAATCTTGGGATATCATATTTTGGTTTCAAAATATATTTGCACAAGCAATTTTAAGTATTTTAACCATCTGAGCTATTTTTATCTAATAAACTTATAGGACACCTGTTTTTCTTTTATTTGATACTCACAATTTATCAAAGGAAATAACAGAATTATTTAATTATTTGCGTGAACCTACATACTTGACATCCCGCAATTTTGATTTTGAAAGTCTAGAAATTTGGTTGTTTGTTATTTGTCCATGGAAAACTGTCTAAATCATGAAACTGTCTAAATCATGAGACTATTTTCCAACTTTACATGCTTAATAAAAATAATAGTATATTTATTTTATAGATATATATATATATATATATATATATATAATATATATATATATATATATATATATATATATATATATATATATTTATATAGATTACAACTTTTAAAAAAAACATTTTATAAATTTAAATTGTGAAAACGAAACTTATATGAGCCGTCCGTTGTCTGTTGCTTGACTTATATGTATGTAGTGTTTTTTTCTGAGGATACAATAATTAAAAACTTTATAACGTTTTTTATTAAAATTATATTTTCTTAAATACATTTCGTTTTCTTAACGGATCCACTGAGGTATGAAATAGAAGGATTATTTATATTTCATAGCTATTTGTTTTATTTTATTTTGTGTATATTTATTTGATTTTCTACTTTATTGCTTAAGCCGATAAAAATAGAAGATTATTAAAAAGGGTTGTTTGACATTTAATTACATTTAATAACAAAGTTAACATAATTATGACTATTGAATATATTTGGCGTTAATT
This sequence comes from Druceiella hillmani, assembly GCA_039881145.1. Classification (NCBI taxonomy): domain Eukaryota; kingdom Metazoa; phylum Arthropoda; class Insecta; order Lepidoptera; family Hepialidae; genus Druceiella; species Druceiella hillmani. The sequence continues at coordinate 85,580,234 of JAYKKI010000001.1, read as the reverse complement.
TTGTAGAAATTCATTATTCACAATTAAATGAAACTACGTGATGTAGTATTATTTCTACTTTCTTTAATTTCTTTACCACGACCTAGGTTTCGTTGTATTACAACATCTTCAGGTGGGATATTAGCAAAGATCTTCATCAAGCAATCTTTGCTAATATCCCACCTGAAGATGTTGTAATACAACGAAACCTAGGTCGTGGTAAAGAAATTAAAGAAAGTAGAAATAATACTACATCACGTAGTTTAATTTAATTGTGAATAATTATGACTATTACAACAGATTATTAAAATATTGTCATCATTAAATATCAAAAGGCGTGAATATTATTGGGATTATAATATTCAATAATTTAGTTATGTGTAAACTAATAGACTTGGAATCTTTAAGAGCGGCAGTTATATGAGTGATCGATCACATTTAATTTTTTAAAGTCGTAAGTTAATAACATTACGTCCGACGTTACTGATAGGTAATACAAACAGCTGTATAAAAAATGGTTTAAAAATATCTGATAGAAAAATATGAGTGGTCTAACGCAGAAAAAAGTTTACGTGCATTCTTCTTTCCGATCGCTTGCATTCGTTCCTTCTTTATTCAGGCAGATATCACTTTTAAGAAGTGAGGGTGAATTCTAAGATACAAGTTAATTATTTAACTTTATTCGTAGTGTCAACAAATCATTATTTTAATTTAAAATGTAACAAACAATTTGAAATTCGTCTTTAATATAAGGGACTGTAATTATCCTATCTGTACACTATTCCCATCGCCATTTGGGCTAATACCCACTATGAATCCGTAGTTATCTAATCTCATACAAAAAAGAGGACTTTCGAAGGTTCATTAAATATATCCCGTGTCTATTACCAAATGCTTCCACCTAATTGGGATAATTGTCCCTTGACAATGAGCTATTTGAGATCTTTATTTTTCAAGAACGCTTTTTCTACTTTTCAAGAACGAACATTTGGGAAGAATATCCTAGTAGTCTCGTCTTCAGAAATCGGTGAAGTCTTCACCAATTTCTGAAGGCGAGACTACTAGGTTGTCAGTGAACACAGATGATCTCATAGATACGCCTTTTTCTGGTAAAAGGTGTTTCATTTACTAGTAATTCAAAGTATATCGGTTCTGCTTCGAAACTTTTTACTTGTGCCAGCTAGAAGTTTGCCGCGCGTTTCGCAACTGCGAGATCGGTAGGAAAAGACAAAACAGTCGAGACTAGTAATCCATCCCATGAATAAGTTTTATTAGCTTTGGTCAGAGCCATAAGGGGCAAACGCTGTAATCTCTGTCCGATCTTTCTGACCTGCTGGACCCAACACACCACGGAGCCCACACTTTAAAAATATAATTCGGTTTAATTACATGATGTGACTTGAGATTTCGCGAGCCATAATTAACATGTTTTCGCAACAATTAACTTCGTACATAACATGAAATGGCGTGTTTTTTTAAATATCTGTTTTCAAATATTTCATATTACCGATAAGTTTTGTTTTTTTATTTTTTTATACGCTTTGTAATAATCACGTCATATTTTACATCGAATATTGAAACATTGTAAGTTTGAGTATAAGTTTTGTTATAAGTCATTTTGTCTTTGAAAATCGAATCGTAATTTTATTTGTTACATAATATATTGTCTGTTATAGTAAAAATTAAGTTAGACACTAAAATTAGAAATTAATTATTCATATTATAAGACGAAATAAAAAAAATTGAAAGATTTAATATCTATGTGATCAGAGTGAACGAAGTTTTAAAACTAAATTAAGTATTTATTCATTTAGGCCCTCGAAAATCAGATTTCAATAAAGTAAAAATTCAAATGTCAAAGTTTTGGAAGAAAATAATAATTTTTTTCATACGAGTTTCCAATCAATGCTCGGCTAACTTAAAACTGAATTGTTTAACTACAACTAGTTCTTGTAATCTTCAATCTATTGAACTCACCAAGTTTGTATGTTCTCATCTAAAAATAATTATTGAACTCGTAGAACGGTTTCGCTTGCCCTTACTTCACATGGATTCTTTGACATAAAATCATTATTGAACTCGTAGAACAGTTTCTCTTGCCCTTACTTCACATGGATTCTTTAACGTAAAATCATTATTGAACTCGTAGAACAGTTTCTCTTGCCCTTACTTCACATGGATTCTTTGACGTAAAATCATTATTGAACTCGTAGAACAGTTTCTCTTGCCCTTACTTCACATGGATTCTTTAACGTAAAATCATTATTGAACTCGTAGAACAGATTCTCTTACCCCTAATTCACATGATTCTTTGGCGTAAATAAACTATTAACATGCTACCATTATTCTAAATATTTAAGCATTTCTTCCGACTTTTGATTTACTAAACAATAACAGGCTTATTTTTTACGGTAATTACATTTTTGAATTTTTTATTTTAAAGAGCATCGTTATAGATTCTTTTTTAACGTAAACTCTCAAATTCTATATATAATTTTAGGGTGCGTTTCATTGAGTGAAATAAAATAAAATACGTTATTTTTTTGTTATATTGTTCATAATTTCGCTCCTAATTAGGAGTAAACTAAATAAATAGCCTATATTCAAACACGAAAGTTTCATCAAAATCATTTTGACGATTTTGAGTATATCGTTTCAAATTTATGTAACAGTATAAATATAGTATAATATGATATTAAATAATTTCTTATATAGAGTCTCTGCCTTTACGTATTACATACTGGCTGTGCCCGCGACTTCATATGCGAAGACCATTGAAAAACATTGCAATGCCTTTTGACACCTCTGGCCACGTTCATTTCGCCAAGCTATTCATTGCGCGGTTAAAAATATACATAGCGTTATCATTTGATGTACACAAGTACTATATACATTTGTTTAATAACCACGCATTGAGTAGTATGGCATCTGTAGTTGCACTAATGTAACGCAAACAAATTTTGAAAATTTTAATTTTGCAAATTTTCTGTTTGACAAAATTGATGGTATTCCATTGCCATCAATTTTGTCAAATAGAAGATTTGCGGATTTAATATTTTAAAAAATTCGTTTTCCTGATTATGTGTTATATACACGATGTCCGGGAATAAGTGTCCGACAAAGAAAGACGTTATTCATTAGCTATAAAGGAATAAATTGTCGTTGAAATAAAATGTAAAAGACGCCCTTTATCTAATTGAGTGCAAAAAAAGATATTACACTAACTCTTTTTAATACATCCAATATTTGCTTGGAGCTCGGTGCTTACCCGGGTAGCTAGATGCTTCGTTGTTTTTTGCTGGTTATTTCCCTGAGTGGTGCTGAATAATGTGCGCAAGTACCGTGTGTATGAAAAAGATGACAAATAAATATAAATATTTTTTTCAATTTTCTAAAAAGAAGTCATCTTTTAAATTTTATTTTAATGACAAACAACTATTTTTCAGTCAACGAATAACGTCTTTCTTTATATACATATGTATGTGTGTATATATATATATATATATATATATATATATATAACTTAATGATTGATATAACATGTGGATTTGACCGTTCGACATTAAATGGAAACCCAGTCCGTACTAGTTGTCATAAATACTTTAAAATAGTGAACAATTACGCCAAGAATAAAAAACAAATTTGAAACAAATTAAACAGAATGTAAACAAAATGTAAACACTATTTGCAATGTTTATGTTACACGACAACGGCGACGGCGCGCGGTTGTTGTTTTTGTCTGCACCGGTAGCAAAGCGGTGTGTTTGCAATTACATACGAGATAGTGTTTGAAATTACAAACTGCTTAAACATTTTTGTGTGACTATACTACTGAATTGTTTTAATAGATTTTTAGTGTACGATGGAGGAACATTATGTAGTATATGAGGATTCATTTAATGTCGAACTGTCAAATCCACATTGCATATGTATTAAGGTTTACTGTATTCTGAAAAATTCATATGAGCTGCAACATTAGCCAAGTCCAAATTGACATTGACGTCGCATATACCTATGGATATTTTACTGACTACTATTGTTTATCATAATTTTGTTTGGTGTTAACAGAACGATTCATCAATATAGATTATTCTTTACTTCTATGATAACAATCTGGTTTTAGGAAAATATGCCATGTGTAGCATATGAACAATTTATTTTTAAAATTAATAGATATAAAAAATGAGATAACTTAATGGAAAGGCTAAGATAATTGCTAACGTTTTTAACCAACAAGTTTATTATGTAGATAGCATTTTGCTAACATTTTCATTCAAAATATCAGAGTGAAAGTTTTAATATTGGTAATTATTTAATTATTATATAGATTTCCATATGATTAATCTTTATTTCAAGAAAATTTTTGAACCTTCTGTAATTATTTCTTATATTTAAATAATGCTTTAACTATTAATGATCAGACAACGTAATGTATAAATAACAAGGGCATGTGTTGCTGATATATTTTCGTTTTAGAGATCGGCATCACACGCAACTGACTGCGAAGGTCGAACGAGACCCAGTGTGTTTGTGATCTCTACTCCTGCATGCAATTTAATTTAAAAGGAGTGTCCGCCATTGTATTACTAACATTTTCACAAGTCTACTTGTTTCATTTAATGATTGTGAATAAATTGCTATATTCATAATATTATAGAAAGTAATCTTTTGTTTCCATAATCGAAATTTACTACATAATGTTTTTCCTTATCGTTTTCTGGAAATCACCTTCGAATTGTTTAACCACATTCTTCAACGAAAAGTTGCCAGTATAATTGATTTTGAAGTCTTATTAAGTTACCGAGAGAGTCAATAACTTTAACATTTTCTATGAAAGCCAGCTTTTCCATGCTATCGAGTTCGTGTGCATCACATGCCTAAAGTACTTAAGGAAATTTTAGCAAAACATTTCCGACTGATTATTACGAAGTCCGATATCATTTAATCGCAGTTAATTTAACCTAGTCGCTACCATGTAAGAGGTATCAGCTGAGACAATTCAGTGTATAGCAGAAAGTTACCAGATTATATAGTAACAGATTAAGGAATAGTACTTTTTTAATTACTTCTAAACATTAAGAGGCTTTGTTTATAAATAATCTTATTGAAGGCTAAAGTCAAGGTTTTTCCCCTTTTTTTAAGAGATTGAGTGTCATTTAAAATCTTTGGTATATCTGTTTCAAATTTAAAAATATTTTTATAACTTATTAGCAGCATACAATTTTATAAGTCTACATATTTTGGGCACCTTGACTGTTTTTTAAATTTATGCCTTTAAAATATTGTTGCGACGGTGTGCAGCGGTAATCATGGACAGCCAAACCAGACTTGATTTGTAGCTCGAGTCGAAGATCGGATAAGATTGCCGGTGTCCATGAATAGCAATCTTGCAGCTGCCGCGTCTTGCCTTTGGCCCGCTCATTACGTAATGTAACAGATGCTCTAAACACATTGCTATATTAATAATTGTCGCAATCAAAACCTCCTTCGCATCCAGAACCTTTTCCGTATTTATATTTTTAATAACTCATCCATTATGTCGTCAACAATTAAAATAACATTTTTTTAATAAAATTAATATTGACTACTACTCATTTCTGTACTGAAATGAACGAATGCTGTGGACAGCCGAACTGCATTACTACTGTGCCGGCAACCTTATTCATTCGCCGGTCTAGGTCACCAACTACTTTAAATGACGATGTTCGGCGGCTGGATTCGTTTATACCATATAGGGCCACCGCAAGAGCATAATCCGTCCTAACATATTTTCTTTTTAGGAATTGTACAGGAATCGACTGAGTATTTATCTATCGTATAATCTTGTCAGTAATACTGATTGTGTGAAAATTCCTAAATTTCCATATATATTGTTGGAACGTATAGTTTGACACGGCTCCAAAGTATAATCTACTAGTGGTTGATACATTTTCGTTTTCGATTTTGAAATGGTATAAAAAGTAGAAAATATTTCGTCTGGATTGAAATGGCCACAGTTCTAGTATTTACACAACAAAACTATAATAATAGTGGCCATGACTAAGAAAAAAAGCACATTTTGATTTGGTAACATTATTTATAAACGTAAATATGAAGAAAATTCCTAAAATATTAATATTATTCCGACGACGGGAACAATTGATTATATGGAACCTTCAGAAACAGCTTGTGAGCAACCCTTTTGCCACTTTTATCCCAATTGCGTTGAGCCACTGGCAGCATCTCTCGATAAAGTAGTCTCCAGTTGTTGTTGCCAATGTCGTTGGCTAAATCACCTAAAATATGACAGTAATTAGACGTTAATTATTGCATGTTTAGAATAATTATGATCGAAATAGTAATTGTATTTGTCCATAGAAGGAAAATAAAAAAATCGGTTTGATAAAATCAACCTATTAATTTAATTTTTAAGATAAAAAGTAATTACTATAATTATGGCTTGCTTGCCAATGGTATATCGATTCTGTGTGTAATGGAGTCTGCGTAACAAACTAATTTCTGATTTTAGCAATTGTGCTATAACGTCTTTTAGTGTGCGATTTCGATGCTGACGCCTAACATTTCTTGGTCATATCATACATGTGTCAAAAATGTTCATAAAATTCCGAGATATATCAGGAGTCTTAAGAGTGCTTTTCTCGATATTGATTGTTGTAAGGTTTTATTTATGTCGTTCGTTCAGAGAAATCTCGAAAAAGATATAGCCATTTGATCTCTACATGCGGTACATATATACAATATAGCCGTTTGATATCCACATTATACTCGAAAAGACATAGCCATTTGATCTCCACGTGTGAAAAATCCCAAACCGAGAAGTACGGAAAGATAACATGTAGCTTGAAATTGTTCTGCAAAACTCGATATATTACTCTAGAGTCATACCAAAAAAACAGAGAGGCACTGGAGTTACCAGCAATATCCCACGAATTTACAATCCCATCTTATATTTGATGAGATTATCAAAATTGTTCAACCTCTTGCTATGAGTATCTTAAAATCTGAAAATAACAAAGCTTTGCTATCGGATGTACCGTTATTATTTAAAAATTTATTTACTATTACAACAGAAAAATTGGAAACAGTAAGGTTTTTGGCTGAACGAGAAAAGTGTGTATTTCATATTGGAAAATATTCACTATACACATCTTTGCTGTGTATAGTTTGAAATATACGGATACTTATCTCATTTATATTTTACTATTTGTTTTTGTTCAAGCTATGTTCGGGTATATCAATTCTGTATTAAAAAGGAGTAAAATATAGCTTTACCTTCCTTTACATTCCTAACTATTATGTTAGAATGCAGATACTTTATTTTATCTGCAGCTTTCACCCAAGAGTACTCGCTATCGATTACCATGTATACGTGTATAGATTTGTCCTACTTAATTTGAAAGAGGGAATAATTTTAAAGGAGGCGTCATAATTTTCATATTTAACATAAAAAAGACAGGTTTCCATTCCTAACATATTATTTTTTGAAACCCGTAATAATTGTGGATTTTATTGATCATATTTCCAGGTTTACTTGGAGATGTAGATTTCAAGTTCATAAACAATATTGTTTTTTAAGATTATACGTAAGTTGAACAGAAGAATAAAGTTTTGAATGAATTTTATAAATGAAATACAAACTTTAAATCCACACAACGCTGCAGTATCAAGAAATCCTGTTCGAGTTAAGGTCAGTTTAGTTTTATCCAAGCAGTAACCGGTCGACCGCCAAAAAACAGCTAAAAAGGGGCAAGACGCTGAAACGATGACTAAAGTAGCACATTACGCCGATACGATGATTTAATAGTTACATTACGCTGAGGTGATGATGACTCGAAAGGGACATAACGCCGATGCAAAGACCGAATAGGTACATTGCACCTAATAATTGTGAAAACAGTTGAATGTACAAGTTTTTTGTTAACAAAAGATAAATGACGATTAAAATCAGTCAGGAATTGCTTGATATAATTTAATTTAATTTATTTTATTCGTTATTAATGCAACATTTCACAAATGGAGGACTTATTGTTATAAGCCCAATATCTTTCAATCAACCACAATCAAGGAACGCAATTAAGTTCAGAAGTTGACTGCAAAAGATTATTAAGATTTTGACAAAAAAATTTAAATAAAAATGATTAATAATGAAAAAAGCTTAAATTTTACATATGTGAAGGAAACATGAAAATAATGAGGCACGAAGGCGTACAGGATGTGAATGAAAGAAAAATGGTGCGCGTTAAATTAAGACACGCATAATTTCTTCAGACCACTTTTGAAAGGGTATATGAATGATGAATTTATAATGTTAAGACTCAATGATTTTTTTAACTTAGTGCGAAAACTGTAGAGGAATACTCATAAATGGACGAATGATATTTCGATATGAGAAGCATGCTAAGCTTTCAAAATGTAAATCTAGATAACGTTGTGACTTTGTTACCTTTGTTACATCAGAAGGTCTATGTAGATTCTTTAAAATATTACAAAGTAGTGAAAGAATACGAAGATTTCGCCTATGCAGCACCCATTTGAGTCGTGATCTAAATTCATAACGGATACATATAATATGAAGTTTTCCTAGTTTCTCAAATAACTGGTTAGTGAGATCTGGATAGCAAACATATCCATGCTCGAGTAAAGTCATAAAAAAGTTAGACATAATTGAACTTTAGTTTCAAAGGGAATTCACTTTTGAAGACGTTCCATGGAGTTCGTTCCGTTGAAGAATCGATGATTGACAACGTTTTCCTGGGGCTGCCTAACTACCTCAGGTCCGTTACAATATTAGAACTAAAAGCAGCCAAGTGGTGGTATACACTATTTTAAGCTGTATTAAATCATTTGTATTGATTTTAGAAATATCAATTGCTATGAACGGAACTGGACTTACATATATTATACGTACATAAACAAAAATTCACATACTTAGTTCCTTATTATCGGGGAAAAGACCATTCATATGGACGTACATGTTGCCAATGTCAGGTCTCATGTAGAACTGTTTAACCCTGAGATAGGTATCCCCTTTCCGCTCTTCAGGTCTTCCTGTGATCTTCCACGTGAAAACCAAATCAACTGAAAACCGATTGGAATATTATAAAACACTTCGATCTTTACAAAGTTTATAATGAAATATTTACAAATTAATATTTATTTCCATTTAATATATTTAAATAAAGACAATCTCTCAATTTGAACAATAATATTAATTTCATTTAACATGTTCAGTAGTCAATCTTAGTGACCTCAGTGAGTTATACATTTGTATAGATTAAAAAATTAAACTACGTGATTATTATTTCTACTTTATTTAAATTCTTTACCACAACCTAAGTTTCGTTGTACGACAATATCTTCAGGTGAGCAATTGGCAAAGATTGCTAATTGCGTTTTATGTAAAAATCTTTGCTAATTGCCCGCCTGAAGACGTCATACAACGAAACCTAGGTCATGGTAAAGAATTTAAATAAAGTAGCATTAATACTACATTACGTAGTTTCATTTAATTGTGAATAATGAATTTCTACTACAAATACGAGTATATTCAATATTAAAAATGATTAGGTCCTATATGACATTTTCAAAATCTTACTAATTTTACTCATCTTTCTGCGACGTTTAGTAATTTCATATTTTAGGTATCATGCCTTATGGAATCGATAATAACCTTATCATATATGTTATTTTAGCTCATTTTATGTCATCCACGTTTTATGTTTCTCATGTCTATAATAAATATGCCGGACAAAATGACACTAAGAAAAACGATATTACAAGGGTTGAAAAGTCAGACAATACTTCACTATTTATAAGAATTCTAATTGCAAAATCATTTAATTTAAGGATCTTGTTTATTATAATATACGTATTTACCAAAGTATTTAAAAGAGTAGTTGCAATAAATAGCTTATAAGACAGAACTTATTCCATGTTCTGTGAAGTGGTTTCGTTTCGTACGTGTAGACTAGTTTGAAGAAGTAGACATGAGTATTTTGGAAATCTGTCGCAGCGAAATTGATCGATTGGCAATATTTCTTAATTACCTACTATTACGGGGAAGTGTTATTTCCCTAAAGATCTGTTCGTGTACAATGGCACGGAGAATATTTAATCTCTTCATACAAGTGAAAGTAATGGCAAATGGTGGATAAAAGTACTAAACAATTTCCCTGTGAATCTAGCCAAAAGTAGTTGAATTTAACAGAGAAATATTATATATGTTACAATAAATTTCCTCTCTAAATAAATGTCGAAAGGAAATTGTCATGAAAATAGCAATGAAACTGAAAGTAGGTTAAAAAGTAGACTTCGCAATATTATTGCGCACTTGAATTTAACTTCTATTTTTGTTTAGAGTACTGAAAAGTATAACTAAACATGATTTTAATTGTAAATGAAAACAGTTTTCGAAGCCGACAACTACCAGCAATTTTCACTGTTTTATTTTTTTTTTATTTCTAAAAATCACTGCAATACCAGGCAAAGTCGCAAGTTATGTTAAGACGTAATATTTACAAGTAAATATACAACAGACTTAAAAAAGAGCTTAACATTTTAAATGATAAAGCTAAGTTCACAATTTATTTTGATATACTTAAAAAAAAGAATATATATATATATATATATATATATATATATATTCTTTTTTTTTATTTTTCTTATTATATATTATCGATGACAATATAATCTTACACATGGTACAGTTGAAATCACCCTTAGCATCAACCGACAGCGCGTTGTATCGTCCTTCACCGAAGTACGTTCCCGTCATTACAATACTATCTATTGTGATGTCTGCTTCTAGTTCGAAAGCATCATCTTGAATCTTGGATCTGAAGTCGAACGATTTCGAAGTTTATAAATTGTGTGACTGAATACGCGGAGAAACGAGTACATAAGTAAATATATGTTTATGGGCTTAACTCACAGAATTTTCAAGTTTTTTCAACACGCTCAATATATCTTCAAGACGAGAAATCAACCATTATCTTGGAAATGAGGGGGGTGGTTTAATTAGTGTTAAATGTTGTTAATAATTTGTTAAGAAATGATACGTGAGATAAGAGCTAGGAAAGGTGTGTGCTGGATATGAATAGCTCTTTAAGTTATTCCTTGAAAGCTTATATTATTAATCGCCTAGCATCTACTATATATATAAATATTAAACAAATTAAACTGCCAGTTATTGACAAAATGGTTTATAACTCCATTTAAGCAATAGTTGCGAAAGTTCTAATAGAAGATAATTCGCTAGAAGTTGTTAATAAGTTATTTATTTTTTTTTCATTCTCGTTTGTTACGTGATTGGGCAAAAAGTTATTTTAGGTATTCAAGATTCGTGCATCGTGAGTTTGTTTCATTTCTTGAACGATGTAACAATTCGACAGATTCTGATAAATGAGATATCGTTAAAATTGGTATTTTATCCTAAGTAACGCAAATATATAAAGTTACAACAAAATCAAAATGGCGCCCATAACATTTAAATTTGTAATACGAAAAAAATATATAAATATAAGTGGTAAGATCTGTTGAGGGTAATATAATCATTAAGGGCTCCATCAAAGAATCCCAAGTATACATAGGTAGCAGCTATTTATTACGACAGAAAGGAAGGTACCATAAATTATTTATTAGTGAATAATAAATAACCTGCCGAGAATCTCTGTATGGCTATTTATGATTTCAGACAAAAAATTAGGCGTCAACAATTATTATAATAATGGTAACAATCTAAAAAATTGTAACGGAGTGAATTCTATATATGAAAAATATTTTTAAAAATGCATCATTTAGCGTATAAAATTATAGAAAAAAACTAGAAAACTTGTTTTTAGAATTTTTGTCTGTCTGTGTGTCAATTTGTTCTTCAATCACGCAAAATTTACTGCACGGATTTTGATGAAATTTAGTATAGTAATAGTTTATACCTTCGAGCAACATATAAGATACTTTCTATCTGGATATCCATATATTTAAAAAAACACCATGACTTGGTAAATATTACGATATTGGCACTACCAAAGCAATCTATTAGCGTTTTTAGTAAAATTTCCTAATAATATTTCTTATACCGAATTCCACGCGAACGATGTCGCATCGGCGCAGCTAGTAAATAAAAAATGTTCGCCAGTAAATAAGTAACTACATCTCATTCGGTCGGTCATCATCAGACCGGATAAAGCCGGTCTTGGTTGGAGCAACCCTTGACTGCAATAAAATCTAATTTTAAGAAGCGCTTAAGTATTTAGATCAGCCTGTTATCATACATGTGTCCCAATAATGATGCAAATTTCAGTTAAAGAACATAAATTTTCATGTGATGGGTGTGATCTATTATGTTTGAAAACTGGGAATAGTTTACTATTAAGATTCTTAATCAATATTGTAGCCCCTTGTTTTTTATTTTTAATTGTTCCATGCAGTCCTGTTTTTAATTATTCTTTTTTAATTTTAATATAAGAGATCTTTATCTAAAATACTGTCATTGAGATTTTATATATTTGACACAAAATTGTAGAATACAAGTAATAGTAATTGACTTATAGAAAACAGTTAGTCTTTCTGTCCGTTAGCTTATAACTTTTGTTCTACTGGATTGATGATGCAGTGTTCGTCATCTGCGTCATGGGAGATGAAGCCTAATTGAATATTACAATTTCCACGCGTACGGAGCTGCGGGCAAAAGCTATTATATGATATCTAGCTCTTACTACACTACTGCGTAGATAGTATTTTGTAATTGTTAGTGTGGTGTAGTGAATAATACAAAAAATATATGTTATTTTAATTATAATTTTCCATCATCTTGGAGCATTCGGTATATTAAGTTTATGAAAATATGGCGCTCTTCATATCCTCACTCGGTTTTCAAGTTACTATTATGCCAAATTTTAATATTATTTGTCCGCTTTCGTATTCGTACTATCACAGTACGCTTGTGTAATTATATATCTTCTGCCTTGTGCATTCTATGTTCGGTTTAAAAACAAGTGGGATTCCGTTTAAAAGAGAAATAATGTGACATCTTAGAAACCTTTTCGGGGTTTAAGTTAATTTCTAAAAAAAAATACTAAAATCTGGCTGCTAGTGTAACAGTAAAAATATAAGAATCAGACAAACTTACTTTTGAATTTATATTATTGTGTATATACATATTTCAAAACGTAGTACACTCACCTCACAGCATGAACTCTTGCTTTTGAGAGCCCAGTTAGAGATACTTCCGTGACTTCAATTTTGGCATAGATCTGAAATTAATAAATTTACTTTACAGATGCTTTATTTTTTTTTAAATTATGAAGTCATTAACGAAGTATTTACTAAGAAACAAAATTTTTTTTTAAACTTTCGCTGCATTTGTAATATTTTAAATCGAGTATATACAGATATACCTTTTAGCAATCGCAAGATATTTTTAAATATTTTTGTATATATAAAAAGCATAACAGTGAGCTAAACGATCGAGTTAATGTATAAACGTTTCATAAGACACTTTCCGGTGTCGAAAGTTTATATATGTATTTTAATTTAAAAACATTTTTAATATTCTTTTGAAACGAGTTTGAAAATATTTTTGCAACAAAACCAAATTAAGAAAAATAAAGAAATTAATATATAAGGAAATGAAAATATAATATAATAAAGAAATCAAAATATAAAGGATAAAATAATATTTATTTTACACTAATGGTATTGTTTGTAAGCGATTTTTAAACCACAGTCCTGGCTTGAACGTGACATAGACATATAGCAAAGATATTACTATTACTTGATTATTTTTGTATTCAGCTTTAACATCTCTCTCACTGTAAGGATCCAGAGGTGGAAAGCCGAATTCAGGAATACCGACGGCGCTCTGAGTCTCCAAGAAAAACTGGATGCTCTCCTGCAGACAATCATCTATATCCAGCGATTCACGGTTGCAAATATGTAGACTCTTGGCTGCAATAATTATTATAAAGTTTTGTGACTGATTAAAATTTATGAGCATTTAAACGTAATAACACAAATTTAAATGATCATCTACATAGTGGCATAAGACAAATGAATTTATTTTAAAAATACGCATAGAGTAGGCTAATTGTTTTCCAATTTAATTAATTTTAGACGGAAGTATGCCAAATTTTTCTTTCAGAGTTAAAGTTAATGCGTCAATGATTTCCAGTTTACCTCTTAAATTTCTTTCCGTGATAATTTTCTTCAACGAATGTGTGTTAACATATTTACAATTTATACACTTTATATATTAAAATACTTCTTAATCGTTTTCAATGTTAATATTTATTTAATCATATTTTCGTTGTCTCTTTCTGTTAACAAGAAGCTCTTCCATATCATTTCTTAGATAATCACAGACCTATTTCAAGATGATGACTTAGTATAATGTATGCACTTAGTGGATAAAGCATATAACTGTAATTTAATGCGAGTGGTAAAATTGTGGACTCTTCTAAGGAAATTTGCATATAAAAATACTTCTTAAAAGGTAAGCTAACATGAGCTAACTTAAAACTTTTAAGTTTATTATAATATTTACGTTATGGTCGTATTAATACCTCGTCGAGGTTGGTGTTGTATTCGTTGTACGGTTTTATGATCTTCTGTGATTATAATTTGAAGTTGAACTCTGCAGGATTTTTGTAACATTTGAATCTGACCAATTAATACCATAAACATTTTACGTCAGCAAACGCCACAAACGTCACTTCGGCAGCAAATTTTTGAAGGATTCAAAGTTTTTATAATTCAATAATTTTCGTTGTAATATACTATAATTAACAATTATTTGACTTGTCTCGCTCACTTATTTATTTGTAAGACTTCATGATTCGCAGTTTGATGTTATATAAAAAGGAATTTAGACATAAGTGAAGGGCGGATTCCACAAATTATCTAGCAAAATGTGACCAAATGTTTTTGAAATTGTACTTCTTTGGTGGCGTTACAACAAAATGACAAGAGTAAAATTTTAAAAATTTAGGATTAAGTTGGCACAATGCAACAACAAATCGACACCATGAAGTTGCGCACTGAATATATGTTTACATAGTTTATTTGACACATAAATAGTCCACCAATTTATTTTTCTGCTTGCTTTCTATTGTAAACCAGTCAACTGCCAGGCCGTTTAGAATTCAATATGTATTTATTTGCATTATAAATTATGAATGATTAAATACATAAATTATTAAATTAAAATAAATTTTCAGCCCATTTGTTTCTTTTCATTATTAATTAAACTTTATTTAGATTATTTTAGTAAATTTAACAGTTAATTATGTACACGTATTTATATTAAATTGAATACAGAGTATACATTTCAATTTTTAAAATAATTAAATTTAATTTTAAAATAAGATTAATTGTTTACTACTCTGTATGGGAAAATAATGAAGTTGAACGTGATAATTTGGAAACGTTCTGGCAGATGATTAGCTTACGATGGAAAGCCAGCCGAAAAATAAAATGGTGGACAACTCATCTGTCAAATAAATTTTAACTTTTAAAATTTAATTAGTTGATTGAATCTAATTTTTTTCCAACCATATTTATAACCGCGCTTCAGTCCTTTTATTATTTTATTTTCATTAATTACTTGCGTGCTAAATAAAGTAATTCTTGTTGTTATGTCAAAGAAGTGTAACTTCTAACGCGCGTACAAGGGTACACACAAAATATTTTTATTTATATAATTTTGTAACCTAAATGTTGCCTCACGATGAAGCATTAATCTAAAAAATAATCAAATTAAGCAGAGGAATGGTTTCAAAGATATGACCATTCAAATAGTCCCAATTGTAAGTCATCATGTCAGTGGTATGTAAGTAAGCAGGTTTTGTATTCAAATATTTTTGGTATCTCTAACGTTTAATTTATAATTGCTTTTGATAGCTCATATTTTAAAAATAATAACCAATTTTTAAGTTAAAATAAAAATACGGATTTAAAATTTGAAATTTTATTTTGAACGATTTAATAACAATACTTCCAGGTATTAAAAATAATTGTTTTTTTTTGTTTATTATAATATTAAAATATCAATACGAAATTTTCTCTCCTGCTCCTATGTTTTCTCAAATACATCATATTTTACGTTATTCTACAAACACAGTTACGTTATTCTACAGATTTTACTTTATTCTGCCACTTTTTAAAATAATAAAATAATCGTCATTTAATTTGGATAACTTCGAGGAAAAGAAAAGTTTGTTAATCGTTAAATTTTGTTTTCTTAATTGAAATTCTGAGCAAAGATACTGTGGAAGAAGAAAACTAATAAATAAATAAATTGTTATAAATATCCTGATTTTAATCCGCCCGATCATTGATAGGTTAATTTTAAATATTCTGATTGTACACTACGTCCATTAGAGTTTTGTCCGGGTCGTAACCTGTTAAACGGTACCACATAAAAAACGCAGGTAAAATATAAATCTGTAAAAACTAACTGGAAGTTCAAATACTTTTGACATTAATATCGCGGCAAGTACTTGGCCAATAAAGGTGAGCTTACTGTCATGGTTGTTTGACGAATTATAATGTCAATGGAGATAAAAAAAATGTGGGCGGTCATGGGGCCACGTTTTAAGTTCGTTTATATCCTCGTGGACACTTAATTTGTTTTTTATTCATTCTACTTGACCGATTTGATATTCAAGACAAAAGTCTTTATTTATTATATATTATATATATATATATATATATATATATATATATATATATATATATATATATATATATATATATATGACTGTTTTAATTATTATATTACAACAAGGAGTATTTTAATTCAATCTGGCTATACGATCTTATTATGATTAATCTTTTATTGGAAGGTTTGTTAAAAATGTTTTGCCTCACTAAATACAACAAGGGATTTTAAGGACTAGCAAACTGAATTTGAATAAAGAAAATAAATGACAGTGAGGCATAAATAAACAAATTTGTTTTATGTTATTTTTATTTTATTAAGAAGTCGTTCAAGCAAATATACCTAATATCATTTTTATAAACAAAATTAACTTTAATTATTTTATTTAAAATTATACAATAAATATTGCTCCAAAAATTACAAAACTGATTAACAAAAAACCTGTTTTAGTAGAACGAACGAGAATTCGATATGAATTTACGTTTAAACTTTTAAAGGAAGGTACATAGAATTTCCATTAAATTATTTATAAATACTAATACTATTTTTCATCACGAAAGTATTATATCTTACATATCATAACTATTATATATCTTACCTATTATACCTTACATATGCCTATAAATATTGCCTATTATATATATATATATATATATATATATATATATATATATATATATATAAACTATTTTATATCTTACCTATTATACCTTACATATGCCTATAAATATTGCCTATTATATATATACCTATTATATATTTTACCTATTATATCTTACATAATATTGTAAATATCTTCGCAATTTTTTGAGATAATAACGTCTTACTCGGTAGGTTAGGCTAAAGTTTACGTTACGAAAATTACCTTATCTATCATCGGCTGTTTCTCAGAAACTATAAGTGTATACATACAATATTTAATACCATTAGGTAGTTTAAGACCTCAGCTAAATGTTACAACTACAATTCCCAAAGACGTTATCAAAAATTGCATTGTGTCAAAATCAAAGTCACAAAAATATAGTTTTTTAAAAATTGTCTGCATGCCTGTTTTTTTCAATACACATCATGTAAAAACTACTAGTATTAAGCCAAAGAAAACCCAAACCAAACTAACTCACCTCAGCCCATCACAACCTAACTCAAAGCAAATTCAATCCAACCCAATCTAAAGCAAACCCAAACCAACCCAACCCTATCCAAGAAAAAAGTAATTCAGTTCAACCTAAAAGCAAACAAAACACAACCAAACCCGACACAACTCAACTAAACTCGGCAAAATCCAGACAAATCTAACCCAAGCCAAAGCACAGCGGCCAGCGAGTCTCATTGATTCTGGTAAAATTATTTTCATGTCTTTCATTAAATACGTTGTCACGCTTAATTCCCGCGACTTAGCCAATTTTTCTTTGGGTAAACTTTAGATAATCTTCTAGTAAAGCTGTTTTTGTAATAATTTTGACTTTAGCTGTGTGGCTACAAGGGGGACGATAAATTGTTTTCATATTTTTTGGAATATTTTCAGCAATATCTTTAGAATTACAAACATTCTTAAAAAACAGTAATGGAATGGAAACCCCGTAATTCTCTCAAATCCTCGTATGGCACAAACAATTTTTAAAAAATACCATTTACTTTAGTTGCTTCCTCAAAAATTACTATATTTCACGTTTCTACATTAAAGGTTTACTTATAAAAACGGCTATGGCAGACTGGCGGATATGTGAGGGTCTTGTAAGAGTTCTTTTTTCTTTTAGAGGTAGGGAATCTTAAAAAAAAGAGATATTAACAGAAACTGATATGATAAACTAAAATATCGCTATAGTTGGTGTAAAATACTCTTTTACAATCGGTCCATTTTGGAAAGTTACTCCTACTTGATACGGGCGAGAGAGCGGCCTGTAGTTGACTTGTACCTACTCCGATAGAAATTCAAAATTTTGTTTTGTAAAATGAATTAATTTGAAAATTATGAGGAAAAAACTAAAACTGCATATCTAAATAACGTAAATATTGTAAATTGTATTTATTATAATTTTATATTCATAACACACTTAGTTTTAATTAATATAGAAATTATTACAGAAAGAGTCATTGAATTAAGCCTGCTAAATCAACACCCACTTAGAAGGAAAAATGACACCATTTTTTCTCTTTTCCATCCGAGAGAAGTAGCATATCGAAGCTACTTAAAAATAACTTAAAAATGATATTCTTGTGCAAAATATTGGATCTTGGCATTATGACAGACTGAATCGAAGAAAGGCGTACAAAGAAAAACGCCTTACGAACTTATTACTTTTTTTGTTAAATACATTAACATTTACAAGAACATTTTGTAGTTTTTCTAAAAAAATGTTTGAAAGCAGGATTATTTTTAAGATTAAGTTCACTTATTATGTAAATACACATATTTTTATATGTGCATACTTATGTTCACGCTGTTATACCTGATGGGATGATTTTTTACTGTTCAGTACTTCAAGACGAAAAAAAGTCGGAACCTTTATAAGTCCACTTTTATATACTCCTGTCTCTTTATCAGGACCCTTTTTCTTAGGGAAGACCAGAGGTATCAAGGTGATAGACATAGACTTTAAAAATCTTTAGTTTGCAATTTACATTAGCGAAATTAAGTGTCTTTACTTTAAAATAACATTATATAACGACGTATATAACGGTGCGGAAACCTCAAGGCGCGATTAGTACTTGGACTTAATAATCGTTTTTTTTAATTACCGAAAAAGAATACATTCTATTTCGAGGTATAAATGATATATTAGTAGCAACGTAAATGCAGATTAAATGAAGATTCATTGAATAACATGAATGAAAAAAATGAGCAAAAAATTCACTTTTGCTTTTACTGTATTACTTAGGACTAGTTAGGTTAAATTTTATTTGTTAAAGATAATGTCGTAGCTTGTTTGAATTAATTTCGAACAAGATATTTGAGAAAGGCAAGTTAAATTTTAATAATGTAGAAAAGAAAGACGAAGTGAAAAAAGTTATACTAACTTTTAATTTCCTTTAAAAAATAAAGCATGATTACATTAAAGTAATTAAACCAAATACTTACGAATTTTCACTGTAGAATTTCCTTGCGTGCTGCAATATTCGACAGCTAGTAAAATTAGTAAAAGATACCAAACACTTAAACTCATTTCTGAAATTGTTTTGACGACAAATAAAATATAACTATTTAACTACACTATATTGAATAAACGAACCCTGAAACAGGAGAAATCAATAATAGGAAATTGGAGGTAATTTATTCGTTCTTTTTAACAATAACTTATTAGGGCATAGAAAAAGGTTTCAAAATTTCTTTAAATCCGTAATGGGGAATTTAATTCTCTTGACTTAACTACTCAATTAAAATAGATTATTTTTATTGTCAGAATTACGAGGTGCCAAAATGATAATTTGTAATTTACTTCAAGTAAAGTTCCGAAGTTGTCTTCCACGGTGGGCCAAGCGCTAACAACGGGCCGGGAAAAACAACGTATCTGCTTGAAGAGCAACTTTGATGGATTCAGTTTATAGCAGGTTTTCTGCTTTATTAACATTCTTACAAGTTGATGCGACCTTCAACTAATATTTCAATAATATACTATTATGAACGCTATTTCTGACTGTGTTATGATTCATAACCAAGTGTTAATGTAACATTAGTAGTAATTTACTCTTCGGCACATTTACAATACTAAAATGGCAATAGTATGTGATAGTGTCCCTATAATGCTATTCTAAGTTAAAAATATGCCCTAAAATTGACAAACGACACTTGTTAAAAACGGCGTAAAGTTGTCGTATGAACCTGTTATGATTCATTATAATGTACGATTAGCTCTGACCGCTACAAAATATTTTTTGATTACTTTTCTACAAATATATTTATAAACAAGTGTTAAATTTAGAACGACAAAAGAAAAATTCAGTAATAAAAAACTTCTCTTAAAAGTTACTTTAACGGTTAAAAAAAGTTCTTAAAAGTTATTTTAGAAATGTCTTGACGATATTGTTTTCTCTCCACTGTCCTTAATTTTGTACCACCTTTCTATGCCATGGATATATGTTTACAGTTTAAAAATATTATTTATTAAATTAAAGACATAATTGTAAAGAGAGAATATTTTTATTTACCACTGTATAACCACAATTAGTTAATATCACACACAATATTTATTTATCTCAAACACAATGTTTCCTTCGCCTCGTTTATCGTAATTTCGATATACACTATTCTGTAACTCAACTCTCGCAAATTATAACGAAAGTTTAAAACGAAACGTTCATTTCAAATAAATGTTTAGCACACACCGTAGTAAACGTCGGCTCTCTTTAAACTGTTCGAAGCGAGGGAAACGGTGAAGCCAACTATTACATAACACGCCAGTTAGTAAAATTAACTCGTTCGAGAGATTGTGAAATGTAAGAGTATATAATACACGACGCGTGCGATATTGAAGAACTCGTGTCCGAGATGAGATTAATTTATGGACATTGTTCATTACGTTCATGGATTGATTGATTAAACAAAAAAGGACGTAGTGAATGGAAAATAAAGTGCAGTAATATGACCTTAGTTAGGTTCCGCTATGCGACAACATTAAGTTTTCTTATGGTCATGTACTTGTATGCTATAAAAATTCCGTATTTTATTCTTGTGTTTCAATACTCCATTCAGTAGTTTAGTATTAATGAATATATTATATTTATCCAATAATGAATATATTATATTTATCCAATGACTTTGGATCAAATATTTTGTCGCTAGCTCGCGCTGCTAACAACAAATGGGTGCAATACTTCTTGTATATCGCAGTTTGCATTGTCAATTCTAGGACAGATAAAATATAATCAAGACTTGCTAAGTATAATAGCGTAATTTAATAAACGCATTCAATATATCTAAGGTAATAAGTTCCTCACCGTGGTGTGTTTCGTTTATCACAAGGTTTACGGAATTTGAAGGCGCGCTACACCGCGAGGACCCGAACCCTTTGATTCCCGGTGCTCATTGAGCGAGCCTGAAGTAATGTTTACAACCGCCTAACTAAAATGTCACAGATCAATGATGGGCTGCACTGCCACTGGTTTGAGAAGCTGCATAAATTGTCCAGCTGCCTGCCCAGCGTGGCGATTATGGGTAGTAATAACAATGTTACGCTCGTTGACCAGGCCTATGGCCAGCAGAGGATTACAGTGGGCTACTGATTTGAAGGTGTTACTTTCTACAGATCGTAACGTAATGTATTGTTGGTAAGTCAAATGATTACAATATACGCAAAGTACAAGTAACATTAACGAGACAATGTGCGATTCGTAAGCAAATATGTTTTAACACTATATATCGTATGATTGACTAACCAATTAAGTAGATATGAACATTATAACTAATTATTTAAGGGACCAAGAGTTTAACACTTTTCTCGAATACCAATAAAAATGTCATTTAATGTTTATCATAATGAAATTAGAGTAAGCAACGACCAGTAAAGTAGTAATGAGAGGTCTTACATATTCAATATATTTTTATATTAGAGTACTATATATGAAACTTTAAAGATGTCTGCACTCATACCGATAAAATAAAACTTAATTAAGTTATGATATAACTCAACTTTACCATAACTAAGTTTAGTGAGTAAAAGCAGATTATAGTCATATTTGTAAATGACACTAAAAGGGGTTAAGATTGAAATTATATCTCAAAAGCTTTTAGCACAATATTTAAATTATAGTTAATATGTAAAAAAATAATTTAGCAAAACGGCACATTAAATTTTGGAAGTCTTCGTTTTTTGATATTGTCTATATAATGTGCTTGTGTAAATAACAAAGAGATTAAATTAATATATATCTAGTTACAAGTATTTAATTTAAAAAAATTTGGAAAATTTTAATTAGGTTACCTTGTGTACAGTGTTGAATTAAAGAAGATCCTATATATATGTAAACAATTTCTTAATAAATTAGCAAATTATTAGACAAAGTTATGAATTCGTTTCGAAAGGAGTATATCATTATAATTATCAAAAAATTAAAACTTTAGGACAAAGTTATGAATTAGTTTCGAAAAATAGGACAAAGTTATGAATTAGTTTCGAAAAATAGGACAAAGTTATGAATTCGTTTCAAAAAATAGGACAAAGTTATGAATTAAAAATAGGACAAAGTTATGAATTAGTTTCGAAAGGAGTATATCATTATAATTATCAAAAAATTAAAACTTTAGGACAAAGTTATGAATTAGTTTCGAAAAATAGGACAAAGTTATGAATTAGTTTCGAAAAATAGGACAAAGTTATGAATTAAAAATAGGACAAAGTTATGAATTAGTTTCGAAAGGAGTATATCATTGTAATTATCAAAAAATTAAAACTTTAGAAAAATGATTTCTCTTAAATTTTGTGTATTTACCAATGCACCTCCTTACGTAGCTTACCCATCTTTGGAACTAATTCTATAAAAGTCGTACAGATTCTGATTTCTTATTGGCGATGAAACCTGTCCGAATTAGAAGATACAAATAAGAAGTAATCTTGCTATCGTATAAACCTGAAACAAATTCAAATTAAGTAATTACATATATATATATATATATATATATATATATATATAATTCAAAATTGTTCAATAGCTTGGTCCGGTAATTTTGTTTAAAAGGGTATTTTGAAATGGTAAGATTTGTTTTGCTTAAAACACGCGTATTGTTTTGTTACTCACATTTTTTCTTTCCAATATTCGTATCACCAACTGTACCTGTTTCACACCTTTCTCACAAAGTATACATTTTAGACTAGTTGTTTCACACTGACGAATCATTTAATGTCATAATTATTGCTGATAGATGATACAACCTATTATTTGTGTTTATTGAACAATAAAATATTATTAACCATTCGTAATTAATTTATTATAAATTGCTCTTTTACTAGATACAACCTTTCGTGGTGAGATAATTGTGCAAATGAAGGCCAGTGGAAGTTCATATCTTCTGCACGAATGCTTGCAATTATTTTGGTTCATGCTATCGTGCTGTGTTTTAATAATGTATTTTTAAATAAATCCTTCCTCTGTTTATTTATTAACAAAAATATTCTTAAAGCACTTACATAAAAATTATTGAAAAAATCCTGATGAAATTCGTTATTTATATTCATCTTATTTGTGATCCTATCTGAGAAATTGTCATAATCTGATACTGACATGAAAGGAAGACGTCCAAATTTTACAGAAATTCACATTTCTCTGGATAGGATCTTCGTAATATTGTTGTTAATGCCATTTTAAATATTTTCCACCTGACCTGTGTAAAGTGAGAAAATATTAATTTTGCAGAGCGCGTGACATTCTCTCTTCAACTATGTCAATAATAATTCCTTGACCCGCTTCTGCACATAAAATACTAAAGTCGCATTGTATTGCTTTTATTCTTTGCGTCGAGTATTAATGTTGCCAACTGGGTATTTGACTAAATGTTTTTTTATTTCATTAATCATAACTTCAAGGTCCAAGCTGATGAAGAGTGAAAATTTTGTTTAATAATCTTAAAAATTGACCGAGTTATAAAAGTTTAAATTTAACCTTTAGAGAAGGACAGCAATACTGTGTTGTGAGGTCATTTTTAAAATTGCACATTATATTCTACAAGAGGAAAGGAGACAGGGATATACCCAACTCTATATGTATCTTCAAATTTAGAAGCCTACAACTGGCTTATTTTTCAATCAATTTTTGAATATTTTTCAAGACTGGTTTTTAATTAACTTATATTTCACAATATTGTACGAAAAATATCAATATTTAGAATGAGTCAACTACCGTATTGAGTATCGAAATTTACACCATTTTAGGATTCCGTAGATAAATGGCAAGAACGAAACCTCAAATTTCGCCATGTTCGTCTGTAGGTCAATATTTTCCACGAAAGCATTGTAGTTCTTTTAGATCGATTGTGATGAAATTTTATAGGAAGGTGTAGTTAAGTTACGTGATCACGTAGAAATAGAAATTTTTGAAGAACCTTCCGTCGAACACGGTGACGAAACTTTTTTCTCTGATCTCATCGAACAGGATGTTATTGTAGAGGTGTTTTAAAATGCAACCGAAAATGGGTGTCAATAAATATTTTTCTTCACGAAATATCTTCACAGCGTTTCCAGTGTGTTTTTCTCTCTCTTAAGTTTTTAACCATCTATGTAAACATTTGGAAAAATTCAGATAAATGTATTTAGTATTTCATCTTAAAATTATTTCATATAGGCAATGAAGTCTTAAGCCTGTAATAGAGACGCTAGGCGAAATATTTGTATAGTGGAAAACGATATTAATATTTTTAAATAGTTTATCAGAAATACAACATACCCATAATAATATAACATGTTTCAACTTTTACATTATATCCTTACATGTCTAAAGAATCCTCATGTGCGAGTTCACGAGTTTTAATATAATTTTTATTTTTATTATTTAGGATTCCTTTTATTTGCTAAAAGTAGTTATTGCATCATCTTATAATGTTAATGGTTTGATTTTTATGCATGTCATATTATTGTGTTATATCATTTGTTTACAATCATATATATATATGTAATAGACAAATATATAATGAACCCATATTAAAGGAACTTATTTTAAAGATGGTATTTATAGTCTCTTCTTACTTATAATGGAAACGCCAGTTTGATTTCGAATTGCAGAATTTTATTATGGGTAAAGTGGCTGAATATTCTAAAAAAAATTTTTGTGACGCCGTCGGACCTCTTTGTTTTAAATCAGTTTCGGACAACGACCATATTTTAAGACGCATTAGTTTTTTCTGTCATGCATGATTTTTTTGTCCCAGAAAATACGTGCGCTGTAATGAAGTTGAAACTGGTTTGCAAATACAAATATTTTATTGCATATTAAAAAAAAATGTAACGTAAAAAGTGACAATTGTACAAGTTCAGGATTTAATTTTAAGCAGCATTTATTAGTGTCGATGTAAATACTGAATGTCCACAGTTTATTCCAGCTGAATACAAATCCGTTTAATTAACTTTTTACTATTGTTGTGACTTGCACAAGTGAACATGGTAAGTACTTCAATAAAACTTTAAAACGCACATGAGTTTATACAACTTGAACAAAACTGAGTTTAAGGTCAATCAAGGAGTACGAGACCCAATGCAAGTAAATATTCGCTTGTGTTACTCGATTTCAAATTATAATTTAAAATTTACGTTAATGAGATAATATATTTTATAATTAAATTACGTTAATGAGATAATATATTTTATGATTTTGATGACATGCGATGACTGAAACAGAAACAAGTACATGGTAAATGAAATAATCAACCCATCAGCGCCAAAAAAACACGTCCCGGTGAATTTGAAAAATCTTAGTATAGAGGGTTTTTGAGCTTGCTGATATTAATCTTATCACAGCTTTTAAAAATTAAAAATGACAGATGAGTCTGCAATTCTTACTGACGTCTTCGAGAGAATTACGAGTTATGATTTCAGATTGTATGTAGCCGCATAATGTTGAAACATATGTACATAGAAGCCTAAATGAATATACTATTCTAAGCATAATAATTAAATAATAAAGGTAAAATACCTGTACGTTAGACATTTAATAAGAAAATGGATTTAAGGGTTATAAACAAGCTGTAGAACACAACCCTATGGCTTTTGAAATGGATGTGTATCGATATATCTTTTCGTTTGGCTAATTTTTCTTTTCTCGTTTGACTGTTTGATTTTTAATTTTAGTTTTATTTCATAAAACCACTGTACAAATATAGATTAGGAGTTCACAGTAGTATTTTTTAAAACCCAAGGAAGGATATGAGTTTTAAGCAATTTCGTGATCTCTCAGTATATTTTATTTGTTTGCTTGACTTAAAAATTACTAAACAAATTTTAATGGAATTTTTATTTTTATGTTCAAAAATGACTAAAAAAATGTTTTTAAAATTTTTATGTTTATCAAACTATAAGAAACAAATTAATATATTTTATTACGGTATTAGAAAGTAATAAAGTAAAAGTGTCTGAGTACTAACGGTTTATACTATTGAATTGTCGACCGAGGGGAATAACATTTTTCTACCAACCATATTTCAATTAATGCTCGACCTTAATTTTTTTGCTTTATTTATTGATGTCAAATATTAATAAATGTTCATTTGCCTTTTCCAAATATCTAGGGCGGATTTTATCTCACACGTGTAGCACTTTGTTGTTATTTCTTTTTAGTGAAGCGGATTTTATGTCAAACGTGTAGGACTTTGTTATTATTTCTTTTGAGTGAAGTGGATTTTATGTCAAACGTATAGGACTTTGTTATTATTCCTTTTGAGTCGAGTGGATTTTATGTCAAACGTATAGGACTTTACTATTATTTCTTTTGAGTGAAGTTGATTCTATGTAAAACGTGCAGGACTTTGTTATTATTACTTTCGAGTGAAGTGGATTTAATGTTAGACGTCTAGGACTTTGTATGTTCAACTTTATTTATAACTTGCCAGCATGCACTGCCAATGTATGCAGCTAAGTGGTGGAATAAACGAAACGAGGATTTTCCACATATTCTTATATTTACAATTTATTTCATCTGTTAGTTCTAGAAATTTAAGTAGATGATAATTTTTCGACAACCAGCGACAAAAATAAAATACTTAACGTGCATTAAAATGTTTGCATAGTTGATATGCAGGTTAAACATTCATTTGAACTGCTGCACTTGGCGGCCTCCGGTAGACTTTTAGAAAGTCTGACCGGTTTCCTTCCAAGATAGAGCGCAAATTGAATAATATTAAAATTCTTTGAATATTTTGGAAACGTAACAATTTAATATTGAATACATTTGGCGTTAATTTTGTAGAAATGCATTATTCACAATTAAATGAAACTACGTGATGTAGTATTATTTCTACTTTATTTAAATTCTTTACTACGA
This sequence comes from Druceiella hillmani, assembly GCA_039881145.1. Taxonomy (NCBI): domain Eukaryota; kingdom Metazoa; phylum Arthropoda; class Insecta; order Lepidoptera; family Hepialidae; genus Druceiella; species Druceiella hillmani. The sequence goes on along the minus strand of JAYKKI010000001.1, from coordinate 85,552,639 downwards.
TCTAAGTTTCGTTGTATTACAACATCTTCAGTTAGGCAATTAACAAAGATCTTTGCTGATATTGAAACTACGTGATGTAGTATTATTTCTACTTTATTAAAATTCTTTACTACGACCTAGGTTTCGTTGTGTTACAACATCTTCAGGTGGGCAATTAGCAAGGATCTTTGCTGATATTGAAACTACGTGATGTTATTATTTCTACTTTATTAAAATTCTTTACTACGACCTAGGTTTCGTTGTGTTACATCTTCAGTTGGGCAATTAGCAAGGATCTTTGCTGATATTGAAACTACGTGATGTAGTATTATTTCTACTTTATTAAAATTCTTTACTATGACCTAGGTTTCGTTGTATTACAACATCTTCAGTTGGGCAATTAGCAAAGACCTTTGCTGTTGTTGTTATACAACGAAACCTAGGTCGTGGCAAATAATTTAAATAAAGTAGAAATAACGCTACATCACGTAGTTTCAATTAATTAGGAGTAACTATTTAAATTCAGATTATACCGTTTTTTGAAAAGCAATATGTTAATGATTATTCGGATTTGATGAGCCATTTTGTTTAAATGAAAAAAATTAACCTATTTTTTTGCAATATATATCGTTTTCTAATTATAATAAATACCTGTTTGCTACTGCGAGGCATATTGGCATATCTTTCAAGATATCTTTCGAATAGGGATCGTATGCCGAAACGTACAGGATTTGTTGCAAAATGAGTATCGATAACTCTATAAAACTGTACAAAGTCATAGAAAAATGAAAATACTAAAAATTTTTAGACATAAAATAGAAAAAAGGGCGAAGAAGGTTCGAAAAACTACTAATATTGAGAAACGAAATTTAAAATGGGCAAAAATGTGATATTGTTTTTTAGATTTCAAGATTTTTTTTAGTTTCTACGTGCAGCCAAGCAAATAACCTATTTTGACGTTTTTTTTTCATACAATCTCAACAATTTCTTTTATAAAGCAAATATTTTGAATTTTTTAATGAAATATTTTATTAAAGAAATTTACTTAATTTGTATAATATATTAAATTAGCTTAATTTGTATCTTTATCCGAAGTAATATAATAATAATATTTTTCTATTCAAATAGTAACACTTGTGTCCACGTGTGTTCCTTGAATAAACATGATCAAATGAGGTTGGCGAAATTTAAAAAAAAAGTAAACATTCTAAATGTTTACTTTACCTGATTTCGCATTTATTTATTGTCATTTAAGTGAAATAAAATTGTTTGGATAATTTTTTATTTAGACTAATAGGATAAATTGAGTTTTCTTTAATTCAGAAAATTAGATTACAATTAAACTATACTTTTTCATGAGCAGTAATTATTCTAAATATTAGAATCTGAAATAGTAAAAGAAAAAAGTAGAGAAAGAGGTAAGGATGGATCAAGAAGTAAAAGTGAAAATTTGCGAGAAACATTATCCATACAAAGTAAATTTGGCGATGTGCTCGTTATTTTGTAACCTTGGGCCGCTCCATGTACGAAGTAGTGGGCGAAAAGGATATGTGCACCTATTATACTTACACACATATACACACACACACATATATATATATATATATATATATATATATGTTTGTGTAAATAAAGTTAATTTAATTTAATTACACTCTACATGCCTTTTCGCATAATTGTAGGTTACTACTAGTACTTTACTTTGGAAAATTACGCGTTTATTATTAATTTTCCACATATCGCCGCGATTAAGTCATGTTTTGTGGGTCCTACAAAACAATACTAACGCATTTACCGGAAAAAGATCATATTTATTTCCGTTAGAACAATATTAATACACTGCTTCTTGTAAATCAAGGCCGTTAACAATTATGGTCTTGAATTAATAGTAAGGTCAAAAAGGGCCAAATGAGTGTGAATTTTATTCAAATTATAGTATTTAACATTTTTAAGTAATAAAATAAATTATAACGAACAGCATGGAAAATATGTAGATTTAGTTCGCTTAGTTTAACACTGGACTGCTCGTTCAAACTCTCGTGCTGTTGAGTGAATATTTAAAGATGTAAGGATTAAGGTTTCTGATTTCCCGAATTATTTTAAAATTACCCGAATTATTTTCCCCTCTAGAGTTTCCCCGAGTAGTCGATAAATTTGTAAAGCATTATAACATATAAAAACTATAAGGTGGAATTTGTAATCAATAACATATCTTATTAATACATGCTCTTCAATAAAATTAACAAATATTACTTAAGTATAACTTTCTAGATCAATAACTCAAATATACTTTTCTAGTAAGGAAAAGCAATTAGAAAGTTATTTTTCCTTATTTTCTTCATAAGGTATGAAAAAAGTAATTTTCTTTGATAACTCACTCATTAATTCTTATTATTTATATATATTCAAATTATCAACATTATTTATGCCCGAAATGATTCAGTCTTTCGATTAAACACTTTTTGGAACGATTAATAATTAATCTTATACTAAATTAATAAAAGTCAAATTAGATAGATCTTGTTTGAATAAGCTAAGCTAATTAGCATAATGAAAAAAACAACAAACATATATCGAACGAGATGTCGAGATCAAATACTGTGATATAAATAAAGTTAGTAGATACCTTTCTTAGAAATATATCAAATCTACTTATAAATATTATTAACAAAATATTTTTTTAAATGTTTATTGCGTCATTCGGTTTTGTATCTTTAGCACAACCCAAATAATAAAAAAAACAGATTATTTACTGCCAACGAAGGTTTTACTGTCATGACAGCTTAGTAAAACTTTTCTAGGTTTGGAGTTAAACAAAGGTCAGTAATAACGGTCAATCTATGATGAAAATAAAAAAAATATCTTTTTGATTTATAATATGAATTAAAATATAGACCAGTGTTCACTATTTTGTTTAAAAATTGACTCCTATAAAATACGATATCTCCAAAACAATGATTCACAGCTTACATTGGAGCTACGAGTACCACCGTGTCATATCTCTAACAGAATGTTTCTCATCTTGAAACTGTACAGGTCTGTTTTATATCATTTTGGTGTAGGTGTATCTTTAGTCTACGCCATTTCTCTCTATCCTGTGCCACTTGCATGACATATTTCTCACCATGATCTCCATTTAATAACCGTCTTACACCAAGAGTCATGTTTACAGGTTACGTGATCAGCTTACTCCCATTTAAATTTCGCTATTTTCATTTAACAATATCGATAATTTTGCTTGGTTGTATCATCCACATGTTCATTTTACGGTTGCGCAGAATTTCCTTTCTATCGCTTTTTGGGCCACTTGTAATTTGATGATGGATTCTATGGCGAGGAATAAATTTTGGCTCTGTAAGAGAGAACTGCAGTGATATACTTTTTCAAAGCCTTTGCATTCATCAGATGCAGCAGTGATATTAATTGTCAAGGCTTCTTGTCCAGTGATAATATTAATTTTCAATGTCTTTAAATTAATTAGATATAAAATCTATAATATGACAAGTATTGACTATTTCTTTGTCAATACTTGTCATATTTAAAGCCTTGTAAATAAATAAATTAAAATACGTCACGACAGTTGTTGTATGGTGAAGCGTGTAAGCTTTTGTAATACTGGAAGAAACAAGTTTAGATAGTGCCAAGAGCGAACTACAGCTGCCGTTTTTGCCGATTTTACTTTTTGAATTTGTTAAATAGTTTTTTTACGAAAGTTCGGTTACACTTTAGTGATAGTAAAAATTTCATTTAAAGTGACGTTTTTACTATTACCTAAGTGTAACTGAAGAGCCAAAGTGTAACTCAAGCGTATCGGAAACATACACACGCTTATTTTTCTACAACACAACAAAGAGAATGTGTCTTATATTATTATGTACACAAATAAAGGAATATTCAGATACGATAGTCAAGTTGATATTTTCCATTACTTTTAAAGACTTTCCTAACGTTAATAGAGCCAGCCAAATTGCGTTGTTAGATGGCGTAGTCGTTGTGCACCAAGAAAATATTACAATTATGAAATAAATAATGCGTATTATTTATTTCATAATTGTCATTGAAATATTTATCATTGAATCAAAATTAGATCATTTAGCTGTTACTGAAATCGTTTTTAAGTTTATTTGTATTGCACACTTGATTTTCGATGTTTGAATTTAGAGTCCTTTACAAAGTTATAAGAAATTATTGTCTTGAATTAATTTGTATTGCACACTTGATTTGTATTGCATTGCACACTATATTTGTATTGCACACTTGATTTTCGATGTTTGAATTTAGAGCCCTTTACAAAGTTATAAGAAATTATTGTCTTGAATTAATTTGTATTGCACACTTGATTTGTATTGCATTACACACTATATTTGTATTGCACACTTGATTTTCGATGTTTGAATTTAGAGTCCTTTACATAGTTAAAAGAAATTATTGTCTTGAATTAATTTGTATTGCCCACTTGATTTGTATTGCATTGCACACTATATTTGTATTGCACACTTGATTTTCGATGTTTGAATTTAGAGTCCTTTACAAGATTATAAAAAAATATTGTCTTGAATTAATTTAATGGCGCGATTTAATTTTGGATTACTTACTACTTTAGACTGTTAACTGCGCGTATATTCCAATTACTAAATTTGAAATATTTACAATTGATGTAATTTAAATATCATTAATGGGTATATCAACGTGCATTACATTTTTTACAGATTAATTTAATTTTTTTGTTATATAGCATATAAACGTTCTTCCAATTTACGATTGCTACTTAAGTGCGCTCTTGCGCAGAACAAGTGAAAACATTTCAAACGGTCAATTCTTACAGTTCATATATTTAAGCGGCGTAATTCGGTTCTTCAGTCAACAGATGGCATTGTTGTTCGATAGTGGCGACTGGTTATTAATCCTAAAATGACTGAAGCCTAAGTAGGGCATCAGCTATTTTATCTTTCTAGTATGTTAAGAGTATATTAATAGGAAAAAACAAGTATTAATAAATCGTTATAAAACACTTCTTTCATAATAGGTTAATGTAATATTTATGGGTAATAAGATAATGGTAATGCAAAGTGTTATTAAATAAAATTTGTATTAACTAGTAAAGTATTTACGAAAACTGTTACTATTTTCTAAATTACATTGTTTTTAATTAAAAATGTACTTTTAACAATTAATTTTGAGAAGTTAAAAATTTTATTTATATTTTATTTCAGATTCCAATTCTTCTGATTGTTCAAAAATTATAAATATTAATCATGTATACCAATATCTGTGAGTAGTATTGAAGAAGTGTGTAATTTCTTTTAATCGTGAATTTTATTAAAAATAAAATAAAAATAAATTAAAAATTAAATAGTTAAATAGGTATTTATAACCTCTCCACTATGGGTTTAGGAACGCTTCATGCTCCTGGCTATGAGATGACCAAATCATAGTTTATTTCACCTGCATAGAGCACGCACAGGTATTCTGCAGCGCTAATCTATCTTTTGCACACTTACATTAATCGATGCGGTTTGCGAAAGGTGCCTAATCTTGATATTTCTATTTGCTCTATCGACCGTTTTAGCAATGCGATTACCTACATAGGTGTTTAATAATTTTTTCGTTTTAATAGTAGTTATGAGTGACCATTAGTTTTATATTTAATTTAAATTAATGTGTGCTTTCTGTTTTTTTTCATTATTATTTGTATTGTATCTTAAAACTAATTGTACTTTTGTTGTTCGAACATGCACAATGCTGTGGGGAAAGTTGGAAGTGGTTTCTTTAATAAATAAATAAAAATAAGATTAATTGTACTAACAAAAAGTAACTAATATTTTATTTATACTGAATACATTTCAATTAGAGTCCCGATATTAGCCATAAAATGATGGATACACTATGATTACATTTACAAGTAAATGAATTGACTAGAAAAACAGATCAATATCGAAGCTATATCCAAAATGGACTTAAAAAATGTCAATGCGCATTTATTAAGTGATGGTAGATATACTATGTGGTTTAACAAACGTATGTACCTATACTCGACCTCACAAAGCGTCGAGTAACAAAAAACATGATCAATCCAACTAACGATTGATAAACAGATTAATTAATGGAGCTGTTAATTTTAATGAGTGAATACAGGTCATTGAACTTGGTTTCGCTTTTCGTATATTTATGCTATATTATTTATGGAATTTTCGCATCTTTATTGATATATAGTAAAAACCCGTCAAGCACGAGTAGAACTCGCACTACGAGGATTCCGTGCACATTTGCATTTAAGCGTACGTAGTATTTCCATTAAACAATTTTTAAATATTAATTTCTCACAATGTAAACGTATTGCCGATTATATCTTTCACAGACTTGAAAACAGGGTGTGCATATAAAAAATTATAAGTTCTGGGACAATCAGTTTTCCTGTAATTTCGAAGTCAGATTTTGTCAAACCAGCTTTTTCATTATTTTTCGCTCAGTACTTTCTGTAACGATCTTTTTACGTATATTTTTTTGGAATATCTTTTTAAATATGCAATTTAAAATTATTTTTGAATTCTTCATAACAAGCCCTTTCAAATGATTCTCCACATTATATATATGAGAAAAATAAAATGGAAAATTTAATTCCCTTGTTTATACCCCCTCTTTATGAATATTTAAAAAAAAAGGAAAAAATGTGTGGGGTAACACTATGTCAAATTTGAACTTTGAATGATTTCTGAGAAAATTTACTGTGAATACGAAAAGAAAATGAAAATGTAAATATATTGGTTAGTACAGCTTTCACAGAAATTATATAATTCCACAAAGAATTACAAGTTATTAATTTTTCCCTTTAAGATTGTAGTCTACCGAATAACTTGTCGTGGTATAAGTAGCAAAAAAATACATTTTAAAATGTCATACCTTTTTGTGAACGAGAACGCTTGAAATTTTACATACCATAGGAAAATTTTACATATTTGATATCGCAAGCCCTTTGTGAGAAAAACGATTTTGATAAATAGACGTACGGGCGGACGGACAACGAAGTGACCTCGTAAGGGTTCCGTTTTTTTCATATTTAGGGACGTAACCTTAAAATTAACGTTATTTTCAATTGTCTTAATGCATTTCGCCTTAGGAGGTGAGTAAAAAGGATCGGTTCTTCCTTTTTTACCTAAACCTTTTTTACTTTGGAAAATCGTACGTACGAGTTGCGCCTAATTTGCAGACGCCGACTTTTTTGTCGTCGAAAGTCTTATGTATGAGTTGCGCTTTAGACCCATTTACATACAATTTTGCAAATAGATACGGAAATTAATCACAAAATATGTGGCACAATATTAAAAAAGTTGTGAAGTAGAAACATGACCATAATACACAAGGTGGGACCAAGAATTCCTTTCAGATTTTAAAATTAAATTTAGGTTCCATTATTTTTAAAGTTACCTTAAAAAGAAATAAACAGAACCCTTATAAAATCACTCACGTGTCTGACACAGCTATTTTTTTTTGGAAGTCGCTTGACATGGAAACTTGAAATTTGGCACATTAATGAAATATTTCAACTTACTAACCCTCAGAAATATTTATAATAATTTAGGGGTCGAGGGGGTGGAATAAAATACCCAAATTTTTTAAAATTCCATATATAGCATGGGGTATAGTACGAAAGAGCTATTTGTAAATATTTTCTTATATTTTTCGATAATTATCTTCAAGGATATACTAAAAAATATATAAAAAAAAGAAAAAGCGTCACGGGACGCCTGGCAGATGTGAAACATCGTGTTCGTACAAGTAATATGCATAAAAGACAAGATTATTACAGGAACTAAATATAGCACAATGAAAAAATAAAGTATTATGAATTTCTTACAGAAAATGGTGACTTTATTTAATAAACATTTATTTACAATTAATACAAAAATAATAAAGCACAGGTTATGTGTACAGTAGTAAACGACAGCGTCGAACTGAGTGAGGAGGCGGTCGCGTAGTCGGTTGCGCATGGCGACACGTCGCCATCCGTACACTCTACTATCTATTATATCATCTACTATCTAGTATAGCGTGGCGACCGATATATATTATATATCCTTAGTATAGCGTGGCGACCTGTCGCCACGGCAAGCGTCGCCACGCCAACGATCCGGATTATACCTGCGCCTATGGATGTTTCACATCAAAAATATGTCCCTCGTCCTCCTTTTTTCCAAATGTAATAGAAATTATATGAAAGTGTATGAAAGCCTCATAGCGCGAGTTCTACTTGTGCTTGACAGGTTTTTAATTTGTTTAATAACTCAAGCTTCAAATCACCGTGCCCGCTTTCTAACTTTTAATCGCGGATTCGAAACATCTGAAACAATCTGCAATTGATCAGAACATAGGAATGTTTGTGTTTTCCCACACGTACCTGGCCAATCTCATCGTCTTCTATATCTTAGGTATTATAAAATTTACTAAGAATATGATTACGTAATTTAAACAACTGATAATTTAAAAAATGTTTTCGAAGGAACTGGATAGGTAGGTGAAAAATATCCAAATTCACTTTTATATAAGTTCTTTTCTAATAGTGTTTTCTGAAAAATATGTGCAACAAAGATTAAGCAAACAATAATCCGTCAAGCATCTTTGCGACCTGTATTACCTAGGAATTTCAACTAATATCGCAAACCGCACTGCCATTAAATCATTATTCTCCAGGGACTGCAGTATAGTATTCGGATGAATCAATATAATAAAGCCAGAAAACCAATATCATTTACACCATTCTACGCAATATCACTTCGGCTACTGATAATGCTTACGCGGAATTGTATGCACCATTTATTATGAACGTTCATCGGCCGAACCAATATAAACCTTGCAAGCCTCTACCGTTACTCAAATAAAACACCAGCTAGTCACGGTAATGACGTCACGCAGATGTCGTTTCTAACCAACTTCAACAAAGGAGGAGGTTCTCAATTCGTCGGAATTTTTTTTATGTATGTTCAGCGATTATTCTTTACTAAGCGGACCGATTTTGATACTTATTTTTTATTTGAAAGATGGTATTTTAGAGGTGGTCCCATATAAATATGATAATGATCTGATGATGAAGTCCAGAAATGAACGATGGAACTCATAACGAATGGCAGTAAATCAACTATGACTCAAGATATTTGCTCCAGGTGCAAAGTAACTACACCACTTACCAGGTCAGAGTCTGATGATAAGTTTTGGAGATGAATAATGGAACTTCTTAACGGATATTAATGAATCAAGCGTGATTAAAGATATTTGCTACTACTAGTTGCTACTTTGCAAAATAACTACACCATCAACCAAGTTTGAGTCTGATGTTGAGCTTTGAAGGTAAACAATGGAACTCCTTAACGGATGGTAGTAATTTATAAGTGATTTAAGATATTTGCTACTGGTAGTTGTTACTTTGCAAAATAATTATACCATCGACTATGTCAGAGTCTGATGGTGCGTTCTAGAGGCGAACATTAGAACTCCTTATTGTATGGTAGTAAATCAAACGTAATTCAAGACATTAGCTATTGGTAGTTTTTACTTTGCAAAATAAATCCACCATCGACCAGGTCAGGGTTTGATGATGAGTTCTGAAGATAAATAATTCAACTCCTTAACGGATAGTAGTAAATCAGTCGTGATTCAGTATATTTGCTACTTGTTAGTTGTTACTTTAGTTATTATTTTCCAAAATCTAATACTCGACTTCGGATATGGAGAACAGAACCCCTGGTGACCACTGGCTGCTACTATCGCTTCATTTCTGTGTGTTGTTGATAACCAAACTTTAGACAAAGAGGAAATTGTCTATATACTAGCTTTTGCCTGGGATTTTTAATAATTATACAATATTATAATAAAGAAAATAATTGAATGTTAGTTATAGTGTGATGATTAATATTATTAATCACTAAAAATGCTAAAATAAAATATCTTTTAAAAAACTTACTTCAAAAAAAGAACGTATTAAAAAGAAAAAAATAATTAACTCAAAATAGGTACCTACTTATTTTTGAAGTTGATGCCAGCATCGCCGATCAACTTATTTTTCTAAACGCCCTTAAAAATCTATTTCGTATTATGAGTGCATGAGAAGTTAAGGTTTTAAATTTACATTATAAATGAAATTAATTTAATAATTTGTTTAAGTTGGTCGACAGTGCTGGTATCGACTTCATAAATAAGTAACTTAGTTATTTATTATGAATAAGTAGGTACCTATTTTGAGTTAGTTATATTTTCTTTTTAGTACGTTCTTTTTTTGAAGTCGGTTTTTTAAAATATATTTTATAAAAATGCCTTTTGTGAATAACTTCAAAGCGGTTTTAAAAATTATTATTTTTAAGACCGCCTTATGAATGCAATATTTACTTTCGCAATCAATTATGTCCATCAACATTTATATAAAATTATTTAAGCAATTTGAGAGATGGAAAAAAGAATTTGCTATATCAAGTGCGAAATTCATACATTATGAATTGTGCATAATTTATTGAACTTTATGGGTCCCGTAGCCGAACGCCAAAAACCGGATATCTTATAATTTTGTCACATCCGTCTGTTCCTCCATTTGTCAAAGCTCTATTCGAATATCAAATATCCTTCAGTTTAAGAGCTATTGAAATGAAGTTTTACAGAAAAGCGTTTTTGAATACATGAAAGCCCAGAAATCAAAAAATATCTTTTGATTTTTTTTAAATGTCTCTCCATATGGACCCCATTAAGTGTGATATTATTGCGAATATTTTTTAATGCAAAGAACAATCTTCACAATATTTTGTAAAACACTTTAAAGCTCCAAAGTATCCTTCCGTGTAATTTTTTTAACTACGTGCGTCAAAATGGTACCTGAATGCATCCTGCATTCAAATATTTCAATTCAAATTGTTTCGGTTAATTTGTGTTTTTAAATTTGTATTTCAATAGTTATGTATGATTAATAGAAATACTATGTACCTTTAAATGTTTAAAGTTTTTGCATGTCTCTAAGTGTAAATGGGATCCTACGTGACTTATGTACGAGTTCTTCTAGTACTTAATAAGTTTATTTTGTGTCTATTGAAACGAATACGCAATTTGTATTAGAGGTTGACCCATAATTGTCTCGTTACGGATGTTAAGTATCAAATATACTACAGAACGATCGAAGTCTCACATTATTCGCGCGACGCATAATTATAAAGGCTAATTCTTCAATTCATTGACTCATACTTCTATTAATAAGTAATTTATTCTGATATTACAAAATAAAAAAGAAAATCCTTTAAAGGTAGCATTCGTTCACTTGAAGGTGTCCTCGAATGACACCTTCAAAAATAAAAGTCGATTTAATTTATTGACTCGCTGTTTTTATTTCTACTAGAATTATGCTTTACTTAACCGGTAACACTTTTTTAACGACGAGTAAGTTTAATTTGTGTAACTGTATCGTTTCACCTTCAGTTTTTATCTATTTTAAAATTTGCTTCTAAATTGTCTATTTTTAAACATCCTTATTTAAGTCGCAATATCAAATAGTTATTAATGAATAACCATAAACTGTTATGGTGGTCGTAAAGTGTGAATAACAAATTTCATCAATGTTCGTGTTATATAGATACATATATGTACATATCTGTGAGCAGGACATTCCTACAGAGTACATTAACATTCCTGTATTGTTAAATATGTAACAAACAAAGACAGGTAAGGTCATTACTTGCGCTCGTATATCATTTGAAATGTCACAGAATCAAGTATCGGACAGCAAAATTGGAACAAAAAATATATTATTGTATGTATATATGAGTATTTATGTGCACGTTAATTATCCAATCTGGATCCGTTTAATTTTTGCATATTGCATTCCAATCGCAAGGTAGTTGAGATTGTTGTTGTTAATCATACTTATCATACTAATATTGTATATGAATAAGTGAATTTGTTTGTTTATTCTGCATTCACGCCTCAATTATTCAATCAGTCTTCATGAAATTTTGCATATGTTATAGAAAGGAACATAGGAAAATTGTTTTCTAAAATTGACTTTATTATTTTTGGTGATTAAACAAAATAACTCCATTCGGAATAAAAGTATGAACATAAGCAAGAGCGTGAACATAAGTAAGAGCGTGAGTAATAGCGTGAAAGTAAGTAAAAGTGTGAATATAAATAAGAGCGTGAACATAAATAAGAGTGCGAACATAAGTAAAAGAGTCAACATAAGTAAGAGCGTGAACATAAGTAAGACTGTGAACCTAAGTAAGCAATAACACATCACGGCAACATGTCAGCCTACAGCTACTACTAAAGGGCACAGACTTTTTTCTTTCACGTCATTTCTTCCATCCTGTGCATCTCTAAATACTTAACCATTTCCAATGCTAAGATCTAATTTTTCATAAGAATATTTTTAAGTTATGCCACCATTTTTTTCCACGTACGTGAAGGTTATGAATCAAAGCTAATGTATTTCTAATCTATTCAAAAATATTAATTTATCATAACCTAAAAATTGTAAGATCTAGGATAACCACTATAGTTTCCTTTTAATCTCCTAGCTATATTTTACCAATGCTGTATTTTCTTATATATTTTTAAATATATACATATATATATATATATATATATATATATATATGTATATATATATATTTATATTTATGTATATATGAGTATGCATATAATTCAAAATTATGAAAAATGCTTTTTGTATTTCTTATAACGAGCCAATGGAAATCGTGGTATATAACAAATGGTACATTTTAATTTTAAAATATTTACCCCCTCTTTAATTAACATTTGTATATTTATAAATAGTTATTTCACAATGTCCTCTACTTACCACATATATTACAAATTTCAAATTTATTTATCGCAGGGTTTATGTGAAAATTAGAAAAAGACAAAAAGATAAACAAAAAATCATCTGAAACATAGAAAAACATGAACATATTACCTACTTTATTTTCTGGTTCGGGGAGGGGCGGGCAAAAGTTACTAAATCGCCTTGGCGAGGCAGGGTTTTCCGTTCCACTTTTACGATTTATCTCTTCTTATCTTGCGGATGGAAAGCAATACGTACTCGTACGAGTGAGCAACTTTACATCCAAGACTTACTCACGATTGGGGGGAGCCAGTGTTCGAATTTCGGATCTCTACCTTTTACTATTCTGGTAAACAATATTGTTCGCACGGTGAAGACTGTGCGTTGTTTGTTCGCGAACGGCTGTTCTGAGAAAAACCGGCGTGACGGACGAACAGACACGTGAGTGAAATTTATATGGGTTTCGTTTTTCTTTTTGAGATAGGAAACCTTAAAAATCATCCCTATTGTTTACATATAATCTTAATTATTTCATTTTACGTTTCTATCTTAATTTTATTACAATAATGTCCATATTTTGAATGCTAGGGGGCGTCATAAAGTTTACAGATAGAAAAGTGGATATTATAAGAGTTTATCATAGAACAAACAAAGTTTGTAACAACTATTTTCAAATGTGCGCTTATTTTAAGTCGATTATCATAAGCTGTGCTCACCAAAATAAAAAAAGTAGACACAATAGCTTTATTATATGCTTGGCCTCCAGTATCTCAACATTCTAGTTTAGCAGGAACAGACGATTGAATAGCTATATTACAAATGCTAAGTTTAATCAGCTACATTGCCACCATGATTAATAAATAAATGATGAACATAAAAAAACTAATTAATTAATGTTCAAACTTAATTAGGTGAGAATTAAATAATATATTAGCCGAAGCTTAAATAGTACTATGCTGATAAACAAAATTCGCCACACCGCAATTAAAGGACTAATAAATAATAATATAATGTGGCTATTTAAATATTCCTTATTATGAACGGGCGACACCTCGGATCGTGTGTTGGCGGGCGACAAAATGCCAACATAACGGTCGAATGCGATACTTGAATAATTATATGGTCAAATAACCGATGTTACCTGCGCATTACTTTAGATGTGTTATCTTTGATCGAAAGACAAAGCTTAGCTTTTTTGAATATGAGCTTTTTAATCAACACTCATTAATGGATTTTATATGGGCTAGAGTACCGTCAAATCAATTAGTAGAAATGTATAATAAATAATCTGGCATAAATCTAGTATTAAACTGAAAAAAATTAAATATTACACTTTTTGCCGTTTTCGGAGTCGGTGTAAAGGTGTAGGTTTTAGTGGTAACTGGATATTACTAGTAATGGAACAAAATACATATGTTACAAAAATAGAATGCATTTCAAAAAAAGCTCTTGCAACAAAATCAGTAAAACCGGTTAGCGATTTACAATCAGGAAAGTGCACAAAGCGAAATAAAATTTACGATCAAAATACAAAACAAGGAAAAAAAAGTTAGCTTGGCGCATTTGTTTTGTAAATCGGTTATCGATTTTATAAATTATTGCTTTCGATTAATGCTTCAATTAACTCCTAACTAACCTAACCTAACGGAGTACATAATTTATGGAAATTATTTAACATACAAATTTTAAATGTAGCCGATACATAGTGTAATGTTGCTTAATATTGAAAAGTTCAGTTTTGATTCTAGGTGTTAATTTCAGGGGGTAAACTGGGAAACAAAAAAATTCAAGCTTTTCGTACAGGATGTCAAAATAAAGTTTATTAAAGCACTAATTCGACACTATACATTATGTAAATTAACTAAAGAGCGCCACATGAATTTTTAATAGTGCATCATGGGTAGATTGCAATATGCCCTTTTTTTTAAATCATACCACTTATTTATCTGAAATTTGAAAATTCAAGCTTATTGCATAGGATGTCAAATGAAAGTTCATTAAAGCACGAATTCAACACTATACATTATGTAAATTAAGTAAAGAGCGCCACTTGGATCTGTAACAGTGCATCATGGGCAGATTGCGAGAGCGGGACATATTTTTTATTTTTTAAAATTAAAACACTTTTTTGTCTGAAAATTGAAAAATGTTGATGCATTTCCATGTTAATGACTTATGACTTTTGAATGATATATTGAAATTATCAGGATTGAAAAGTTCTAGCGCTATTAATTTTCATAAGCAATTTAATTATTTATTTCTTTGTAAATGCTAAAGAGAAAAAGTCTTTCCATAAAAAAATTTTCTCACGATGTAAGGAACACATTTTATTCTTAAACGATCTTTTTTGGCGCGGTCCGCGGCGATTTACGCGGCAGATGGGCGCCTATTAAGTACATAGTCCAAGTGCATTACTATTAATATTTAAGTGGGGGCCTGGTAGCACGGAACATAAATAGCGCAAGTATGGCTTGCATTTGACCGATTTTTTAAACGGAAAAACTTGCCAAAACTAATTTAGAACAAAACTGTAACGGACGTCATTAACAGCTATAACGTCCGTTTTGTGTTTTCATGCGAGTGAATGTGTTCTTAGCTTACAGAGCTATACTATTGCAAATAACATATATGCTGTTCCCAAATACACCTTTCTAGCACATCAAGAATAAACAGATAATTAAATGTATTTACTTTCTATTATGGAAAATAATCTGACTTCACAAAAAACACGAGATTTCTTATTCTGCTAATTGCCGACTTAAATAAAAAGTTAATTATTTTTATTTCCTCCCAGTCCCAACATCTTATGGACTTTCATTCATCATTTTTAGTCTATTAGAGAAAAAGACGCTTAAGAACAAATAAAAACCGGGCCCTAAAGTTTTCGTGTTATTATATCACATTATCGGAAAGCTTAGGAAGTGGGCATTTCATAAATATACGAAAAAAACGAAAATTTAAAAACCGAAAAGTTATTTGTCAATAAAACTTTATATTGTTGAAAAGATTAATTGTCGATAATTACATAATTGAATGATATTCGATCACTTGTGCCATGAAATTCTATATAATATTTGAAACTTTAGTTCAAAGAGTTTTACCCATAATAGTTTTTATGGGTGAGTAATTATCATACTACGTAATATTTGAACGCCATTTTTTATTTCATTGAGCTGGAAGCTTGAATTTGTATAGGTCTATGCGGCCTTAGATCTTGAGCGTCACCTCAAGCTCTGTGTTGGTGGGTATGATTTAATTTTGGCTTTACACGTCTGGCCGTTCATGAGAAACAAGGGATTGACAGATAGACTAACAGACAGAGGGACAATAAAGTAATACTATGAGGTTTTTCATTCCAAGATGGTGTTCACCTAAAATAGAAGAATGAGATGAAAATGAAATGTTAAAAAATTAATCTGAATCAATATTGTCGTATAAATAATAATATGCTTTTTATATTTTTCGATCCCACCTTTATGTTTTGCCTAAGCCTCAATATTTAAAATCAACTGAATCTTAATACCAGGAATCTTGACAACTGAATCTTCAAATTTAATCTCAAAAAGTGTCTCTTCTCTAAAGTTTCCATTCTTTGCCTCTTTCTTCTTTCCATCCAATTTTCTATGAAAAATATATAGTATATTTCCACATTATGTGCAAATTTGATTAAATTCTTCCTTCTTAAATGACACATTTATTAGAACGATATTAATAAATCCATCATATAGATCGCCTTCAAGGTATAACATTGCAACCCACTTTTTGCAATTTTGCAGGAGAGCGGGACATATTTTCAAAACGTTATAAAAATATTTTGAAATCCGAATCGCTAAAATGTGAGTTAAAATGTTCTTTCATGGCGACTTCGATATACTGATAGTAATTTATATAATATCTATTACAGTTTATGATTATATAGAAATATTGGAACACGAATATTTTTAATTTAGTATAATAATAGGCGACGTTTTCAGTATCCGTCGAATATCGGATACGTAGTAGAATTTATTTGAAAATGGAATTGTTTGATTAGATATTAAACACATAATTATCTTAGTACTTCATATAATAGGTATATAATTTGTTATTCTTATTATTACTCCTAAATATTTATTTTAATCAAAGTTTCTAAGCAGTATGTTGCAATGACGAACTACTACTTTTTTGTATTACAAGAAAAAAGTCTGTTATACACCTCGAGTATCTCGCAAGTGTGTATTTTATTATCGACGAACTCCCCAGCTTGGAGTTTTGATGGTATTATCTATAACTCTTGTAATTTTACAAGCGATCAATTTTTAATATAATTTTTTGGAAAGAGAAGGTCTTCCTCCAAAAATAACATATTTTATTTTTTTTTAGTATTTGTAAAATCTAAATGTTTTTGCTTTTGAAAAATGTCTCTGTTCGTTACTCATTACATATAAACGTAATGACCACTGCTCGTCGCGTTTCTTGATCGATTTTTGGAATATCTTTTTCAAACGATTGACTAATTATCAGAATAGAAGTCTATGGATTTTTACAGTGATTTGCTAAATGGTGTAATTTTTATAAAGGATTTTCTACAAAACTCCATTTTATTGTGCTTGGTAACTGTTTCCGGTCTATGTTTTCTGCGATTCTTCTTATCGCTACTCTCTGCTCCGTGATGTTTTTAACTTTTTCTGACAATTATTTATTTCACAAAGAAATGCGGAGTCAGCACTTTTGGTTTTACCAAAAATGTATTTTTTCCTTGGCAGGTACCAGTATAAAAACAATTTTTTTTAACAGATATTTCTTCCAGGTACAGTTAAATATTTTAATGCAAGCTTTACCAGACAATGCGAAAACTATAGTCAACATATTGCTCACCAAGCAAATGAAATTTCATTTTGTTATATATATTATTACATGCGTATAAAATAAGTATCAAATTAGGTTTTCGCACTTTACCTTGCTCGTTTGCATTTATTTTATCTCCCATCTTTTAATAGAAGTATCAGAAAGACGTATGAGTTACTAAATTTCTCCGGCTATCTTTCATTTGCTCCAAACAGGGAATAAGATTACACTTTTGTCATTATTTGTTTTATAGCGTTATAATTTTTATTTAACCTTTGAATAAAATGTTCAAACGTATATGTTATCTTTAGGAAAGTGTTTATCCTCATCAAGTCGTAAAACTTTCCAAAAAACTCCTTAATCTTAGTTGTAGCGTTATATTATATTGGCTTTAACTCGTGTATAAAATCTGATGTATTGACTTCATCATAGTATTTCTTTATAGTGACAACGTGTAAAATAAACTCAGATATACTTTTAGGTACCAAATCCGGCCGAATAGCTTTGCCAAATATTCGAGTATTTTAATTCGATTTAAGGCCTGGTATTCTATTCGTTATAACTCTAATTAAAATATACCAAATCAATTAAAAATTTATTAAAAAACTTGTCACCCCTAAAGCTTTCAAAGAAAAAAATATGATTGCAAAAAGTGAAAAATATTTACAATATTATCAATTATTTACTATAGATTAGGTTGACTTTTAGTCATGTTGTTTTATCATGATATTTCAGCTTGAAATTCTATGGAGAAAGGAAACTTTTCTTAATCCAAAATTTGCAATGGAAACCCTGTTATTATTATTGTGGTCTACGCGGATAATGTTGAGAAACACATTCAATTTTATTACATCAATAGAGTTGGAACAAATTACGTCTACCACGGTTCTAGTAGAGGAATAAAATAACACTTTTACAATAGGTCCCCCTTGACCAATACTTGGTTTGAGACTTATCACTATATTTAGTTAAGAAAAATCATTTACAATCAAAATTTCATAACAAGTCGGCCAGAAAATTCAACACCCGACGAGATGTCCCTCAGCTATGCGACCCCTTACGGGTTAGATATTCAAATGACTAAACATAAAGATAAAGACAAAACTAGTGAAAGGCGTGAACTTTTATAATCTAATTAGAGAAGGGGAATAAACTTTTTGCAAAGTGCTATTTTAAAGGTTGTGCATAATGGCAAACTTAGAACTGTAATCGCTCGTTTTGACAGTGGGCTTAAATGTCATACAACAATACTAAGCGATTAGAATTAATTTTGCTCTACCACAAGACTTTAAGTTTCAACCTTTTTGTAAAACGTTACGTTTCGTTTATTTACTTCTTGGTATATAATTAGAAATTTTGAAAACAAAATACAGTTTATTTATTGTTACTAACGAAATATTTTTAAATTAAACAAAGCAAGTATACATACTTTAACCCAGCGAGCGTAAGGTTCAAATGTGTAACACTGAGCATAAGATTGGGTTAACTGAACCCAAAATGGTTATTTAGACTAATCTAATGGTTTATATTTTATTAATAATTTTCATTAAATTGTATATTTATTTTATTTGCCTATTATGTATTAATAGCCTAAAATAAACTTATTTTAACTTTTTTCATTATAATCTACATTCTCCGAACTTTAAGTGACAATTAGTTGTCCTTTTTTCATAAAAAAACTAAATAAATTCAAACAAAAATAAAACCTTCCTTATAACGTTTTTTATCTAACCTAACTAGTCAGATTTGAATTAATCATCTTGAAACCCTGCACATTCTTCACACTTGCAGATTGCTCAGGATCTCAAAGCGTTTTCTTCGTTAATATATATCGGTTGCACTAATAACAAATGTTTTGGGTTTTGCGATGTTGGGCATGTTTTATGTCTATTGATCGGTGTGGGTATTTTATTAGGAGGTTCCCTTGAAGGTCTATCAGTAAGACAGAGAAATCTTTTACGAAGTTCTTCTGGTAAATAGGTATTGTTCCTTTTTTATAAGTGTTCCATAACCAATCCTATTACCGAAGCTCGTAGGGTGTTGTTGTTTTTGTAAACTAGTTTTATATAGAAGGTTACGTAGAAGATCACCATGGGCTTTCCCTTGGTATTTTGAAATACATAGTAATTGCTAAATAAATTATCCATGACATTTACATCTCCTTTTATTTGGTTAATTATTTGTGTTTTTATTCTTTAACTTCGACTGTTAATTTTATCTTTGTGGTACAATGTTGACAACAGCACGACTACCTAATTTTTATTTAGAATGTAAGAGGTTAAAGAAATGTCCTTTTAGAACACAAATATTAGCGAAATATTTACCTATTTTTTTGGAGCATTTTACTGATATCTCGATCCCTTTCAGTACTTGTCAATTTATGCATTTTTAGCAAGTGTAATATATCAATTGATAACAGCTAAACCAGTTACCGAAAATGCGACAGCGATTGGTTTTTGAAATAGGAGTAACAGGCCCATTCATCACATCAAACGCTTTGTCGTTCAGAGCGCAGCTTTTTTCTTGGATAAATTTTAAGACGCACAACATAAAATATTTTGGAATCTACCGATATCGATTTTTTCACCATGTTTGGCGGTTTGGTTTGGCATATACTGCCTAAAACTATAACAACCCTGAAAAGAAGAAATGTTTTCATCGATAGTCATATCTTTCGGTGGAGAATAATCTGCCCGATAGTAGTTTACAAAATTCTCAAAAAAATATTTGTTTTTTCTTTTTTAATAGCCAAATTATAGTTTTTTTTCGTTCTTCACGCGTAGTCTTGTAATCTTGCCGTAAACATTTTTAATGAATTGGAACCTTGTTAGAATCGCTGTTGTCCTAAATATTTCTAAGTTCGTCTTATCGCTTCTTCGTGGGTTTTTAATAAAAACCAGAATAAATCCACGATTTAAAATTCCGATTAAAGATATAAAAAAAAATTTTGATTGAAATGAGTTAGTATCATACATGACATATTTCTGTATGCCTCAATTTTATTTGATTATCTGAACGCAAAACAATTTCATGTAACATTTCGTCAATTACAAAGAAATGCTGATAATCAACTTCTACCTTTGTATTCTGTTTGATTATTTTTAATGCCAAACGTCTACATACGATATTTCCCGATCTAGTTTGAGCATTTAATCTTTGAAGTGCTCATGACCGTTTCTTACCACGTTTCCTAACATAAATCTTGTGCTACTTACAGGTTCATTTTCCAGAATGTTCTAAGATTTCCCAGACTTTTATTGCAGATTATCATTATCATAAGTTGTATCTCGTTCTGCCTCGCCTTCATAACTTCTTTGACTTATATGGTCAAGTTTCTCCTCAGTACCTGACTCTCCTGAAGATTCAATCCAATAATCTTCTTTGACTCTCTTTATATGACATGTTGAACGTATATATTATACCACTGAGTGCCAGATTGGTGAAGACCATTCTTTGATTACTTTGACAACCAAGCCGAGTATTGGTTGTTTCAGCCGTGCCTGTCAATTTGCAATTCAACCCGTCAAATTGAAACTATCAAGTAACATCAAATAGCGTGGGTCCAATTCGCCCAACTTTACGCTCGCTGGGTTAAAAAAGAAAACAAGCTATCTGGTCCTAGAATAGATACACCAGATATTGCTATAAAGAAGAATTATTTTTTCGGAAACTTGGAAATTGGTGTCGTCATTTGAATTGAGAGGTTTTGAACTTTTGGAAATACCATTGACTATACTCACGTCTAGTGACGAGAGTGTAGGCATTAGTATTTATGTTGGTATTTGCATCTCATTTGTAATTATCTAAAAGTTTGTAACTACCACAAAGGATATTTTACACTCTTTTAGAACTCTATGGAATAAAGCTATTTAATTCTCTTTGGAATAAAAAAAATGAAGCCAGCATAGTTTTCGAAACCAGTTTTTAAAGGATTTCACTAGTTAAATGGAGATAAAAGATATGTAATTGTTTATAATTAAATGTGATGGTCCTGATAAACCAAGGAATCGATTTAAAATAGAGAGAAACATACAAAAAACTGTAACTAACGTTTTGAAAACGCTCACATACAAGATAGCAGTCACCATCACGGTAGAATAATTTTCGATTTTTATTCAATCTTTCTTGCTGCTGCAAGTACCATATTTTCATTGATTTGTTGAATGCTTTGTTAAAGTAGATATAAACAGATCTTCAATATACCTTATATTATGTATACGTTTGTTTTATAAAATTTTGACTGACGAAAGGGCGAATATATTTAATAATAAATTTAACCTTAAAAGCATTGGGGAAAAATCAAAATCATTAGTAATTTTGATCTCAGTGGTTTTCTTAAACAACTTTTGGTTTCAATTTAGACTCATTCAGACGTCTCAACTAAATCTGAAAGAAAATAATCTGCATGGGAAATTGAGTATAATAATGGCGTCATTGATACGTCGGAGGAAAAAGCGCAAAAGGAACACTTTTATACAAAATGTTATAAAAGAAAATTTCTAGAACTGTATACTGATATATATATGTGAGTGTGTGTGTGTGTGTGCGTGTGCGTGTGCGTGTGCGTGTGCGTGTGCGTGTGCGTGTGCGTGTGCGTGTGCGTGTGCGTGTGCGTGTGCGTGTGCGTGTGCGTGTGCGTGTGCGTGTGCGTGTGCGTGTGCGTGTGCGTGTGCGTGTGCGTGTGCGTGTGCGTGTGCGTGTGCGTGTGCGTGTGCGTGTGCGTGTGCGTGTGCGTGTGCGTGTGCGTGTGCGTGTGCGTGTGCGTGTGCGTGTGCGTGTGCGTGTGCGTGTGCGTGTGCGTGTGCGTGTGCGTGCGCGAGCGCGTGCGCGTGCGCGTGTGCGTGCGCGTGTGCGTGTGCGTGTGCGTGCGCGTGCGCGTGCGCGTGCGCGTGCGCGTGCGTGTGCGTGTGTGTGTGTGTGTGTGTGTTTGTGTATGTTATAATTGTTTACGTTATTTTAACACACGAAAATCCTCTTTAACAGAATAAAAAATAAACTTAAGTTAGTAAGTTTTTACCAGCGATATTCAGAAAATTATCATTAGAAAAGAGATGGCAGGTATCCACAGAACTACTATCAAGGTCTTGTGTGTCCTAAAAGTGTTTCTTTTAATATATGATTTGCACGGAAGTGGCACTCGTAAGGATAAGAGTGATTGGCGTATGTACAAGTCGGGGAAACTTGTGACCTTTTTGATGTGGTCTATAGATAGATTTAATTGACATTTCCTTCTTAGTATATCGAACTTTAATTTATACCTCTATCCATATCATATCGTTTTTCGGATCTTAAAAGCGTAGACCAAGATGACCTTCTTGCAATTCGCATTCTTCATTGGTTTTTTATCTTGGTCTTGTATCATCCAACCTTCGACGCCTTTCTCATATGTAGCATATGTTTTATTAATCGAGGAATAAAGCTTGATAATGATGTAATGGAGAATTTTTCACCTTCTTTGCTAATTATGTCCAGATATATCGATAAAATCTTGGCACCTAATACATCAATAGTTTTTTTATTATTCGAAATGTCTGTACAACTTAAAATGTTATTAATATTTAACTATCTTTGAAAATGACAATTATTAATTGATTTGTGTGGCGTGACTAAGAGTGATATACCACAAATGAAAGGAAATTATTTAAATATTATATGGCAATGTATTTCATTATACTTATCATCAGAAAAAACTTTATAGTTTCGCAGTGGTTGGATATAAACCTAAACATGGATTTAAACTTTAAATCTTTTTATTCATAAAACAACTAATGATTACTAAATATGAATTACAAATTTATTGAAGTGTAGATAATTATTCCAAGAAAATTAACAGAAGAATAATAAAAAGATGTATCTTTATATACAAACCTAAAATATTTCTTTTTATAAAACATTTATTACTTCCACCGGATTAGGAGCAAAAATAAACAATATGTTTTGATGTCACACGTGACAGGGCAACGTACAATTGGCCGTGTGAAAATATTGAATGCTCAGATCAATTCCAGCAAAGTTTAAAGTCTGGTCTTGTGGTTTATTTATTGTCTTTCCAAATGGTAGCCGCTTCAGACAACACTGTCATACAAAACAAATATGCGACCTTCGATATTCTAATAACTTAGGCAGCCCATACTAGTCAAGTCCCAGCTCATACCAGATTTATACAGCCCATACCAGTCCTTTATTTATTGTCATTCCAAATGCTAGCTAAAAAAATGATAGACAACACTGTCATTCAAAACTAATATGCGACCTACGATATTCTAACGGTTTACGCTGCCCATACCTGTCAAGCTTTCAGATATCATGATTTTTTCCGACTTACCCAACAATTTTTATCATAATTCGGTTAAATCATGAAAAGTTTCATAAGTAACCTAATCTAAACCTTTCTCGTGAATCACTCTATCTACTGGTGAAAAGCGAATAAAAATCCATGCAGTAGTTTTTAAGATAATCGCATTCAGACAGACAGGCAGACTAATTGAATTCGGTCGGTGAAGTGAATTCGGTCTTTGGTCGAAGAAAAAATGAAGCGGACTAATTGTTTTTTATAATAGCTGAGTCAAAGTTTTCACAATTACCATTATAATGATTTAGCAATAGCTGACATGCAAAGATTAAAGTCTTTTTCCTTTACCTCAGGAAATATTTTTCGGGTTATAAATAAAAATAGCTATAGTACCTATTTTTCTAAGGGCCAGTATAATAGCTTATGCTTTGTACGTTTTCAATCCTATTAGGTTCCATTTAGTTTTTTTGGAGGTACGTTTATATTTTTAGGTTGCATAATCAAAGGCTGAATGGATTTCCAAGCCTGGTAACTTCTCGTTTTTTCATTCCGCTGAGCATTGTCAAATAAAAAAGATGTCATCAATCGGATAACTCTCTTTAAATTTTGTAAGTCTTTACAAGCGTACGTACGTATGTACATACACATTTTTGGAGATACGTTTTATATTTTTCGGTTGCACTGTCAAGGGTTTTATGGATTTCCAAGCCTGGAAACTTCTCGTTTTTTATTCCGCTAAGCATTGTCAAATAAAAAATATATCATCAATCGGATACATCTCTTTAAATATTGTAAGCTTTAATAAGCGTACGTATATACATATCCATTAATATTTCCTTTGAAAATATCCTTCGTCCCTTTCTTTCATTGACCCCTTTGTGGATGTTATCGTAATACTTTCATCATTTTGACAAGAGTGCAGATACATCTGGCTTTCCCAAGTTGTTTCTAAGGTTTGTTTATTTAATTAAGCTTTGTTAAATTTGCGAAGTAAATAAATATGTCCGAATATGGCGACCATAAATATTATATCGCCGTGCACAGTCGCAAGGATTTTGTAAAGTTGAAAATTTTATAAAGATAAATTTGGTGTATGCAAACTTTATTTGTTATTTCTGTCCAGATGTAAGGGGAGATTACGATCCTATCCTAATTAGATTATGTTTACTTATATTTTTAATTCAAACTATTTAAATGCCATGTAATTACACGTTATAAATCACAACGAGGTAAATAAACAATATAAAAGTATTTCCCCGTAATACACATCCTGGCTATTAATTAAATACGTCTGGGCAAGGCAGGTACAAAAAAGTGCAAATATTCCATAGAGTTACGAACCGCCAGCGCTGACGGCTGTTCGTTGCTCTATGAAATATTCTGACATATTGAAATGAAAACTTCTTTGGGCGCACATGTGCACTTTTTCTGAGCAGTGAACGAAACTGAGCCGTAACGTTCGGTTCGGTGAGGCTGAGCCGTCAGGTTCGGTTCGGTGACGCTGAATCGGGTAAAATCGGCCCCCTTCGGCATCGGCCAAGAAAATTACTTTTATACGCGTATACAGTTAGTGTTTAATATTTTATTTGAGAGTAGTTTAATATAATTTGCCTTTATTATTGTACCTTAAAATAATAATCTCGCATCGTTCCTGATTCACCGAATTGATATCCATCATATAATGTGATTAATATAATTGTGTATATATATATATATATATATATATATATATAATATATATATATATATATATATATATATATATATATTAATCACATGATATTAAACACATTATATGATATACCTTGTATATATTTTAAAATTAGATGTTTTCACTTCTATCGTGTGGTCATAACCACACACCAGAATTTTTAAATTTTTTTTTATTATATTGAATATCAGAAATCTTACATGATAAATATGGTATAACATAATCGCAATATATTACAAATATATCTACAACCAAATTTCACTCGTATATTTTTATAGCTTCATAGTTGTCAGTTCATGAATTTGATGCTTTACATTTATTTACGATGGTTTAGTTTTCCGGCTGCACAATATAGTGTACAATTTAAAAAAATATTAATAAAGGCATTTGGAATACCTTTTATACAGAAAAGCTTCATAAGGAAATGTTCTGAATCGATTTATATATTTTACATAAATTTTGAATATTGTTCTTTTTACTTTCATAAAAATAATGTATGATACATTATGATACATTGATAATGTATGATACATTTACGTTTAGCATCCAAGAGGGGAAAATGAGGGTATGTAAATAGGAAAATAAGTGGTAAAGCACGAATCATATTGGAGTTTATGTGGATGTGTGTACTTTCAAATATACACATAATAAGTGCCCTTGTTACATCGCATAGTAAGTGCACTTTCAAAAGATATTAAACTTGAAGAGTGCATCCAATTAATTAAGGACTATTTTATTTGCGATCAGCAGAACGAACAAAGCAATGAATTTTAGCACTTGGAGATCCATTCCACCGGAATAGTATATGTCCTGCAAAAACTATGTAAAAACTAATTGGATTGCAACCGTACAAATTGCAGAATATATATGGTCTCTAGTTGGTAAGTCTCCTGCTCTTGGTGCAAAATCATCCAACCATGTTTGTGACATAATACGAAGTTGGTTATTCATTACGAGAAAAATTTTGTTTAATGGAATTTCCGCCAAGCCGCTAGTTTATTTTGATATTTACTTTATCATTTATTTGATTTTTTTATTAATAAACAACATTGTTAAGAACTTAATAGATTATATAGTTTTTTTATTTTTTCGTCACGGTTATTTACCATGCGCAGAGTAACATCTCTCTTAGTTATTTCTGATCAGGGTCCTCATTATCATTCAACACGCTTCATTTTCTTGCTTCATCAGGCATTTCGCAACAAGGCATGTGAACTCTGTTTAGTCTGTTAAGTTACATTATTAAATTATTTTATGACAACGCCTGAATCAAACCAAACTATTGCTTAAGTGGCTTTCCGGGCATCTATTGTCAAATTACTTTGTTATTATTTTAATAATTTTTTTTGACGATATCTTTCTAAAACATATTTTACTCGGGTTCATCCTAATAGCATTGATAATAAGTGAACAGAACAATTATTTCAAATAATCTTCGGTTCATACGATTGTGTACGTTTACTCAACACGTTGAACGTCCTGTGCGGTTTTGTTGTAGATAAATATAAATTCGAATAAGTATGTTTGATCTGCATTTACTGGTTTATTTGAATTTGAATAATTTATCTAAATGAATATGAAGGAGGCTAGAGATGTAGTAAAACACGTGGACGTAGTAAAGGTAAAACAACAATTGAAGTTAAGGAAGAAATCATAATATAATTCTTATTTAAAAACAGTTTTGTTTAGAATAGAGCAGACATTTTACAAACTAAATATTCATGAAGCTATTAAAAACTGTTTCTTATATCTTTTCACCTAGAAATGAAATTTATTAATGTTTTTTTTAATTTCTTAATACGCAGCTTTATAAATTAATGAGATTAAATATGCAGTCATTTCAATAATGTTTTTATTATATAAAATATCGATATTGATATCTAAAGATATTTTATAATTTTTTTTCTGCCCTACCGAGAACTATATAATTAATAGCCAGAGTGTGTATTACGTTCGATACTTTTACACCGTTCAATTATTGTTTGTGATGTATAACATAGATTTATTTTCCAGATAGATTGTTAGAAAGAAAAATGCAAGACGTTAATAAAATTTAATTTATGGGATAGTTGATCTTATACTTTCCTTGTACAAAAAATTAGTTTTAAATAAACGACCTGTTTATGTATATATATATATATATATATATATATATATATATATATATATATATATATGTAATTAATTGCGCTAGGTTTTTTAACCTTGTAATGTTTGTTCAATCTAAACATAATTCTAATGCTCATAATTTTTCAGATTCTTTTGAGCCATCCTTGTTAGTAATTTTTAAATATTTTTCCCGAAAAATGTTTTAACAAATTCATGCAAGAAGTATATCACATGTATTGTTTAATGTGTGCTTCAATAAATTTTAAATTCACACCCTAGATGGGCTTCCTGAATTTTTTTTTATTTCATAATTTACCCCCGGAATTTAAACCTCAAAATCACAGACAGATTGGGTTTATAAATTTTTGTGAGAGTTCTATTTTACCAATTTTAGCATGGATGGATGATTTTTAAATTATTCCTAAATTTTGGCTATGTTGAAATTTTTTATATTAGATAAATCGATTTTGCAACGTATTTTAATTTAAAATATCGCGACCTATCAAAAATTCTCTACATATAAATTATAAGACAAAATAGTAAGAAACAAAAATAAAATAACCATTTAAGAAAAAAATTAGACTTAACAACATAAGAATATTGACTGAATGACTTATTACAAGAAAGAGGTAGCGGCAAAAGTCAGCCGTCCTTCAAAACGAGATCCTTCGGGATGATGGCGTACTATGTCAGATTAAATAATCCCCGAGAACACTGAGTGCCCCAATTCGGAAGCCGATAACGTGATACGACGCCTGATAGATAGATTCAATTAATTTTTAATATACTGAAGTCACTTCCAGGTGTTTTACTTATAAACGTGGGTCACGTTGAAAAAAATAAGGTACATCTGGATGGCTCTGTGTGGTTTTGTACCATAGCAGCCTATTCTGCCTCAAACTATACAAAAAAGGGTAATGATTTGGTTCAGATATTTAAAACGTATGACTGAAAAAATATTGGAGCGGAAACGGGGGGCATAATGGATTTAATTAAAAATATTAAAAGGCGTCTTTAATTGCATTTCGAAACACCTATTCACTGATAACACATTAGATGGGGCAAGCATAAAAATCTGTCTCAAGTTCCCATATATAGGGTACCCTACCCCAAGAAAATAATCTTCTCTGAACTAACTGGTGTGTAAACCAGCAAAATTTAATCAAAAAATATTCAAAATTGACATAGCTATAGCCGTGTGATATACGTACAGACGGACACACGAGATAAAATTGTAAGGTTCTTTTATTCAAAGAATTTCATTCATTCAAATTTTACAATTTCATTCAAAGAACAAAATTATCGATAAGATGATTTAGCACTAGCGTAAACATCAAATGAGTATTATTGGACAAAAACTAAGTAAATTCATATTATTTGAAAGTATATTTTTATTACACGTGTAATTAATATGTTACTGTGTAAATTTTCATATATATAAATAAATGGTTATTTTTCTGTGGGTTTATGAAAATAAATACAAACATTATGGTGTAAATTTTTTTAAATTTACGTACAAAATGTGCATTTGCTGGAATATTACCACAATCTAAACAAGAATTTTATATTGTTGAAATCATATTTTTTTTTAACGAATTATTAATAAACTCAAAGTCGCCCAAGAATAGCGAACGCATTTTACTGCGTGACGATAAGTGCCGACTGTATTGCAAAAAAGGTTCTAATGGTTTTTATTGCGTTCTTTCTAACATAAAGCATCGCTAATATGCGTCATCGCGCTCATCATGTCGCCCTTACATTTGTTCGTCTATCTAGTATCATAAGTCTATGTTAAAGTTGTAGAGTACACAGTATTTTCATTAAACTATTTACAAATGTTAATATAATTTTTCACCGTATAAATATATTACTTAATATAAATGTCGTAAGCCTAAAGCGTCGTGAACATCTCAAAACTTTTTATCACTGTTTTTTGTACCACTGTTTTTCTCACAATTTTTTAAAATATTTTTATGTGTCTTTCCTAATATCTGCAGTATTCATTTATATATAGATTTATGAAAAAATAGTTTTGTAATATTTATACCTTGCTGTTTCAAATGATAATGATACATAAAATAAAGAAATGAAGTATTTAATTTGTCTTTTCTAAAATTTCCAAATGAATATTTTTGTGTTCGAATTACTTGGCTCGACACAAAAATATTCATCGATCTACTTAGATATATGTGGGTTAGCGTACTTTATTACTATACCTAATTTTATGTTTTCACGTCAAGCAGTTTCTAAGAAAATATTTGAGAAGATTTTTACCAACATACCTAGCAAATAAACATGTTTGGAATCCTTAAGCTAGTAAATAAACATGTTTGGAATCCTTAAGCTACGTTTAGACTACGACACTTTGGTGTGTACACTCAATGTATACATCGAGAGTCTGTATGTGAACACCAGTGTCCACGCTTTTGATAAATGACACTCGGTTTAGTATCGCACCAGTGTCCACCAGGTGCGACACTAAACCGAGTGTCATTTATCGCGACACTCGGTTTAGTGTCGCACCGAGCATTATCGGAGCGCGTAAAATTGCGACTGCCACCGCACGTCGTTTATCCATGGTGTCTTAGCGGCATGAGGGTTGTGTGTGAACAGCTGAGACACTTGTGCAACGACATCAGGGTCCAGAAACTTTCTGCGACACCGAAACCGCCTTGTATGCGAATGTTATAGACATTAGTGTCAAACATTTGTGTCGCAATTAGTTCTGTAGTCTATACGGGCCTTAAGTCGTCTTTTCAAATAAAACCAAAAATTTCTACGTCAAACTCCTTCTGAGAAAAATAGATGTGAGAGGCGGATAGATGGATAGACGTCTTGATCGTGTATGATCTTATAAGGATTACTTTTTTTGAGGTAAAGAACAAGAATCTACACATCAGGTTGATTTATCCTCTTATTTTACTTGTGAACAAATCAGCTTTTTGTTCTTTTAATTTCTTAATGTATCATCACTTCACGATTAATAACCTTATTAGTTAGTATTAACAATTTATCATAATGACGATTTTAAAACCTGATGCCGTCATTTTTATGTTCCTAATGCATTTTCGGTGGTATTATTTATGTACATAATGTTTGCAAAATTGTTTCTAATATTTTAATTTCCTTTTCATTGGGAATAATTAATAATATAATTGTATATTTGTTTATTTATGACAGTTATCAAATATTATTAAAATACTTACTGTGCCGAGCTGACTTCATTCGCGTAAAATTCGGTGTAAAAAAATTGTTAGGAATCTTTGAGATTTTTAAATTTGTTTCTCAGAATTCTTAGCATTAGCATAATGTTTACTAGAAATGTGGATAGATGGTGTTAGCAGTACCAATATGGTAATATTCACCAAATCAAGGTGTTTTTTATTTGTGTAATATTTAGATAAAAATTACTTCAGGGTATAAAGAAGTACTATACCAAAAGTTATCAAAATCCGTGCAGTATATTTCGCGTGATTGAAGAATAAACAGACAGACAGACAGAACAGAATACGTAGACAGACAGACAGACAGATAACAATTGTAAAAACAGTTTTTCTGGCTTCTCACATTCTATACGTAAAATCAATCTCTCTTTTTAAAATATTTTCCATGTACAGAATTCATTCTGTTACAATTTTATTATATTTATAGATTAAATACAGTATAAGTGTATGTAGTATAATAGACTGATTTATCAATATAAACTTATAGCAATTTCACTCAAAATAAAAGATGTCGACATTTTACATTCTTGTTTCAAGAGATTTGAGCCATGGTAAATATATTGTTAATAACGTCCCTCGAACTATTGGCTCTCTACAAATAATGACCGCACTTTTTAGAAATTAAATTAAAACGAATTTACTAAACAAAACTAATCCGCAAACGATACAACAAATAATAAATAACGTCTTAAAATAAATCTCTTAACGCAAGTAAACATGTAATAAACCTCGAATTGCCAAAAAATGAAATTACCATAGCAAAGACAATAATATGCAGAAAGAGTCTATATATATATATATATATATATATATATATACCCAAAAGGTCTTTACTCTTTAGATACTCGTCACAATTCGTTTAAATTAAGATTGATTTATAGATGTTAGCATAAAAATAGATTATAAATATGTATCTCGTTATTCGTTTTATTAAGCTGCATAGATAGTTTAAACAGGACATATCATTAAGTAGATTACAAAGTAACTACTTACTGTAGATAATATCTGATGAAATACTTGACGGAACTGTTTAAAAATATTATTGACACGTTCACATTTTAAGATTATAAACAAATAGGTATAGGGTAAATTTAACTCAATGCATTTCTTTAGTTTTCTGTTGGGATTCATATTTGATTGGAATGATTCTTTTTTTAGGTTTGGAATGCTTACGATGTTGTCAAAACTTTAACTGTTTCTATATAAAATTACAAATATGTTTACCGCAAACTTATTTGTTAAATTATTATTCAAATATCATCATGAGTCATTCAAAATTAATGTTTAAACATATGGAGCTTAACGAAAAAATTTCTATCGAGTTGACTAAAATGCCATTTTAGTCAACATTATTAACCTTAGGTTAGATTATTAACGTTAGGTAGGTGGTCATGTTTAATGAATAATACGATCTTTGAGACAGTTTCTTCTACTTTTTAAAAGTTAGTTTCAAAATAGTGTTTGAAATGAGCCCTTTATTGCAAAGTCGAAACGAATTTTAAAATAGTATGTAATTTAAAGCATATTTTTACCATAAACATGAAAATAAACGCATTTAAAACTATCGGTTTTCTTTACTATCATGTCTACGAAAGTGTATACTTATGTTTAAATAAATCCATTACGCATACGTTATACCAAATACAACAATGCTCAAAGAACAGATTGTAACTGTCCAGATGTCAGAAAGGGTATCAATCGTAATTATTTTATATAATTTCTTTTTAGGGCTTTGCAGTGTAATTTTGAAAATAAACCTTTGACTGATTACCGATTTATGAATTCTATGTTTTTATCGATCATTGCAAGAAAAGAGAAAGGAAAATAATCAACATCTGCGAATGGTAGAGAATAGAATGATTCAGAAATATTAATTAGAGCTAGATCGATATATATATTTTCTATATTTAATTAATGTAATGTTGAATTTCATCCTGAAACACAAAACTTAAATCCACTATAATATCTGCCAGGATTAAGAGTCAGCGTTAATCCCTCAAATCTACCTTTAAAAAGTAATAAAGGGCTACATAAGTTGATATGAATTTTTGCACCAGAAAGTGGTATAGATTAAAGGTTTCTGCCAATGATCTAGTGACGATCTACTAGTTACAGTCCAGCAAGTTGAAAAATACTTCAGGACGTACTAAACTTTGGGCTTTGTTACATAAAAATAAATATTACAAGTGAAGAAAGTTATTTTATATATACCATAATATTTTAGGCAAATGTACATTATTAATTTTATTAGCTATATAGAAAAAACATCGCCCTATGTATAGACAAAATCATAATCAATACATTTGCTGAAGTGCAATATTGTAAACGATCCAATAACATAATAAAAAACCTTTTAACCTCAATCACTTTGATTTCTTCGTCCTCAGAATTGTATAAAATTACTAAATTCACATTTATATTAACCCTTTTGGTGCTAAGAAATCTTCGGTGGACAAAACGAAAATTTACCTTTGTCAAACACTCCTATTACCACTAATTGATTATGGAGATGTGTGCTATCCTGATCTTAATGAAGAATATTTGTGCAAGTTGGAAAGTCTTCAAAATTTATGCATCCAGTACATCTTCGGCCTCAGAAAATATGAATACAGGTAATTTCTCAAATGGCTGAAGATCCGTGATCGACGCCAACTTCACATACTTACACTTCTTTTTAATATATTAAACAATCCTCAGAACCCAAACTACCTTACTGGCAAATTTAAAGATTTGTCTGCTCTTGGTCTTGGGCTGCGATCTGAAAGTTCACTCACCATATTTATTCCTAAACATACCTCTATCTCTTAACAAAAATCCTTCACAAGCAGCAAACATTTGGAATCACCTGGATCCTGACACTAGGAAAATCATGTATCTAAATATTTTCAACAGATTGTAACTGTCCAGACCAAAATCGAGTGAAAAAGTGTTGCTTCTCCTGAAACCTCTTCGTTTGTGCCCTTATTCTTCCTGTCTTTCCCATCCCTAATCATGTCGATAGTTTGTATTATTTGTACTTTTGTATTCTTTTTTGGTTTTTATTTCCTGTATAATGTACTATAAATAATTTTCATTGTGAAATCTCTTAGTCTACCAAGTAAATTTCCACACCAATCGTTATGGTTGACTGGAAGAGATTGTTCATGTAGCGATAAGTCCGCCATATGTGTTATACATAAAAGTTGATAAATAAATATTTCAAACACTTTAAAATGTGAAAATGTTGTTTTCCGAATTATTACATATATATATATAAGAATAAGTCTGTTCTTGTTACTGTTTCATGATGTCAGTACTTTTCCCATTTGTATATTAATACTAACAAAAGGATAGGCTATAATTTACTTACAACATTTCGGTCTAATTTGGAAAACACATGAAAATTTCAATATGGACTAGTACCAGTACTCTGGATTTGGAAGTGTTAGAAAAATGTTCTCGAAGGCATTTGACATGTAGTAACAATGTGGTATAGTTAAATTGAGCCGAATATGACAAGCCGATCGTGATGTAGGTGATTTAAGGATTTAAAGATCATGGTCATTTACCGACAACCTAATTTGAATCAAGATTGAGTTGAGATCGAACGTTGCGTACAGGTTGCCCCCAAAACATTCGTTTGCTATGGCATTCGCTTAATGAAGGTTAAAACCTGGAGTATTATTCTGTCAATCTATCAAATGTTTATGAGAAGTTAACAAAAAGTTTAATGCCTTCATCAAATAAGAAAAGTATGTCAATTGAACTATCAGTTTTGCTATCACTCTTTATAAAAGTGCGAAAATACTTAATTTCGTCAAAATACAATTTTGCTCTGTTACCACAATATAGAGATTTAATGAAATTGTTGTTAATATGAATTTTTAAATGTTATTAGTTAACTGCTTGTTTAATTTTTTTGCCTTGTTAAGATAACTTTTTAGATTTCGCTAATTTTTTGGTTATCTGTTTTAAAAGAAAAAAAATGAAAACTTTATAAGAGCATTCATATGTCCCTTCAATTGTCCATCTCTCAGTCTTTTTTTTAGAAGATTGCATAAAAACTTGAAGTTAAGCTTTGTGATAAATTATTAAATTAAAAATATTTGTATAATTGTATAATGATTTTTCACTATCGAATATTTTTTTAATACTTTTCTTTTCCAGAACAATTTTTTTAGAATTATATTGTAAGATATTATTGAAAATGTCCATCCCATTTTCCTCAAATACCGTTTGGCTTGGAAACCTGATATTTTGCGCAGAGATAAAGCATATTAGTTCGCATACATTTCCATGTTCGCAGAACATATCGATTCGAAAACAACTCAGAATCAAAACCACACTGTTTACCATCTCTTACCAAAGAATTCTCAGCTACTTTGGTTACATAGCTCGCAGGGAACAAGATAACTTAGAAAAGCTAATGGTTATCGGGAAAGTCGATGGTAAACGACCCCGCGGTAGATTTCCTACCTTAGGGACTAACCGCTTTACTACGCTCATAGGATACATCACACAGGATCACATCTACTATCAGGAAAGCCAAGGAAAGGGCTGAATGGAAAAAATCTAATAACCGAAGCCACCAGAACTTTTCATGACGGACGACCTTCAAAATGAAGAATGCGATGTAGAAGATATTGTTGAAAATATCCAGCCCATTTTTCTCAAATACCGTTTAACTTTGAGACCTGAAATTTAGCAAAGTGAAAAAGCATATTAATCAGCATAGATTTCAGATGTATTTAAATATGTAACAATTTTAGAGCGACAAATGGAGTAAGATTTTTTTTAAATTTTATGTATTTTGCGGGGTATCGATTCAAAGAAAATGTTAAAAGGATTTCAAATATTGAATATATTTGGCGTTAATTTTCTACAAATTCATTATCGCTTAATTTTTATTCACAACCAAATGAAACTACGCGATGTAGTATTATTTTTACTTTATTTAATTTCTTAACCACGACTAGGTTTCATTGTATGACAACTTCTTCAGCTAGGCAATTTGTAAAGATTGATTTTTACAATGATAATAGATGAATCTTTATAATTGCCAACCTGAAGACGTTGTCATACAACGAAACCTAGGTCATGGTTAAGAATTTAAATACAGTAGAAATAATACTACATCACGTAGTTTCATTTAGCTGTAAATAAACATTAATTTAAAAGGATTTAAAAACTTTTTTTTTCAGAATAGTAACGTAAGATATATTGTTAAAAATGTCTACCTAATTTTTATCAAATACCGTTTGACTTAAAAACCTGAAATTTAGCACAGTGAAAAAGTATGTTAATCCGCATAGGTTTCAGACGTTAACGATCAAAACTATTCATATATTTACAAATTTTATAGAATCAAATAAATTAAGACAATTTTTTAATTTTGTACATTGCGAAGGGTATCAATTCAAAGAGAAAGCTAAAATGTTTTAAAAACTATTTTTTCCAAAATTTGAAGAAAATAATATAGTAAATAATGTTGAAAATTTCGGCAAGAAATACATCTCCTCCTCAATTTACGAAACTGCTAGTCAATATTATGCAAAAAGGAGCATTACTAGAATATTTCCTAAAATTAATTGGAAACTATGGCAATGATTCTAATTGTTATAATTTTTGAGAAAGTCAGGACATTTTTGCGGCTACAAACTAAATACGTAGGTGAAATATTTACACGGTGAAAAATAATATTAATATTTGGAAAAACTTTAATAAATATACTATGTACTAAGTGTACGTGTATAAATGTATAAATGTACGTAAGTGCGTACGTAATTCTCGCATTGAGAGTTCTAATCTTACTTAACCAGTTTTTTTTTATTTTCTACTATTTCTTTCTAAATTTTATCAGTTGATTTTTTTTTTGATTGACGATGCAAAAAATCTGATGACAATTCACCATTTTTCGTTTCAAATTCGCTTATAGATTTTCTAAAACGATATCGCTTTTTGAACGGATAGAGCTTCAGCAGATCCTTAAAACAATATTGAAAAATTATCGATTTTTTATTTCTCCAAGTAATATAAGGCTTTTCAACTTGTTACTTCTTCAAATGGTCAAAACATTAACGATAACAATATCCTTAAGAAGTCATTTTACATATGTCGTAAAATACAATCTTTAAATATTGTTCAAACAAAAGGGGTAACAAATTGGTCGAAATAAAAACGATCAATAATCCAAAGCGAACAAAATAATTAGAGTTTTATCGTGTTACGAAAACAATAAAAAAGAACGAACCTTTTTAGCCTTTTGTTAATGTTGCCGACAAAAAAATCTGTATTTTTTATTGCAATTGATACTAATACTACCATTTGATAAGTCTTTTTTATCAATGCTATTAGTTTACAATATTTTTTTTAAATCTGTGATGTTTTCTTTTGTTTTTCCTTCTAAATGTTTCGTTAATTTTTTTGCGATATTCAATCAAAAAATCTGAGATATTTTAGAGTTATTAACTCACGTAGATAACACATCACTTTATTTAGTTTAAATAGCAAATCATGGTGATCAATTAATTCGTTGTTTAAAGTATATGCACTTAAATCATTTATAGTGACACTTTGTTATATATCTGTGTCCAAGTGGCGTAACTTTTTGAATTATTCGACGTACAAAGTCCGAAATTTGAACCAATGTTGTATTTCTTTGTAACGCAAAAGTTGTAAAAAACAAAGTTTTTTCTGACACTTAAAGTTCTAGAAATGCTATATATATATATATATATATATATATATATATATATTTATATTCCCACATGTATCATATAGGTATCTATCTACTTATATTATACAGGTAACAGGTATTCAAAATTTCACGGTGATCGGTTGAGTAGTTGTGTGTGTAAAAGCGAAAATATAAGTAAATTTAGTTATAAATATATATATATATATATATATATATATATATATATATATATATGTTATTGTCAAGTGACATTATAGTAACTCATGTAAAATATAATGAATTCAATAAAACTTAATAAGTCAAATAAAAGAAAATAATAACATGTGTATAAATATGCATATGTATTTAAAGTTAATTTAGCCTAACTGTTTATCTTTAATACGATAGACGAAAAACTAAATTTACTTATATTTTCACTTTCACACACACAACTACTCAACCGATCACCGTGAAATTTTGAATACCTGTTACCTGTATAATATAAGTAGATAGATACCTATATGATACATGTGGGAATATAAATATAGAATGCTTTTTTTATCTCGGAATAGAATTAATTTTTCTACCTAATTAAATAATTTACCCCATGACCCCTCATGAGCCTCATGAGATGAAAAAAGCATGAACATGAGTAGTAGCTCGACCGTAAATATGTAATAAGACATCACGGCGACATGTCGGCATACAGCTGTCTACAGCAGAGTGCAGGCTTTTTTCTTTTCGTACCATTTATTTGATTCTGTATATTTCAAATTACTAAGTCAATATTTTCATCAGAACATTATTTTTAACTTATTTGTCCTTTTTCAGTAGTTTTTTCTTTTCCGCGCGAAGTCATTAGTAAAAGCTAGTCTTACATACAAAATGTGCAATCGTTTGTAATAATTATAAATTACCTTTATTGCTCGAAAAAATATCAGTTACAAACGTTATTTAAGATCTGTTGCGGATAATAAGGTCTATTATCGTCGAATAAGGGAAGGAAAAATGTTTATCGTCTTTGGGATCACTCGATTTTTTATTTAAAAAACCGTGTAGCTTTTATTTGAGCTTTGGGCATAAAATTTTACTGTTTTCAGTGATTAACATCCCTAAACGTCCTGTTTGGTATGTCGCTTTGAATTAGAACGTAGCCACGATTTATCGTTACACAATTTACATATTTATTATGTAAGAATTTGACTCGGATTGTTATTGTTTTATCGATCGTGATCTCAAAAGCGGCCCAAATACTGTCTTGATTACTCATGCATAGCCATCATTCTTAGAGCGGATCAATTCAAATCGTTGACAAATAATCCGTATTATGACTTTGCTCTCGGAGTTGTTTGTAACAATTTCGCATTGGTTAATCTTCTTAAGTGCTCGTCGGCGTGACGGCGACGCTCGTGTGTCACATCTTTCTGAGAATTCAATTCGATGCTTCGAAGTCCTGCAGCGCTTAGTGGGGTAGTAAAAAATCATCTGTTTTACCTTGTAGACCTTCGGAAAAGCTTTAATGGAATTCTTATCGATTTCTCGGTAACGAACTTTTTGTAACAAATGTTCATTCCTGTAATAAGTGACGTCTAAATTTAAATTTTCTGTTGCGGTTACTAAACTAATAACTCTGTCAAGTAACTAATAACTCTTAGACAATGTGTCAAAAGTAACCAATGACTATCATACGAAGTGCTAACTTAAATGAATTCAATGATTTACAGCGTGATCTCAATACTGTTTATTATTGAAATTATTACTCTATTTAATTGCCAAATAGCACCGTTCCTAAATATCACCGTTGCTAATTGTAAACGGTTTGAAATTTCTTATAAGATTTGATTTTGGAAACCAATTAAAGGGGCTTTGCCGATAAGTAATGGAATGTGTCGAAAATATGAGGAATTAAAATGTGCTTAAAATATTTTACATAAAATGTTATTACCAGATATTATTAGCATTATTGATACATAGATTTATCAACAACTACAATATCTTATTTTAAATATTACCTTGTGGATAATTACATCAAAGCGCCGTCTTATCAGCATTTCGTCTCCTACAAGTAATTACATGGCCATAAGCATAGAAAAAGATTAGGCAATAACTGATTCGTCTACTTATAATATCGATCATTGACTTATCGTTACGCCCATCAATTTATTTATTAATCCAGCGCGTAGCTTGATAGAACATGACGTTCATCTAAGTTGTATTGTTAATAATATACACTGAATACGACTCGTTAGTTACTGTAGCATTAACAACTCGTTAGCTTAACGTGTTACATGCAGTTAAAATTAAAAATGTTTCGCGATTCTCATTGTGAATAGATCTATGTTATTATATTAATAATATACACCGAAAGTAACGCTTTAGCTACAGTTACAGTTTAGTATCTCGTTATATTACCGTGTTACAGGTAATTTAAATTATTATTGAGATTTTCAATGTGAAAAACATTAAGAAATAAGCGATAGTTCAATGAAGATAAAAAAGACAAACTAAAGTAGAACGTTGAAAATGTTTGTTAAATATTGTTGCTTGTAAAGTTATTACCAGAAAAACTAAACCATAACTTTTTTTTTGGTAAAAAATGTTTACATCACTTTTTCTGGTAATAATTTTAAGTTCGGGAAGAGCATTTTGTGTGTTCTACAGTTTGTCTTTTATTTTATAACGGTATTCAGTAACAGTTGCAGTTTTAGGTCTATGTGCATGACATTGCAAGTATTCAGATGGGAATGTTAATTAATAATTGAATTCAAAAATATTAATATTTCTCCCCATTCATGAGTTACGAAGGCGCTTTTCTTTCGCGCACTCAATCATGTAGGATGTCATTAGAAACGTCTTCCGAAACGAAATTATGATTAAACCTACAGTTTTTCATTTATAAGTTTTGTCTTTGAAATATTAATCTTCAAATTGGTTTATAATTTGCTATGCCAACACACTGCCAGACCCAAGTTTTCAACTGTGGCTTGGAAAAATTTAAAATTGAATTTTAGGTACCAGAATTTATTGAGAGAGACTAGACAAATATGAGTAGGATTCACACTACAAGAATTCCGTATATATTTAAGCATTCATATATACAGTGTTTCAATTAAACTCTTTACATAGTATTACCATTAAAGTATTAATTTTTACTATATATATATATATATATATATATATATATATATATATATATATATATAAGTATATAAACCTACGATTATATAGGACTATAGTTTTTCTCTAATTTTCTAGTCAAATTTTTGCCGACCCTATTTTTTATGATATTTGGTTAAGTAGTTTCAGACATATGGAGGGGGGATTCTGCATTGTTTAAAAAATATTTTTAAATATGTCATACATAATTATGATAATACAAAATTTAAAAAAAATTGAGTACTATATTTATCCCCGTTTCAACTCTTAAACCCCAATTTAAAATCTTAAACCTACGCATTAAAAATACGCGGGTTAAATAGATGTAAACTGTGCCAAATTTCAAGTCTCTAGCTCACATAGTTTCTGAGAAAAACGGCTGACAGACGGACGGACAGATACGTGATTGATCTAATAAGGGTTCCGTTTTTCCTTTTGAGCTATGGGTCTCTAAAATTATTTGTTAACTTGTATTATTAATTTTTATACTTAAAAACAACTACGGAACGCTATTTCATGCTGTCGCGGCACACAATTGGTTGGTTTAATATTAGGCATATTGCTAATTAGTATTATTATTAAGTATAAAATTTTTTTATTGTTTTTAAAACATTTATTTCACATTTTTTGAAACATTAGGTTTTTTTTAAAGATTTCCTTCGCCACAGGAACTGGTAGGTACTCAGGCTAAACAATAAACTAAAAAAAACATACTTATCACCACTTCGCATTAATAGCAAGATCAAGTGTCACATCATGCTACAAGGTAAACAGTTTCCCGCTTGTTCAGATGAATGTTTACACTAAAAAAGTGTTAATAATATTCACAAGTGATTATAAAAAATGGTATTACACTCAATCAATTCTGTCACTCAAATTAAAATGTCATTTGTGACTAAAAACATATCCACTAAAAGTAACCGTGGTTACAATATTGCAGTAATATATCAGGAAGAAAAGTCCGGTTTGAATTCCGCTTATGTTAACAGGGGGCACTCTATGAAGCATTTACTTATGAACTATATATTAATACCGCTCATAGTCGTGTTACTTTTAATATTTAAATGCCACGAGCGTACAGGATATAATTCTTAACGAACCGAAACGAAAATGCACATTCTTCCTAATGAGTAGGTAATCAGCAAAGATCTATAACAATAGGCCGATGGAAAATATGAATTTATATATATATATATATATATATATATATATATGTATATATATATATATATATATATATATATATATATATATATATATATATATATATATATATATATATATATAAATCAATAAAAGTGGAATTGAAATGAAATAATTTATCTAAACCTATTGTGAAGAGAGTTTAAAAAAAATTCAATAATACCTATTTGAAACATGTAGAAAAATTATAACATTAAGATAAATTACAAAATTTGTTTCAAATTTGCTTTTTAAACTTTTATGTTACCTAAGTCTGGTTTTTTTTTGGTGAGAACATGGTTGAATATATAATATCTATGTTAAAAGTGTTATTTGACAAGTAAGTTGAATTCATAAATGTTTTATAAAATGGTTACTAACCTTAAATAGGAAAACAATACTGGAATTTTTTTTCGAACACGGGCTCATTCACACGAGACAAAATCAGCACGGGCACATTCACACAAAACAAAATCAGCAAGAGTTATATTATTAGTTATAATTGATGTCGCCTAGTGGAAAAAAAAGTTCAAACCATAAATTAGACAGAGCAAATATAAATATAACTCAAAAAAATATTGTCTATTTTATATAACTCTATGGCTAGACTGTAAATTTTAAATCATTTACACTCAATAAATAAAAAGAATATGTATATATATATATATATATATATATATATATATATATATATATATATATAACGGTATTGAGGCCATGTCTGCGCGCGTATTACGCGAAAAACATTGAATGAAATTTGATCAATATCTGCAATGAAGATCATGAAAATTAATCGAGAACGAGTTTCTTTTATAAATAATCATCGTATATATTTAGTTTTATAATTCTCCACTAGATGGCGGAATTTATTTTATTAAATTTATTAAAGTTTTTATTTTTAAAATTAAATATTTAGACGTTAGTAACGAAAGCATCGTCACCATTTATTGGACTAAAGGTTAATATTTTTTGCTATTCAAACTTTTCGCACACAAGAGGAAGAAAGTTTAAAAATCTAAAAATGTATAATAAAACAAAACTTTTCCATCGGGGAAAACGGACAAAATTGATAAAAGATGGACAAAAATTAATAAGTAACCTAGCAAATACTCTATAATACAACTTTAGTTCCAACCAGTGCCAGTGTACCTAAAAATTAATGGGTAAATTTTTGGGGAAATAAAAAAAAACTAATGGATCAATTAAAAAAAGGTGGAGAAATAATTCAGTTGTTTTTATAAACTTGCTTTCCTATTATGTTTGAAAGCACAAGTTAATGATGAAGTAGACAAGCAATGTATGAAAATAATATATTAACCCAAACTAACTTTTTTAACGAAGGTGCTACGTTAATCGCAAATCGTAAACTTAAAATATCGATTTTCCAATCTTTCTGGGAACAGAAAATAGAAATAGTAACTACAATCATGTCCTTAATTTGTTCATTGTCGTATTAAGATGATCTTATCCCTTTACTAGTTTTTGTGCTTTACGATATGTAAATAAAACGCTTAATATTAAGGTGATAATTCAAAATATAATTTCAAGTACAATCGCCGAAAGATCGGAAGATATAATAGTGTAAAATATTTTTTATAAAACTGTTTTAAGTTAAAATTGATGGACGATAATCAAAATAATGGCTTATTATAAGAACAAAATTATTCATTATAAAGTTTGCGAAATGCGGATATTTAACCATAATTTAAATTTATAATTAAAATTGCTTGTAAATTATTGACACCTACCGGTTTTATCGAACATTTTTATTATTCTTATCTTTAATTTTCCGTAGCGAAATAATAAACCCTTTATAATCCTGTTATGCCTTTGATTTACGTCTTAGACTTAGGTACGTGACATTTTTCCAATAAATGTTTTGTATATAACGAATTATTAAAAAATTGTGCGTGTAATTACGTACGAGCGTTAAAAGTACTTCTTTGACATAATACATGAATAACTTTATTTAGCACGTAATAATTAATTAAAATAAAATAATAAAAGGATTGGTGCGTCGTTATAAATACGGTTGATAAAATCTAAATTCAATCAAATAATGAAATTTTATAATAATTT
This sequence comes from Druceiella hillmani, assembly GCA_039881145.1. Lineage (NCBI taxonomy): Eukaryota > Metazoa > Arthropoda > Insecta > Lepidoptera > Hepialidae > Druceiella > Druceiella hillmani. Next base: position 85,508,614 of record JAYKKI010000001.1, on the reverse strand, counting down.
ATAATTTATGATGCACGTAAATGCATACCGCTACATTATGCATACCGCTACATAAATAACTTTATTTAGCACGCAAGTAATTAATGGAAATAAAATAATAAAAGGATTGGTGCATCGTTATAAATACAGTTGATAAAATCTAAATTCAATCAAATAATGCAATTTTATAATAATTTATAATTTATGATGCACGTAAATGCATACCGCTACATTATGTATACCGCTACATAAATAACTTTATTTAGCACGCAAGTAATTAATGGAAATAAAATAATAAAAGGATTGGTGCGTCGTTATAAATACGGTTGATAAAATCTAAATTCAATCAAATAATGAAATTTTATAATAATTTATAATTTATGATGCACGTAAATGCATACCGCTACATTATGTATACCGCTACATAAATAACTTTATTTAGCACGCAAGTAATTAATGGAAATAAAATAATAAAAGGATTGGTGCGTCGTTATAAATACGGTTGATAAAATCTAAATTCAATCAAATAATGAAATTTTATAATAATTTATAATTTATGATGCACGTAAATGCATACCGCTACATTATGCATACCGCTACATAAATGCATACCGCAGCATACCGCTACGCAACTTCCTCACTTAGAGAAATACACTTAAAATATAATATTTAAAAAGATTACAAGTACTCTTTCTGTCACGAATATTCACAATAAATAATTTTTTTATAAGGACCACTATTAAATTTCAGTTATTAAAAAATAGTATTTGAAAGCACAGATATAACTTAGATTTATCTTTATATAAGACACATGCTTAGTATCTCCAAATACCTCAATAACTATCATGAATATAGTATCAGTCATTAGACGCATGTAAATATATGTTTAGAGAGCAACTTCATCCTGTCGATTTGTTGCATCGTGCGCGCGCATCGTAAAATTTCACAATTTTCATTTCTTTCACAACGCGCCTAAAAAAAAACTTTAAAAAAATATTGAATATATTTGGCGTTAATTTAGTAGAAATTCATTGTTCACAATTAAATGAATGACAACATCTTCAGGTGAGATATTAGCAAAGATATCTTTGCTAATATCCCACCTGAAGATGTTGTCATACAACGAAACCTAGGTCGTGGTAAAGAAATTAAAGAAAGTAGAAATAATACTACATCACGTAGTTTCATTTAATTGTGTTTAAAAAAATATTTTCAAGGTACCTCTGTACATGTAAAATTAGGGTGAAAAAGATTTCTTATCCCATTCCATAGGATGGCTCACTATAAGGTGGGCCTCTTAGAAATACATTGAGATTTTATTTAACACTTTTAAGTCCTATTTGTGAAATATTAAGCCTGAAAATGATGTGCAATGTGCTCTTCTCTAATTGTTCAAAAATGCCGTTTTAATTAACATTTTTAATTACAATTATTTTCAATTGAAAATATTAATTAAACCTTTTTAAATAACTTGAAGTTTAATGCTTAATTGGCATTTAGAATTATATAAACAGTTACAAAACCCTACTTGATATGCACTTGGTTGGTTTTATTTAAAATATAGATAACCATTCATTCAATTTAACCATAATATTACACCATATTTACAATTTTATATGGCCCTAAAAACATATCTAAGGACAGTAACGGTTTACATTCCTACAATATTATTAACTAAATATTACCTCAAAATATAATCTCAATAAAAAATACAACTTTACCACCTAAACCACTGCACCACACCCCGAATAACCTAACTAATGATTATATTAACATCAGATTTTTTTAGCCATTCAATCATCTTAATCTCATTATCATGCACGCTCCAAATGGACTGTATAATGTATTATTCAATAATTTGAAACTGTGGATCCATTACAATTCGGTCGGTCGATATTTTTTGTCATAAATTGGCGCGACCGATCGCCGGCGGCTCATTTGGCGAGACGCACCTGCGCCGGACGGATCGCGCCGCGGCGACGTCCACCTCGCCCATACCGAACCTGACCGTAACTTACGCCGTGATTGACGAATCAACGACTTTGAAAAAGTTATCGATTTAATATTTAGTGACAGTGTACCAGGAGTTGGTGGCTAAAATGAGGACTTTAACATTTTGTTTGACTGTGTTGATTTGGAGGGTGACGTCGGAAACGATAGACACAGAAATAGTTGACGAGGTTAAGGGGTTCGGAAAATCGTTTGTTACATCAGACGCTATCGTGGTTGAAGGTAATGTCACTTTGAATATTCACTTTAAAAAAATAATCAAGAATACTTTACTTGTACAAAATTTTAGCAGAAGGACTGACTTATCGATATTTGAAAAATAATATTTGTGAAAGTATTTATATATTTTAATTATGAATCGACCTTTAACATTTCTTTTTAATTATTACCTAAAACATCAGAAAGGTGACATTTTATTATACACTCACACCACATACAATTGTGTATATATATATATATATATATATATATATATATATATATATATATATATATATATATATATATAATTGTTGATTGAACAATCACAATCGGCACTTTCATCCATTACCTTGTAACAATGTTTAAAAGTTTTGATTTGTAAGTTTTCAAGAAAACGCGTAAAGAAGAACAAAATTATATCGAAAGGATCACAATGACATAAGATACGCCCGCTCGTTCAATCTTTACCGAACTTGTTAACTTTTACCCTTCAAAGGAGACCGGCTAAGGTTCGTATAGTGTTGGGTCTAGGTTTTACAAAAATAAAAATGACACTATTATATAGAGAAAATTAAAAAAAGAAGCTCCTTATAAGTTTTGTCAAAATCGTCAATCATGCAAAAGAGAAATCTTGTATTTTTTTATAAAAAGTTACGTTATTTTTTATAATAGATTACAAAATAATTTCTACAGAATTCTTTGAATTAGCGCCATTAAACAAAGTGCAGATTGTATTTCGTTATATCCTCCATCCACAGATGTAGCATATCAATCCATGATGCTCAGAGGCACGACAGGGTCGTTGAAAAAAAACCTGGATAAGAAGAAAAGAAAAGAAAAAGCCATTTATTTTGATAACAATAGAACCATTGTTAATGTTTGTTAACAATTTATTCTTAATTAATTTAGCAATGGCTACACGTTAAAGAAAGCAAGACGCATCGATTATTTTTTGTAATCCTTACTAAAAAGTTACTATGTATTCTGTTAATTTTTTTTTGTTATTTTTATTTCCAATTAATAATTCTATATATTTTAAAAATATAATATATGCCCATTTATGCAGATAGCTTTTTTGTATCGTATTACGGTTAAAAATTGTAATTCAATTTTATCCTCGTTCCTGATTGTCAATTACTGAATTGTTTGGTGTTTTATTTTCTAAAAAATACCAGCTTTTTTAAAAATTATGTTTTATCTCTGTAACGTCTGGGACCATTTTTGCCTGTCCCTTTCTAGGATAAACTTTTTATCTTAATGGTTTATTATTATCCAGAAGACTTGGTCATAAAAAGCGACAGAACATGTTTTTTGCCCTTGATTTTTGACGGTCACTTTTAACAAATACTAGACCAATTTTTTAGGCATGTTCATACATTATTCATGTAGGAGGGACCTGCCGTGGGCGTAAACACTGCATTTTTCGTTATACATTTAAGACATATGCGTATTTTTTATCGCCTTACGAAAAATATTTTCGAGATGTTTTGCGACTAAAATTTGGAGATATATTAAATCTAAAAGAATCATCGTTTTTTTGAACAAAACGCGAAAATTACACAAAAAAGTGGTAAAAACTTTTTGATATTCCAATCACAATTAGAGAATTCGATAGCTTGAGTGAGTACGTTAAAATACTCTTATGAAAATATAATTTTATTCTATATTTTATCCATTTTTGGTCATTTTAACTTTATTTTAATTAAGCGAATTAATATTTCTAGGAATTACATTTTAATTATTTCAATTAATTACAGCAATACTTCGAAAGATTAAAATCGATTGTTTTAAATTGGCTTTTATTTATTGGAAAGCTTAATTTATTATTCAGGGACAAATCAAAGTCACAATCAGCTTTCACTACATATCAAGGAATGATTGATTCAAGAGTCCGCATATCCTTCACTCTTTTACTACACTGATACTAAACTTGGATATAGACGAGAAACAATTCACAATTATCGGTTTAGATTCCGAAATATTACATTTTCTTCTTTAAAAATTAATAATGAAACCAGAAATTCAAACATTTATTTTCAGGATTCCGTAGTAAAACAAGGAACTTTTATATTTTCGTCATATACTTTCGTCTGTCCGTGATAGTCTCGCGCTTTCTGCGGCCTCCTATATGGAGGACAGAGATCTCCAATATGGACAAAATTTTACAATTATGTACTTCAAATTTAAAATTTAAATAACATTTAACAAAATGTAAAAAGATTAACGTACCTTTAAAAAAGTACTTAACCTATAAAAAACTTTGAATTTGAAGGATTATAAGCAAAGTGGAAACATGTAATGTTTCATCTATTAGATCAAAAAAACTGATAAAATTCTAGACACTATCGTTTTGATTGCATATTCAATTAAAATTATTTCAATTAATTCACATCAACAACTTATATATAGATACATACAGAACAATGGGTCAGTTTTTTTCATTTTCTTTTTATTTTTTGTTTACATATTTTCTATCTACATATTTTCTAAGGAAATTAATTACCCGACCCGTCCAGTTCTATTAGCAAGATAAAATGTATATGCATAATATCATAATAAAAGAAAAAAACATTAAAATGCGAAAAATGTAGAGCGAAGGACATACTACAACTTTAATATGTCGCTGGAAATGTAACGAGAATATGACTGTACTTACAATGTAAACTAATTGTTGTGCTCGAAAGGATATGCATTATTTTAATATATGCGTTGTAATATATTACAGAAGTACATATAAAATGAGGCATATTTCTTTTTTTCTTAATACTTTTTCGGTGTATTACTTGTTTTTACATTACATATTTGTAGTAGCAAAGAAATATGCCAGTAAATGAATGTGCTAGAACTATATATGAATAGAAAAAAAGCAACGATGAAAATCAATTATCTAAGCTATAAATATTTTTAAAAATATTACTCTAAATTATTTGCAATTTTGTACTTTAGGGTTTAGTACTTTCAAAACATCCTTTAAAAAGAGAAAAAAACTTTAAAGGGGTTTAGACAATACAAAAAAAGGATAATAGCAGAATAAATGTCATTGAAAAGAGATCATAACAGAATATGTACAAAATTTCGCGCAATATAATTAAAATACAAAGATTGCACAATATAATTTAATATAGATATATCAAAGGAGGTGTGATGGCATAGTAATAGAAAAGAATATTAGGATAATTCGATAATTTTGATCGAATGGATAAGGTAAACTTATAAAAAAAACTATATGTGAAAGAACTAGATGAGGAAAAGGCTTTAAAGAGTAAGAAATACAAGAACGGAGGAATATCCACAATATGGTAATCAGATTAGACATACAAATGGAAGAGCTCACTAATATTAAAGTGAGAGAACTAAAAAAATGTTGTAGAGTAGATGAATGTTTCATTCCATTATTGCTGCTTACACCGCCTCAGTAGAAGATGATGTAAAGACATAGATTTATTTATAGGTAGACATACACTGTATTCATTTTGTAATAAGTAACCGCTCGAATTTGGAGCTTGTTCATTCTTTCAGCGCTCAGGTTGCAGAAGAAATTAATATTAAAGTGATGAGTGCACGTAAATATTGATTAGCGTGTATGCATAAAATAATTTAACAAAATACACCTTTTATTAAACTTGATATAATATATTCATCCTAAAAGCCAATAATTCTACATTATTGAAGCTTGCTCCATCTCACCACAATAGTATGCAAAACAAGTGGACAGGTAGAAACATATTAGATCTCATTGCAAACAAAAAAGTGGATAAATAAAAACAAACTAAATCTCAACATGAATAGCAAGTAAACAATTTATTTACAACTTAATTAGCGCGTTAACATGTTGTTAGCATCGACAACCGCTGTTGTCCGGACCGAACTTTATATTAGACAGATTTGAATAAGCAATTATCAAAGATGATAAATCACCGAGCACTCAATTACGATAACGTGGTTACAATTAGTTTACGTTCTAGCTTACATTCTAGCTATCTTAAAAAAGGTCAATCGTTCTATTTGATACCATCTAGGAAATGCTAATTTTTGTTCAATTTATTTACCCTACGTAACATCAGTTATATGTAACATTGGAGTATTTGTAAGAATAGTCTCTATTATTTGAATAATATTATTTCAATATTGGATTTTTCAAATGGTTTCAGTATTGTTCTTTTCCTAAATATATAATATACTTATCTTACCTTGCCTTACCCACCAGACTATTAATAGACCATATATACTTAAATTAGTTGTAAGCCAACTGGTCATATCAATAGCCTTTCCCGAATTTTAACAAGATTGCGCAAGTCATCTGTTTAATCTCAAATCAGGTAGAAGTCGATGGTACTTGACACCGAGTATAAGCCGGCTTGTTGATATAATGAGGAATAACAAACACGCTAATAACAATCTAACGGACACCGCTTCGACTCCAGTGTGGCACTCCATCTTTCACGGCACACTCTTGGCTCTGCGCTCTCAATAGGTCAATAGGAAGTGTAGCGCGCCGTGCCGCGACTCGGCGCGCGGCTAACGACGTCTTTTCATTAGCGCAGCTCAAACAAAGCATCCTTTATAGAGCGCGAAACGAGGTTCGTCAACCTACGGGCGGCAAAAACACGCGCGGCATACAACTTCGATTCAATGCAAATTCGTAAGCACACTCCCACTCCATACGGCCGGGCCGCGCTGTGGCGGTGAAAAAATGCGACACATCACTCACTGGCTTTGTCTAGGCCTGCCCTCGTGTGGACGAGTCACGTCCGCGGTCTTACCCTTGATATTTAGATGGTGAGACGGAGGCTTGGTTATACAGAATGTCGTATGGAGTATGTGGAACCTTCAAGGTTTAAATAGGCAAATACTAGAGAGCCAGTCGTTATACTTAGTGCATCTGCTATAAAATATCTTTCAATTTCATTATGTTCCAAAAACAAACGAATCGACTCAAAAATATCTTATTACCCGAAAGTATCTAAAAAGTTAATTAAGACACGTTTTTTATGTTGTGATACACAATTATTTATAAAAACAGATTTTACCCGTATAATATAATATTTATGCGACTTCTTGTTTTCGTATGTTATGCACCTTTTTGATAGAGAATAATCAAAAAAATATTTAGTAGTCGAAATTTTAGCAACGTTTTTTTGCATTTTTGTTTGAATGCTATGAATTTTATCGATGTATCGTCTTAAAAGAAATTGAAAATCCGTTTTGCGTACGACCTGACTCATAATTAATTTTAACTAAGCTTAGTGAAGATGGTGTGCATTATAAAAATACAAAAATATAAAACAACTTTCTATATTACCCATAGAACTTTCAAATATAATTTGAAGGAAATTAATTTAACAGAGGTTTTTATATGACATCATGATCTAAAATTCCATATCAGGTCTGACAATCGATATTGTAAAGTCCTACATCAATTGTGATAGAGCCAAAGTCTCTTCAATTCTATAGAGATTATAATAAACTTCATCAAAAACATTGGAGTAAAAATGGCCAAGTTCATCTTTAAAAAGTAAGACACAATAAGTAATGAGATAAAGCAGTCGGTTCTTCCAAAATTTTCGAAACAAATAGAATAGAAATGCTAAGCGAATCTATAATCATATATTTATAATATAAAATTTCAATAATTCTAGTAAAATATCTAGTTTATTCATTAAATATTTTATTTATCAATAGCTATTGTTAGAATACATACATAGAGCTATAGAAACCTACTACGTATATATTATACTTATAAGGCACGCTAGCATAAACTTTGTGCCTATTTGTAACCAAGAATTACCAGATTTCAAACTTTTTTCTTTGTTTGTATGATAAATACTTTATACATACCAAATTTTAAATGTTTTAGCTCTGGAAGTGACATATTATGAGTTTTGATGATTGGTCAGTATCTAAGTATGTAAATTAAATACGAAATTGATGATTATTGATGTCAAATTTCCTGGAAACTACTCTACATAAAAACTTTAAATTTGGAAAAAATTGTAATAAAATAGTCATCCCCCAAAGGGCTAAACCGAACTTTTGAAATGTGATGCAAGTAAGTAAATGGGGGTGTCAAAATAGCTGCGAAATGGTGCAGCGACCGGTACTGCATCTCGGAACTCGATGATGCCCTACCATGCGCCTAAATACTATCCTTTTTTATTTTATATAACAAGAATATAGTACTAGATATTAGTAGTACTTTATGTTATTATATCTATTTATTTTTATTTATTATGATATATTGTCCAAATTTGAAATTAAATATGCTACACTACGTTTTAAAAGATATATATCCAATATTGGACAATATTACAGTGGTGACGATACTACATATTAACTTAATGACAAATTGAATGAATGGAATGATAACATGTTTAGATAGATTGTTGAACAATTATACGATTGTTAAGCAATGGAACTATAATAAGCCGTAGTGACGTTACTTCAAAGATCCACGCTAATTGTGTGTACTGGGTTTTAGCGGACTTAGTATTAATTATATTATGATTAAAAGATGTTGACATTGAGAGTTATTTTATGAAAAAAAAGAAAATGAATTAGAAAAGCCCGTACGGCTGTTTTGCCAGAATTTCGTCATGTTATATTTGCAATGTTCTCAGGATTAAGTGTTTAGTAATGGCGTTTTTTCTTGAGTTTAAGCTTTATATCATATATTTTCTTGAGTTTATGCTTTATATCATATATATTCTTGTGTTTAAGATTTACATCTATAAAATAGTAAATATATTTATTTAATGATTTATTTAATAATGAACAATATCTGAAATAACTTAGAATTATTAAATAAATAATAAATTTTGAATTATTTATTTAACAATCCTTAGTTATTTCAGAATATCCCTACAACAGATTTTTGGTTCAAATAACGACGATTTAAAAATTATTTTGAAATATTACTATAACAGAAAAATATTAAAATTTGGGAATTTATATTGATAAGTGCAAATAAGTAATTAAACAACATTAACAAAAAAACGTTTTAAAAAAGTTTATCGCTTAAATTTCCGTTTATTTTTAACGGTTTTTTTTCAATCTACTCAAGTATCGTGAAATAATTTAATATCAAACATTTATTATTGTAAATTTCTTTCCTTTCTAAGTCAGCTTGAATGTTTAAATTTTATTTCATTGGAAAAATTATTAAATGTTACCATTAAAAGAAAAAAGCGGGAAATTTATGTTGAATAAAGTCCATTTTTAAGATATGTTTATTGATATCTATACTTAAAATTCCTACTACAATATTTATTTTTCGCAATTATTACTGAATTGAGAATCAAGTTATACACACTATTTTAAATTTTAACTAAACCCATTCGTTACAATTGCGTTTATGTCGCAAATAAATTACAAGGCTAATTTACTGTCTGTTTATCATAAAACTCTAATTTGTATGTTTGTTTATTTTTCTTTAAGATATATGCTTGTTTTTTAAGTCACTGCCAGAATCGTAAATACTTCAAACGTTCTTTCCTGAATTTTTATAAATTAAGTTATTATTAATTACTATTGTTTTGTTTATAACTTTACTTTCTCTCCAAAGACATTTTAAAATAATTCTATAAAATTACATGATAATGAATATATTTATTTAAATATTTTATTCTGTAGAAACATACATATGTACGGTTTATTTATTTACAATATATGTAAAATAAAATTAAAGTTGTATTACAAATAAATGTTTTGTTCTCTTGACGAGTTATAAAATAGTATCGCTTTATTAGTTCTTTATTTCATAAACCCTTAATATTATTAATGAAATTATTAACAACCTGAATTTGTTATTTAAATGATTATTTAGCGTAAGGTTTTATTTCTGAATTTTATTTCTTATTAAATCAAAAATAAAAATATATAATTAATACGTACAAATTTTACTCATGTATCTTATTATAATTTGTATCTGTTTTTCCCCATATATGATAAATAATAAATATAAATTATAGAACTCATAGAATGCAATGACATAATTATTGACTGCAGTATGCAAAAAATCTATAAGCTAATAGCTATAGATAAATAATATACATTACCTATAGGTAAATGATATAAATTTATCTTACTGTTTGAGCTTTGTTATAGTACCTATAATTTATTTAGACGAATATTAATCGTAAATAGATTTAAACTATAATCGGAAATCAACTTAAAACTGAAACGGTTTCACAATAATTGCTCATTATGATTACCATGTTTAATAATATCGACTAATAATTATATGTATAAAAAAGTATATAAGGTCTTCGTCCTGTAATTACTATTTTTAATAAACGGAAATTTAAGCGATAAAATTTTTAAAAACGTCTTTTTGAAACTATTATGAACGCTTATCAAATTTGGTGGGTCTCATAATAAGCACATTACACTTTTTATCTTCCAAAATAAATTTTTTAAACGTATATAATTTAGTATTTTTTTTAGTATAATTGGATGGTATATGGACAACGGGATCTAATAATAGACTTGTTTATATTGTTTTTAATTCCAGCCATGGCAATTTATTGGTAATTACAATTTGCCATAAATTAAAAACCGTGAATGGTAAATGAATTCTAGCAAATGTTGTTGCCAAAATATATTGGTACAAATGTTAAATTATGTCTTTATCTAATTGATTAGATGTCATAAAGTTTTATGTAATAACTCTTCATTAAAACAAAATATTTTATGTCAACAGAATTTATACGCTGTCATTATAGAAGCAGCCTGTATATGTTGATTGAAGTTACCTATTTATAAACTTGAGATAATCTTGCACTTGTGTGACAATGTACGTACATCGTTCATTACGTGTCGCTCTATCAATCGTGTTTGATCTGAAGTAAATCAATTACTGTCACTTTTTTGGTTGGCTAGTTTGTTTACCATCATTAACCATTAATACTTTGCACTTGGAACGCGTGTATCTGAATCATCATATGCCATATTCGTACAGTGTATGAATCGGCTAATGACACAATTAGAAATAACTTTTTTGAAATTATTTTTTCGTAATACTAAGTCGTAAAATATATACTATACATAGGAATATAAAAAATTGAGCTAATGGAGGACTTTTTAAATTTTTTTAATAATTTTTATTAATCTTTTTAAATTATATTGACACATAATTAACCTATTATGTGCCTATCAATCAATCTAATGTGAAGTGAAGAAAATAAATTACTGTCACTTTTTAGTCAGTTTGTCTATTTGCATTAAGCGTTCATTATTTGCACATTATGTAAATTATGATATAATTAGAGCTTCTGTCAAAAACGACATTTTTATGGTTTTTGCTTCTCTTCTTAATTTATTGGCATAATGGAACTAATCTATTTGATTAACATTTCTTCAAGTATTTTTTTTTGCATTTAATATTCAATTATCGTCATGTCATTGAGTATCAATGTATAATGATAACAAGATAAGTTCTCGTTTCAAAAATCACATAAAAATAAGCAGTATTATATCAATGAATTTATTTGAAATGATAGGTGCACTATCGGTCGTGTATGAAGTATTCCTTTTTTAAACTTTTTAAATGATAGGTGCAGTATCGGGTCATGTATGAGGTATTCCTTTTTTAAACTTTTGAAATGATAGGTACAGTATCGGGTCATGTATAAAATATTCCTTTTTTAAACTTTTGAAATGATAGATGCAGTATCGGATCATGTATGAAGTATCCATTTTTTTAAAGTTTGTCACAAGTTCAATCGATTTCAATTGTATAAAAACCTTTCAATTCAATTAAAATTGCGATCTAAGTTTAGAAACATTTCAAAATTTCACAATAATGCTTATTATGAAATTCAGGTTCAAATAATAAGAATATTTAGCTTAAAAATACCCGTATATTTAAGGTGAATATTTCAAATTATTAGTATGTTATGTTCTTAAGGATTTGATAAATACTAGACCTTAGAAACATAATATATTTTATACTTATTTAAGAAGAAAAAGAATCTAAAAACTTACAGATTTTCCATTTGGAAACATTTATTATCAATACGGAATAATTTTTTTTAATTATTTTCGTTATACGAAATAGTAGTAAATAATGATAGGCGTGTGTAAGAGAATAAAGTAAATAAATGGGAATCGTAAATTAAAAATTGCTGAGAGTGGTAAGTTACTCGCTGTGGTTTTATGTGATACAAAGTTCTCATTCTGTACCTACAAAACCTGTGACAGCCTAAGTTGATTTTTCAGCCGCCATTTGAATTATTTCATGCTGATAAGTAATTAATTCATAACAAATTATAATGAAATCATATTTATTTGTATTTTGTTTTACTGATAAGAAATATATCAAGAGTTTAAAAGGCTAAATGCGCAGATGATGGAATTAACGCTACGAAAGCATTATCTTATAGCCTGATAATATGTGAATAGTGACTAGAACTATGTAATTTTTAGGAATAGCTAGATAAATAAAAGAAACAGTGTAGGATAGGAACATTGCCATTAGGAAAGGCTATACGATTTGGTAAGATATATAAACCTAACTTGGTATACGCAGTATCCTATCAGCACAGACGCTGATAGGATACTGCGTATACCAAGTTAGGTTTCTTTTCAATTGCAACTAGCATGGACCGTTAAAAATTCTTTCCTGAATTTTTATAAATTAAGTTATTATTAATTACTATTGTTTTGTTTATAACTTTACTTTCTCTCCAAAGACATTTTAAAATAATTCTATAAAATTACATGATAATGAATATATTTATTTAAATATTTTATTCTGTAGAAACATACATATGTACGGTTTATTTATTTACAATATATGTAAAATAAAATTAAAGTTGTATTACAAATAAATGTTTTGTTCTCTTGACGAGTTATAAAATAGTATCGCTTTATTAGTTCTTTATTTCATAAACCCTTAATATTATTAATGAAATTATTAACAACCTGAATTTGTTATTTAAATGATTATTTAGCGTAAGGTTTTATTTCTGAATTTTATTTCTTATTAAATCAAAAATAAAAATATATAATTAATACGTACAAATTTTACTCATGTATCTTATTATAATTTGTATCTGTTTTTCCCCATATATGATAAATAATAAATATAAATTATAGAACTCATAGAATGCAATGACATAATTATTGACTGCAGTATGCAAAAAATCTATAAGCTAATAGCTATAGATAAATAATATACATTACCTATAGGTAAATGATATAAATTTATCTTACTGTTTGAGCTTTGTTATAGTACCTATAATTTATTTAGACGAATATTAATCGTAAATAGATTTAAACTATAATCGGAAATCAACTTAAAACTGAAACGGTTTCACAATAATTGCTCATTATGATTACCATGTTTAATAATATCGACTAATAATTATATGTATAAAAAAGTATATAAGGTCTTCGTCCTGTAATTACTATTTTTAATAAACGGAAATTTAAGCGATAAAATTTTTAAAAACGTCTTTTTGAAACTATTATGAACGCTTATCAAATTTGGTGGGTCTCATAATAAGCACATTACACTTTTTATCTTCCAAAATAAATTTTTTAAACGTATATAATTTAGTATTTTTTTTAGTATAATTGGATGGTATATGGACAACGGGATCTAATAATAGACTTGTTTATATTGTTTTTAATTCCAGCCATGGCAATTTATTGGTAATTACAATTTGCCATAAATTAAAAACCGTGAATGGTAAATGAATTCTAGCAAATGTTGTTGCCAAAATATATTGGTACAAATGTTAAATTATGTCTTTATCTAATTGATTAGATGTCATAAAGTTTTATGTAATAACTCTTCATTAAAACAAAATATTTTATGTCAACAGAATTTATACGCTGTCATTATAGAAGCAGCCTGTATATGTTGATTGAAGTTACCTATTTATAAACTTGAGATAATCTTGCACTTGTGTGACAATGTACGTACATCGTTCATTACGTGTCGCTCTATCAATCGTGTTTGATCTGAAGTAAATCAATTACTGTCACTTTTTTGGTTGGCTAGTTTGTTTACCATCATTAACCATTAATACTTTGCACTTGGAACGCGTGTATCTGAATCATCATATGCCATATTCGTACAGTGTATGAATCGGCTAATGACACAATTAGAAATAACTTTTTTGAAATTATTTTTTCGTAATACTAAGTCGTAAAATATATACTATACATAGGAATATAAAAAATTGAGCTAATGGAGGACTTTTTAAATTTTTTTAATAATTTTTATTAATCTTTTTAAATTATATTGACACATAATTAACCTATTATGTGCCTATCAATCAATCTAATGTGAAGTGAAGAAAATAAATTACTGTCACTTTTTAGTCAGTTTGTCTATTTGCATTAAGCGTTCATTATTTGCACATTATGTAAATTATGATATAATTAGAGCTTCTGTCAAAAACGACATTTTTATGGTTTTTGCTTCTCTTCTTAATTTATTGGCATAATGGAACTAATCTATTTGATTAACATTTCTTCAAGTATTTTTTTTTGCATTTAATATTCAATTATCGTCATGTCATTGAGTATCAATGTATAATGATAACAAGATAAGTTCTCGTTTCAAAAATCACATAAAAATAAGCAGTATTATATCAATGAATTTATTTGAAATGATAGGTGCACTATCGGTCGTGTATGAAGTATTCCTTTTTTAAACTTTTTAAATGATAGGTGCAGTATCGGGTCATGTATGAGGTATTCCTTTTTTAAACTTTTGAAATGATAGGTACAGTATCGGGTCATGTATAAAATATTCCTTTTTTAAACTTTTGAAATGATAGATGCAGTATCGGATCATGTATGAAGTATCCATTTTTTTAAAGTTTGTCACAAGTTCAATCGATTTCAATTGTATAAAAACCTTTCAATTCAATTAAAATTGCGATCTAAGTTTAGAAACATTTCAAAATTTCACAATAATGCTTATTATGAAATTCAGGTTCAAATAATAAGAATATTTAGCTTAAAAATACCCGTATATTTAAGGTGAATATTTCAAATTATTAGTATGTTATGTTCTTAAGGATTTGATAAATACTAGACCTTAGAAACATAATATATTTTATACTTATTTAAGAAGAAAAAGAATCTAAAAACTTACAGATTTTCCATTTGGAAACATTTATTATCAATACGGAATAATTTTTTTTAATTATTTTCGTTATACGAAATAGTAGTAAATAATGATAGGCGTGTGTAAGAGAATAAAGTAAATAAATGGGAATCGTAAATTAAAAATTGCTGAGAGTGGTAAGTTACTCGCTGTGGTTTTATGTGATACAAAGTTCTCATTCTGTACCTACAAAACCTGTGACAGCCTAAGTTGATTTTTCAGCCGCCATTTGAATTATTTCATGCTGATAAGTAATTAATTCATAACAAATTATAATGAAATCATATTTATTTGTATTTTGTTTTACTGATAAGAAATATATCAAGAGTTTAAAAGGCTAAATGCGCAGATGATGGAATTAACGCTACGAAAGCATTATCTTATAGCCTGATAATATGTGAATAGTGACTAGAACTATGTAATTTTTAGGAATAGCTAGATAAATAAAAGAAACAGTGTAGGATAGGAACATTGCCATTAGGAAAGGCTATACGATTTGGTAAGATATATAAACCTAACTTGGTATACGCAGTATCCTATCAGCACAGACGCTGATAGGATACTGCGTATACCAAGTTAGGTTTCTTTTCAATTGCAACTAGCATGGACCGTTAAAAATTGACCGTAGCACTTAAATCTATATTAATCTATTAGGGCAGTGTTCTCATTTTTGGAACGCAGGTCACATGTAAGACATGTCTTGTTAGACGCGAAATCGGAATTGAATATATGATGGAATGTGAGAAATATTAAAAGTGGTAAATAAGAAAGTTAGAAGATGAAGACCGCGTCAAATTACGAATTTTCACTCTTTCGACTTATGATAGATAACTATAAATGTGGTCACATCTCAAAATGAAACCAAAGACACAGTATATGTAATTATTAGACAAAGTTAACTGTTAAGTTAGACAAAAATAATATTAGTTAAAAATGGGGTTAGGTGAAATTATAATAAACTAATCATATAGCGTACGCAAATAAAATTATCTTTCAAACTACTTCTAATAAACTGAACTTCATTTATACATTTTGAAAACTATAGTCATAATAAACGATTTTTTAAAAGTTTTCCTAATCAGTATTTTGTTAACAAAAAAAGTTATCACAATTGTATTTATTATTACAATTACGTTATTTCAATAATTATTTAAAATACTTTGTAAAATATTTGCAGAATAGCATGTTATATTTTCTTACCTGAATTAAAATTTTCGTCGTTAATCAATTTCGGTCATTTGTGCTTGTATCGATAAATTAAACGTAAGATTCTCATATTATTTTGCGAGCCACAATTTGTTTATAATTATATATTTTTACACTCGCTACATTTCCATTCTCCGTCATTATATTTTTCAAAATTACAGTAAAGATTACACGAGCGTGTCATCTTTATATTACAAAGTAAGGGTCCCTGGTAAAGTTAGTAAATTGATTCATATTAAGGCCCCCAAGGATTTTTTTAAGGAATATTTATTGATATGATCTTTAAAGGATAAGTACTGACAAATGCAGTCTTGTTAGTTCTATGCATATAGAAAGACACTAGAACGACAAGTGTCAAATTGACACTAGAACGACAAGTGTGAGATTGACGCTAGAACAACAAGTGTCAGATTGGTACTAGAACGACAAGTGTCAGTCAAATTGCGAAACAGAACATTTCCATTGTATCATATATTTTATCCGAATTACAAACAATATGAATAACATAACTAAATAGAAAACGTTTTGACTGTATGACCAAAAATTACAGTCATGAGATAAAAACGTCATGAAGTGAAAGTTGTAGCAATTTGGAGTCACGTCAATGAGGAAAAACAAAAAAATAATTTTCCCACTTTCAAAAAAATAATGTCATTTAACGTCAACGTTTTAAAATAATTCTAAAAAAATATTTAAGTTGAATATGAATGAGAAACAAAAACGAAAATGGTGAGAATATTTATTGGAATCTAATAACACAGTTCGACAACGAGCGTTTTTGTGAAACTTAGTCTGACATCGTTCTCATCTTTAATTTTCGAGTTCATTTCATTTAGATATCAATTATTAGGAAGTTTTTCCAAAAAAAATTAGTTTTGGAGCAAATTTTTTTTCAAAAAATTCTTCAATTTTGTTTACATTTTCTGTATTTCTCAGGAATAAGGGCTCAATTCAGTTATACATTTTAAATTGCTGTTTAACCTGAGCTATTTTATCAGTCATTGTAGGTAACTCATATCTGTGAACGACTATATAAAGGTCTAGATGGAGAAACAGTAAAATAGCAAATAGCAAATAGCGCATCGGACTATGTTACTGTCTCATTAGTCTAAATCACGTGCTAATTTTTCACCAAAACCGCAAGTAAATGGTTGAAAAATGAGTCGGTGATCAACAACCTGTTACTCAGCACAGCTGAAGCGGAAAAGTGTAACATTCTTTAGAAAACGAACCATGAATCATGTGGGCGACGAGAAGCGAGAGAAAGAGCCGCTCCAGTTAGTTGTTTGCTGTCGTCGGCTGTTACCGCTAGACAATCGTTGGCTCATTAGTTAGAACGAAGCCTTGACCTCATCTTACAGGTTTTAAATTATACCGTTTGACTGACTGAAGCCGAGTTGCACGGTTTTAGCAATAGATATAATATTTCAGACCTAAATCATTTGCCGAAAGCCTTTTTCCAATTGGACAGTAATTTTATTAAATTTTACATCATATATGCATAATTTTAGATAGATGATATCATAATTCTGAGTCGTCGCGAACTTGTTCTAACTTAACTACCTGAAAATGTTTCAAATATATTTGAATTCCTTCATTGCAATTTCACAAAATGTTTATTTTTTAGTTGCTTGTTTGGCATATCTCTTATCCTAATTGTAAAAGATAAATATACCTAATCAACTGATTGAGGAAATTTACTTTAAGCGACAATTCAAAGTATCAAGAAACATCCAGGATTTCTTCACTGAACGAAATCAGTTCGCGTGAGGTTAAATAATAAATATAAAAAATTTATGAATTGACAATAATTGCAAAATGGAAAAGAATATTTATTAAATGAAGTATCGAAATTATTAGCGACCGAAAGGATTTTTGTTTATAAATTATTGAGAGAGGAAGAAAGAGATTGACGACGAGATGATATTAAATTTAAAATAATTTTTATCCGCTTTTCATCTTAATTGAAAGACCTATTTTGATCACTCTTCGACTCAAAAGGGCATTGTTATTGGCGCTTTTCCTTTACTAAATGCGAATCCGTTATTTCGATAAGGTATTTCGCTTGCAAGAAATGTGACTGCATCAGTTATTTATTATATCGGAGATGAGACACAAACAATGAAGCCGTGTAATGAAAGAAACCGCGTCACGTTACTTTAAAGAAGAATTTCAATTTGGTGGATACAGTGCAAATATAAAACTGATATATATTTTTGTAAACCACAGTCTGGTTATAATTATTCCGTTTTCTTTTCTTTTTCTGTTCCTATTAAACTTTTCTAAGACATATTTTAAACTTCTTGACTATGTTATAATTATTCAGTTTTCTTTTCTTTATCTGTTACTATTAAACTTTTCTAAGTAGTATTTTAATCTTCTTGGCTACATGTTATAATTATTCCGTTTTCTTTTCTTTATCTACTCCTATTAAACTTTGTTAAGTAATATTTTAAACTTCTTGACTATGTTATAATTATTCAGTTTTCTTTTCTTTATCTATTTCTATTAAACTTTTCTAATATATTAAAATTCTTGACTACTTAAATGGTGACGAACATAATTGGTTTTCATGTCACACAATAGGTGTCCAAGAAAATACAGTAATTGGATCAATAATATTGCATTAAATACGAATGCGGTCTTACAAGTTTACACTTCATTGAACTAATTATAAATATCTCCTTCAATTCCGGCTCGGAACCTTGCGTTTTGTTTTTTTTTAAACGTGCAACGTGTGAAGAAGTCAACAATCTTGTTTCCGCAAGGCTTTCAAGCCCTTTGTTAACCGACTTCAAAAAGTGGGAGGTTATCGATTCGACGTGTATGCTTTTCATACTTTAAGTTCAAGGGTTCGTAGCGTGTGGCAACTCAAGGACATGGAACGCCGCGCTGGCGCCGCATAGTCGATCCTGCTCCACTACTTCGCCGTTTGCCGGTTAATGTCTTATTTTAATTATTGCTTTAGTTCGATCGTACTTCCTTGATCCAATATTTAAATAAATAGGTCCATAACAATATTCTATATCACATTTTACGACGTTTAACTACGACGAGGGCAGAGAAGATTAGTTTTATTTCAAATATTTTCTTTTTAAATAAACACAAGAGGAAATTGCTTACGAAGAAAAATGTATTAAATTAAAAGAATAAAATTTCACCTTGAGAAATTAAAATATAATTGGTTAAAAAAATCAGTGGCGATACGTTTAGAAAGTCATTATTTAATTGTTAATAAATTCCAATAAGTTTAAATTTAATACTGTTTTTAAAATATATTCTTGAAAAATATTTTTTTTGTGGAATATTAAAGAATTTTATAAATATCACATTTATTTAATGTTTTATATATTTTCTCATTTATTTAATTTATGACACGGTTTAAATTATTCTCAGATAGTTCTTAAAATATACGTTATCGAATAGACAGGCTTAACATTTACAATAACCATGTGGCGATAAGTTCCTCTTTTTATGAATGCGTTTGATATTAAGAAGTCGTTAAGTTGTTCTCTCTCTCTTGTAGATTAATAAACTATTATGTTGATAAGTTATTCTCTCTCTGTACATTAATAACTATTAGCTTAACAGTATCTTAATTATGTATATTTGATTACACGAGAGCAACTGTAATTTTTCAATGGCGTATTAAATTGTCGAAGGAAAGGTCAACACATTTATTCAGCTTATTAAGAAATCAAATACCAATTTATCAATTGCTTTTTATAAAATAATTTGTTTTCGACATCATTTGGCTTTTAGATGAGCCAAAAAGATGAGTTTAATAAAACGTTAATTTATAACACTTTTTAATTTATTAGGTACTGAAAAGAATATTCCTAAAATAATCTTTATATATCATACCCTGACTGACTGTTTAATCAATGCAGAGCTGAAACTTCTAATTCTATAAATATGCAATTTGAACAGTAGACTCCTCTTGTAACGATGATGTTCATTAAGATTTTTTAAAATTAAAATTCCCAAGGGGATAAAATGGTGCTCCAAAGTTTTTATAGAAAAAAATAACATAATACTCCTATTGATCTGAAATGCAATATAAAGAATTTACTAATTATATAATTAGACACGTATATCACCGATAAAGGGAAAGTTCAACCCCTAACAGATGAAAACGGCTATTAAAATTTGTTAAGGGAAAGTAACAAAAACTATATTAACATATTTTAAACACGTAATTAAATACTTATATTTTAACATTTGTCCTAATTCAATCCTTAAGGAAATAAAAAGTGGTATGGGAATTTGCCTGAAAAAAAATTAATCGCGTTTTAACCTGACTCATAGAAGCACGATATGAAAAATCTACCAATGAAATAATTAAACACATATTTCGCTGAATGTTGAATTTCACCCCTAAGGGGATGAAGGCGGAGGTCATTATATAACATGTCTGCTAAATGTAACAATACTTATAAACCAAATAACGATTTCTATGTGAAAAGATGACTTGTGCGGTCACTGATTCGCTAAATAATAAAAAGCGACAATAATTGATTACTACTATTGAGCTCATTCGTGATTCAACATTATTATATAATAATAACTTACTTAATGAATAACTCAATTGAATGTTCAAAACGAAAATACCCTTGACTTGATTTTAATAAGCTTTTATTATGATAATAAATCGATATTCCATAAAAATACCTATTAGCTTGATTGTTCTTTACGGTATTTCTGAATTCAAACCATCATTGACGACATCCATTGTTGATAAAACTATCAACTTACTCAAATTTATGATTGACCGTTATTCTATAATAATAATTTACATAATGAATAACTTAATTGTCTCTTCAAAACGAAAATACACTTGACTCGATTTTAATAAGCTTTTATTATGATACTAAATCAATATTCCATAAAAATACCTATTAGCTTGATTATTCTTTACGGTATTTCTGAATTCAAACTTTTATTGTTGACATTCATAATTGATCAAACTATCAATTTACTCAAATTTATGATTGACCGTTATTCTATAATAATAATTTATATAATGAATAACTTAATGGACTACTCATAACGAAAATATCCTTGACTTGATTTTAATAAGCTTTTATTATGATAATAAATCGATATTCCATAAAAATACCTATTAGGTTATTGTTCTTTACGGTATTTCTGAATTTAAACCATCATTGACGACATCCATTGTTGATAAAACTATCAACTTACTCAAATTTATGATTGACCGTTATTCTATAATAATAATTTACGTAATCAATAACTTAATGGACTCTTCAAAACGAAAATACACTTGACTTGATTTTAATAAGCTTTTATTATGATAATAAATCGATATTCTATAAAAAATACCTATTAGCTTGGAAGTTCTTCACGGTATTTCTGAATTCAAACCATCATTGATGACAAACATTGTTGATAAAACTATCAACACTCAAATTTATGATTGACAAAATTATTCTATATTAATAATTTACGTAATGAATAACTTAATTGACTCTTCAAAACTAGAATACACTTGACTTGATTTTAATAAGCTTTTATTATGATAATAAATCGATATTCTATAAAAAAATACCTATTAGCTTGCTAGTTATTCACGGTATTTCTGAATTCAAACCATCATTGATGACATCCATTGTTGATAAAACTATCAACTTACTCAAATTTATGATTGACCGTTATTCTATAATAATAATTTACTTAATAAATAACTTAATTGACTCTTCAAAACGAAAATACACTTGACTTGATTTTAATAAGCTTTTATTATGATAATAAATCGATATTCCATAAAAAATACATATTAGCTTGGTTGTCCTTTACGGTATTTCTGAATTCAAACCATCATTGATGACAAACATTATTGATAAAACTATCAACTTAATCAAATTTACGATCGACCGTTATTCTATACTAATAATTTACTTAATGAGTAACTTAATTAACTGCTCAAAACGAAAATACACTTGACTTGATTTTAATAAGCTTTATTATGATAATAAATCTACATTCCATAAAAATACCTCTGTATTCTGAATATTATCTCGGTATTTCTGAATTCATGCCATTATTGACGATGTTTACTCTATTATTGATAAAACTATCGACTTACTCAAATTTACACATGTAGTTAATGATATGAGTACTAAAATTTATACTGAAAGTAAACAAGGAATAAATCTCACCAATTTATGGAGATATTTCCTCTAACATTTCGAGTAACAGCAACTTTTTATCTAGTCTATTATAAAAATAAACAAAATTTTAGATAAACCAATTCGTAGACTTGAAGGTCAACGCGAAAACAACTTACATGAAGACGTTTCCGTTATTTTTTAAGTGCATAAAAACAAAATTCTCGCCTTTATTTGCAATGAAAATAGTTTGAATATAATACATTTCAAAGTGTTACGGAGCACTTAGAGAGCTACGGACATTTTAAAGTGGCACTGTTTACTTTTGCCAGATTAACAAGCATAAAAACAATCCAGTCACCCAAATTGTGCCATCCATCGGTTAAATATTATAGTAATAGCGCAAACCGTTAAGTAAACGAGACTACACATTTAAAACTCCACAAGCACTAAACAAAATATTCCATTTAATGATAATTTGGTTGACGAATTCGCACAATATTCTGCATCATAAACCGAAATATTCGATATCATCATATTTACTTTCTCAAACAACCACAGATATCTATTCTTTCGAAGACGCATATTAGGAGTAGATACTTATATGCATTACCAAAATAAAGAGCTATAAAACTTATTGGCTGTCGCCATATACAGCTATAAAAATCATTTTTGTAGCTATCAAAATCATTTATTATTTATGTTTATTCTATTACAATATTTTTTTTAATATTTAATTTATGCGAGCTGGTATTATATAACATAATCATATTTAACTTACCGATAATGAGCTTTTATTACAATGATAAATCGGAAGTCTATAAAAATATTCCGATGATTCTTCTCTAAATATCTTTTCTAGGTGATTCTTCTGCCAAGTTTCATGATGATACAATAATTAGAAGTGCATGAAAGTTAGTTTCGTAAATTCCATTACATAGTTAGTTACAGATCATTACATAGTTAGTTAGTTACAGGCCATTGCATAGTTAGTTTCAGGCCATTACATAATTAGTTAGCTACAGCCCATTACATAGTTAGTTACAGGTCATTACATAGTTAGTTACAGGCCATTACATAGTTAGTTACAGGCCATTACATAGTTAGTTACAGGCCATTACATAGTTAGTTACAGGTCATTACATAGTTAATTAGATACAGACCATTACATAGTTACAGGCCATTACATAGTTAGTTAGTTACAGGTCATTACGTAGTTAGTTAGTTACAGGCCATTACATAGTTAGTTAGTTACAGGCCATTACATGGTTAGTTAGTTACAGGCCATTACATGGTTAGTTAGTTACAGGTCATTACGTAGTTAGTTATATAAGGTTCGTTATTATTATAATAAAGTTCGTTAGTTAAATTAAACATGCTTGGAAAAAACAATACATATCTTAGGTTGAAATAAAATTGATACGGATATTTAACATAATTCAAATTCAGTCATCTGGGAAACGAAATAAAATGATGCAATAATCTCTTCTTTGACTACTTAAATAAGATCTAAAGATCAGAGAGAAGAGAAGATGTTGAAAATATTCACTGTTTTAATCATACACTTCATCTTTGTTGACTTACGAATTTGTCGATATTCGAAATTTAAATAAAATAAAAATTAAAACTTTTCAATATTTTTAAAACATTTTTAAGACCTATCTCATATTCATCTGACCTTATAACCATAAAGCGTCGAGTTATATATTGTTACTTACATTAATCACAAAAAGTCAATACATTAAATGAAATTTAGGATCGTTTATCAAAATAAAATTATAAAACATTCTACGTCATCAACAAAGTGGTAGAACGAAGGAAGTGTGGCCTCTTTGCTACCATTACATATATTGTCCATTCTATACTAGTGACGAATAAAAAAAAACGAAATTAAAAATATAAGATCTGTCTTCACTTTATTACACACTAGATCTTATCTGTCGTAGGAAACTTAAAAGATCTTTGTGTCATCAAGGATAAAATATTTAATTATTCTTATCTATTGTTTTGAGACATCACTTGTATATGTCAAATAAATTCTATACTTTCTTTCACAAAAGCCTCAATTCACCTGAAAAATGGCAAAAAGATAAACAATTTTCTACTGTAATTTTAAATCAAGCAGGTCTCGTAACTCAAAACATTAATATCTATAATTTAGCGATAATTAAAATCATATTATATTTTCAATACAAAAATTAGGTAACGTTCAAAAAAATTCTGGTTTGAGTGACATTCCATTTCGACCTCGTCATATTACTTGCTTGAATAACAGATAGAGGATTAAAGGGAGCGCTACCAGTTTTAAAACTTGCTGTTCTTTTTTCCACCTCATACTTTTTTATATTGTCAAACTCAACCTAACCCAAATTCAAAAGCAATGAAGGTCAAATTCAACCTAGCGAAACATCAGGTTATCGCCGATTGCCAGATTAGTAAAAAAATCCTTAATTTACATACATTGATAACGAAAGGACTCGTGTAAATTTTATTTTAAGCACTCAGACAGTCGTAAAAAATGTATAATAAATGACATTGTCTTAAAAATTGAGCGATTAAAATGGCTGTAGCAAGACAAAAAACCTACTTGCAAAACATAAAGTTTACAAGTGCACGAAATATCTTGTAAGCAATCGCGGTGATATTAAACTTCTGTTTAATGAATTTATTTTGAAGTTTATCACGGTATCCTCTGTGGCATGTAAATTTGTATTTAAAAATAAAATGAACTTAAGGACGTATCCTCAAGACACGAGTATGAAACTACGTTACAAATTTGTTTAGATTAAATTTTTACGCAACTTTGTAACGTGATCACGTCATAGTTTTTTTTGTAAATATTTGCGTTAAAATAAAGTCAAGTTCACTTATCAAGCATGCTATATATTTATTATTTATCAATAAATTTTTTCGACTCCAGTCCGTCACTGGGTCGAAAGAATTATATGTACTCCTTGCCATTATAGGCCAGTGTATGTGGCTCAAGTCTACTAAGTAATTATTGTTAATTTTATCGAAAATAAAAGTTACTAAACAATATTAATTTTTTTTTAGTAATAGGTTGGTTATTGGAAATAAAAATTGTTTATATGACAAAAGAAATGGTTTTCGAACAAACAGAACAAATTGGCGCTTTACGAAAGCTTTTCTCAGGAAGCTGGTAATGAATTTGTTAATAATTATCATAAGGCTGATATAATTTGAACTTAATTGCGTAAATTACTCCAAAACTGAACCTTTTGAATAAACTTCTGTATGTGCGCGTGTGTGTTTACGACTGCAAAATTATTATTCACTGTATAACTTACTAGATTAACATGAATATAATAAAGCCCCCTCTTTGTGTATGTTTTTAAACAGTGACTGTTATATAATACAACGTAGGCATTATTTGTAATGTAAATAATATTAAAAATGAATACAAAAATAAATATCGTCACGAAACGATGACGTCCTTAGACTGTAATTTAATAAATCAAGGAAGGTTTATTGGAAAAGTTACGTCAAGGAAAGTTATTTGGAAAACTTACGTCAAGGAAGGTTTATTTGAAAGTGTGGTTTAATAAATCAAGGAAAGTTTTTTGGAAAAGTTACGTGAAGAAAGGTTTATTAGAAAGTGTGATTTTATGAATCAGGGAAGGTTTATTGGAAAGTTTGATTTAATAAATCTAAGAAGGTTTTTTGGAAAAATGATGTGAAGAAAGGTTTATTGGAAAGTCTAATTTAATAAATCAAGAAAGGTTTATTAGAAAAGTTACGTCAAAGAAGGTTTATTGGAAAAGTCACGTGAAGGAAGTTTATTGGAAAGTATGATCTAATAAATCAAAGAAGGTTTTTTGGAAGACTAATAACTCCCACCGTATAATCAATAAATCTCGTAAAAATCTGTCTATAGTTTAGGCGTGGTTGAGTAACAAACATTCAAAAATACTATTTGCGATAAAGTGAAACCTTACCGAAATGACTAAAAATATAAACCGTCCATTCAAGGAAATGAACAAATACAATGATGCGAGGTAAATCTTGAAACAGAATAGTGACTTTGTTGAAGTCACATACGTCCAGGAACTTAACACAAAGTGATTGGAAACGAGAACCTACAAAAAGTTCATTGTCACCAAGAATTGAAAACATCACTGAGAAAAAAGTTATAAATGAATGTTCATGGTATCTCCAATTGATATCGTTATTTATGTTGCGCGTATAACAAACTTATATCGTGAAGTTTTTATCAATGCTCAGACCTATAATTTTACCAGATCAAAACTTGTTAACCATAAGCATTTCTGACGTTCAATTTTATTCTAACACCTCTCCAATGATTAATGTTTCACGACCGTGATTCACCGTATGCATTGTTTCTTTTTTTCGTAACGTTACATGCCGTTTTTCGTCTCCATCATGACCGATGGTAACCGCAAGGTAATCGTATTCATATGAAGTAGATATAATAATTTGTTGGCAAAGTAACTTGTTAGAATTTTATTGACGTAACCGTTACACAGATTCCATTCTTCCTATCCTCCTTATGATTGGCGTGTAAAGGTATTTTGCAGCGAGCTCTCCAGCGCTCCGTGACGCGACACGCCCTGAATACGTAATGAGATTGATAACAATCGAATAATGATGTTTATAAATATTGTGAATTGATTAAATATCTTTGATAAGACAATATATAGTAGTCGACGATCATTTATTCCGTCACATCAAACCATATACTCAGATACGACACCACTGAGTATTTTATTGTCTACTTAATGGAAAGTAAGTTTAGAGAATGTATTTATCCGAGGTCTGTCTTAGTTATATCGTCACGTAATATCCTACCAAGAGGTTAGAGCATCACATTTTTTACCACCTAGCCTATCACCTTATGAGGATAGCTTAGTGTGTTAATAGTGGGTCGAACTTTTCCCTTGTTACAATTTCTTCAGGAAATTTTCTAGCGTAATATATTAATTTATGTACTACGAAAAGATAATCGAACGTTTTAGTTCCAAATGTGTCAGAAAGTATTCCATCAATGAATGTTCTCGTAATATAACAAATGTGGCACTCAAAAGTGTTCTATAATAATTCACTCAAGAGTATTCCACATGGAAAAAGTTATAAATCTATCTATAGAAGTCATTAGGCAGAATTTACCGTTTATTTCTTATAATATCTGTAAGAACATATATTTCAGAAAATTGAATATCGAACTTTGCTCGGCTGGCTATCCAAAGATAGTGCTTTCTTCTATAACTTAGAACTCATTTTATTTCCACGTCACTTTCTTTCAAAGGAAGTTCTGCATTCAGGTTATTCCATCAAAATCCTTGGATCCCTTTTCAGGAGAAAATGTGTTTGTGTACAATTATAGCTCTTTTTTATATAATTTTATTCCATTTTAAAAATAGAATAGAATATAAAACTCAGAAGATTTACAGTTCTGTCACTTTATGATGTACGTTACACATGTTGACCCTTCGAAATGTTTTCCAAAAATTATTTTAATCGAAAAATCTTTTTGAATGCATTGATCGTAAAGAAATGGCAATTAAATAAATCGTAATGAGAATCGCAAGCAATAGAGTTATCTTATATTTCGAGTAGCACTAAATTTTTCATACAAAATTATAATTTCTTTGGTTCATAACGTTGCACAAAAAATATACATGACCGGCGCATATTCAAATCTATATTCGGATCGGCGCTCTTGCGGTTTGATGAAACTTTGAAAGAACAACTTAATGCTTCTCAATACAATTCCTACATCTACTAACCAATTAAAAATAATATGATGTAAAAGCTCCATAAAGCATACGGGTGAGGCATAAATGGACTCTCAAACTTCCTTTTCTTCCTTTGCTTAGTTACAAATCCGCTTAGTTCCTTTGACGATTCGCTATATAACTTTCTACCGATAAATATTGAAGGTCCATCAAAAAATTGTAGCAGATTACTTACGAGCTACTTATTGTATTTTTAATAATTTTCGGCAATCACATATTTCCTAGAGTTTCGGTTTATCCAAATAACCATTTGTTCTATATCATTGCGCGTTTCTGTTTTGTAAAGAAAACTCAAAAATATAACAACTTACGTAATTTTTTTTACTTTAGAATTATGTAGGTTTCTACGGTCTCTGAATTTTCAAATAAGGCAAAACAACGTCTTACTCACTCTTACTTCACTCGTGTAGCTATTAAACATTCAAAGAATGCTTAATATCTGTATAACCCGGTCAAATTTAATACGTCTTTTATGGAGCATGGTCAATTTTACTTTTTTGCGGGCACTGCAGTTCGTCATATAGCCAGAGTGACCTCAATTGTGCCAATAACAAATAATAAAGTATGACGGGCAGTCTATTTAGGTATGCTTAAGTGTCAAAATGTTTATTGATTAGAAAGTTCAATAAACGAAAGTTGAACTAAATGATACTGACACGAATAGGAAATGATGTTAGACATAGGTGGAAGGGCTTTGCTGTTTAACTATCGTATTACCTTCAGTCATTTTAAAGGTTTTTTTTACTTTATGATCTCCTTTGAGAAAATGAATAGAAACCCCAGGCAATTTTATATTTTGCTTAAAAATACATTTTATATGAAATTTAGGGACCAATACCTTTCTTTAACCGATTAAGTCATCTATAAATTAAAAAACTGGAAATTAAGAAAACTGTTTGCGCATTCACATTTTGCTTAGGCCCTAAATCTTTTATAAACTATGTTTGAGAACTCTTTGTTTGACAACAAAATTTAACTGTTATCTACCACAAAAATACAGTTATGTATTTCGTATTGGGACATGTAAGTATTTGATGCAAATTGTAAGTCTTAGCTGTAGAAGGAACGCGGTGTTATTCGGCATGTGTCAGTACCTTATCCTTTGTTTAGACATATGTTTAAAGTATAAATAAATAATAGTATTGAAATTAAATGTGATTATGTAACGAGCTTAAAGAGAATGATAAAAACAATGCGATAAAATACATATTACCGCAATTTTGTTTAGTTGGTTTTCCCACCTTGAAATGAACTAACCATGACCGGGTGACAAAAGGATATGTGTGTAAGACGTGACTGGAAAAAGAATGCTAAGTTGGATCGGTTCCAGACGTACCGAGTGTGAGCAGTGAAAGGAGTATTAAGAAGCAATAAACGCATGAAAAATAGTATGTCAGCGATGATTAAGAGGTCATATGCATCAGAATTTTATTGCTTTAAAATAAAACTTCTCTATCTAAACTTGTTTCCGTAGAAAGAGTGATATCAGTAGAATAGAGAGAGCTGTCAGTATAATATTTCAAGTATGGTTATAGTCAGTAAGTAAAGTTAACTTTCCGTCTGTTAAATTTAGTTCAAATGAGAAACCCTTTAATTCGGGCAGCTCTTGAGTAGCCAAACTCCTTTGGAATCTAAATCTATGGAATCGTTGGTCGTGACGAGCTGGGACCGGTGGCAATTAATTTTATAGTTGGAATTCTATTAAGTTTATTAAGAAAGTTATTTTCCAAGCCTGCGAAAGAATAGAAAGGTTTCATTTTTCTGCATTGCAATATGCGACACTTGTCTTTGCCTGATTTTGACGTACGTATAGCGTAGCATAACTAACCAAGAGTTATGTATATGTGCTCATAAATAGTTTTTGTCAGGAAATATGGTAAAATTATTGATACAAAATAACCTCAACAGCATCATACTAACCAGCAACCTGAATCTTTTGATTTGTTACCTTTGTAATTGAACCATTAAATATTAGGTTGGCAACTTATAAACCAGATACTTTAGCCTCTCGTTGGTACAATGAGAACTCATTAGCTCCAATCATACATTAGCTGTCCTCTGAAGTTGAAAAGGTGATAGGTCATGCGATAGCCAAGTGGAATATTTTCACTTCTTTCTCAAAGCATGAAGTTGTTTTTCCATTGCAGTATAAGGGAATAAAAATAGTTCTATAGAGAGCTGTTCTAAGGAGATCCTGGTTATAAAACTGGTTCTCATTTTTTGGTTCTTCCTAACGCTATGTCATGGTTGAACTTTTAAAGGTGGTCAAAATAGTGTTGAAGATATAGACCCTTTATTATTTGTCAAATTTTCTTGAGGGTTTGTGTTTTCTTTTCCTTTGTCATTATTTAATTCTTTGGTTCGCCGATAATGTTACGAAAGTTAATTTTCCATAATTTATGATTCTTTGTATTACAAGAGATCATTTTTTATTTTGTGAATCATCTTTAATTTAAGAGCGATCTACTGTAATCGACAAAAAGCTAATTTCTGCGAAGACTGGTGGTGTCGTAGCTTTCAGATACGCTTCGCCAATGAAAGTACCTACTTCGAACATAGTCATTACTGGACCAGGGTTTCCTATCGTTAAAAAATCCATGCTGACATTGTAAAAACTTCTTAATGGACATTGAGAATTTGTTTTTTATGGAATGATTATGTTAATTTTAAACTCTCAACTGACAGTTAGCGTTAATGTTCGACCTGTACAAAAGGTCATGTTACCCAAAAAACGGAAAGCTCGCAAACCACAATGCCCTATCAATATAGGGCGGGTCAATACCCCATCTGTATCAAAAGATCGATTCGGTTGTTGCTTGTATGCGCACGCTAACGTATGGTGAAATGAATCGGTGAAGGGCATCAGTCGAACAACTCATACGATGAGCGTGTTGTAAAATAACATATTATTTATCCACTTCGTTTTTCTTAACCTGTTAATACATGCAGTCGTGCAGCCCCATCGTTGAGGGTAAGGCTGTTTGATTAAGTCGCAGAATATTATATGATGAGAAAGGGTACAGCGCAAGCTTGGAAGTAGTAAAAATAAATAACTAATAATGAGCATGATTAAATTTAAAAAAAGTGTGTAGTCGAAGATTCGTAATAACGTATAAGAAGGTTTTTTTCATGATTTCGGAGAAAAATTCAGAGTAAATCTATCCACCTTATGTAGCCAAACTCATCATACCTGATGGTTTATCTTTAATTATACAGACTGTAGTCATACTGACTATCCACTAAAATATACCGTGGGAGACGTTGTGCACATAACTTATTGAAGACCCCTTATTCCTTTTGGTATTTTTGGTGGCTTTTGGGTAGTCGCCATAGATATTTTTCCCATATTAAAGATACGTGTAACGTCTCTCTGATGGTGACCGGGATATTTTTTTAGAAATATTGCCAGATTCTGAAATACAATAAATTTGATTGCCCAAACCAAGCTACAAAATTTTGGTGCTCTAAAACATCGGAACAATTACATCATCGCATTAGATTTGAGTAAGAAATCCCAAATCCATGTTTAGCAGCTTTTCTTATCTTCTTTCCACTTCTAATAAGCTCGGGAGCAGTTGCTATTTTTTATGTGCAGTAAAATATAAACGACCACCCCCACCCCCTACCCTTTATGTAAACACAAAACTTTTTTGTTTGTAAACATAAAATTCAAATAACATGGGTATCTAATGAGTTTAAGCATGACCATAGTGACAAGAAATAACAAAGTCTACTACGTGTCTGTGTGCAGTATATATAGGATGTAACAAGGAATATGAATCTTTTTCATACTGGTGACTGTGCACCAAACTGAGTATATCGCATCTAGTAAGTACAGTGCATCGTGTTCCTGAAAAAAAAAAAATTTTCGTTGTTAACTTTGATAATAATTTTTTTCAGAAACAGTTCAGAACATTCATATAAATTATTAGCATTTTCTATTCAGTTTTATGCACGGAACCCCTGTATAAATAATATGCACATACTTTGTTACATGCTGTATATGGACACGTTGATGGCAGTCGATTCCAAGCAGTTCCTGTTATTAGCGTTGAGCGCGTACAAATTAACACAGATATCATCGACAGAAAGTGATTTGACATCCACGTCACGAAGATAGATACGACGGTCAGTTGTTTAAAAATTACTCACAAATACTTTCATTTTCTCTATTTGAAATTGTGAGTGTGAAATGTGGAGTCTAGTCACAACCGCGGAGTTTCGTCTATACAGGAAATGGGACAATGTCACCTAGCTGTCATGTATTCCGAGTTCATGGACGTTGAAGCTAGAAGACTCAGTGTTATGAAGATTTGTTTGTATGATTAAAATAAACCTTACTGTTACCAAAGTTTTTTCTTGAAATGTCTTAATATTTTTTTATAAGTATTACAGCTATTTTACTACTTCTAATTCAAAGAATATATTAGCTTCCATGAGATTCTCCTTTTAAAAAGACTCTTGATGGAAAAATTGTCTTTTAGTAAAATAAAACTTTTATTAACTCTAAATTTTTGCACAATTATCATTCTTTTTGTGTCTATTCATCTCCATAATATTGCTGGTTAATTCCTTCATGATCTGATAAATCTACCATTTTTCCACTAACTTGCTGCCTAAATTCTTTATTTTTCACTTAATATACTCAAAAACTTCATATCTTTTTATTTCTAAGAGAACACCTTTATGTAGATAATTTCCATAGGTACTTGTTTCAGTTCGTCGTTATGGTATCCCTGTTTTTTTACCACGCTGTGTCTTCCTGCACTATTTTATCAACTAATTATTTATTCCATCTTTTCAAATTGTATCACGTTTATCATCTTCTAATGTAGTATCACAATTCAAAACGACAAAAATATTGAGTAACGTTTATAAATGTTGAGCTTCTGTTTAACAGCAGATTAGAAAACTGATTCGAGATAAATACACAAGTATACCAGTATATCTAATCCTTGTAATAGAACTTTAAAGATAATGAAATGAGTGAGCATTGTTACACAATAAATATCAACTTCTCAGACATTGCACTTTCTCGAAAATTTTCACGACCGACGTTGATATTTATTTGTTACACAATAAATAGAAGTTGATATTTATTTGTTACACAATAAATATCAACTTCTCAGACATTGCACTTTTCGAAAATTTTCACGACCGACGTTGATATTTATTTGCTACACAATAAATAGAAGTTGATATTTATTTGTTACACAATAAATATCAACTTCTCAGATATTGCACTTTCTCGAAAATTTTCACGACCGACGTTGATATTTATTTGTTACACAATAAATAGAAGTTGATATTTATTTGTTACACAATAAATATCAACTTCTCAGGCATTGTACTTTCTCGAAAATTTTCACGACCGACGACATTCGTTACTTGCTGCCACTATATTTAAATTTTGTTAACATGATTTTAATAACACTTCATATATCCGTATCTTTTATAAACACTATTAATGAGTAAATTTTCAAAAAAATAAATTGGTTATTTCCATTTATGATTAAGTTATTCTCCATAGCTACCTCGTCATTTCTAGAAATCAAGATAATAAGCGCTATCGCAAGAGCGTCAACTGTATATGTAAAAATAAAATAATTGTGAAAAATCCTATTTCTTTTAACAGAACGCAATGGGCTCTAGCCTAAATCTGTTTGATTTTAAATATCATTCGATCAACCTATTTATTTTCACAGAATGCAGTGGACGATAGCCTAAATCTGTTTGATTTTAAATATCATTCGATCGACCTATTTATTTTCACAGAACGCAGTGGACTATAGCCTAAATCTGTTTGATTTTAAATATCATTCGATCGACCTATTTATTTTCACAGAACGCAGTGGACTATAGCCTAAATCTGTTTCATTTTAAATATCATTCGATCGACCTATTTATTTTCACAGAACGCAGTGGACTATAGCCTAAATCTGTTTGATTTTAAATATCATTCGATCGACCTATTTATTTTCACAGAACGCAGTGGACTATAGCCTAAATCTGTTTGATTTTAAATATCATTCGATCGACCTATTTATTTTCACAGAACGCAGTGGACTATAGCCTAAATCTGTTTGATTTTAAATATCATTCGATCAACCTATTTATTTTCACAGAATGCAGTGGACTATAGCCTAAATCTATTTGATTTTAACTTGGAGTATCATTCGATCGACCATAAGGGTGGGGTTTGATGGTAATGTAATACCTAATAGCTGCAAGGATTTCTGAGACCTAGCTCTAATTTAAATTAATGTATTCAGAACTAAGGGACATTGCATCAAAGTGAGCACATGCTTATGTAATTATACACGTATATACTATGATGGAATGTTATGTAGGTATCTTTAACTCAGTTATTACACTACCAAGAAAATCTGTCAGATATTTCGTATTCCTTACACGCAATATCTGACCATGTTCTCGCGTGAATTGTCGCAGATCACTGTGCCATCGTGGACATACTTAAACTCAGAATAGCAAACGTCCATAGTGTAATTAGCAAATTACTTACTATATATACATCTAGTTGAATGTTGAAATATGCATAGAATTTAGAAACAATTCACGGAAGTTATTTCGGAGCATTCAATATTTACCGATTATACTTGAGTAAAAACAAATTAATAAGAAAACAAATGAACTGCAAAAATACAAGTCGAACTAAAAAATAAAAAACAAGTTCAATTTTCTGGTAGCCTAGAAGCGATGAAAGCTAGCGCGAGTCTTATAAGAAATATACTTGTTTTCTAAGAAAAATAATCATATTTTTTAAAACTTACTAAAATTTTCTTTATTTTATAAAATTAGTTTATAGATATGCAAGAATAAAATTTTTGCCGTATTCGGATGTCAATCTGAAGGTATAGGTATAGTGTGATGACCCAGTGTAAAGGAAAACTTTCCAAGAGTCATCCACTAAAGTGTTCGATGCTTGTATCTAGTGCAGTATATTCTCCATCGTAGGGGAAGGAATTATGACAAATATACCGATATCGGAATCATAAAAATCCATAAAACCGTTTAGGCTCTGCAAGGAGATAAAAAACTTAAACAATATATATATATATATATATATATATATATATATATATATATATTTATATATATATATATATATATATATATATATATATATACACATACATATGCATGAAACACATCCACAACACATTGGTCTTGGCAAATAAACGGAAAAACCTTTTAAAGATTTCCCTGAAAAAGGCAAGAGCAAGTGAGTTTCAAAATACAGTGCATATCGGTAGCTATATATTAATTTGACTAATTCCTAATATTTTTTAATTAAACATAGTTGGTCGATATTTAAACCCGTAACATAAACCGTCATGATTTTATGCTCTTTAGCTTATTCATGGTTTGATATCCAACTGGTATGTTTTTGATAGATAAAAACCAATGGCATGCCAATTATTTGAACATATTTCAATGGTCCTCTAATAAGCCGAGTCCTATACTCCTACAACAATGTCAACCTCACTACTTCTGCAGCTAAACACGTCAGAATCGTCTGCTGACTTGTAATAAATATGTCAAGAAACAGTCGAGCGGATTAACATTATCGAGGCACATATCGTCCGCGAAATGGTATCGGCGGCGGGCGACGCCCACGAGGTTCAACGATCCGCGCGACCGCCGTCCGTCACTCACCACACTCCGACCTGACAGGACACGCGTCGTGACGTCAACCACTGCTTCGAGGAATGCATCTAGATTCACGATTCTGTCCACTATTGAATCATTGTCATCTCATCGCAGGTCATTGTCCGAGAAAAGACTCAGGAGCACGCGACATGCCTTGTTAGTAATTTTTAATGTGAGCGACATCCTTGTTAGTAATTTTTAGTATGAGAAATCAGAAAGAATATATTTTCTCAGAAATAATTATAACCTCAAAAAATATATTTTTGTAAAAAATTGTACAATTGCATCATATTATGCTAGTTCATGTGGCACAATACAAAATTCACATAGCAAGCTTATGTTGTTTGCTTATTTTTTTCAAAGAAATTTGAACCAAATATGAATGTTAGTACTTTGGCGACAACACTGTAAAATTGAATAAAATGAAGAAATATAAAAAAGTTTTTGGGGCTCAGAGTAAGGACAGATTATTTTTACAAACACGGGAGACCTGTGATATAAAATTGATATTGTGATAAAAAAATTGTTATATAATTGTATTAATGAAGTAATCATTACATTTTCCGAAAAAGTAATCTAGAAAAAATATTATCTTTTTTTTCACCGGTATAAAAAAATAGGAATAATAATATTAAGGAATTCAAAAAAAACGTTTCGAAAAAAATGCTTAAAAAATAATAAATAAGTTATAGTGAATGAATAAAACAATTTAAAAAAATTTCAAAGGATATTGATTTTAAAGCTGTTATAATATACCAACTAAATAAAACTCTGCATGTGTGTGTTATTAGTAAATTCAAATAAGTTGCAATTTCAACTTAGCCATGTTAGATTTATAAAAGAAAATGTGTTAACGCATAATAAATTAGGAACTTAATAACCAATTAAAAAAAAGATAAACCAGAGTTAAAAATAAAGAAAAAAAACCGATGCCACGCGTCAGTCGGAAAAATGAATTTCGTACAGCGTTTTATTACTTTTTCTGCTCATGCCGTAAAGAAAATATCTTTAGGAAAACCAAAATATTTTTATTGTAACAAAAAGTTAAAAATTAAAAAGTTAAAAACAGCAGGACGCAGGAGACGATTATAATCAATAGAATTTTCTAGTAACTTAACATGATTTCAATCCTTTAATCCTTGGGATTTCAATACCCAGTGATGCGATTACAACTTTGGTGTTTTTTAAGCTTTTTTCTTTCAAAACCTTTTTTCTTATAATAATGAAACATAACATTGTCTAAAATGTAATTTTGATTAATAAAAACGAAAAAATAGAGGTCATCCTCTTTCCAAAAAGATATTTTAAGAGTTGATTACTTGTAAAATTACCCGAGTTATAATTACTTCCATTTTTCAAACTTGACGCTGGCGAATTAGTTAATAATAATGCAATAATGCAAAGAGGGTATGAGGCAAAATAATTTTACGTTTAAATGGATCGACAAAGATATCTAAAATTTCCCACTAAAAATCTCAGTAGGAAGTAAAAGAAATACCTGCAACGAAATAATACAGCGCCAAGATAACCACTAATTAAATTAGAAGTAACTAGTACTTCTAATTTAATTAGTGGTTATCTTCTTTTTATGACGTTGTACTAGATGACGTTCCTATCTACGCCACAAGAGACAAATTAATTAATTATCCTCGCATGCGTTAATTAATACATTTAAAATGTGGAATCAAATATATCAGTTCTGGAAGAAAACACGAAAACAACATTTTTCGATTCTCTTTTACATATATGTGGAGAGAAACCTACATTCAAATCCTTATCTTTTTAATATTTTTTACTTCTTTTTTTTTTAAATTTTCCTTTCGTTAAAATATTTCTTAAATGTAAAAATTTGTTTGAAAATATAGCTAAAAAGGAAAAGTGTAAAAATTTATTCCAATATAATATTTATATTGTACAAATTTACGTTCAATAATATCCTTACATTAAAATCACTTGCATACTAATATATATATATATATATATATATATATATATATATATATATATATACACATATATATATATATATATATATATATATATATATATATATATATATATATATATATAATTTTATATAAAATTACTTTAACAGAACTAAAGTAGATACACTTTTCATCAGTAAATTTTTAGAGTATTTTAAGTAAATCCTTTTGAAACAAAAAATGTATTATTATTAAAATTCTTAAACCATCCTAGTTCTTATCACTAAAATGTGTAGTTGATACTTTTCCGATAGGATATTCAAGCATCATTGTTGTAAGGAAATGGAAGGACCATTTTATATTTTAACAGTTTTACGCAGCGCCCGCGTCTTGCAGAAGTAGAGTTAGCACTGATTCCCACTGAATTTAATATTAATTTAATCATAACAAAAATACCCTTAAAAATACCCTTTCAATTCTTGGAAATTTTCTCTCTCTTTATTTTGGCTGCTACTTTTAATAAATAGCTATTTAATCTTTTGCTTGAGCTGCACGATATTGAGTAAATCTTGAAATGGAGAACTGGAAATATAAAATTTATGTTACGAGTTATACCGGTCTTTGTTTTTAATTCCTGTTTTGCCGCGTTATCTTTGCGGCACCCGTTTAAAGTCTGTTATTAAACAGGTATTAAAATTAACTATTGTATTGGGGCAATTGAATTATACTTCTCACACATACATTAGACATTGCTTCGCTCGACGATCTTGGGGCTTTTGTTAATTCTTGCCGCTTTTCGCTTGCTAACTGGAGCACTTCTCGAAA
Organism: Druceiella hillmani; assembly: GCA_039881145.1. NCBI lineage: Eukaryota > Metazoa > Arthropoda > Insecta > Lepidoptera > Hepialidae > Druceiella > Druceiella hillmani. Next base: position 85,469,775 of record JAYKKI010000001.1, on the reverse strand, counting down.
ATTCGACGTAGTGTCCTGTGTGAAGTTGGAACGAAGCCAATATTTTTTTAGCGCATCATCAATAGGTTTTAGTGCAGTGAAGTTGGTTACAAACTTAAGGACTGATTATAACCAGATCCGCGAATGTGTACTCTACTATTACATTTTTTTATAGTCGTTTTGTTATTTAAATTAAATGGAGTACGCATGGATGAATTTCGTTAGATTTTCCTAATAGAATGAAGTTTAATGGTAAAAGTTGACAATTTATTTATACAAAATGCTAATCACTCCAACTGGTATATAACAGAGTCTTGTACTAATTATACTATCTCACGCTTTATATGAAACATGAAATTAGTATAAAAGAGTTAAAATCAATGTATGTGCTTTGAAAATGAAAACTTAGTACAAAAAATTATATAAATTTTTCAGAATGAACGATTCGTAAAATTTGCAACGAAACGTAAGCCTTTTTATATACTTTTGTAATTTCGTAATAAAATTTAATTACTTTATAACTCAAAAAATAAGGACTTTTAAATTATTTATATTGTTAAACTCAAAGGGCACAAATTATAATTTCACCCTCCGCCATCATGGCTCTTAACAATTTTTCCCTGGGAAAAACGAATCGTGGCATATCATTTGGACTACAATATGGAAAATTTTAAGAAAATTGTTAGTATTGCTAATTTTAAGGTTAAACAATTCTACATAAATGGCTGGAAAAACTGTTTAATACAAAATTACGTTAAGATCTACCCATTGGTTTATGCAATAGACTATTGAACGCAAACAAGTACATATTTTTTTCATTTCGTATTTTTTAGAATCTTTTAAAGTAGTCTAATCGACTTCCTTCAAATACTCTGGTTTGAATTATTGGACTACTGTGGTACTTCTTTCCATTTCCTTACATCGCTCGAAATATGTAAGATTCTGTAGGCGCGTCGCAAGGTCGCGTGTATTATGTACGTATCAAATTGTAGAGTTGTTGAAAGAACAGCAACAGTTGTTTAAAACGTTGTAGCAATATGACTACTTTGTCTATATTATATGTTAGACTTCTTAAAAAACATGGAATTTCAGTGGCTTCAAGTAATTGGTGTCTACTCAATAAATACTTATTTATTATGTACATATCAAATTGTTAAGTTATTGAAAGAACAGCAATATTGGAAATGTTTGAAAGGTACGTTGTGGCAATATGACTACTGTGTCTGTATTATATGTTAGATTTCTTAAGAAAACACGGAAATTCAGTGGCTTCAAGTAATTGACTCAATAAATACATATGTTAATAAAAACTCCCCCACTGTTGGTTAGTACTAGCAGTGGTTGCTTGCATTTTTAATTACATTTTACCTAAATTCATTAAAAATGCAAGCAACTTGCAAGAGACGAGAAAATAAAATTTAGAAAATGCAAAGAAAAAGAGTAATTTTTTCAAATATTGACAGCTTGGGTGAACTGCCAAACTTCGGAAACAATTGAAGCATCCAATTTATTCCAAGGTTTTGTAGTTGGAATCAATTCGAGCATCCAATTGTTAGTAGTGGTTGCTTGCATTTTTAATTGCATTTTTTGTTTGCATGAAATTCGGAATAAGGAGTTATTAGATTTTTTATGTTCTCGCATATATTGCTTTTGGGTATGAACATTTTCATACCAAATTTCATCAAAATCCATCCAGTATATTTCGACGAACAAATTAACATACAGACAGACAAAAGTTCTAAAAACAAGTACATGTACAGAATTCAATCTGTTACAATTTTATTAAATGTATAGATTATAGCACCAAGAATGAAATTTTAAAATATGTTTTTATCCAATTCGCGCATTTTTTGAAGGACGACAACGGCACAAATGCGAGTATTTAGTCAAACCCATTTACTACATAAACGTACTTCCACTCTACTACTTCCTAGAACGAAACCGAACTTCCAAATCGTTATACTGATATTTTGTTTACCGTTGTTCTCAAAATATCATAATTTATTTTTCTTAATTAATATTTCACAAACATGGAAAAGAGAACATTTTTTTTAATTTCGCCATTTCTTAGTGTATTTAATCCGTTACTTCCAAATAAAAGAAAATAGTTTTCTTTGTGATAGTTGGACCGTTGCTTTAATATACTAAAGGTAGTTTATTTGAAATTGCTGAAGTATTATTTGAAAGCCTATTACAAAACTTTAGATTTATAAAAGAACTGACGGAGGGAAATTACATAACAAACGCAATACCCCCATTGCTTTGTATATTTTTCATGTGAAACATCTAATGGCGCGTTGGGATAAGGGTTAGAACGCTATGATGGCACGTCGTGACTTACCATTCGGGTAGCTACGCGTCTTATCCTTTTTTTCCGACTTATTCGGCTAGCTTCGCGTCTAATATATTTCGAATATATTTTCAATAGGTTGTCAAGAAATATTTCTTGGATAAATTACTTCATAAAAATAAAATAATAAAATAAAATTAACATTTTATTATTAGCTATCTGAATATTTGTTTTTCTTTCATCTTCAGACCTTTTTATTATCTACGATATCTTCATTTACATACACTATTTTAATGGAGTTATAAAGGTTTAAAGTTCAATTAAAAAAAAAACCGTCCAGAAATATGTACCCGAACCACCCCCTTAACTTAAATCGTTATTATTCATTATCCACTCGAAACTAAAATATATTATTTAGCCTTTACCCATGGATACTATAAACTATACAGCAATAAAAAGCGTATGTCAATCATATGTCAGTTTAATAATCAGTCATGAAGAAGGCAGCAGATGGCGAACGATTGCATCTTGACATCAGCGCTGTCAAAATTGCCAATGTAGCCAAATCGGCTGTTTATCAGCCCTGTCGTTGAGTGGAGCTCAGCAAGCTGCTTACGGTTTAATACAAACGAAAAATCAATAGTGACCTGCAGCAGAACATATGCTCCTATTAAATACGAATATACGGTCAGCGGAATCCCACTGCATCGTCTAAATGAGATCGTTAATTTGGGGTCAGATATGATTCGCAATTGACGTTTCGTGGGGATACGGCAGACATCTATAGCAAAAAAATTGTTTGAAAAACTTGGATTCATTTTGCATAACTCAAAGTATTTTCAATACATGTCATCAACTCGTCTGCTGTATACTTCATTAGTGCAAAACTGATTACAATCTGACTCCATTATGTAGAGCCTAGACGAATTCGAGTACGGCTTGATGATTGAATGTGTGCAAAAGACGTTCCTCCGATATCTTTATACAAGACGGTATGGTTAATTCTCCTTTCTGCTTCATGCCGATTTCCTCTTGGATATGCTAGGTTTCCATTCCTTACAGTTTAGAAGATACGTTGCGTTATGAAATTTATCTTCCAGCTATTAAAAGGAAAAATCTTATGTCCTATATTATTGCATAGAACTTCATTTTTCATACTTGACAATTCCCTGCGCTCGCGCATTCATTACCTTTTTGCTATACTACCCTCTAGAACCGAATTATATCGGAACTCTCCAGTTTACCGCGGTATTCAACTGTTCAACCACCTGATCGTGGTCACACCAGTGTGATTTGTTTATGATGAGTGAAAGTAAGTTTGTGGAAATGTTGTCGTTGTTATCTTTTGTAGTTCTTGTTTACCTTCGTATTCATGTTTAATCTAAAAGTTTAAATTTTGGTAAACTATTACTTTTTTTATCATTATGAATAAGTTACCTATACTGTATCGATAAAGTTTGTAAACAAATAAAATAAAAATAAATAAATATATCCCGTTTTTGTGCCAAACTCTAAAAACATGCAAATAAAATTGTCCTCTCTATAAAGTTGGTATAATAGCGGTTGAATCGCGCTTGACTTTGTCACTTCTCGATACATATTAACTTCCCACAACATAAACGCTATTAAAATGTCGCTCGTAAGAATTCGTCACATGGTAGCAAACGATACGCAAGAGTATTCACAACAAAATCGCGTGCCAATGACCTTATGAGACTTACGTAAAGATGCGATTCGTAAACACTCTTCGTCACAATATAAATAACAGTAGACAACAAATATCTTTGACAACATTTTTTGCAACTTACTGTCGATATTTTCTTTCCATTACAGGCCACAACTCAAATGGATAGAAGAGAGAAACGTGATTAACACTACGCGCTTATATTTAGGGTTCTTGTCAATATTGTGAACAATCCAAATAACTCAATATTTTCCAGTATCACATTCAATTACTTATCTACTCATAGTATAGAGCTACTTTGTAGAAGCCTGCTCAGTGTCTTTTTCCCAGACACCAGTAATTTTCACAGAAATTCTTTTTTGTCACAACTTTGGAAACATTCAATTACTTATCTACTCACAGTATAGAGCTACTTTGTAGAAGCCTGCTCAGTGTTTTTTCCCAGACACCAGTAATTTTCACGGAAATTCTTTTTTGTGACAACTTTGGAATGAATTGCATGCTCTAACTGATCGTAACTACATAATTTTGGAATCAATTGGATGCTCGAATTGATTCCAACTACAAAAATTTGGAATCAATTGGATGCTCTAATTGATTCCAATTACAAAACTTTGGAATAAATGTGATACTTCAATTGTTTCTGAAGTTTTGGAATTTTAAAAATGACATTCCATGTATCTCGTTATCGAAGAAACTAACACAAATGTATCTAAAATCGAAATACCTCTCTTTGAGGATTACAGCATTCCGTAAGTGCCTTCCAGTTTAATTCTAAATTCATTATCGGGTCTTTGAACTCCCTCGTGTTGAACTTGCTCTACTAGTCGAAAGAAATAAGCCAAAACTCGATATAGCTGACTTGAATAATTCATTTGGTACTGTGCAACCTACTAGTAGAATAACTAAAAAGCTTTCTAAAAAATTCTGTTTCGGAAAAAAAAATTACAATCCAATCCAATCAATACAATCCAATCCCTACCTGTAAAGACTTGAAGTTACACACACATAGTCTAAAGATATACGAATCAAGCTAAAATATCTCTCTTTACGTGAAGGAAATTAAAAACAATGAGATGAAAATACTTCGATTGACAATTGTAGAAATTTTATTTAATATATTTTATCGCAATAATAAGAAGATAAATGCTATGAATGTGTAAACGATAAGAAATTGCCCATATAAATTTACATAAAAGGATGCCGTTGTCAATATGATCGAAAGTTCTTTGCTAGATAAAATAGAGTGTATACTTGGCTGCTACAATCTGCTTTACAATCTAGATTCTCCACTAAAAAATCAAATTAGTAGTCATCGAGTGTATGACATAGAAATCGTGTTCTGTGAATATGTTGCCTATCTAGCCATCACATCGAGAGTAGATCCGTAAACATAACGTTAAAATATTGTACTCCCGCTGAGTAACAAATTGTTTGTCAAAAACCCTCTCGGTATAAATTACTTGTACTTATATACAATTATTTGGAGACGTTGAATGAGTTAGTACATATAAAATATTGATATAATAATATTGATATAATAAATTTTAATAATACTAGGTGATCAATGCGTCTTAATAATGTCAGATTCTCGTGACGATACTGTCAATAGTAATGTAATTAATTCATTACAGCAGGGCCATAAATATATTTCTGTTTGATATAATGTTTAATTAATATAGGTGTAGCAGTATCAGATGGTTTTTTGTTAATTATTGACTTTCGTATATTGGCTGAAACTGTACTTTTTCTTAGTGTTACGTACAAAAACAGGAAAAATGTTTCAGTTATCATATTATCTTGGTGTCTATCTGCTTATTCGTTTCTTTGTCATAGCTTATATGTTTAAAGACAGCTGAATTCTGAAGTAGTTATACTTAGTAATAACCCTAACATTAACAGTTATTACAAAGTCTTAATTAGCAAATAAGGTAATTTTTAAGTCTTATGGACCACCAATATTTCTAAGGTTCCGTGGGAAACAAGGGTTAATTTTTCCGACCTTCCGTCCATCGGTATGTAACAGCCTCTTATGATATTTTGAAAATAGATACTTTAGGGTACTTATGGATATTTACTTTAGGATATTTACTTTACTACTAGGGATACTTTAGTATATTTACTTTAGGAGGACATCAAGTAATATGTAGCAGAGTATATAATATTTATATGTATATTTTAATATATGATAGGGAGACCATTACATTTGAAATGGGAGGCCAATTTTTGTTAGCGTACCCTATCAAATCTGACGAGACTGCGAAGGTGTGCCGAAATGAAATGGAAAATGGTAAATGAAATCTAGATTTACCATTTCTAATTTTTTCCTTCTTACTATGAAAAACGTAATAGCTACAGTCAATTAGCATTCGCTTATATCAACAATAATATATATATATATATATATATATATATATATATATATATGTTTTTTGGTCAATCACATCATATGGGATATTAAAAGAAATGGACAAAATTTCCAAAAAAATCTTTAAAAATGTGTGCCCCACCCATGAATATTTTAAATCAGTGGCAAGAAGTGAAAAGAATTGTCAGCTGTATGTGAATCCAATTAATTCCAATTATGGTATTAATAGTTTATCGAGCGAGTTCTATTAATTCTTGACTGTTTTTATGGATATTAAAAAAAAACATTCGACAATAAACAAAAAAACACAAACGACAGCAAAGAAAAAAAACATAAACGGCGTTATCGTTCAGACCTTTGATTTCAATTTAATGTTAAAGAATTGCTAAGAAACTGTCTCGAAATCTATACTAATTTATAAATATTTTTTTGTAAAATTACTGTTTTTTTGATAATAAAATTTGGTATATATACTGAAAGTGGGATTTAGTGTTTCGTTAAAGTTTGTTGTTCCAGTAAGTTTTTATTATTTGAAGAAAAGTATGTAGGTGGCCTAAAAGCCTAAGTTAACACAGCGTGTGATTGCTTCTAGAATAAAATAAGTTATTTACGTAAATAACGTATGCTGAAAATAATGTGTATTGAAAAGTAATGTATGTTGAAAATAATATATACTGAAAAATATCAATCTGTCATTTTTGAAACCACTATTGATATCGCGATTTTTTCATAACCCTTGACCAAAGAAGCGTAAAGCTTTTTCATTGTGCACAGCCCAATAACCGCAACTCGCTTCGAAATTAATTATGGACAACTTTTTGAAAATGCCCCACATGCTTTCTATAAATGAGTATAATACAATTGAAATGACGAATTTTTTGCTCGAAATAAGCATTTTAAATATTTAGACCTTGCCAAGGTCTAATAATCATTTTGCGACAACAGGCCAATGACCTGTCTGCCTGTTTATAAGAGTGACACAAATGATGAAAAAATAATGTTATTTTTTATGCCACGCCTAAGAATCTAATCGGAGCAGTCACAGTGTTAATTTTAATTGATGAGTAATGAGCCATTACTTCGTTAGATTGACATTTAAGGTTATTGGCCGATCATAAATTTGCTCAAGGAATAAACAAGTTATAGTCCTTTAAATATTTTTAAAGTGTATTTATACGCACGAATGTCGCAGTTTTTTTTAAACTAATTTATTTTCAAGGTCAAACCTTGTGACGGTTTCGAATCGACGTCGAATTATTTTTGATTGGCGATCGTGATTCGGTTTTGCCTGGGGCCAGTGGGAACGTCGCCGATGTACCTAGTTTTTTGTTATTTTAATCGTTATAATATGGATCCACTGACACTTGTAGAAAACAAGGGGTACGTTGTTGAACATTTTATTAAAATCGATTCAATTGTTTTGGGAATGAACTTATAATATAAGATTTTATGTGCTTATTTATTAACAACGCGATTATGCACTTATTAAACATATTGACAATTAATTTCATATTTACACATACATTAATTTCATTTTTCTGTTATTTTCAAAGTTCGAAACAATAAACAACAATATTAGCTCATTTATTAGATGGACATAAGATAAAATAATTTGCGTGAGGAAAGTAAATGCATAAATGTAATAGCGTACTACGCGGATGGCCTACGCTCCGTGCTACGAGCACTGACGGAAGTCGTAAATGGAAGCTTTCAGCTTGGCGCGGACAATTGGCATGCGGAAGAGTGTAGACCCTGTCACCCATCTTTCTTTACTTCAGATACTTTGCACGTTTGTATTCTTGACGCAAGATCGTAACATACCTCGTAAAGAACTGAAACTACCATTTTTTTAATAGAGGTTGTACAGACTATCATTAAAGTTATATAAAGTTAAGGCAATGGTTTACCGTGCGTCCTGTAATCAAAATCCTGTATAAAAGTAAATAAATTTTTCCTCTCTGTGTATTATAAATTTATAAAGCAGTAAATATTTTGTACACAGGGTTTTGATTTTAATTTTAAAATTAATATTTTTACACAATATTTTGTTTTTCAATTTGTTTATAAGTTTAACCTACTTAATTTTACTAAAGAATCGTGACTTCCTGAATATTAATAATTATATAGAATGTGACAATATAATGGTAGCAAAGTTATTGCACGTAGCTTGTACTATACCATTTTGTCAGTGACATTACGTTCATTTTCAAAGTCACCGTTAGGGCCGTTAGGTTTTATACTTTTAACCCACAAAAAACCATAAATTTTCCTTATTCCATTGCCTTTTTACCGTAATTTTAACCGTAAATTTCACTTATTCCATTGCCTGCAATTTAAAGATATGAATTCTGGCTTTTTTCCTGGTGAAAAGTAGATTCGGGTTTATTCATTGTTAGTCACTGGTAAATAAACGTATATTACATAGAATTTGTTATGCTCAGAATAATAATAAGGCAATCCGGATAAAAACAAATATTAACATACGAATATTTGCACAGCTTTCATTCTGTCCAGACTACCAACGAGGCAGTCTGGGCAATAAAATTATCCATAAAACAAGTTCGGGCCACGCACAATGCGCACGTTGCAGCCGTCGCACGTGTCGCACGCACACGTCGATTTCTGGCATTGCATAATGAGGAACCGAGTTCGTTGGTTTGAATAATGATGCAGGAACCGGTGTCGGCGTGTCGTGATGAGCATCGGCATCCTGACAATGTCGGTTATACGCCACCGATTCCAGACAGGAAGACGGATCGAGATAGGTCTGCGAGACCCTTGAAATATGTACGCTCGCATTATGTCACTCTTAAACTAATATCATTAATTTATAAGTAGAAAGAAAAATGTAGCAGGAATAGCACCTCTAGTAAATTAAGCTTTGAAATATACAAGAAAACGCTAAGGATTTTCTAGGATTAAAGTCACAAATTTTAATAGAAGGACTTACTTTAAACTAGTAGGTAAAGAAAAAAAGTTGTACATAAGAAAACTTTTAACAATTGTTAATCTTAATTTTTATAAGTTAATACTTAATCAATTATAGTAATTATCGTAAAATGTGTTTTTATTATTTATCTCTATATTTGTTTATATTAATTGATCTTAGAAATACCTTTTTGAAATAAATAGTTTAAAATATCATTTAATAGTTCCCTAGCCAAAGGGCAAACATGAAACTTTATAATTTCATTATTTCCGTCTCTCCACTGTCCGTAAGGCAGTGCGGAGTCTGTAACCCTTTACACTTTCAATTTAATGTCGATCGTAATTAAATTTTACAGGAAGACGTATTTAAATAAATAAATATAAACAAAGGGGAATCAGTTTTCATTTTTTTGAAGTACCGTGGAGAAAAGTTGGAAATTAAAAATGTTTTCTCGCGAGAGGTGTGTCATTAAAGTAGTATTGTTAACTTCAATAAGCAATATTTAGTAATACTTTTTTGATAATTCGCGATGTATGTCTCCAAAGTCCTTTGCAATATCTGTGCATCCCATTTCTAACCACCTATGTCAAAAACGTGGAAAAAACCAAGATAACGGTATTTAATAAGTATTTCAATGCCAAATTATTCCGGGTAGCTTGCATTAATAAATTAAAGAGATGTATACAAACAAGTTAATTATATTATGCCTGTGTTGATGTACTAAGCAATATATTTATAAACTGAAAAATAATATGAACACGATGTAAAGGCTATGTATCCTTAAAGGTTTAAACTTTTATCTGTACCCGAGTGTGTATTGAATTGAATTACTTAAATACGGAATTGTAGCGCTTGTTCCACTCGTATTTAACAACTCTTGTTTTATTGGAAAATATTTTATTACCAATTTATATGTAAAAACTAATAGTTTCGTCATAACTCATGTTAAGCGAAAAAATGAAATAAAATTACACCTAAAATTATATTATTTTCGAAGTGAAAATTTCTTTTGGCTCACTTTGTTCGAAATTTTTGATAGGAAAATATTTGCGGTTTCAAGTGATATTTGACGCTAGGCCGGGTTGAATGAGAGGAACAGGAAGTAGCCGTGTTATTAGGAACTGAACGTAACGGAAGCTTAGAATAATAACGTAGATAATGTTAGTTTGCTAGAAACGATCTATCGAAACGCGAGGCGAACAATTTATGTATTCGTAAGGATCATGTATTTACGTTCGTCGATAAGCACACGAATATAATGAATGATATTGCTAGTCGAGCCTTTGTGGAGTTTGCCCAAATGTAGGAATATTGGTTCTTTCGTATGTAACTTATGACTCAGGATTATTCTTTCTTGATAATAACATAGGTTTATTTTAGTTAGGTTACTTTTTATTATAATATTAATCATATTAAAAATCGGACTCTTCCTCGACTCTTCCATTTAAAACTAGTGTCTGTGAAAATTGGGATTAATAAATTGAGTAGTCATGATTTATTATTGTGTGAGCTGAGAATAATAACGCGTTATTATTCGAAGGACGGAAGTCTAAGTTCGAATATTGATGCTCGAATTTTCTCTTCTTTTTTTGAATTTATTTGGCTAAATATTATTGGTTTGATAAGTTCAAATGAATAACATTTTTAACGTACGTTTGTGAAAAATCTACTTAATTTTACGTCAGTAGTTGTGTGTTTTAAGTTCGTACATATCTATATATGGTTTAATGAAAAAAAAGGGTTGTCGGCTGTCTATGTTCGAATTCCACTGCTGAAATTTTCTTTTTTAATGGTATTTTTTTATCAAAATATTAATATTAAAATAAAACTCTCTTTCCCGCGTTCATTAATAAGGTCCAGGTTTATGTATTAATTTACAAAAAACAATTGTATATATTTATTCTTTAATGTATTTTGTATTTTATTTCAAAACTTTTATAAAGTAATTAAGCGTATTTGTAAGTATTTATCTATAATATTATTATGATATTATTTGGTGTTAAGATACATAAAATATGACCGTTAAATGTGCATTGCATTGTTTTGGTTTATTCATGTGTATTCATGAATGTACACAACTACTACCAATGATAAATATTTTTAATTTTGCATATCCAAAATTTGCAAACATACACCGTGCGATTATATTGCTTACCAAAGTATTCACTTCTACTGTGTGGTCTTTAGCATACCAAATTGTTTTTGTATTTATATTTATTTATTATAAAATTGATACATATGGCGGACTTATTGCTACAAGAGCAATATCTTACAGCCAACCAGAATACCAGTCCAGCCCCGATCGACGATTGGCCGGGAATCGAACTCGGGTCACCGCGGTGCGCCGCGACGGCAAAAGACGTATGCCATGTAATCAATCCAATACACTGTGGCGGCGATATTATGTATATCTCATAATTTTTTGTATATGTCGTATCTGATCCATCTTAGGAGAATTATTTAATTACTGAAGTAATTTAAAAATGTAATACATAGAAAAAAAATAAATAATAATTCCAACAGTAGGTAATATTTTTCTACATTATATACATATGCAATATGTGATTTTAACAATTTTTACCGCAGCGGCGATGGCGGACCCTCATACCTTTGTATCAGTCAAAGTTCTACTTCGTCAATTGTATTTAAAGTTAAATAACCCGCCTCGGTCAACATTGAAAGAGTATTGATACATTTATAGAATTAAAACAAACATTTAATTTAAAAAAAGTTTGTTTATGTTTCACATACGAGGGAACCTATATGCGCGACTATCTATGCTGTTGACATTGTTTGGTTGATTGGCTTTCTGACAATTTATAAGTCGAATTTACCGTACTTTAAAAAACTTTACATTGCGTCCTTTGGACTTGATCCGCTATAAAATCCAAATGGCTATCAGCCAATATATAATTAAAACCCACACAAGTTCAATTTATATTTGTCAAATATTCGCATTATCTTTGGCTTCAAATAAAGGTTACCGAAATGCCAGTTGTTTTATCAACGTAACATTAAGCAACACACTAGTTTCCTCTACTAACGTATTGATACCTATGATACCTACAACCTCTCGGTTACTGTTAGATATTGTATTTCATATAAGTAAACAAGGTATATACTCGTGTATTCGTTGTTACAAAACACAATATTTGTCTATCTACTTGTTCGAACGATCTCAGAAACAACTGAATTAATTTTAATCAGATTTTTATAAATGTACGCAATATTTATTTTCAAAGATTTTGGATAAGCATATATAAAAATAAATTCATGGTACATCAGTTATGGACGAAACGGTTTATGGGCGAAAGCTTTTATCAAAATATCCTGCGTATATTAAAGGCACAAATAGCTTTCAAAATTATTAAACGTTGTTTTACTAAATTTTTTTTATCTAAGAATTTTGCCACCCAGGTTTTCATTGATTCCCGAATTTGTAAAATTGAGTAGTAAATAACAATGCGCTCAGATTTCGTAATTCTTGGAGCCAGTATAATACAAATTTCCGCCCAAAAATTAATCATAAAAAATAATGATATTTCTATGTTAAATTGAAATCCGATAACGCAAGTGACTGTTGTTTTTAATAATTTTCTTTTAATCGAGTATATTTATTGGAAATATATTTATTTTTATTTTATTCGTTTTATAATTTAAAGGAAAGAAGTGAAATAATGAGTGGAGTTTCCGTTAATGCGCTCAAAACAGCTCAAATCGAAATAATAGAAAACTAGAACTTACTCATAAGATGGGATGAACACATTGATTTAAATAAATATATTATTGTAAATATATCAATATTATTATGTATATGTACGCTATTAATAATAATAATAACAGTAATATTTATATATCCGAATGAACAAGATTGTCTTTAAACTTTTCCCACATCTCTGAACTAATAAAGCTAGTATTTACTACCATTTTCCACTCTGAAGCAAAACAAAAAAAAACAAATATATCTTATTTTTATGCTTTTTTTATACACAAAAGAGCAAATGTTTTTAGCTGTGACTTTTGTTTAATTCAAACCGATTTTGGTTATTAAACATCATTTTAACGGTTAGACTCAAAGATACTTTTTAGGTTTGATGAATGAATAGGGTAAAAAAATTTAGAAATCTGTTTTTTCTATAAACTCTAAAATTATTGAAAGGATTTTACCCTCATATAAACGTTATTAAATTTCCATTATATTTCATAATCTCTAACTTCACCGAAGCAAAATATGAATTTGCCACCAAATCAAGCATATAATTTTTTTTTAGATTTAGAAATTTCTTTTTTTATTTTAAGTGTAAAATGTTGAGTCCACAAGAACAATTTCTATGTTTATTACGACTATTTATAGTCGTTCTGTATTTGTTTTCTAGGTTTATGTAGCAATAACAGATTTTAGCGATTTTACTCTATTTGGCCAATTTTGACTCCATAAAAACTATATAAGGATGACCTTATGACTTTATGTTTCTTTTGTATTTTTTTATAAGTTTTATCTAGAACTAACATGTTTATGCGATTTTACTCCATTCGACTAATTTTGACTCCACAAAAACAGCATCCGACTCTATGCTCCTTTTGTATTTTTTTATAATTTTTATCTAGAACTAAAATATTTGTGTGCTTTGATCACATTTGAATAATTTTGATTCTCTCTTTTGTATTTAATTATAGTGTTCATCTAATACTAACATGTTTTAGCGATCTCGGACGCGATTCGATGAATATCCGGTTCACTTGCAGCCCCATCTGAATTCATAGAATGCTCTTTATCGTGTCTTAAGTCAAAGATTCCGATGCAATCGTAGGTGATATGTGTCCGACTTTAACCATATCTACTTTCGCACCTATGCGGATCGTAGGAACATACCTAATCGATTTCTCTCAACGATGTAGAAAGTAGAAAATAAATTATATTAGAACAAAATGGTTGCATTGCCGTGCTCTACTATTAATGTTTCGTACTAATAATTGCACTTGGTGATAACTTAAATGTGTTTTAAGAAATCATTATATTTACAAGTACAATATTCAAAGTATTTTTAACTGATAAAGTTTCTTGATTTTCAGCCGAGAATACACGCCACGCGCGAGACGTATCCGAAGAGGATGACTTCAATAGCACCAGGAAAGAAAGAAACCTGTACAGCTTTGTACCAGTACGACAGGTAAAATTGTTATTTTGATAATTTGTTAAGATGTGTGGTCTCCGCACTTCGTACGCCATTTTTGTAAAGTATCACTTTAAATACCTAATGGCAATAATGTGTGGAAAACATTAAAATTTTCGATCTTCATTGTCCAAGAGATAAGATTATTTTTAATACTTACAAATAGAGATGTGTAACTCATGAGTGAGAGATAGAAAAGATATGGCTCACATGTTACGATCATATCGATCACTCGCTCATTTGAAATCAAAATGTTTCAGTATATCACTGGCTCAGGAGTGATCGGCGTCTTTTTCGTTTCAACAAATCAATCATTTCTCTCACTCGTCGCGTCGTGAAGATATAAAAATATATGTTTTGACGTTACATGAAAGAGATAGAAAACGATCGAACTGTTTAGTCAAATATGCAACTGGATCTCTATACAAAAATGTAGCTACTCGCGATCGATGTGAACGCTGTGATATAGTACACTTTATGTTCGCTCAAAATATTTGCGTCAAAAAGCACTTTTTTGTTTCATTTCAAAATTCCAATTACAATACTATAAATACGACAATCTATTCCAATTTATTTAATTATAATTAAAGTTATTTTATATACAATTTGAATCTAGATTGACAGTCTTAAATCCTGAATCTGCAAAGTATTAAGCAAAGTGGATACTCTCGTAGAATTTATTTTCATACAATAGTGCGTAATGTTGTCATTACTATTTATTATCATTTTGTATGACCATTGTTCAATGGTACCACGTATGCGTAATAAAGAATTTCGTTAATAACTCGGAGTACTGAGTTACTGAGCTACTGAGATAGAGATATAAATGAGTGATATATATCTTTTCAATCAAATGATATATAACACTCTTTTCTCTTCACTGATACATTTTGCACACCTCTACTTATAACAGGTATTTTACGGAGATATATGGACGCAATTTCAGGTAAAAATAGTAACAATCGTAATGAAACAAACTAGCGTCAAAATTGCACCTAGAGACAATTTGTTCTGTTAACTATTTACAGCGAGTAAATGTGTAGACAACATAACAATACGTTTGTGCTATTGATATTTAAATGTATTTCTCAGATTAGAACACGCATTATCTTCAATCTTCACGGCCCGTTAGCCTCAGTTGTGTTGTATTCAACTGCTTCTGTCTCTCTAGTCAGACACTTACAAATATCACAAAGTTCAGTGAGTGAATAAATGAAAATGAAATTTTTTTTGATTCCTGCCTGTTATTTCAATTCGCAAAGCTTTGGTTTCTGTGACAAACAACTACTTTTCTACTTGTACGTATGTAATGTATCTTCAGTTTATTTGATTTTTTTTATTGGGTCTGTTCTTTTGACATATTCACGAGCTTAATTCCAAAAGAAAATTAAAAAAAGTTAAATGTAACCTGTCGCACAGATGGTCTAAAAATCAACGAAGGTAGGTTCGTATTTGTACGAAGGTAGGGTTACAGTAACAAGCAAAATATCTTAATTGTTTTGTGAAAGAGGCATCAAACTTCGAATTCGTAGATAATTTTCGTTAATCTTCATTTATTTAAAAAAGGAATTCGTAAATTTTTTGCAAGGATAAAATATACAAAAACACTTTTACCCGTCCGACTTATGCAACATATGTAGTTTGAAAACCATTGATTTAACGAATATAATATTTAGAATAAGTATATAGAATTGCCTAATTATTGAAGTAAAAATATTTATTAAAGGAAAAATTGTAATTGTCAATAAATGTACATGCATAAACGCAGTGTAAAAATTCGAAGAACTTCGAATATATATATGACAAAATACCCTATATTTTACTGATGTCAATATTTTTTTAAAAAATGTTTTAAAACTACAGAGTAGATTTAAAAAAACCTTGTGATGAAAAAAATAATGCACATAAAAAATAATTAATCGAAACTTCTAAATAGGATAAAGTGTAAATTTTTTTGTTCATTAAATTGAAAAAGTTATTATGAATTTAGTTCCCGAACAAAAAAATGAGAAAAATATACAATATGTAACTTAAACGCTATATTTAACGAGATACTAAAAATATTTAATAAACTCCTTTTTAAAAAATGCTCAATAACTGGCCAGTGACGTCATATCCCAGTTGTGTTTTGTATGGGGCGTTTTCGCGCGAATCGTAGTTTATCAGTTTTTAAGTCGTTATAACTTTGTAATGAAAAGTCCTAGGTACAATATATTAATTTTAACCGGTTTTAATGTTATTACTCATTCGATTTTCGTAATAAAAAAAAATGTAGTCAAATACCCTATTGGTGAAAACCGCATAAATTTTCCAACGAATGATAAATCGTAAAAAAAACGAGATTCTACTTCATTTAAATAAATTATTACATATCACAAAAAAACAAAAGGGAAAATAATATTTGAGGAAAAATAATTCATCAGTCTTCTTTATTATGACGATGAAACCCTCGGCATGAAAGAACAAAGAAATTACGAGTAAAAAACTTTGTAACGGTTGTATTCAATAGCTTTTTTTTACCATTATAATCACTGAATCAAAAAATACGGCATTGCAAATTGAAAAAAAAAAACAAAAATACTGTGCTCTGGAACCTAGAATTCTAATGTTCTTAAGGACTAACCCATTTCAGCACTACAATTTGCCATCTCCAAGAACTTAGGCGACAAACCCAAAATACGGTCTAGAATCGCTATTTTCTCCAGGGGCTAACTTATCTCAGACTAAAAATGTGCCAACTTTAAGAATTTAGATTAAAAACGTAAAATATTGTGCTCTGAAACTTGAATTGCTAATTTCTCCAGGGGCTAACTAATACATTTCGGCATCAGACATTGATAGATCTTAGAACTTTGGTGACATATACGAAACTTTGGTCTCTATAATCGTTTTAACATCTTATTTCTCTTCCTATTATCCAGTGGTCTATTTTCAGTCGTTTGCCACTAAAAAGGCGTTTTCTTTTAATAAAACACAAATGGTTATCCAAAAATGAAAAAAAATTACTTTAAACTTGATTTGGACTATCACACTAAGATGGTGTAAAAAATTTAATATATCCGTAAATTCAGAGAATTTTCAGGATTCCGTACCTCAAAAGGAAAAAAGAAATCCTTATAGGTCCACTTCGTTGTTCGTCTGTCTATCTGGCTGTCAAGATCCTTTTATTCAGAAACGCGTCGAGATATCAAGTTGAAATTAATTTCAAATACTTAGGTCTGATTGAAATTAATATCAAATACATGGTGCTGTAAAATATCAAGCTAATAAAATCAAAGCAATAAAATCGAGCTTCTAAGTCAATGCAATAAAAAAACTTAAAAATACGGCCATTTATGCTGCATATTTTGATACTAGCAAATAAATCTAAACTTATAGGGTACTTCTCGTTGAGATAGAATCATGAAATTTGGCAAGAAGCAAGGTCTCATAGCACAATTAAAAGAAAAAATTGTTAATTTGTAGTTATATCACATAGAAAAAAATTTACTTATATCATTAGAAAAAAATATGCACTTGTAAAAATTTAGTAGACAATATATTTTCGTTCCATAAAAATTAAAATTTTGTAAATAGTTTAATAGGAATATTATGTATCATTAAATTTTATAAATGCCTAAATGTGTAAAACCCTCGTAGTGCGAGTTCCAATCACGCTTGACACTTTTTTTTTAATTTTTATTATTACAGGTTGACAGAGAGGATAAGCTTGTAAGAAATACTCATAAAAAAACTGTAAACCTAAAAATTGTTCATTAAGAAACGCTAATAGAAATTGTTCATTAAGAAAACCAATCGAAAGACGACAAATATCAATTAATGCTATTAGTTCCTTACGACTTCGTTAATTTTTTTACACCGCATTTTTTTTCACCTGAGTGTTTCACAACAATAATTATTAAATATTATCAATTAGTGTTAGTTTCGTATTTGTTTTTATGACTATGCTATGAGGCCTGCTTATCTGTTAAAAAGTTTCGACGTGATTTGCATATGTTTATTTTTATTTTAGAAAAGTCACAAGATATCTTTGCCAAAATATCTTCTGTAGATTGTGAGGTGTAATATAATATGGAATCCTTGATGTTTTCCTTTGCTTCTAAGTCTGTAGCCAGATAAATAGAGACAATCGGCCTTTGCATGGACTTGATACGTCAGTTTTGTAATATTTTACACTTTATGATGATATATAGAAATACTTTATTTTATTTTTGTATGTACGCCATCCTTGCTAGATAATTAGATAGCGTCCCACAACAAAATTAACTGCTAATTAAGTTAGCATTAGATTTCGTTAGTTTAAAAGTTAATTTTTGGATATCTTAAGCACAAAATAATTCTACTTTTTACACCGTTTTTCATTAATATTTTTCCCTACAAAAACACTGTATACTTTACGAAATTTAATTTTTCGATTAGTCTCTGCTATTGGTTGCATTATATAAATACTTTCGCAAGTTTCTTTGGAAAATAATATTTAGGTTTGTGATCGACATAAAATAGGGGATTCGAGGTAATCAAAAGTATAAATGTACACCAATTACCCAAAAGGGGCGAAAAGCAAATTTTGGCTAGCATTGTCGTTTTCTATAGTATTGATAGTTAAATAAGAGACCCCATACTTTGAGCACATGGAGGCATGTATATGGGAAACAAGCCTGGCATAATATAACAGACGTCATGCGAGGCCGATCAGGAAGAGGCGGGACATCGCGATTACTCTTTTGAGTTTACCTGAAAACTATAGATATATTTACTATAGATGTAATATAAATCTTGATAATGTTAAGCCTCTAAAATATAAATGAAGCAATACGTGAAAAACAGTATTAATACTTGTATGTAAATAGTTTAATACGGATACCACACATGCTTAAATGTATTAAACTTACTTATGAACTTAAATATGTACAGAACACTCGTGGGCATGAATTCTACTCGTATTTTATAGGTTATTTTTAGTTACTTTAGGAACATTCAGTATATCAGTATACAATTATGGACTTACACACGTCTATCTACTTTCATACTTCAAAATAAAATACCTAAGTAGAAAAAGCTACGCAAAGAAAATTTCAGAAAATGATTAAAAATTGTAATTGAATCATATATTTTTTGAAGATCGGACTATACCAGACACTCCTGACTACACCAGAATGCATAACCACTCTTGGTAGACGAGGCAGCTGCATCTCGTTCCGCGAGTGTTACCCCTATTTTAAAGTAACACAACTCTCAGGGTGGGACGGCTGGGTTTTGGGCCACTATGATACCTGCAGCTACACTACGGAAGACAATAGAGAGGTAAGTTAATAATTACTGTATATTTTAATATAGAAAATAAAATATAAAAGATACAAAAATATTACCTCCAAATAATATTTTAATGTCGAATTTTTTTTCTTTTTTTAAAAATTTTCAGACTTTTTAATTTCAATTACAACAAATTATAACTAACTTCCAAATTATAACTTATTGGTATATATCTTACTTCCTTTTCTCTTTTCTAAAAACTCCCATTATTATTTGTTACTTGAATTTGAAAAATCTAGAGCAAGTTAAAAAATATGTCATGATGACATGTATTGTTTACTGTTGCTTACTGAACCTATAAACAAATTTTATATGACAAAATATAATATGTTGACAATGTCTATTGTAAACATTTACATCTATTCATTGGGACTAATTGAATTTAATAATAGTAATCTATGAATAATTTGTTGAATATAAAGAAGAATGACACATTTTTTTATATGAAATGTATCTACGAAGTGGAACATTCTATTTTTTATGCATATCTTTTCTCTAATAAACGAAGCGAAATATTCGCACATATTCGTGCGAATTTCTTAATCAGTTGTTACTACTACAGGTCTACTTACACATAACGAAGAAATTGCAATAGTTTAATTACTTCTATATAAATTAAACATTATGCAGAAAATTACCACTCTGTTACTGGTCCCAAATATAATTATCATAGTGACCACTGTATAACCACAATTACACCACTAATTTGAATATCAACATAAATTCGACTACATGTATTAAAAAAAATTAATTATCCAGATTTTGAAAAATTATTTAACATCTGAAATAAATAGTTTAAAACTAGAGATGCCGCATAGCTGCTATTATTAGATTTTTGACATTTTTTCATTGTTCGTCGAATAGCGAATAAAAGTGTCTATTATTTATACAACGAGAATAATTGCCTGACGCAACTAAATTTTGAAAGATAAAACTAAACATCTGGAAGTAATCAACCTGTAGTTAAGTATTATTCTATATAATCAAAAATATAAGTATTATTATCATTTATTTAGAAATTATCATTAATACAAAAATAAATAAACTTAGCAATAAATCAGTCACATATTTAAGTAGGTCATGTAGGTAATCATTCATGACACGTTTCAATGTTTAATTTTAATTAGTATTCAAAGTCCACAAGGGGCAGTTTGTAGTGTAGAAAAACTAATATTTCTATATGATTGGGGACTAGGGTATTGCGCTTTTTTCATAAATCAAACCTGCATCAGAAACTAGTCTTTCTGAATAAATAGAGCTTGCTGAAGTAGTCACATATTGTTTAACGTGTTTACATAAAATGGGATACTGATACTGATTCGTACTCAAAGCCCACCAATTGTATGGATTTACACTTATCTCTTCCTTTGCTGAGCTGACATAGTGGGCGACTTCGTTAGCAGTAGCATTCTTTGCTTGGTTTTCAGAAAGCTGTTCTATCGTAAATTTTTCAAAACAGGCCCAGAATCATTTATATAGCGACATTCTTACTTTCATTATCTAGACGAGGCTTTTTGAATGCCACTTCTGAATCTGAATTCTCATCCTCTTCGTCGTCTAAAAAAGTCTTAGAGCTTCTCTGAGTGTAACTATACATACCCTTTCAACTTGGACAGCATCAAAAAAAATAATTCCTCCAAGTTGAAATGACAATCCATATTTTCTATTAAGGTTTTTCGAAAAACATCGACTTGTTCTGTCTGTTAAATCAGCATATTTTTAATTAGGTATCTGAATACTGTAGCTGTTCTTGGAATCATATCTGGCGTAGATGTCAATATGGAACTTGTTAGTTTTGGTACCTCTTTGAAAGGTTTCAATAGCCTCAACAGTTGTTATATGACTCATGTAGATTAATGTAAGTTCTTCAGTAAATAATATATTGAGTTCCAACGTGTCTGAACATCTTGAACAAGTTTATGTAGCTATAGGCTATCCTAATTTCAATTAAATATTTTCAAGTTTGGTGTATACCTTGTGACTAAAATGTATTACAATGCGGCGGGCATTAATCATTAAATTGTATGGCATCGTATATCACCCAGCTAGAGGGTATGGATGAAGCAAAGAACTGAAGGAAGTAGAGTTTCCCTTATGCCTTTAACCATATTTGCACCATTATCGTGAACAATCGTAAAATTTTTATTGAAGTGTATTTTCTATTTCATTACACATTCTAATAGTACTCTTTTGATGTTTTCTGAGGTGTGTGGTTCGCGGAAATGCATCGTGTTTAGTATGACATGACTAAATTTGAAGCTTTCTGATGCACAATGTCTGTGGACCTGAGAAAAGCGACGTTATCTACTGAAGAAATCCAAAGATCGGTAGTAAATATTAAATCCAAGCTGTTCTTTATTTTACTAATCACTTTCTCATATATGTCAGGAATAATTTTGTTAATGAAGTATATCCTATGAGTACTGCGAGAAAAAATTATTAACCAAACACACAAATCCCAAATGATGTTTGGCCATGGAAAGTGGCACATTGTCGACAACAATAATTTCACCAATCAAATAAAGCTATCTTTTCACAAGAAAATTGTTGACATCCGGACTTTTTCTTTTTAAGTACCTACTTGTTGCAGAGACGGTTGTACAATAACCTGACTTGAAGTCTGGGGGGACACGGATAGACCCCAAGATGATTCTGCTGGTGCATTGTCTTGAGCATGATTTGAGCTTCCATAATCTTGACCAAAACTCATCTGCTGAAATGGAAACTTAGTCAGAAAAATAAGGGAAATTAGTCTAATTATTACAAATATATTAGGATACCTAGATAAATAAATGGTAAGAGTATAAATGAATGAACTACCTGAGTTTTGGTATTTTAGATGATACTGCAAAGCCGATATTTTTGCTCTTTTTGCTAAGCAACTAATTCTTATTTCACAATAACGCAAACTTGTGACTTTTTCCCGGGATTCGGCATGGTTGGTTTAGTTGTGAGTTTCACTTAACTAAATTATGGTCCTAAATTCAATAACTTGCCCATATTAGAAACAAAATTTTATTCAATAATTAAATACTTGTTACAAAAAAAAAGATGTCATATCAATCTCATCATCCGAATGATATAAAGACAAGCAAATTCACTCAGGAAATCCCCTATAAAATGTTGGGTTATGTGACACACCCCAATAGATATCGAGCACATAAAGTCCGTTACATCTTACAATCAAGATTTTCCTGTGTAAAACGTATACAAAAAAAGTTGCCAACGCTTAAACCAGGACAAATTCATTGTTTTCCCAGAAATCGTAAAACAATCTTTAGATTTCGATAGGACCCATACCCATATAGGTAGAAAAACCAAAAATTTGGTAGGTTCGAATGCACTAGAGGCGTGTCATTGTTATTTATTACTAATCACATAGTATGATTTTGGCTATTGAATAATTTTGGCAATTAATGTGACTATTCGCAATAAAGAATGTGGAATAATTTCTAACTGATTATTCGCCACAACAACTATTTGCGACATTTCTATATATCACGCAATAATAAAAAAATTGCATTACATTGACGATAACATATTTACATGCATCGCAAAGTAGAATGACCTAAGTAGGTTAACAAGGAAAGGAAATAGGAGTATGCCATTCATCTATTGGCAGTATACCATTCATCTTAGCATACCATTCATCTTTAAAAGTAGGAAGGATAATCAATACTGCCAAAAAAATGTTCATCACAAAGGATTAAAAAAATATAGTGAATACAGTGAAATCAGATCACTCAATAAAATGTGGGAGTTTCAATAAGGAAGATAGGTAAAAATATGATACGGAAAAAGATGAAAAAATTATTGAATGCGGAGATGTTCAGATGTTTAGGTAATGAATGCTATATTTTGATGAAATAAGAGGGAAAACAAACAGAAGATTTGATTGAATAAGATTGAGGTAATAAAAGCAATGTATAAAATGAATACTGGGAGAATTGAGACAAAAAATGATAAAAGTGTATAATTTCTATTTGCCTGTTCTAAGTTAGAAATGACAAAGGGTTGTAGGGAGATTTGTTTAATCTTTATGAAATAATAAAACATTATGTTAATTCCAGCGTGTAGGCGTGTGTTGCTCTACACCGCTGACCACTCCAGCACCACCAGAGCAAGACAGGCGTCAAGTGATATTTTCATATCAACCCTTTGTGGGTAGCTGGCCTCCGACACACCCGCCATTGCCTACGCATCCCCCTGATCATACGGCAGCCACCCACCCCCCAGGTACAATATTTTTTTACCCGACTTTGGGCAAACGGCACTACAAGGAGGTACTACATTAATCAGTCTATGTACATACACAGATCTAGAGATCTGGTCACATCCACATACATAAATATGGAAAATTCTTAATGTCACCATTCATGCAATATTGCAGATGGGAGTCGCAATTTTGTCCAATGTAAAACAATAAAAATCCTAAAAGTTCATCAGGATGACTCTCAAATTAAACGTCTGTATGAGTAACTTTGTAAAATAGGTATGTTGTATAAATAAATAAAGTATTTAATAAGAATGTTTAAAAATTTACCACGCAACATTGTTTAGATTTTGGCTTTGGTCTATTTGATAATTCTCAATTTAAAAATCTAGTTTTCAGCCTTAAATTGTTAACAAACATTTGATAATAAATCCCAACAAAATAGAGAAAAAAATAGTTTATTCTACCATGCATCGATACACAAATGAAATGGCTTTGAAAGACCATCTTATATATATATATATATATATATATATATATATATATATATACATAAATACATACACATATATATATATATATATATATATATATATGAATTATATGAAAATGTTCAATAAAAGTGAGAATTGAAATGAAATAATTTATCCAAACCCATTAAAAGGATCAAAAGATGAAAGGTATCAAAGAAATAATTAAAGAAATTTTGTTTCAAATTTACTTTTTAAACTTCAATATTACCTAAGTCTGGTTTTTTTTTGGTGACAATATGATTGAATAGATAGTATCTATATTGAATAGATAGTACCTATGTTATTTGACATGTAACTTGAATGCATAAATGGTTTATAAAATTATTTCTAACCTTAAATAGGAAAACAATTCTGAAAATTTTTTTGAACACATTTCTGATAATTATCGACTCTTAATATTTTTGGAAAAGGTAATATACAAGGTACAAGACAAAATCAGCAAGAGTTATATTAGTAGTTATAACTGATGTCGCCTAGTGGAATAAACATTCAAAAGCCATAAATTAGGGAGAGCAAATACAAATATTATTCAAGAAAAAAATTCATTAAAATAATTTACTTTTTTTTAAAATGGGAATAGTTTTAAAAATTCTAATAAAAATTTTTTAAGTATTTGTCAATCAACGTAATATGCCTGAATTCCATTCCTCTTTGTATTTATCAAGTGAAAATTCTTCCCGCAGGTCATGTGCGAATGGAAATTCTCTTGTACATGAAATATTAGCTTATTTTTAAGAAGTTTCAATTTTGGTGGGGCTGTTCTCTCATGAAACTTTATTTTTCTTCATACTTTCTCGATAATAACATGGTAATCAATTCAAACAAATATTTATTTCAATATTACAAAACAATTATAGAACTTGTTGTACCTTCAGAATAAATGGGATACCACTCAAAAATAATAACTTCAAAAACAATGATTATGTTTATATTATTTAGCGTATTCTGTAAATAATTGGAGGGAGCTGGCGTAAGATACCAAGATATCTAGTTAAATATTTTCTACTATTTTATAGTCAACAGATTACGAAGAATTCTTTGCGGACATTTTCATTTCATTAACCTTGGTTTCAATTATTTGAGTTTGATGTGTTTAATTCTGAAGGTGCCATGAGTTTTGACTAGATTTTAATATACTGTTTGCTTTAGGTATAATTCAACCTCTTCCTACCAAGCCTCCAAAGCTCCCGACAACTACTTGGCCAACAAAAAAGCCAACTAAGATCACCACAATACCAACTCAATCGACCACAAAGCAGGTAAGAGGTTATAAAATTATTGTACAACAAACTTTAACAATTTAAGGAATAAATTGACCAACAAGTAACGTTTTACTTAATGAACAAGTAGCATGTAGTGAACATAGTAGTTTGTATACAAAAAGATAAACTTTCTTAGAACGTTTTTCTTCTCATTTAAATTCCTGTAGAATCATATTAAATTATTTCTGATTTCTATTAAATTCTTCCATTTATTTTCAACTACAGTAGAACTTGCTTATGTATATTTATATAAAGATTCACTTTAAGTATCGAAATAAATTTTTTCAACACTCAAACTTGAGAAGTTGATGGGTTAAATAGAATTAAAAATGCTCATTTTGAGAACAATAATATGCTTGCATAATAATTTGTACATACTTGTATCTTTAGCCAGAAATAAATTTATAATGTAACATTTAGCCAGAAATAAAAGCAAATTAAAAAGAAATAAAAGTTTGAGAAAGTATAACAGACCATGCCATTCAGTATAAAACAGCATTTTGTCATATGAACAAATTGTAATCTGTTTTAGCTTCAAAAACAATTTTGAATTCAAAATACAGAATAAAACACCTATTTCTTGTTTTGCAATTTTTTCTTCATTAACAAAACAAATTTGATATTGAAACAAATTATTCGTAATTAAAAATTTTGATACCGTAAGTAAAACAAATGTATTAAAAAATCCTCTCAAGAGTCTTATAAGGGGAAATGTATTTGAATGAAGCTTTTAAGAAAATATTTTCGTATTTATTTCAATTAAAATTTAGCTCCGTATATAGATATAACTGTATAAAATTATGTAGCAGTTATGGGGTACGTAATAAACTTCTGTAAATATCCTTCTTGGTAGAAAACTTTTATACTCGTATATATTGATCTATGTAAATTATACCTCTGGTAAATTATACAAGGTTTGATAAATGTTGTAATGGTAACAGCCATGGCCTCCAGCAATCCCCACCTATCCACCAATAGCAAAACCACCTGTTAAACCACCAACATCAAAGCCATCCACGAAACCGCCTTCAGTAGACTCTGGTACACAAAGCTGTGGTATAAAAAATGGTTATCAGGTATGATTTTGCTTATATATTATTAAAATTACTGTATATCATCAAAATGGAAATCGAAAAATAACATTTTGTACAAGTACAAAGATAATCTTTACAAACAGGATATAATTACTTAGCTAATATAAATTTTCACAAATAACTGTTAGATACTGCCTTATAACCTATTTCCTGTGACACTGTATATAAACTAAAAAAAATCTTATTTATTTACTTTTTCTTATTTATAACATATAAGCATAGTTCCAGCTTAACAAATTCTGTAAAAAAATTTCTGTAAAAAAACTGTTTATAAATACAAAAAAATGTTTTAGGAAAATGTAACAAATACTTTATACACACAACATTTTTTTTAGAAAACATTGGTTTAAAGAAGTATAAAAGTACACACAACTTACCTCTAGCTAATACAAAATTTATTAAAGGGGGAAAAATAAGTACTCACAAATTATTCTATATATAATATACATCATACAGACAAAGAAGCAACAGTATCAAACTCCTTGAGGCAAACCATGTTATTAAATGTTTTTTTGTTGTAGGTAAAATATTAACAAAGTGTATAGTTTTTAGTACAAAATGACAAAGCAATCTGAATTTCATATTTATTGATATCTGACTTATCCTATTGACATGAAAAAAAGAATGGGTTTTATTAAAATTGAAAGAACCTTTTTTGCGTCTAACTGGAATAGTCAAATTCAGTCAATGAAAGAAAAATAATTGATATTCAAAAAGAAAACTTATTGCCAATTCTATTAAAAAAATATAACAACCTGATGCTACATATTTATTATATTAGTCTAACAACCATACTTGAAAAGTTTCTGTAACATTTTTTCGTTAAAAATCGCAAATTATATCTGAATGTATTCACTGAATAAAACGAAACTGACGCTGAGGTATATTTGAAGGATAATATTCATATAAATATTTTAGAATTTCATTAAAATTTAAGAAATTTTCTGAATATTTAAAATAGCAAATATTAGAGTTTTCAACTATCATTAATTTTAAAGAAAATTTTATTATTTTATTATTAAATTTGTCAATAAAAATTATTCATTATTCTTCCTATATGAAAATATTCCTTATATGAAAATATTTACGTTAGGACCAAGAGAGAATCGTTGGAGGACACAGCGCCGATTTAAACGAGTGGCCTTGGATTGCTGTACTCTTCAATGCCGGACGCCAATTTTGTGGTGGCTCCCTCATTGACAATGTACACATTTTATCTGCGGCACATTGTGTAGCACAGTAAGACATATTCAGTAATTAATAAAATTTTTCAGTTTCTTATGATCTGAATGCTAACAACTTTTAAATAATGTACCTGCGGCAAATAAGGCCTACCTAACTTTAAGGACAAATATAAATAAAAATCTAATTTTTTGTGAATAATTCCAACATTCTAATGTTTTTCCGAAAAACATTTTCATCGACTACTTTGAACTAAGGCAGTCTAATAATGTTTGTAAACTTAATTAAAGATTTTTAGAAAAAAAATCAATATTACACCTGTATCATACATGGACATTACATGTGCACAAGAACTGAAAATTAATGCAGCGTCATCAGTAAGATGACACGGAACATAAGTAGTAGTAGTGTAGCCACTTTACTATCTTTATATTGTCCCATTCTATTTGAATGTGAAATATTAAACAAATCAAATTATTTTAAACGTGATTTCTGTTTCCTCAGCCTTATTACACACTGGGCCTTATTTGCTACAGGTACCTTTCTTGTCTAGAATTCAATAGAATATGGTAAAAAAATAACTATGACGACACATAGAACTTATGATTACATATTAGCTATCCAAAATCTGTGTTGCTAGCACCTTTTACTCTCCAAAATGAAAACGCATGCGTTTTTACAAGCATATGTAGCAAATTTTTTAATCGAAGAAATATGCATTAATATTTGTTAAATCGATGATTATTGTTTTCTGTTTTTTGCATTGCTCATAGACATCCTTTGAACATTTTGCTTATGTTAACATATTTGCGAACAGTTTAATAGAAATATTAAATACCCTTAA
The DNA here is from genome assembly GCA_039881145.1 of Druceiella hillmani. Lineage (NCBI taxonomy): Eukaryota > Metazoa > Arthropoda > Insecta > Lepidoptera > Hepialidae > Druceiella > Druceiella hillmani. Next base: position 85,440,910 of record JAYKKI010000001.1, on the reverse strand, counting down.
ATGTTTGTATGTACCTAGGCACGTACAGAATTCTTGTAGTACAAACTATACTTGTACTTGACTGGTTGGTGGAAACAAAATAAAATTTTATGGTTTCTTCCAGCATGACATCTTGGGATGTGGCTAGGTTAACAGTACGACTTGGAGATCACGATATCCATACAAATACTGAAACCCAACACGTGGAGAGAAAAATAAGGAGGGTAGTACGACACAGAGGCTTTGATATGCGGACACTGGTGAGTCACTAAATGAAATTTGCAATTATTTTCCTTACAACCGAATGTAGCCAAAGTTTATTTCCTCTTATTTTAATTTCAGTACAACGATATATCTCTCCTAACAATGGATTCACCAGTTCAGTTCTCAAATACAATCAGACCTATTTGCTTACCGAGCGGTACACGAGCTTACACAGGGATGACAGCAACTGTGATTGGTTGGGGCAGTTTAAGAGAAAGTTAGTATTTTAAAATAAATTACATAATAAATAATAGATATTGTAAAAATAAGTAATCCAGTAAACTATAGCTTAAATCTATGCCCTATTTTAGCGCATTAAGATTACCATTTAAAAAAAAATGTTATTACAAAACAGGTGAAAAGATGATATGTGATGCATGATGATAATCAAACGATAACAAAAATAAAAAATATAAACATAATTGAAAATACTGAAGGTAATGAGCCAACCGTGAACCACCCAAATGCTCGTACAATCCTTATTCTATAATCAGACATTGAATAGAACAAGTCGATATGGGGCAACGCCGCCAATACAAGTCTTTCAAAGCAAATTAAGCAGGTGAACAATCGTGGATCACAAATGAATGTTAGTATGTGCATCTGAAATAGGACGTACAAAAAGTGATACCAATCTGAACACTGATGGATTGTCAATGTAACCTTTTAACATTTTGAATAAATGGGGAATTTTTAATAATAGTAATTAAATAATTTAAAAAAAACCTACAAACAAAATAAATATAATTTAATTTCCTTAAAAATAAAATATAAAGTGTAAAGCAAGTTATCCAATTGAAGTTAATGATATCATGAAATTTAACAAATATTTTTTGAAGAGGTTTGAAGGCTTTTTCTTCTTGTGTAAGGTTTCCATTTAAGCGTAGCCTTGTACGTTCTGACATCCAGAAGAAAAACTTATTCAAATAGCTTTATAGTTACGAAATTAATAAAATGAAAACTCGTATCAGGTGGATTTCAACCAGCTGTCTTACAAGAAGTGTCAATACCAATATGGTCGAATATGGACTGCAAGCTGAAGTATGGAGCAGCAGCTCCTGGTGGTATTGTCGATCACATGTTATGTGCAGGTCGCAATATGCGCGACTCGTGCAGTGTAAGTAACATATTTAAAGTAAAAAACACTTTAACGCTTTGTTTTATAGAAATGCTAATTTTTTTTTATTTTACAATTTTTATTAAAACTAGTTATATAACTAACGATTAATTTGTTTCTGAATTAATATACTATGTGCTGTCTAAACTAAGATTTTCCTTTGAATCACTTAGTGTTCTAATGTCTAACAAGCTCAAAAGGTTTTATTTTTTTGAGTCTTCTAATAGTAGAAATGCTAATAGAAATACATTTCACATATTGCAATGAAAATTATACTTTGTGATTTTATTTTTTTATTTAGGAAATATTAAAATAAATTAATGACTTAAGTAATTTGTGAAAAATTACTATCAATATTGTTGAAAATGTGGTATGTCAGAGAGGAGCAAAAGACATGATATCAATGAAGTTAAGTTCAAGGATTCATAGTATAAGGGTTATTATTGGTGTATAAAGTTGTATTTTAGTGGATGAAGTGTCAAAAATGTAACACAAAAATCAATTTTTGAAAGTTACCTGGTATTTATCCGCTTAGTCAATATTTTACTAGTGGTGAATTTTTCATTAAGTTTACACAATTCAATTAAACTACAAACACTTAAATTTGTGGTCACATTAAACATTGAATATTTTTATGGAAAAATAAAATTGCAATTATCTCATATCCAAATTTGTGGATTTCTCTTGGGCTAAATCTCTGTTGTATCCTACAGCTCATCAAGTTTAAAAACAACTATTTAATGTCTGTAATATACAAACATGTTATTAATTATAAATCTTTTGATAATCTATATTTCCATTATTAGTTTTTGGTTTCCCAGAATATAATAAGTACTTTGCCTTTTAATTTTCTGGTTTTGAAAGTTTCTGAAAAATCTTTTTAATAAATATATAATTTTAACTATTATAAATTTAATTATGTGTTAAATTTAGTTACATACATATCTACTAATTTCCTAGAAATGATAAATTTAAAATTTTTAGATTGGACAATTAATATGAGATTTGAACTCAAACTCGGCTATTTTTTCAATATTAGACATTTTAATACTAACTTCACATTTCTTCCAAAAGTCTTTATAATAAAGAAATGAATAACATTTTAAAATTACTATCTATTCCAGGGTGACAGTGGAGGTCCACTTATGATAAGCGATGGAGGTAGGTGGACACAAGTGGGTGTAGTATCTTGGGGCATTGGATGTGGTAAAGGACAGTATCCTGGTGTTTATACCAGGGTCACCTACTTTTTACCCTGGATTCGCAAGAATCTTATGTAATCTAGTACTAGCGCATTGTTTTATGTGTGCAAAATTATAATCACAGCTGCCATCTTAGTGTTTAAAATGAGACATTGGTAATTCGTAGCCCCAATTGATAAATTGACATTTAAAATGTATGTATAGATGCAACATTTTTATATGTAATACTCGACAATTTAGCATTTAATGTACTTAATGTGTAAGTATTATTTAGTAACTTGTACCGAATCAACCGGAACATTTCAGTGCCGTAAAATGTAAGATATATGTATAAAGAAAAGACATAATTAAGATGTTTCGCACCTGTTTATCACAGAAACCCAGTCAATTGATAGCTTTATCTTCTTGTAGCATCATATAGCTTAATACCCATAAATTTGAAGAAGAGAAAGACAAGAGTAAATTTTTTACGCATATTGAGCGATGTATAAAATGTTTTTACTTGCCGAAATAAAATTATTTATAATCGATTAGATGAAAATTTAAGATACTTGGTGATATTCTGAATATTTTTATTAATATACACTCAATATGAATTATAAACACATTTTTAATGGCAGAGAAATACCAGTGGGAACTAAAATCACAAGCATAGTTATATAACATTTTTGTAAATATTGTAGTCCTTTAACAATATTATAATACTAATAACTGCCCAATTTAATAATAACATTTTTTTATGAACCGTATTAAGTTGTGTGTTCCTTAATGTAGTTTCCTACTTTTTCGCTATAAACTATAACTTAAACTTGTAATGCATACAAAACAATTTTTTGTAAACAATACCTTTATTAAGTAAGTTCTTGATATAAAAATATGTTTTATACTAAGTAAAACTTACTTGTACTTTAAATGTAAGTGATAAATAAAAAAAACTAAAAATAAATTATATGTTTTATTTTTATATGTATGCACTTAAAAACGGACTAAAAACAAGTTATCTTAATGAGAGTTTAATTTATTCTAAACAGCATCATAATTATTAACATAACTAGTAAATAAGTCTTTTTTAGCAAACAAATGGATAATTTTCTCAAGACTAATAAGAAGGATGAAAAATGTTTAATTTACCATTGATTACATAGGATAAAAACAAAATTGATTATCTCATTTGAATTAAAAATTTATATCCTTTTGATTCTTAGTTGTAATATATAATAGTCAAATTGATTATGACTAGAGTAGTCGATTCACTATTTAACATTAATGGTGTTAAAAATTATTTGCAACAAGTTTTAATAGCAAAACTTCCTTACAGAAAGTTTCTTTAAATATTTGAACAGAATACAATTTTTAAAAGTAAACTTAATATACAGTTTCTAAAAGAATCCTAATTTGAAATTAAATTTTTAAAAACAAATTTAATTTGAATGATTCATTAAATTATTAGTGCAAATTTGCCCCTAAATTGAAAAGAATTTTTTTGTCCGGAATTTGGGAAAAAAGCAAATCAAATTATTTAGTCTATTCAAACATAGACAATGATTAGTTTGGGTACTTTAACCGTTAATATATTTCACTGATTATGATTCATTTACAAAATTTAAACTTTTATGTTACGCACTTAGAAAAAAAATAAATTTCTGTCAGCATTCAAAATATGTTTATCTAAAGGCTTTCCAATAAAATTAGTCTAAAAGCAGTGTTATACCAAATGAATTGCTAAAATTTTATATTCACTCGGAAAATTTCCTTAAAAGGGTACATTAACCAATAGCTGTGGTGACCAGTATGTCCTAAATTCTGTTGCAAAAGGCAAACATGATATAGTATATGCGTCAAACTTAAAGTATTTATAGCAGTTACAATATAGAATTAAGTTATAATTAAAAGACGGTTTTATTTTTTTATAAAAGTAATAATTTCATTACTTACTTATTAATATTTATTTAAATAAAAAACAATGGCTACTTTTTCCGCAAACGAGTATATTCATCGTAGCATAAAATATGTGCCACTGCTCCATGGCGAGTATACTTGTGAATCACAGCTTAATAAATTGTATTGGGAAAGAAAGAAATATAATATCTTTACTTTTATTATCAATTCTTCCTAAATGACATATTGTTATAAACGGTGTTACCAAAATTAATTTTTTTTAATGCAAAAATGCTTAAAAGGCATCTGAAACATTTATTTTACACATTTATTATTATTATTTATTTTATACATTTTTTTATTAAAAAACTGCTTATTTATAAAGTTTCCTTACGTAATCCTAATCTTGCACTTGTCTTAATATTATTTACAATTAAATATGATACCACATATTTAATAAAACTCATATATCAAAATTGGATACATTTAAGTGTTGTAAAATGTTCCTCGCTGAAACAGATAAAACAATATAATATGAGTCCAGTAAGTAATTTTACACTTCAAATACTTATTGAATATGATACTTTATGTCAAGAGAAAGAAAAATTACATAAGACGATACAAATATTCTATTTAGACAATGCTTTTTCATTTATAGTTCCTGCAAAAAGCAGGTTTATTAAGAGAACATGAATGTTTTATGACGAGGCAATTTCTTAGCTAATAAGTGTTTAGATAGTAACTCAGACATTTCTAGAAAGGTTCTTGGAAGTAGCAGAATATTTTATTATAAGTTCTAAATAGACCGTAATGCACACATTTAATTACAGTTAGTGCCAAGCCTTCAATTGCATTATATTAAAGACAATTTAAATTGACTTTTCTACTTGAGTTAATGTTTATTAATTGAAAGGTAATGTTAGAAGTGCAGATAGAATTTATGCCAGAAAGGTAATGCTGTGCTGCTGCTAAAATATCACAGAGATATTTCAGCAGCAGTTTCCTTCCAGTGGGATCTATGATAAATGTAGAAATTTGTTGTGTGCTATTAGATTGATTAACGAAGAAACTTTTTTTTTTTTTGTATTCTGCTTAGCACAGCAATCTGTTTTTCACATTTAGCTTTTATTATTGGTGACTACAGTCTGCGTATGTAATTTAGCTGTGAGGAGAATCCATCGATCTCTCTCACTTTGGGCTTAGAAATCTGCTATGAAGGGTTGGAATACTGTTCCTTCTTAGTCGTGAGTGTTTAACACTGCCATCTCCTGATAGTTTGGTAGCCAGCACATTCACATGTTCAGATAGCTTGGTCTGGTATTTAAGACTTCTGGTGGCTATTTCCTGTTTCACAGTTGTTAGGTTCAAATCTCGGAGTATGTTTTGTTACTTATACAGTTTGGGATTTGGAACATATATCTCATTGTCTTGGTTTGAAATCTTTCCAAGATCTCGATGTTACTGTTAGATGTTGTACCCCACAGCTCGATCCCGTATGTCCACACTGGATTTAATATTGTTTTGTAGACAGCCATTTTGCTTTCATTAGATAGTAAATATTAATAATTTTGCATCTAATTGTTTACGTTTATTCCAGATGTGTTTTTGCCACGTCAATCGTCTATCTAAGTGCATGCCGAGGTATTTGCAGTATCTGAGTGCGGTATCTGTTGCCCGTTTAAAGTAATTGCTGGGCAATCTCCTTTTCTGAGACTGAATGTTACGTGAACGGATTTACTGTTATTCGCTTTTATTCTCCATTCTGCAAGCCACGCTTCAACTTCAGTAAGGTGTTTTTGAAGAAATATAGACGCGGTTATTGCTTCAGAATGTACGGACAGTATAGCAGTATCATCTGCATAGGTGGCCATTACTGTGTCAACATTTTTAGGAATATCCGCAGTGTAGATCAGATACAATACGGGCCCGAGGATACTGCCCTGAGGGACACCCGAGTGGATTTCGTAGAGTTCTGACGTTTCAGTGTTGACTTTTACTTCAAAGCATCTTTTATCTAAGTACCTTTTTAGAAGTAGATAAAATGAGTACAGTAGATGCTTCTTTATTTTGTATAAGAGGCCCATGTGCCAGACTTTATCGAAGGCCTGACTTATATCAAGAAAAACAGCGGAGCAGTAGTCTTTGTTCTCTAAGGCTTCGTTAATTGTGTTTGTTAATCTATGAACTTGTTCGATTGTGCCATGTTTTTGCCTGAAGCCAAATTGATGGTCGGGAATTATTTCATTCAGTTTGGGTTGCAATCGACCCAGGATTATTTTTTCGAAAAGTTTGCCGACTAGAGGGAGTAAGCAGATTGGCCTGTATGATACAACTTCAGCTGCTTCTTTACCAGGTTTCAAGATCATTATGACCTGGGCAAGTTTCCATTGGCAGGGGAAATGACAGAGTCTTAGACTTGCGTTGAATAGTACTACCAGGTACATTAATCCTTTTTTTGGTAGGTTAGTTAAGAGAGTAGTATCTATCTGGTCATAGCCGGGAGCTTTTCTGACCGGGAGAGATTTAATTTGTCTATTAACTTCTCTGGGGCTCACTGGTTTTAATGGAAGACATAATTGACCTGGAGAGTTTAAGAAGTCTGTTATTTCTTTGTCTTTTTCCAGGTTGCTGCTCAGTAAAGGCGTAAAGACGTCTTTGAGGTGTTCTGCAAAAGTTGTTGCCTTCTCGTGGTCCGATCTGGCCCAACAGTTATCTTCTCTTATAGGTGGCATGTGTTCTTTCGGTCGCTTAAGATTTTTAGTAGCACGCCAAAGCGAGTAATTACTATCCTGGTAAGGCGTGAGGTGGGCTAGATAATTTTGAAAGTTTAAGTTTTCATGCTCATTAATCATTTTCTTGAGTTCCTCAGTCGCTCTGTTAAGGATTGTTTTATCTGGGGGATACCTAGATCTATGCCATTCTTTCCTTAATCTACGTCTTTCCAATACTTTCTTCATTATGTTCTTAGGATATTCTTTGTTTGTCATTTTATTTATTTTGCTTGTGGAGGTTGATTCTTTGGCTGCTAGGTGGATTATGGAGTTGAATTTTTCTATACTTTTTTCTATGTCTTCTTCTGTTTTTAATTTGACATTGAGGTCAATGTTGGAGGAAACAATTTCTTTGAATGTGTCCCAATTTGTATTTTTATTGTAAATTCCGGTAGGTGTTTTCGAGTAAATAGCTACTTTGCTCAAAGTAAGGATGACTGGAGAGTGATCTGACGATAGATCATCGCACTTCTCAACATTTGTATAATTTCGACCGATGTCTTTTGTTATATAAAAATCTAGTAAATCAGGTGTTTTATGAAGAAACTAAATAGTCCAAACTAGGTCCAACAGGACCATGAACCTCAAAATCTGAAACAGGACCATATATCTCAAAACCTGACATGCTACCATCTGGTAGGCATATAGTGAAGTATAGGCTGAAGACTTAGCATATCCTTCTTATTTACCTGACATTGCACCATCTGATTATCATCTTTCTACAATTCTGAGCAATGATATACAAAACAAAAAATTCAACAATATGGAAAACTGGGTCAAATTTTGTGAATCTAGGTCACTAAATCTTTATCTATGACTTGCTACCATCTGGTAGAAAGTGAGTATATACGCAAAAGGTCCAGTATATTCAGCTTATTTATACGATATTGTACCATCGGGTTATCACTTGTATCCAGCTCTAAGCAACCATTTACAGAATAAAAAATTCAACAATAGACCTTTTTATGAATAAAATCACCATATCTCTATAACTTGCTGCCATCTGGTAGGCAGCGACAATATATACTGTAGATATATTGTCATTGTCTACCAGATGGCGGCAAATCATAAAGATGGCACAAACATAGTATATTTATTAATCTTTATGATGTATTTTCACTGGTGTGATTTGGATTCAATTCGACAAATAATTTTTAATAAACTCATTGTTTTCACTTCTTTCTATTTAGAATAATGTGATAAATTACTACTATAATGAAAACTATGAAAAAGTCATGTCATTTGAGGATCGTCACTTAATCTCATTAGTGACGCCTTATTTTTTTAAAAAAGTTTCCTTAACAGTTTTTAAAGTATATTTTTCAGAGCAGGACTTTGTGCAACAAATGTATTGAAGGTATTTTGTGACAAAAGTTTGAAATATTTTTTTAATTGTGAAGGCAATTATTTAGGAATACCTGGTTGGGTTTTTCCACATACACCAAAACATTTTACAATTAGAATGATAGAGGAACCAGCCCTGACAAAATATGTTGTGTACAGTTTTATCATACCTGTACAGTTTCTTGGTGACATTTAAATTTTATATTTTTTGTAAGCATAACTCAAGGTTAAAAACTTATAGCCAACCCAATAGAAACAAACTAACCTTGGAAGTAGCCTGTATCGTGCAGATCATCTGGTGTGGGAATAAATGGTGGTGTTACATTTAACTGGTTCTGCCAGTCAATGTCCTTGAACAAATCCATTTTTTTCACTTCTACTGCTGTCGGTCTAACATCTGGGTCCATGGTCAGGAAAGTCTCTATTGCAGTCACAGCTGCTTCGGACAAAGCTTCTTCATTCTCTGGCCATTCTATGTCTGTATTATATGGAAAATTCTTAACTGAAATTATTTCACAGTTCTGTTTTGTCAAAGGCTACAATATTTCAATTTATAGAACATTTGCCGTGTACCCATATCTGTTAAATATTTTATATGTTTTGCAAATTGAAAATTTTTTATCAAGTAGCCATTTTAAAAAAATATGCATAAACATTAAGGTTTATTATGACGCTAGAGCAAGTTATGTCATTTCCATATGCTATAATTGTTATTGAAATATTTTTTTATTGTTATGTTAGTTTCTTTGTTGTTATGTTAGTTTCTTTGATTATGTTAGTTTCTTTGTTAGATTGTTGATCTATATACAAAAAGTTCTAGCCGATTTTTCATACCAAAACTGCACTTACATTTGCTAGCTATATTTTACTATTCTAGCATAATTTACCCTGCTATTAAAGCTGTTGGTTAATAGGTATAGCTAGATTTTTTGGATTCCCAAAAATATGAGATGAAAATGACATACAACATTTTATTTATTTCTCAATAAATACTTTTATTTTATACTAATATTTCCTGAAATATTAATACATTTAAACATTTCATTATCATAATTAAGGACGGCTATGAAAAAAACTTAAAAAAGTACTGAATTGTAGTTGTTATTGATTTTTCTCTCTGTGAAATAATGACATATCACTACAATATTTAAAGCAAAATAAGCGGTTTGTTGTGTCACGTCATATTTTTCTGATGGTACCATGCAGCACCTGGTATGTGGTGCGGTGCACAATGCTTAGCTCTTGTGTTAAGGTTTAAATAAAATATCTTGAGAGCATGCTGAGATATAAGAAAACTTAAATATTATTGTCTCATCTTGTATTCAGAAACATACAGAAGCCGGCTTGCTATATGAAATTGACATAATAGTCCTTCTTGTCTCATATATTCATTTACCTAGTTACAGATCTTCTAACTCAATTCCTCACTGGAATATTTCTATACTTTAATGTATCTAATTGATACACATGGCGGACTTATTGCTACGAGAGCAATCTCTTACAGGCAACCAGAATATCAGTCCAGCCCCACTCGATGAGCTGCCGGGAATCGAACCCGGGTCCCCGCGGTACGCCTCTCAGTCAAAGGCCGTATGCCTTGTGATCGACCTAACATACCACGGCGACGACGATATGGGGGATATGGGGTGTAACAACCCTTAAATTTTATATTTATGCAGTTTTAAAATTTTAAATGAAATATGTATAGTATAAATTTGATAAGTTCATTTTCCTTCCAAATAAACTGTTTCCAAATTAGTACTTACTTCTACTCAGGATGTTATTGAAAACAGCTTGTGGTGTTTCATCATTGAATGGAGGTACTCCGGTCATGAACTCGTACAAACAAACGCCAAGAGCCCACCAATCAACTGCTGGCCCATGGCCTCTTCTGTATTTAGAGAGAAACCTTATAACACTTATAGCTAGTACTATTGCTAGTATTATTACATTTTATGATTTATTAATAGATGATCAAAATTTTTATAACACTTGTAGCTATAAAACAAGAATCTCCACATTGATCAAGGGAAATATTTATTAATGAAATGTTACGTAACATACACAGGTGGGTTACTTGCCTTGAACTTTTCTAATTGACTGATTAAGTGATATATATTCTTGTAAAAATAGTTTTATTGTTACGTAACATACAAAGGTGGGTTACTTGCCTTGAACTTTTCTAATTGACTGATTGATACATATTCTTGTAAAAATTGTTTTATTCTTTATATAATCTATATTAGTACTATTAACATTTTATGGTTTATTAATAGATGATCAAAATTTTTATAACACTTATAGCTATAAAACAACAAGAATCTTCACATTAATCAAGAAGAGAAATATTTATTAATGAAATGTTACGTAACATACACAGATGGGTTACTTGCCTTGAACTTTTCTTTTCTAATTGACTGATTAAGTGATACATATTCTTGTAAAAAATAGTTTTATTCTTTATATAATCTATATTAGTACTAATAACGTTTTATGATTTTTTAATAGATGATCAAAATGTTTATAACACTTATAGCTATAAAACAACAAGAATCTCCACATTGATCAAGAAGGTAAATATTTATTAATGAAATGTTACGTAACACACAATGGTTAAGTGAAAAAATAAATACTCTTGTAAAAATAGTTCTATTCTTTATATAATCTATATTAGTACTATAAACGTTTTATGATTTATTAATAGATGATCAAAATTTTATTCAAAAGGGAAACTATTTTGGTAAGGTATCAATTTGGTAATGGTGAGAAAGGAATTTATATAGAATATAATTCGTAATATTTATTACTCGATTACTTATGCCAGTTAGAAGAAGTGTTCCCAGTAGAACAAATTTATCATGAAATATGTAATTATTACACATACTTTACCGTAACCGTAAACAAAATTAATAAAAATCGTAAACGGTATCTAACTTAGAATGTTGCTAACTTTAATACTATGGCTTTCAAAATTGGAAAATTTAATTTACCAAATTTATTTCCATAATAACATAGTCATTTTCAACTTTATATTAGGATGGGTTTAAATTCATACAATATATTGATGTAAATTGAAATTCTAAAATGATGCAAAGGAATTAGGCTTTTTGTTTATCATCATTGTTCAGAGAGACTTCCAACTATATCGTGTATCGGTACATGGTTAATAAAAAATTATTTATTTCTTAATATATACATTTCATCTATGAAATGAATAAAAATATATTAATTACATAAAAAAAAATTACGCATGCAACTCGGTACACGTGACAGAAATGAAACTTTTTTGGTGATTTATAACTCAATTTGTAAGTATTTAGTAAGGGGTAGAACATCAGAAAGAAAGAGAGAAAAAAAGGAAATTAGTCTAAAAGATTTGAAGAAAAATTTTTTAAACCAGATATATATGAAATAATTAAATTTGTTGTCATACAAATATTCCCAGATTTCACTAAGATTATAATTTAATTAATTCAATCAATGAAAAGAATGACAAATGAGTTAAATTTTTTGTATATATATATATATATATATATATATATATATATATATATATATATATATACATTAAAAATAAAATCTTTATATAAATGTACATAGACAAGGGTCCATTCAATTAGCCTAAGAGTGAATGAATACTCCCCCTATTAACCACGTTAAGTAAGCCATTAAAAAAAGTATAAAAAGCCACAAAGCCCCCACCATAACAAGGCTAAATGTGACTGTATTGTTTCTGTTATAAATTATATTTACGACAGCTATATATGGGGTTCATTGTGGAGTTATAAATAAATTAATTACCTATACTGTTAGTCTTGCAACGAATGAAATACATACAAAACTATTAATTAATCAATCATAAAGAGTTAAATAAATCAACAAAATTTTGACGGTTTTCGTTTTTTGACAGTCGTAATGTACAAAACAACTGAAACTGCTATCAGTATAGTGAGTGCTATTTTCATTTGTTTTTCGCGCATGCATACACTTCTCGCCTTATTCTATAGTGTTCATTTATCTCTCTCAGTTGATAACTAAGTACCTATTTTCCGTCCTTCTTATGATAGATTCATGACATTCTGACGTCAAAAACGTTGTATGAAGGACATTGCGATCTTCACATTTTACTCTCACTGTGCACAAATAAGTTTTACTTGAAAAAAATTACTACATGAATTTGAAATTTACCTCATGAGCAACTCTGGTGCCAGATAATCTGGTGTTCCCAATATTCTGTGATCTGATAACCTGTTGCCACGACGAACACTTTTTGGTGTTCTGTATGGAGTTTGCATCACTGAAGAGGGTAACTTTTCCTCGTTATTACATGGAGATTTTGCTATTGACTGTTAATGTCATATATTTAATTTTCATTATATATTATACATTACATATCAAAAAATTAATATTTTCACAGAACTATTATATGAAAATACTGAATATATTTAACGACATATTTATTTATTTTTATACATTATTAAATATGAACGTATATTTATATAAAAATGAAAAATTTATTTTCTGTTTCACAATGAACAGCACATATATGTTAATAAAATGACAAAACATAATTTGTTTACAAAATTTATAACCAAAGATATGTAGCCAATATACTTTGAATCTATTACTTTTGGTGAAAGTTTGAAAGGATGTTCATAATTTTTTTTTTTAAAGAAGTCTTCAAATTTCAGAAGTGTTGAGTAGCTTATTAATTATAATTTGCTTGATATTGAATATATTTGGCGTTAATTTTGTAGAAATTAATTATTCACAATTAAATGAAACTACGTGATGTAGTATTATTTTATTATTTGTAGTATAAGTATATATTTATAGTATTACTTTCTTTAATTTCTTTACCACGACCCAGGTTTCGTTGTATTACAACATCTTCAAACTATCAGCAAAGATCTTTGCTAATATCCCACTTGAAGATGTTGTAATACAATGAAACCTAGGTTGTGGTAAAGAACTTAAAGAAAGTAGAAATAATACTACATCACGTAGTTTAATTTAATTGTGTATAATTTGCTTATAAATATTCTTACAGCTACTGACTAGCCAAAAATAAAAGTGTCACATTAAAAATTCCAATTTCATTTTTCTCTTAGGTATGTATAAAATCAAAGTAACAGGGTTTTTTTTAGAGATATACAACTTTAAACAGAAAAAAAAACAGTTTAAAATCTTGATAATGGCCATGGTAATGGCTTTATTAAAAAAGTAATTGTATGTCATTTGTGTTTAAATACAATTTCAGGCATATGGGCCTGAAATTGTATTAATTGTATTCGTCCGAATGAAGCGCAATATAGAAGTCCAATTCTTATCCCCTTTTTTGCGCAATAATTTGTTCAGCGACGAGGCTCATTTTTGTTTGAATGGCAACAAAATTTCCGTATATGGATTGAAAAAAATCCATGTGACATTATTGAGACGCCATTACATCCACAAAAAGTCACTGGTGTGCTTTATAGACTGGTGGAATCACTGACTAGTATTTTTCAAAGATGATGCCGGCGACTACATTACAGTCAATGGAGAGCGCCTCAAATCCATCATTATTTTTTCGTTTCCCAATAGAATGGCATTAATGTTGATGAGTTTTTATTTCAAAAAGACAGTGCAACATGCCACACAGCACGCGACACAATCATTTATTGCAGAAAAAATTCCATGAGCACCTAAATTCTCATAATGCCCTTATGAATCATCCTCCACGGTCATTTGATATGACACCTCTGGATTATTTTTGTTGGGATATGTGAAGTCGCTACTAGGCTATGCCGATAAACCACAGACATTGGATCACTTGAAAAACAACATTTACTGCGTTATTGCCAATATACAACCCCAAATGCTCGAAGAAGTGGTTGAAAATTGGACTTCTGGATTGCGCTTCATTCGAGCCAACCACAGCACACATATTCCTCATATTTAAACATTAAAGGCATTAAGTTACCTTTCCAATAAAGCCAAAGCCATGGCCATTATCATGGTTTTTATTTTTTTTTAATTTTAAAGTTGCATACTTCTAAAAAAACAACAATTTTGAAAATGATATTTTGTATTAAATTTTTTAATTTTTTAATAGGTACTGCCTGTATTTAAATTATAATATTTAAATTATAGTAGTCAGATGTATACCAAATGCTTTGATTGTTGGAGAAGAACATGCAATACCAATCAAAACAACTCATTCAAAATTACAAAAAGAGCTATCCAACAAAATATTCATTGTATGATAAATATATCTTTTAATAATGTAAAAAAACATGGAAAATTAATTTAATGTGACACATTGTATTCAACCGTCAATTTTTACCTTAAACAATTAGAAACTTTATTAGTATTTTTGTTAGTGAGAAGCAACAACTTGACATTTGTTGCCACTTCAAGTGAAAGCCAGGAAAAAAATTAATAAAATTATTAAAGTTCCGATTTCGAAAGAAACAAATCAATGAAAATATATTTATGATGATAATATATATTTTGCAACCCTTCAACACAATTGTGAAATAGCAAGACATACAATACAGTCCCATTAAAGTCTTAAAATAAGTTGAGACAACGAATCTAGAACATGTGTACTGTCAAGATTATAATATTAATTATAAGTATGCGTTCATATGTTTCGTCATGTTGAGCAAACACATTTCATTGTGTTATTGCAAAGTGTACGCTATTATTGCAAAGTGTAGTATAGCAAGAACAAAGTTAATTATTGATTGATTTTATTAATTGTTTATAAAATATGTATTATGCTTGTATTGCCATATATTTTTAGGATTCGTATAGGCGAGCTTGGCTCTTCAAAACCATGTCTATCCCTCCCCCATTACTTTCTCTATTGACTAGATGATCTATCAATTTACGGACCCACTCTTATATGGCTAGTTCTACAAACTAAGGAATTTTTGGTGATTTAGCTAAACCATCATGAAAAATGTATTACAAACTAATTTATTTGTATAACATACTGTTATTTTCACCTATTTCTAACTGGTCCCTAAAAATAATTTAGATACAAAATTATTTTCATGACGAAAGTACTATTTAAAGTGCCAAATTCTCAGGAACCTGCACTGTCCCTCGAACAAAAAATAGTGTAATGTGATTTATTTACTGCAACATTGAGGCCATAAATTAAACCAAAATAAAGAAAATTATTGTTTTTTCTTGCTTGGGAGACATATTATTATCTTATTTACCTAAAAATATTTAAAAAAATACTTTTCCAGAATTTGTCCAAAGGTTTTAAAATAGGATCCTGTTCAATGTAAAATAAGCGAATATTCAATATCCTATATACCGAGCGACATTGTTCAGCTAAGTTAATGGTAACCTAAGTTAATGGTAATGCCAACTATCTTTTTGCACCTAGCGTGTTGTTTAGTCAGCCCGGCATAGTCTGCTGAGGAAGTCGTGTAGTAATCAGTTGAGTTCACATAATCCTGGTAAGATATTTACTTACGAAATAAATAAATAATACGGGTAATTTTAGCTTTTTGATAAGTACGTTGTTTACACGAAGGCTAACTGCTTAATTTTTGTTGAATTGAGACCCAGGATACTGAGAACTACCCAGGATCCTGTGAAATTTATATTGAAATATTGTTTGTGTGCAAGATAATTTACAACTTTTTAGCTATACACTATAAAGTAAAAATAATAAAGGTTTTGACTAGTTCTCGTAATGAGTTTATACTCATTACGAGAACTAGTCAAAACCTCAATTAGTATTGACATTGGTCTAAGTGCAATTATTCGTGTAATCGTTTCGAAATGTCAAAATAAAAGATAGAGAAGGAAGTAGCAAATAAATTACTTTTGGGGCCAAGCGTCAAAGAAAGGTTTGAAAGTTGAAAAACAAAGTTATCAAATATAAAAAGATATGGCATCAGCAAAAGCAAAAAAAGACTGAACACAAAATAAAAAGATGCTTAAAAAAGATAGTTCAAACTTTTTTGGAAGATGATTAGTAGATTGTGTGCGAGGCAAGAAGGAACGCATAAAAAAAATAAAGAACCTAAACAAAAGGTACAAAGATGCTACAGGTTAGATACACTGAGAAATCTCCATAAAGAATACTTAAAGTCGGGAAATGTCACGATAAGCTACTCCATGTTTGTTAGGCTTGCACCCGCTTGGATAGTTGCCCCAAAAGTAACGGACAGAGAAACATGCTTGTATACTGTTCACGCCAATTTCCAACTAGTTGTGATTGCTCTTTATAATGAAAAATATTAAACTTCCCAAGTTACAAAAATATTTTAATTTTAAAGACAGTATGCTATGACACGTTCAACAAAAAATGTTTGGAGAGAAAGTGTGAAGCTTGCACTGAGAAAATCTCCTCCAATCTGCGATGAATTTAATGCAGCCATTCCGATTAATTACAACCACTGGTCGGCATCAAAGGACATCATAATAGACTCAAAACCCAAGAAAGGTAAGTTGTAAAACAAAAAAGGGATAGTATTGCAAGTACAGCTCATGAACTCGTTTTGAAATTGGAGAAGAATTTAAGTAGAATTTTTCAGCATTAAAGAAATATTATTCATAAGTACCAAGCAATATCGGAAAAGAAAAAGTGCCTAACTGAAGAAGAAGTCATAATACACATGGATTTTTAGAAAACTTCAGTGCGAAATATAACGAAGAAATAAAATCTTTTGATTTTAGAGGATCTCGTACACAGTTCTCACTTCACACAGTAATTGTACATTTGAATGGATTTAAAAGATCGTATTGCATAGCAACATCAGATTTAAGTCACAATATTCATGCCATTTGGGCACACTTAAAACTGGTACTGGAAGAATTACCAGCTCAAATAGAAACTATCCATTTCTTGAGTGACTCAGTATTATTACAAGTTATCCAGTGACTCAGTATTGGAACAAAATTACGTTCTTCACGCTAGTAGTATGTAAAATGACAAATATGTGCCCTGGACTTAGAATTACCACGAAGCAGGCCATGGAAAGCTAAAACTTAAAGAAGAAAAGTTGAAGATACTGTTAATGTGCAAAAAAAAAAGAAAAAAGAAAAGATATCAAGAAACGAAAAAGTTAAGAAGTAGGTAAAATATAAAAAAACAGACCCAAGTCAGAAAAGTAAATTAAATTCAAAGACACATAAAGGTAAAGAAAATAAATCAAAGACAACAAGGAAAAATAACTACAAGTCCAGTGATTGTGAGTGCCTTATTTGTGGTGTTCTCTGTAACGAAGATACGACAGGAAATGACGGGGTCCAATGTCTTGTATGTAATAATTGGGCACAAGATAGATGCATTAAAGGTGAATCTACATCATTTACACGCACTGACTGCTCAGCTGACTGTGATTATAAAAAAAATTGCTTGAAAAGTAATACGAGACTGAGAAAAGTTATTATTTTCTGTCAAACTAGATTTAAGTGTCGTTTAAACTCAGATTTCGTACATTAATTGTACTTCTCTTGGGAAAAATTAAAAAAAAGAAAATTTCAAGCCCAAATCAAATACAATGAGACTACCAAAAGTTATTATTTTCTGTTATACTAGATTTAAGTGTTGTTAAAATTCAAATTTTTAACAATAATTTTGTTAATTTATTGTAAAAAGAGACTTTAATGTGTCTTAGAATTATTACTTAAAGCTCAAAGATAATATAATGATTAAAGTTCCTATTCAAGACTGGTTTAGGTACAGAATTAGTATAAACCAAGCAGACTTAATTTTCGTTATTGTTCAAAATACTTGGACTCTTACAAATTAATGGTTAGAAGCATATTTTTTAATTGTGAAATAAATATCGAATATATTTGGCGTTAATTTTGTAGAAATTCATTATGACTTAATGTTTATTCGCAACTAAATTAAACTACGTGATGTAGTATTATTTCTACTTTATTTAAATTCTTAACCACCACTAGGTCGTGGTTAAGAATTTAAATAAAGTAGAAATAATACTACATCACGTAGTTTTATTCAGTTGTGAATAAACTGAAATAAATAATTAAATTTAGTTTTTTCTACTTTTTTTAAAATTTTTTTTTTCTAAACTAATTTTAGTTTTTTCCTCAGTTTCCAGGTCACACCCTCAGTTTCCTACCGCTTGATATCTTTAAATGGCCATAAATCTAAAATTTTAAAATATTTTGATTGTTCCACTTAAAATGGGTTAAAAGACGTATTCTTGATAATAAACTGAATTTTGCAACTAGAATGTACAAAAAACTTATGTCCTTAGTTTGTAGAACAACCCATATATTCAAATGGATTATATTTGTTGAAACTTCTAACTTTCTACTGTTATATTAAAAAATTTTAAGCAAAATATATCCGAAAAAATATTAATGAAATATTACCGTAATAAATAAAACTTTACCTTGTTAAAACTTTTCATAGGAAAGCTTTCTAAACTGGATGCTTTACAAAATATTTTCTCCTTTGAATGATTTGTGTATGAAACATCTTCCTTAGGCGGTAGCTTGAAACGAGTTGATTTCAAAATTTTTATTGTATCGGGGGAGTTCACAGAACCTACTGGAGTTGAGAATATAACACCAACATTAAAATGGTGGCTATCATTTTGTGACGCCCATCTGGAAATATAAAATAATATATGATTATAATCAATAACCTATCAACGATCAATATTAGACACGTAGTTTGAAACGTGAAATTAACAATGAAATTTTTTCCATAAATCATTAATATACAAACTTTTTCTTTAAAACACCTTTAAGTGGACTCTTCCGTTTTAACTCTACTGGACTCAAATGTAAGGCTTTTCTTTTTGGCGTATTGTGAGATAAGTCCATTGCTAATATCTCCTGTGTCAGTCCTGTGTAATCTTCTTTAGCACCCTTCAATGTAGACACTGAAACTGGAGTGTCGGGATCAAGATTCTCCAGAAATCGTTTTCTCTTTTTGGGGCTGGAACCATATTAAGTAAATATACAATTGATACAGCATTTATATACTCACATGGTATCAGATTTAATTCAGCAAACCTTTTAATGAATCTTAGATAACTTACCGAACTTTATCTAGCCTCTTAAGGGACTTCACTCTACTAAGAGGAGAGACAGATTGGTCATGCTGGTTGTCAGACGACATATTCAAGTCACCCAGCGTTGAAATATTATTACTAAAATCTACTGTCTTGCCATCTTTTGGGTCTAAACTGCTTTTAGAACTTTCACAGGTATGGTATGAGCTCAAGGAGTCTGAATCCTGAAATGCAAGTTTGTTTTTAAGGAAATAGTCATAATTGAAATATTACATTTGATTAAATTACATTGAAGATTTGAGATAAACCAGCATTCGTCATATATAACTAATAGTACCGGGTGACCGAGCGTTGTTCGATGTATTTTGAGTTTCTCATAGGAACGTGAAATTGCTCATTCAAGGTTCCTCTTTCTAAATTGTCATCTTCTCTTTGCCCTTCCTCCTCTTTCCTTTCCTTCTTCTACCGTTGCCCCTCGCTTTTGCTTTCGCGTTCATCTTCACATTTACCTTCGCATTCGCATTTGCTTTTGCATCCCCTCCCCCTACTCCCTCCCCTCCCCCTCCTCCCTTCCCTCCCCTTCCCCTCACCCTCTCCTCCCTCCCCATCCCTGTTGATTACCCTTTCCATTTCCCCTTCACCTACCTCTTCCCCTCCCTTTCCTCCTCCATATCCATTCTATGTTTTTCCATTTAAAAATTATTAAGTCATAATAAAAATTTTCATAGTAATTTCAAAAATTTTAAATGGCTCCACAATAATTAACTGAGATGGCTCATCTTCAAGAAATATATAAAATTTCATCGAAATCCTTAGAGCCGTCTCCGAAAAACCATTTACATATATATATATATATATATATATATATATATATATAATTTATATGTATATACAAGAATTGCTCATTTAATAGTATAGGATATAGTTAACATGTTGTGTTCAATGTATCAACAGTCCTTTTTAATTTACGGTTCATGTAAGCCGACCTTGATTTATTGCTCTCTTCTGTGAGGCATCTATTCATATTTACACTGATATACTACAATTTATCTTGTAGTTGGCGTTCTTGCCTGGGACACCAACTCTGGGACAATAACTCATAGTTGGCAGTGAACGTGTTAATGAGTATGAAAAATTTTACTGTAAAAATGTACACACTAGAATAAAAAGATTCTAATCAAAATAAAAACATAATTATATAAAATTGCAAAATGACTGTTTCTAAATCATTCCGCCATTCTTCCATTCCAATCAAAACACATTTGCACCATTCTTCCATTTCTTATCATATATTATACTAACACCCATAGTTCTCTAACAATCGACTGATCAAAATGATGAATTTTTTTATATGAGAATAAATTTTTCCTAGCCGTAAACATACATAAACAACATTTCAGGTTTGAAACTCAATCGCCATGTAAAATATATATTATATATATAGCTATGTAAAATCTCTACCTCACTGATAGAATTTTTGGTTCCAAAATTGCTCTAAATGATCTTGTGATAAAGCTTTTGGTACAAATCTTTTGTTTATAAGTGACAGTGAAGATCAATTTTTTAAAATGATCAGTAAACAACATAGACAATTTACGTTATAAGAAATAAAAGAAAATTTAGTGAAACCCACACAGAATCTCTATCTCTGACTACACCAAAAAAACTTTAAGGGAGAACAAATTTATCCTGAACTTATAATAGTTCATATAAATACCACGGAAAAATCAATTTTTTTCTTTGGACTAATGTACAACGTAAATGGGTTATTTCTAAAACAAACGAAATTTATGTCCTAGTGGTATAGATGATAATACTTTACATTTTAAGACGTTAATAATAAAGAATGCCTTATAAATATTCTTAAACCGCTAAATATTCTGGATTACGTAGATTAATAATAAAACATTATACATAAATATAAACATGTTTAACTTAATGAGGGACTGATATATCTTAATAGGAGTGTATAGAATTAGATGAGAAACATCATCTTTATAGTGTAAATCAACATTCCAGTTTATTAGTAATAATACGCACCATTTTCAGAATGCAATTTGGTAAACAGATTGATTCAAAATAACTCCAGTAATTAAGATATATGTCTTCAGTAATTTCTTGAGACTAGAGATACGATTGAAATTAAAAATTGTTCTAGTTTATGTTGTTATGAATTTATGTAATTTTTAGCATTTTAGTAGCTTGAAAATATTTATATAAACCATCCCTGTTATTAAAAAGAAGTCTTATCATTTTAAAACACTTTCTTTAGGTACTACAATTATATGAAGCCCCACCCTCGTAATCTGTATTTATTGAATTTTGTAGTAGCAAACATTTTTCTCTTTATATCTATCTTAATACTATTTCCAATCAAGGTAAGAGTATCGTATCATTTCATGAGATGTGCTTTTTTGGACATGGTATATAGTATGGCCAGCAGGCCAGGCTAAAGTATATCATTCACACTAAAAAAATGATCTGACCATTGACTGAGTATTGGTTTGGTTCAGACAAGTCTTGAATATTTCAGCACAGTTGGACACATGGACCTAATAACCACTGGACGAGTAATTAAACAAATTCATTATGAACAAAAAGTGTCAAAATTTGAGGGGTACAGGGGGATCGTACTCGCTTCTGACTGGCTAACGCCGTGCACACATTTCGTTGTAATAGGTTAAAAAATGCGCCAATCACATGTGCTTTAAATAAAAATTATCATGGCTGTGACTATATCGATAAACAATGTTCAATAGTATTTAATTACCGAGCTACGTATTATTAGAAATGATTCTCTGTAACGTGTACTTTTTTCTTTAAAGTTGATCCAACTGATCTTAATAATAATTTTAATGTACTTGAAGACACTCCGTACATAGTAAGAATGACCATCTTTCAGCATAAACTAATTCTTCAATAACTTTGAAATTACCAGGACTTGCATGAACAAGCAAAATTATAAGAATGAGCACAATGTCGCCTTTTACTACCATTTTGTATTAATCGACAAATCAATAAAATCGTTTTTATAATAATTTGGCGTGAATTTGCTTCGTAGGGTTTATAAAAATAAAATTTGTCTAATGTACAGGTAAAACTAAGTTATACAAAAATAAGTTTAATTCAAGTAAAAAAGCCACCTAGTGGATAATGAAAAAAGGGAGAAGTTAAAATTACTTGAGGACATTTATCTAAATTACATATTTGAAAATGTATGTGGTCGGCACAGTGTAAAATGTAAATTTTCTAATATATATCTGTAAATATAAATGTACTATTGAAAAAAAAATAAAAGTTCTTGATATTATACACATTTCTTAAAATATGGTTGTTTAAGGTCATGGTTTAACATCGGTATCATTCACGTGTTTTCATTAGTCAGAGTCATAGTTTTATGCAATTTTCTAATATGTATCTGTAAATATAAATGTACTATTGAACTTAGTTATTAAAAAAAATAAAAGTTCTTGATATTATCCACATTTTAAGAAACATATTTTATTAAAATATGGTTGTTTAACCGTTTGAGTGCCGACGAGCACCGTCGCGCTCATGCACGTGCTAACTAAATTTGCCACGAGCGCAATGGCGCTCGCAAAATCAGTTGCTCTTTAGCGCGCGGTAGAGGAGGTCGATAGCATCGCTAATTTTTTAACTTTCTAAATGTTACATAAAGTTAAAATTAATAGTCGGGATACGAAAATAATTTGAGTGAAAATGATCATTTTTCAAGTTGTGAAGAAAGTGATAGTGGGAGTGACATTGTGATGCCCTCACAATTTGGTGTAATGCAAATTTTGAGTGATAGTGATAATAGTGATGATAACAATTATTTTGCTGATACGGAGAATGTACCGGAGTGCGAAAATACAATGTGACCTTGATTTCAGTTTTTGTTATAATTTTTGTTCACAATATATATTTCCATAATTTTCTTTGTATTTTATTATCCTTGTACAAATTTTTATTAAGAAATGATTTAAAATTATATATCTCATTAATGTCGAAAAAGTCATGTCAAATACTTTTACAAATTATTTTGAAATAAATGATATAATATAAATTTTATATGTTCACAAATAAAATGTTATGTCATCTTTTTCTAAATTTGATGTCTCACTCTAACTTCTGCACCAATTAATTACATAATTTGACATTTTGTGACACAATACGTTCGCGACTGTAACCTATATGCTACTGACATATTCGATTTCTCGAAGATAATGCGCATGTCGGATTTTACCTGCGTACGGCTAGCAGGGGTGCCCAAGTATGGCATGTCCAGTTTTGAGGTCCAATAGTTAAATAGCATGATCGTATTTTATTTTTGTACACAAGTCTGCAATTACTAACCAGTTATTAAAATAGTAAACACACTGTTGGCAAAATATTTGGGGACCACTGTGAGTTGATCGATTAAGTACAGTTTATTTGGAGACCACTGTGAGTTGATCGATTGAGTACAGTTTATTTGAAAACTATGATTATTTTATTTTATCACATACACAACTTTTATTTAATAAAAATTGCAAATCCTTATTTTTATGTTATGTGTATAAAATTCACACAATGTGCACACATATGGCAAACCATTAAAATGACCTTCATTCGAGGATAATTTTTTTAGATTTTTTAAAATTTTATGACTGATAATTTTGTTCTTGTGTTATATATATTAATACTATATATTTGTGTTATATAAATAGTGTTAATAATTTTTTAACTTTTAGTTTTTTACTCTTTAAGATAAAATATAATGTTAAAGTAAATGTTCAATCAAAGTGGATTTGTGAAATTAGTATTAAAATACAATCAACCATTATCACCTGCATAATGATCCAAATTATACAAGATTTGTGTGCATAATCATCGCACCATTATTTGTAAAGTAGATAACTTATGGTATCAGAAATTCACAAGAAACTGACTGAAACTCATATAGAAACCCTAACTACAATAAAAAGATCTTTAAGGGAGAACCAAATTAGTTGGATGTGTAATATATATAATATTTTAAGAGCCCTTTTCTGTTTTTATATATTTTCCTATTTATCACAATCATTTAAGATGTATTTATATTTTTATTTCCATTATTCATATATTTATCAATTCAACTTAATAATATAAGCAATAATGTATACATGTGCATGAACACATGTTATAATTTTTAAATTTTATTTTCTGGAAGTATTAAAATGGTCTTAAAATGTTCCACAGTAAATTGCAAAAAAAAGTCACCAACCATTCTTAAATATCAACAATATAAAAATTGTGTATTACCGGAGCCTCATCGAAAACAATGTTTTCGGCACTCAAAAATGGCATGACTCCAGAAATTTTAGTAGCGTCTGTTGAACTTGTAGCCTTAGATCCATAGCTTGTATTTTGAAATAAAGATTGCGCTCCAAACTTACCTAGAAATAATAAATGATTAAAAAATATATGACAAAGCTCTTAATACGAATATATTTTTTACCTTTACTGTATTTTGTTACCTATAACGCTAAAAATAAAAGTATGGGGTTGACTTCAAAATAATATGATACATAAAAAGTTGATGTCAGTTTTTTTAGTGTAATTATCATTAAAATTTAAAAAAATATTGGTACAGTGATAATAATAAATCTGTATACAAATTATTATAATCATAGTTCATGATCATATTTTTGCTGTCAATGTTCCCATTGCAACATTCAGTTACACAGAGGACTCATAAAATCACATTGACATCTTTGTCTCAAGTTGACACACCATTGTGTAATTCACATTAATAATATTATAGAAAAGTTCTTCTTTATTATTCTTCCATAAAATAAAAAAATATTGATTACAATATTATCAATAGGAATACATCATTATTTCAAAATTTAAAAGCTCTAAATAAATGAGAAATTTATAAAATAATCTATACAAACAGAGTACAAAATAACAGTAATGTAAAATGTTAATTGTGACTCAATTTACTGTGTAAAATCAAATTAGCTCATAGAATGAACCCACTTCGTAAAAACATAAACAGTGTAAAACGAACTACAAACTATTTACACAAAAACAATGAATATACTAACTTGTTTCTTTAAGAGTATTTAAGAGGTTCTCACATTCTTGTGCAGGAGATTCTATTGATCCTATAGAACTAACTGAATGCCGTCGACTGGTATCTGAATTTATTCCACCAGATCCAAATGAGAGGTGACTCGTTAAGGACAATAACTGTCCGGGTGTACGCATATTCAAACTGGGAGTACAATTCACAAAATCAGCGATTTCCAAATCTATAAATAAATCATTACAATTAACTATACTAACAAGGATATTCTCTATTATATTAAAGACAGAGCCAAGCTCGGGTGAATAGCATCATAAATTTACAAATATATATACGTTATAATGTTACCAATATCTTCTAATAATTTGAAAACAATTTAAAAATAACTTAAAAATCGTTACAGAAATATTTATATTTTAAGATATCACAAAATAAAATTTCAAAAAGACATATTTTTTAAAACCAATGGTTGTATAAAATTTTGTCTATTGAAATAATTTCTTTATTTTACTAAACAGTTTTTTAAGCAACTGCTGACTGGCAACAATTTATATTAAACGGCCCGGAAATTAAGCTACACAACAGGGAAAGTTCCATGAAGTTCTATTAGTTATTTTTATGGGATGAAAAATAGATAGACAGACAAAAATTGTAATAATTACTTTTTTGGCATCTAATCTACACTGATAGTGCATAATTACCACTTTTTACACAAAAATATTCATTGTATTAATTCAGACTCGACAACAATATTATACTAGCTTGAGTAGAAAATTTTACAAAAATATCTAAAAATTTCTAGAATTTTCTACAAACCTCTAGAATAATCCTGCGTAAATTAAAACATTGTTGTAGCTTCCTGAAACTATTACCAAAGTAGTATATAAGGGTGCACCAATAAGGATTAGTTATCCTTGCAATAATAATACGAGGGGCGGCTGAAAAGTTTTGAGCCTAAGTACCTTTAAGTATTACTAATGACTTGCGCAGTACATTACTAGTTGGGGGTATCCTAAGAAATATAAATGTCAAGTTTCATGTCATTAGCATAAGTACGCTTTTAGTAACGGAACCATAAACGTCACCATGTCCGAGACATCCGCACTTTGCACGAAATTGGAGTACAGAGCTGTCATAAAATTCCTTACAAAGAAGAACAAAATGCCGATGGAAATATTTGAAGAGATGTCAGCAGTTTATGGGAAGTCTGCACCTTCATTTGCGACGGTAAAATATTGGAGCCAAGAGTTCAATGATAGGGATGCCCAAACACCGCCGTTACCAAAGAAAAAATTGAAAAAGTGAAAAAACTTGTTCTCGAAAGATCGGCGAATCAAGTTGTGGCAGATAGCTGAAGCCATGGGCATTAGCAAGGAACAAATCGGCAACATTTTGTCGCATGATATCTTTGCGCAGAGCATTAATGATCTGCCCAGTAGGTAAGGCAAGAGACATATTTGGTGATTATATTAATGATCAATTATTGTTATAAATAAAATTACTTATCAATAGAGTTGTATAATGTAATTTTTAGTGCAGAACTTTCAATTTAACCTAATAAGTATGCAGATTATATATAAAATAATAATTTATCGAACTAGTGAGCCTGAGTTTCGAAATCAGGAATTTAATACATATTTTTGAACTGTTAATCTATGTTTAGACGACACTTTGGTGTATATATATATATAGAATGTCTGTGTGTGAACAGCACTGTCTGTGCTTGCGACATATATTGCAACACTTGGTTTAGTGTAGCAGCACTGAAACCGCCTTACGTGTCAACGGACAGACATTTGTGTCGCAATTAATGTTGCAGTCTTAAGACCTGTATAGTCTTAAGTTACAATATTTTATTAAATTTTTTGAGTTACTAGTGAGAATTTTGTAATAAATCTGATTTAATATTTAAAAATAATTAGTGATTCAATACTCATCAAAAGAAATCCATTGAACTTTTTAAAATTTACTTCTGTAAACAATTTTTCAAAATAATTTTTAATTTGAAATACATTTATATCCACAATATATATACCTCTATGAATTTCTATCCTTGACAGTCCAAAATCAGTCAATTTAACATGACCACTCGCTGAGATTAACATGTTGTCTGGCTTCAGATCTCTGTGGATTATATTATGCTTATGCAAATATTCTAGGGCAAGTGTAACTTCAGCAATGTAAAATACGGCCATTGCCTCCTCCAGGAAACCATAAACTCCAACTAGAGATTTTAAATCTCCTCCAACCATGTATTCCATAACCTGGAAGCATATGTCATTAAAATAAATCTACCCAATTGTTTCAGATAAATTTATGTGCAATATTTTGCTACATGAGTTTAAAATCAATTAAAAGTTAGGTTTTAAATAAAATCTCGAATACCTAACATCATATGAGAATTGGTATACAATGAATGTGAGTACATATATACAATAACAAATACAGATAAACTGCAACAAACGTAATTTAAGTTCAATTCTTGTGAGATTGAGATAAAATTCTTGTACAATTAATTTGACTTTTATCAAACTTCGACGTTAATAACAATTTGGCACTGCAAATTTAGTGGGAAATAAAAAGGATAATGCAGCATAGTTTCAAAAAATTTTATCAAAAGACTAACAAAATTAAGGTTCCACCTCAGGTAGAACTCAACAGTACCAGGGGCAGAAGGCAGAAATGAAGTGCAATGTCTCCTACAACAATATTTACAAAATTAAAACTTTTAAGATCAATGTAGTCTCAATATTGATATAAAATATATTTACATTTATTTAAAAAGCTTATATGTTAGTTTTTACACATGGAAGCTTTCTAATTCACAAACTGTAGTTATTATATTGATAATTTCATAATTATTAATTATAATTGATCTACTATCTAGCAAAGCTCTAGTTCGCTTCCAGTATGATGGAGAGCTCTTCAGTTCGATATGCTATGGCAATGATTGAGCACGACGGCACACTGGCATTGATAAGCCTTGTGTTAATCTTGAAAAATAATGATACAAAAACAGTGAAAGAGAAGAGATATCCAATTTTTACACTACTTGTGTAGTGTAAAAATTGGTTATTAAAAAGTAAAACACACACGCACAGGTACACTGTACGGCGTCACTTAAAAGAATTGATAATTATCAATCTTGCACCAGTTGCCTGCACAGGTTCAAAAAACTGTACAGGTCTATTCCAATACACGCTCTATTCTACCTGTGCAGGCACACCTGTACACGTAAACCTCTCCAGTAGATCGTAGCGTGTATAGCAGCCATAATTCACCGTCATGTTTGTCAAAACATATCTTAATAAGTGGGACACAAAATAATAGTATTAAACAATATAATATAAATATATATGATGATAAATAATATACGTACTTTCATATATCTGTAAAGTACTAATTTCTTTCAACTATTAATATACTTACCAAGTAAACAGAAGAAGCAGATTGCAATGAATAAAATAAATGCACACAAAATGGACTTCTAGAAAGGGCCAAGGCGTTCCGTTCGGTAACTACCTGAGCTACCATATTTTTGTTGATCATATCAGACTTCTTCATTACCTTTATCGCATACATCAATTCTGGATTATTTTTTTTGTGAGCCAGAAACACTTTACCAAATGACCCACGACTAATCGGTTTTATTATTACAAAGTCATTTATATCGGGAGGCTGGAAAAAAATTCAAAAATTAAATAAAAGTAGGGTTGCCATCAAAAATTTAAATAACCAAGATTTTGTGACCAAAACACCCCAAACATTGCATCAATGTGTTGATGCAATGTTTGAGGTGTATTGGTCACAAAATCTTGTGTTTTGCATCCGTGGACGCATTAGATATATTAAAAATAAAGCATTTACACCGAAATAAGTCGACATGGATTCATTGAAAAATTAAGTATTTATTATAACTTTTAAGTCAACTTATATTCTTTAAAAAAACATATAATAAATTTCTTTCTGTCATAATAAATGAAATTAGCCCTTTTTTTTAAACTTTACCACTAATGTAACTTACAAGGGGGCATTTTTAAGTTCGCGGAATGGAAAGGTAAGCCATTAGTAAAGGTTATTAACGGAATGATAGCTAGTTAAGTAACCCATTATTAGTATAAATACCATAGTTTTATCATAATCGCATCATTAGTCTTTGAACTATCGTTGAACAAACAACTCAATCTGGGAGAAAGTCGGAACTATAGAAAAAATTTTTGGAAAAAACTTTATAAAGTTCCTTACCAAGCAAGGAAAGTCGGTTCAAACCATACTGAAAGAGATGGCATCCGTTTACATGGACTCTTGCCCGAGTAAAACCATGGTTTACAAGTGACATAGTCTCTTTAAACAGGGTAGAGACTCACTTGAAGACGACCCACGCCCCGGTCGACCGATCGAAATTACTACTCCGGAAATTATTGAAAAAGTTAAAAAATTAGTATTGAAAGATGTCAGATTAAAGAGAAACAGCTTGCAGAGATGGTTGCCGTATCGGATACAACAATTTTTAAATTCTCCATGATCATCTTGGCATGACAAAGGTCAGCGCAAGATGGGTGATGGGAAGAATGCTCACACCGCCTCAAAAACAACGTCGCGTGGAGTGTTCTCGCACTGTTTTTGGACCTCTGTAGTGAAGACAAGGATGGACTATTGAGTCGAATTGTTACTGGAGACGAAACGTAGGTTCATCATTATGAACCTGAGTCCAAACAAGACTCAATGCAGTGGTACAAAAAAAGCACACCACCACCCAAAAAGTTTGAGGTGTCACAGTCGGCTAGAAAAATCATGGCGACAGTCTTTTAGGATTCAGAAGGGATCCTGTTGACAAATTATAAAGATAAAGGTGTTTCCATAACTGGAGAATACTATGCGTCAATTCTAGAGAGGTTGAAATTAGCAATGAAAGAAAAAAGAAGAGGAAAATTGACCAAAGGTGTCCTGCTTTTGCACGACAACACGCCCATTCACACGAGCCGCATTACGCTGGCTACCCTGCACATGGTGGGCTTTGATATTTTGGAACACCCACCCTACAGTCCTGACCTGGCTTCCAGTGATTATTATTTGTTCCCAAACCTTAAAAAAGAACATTGTGGAAAGAAGTTTTCAAGCAATAAAGGACACAGTTTCCGCTTATTTTCGGGCAAGATGAAACATTTTTTTATAAATATATTAGGGTAGCTTCAATATATTCATATATTGAAGAAGAAAAATAATTTTGTATTTTTATTCTCACTCCTTATCCTACATTCTACGAACTTACAAACGCCCCCTTGTATAATGAGTCAAGTAGCTTCTTTCTCCATACGTGCTCTTCGTCTTTAATTTTTTTTTAATTACCCAAAAATTTTACTTTTTATTATAATCATTTGTCTCTCAAAAGGAGACTTGCTGTCCATATTAAATTTTTTTTAAGTTACAAACTTAATTATTTAATAAACTAAAATTTGAACAATTCACTTAAAATTGTATTTAGTTTTTACAATTTCAGATAAAGTGTCAGGTTTTAAAATACTCTTTCTGCATGTGTGTCATGAGCCGCTATGGATAAATACCAATCTTCAATCCACTTCCTTCAGACTTCAAAAATGTACATCATAATTAATTGCAGCTGGGCTTAGAACTATCTGTAGCTGTTATGTTTATATATTTT
The DNA here is from genome assembly GCA_039881145.1 of Druceiella hillmani. Classification (NCBI taxonomy): domain Eukaryota; kingdom Metazoa; phylum Arthropoda; class Insecta; order Lepidoptera; family Hepialidae; genus Druceiella; species Druceiella hillmani. The sequence goes on along the minus strand of JAYKKI010000001.1, from coordinate 85,409,638 downwards.
TGCAAGAAAAGAAACTTGTTGAACTGTTTTTTCTTTTATTCAATGTTATCTCTTGTGCTTTTAAAAATTCAAGGGAAGATACCAAGGGAAGACTACTGTACTGATGTAACAAATAGTATTTGATTGTTTTATAACATAAACTCTCCATTTCTTTAAACTTTTACTTTTAGTCGCACAAATTTCTGGTAAACTTTTTATTCAAATTGTCTATAATATCTTATAAAATATTTCTAGCCTCAAGAACGGAATTATTAATTCTTTCAATCACATCTATATTCCGGTATGGACAAGTCAAAAATCAATCGAAAATAATACCAAAAATAAAAAGTAATTGGGTCGAAAACTGTACAGTTCTTATTAAGGATGTCGACGTGTAAAAAGTTCATTTGATTGATTCAATCCAAAACTGTACAGTTCTTATTAAGGACGTCGACTGTATAGCCGCAATTGGTCACCAGTCACCGTACATTTACGAGAGATTTAATTTTTAAAGACTGCTGCGTAGGCACTCTCTTGTACCATGTTTATTTATTGTTTCATTGAATGATGGGTGATATCGATTTGTTGCTAGTGAGATGGACAATTTACTGAAATGAATGACTTGTTGGCGGTGTTGTGTTTCTTTGTAAAATGAATGTTTAAAAGGCCAACATTTTTTAACATTTGTAAGTTGAAAGTTTTGGACTGATCATTGGCCTCTGAATGATTAATCCACTAGCATCGTATAGATATATGAAACGTGAACTACAACCACTTTTTAATTGCACAGATTAACAAAATATATTGGTGGCAGTCTTCATATTAATGGGTTAATTGTTTTCAAGGACTATTTTTTTTCATTTTATTAAATTTTTATATGTTCTTAAGAAATATAAGTTTTCAGATAAGTCAAAATAAAAGAGGAAATTTCATATTGAATTTGCTGCAGAAAATATTGCTCGATGCTGAGCTACAACTTTCACCATCAACTATTCTATATGGGTTAAAGGTGATAAATCTCATCGTATCACAGTTCTTTCACCGCGAGTCTCATTGAAATTGATAAACATATCAATGAACCTTTGACAAATGGAAGACTTGATAGAAATTTACATTAATAGAAGGAGCAGAAAAACTTGTACCCTTGCCTTTAAAAATTTATGCAGCACAGACTCTGTATCTTAAGAGTATTTTCAAAGTCTGACTTAGTTTTAAATGACGCCGTTTAAAACACATAAAAGTGTAAAACTTTAGTTTTTATGAATCACAATTTAGATTAAAACTAATAAGGAACTTCCCAAGACTTCCAAAAATAACCCTTCATAAAATCAGTAAATAGTATATATAAATGCGATCACTCCAACAAGTAAATTATTGTAACGTAATTACTTATTGAACGATTAAGAGTTCATTTATATTTACATAGACATTATAATAATGTATACTGGGTCATCTAGTCATATTACTTTATTGTGAAGAATGGTTATGTAAGTTTATTTTAATAAACATTATGTCCATATTAATTAAATTATTTATCTGTTATATTAGCCTACATTTAATCTATCCGTTTACACCATTCACCATGTCACCATTACAGATCAAATTAATTGTATATGAGATCCCTTGAATGGTATTGGTGAAAAAGACCAAATTGTTCACAATCTCATGATTCAATCACTTGTTATTTTTAAAATATAGTCGTTTAAAAAATTCATTCCTTTTCATGATCGACACATCTCTAATTCATATGCAAAATATTCTTTATTGAATAAATTATAAACGAATAACCTTCACTAATATCGTTTTTAAAAAATTCTCTTCACATTGTAAGTGAATATTCTACGCTCAAAGTATTTCTTCAAGCGTTCGAACAATTTTAATATATTGTCCACGAATTTAATGTTATGTGGTTATGTGGATCACAGAATCTTTATCATTTAAATTATCTTTTAAATTTTTGATGGTTTGATATTGATGTATAACATTTGCCTCATGCCTTAGAAAAGTACCTAAAAGTCATCGTCAAGCTTTATTATGTTTTATAGCATAGTTATATCTTCATTTTATATATTTCCAGAACTTTTTGCTTTTTTGGTTTTTATGTCTAGAATTTCATCAGTAGCGAAGAGCGTTTCGATCAAAATAGAATTATCGAGCTCAAGATAATGTATTGAAAGTGTTTTGCAATTGGAATATTCTAGCGAAAGATATTTTTCATTGTATTGATTGCAACACAGAAAATTGGATAGCACCTGATAGTTCGCAAAATCAATGATATAGTTTTTTGAAGGAAACCAAGGTCAATTCCACGTTTGCATGAATAACACATAACCAGGTTTCTCTTTGGTGAGTATTTGTGGACATAGCCCAAAAAGGCAGCATGTGACAAAATAATGTGTAACAAATTAACATCCCTTTAGTGTTCATAAATCTTGAATGTATATTTTCATACAATCCTGTAAAAATCTCTTTTGTTTTCTTATTTTATTTATTGTAGTGTTGTCTTTTTCCTGCACAAAAATGTCTGTTGCAATCTTCTTAAAAAAACTCAACAACCCCTTCCTCTTATTTTGAAATTGTCTTATCTTTTCGTGTCGTCTGTGTCACTTTCAGTAAATTTTTTGTAGAGTTTATGATTTTCCCGGGTTTAATATTCATATGGAATAAAATTTCGTACTTATTTACAATTTTTCCACTTAATACCATTTGAAACCACTTGTCATTATCATTCTTTGACAGTTGTCTATTTTCTTTGATTTTACTTTGGACTATCTCACTAAATACATCATTTTTTATGTGTAACTTTGATATTCATATTTTGTTTTGTTAAGCGCTTTAGCTTCTTTCGATACTTGTTTATGTTTTGTTTCAATCTTTCATTATCTATTTTTTTGTTTTTTATTTAACTGGATTTTGTCATTTCCATTGATTTTCAGATTTTCCTTTAGTTGATGGACTTAAATTATTTTATATGGTGGGTCTTCATTGTTAGATGAAGGTAGTGGTATCGGATAATTTTTGATAAATTATTGCTTTATGCAACCTCTATACTTTTTAGTTTCCTTTGCGTATTTTTCTCACAGTCCTTTCCCTGTATCATTAATATCTTTAAAACTCTTAACCCTTCCCTTTCTTTTTATAATATTTTTATCTTTCTTTCTCTGTTCATTCAGCTTTCTTCATGAGAATATTTTTAATTATTTGGTGGCATAACCTTCATTCACAACACAATGCTCAAAGACAAGTTATAAGTTGTTCCTTTTTGTGCAAGAATTGAAACTTTGAATTTATCCAGGTGATCTTTTTCCGGTGAATGTAAAAAACAGTGATTATTTTAAAGGCTAATAAATATTTTTACACTTTTATTTGGAGAAATATGTTTTGATATTCATTTAGTTATACATTTACAATAGCCAAAACATTATAGTAATTAAATAAAAAATATAATGTTTAAAAATCTTGTGAAAATCTGTAATAGGGTAAAGCCAGATAGTATACATTTTGCTAAATTATTACAAATTATTTTCTAAAGTTAAGCAGTTTTCGTAATTTTACTATATGATCCAAATAAAAGACAATACTCTTTATAGCTCAAGTGTTATATTTCTATGAATCATTAATTTTTGTTTAATGTTATCAATGTGCGGGCTATTTAAATCCCAGTACTGTATATTAACCCATAATTCATTAAAAAAATTATAATTATTTGTTAAAAAAACACAATTAATTGCCAGTGTTTTAAAATTTAAATTTTATTTAATATTTCAATATTATGATAGGTACTTAGTTATTCTTAACATCTTGTTGTTTCAACCAACTTCACCTGAACTGCAGATATTGCTCCCCTGACTTCATTTAACTAACTAAATTGCGAGCGAACGCTACAGCAAATAAATCAAACAAGCGTGAGCAAGAGTCATCAATTGACAATTTTTCCTCTTTCTCTACTCATCGGCTTGGTGATAGCTAAGTGCAGAATATCTATGCATCTGCGTTGGTCAGTGACGTTCAGCAAGAACTGTTATAAATTGAATGCATTTAGAATAGCCTATTGTTATTATGCGTATTTTCTTTATCTCACTAACAAGCGGGTTAAAACTGAAATTAATTTTTTGAAATTTTCTATCAGAGTGTCCAAGCTATTCAGTATGTACACTGGCCAGCACCAACACTCCTCAGGCCCAGCACCGGCATCGGCATGGCAGTGGAACAAAAATGTATGTAAATCTAAAAAGGTTTACACTAGATGGGATCAATACCAGCATGGTGTAGGTTTTTGTTGGCGGTCAGTTTAAAAATACCCATTCTGCATTTATCTATGCATCTGCTTTTGTCGACAGCATTCAGTGACACCTATAATTGGATGCATTTAGTGCCATCTGCTCTTTTTAGTTGTATTTTCTTCATTGCAAACTTAAAAGCATGGTAAATCCAAAATCAACTGCTTGTTTTAAACTTTTGGTAATGGTGTTTAATCCATTGAGCGTTTATACACTAGCCAATAGTGGCACTGCTCCGACATGGCACCGGCATTAATACGGCAGCAGTGGGAACAAAAATGTATGAACGCATTTTACACTAACTGAATTCCATATACACGTATGGCGAACTGTACTTATATACTATGACTCGGTGACACTCTACGTTTCAACTGTGCGTCGCGTATTACCATTTCGCTACGATGGTTATTTTATTAATTTAAAATGTTATAAAATCGTAACTTCTCAAAAATCCCGGATTTTAAAAATTACGTCAGACGTTCGCGGAAGCCCTTAAAAAGGCAGCGTCCGTGGAAAAGAGAGCTGATGGCAAGCCCAAATACAGGATAATTTTTACTTACTATCATTCAATAATTACAAGTAACTCAACTGATAATTATAACTAACTCAACTGATGTTCTTCCTCCAATATAACAATACATCTATTTTTAATCTAAAATATTTTAATCATTTTGTTCAAAAATCCTTAAAATGTTTACCTTCGGCGCGGATATTTCATTTATGGCGTTTATTTTTTCTAAGATTGTTTGACCGTCTTCTTCATTTTGTTGTAATTGGGTAATACAGTCACCATTTTCCATATTTGCCTGTTTGCACAAAAAAATTACGATCTAAGACTATGAAGGGGTACAATAATAAGCACGAGATTTAAATTAAACGTCAAACGGACGGACAGTCAAAAAGTGACGTATTTACATTCGAATTGTTATACAAATGCTATTTAAACTTTGAATCGATTTAATTTTTTTTTAATATTCAAATTAATTAGGTTGTATTTAGTTTTGAGATTTATAATATTTTCCCCTTAAATGTAATCATCTACCAGTAATACAACCTGAAAATAAATAGCAAATAAATAAGTGACTCCGTTTATCGCGCCGTAACATATGAAAATAGCATGCTATTGATAAACGTTAAGAAAAAAATACAAGCAAAACAAGGAATCTAAAGAAAGTTTCTGGTTCCTCAACTCATATATGTTTCGAACAAGAATAATTCAGGAGAGTTCGAAAAAGAGACGATCAAGTAGTTTTGCTATTGACAATTTATTATTAGTTGAGTGGCCATCTTATCTGCACATATGTCATAACGTATCCAATAGCAAAATATTACAATTTAATTAATATTTCTTAAATATTTTTATAGTTACGACAGACCTCACTCAAAAATTAAAGTACTGTAAAAATTAATGTAAGTAAGTTTAATTTTAAGTTTATAAAAGGCTTCTTCAAAACCATAACCATGTTACACTGAATTATTTCATTTATAATTATTTACAAATAGATTATGTATTCAAATATATAATATACGACAAGTAGACTTACGGCGAAAAAAAATTATTGTAGATAAATTGAAAGCTGGTTTACAAATATTGATCAAAGAAGTAAAATTAAAACGAAATAGAGAAATTAAATAGATTAAAAATCCTATTGCAAATACATAGAAATATCGTTATCATATTTAAAAATAAAAAATCATAATCAGATGAATTGTTTATATGTAAGAAATTGTGCAAAACTTCCCATTCTGTTTTTTTTTAATATTATCTATTGGAAACCTAATTTCTTGAAACAGTACTATATGGTTTCTGATTTAATAATGTCCCATATTGCTGCAACATATTGCATTATGTACATTCATCGATCTTTTCAATTTGGGTCTCCCTTTCCTTCACATGATGATGTGTTTATTGTGTTCCACAACCATTTTTAAGGGTTTTTATGTCTTCATCGATGGCTTGCAATTTATTAATTACATTTGGATGCAAAGAAACAGGCTCGATATTCCTTTTTCCTCCACATTTTTGGGATGAATAGGACATTTATCAATATTACATGTCAAATCATTTAACCATACAATGAAACGGAAACTAGTAGGTTTAAAATATACCTCAAGTTGCAGAGACCAGTATAAAAGGACATATTATACAGAAAATCTTATTAAACATGATCGTCTTCAGCTGGTTATACCATAACAATCTCTATTCACTTTTGGCTTTTTTTGTTGATACCACTTTTAATGTTTAAAAATGTAAATATTTTTTAATGTATCGTATATAGCATTCACATCTACATATTTAATAACTGAAACAAAGATGGAATCTTTTATGATTTTATATCTTCTGTTTTAAATAGAGTTAAGAAAAAATTATGGAAAAAATATAAAATAGGGATGGAAGTTGCAGCCTGTAATGTTATTATAACATACATGATATTAAATGATCTTTAAACGAAATGTTTATATAATATGAATAATATATAATTATATAATATAAATATACAATTTAATAATATTTGTAATACATGCACACAATTTCAATATAAGTTAGTAGTCTTTATGGAATAAAGTACAAAAAATTGAATAAATCGGAAAAAAGAGCTTCGTTCTTTTTCTTATTCTTCTCTAATGGAACAATTACGCATTTTATTTGCATTATTTTAGTTACTATTCCTATTAAAATTATATTTTACTCTTCTTGTGAATAAAGATTTGTAACAAATGCATTAAAAGTCTTTACTAAATCCGCACAGGCGAGTGGCTCTCTGGGATGATCTTGATAACATGAAATTATCTGTAAAATTTTTTTTTAAATAAGTAAGATATTATTAATAGGAAATTTATATAATTCATATTATTTAAATATGCTATATTTACATACATATTTATATTAACATATATATGTAAGTTTAACATTTGACCTACTTATTATTTTCAATTCAAGCATACATTAAAAAATAATTAGTAGAAAAAAAACAAAAATTTGCAAATTGTCCATATACAAAAATTTCTAAAATATAAATTTATAAATTATTTCAAAGTTGTTTTTTGAATCTAATTGTAGTTTGAAAGTTGACGTAGCGTAATGCTTACATCACTTTAGTTGGATTATCAATATTTAGTTTCAGGTTAAATCAAAAACTTTTCAAACAGTGGAAACTTCTTCAAAATTTCGGATGACGTCGGAACAAAGAGAAAAACAATGAAAATTAAAAAAAATAATTCTGAAACAGCACAGTAGCAGGTGCACTGAATAACTACGCTATCGTACAACTCTAATTTTTTTCAGATATAATATTATTATATTTCCATTTAGTTGCATCTTCGACCATTGAAGTCGGTCGGTGAAAATATAATGGTCGAAGACGCAACTAAATGGTAATAATATTTTTTGAATTTTTGCGGTATTTTCAAATTTTGATAACCAAATTTTAACATAAAACTTTTTAGAGAGAAAGAGAGAGAGAGAGAGAGAGAGAAAGAGAGAGACTGACGAACGCTGAGCGAGGTAGCGCATATGAACTATTCTTGAATTGTTATTACAAATAACATAAAGGTTTCTTTACACACTTTACTTTAAAGGTTACTTTTTACTTTGATCTGTGGTGTGAACCGAGAAGTTGCGATGCGCGGCCAGCAGCCATTGTTTGCCGCGTACTGGCTATTGTTTGGCATTGTCTTAAGCGATTTAATAATTTGTAATTATTTTAAGTCATCTTCCGCGCTTAACAATGTGTCGTTGGTAGATAGCGGTTGTTACAGCTACAGGGCTCCCCTTTAAGCAAAGCGTACAGGCGCACAAATAGCACGCCCAGAGCGTCTAGTTTTTAAAGCCGAGCGAGGCGGCCGGTAGTTTAATTATAATGGAACCGCGCGGTTCAGTTTTGAGTAATTGATCCGAAAAATCTCTTCATAGTTCTTCACAACATAGACACAATGTTATACTCGATAGATTCATAATGTAAAAATATACTAATTAATTATATGTCGCTTTTAAATTTTTTTTAATCTTGAACTTTTTCTACAAAATATATAAACATTGAAAATGCAGAGTATTTTCAAATCAGTATAATTTTTAGACCATCCCAAGTTAATTAAAGGGATGCTTTTACTGCGGGAATCATATCGTGTTGCTTTCAGAAAGCGCAGCCACACTGCTCCCAGCAGCAGAAATATAATCTGTTCAATTTTATTATTATTAGACTGATATTATATACATTACTACTTATAATAAGTACCGTATAATAATTATTTGCAATTTTGAAACAGTATCAATAATGATACTTAAGCTATGGTCCTCAACAAAATGGTTAAATAACAAATATCCAATACCAGTTAAATTACATGATAAACTTTTAGAATTTGGGTTTGATACATTTTTTGTTAAATGCTTGTTTTTTTAATAACGTTTAGAATCTTCGAAGTTTTGCCTAGTTTTCTATTTAAAAGTTTTTAATTTTAAAAGGTCCTGTACAAATTTATGTTAAATCCAATTAATATTTATTATCTTTCCAGTGATTCTCTGCAAAAGTTAAGATATTACAAATTTCATTTATTGCCAAAAATAGTCGTTTTCTTCTAATCGTAATTCTGTCCACGTTAAACAACATAAAGTTCTAATAATTTGTTACTTGTAATTATACGAAATAACTGCTCAATACAACGCAAATTCGAGTTCTGTTATGCAGCCTAACTTTCAATATCTATTACTAATTATTTCTTGTGGAGTATAGAATAAAGGTTATAAAAGAGGGAAATTTTTCTCAACGTGAAAAAGATTTATCGGATTATTAAAATTAAAAAATAAACTATTAGAAACCTTCGATATTTGCCACAAAAGGAATGATACAAAGCACAGTCACAAAAAAACAAGACATGCTGATTAGTTCCGTATGACATTTAATTATTTCACTACATATTAACATTATGATTAAAAAAAATTTAAATATAATTAACTCAAATAAAAATTGTCAAAGCGGAAATCATTCTCTGGTCCTTTTAATGATTTAATTTACTGCTAATAAACCATGACTACAGCTACTTTTAAAACATTTTTGTAATAAGCTATACTGCAAATCATTCAAAAGTGTATTATTCTTTCAAATTACCATAAATATGGGTTTATTTATTACGTTTTTTTTGACTTAGTTATAAGCCTAGACCTTTTCACAAAGGGGACAAAATCTATAACTAAAATAAAAATAAATAATTTACGTTTTTCTTTTATAAATGGTATTTTTCAAAAGATCTGAATTTTGATCACTAAGATCACTAAGTAATAATTTTCAAATGAGGCTAAAGTTTAATATTTCCATTGGAATAAACAATTGTTCAATGACCGGCTTGAGTGATAATGAATGCATCTACCCTACTTTTATTTGATTCATATCTAATATAATTATTAATCTTACTTTTGACTTATACATTTCACAGTCCGCTGCTTGCCTTTTTTGTGCGAATTTAGATTTAAACAAATCATTAGTTTGCGCAAATGCTTTTTCCCGTTCTCGCTCAAGAATATAATTTATATTGATGTGTGCTTGACGTAGCCATTCAAGTCTCCTTGTCCAGTAATTTCCTTTTGTAGTACTAATGATATCTTTTTCGCGATGTTTTAATAAAGGTTTTTCAAAACTTGGTTTAGACTAAAAGAGAAAACGATAGAGTTTAAATTATAAGAGAATAAATTTAATAAAAGTTATATTTCAGCTATATGGATGTTTCATGCATATTTACCGATACAACAACATCTTCAGAAGGTGTGTGAGTCACAGGAAAATTTGTTGGTATTGCAATTTGATTTTCAAAACTAATCCTACGTGGTTGGTCACTGCTCGCTGTGGCGCCCATTTTTTTTTAGATATTTATACAAATGTATTCATGAGAAATTTTACTACTTAGAATAAATATTGGTTTCGATATTTTTCTTTTTAATTTTTAAAACATCGTACATGTCAAAATAAAAATTTGATTGATTGTTTTTATATGATAAAGAATTTTAAATAAAAAAGTATAAATTCGACATTATTATCCAGCTTGTGTTTTTGAAAGAAACTATTACGGTGAAAAATAATTTTAGCGCTAGCGTATATTTTATTTAATTGACATTAAAAATTAAAATATGTACAAATGGATCGTTATTCAAAATATAATCATTTTATAGTTCATTGTACATGTTATGAAAGTTTGAATTTTGTGCATTAAATATATTGGAGATAAAACGAGTTACGATTCGAAATTTCTGATATTAGATATTCGCAGAAAAAAATTACTGTTCATGTAGACACACAGCTTTGCTTTCAAACACCCAATGTACTGAAGAAACTTTAATTATTTGGTTGGACTGTCAAATTATCAATCAAAATAGAGGAGCGTATTTAGTATTTAGTCTGTCGGAGTGTGTTTGTTTGAAGTGCAATTTCTTTTCTACATTAAATTAGTTGCCTTAATATTGTAGATTAAAATTCAACTATTAAATTAACATGTCTTTGTACGATGATGATATCGATACTATTAAAACGAGGACCACTGAAAAAGTGGCTGGGTGGTCGTCGGGCATAAAATTATTACAGTCCCAACTTCAGTTGAAAAAAGCGGCCGTTACTCAACCGAAGCGAGATTCTATGCGAAAATCTGTAATACCATATCTTTATTGTCTAGAAATCATGTCTAGAAACTTTTTTTTAATATTAATGGTTAAATAATGCTGATGACAGGTTTTACCGCCAGTAATTGATTTGAAAAGCAAACAAAAGGAAGAGGAGGATATTTTCACTTCATCTACAGTACCAGCGGTTAACCCAAAGTTTCAGTCGCCAGCCTCTAGCATTCGCGAGTATGATTGGGATGTAGTTGGAGAATATGATCCCATGTGGCCCAATGACTATGAAAAAGTTGTGAAAGGTAATATTTTCAGTTTATATTAGGATCGATTAATCTCAAAATGTTTTGCCAATGTCCCTATTACTTAACTTCTTCAATCTTTTGTGATATATTCTAGCCAGTTTTCCCCAAAAGTTTATGATGAGCAGATATTGGATACAAAGAATTATTAATGGATATAGTTTTTGATTGAATAATAATTCAAGTTGCTATCTTTGTAGTTATTTTATTTCTCTATAGATGATTTTTATTGTGTATATAATTTTGCAACAATTTTTGTGATACAGAGTTTTGTGGTGAATTTGTTCAAGTTGTTGAATTTAAGTTTGTGTATTTATACTGATAGGTTCCTAAAGTTATTGTCTACTACTTTATAAAAATGATATTTATACAAATTATTAAATTTATACTTAAATCTAAACTATTATAAATATTAATTAATTACTGATTAATAACATTCTTTGAGTCTATAGAAAAAATATCTTTATATTTTTTTATTCTTTCCAGAGTATAATGTTCTATGTTTAAATTCTGATTGTTGCCCCTATAACTATATAAATTGTATTATTCTTTTTGATAATTACTTATTAACCCAACATTTTACATAGGGAAAAAAGTATCTTCATAAAAATATTAAGTTCGGAATTCGACCTACCGGTCGAAGTTCATTATACATACAGTAGTTGAAAATCTACAACTTCATTTGTCTTTGGTTCCGAGGCGGGCTTAGATGATGGTGGTTTGATGATTTGAGATGGTGGTTTTTCAGCCAATCTCTGTTTCTCATCACAATGTTTTGTCCTTGAACCACTTCAAAGGTCCATGAACCTTCCTGACCCAATATCAAACCAATAGATCATTTCCCCATGTCTTTTGATATGGTCGGGGGTGTTCTAATATATCTTATAATATATCTTTGCCTCTCTTCTTTTCAATTCTACCTTTGAGGTGATAGATGTCTTTACTTTAAATTTTAGAAGTTAATTGTTAGTTGGTACTGGATATCATGTACTTTTTGACATCAAGATTTGAAAAGGATACACATTCATGTTAAGTGATGGGGTATTCCTCTAGTGTAATAAACTCAGCCAAATTCTTGATTATCTTTATTGTGTCTCTTTATGATCTTTTTCGATTTTTACAGCTGATTTGACTTTTCCGTTTCCTTAACTATAGTGAGACAATGATGTTGCATGCTTGAATTTCCATTCCCTCGAAAATTCAGAGGATGCTGTGATATAATACTGCCTTATAGTATGTTACAACTGTCTTTGGGATTCCATGTTGGCTGAAGGTTTGTCTATATTTGTTAAGGGTTGTCTATATTTTGTTGAAACTTATTTCATCTAGAACTATCAGCTCTAGATGAAATAGGTTTCAATTCGTCAATTTCAAAACAGTCTCAATAATAGTCAATTAAATCAAATAATTTTTTCCTTTGATCTCAAATATATCTCTTTCCATAGACGCGCAGGAATCTGATGAGTCTATATTGGCACATATTTCACATTTCGGTCTTTAATTTCACTGTGTATTTTCCGGCAAAATATAGTTTCCCTTGCTCTTCTTAATGAAGCATTTATGCCCAAATGTCCTTGTTGAGTCTTGTATATCATTTCCTGTTGAAGACGTGTTTGAATAATGACTGTCCCTTGAATATCAATCCACCCTGAGCACAAAGTTTACATCTATACATCCAGAACTTTCGAATCATAGAATTCAAACCGATTGCCATCCTTCATGGATCACTCTTTTTAGTTCAATCAGGGTTGAATCTTTCAGTTTCTCACTTTATACCTTCACAGGTTTTAGAAAATACACTCAAACAATCTTTGATTTTCATGACATTCAATTCTTCATAAATATTGTCCACTTGAAAAATATTGTAGTAACTCTTACCATCACGGGAGGAAAAGTGAAGCTTTTGTAAGTAGTTGAAACTCTTACCATCACAGGATGACAAGTGATGCTCTTGTAAGAATGTCTGTTAAATACATTCTTGAATAAAACTTCTAAATTATACTTTTGTAGATGCAGTATCATTCACTGTAATCTTTTGAACTTTGTGGGCAACTCTTTCTGGAAAATGATTTGTAGTGGTTTATGATTTATTTCGAAATGGATAAATTTTTTATCACCGATGAACTAATGATATCTCTTACATGCATATGTAGTTGCTAAGCATTCTTTTTCAACTTGTGCCTATTGCTCTTTTTCAATCTTCTAGAAGCAAATGCAATTGGCTGTCCTTCCAGCATTAGAGATGCACCTAATCCTGCTTTACTTGCATCAAATTGTATAGTTACCTCTTTGTTTGGGTTATATTACCTTAGGACAGAGGTTTACTAGGCTTTTGATGGATCAAAATGTATTATCCTGGTTTCAAATCAACTGGACTAAAAATGTTTCCTAGTCACTTCACCTCTTTCGTTCGCAGCTTGATCTTGCTCCTATTGAATCGTCCATTTGCCTTTTGAGCTCTTTGTAATCTTTCCAAGTTATTATCATGATTTTTCATACCTTCTTCTTCAGACTTAAAAATTTAATGATTAGTATATTATCAACAATGATTGATATTCCCTCCAGACTTTCAAATAACTCATGTATCTAATGCGGTACCCAGTCCAAAGAGCAAGTAAAGAAATTTATATCTTCCTTTTGTCCAAAATGTAGTTAGATATATGTATATTTGTCACTTGGCTTGACAGTCCAAAATTTATCTTTAGTATCCACGAGAAAAATATCTTGGCCTTGCCTAGATTTGGTACGATCTCCTCAGTAGTTGGGATAGGATATTCTGGTCTTTTCAAAGCAATGTACAAATTCGACGAATCCAAGCAAATTCTCAACTTTCTAGGTATCTTCCCCAATACTAAATTGCAAATTTTATCAGTTAGGTTAGGTTCCTTACCTTCCCGATTATTTTGTACCTTGTCATATCACTGAGTTTCGTTTTCGACTTATCTCGCAATAGAATAGGAACATTTCTGGAAGAATATATTGGATGGATATATCCCATACCATTGAAGATATCTCCATACTTTACTAGTAGTGATTACTTGGTAGATAAGTCCAAAAAAGTACACAGATGAATTTTGATTTCAGTTTTAATCATTGACAAGTTTCTGCACTTAACAATGGTCTGTCACAACTAGTTGATAATATGTGAAACTTCAGTGAAACTGACTGATTCTCTCCAGCATGGAATAATTGTTTGTCCAATGGGCTTCAGGATCTCTCCTCTATAGCACTTGACTTTCTGAGTATATTCACAGTCATTTGCTTGTAATAACAAATTTGTCATTAACTGATATACTCCAATCGGAGTCATCTTCAGATGTTTGCACTTGTATCTTTTTTATCGTTTTTCTCTTTACAAATATTGGTCCAATGATTTTTCTTTCCACAATTTCGAAACGTCTTGTCAAAAGTTAGACACTTATTTTTGTTTACAACATGCTTTCCACCACAATACTTATAATCAATATTAGTTTTGTCTTTTTGTGGAATTTTTTTCATTTCTCAATTTTCACTCTCATTCTGTTTACTTCCTTTATTCTAGCACTATCGCTCAGCCTTTCAACTTGCTTGTTTGCATTTTCATTACTTTTACAAACATCTATTACTCTCTACAGCATTAATTTTAAATCAATAATCAATTGCTCTTTTTGTATTTCCATTGCAAATGCCCAAGATTAGTCGATCTCTCAGTCTCTTCTTAATCAGTCCATCTGTCATATTTTGAAGATTGTATGAAGATGCCAACTTATGCAGGCGACAAACATATCAATACTTTTATTAGCAACCTGATTACAACAACGCTCATAGGTAATGTTAATCTTAGGCTGTAAGTGATCAAACCAAGCAGCAATATTTGCTTTTGAATTCCCTCTATCCTCAGCAATAAATATTGATAAATGAGAAAAGCCTCGTTATCTTGTTATTAATGACAACAAGGTAGTGATTTTGATTCTATCATCTTTTTCTTCCAATCCAATAGTTACGATGAAAGTGTCCCGAGATTTGTGTTGAACTTCATCAACTTCATCAAGAAGAAATTCATAAGATTTATTTAGATTAATTCTTACACCGCTTTTGGGACTTTCCTGTTATTTTGTATATATTATCCAAACATAAATCATTGTTAAAAATACCTGTTTATTTTCTTTTATTCTTTTAAAAGTCATATGACTAGTGTTCGGTGATCGTTGCCACCATAACTACACTTGTATTATTCTTTTTGATAATTACCTAATAAACGTAAGTGTGAATCTCAATCAAAAATTGATAAAATAATAAAAGTTTACAGTAGTGTACCATATTACTAAAGTCACCGAAAAAATTCCTCATAATTGCGTTCCTATTGTTATAATTTTTAATTATATGACTGATATGGTATTTTAAGGTTAAATTGTTTACGTGTGGGTTTTTGGCAAATAAAATTAAACACATTTAGTTCATTTCAAACATATAATTACATAGCGACCAAAATTTTACTTAATGATAGTACTATTTAAAGAAAAATCACTATTTTGTTATGACTTTTGCAGCAATAACAGCAGCTATCCTTTGAGGCATATTATCTGCATAACTTTTAGCCACTTCCTAAGGGTGTACATTGTGATGCCAAACTTCTATTGACTTCTCTATGAGCTCATGTTTGGCAGTAATTAGCGCTTTATTGACCTCCCTCTTCATTAACTCCCACATATTTTCTATTGGGTTCATCTCTGGTGAAATGCCAAGCCAGCTCCATACAGTGATATTTTTATCAGCTAAAAATTTGCTGACTGCCTTTGCTTTTGTGGTATGGAGCTTCATTGTGCATAAAAATTGGTTCTTCTCCATCACTAAACCATTCAGACAGCTGAGGCGAGAGGTGCTTTTCTTAGATTTGTTTGTATTGGTATTGCCTTGTACAATTTGAAGACGTCCTTTAAAATTAATCACAGAGCACACCACGGTGGACGTTTCACGCGACAGTTCGAATAATACAGTTAGGATGTGAACCACATTGGATGGTTGGATGGTTTTTTACCGGATCCTCTTCTTACAAACTGTGATTTATTAGTCATAACCTGGAAAATTGACTCATCCGAGAAGCAAACTTGTTCGATAAGAAAATGTTCTTAAGGAATAGTATTTTTATTGCATATATAGAAAATAAGAATGAACATTATTGATATTTACTCTTTTCCAATTTTCAACTGAAAAGTTTCTGTACTTTCGAGCCATTTTATGGTTTGTGAGTGGGTTTTCTCACCAACAAACCAACTTCTGTAAGTTGACGCTGCGTAACTTGAATACTCTACTTGTTTACAGGCTGAGTCACCGTAATCTTTGGTATTTAAGTTTTTCTAACATTCAGATCAATATGTATCAATAAGTATGAATAATAGTCACCAAATTCAAATTGAAAAAACACCATGTTATTTCTGTAACAACTTCTCGGAAACTGTAACATAGTATTGACATAACAATTCAGTGTTGCCAGTTTTAAAAATTGTTGTAGTATGTTGCCAGAACATTTAATCTAAGAAAGTTCTTATTGCTTTTAATTTTCTGGAATAAGTTATATATAGTACACTACTGTGTATAATGCATGCACATTCTATACATTTTTCGAACGGCGGTTTTGAAACAATTTATTAAAATTGATGAATTTTACTTAATATTGTTGGAAATTTATCTAAATTTGGTAGGAGTGTTTTTTTTAGTAATTTTTTTCTAGTTTCTTAATTGCAGAAGATTTTCATTTTCCAGAGACATAAAATAAGTTCGTAGAATGTTTAGAAGGTCTACAATTTTTTTTTGAAGATGTTGTAATAATGGCAAAAGGGTAGCTTGAATTTTATATATATATATATATATATATATATATATATATATATATATATATATATATATATATACATATATATATAATATATATAATTATGTATATAATTCTTCTTAACAATATTACAATGAAAGTACCAGTAACAAAAAGTGACAAATTTAATCCAATATTGTGTATTCACAAGTTACACTCTGACAATTAAAGAAAAATGTTGAGAACTATAAAATTAAGAAACTTGTTTTGAAATTTATCAAAAATTTTCATATTCTATAATCTGAAATGTTTAATATGATTAGGTAAGTATTGAATTTGAGGAAAGCCAGTTCAAAATTGTAGGAGCATATGTATGTAGGATATTACTTATGTATAAGTGTCTGTATAAAGAACATACATAGACTTATACATACATGATATAGAGCTTTGTATATAAGATATATATAAATAAAACTAGGAAATTGTAAATTGCCCAAATATCGACAGAATGTTTGTTGTTAATACGAAATAAAACAAATTTGGTACACCATTAATAAGTAAATTCATTAATTTTTTTATAATTAGACATTGTATTCGTTAATTTTTTTAAATCATGGAGTTTTTTAATATTGTACTAAGATATAAGAGAGTTGAAGAGAAACATCCATTTTAAAAATTATTACTTTGAGGTATTAGTCAATGTTTAACATTGTTATTGTAGAATTTATTAAAAACTCTGAATGGTTGTAATTTAGTGATGTATCGATTTAAACATCTAAAATCTTGTTTGTTTTAAATTAGAAATATTATAATACAGAATGTATTTAAATTTTTTTGGATGTGATTTGAACTCTTAATTTAGAATGTTTACATCACTAGACTACAGCGACTACTTTAATACTGAAGAAAGGCTACTGGCATTGGACTAAGTTACCAATTTATTATTATAGAAATAAGAGAACGGAGAGATCGGAGAGATCTTCAAGAAGAAAGAGAAGAACGTAATAACAGAAAACGTAAGACTAGATTTGGAGAAGATGAGGACCCAGTAGCTGAGAAAACACTTGTTCCAATGGTAATTTCTTTATAATGTTTTCTATTTAGTATTTTGTTTTTATCTCTGTAAATTTCCTAATTTATTGTTGGTATATTAAGGTTATCGGGTTTTGAAATAAAGGATATGAAAAATTGTAATTTAAAAAACTGAAATATATACTGTAACATAATTGTACACAGAACTGGAATTACAAAGGATAAAACTGAGAAAAGTTAAGCACACAATAAGACCAAATCAAAGTCACATGACTATTACCACTGGTCAAGTCTATTATATGCTACAATATATTATTTTTTCTCAAAAACCGAGTTGTTTTTTTAGTTTAGAGCTAAGTATAACTTAATATAATGTGGTAAGCTCTCTAATACTGTTTAGTAACAAAACACAGTACACTTGTTAAAGTGTATATCTCATTAAAAAAATTAGTTTAATAATTATAGATTTATTATTTATTGTTACTTACTAATTAATTACTTAAAATTCTAAAGTGTTAAAAGATTATATAAATGATTTAATTGAGTGAATAAGTTCAAATATTATTAAATAATGAACATTTGTACCTAATTTGAATAATATGTATCTATGGTTTACAAGGAAGATTTGTTTAAAATTGTTGTTTTTTGCCATTCGAAGAAAAATAAATTATGTTAATTTTAACCAGAAGAACAGGAATGTAATACAAATTCAGACAACATTTTGGCTAAGGCTTAGGTTTACAATTCATAATTGTTTTTTGGGAATGAAGGGAGTATATCAGCAGAGAAGGCAGTAGAAAAACACCTATAAGGGAAAATATTTCCAGAGACACAAAATTTATTAATATATGCTAGCGATGATATCTGTACATTCCTACTATTAAATTTTAGCGAACATCTGATGATGAGGAAGAAGAAATTACTCGTCGCAATGCCGGTGCTGCTATAGCTCCACCGCCTTCTTTACAAGAAACGGTTTTGCCATCCCCAAATATAGAGAAACCAGGCTTTTCCATTGGTGGATATGGAGGAAGCTCGGTAGCAGCTAAAATTATGGCTAAATATGGATTCAAGGTGGGCTTATATCTTATATCACTTTGTAATAAAATGTACGTGAAGTAGAAACAGTATTTGTAGATAAAATATTCATAACCTTTGAAAAATTATCGTCACTTTAAGGAGGGGCAAGGTCTTGGTAAAAAGGAGCAAGGAATGTCGGTGGCATTACAAGTCGAGAAAACATCCAAACGTGGAGGTAGAATTATTCATGAGAAGGATGGCCCCGTGGTTATGCCTCCGCCGGCATTTGTCCCTAGCTCAGGGCCTGGTAAGTGGAAAATTGAACTTTTTTGTAGGCTATCAAAGAGACATAACCCCTTTTTAATTTTTTAAAATAGATTCTTAATATCGGAGCTTAAATAAGTAACTTAACTAAAGAGACTGCCATAAATTCATATACTGTTAACCCAGGTTTTACAAGAATAAAAATGGCATTTTAAATAGAAAAATAAAGAAAATAAGCTACTAATAACTTTTATTTAAATGGTCAATCAGACAAATAAGAAATTTTGTATTTTTTTTAAAAGTGAGTTTATTTTTTATAATACGAGGGGAGCGGGAGGAGAGGATTTTATAATACCACGGAAAAGAAGGGTTGCAAGTTAAATAAAATAATAAAACTATTTTTCTTTTTCAATATAATCTCCCTTAAGTTCAATATATTTATTAGATCTTCAAATTAATTTTTTTATGCCATCAAAAAATATTTTTTGTTTTTATCCTGAAAATAAGGTGAAATTGCCTTCTTCACCTCACTGTTGTCCTTAAATTTTCTTATTCGGAGCTCTTTTTTCAGGTTTCTGAAAAACTAAAAATCGCTGGGAGCTAGGTCAAGGCTATAGGGTGGGTGAATTAGTAATTTGAAGCCGAGTTTGTGAATAGCATTCATCGCAACTTAGCCAACAGGCACATTGTCTTGCAAAAGCAACGCACCCCTAGCCAATTTTCCGCTTCTCTTTTGCTTTGCAGCTTCCTTCAATATATCCAATATGGTAGCGTAGTTCTCTCCAGTGATAGTGGTACCTTTTTCTTTATAGTCAATCAATAAAATCCTTTCACAATCCCAAAAAATGGTTGCAATAAATTTTGCAGTAGGTTCCAAGACTAACTTTTTAGGGTGAAGTGTCCTTTTTGTGTTATTGCATCGACTCTTGCTTGGACTCAAGCTCAAAATAATGAACTCAAGTTTTATCTCCAGTTACAATTCTCTTCAAAATCGGCATAGGTTTGTCAGCACAGCAGTTAGACGCTTCGGTTCATTACTTTTGCGGTGGCGTAAGCATTCTCGGGACCCATCTTGCACTGATTTTAGTCATGCCAAAATGGTCAGAAAGTAGTTTCTTCTTCAGGCGAGCATCCTCCAATACAAGGTTTTTGACTTATTCGACAATATCCGACACGGTGGCATCAATTCGCCGCCTTGGGCGGGGGTCATCTTCGATCGAATCTCGACCTTGTTTAAATAGACCACGCCACTTGTAAACCATGGTTTTACCAGGGCAACAATCTCTGTAAACAGGCAACAGTCTCCCATCTCATTCATGATGGTTTCATGAGTTTTTTCTTACTTGGTGAGGAATTCAATCACGGTGTTTAGTTCAATTTGCTATATGTTCACAATTCACTTCCAGATTTACTACTTCAAGGGACGATTATTCAATAACTAACGACGTTAGGGACTTGACATTTGATTTATATACCTTTAATGAGTTCCTAATTAGCAGAGTACTAAGAAAGAATTTGTATCCCCTCTCTTCCCTTTCATTCTGCAGACTTTTGGACCTCCCCTTGTAGTTTGTAAATGTTATTTGTACGGAACTCTTCGAGATGTCAGATCCTCTCTCTATACACGGATGATTAAACCATGAAATTCATAGACTTGATAAGGTTATCGAAAAAAAACCACGTAAAACTAGAAAAGAGTAGAGAACACAGTTATTTGCCAGGTGTTTAATTTAAAAGATTATGTATGATAATTCTAGGCTTGAATTATAATTATATTATTTGATCATTTATGGAAGTAACGATAATGTTTTAAATTTTTCTTTAGACTCACCTGTTGCGTCTGTATCGTCACCACAATCTAACAAAGCAGAGCCTACTATTACAGAAATTATGAAGTCACCTAGCAAAGTTGTTTTGTTGAGGGCAAGTATCAAAATAACTTTATACATAAACTAATTGTCCGTAACTCACTTTCCATATTCATGCTTCTAGAACTCACCTTTCCTTTATGTCTAATCCTTTCCCTCATTCCTCCTGACATGTCAAATTTAGGCTTTTTTTATTAATAATTATCATATGTATTTGTTTTTAAACATTTTATTTCAAAAAAGTGTTATCAAAATTACTTTAATACAATATTTTTAAGTCGACTTCAAAACTGATTGCATTCCTTGGTTGTGTTTAATTGGAAGAGGTTGCTTTTGTAACAATAAGTTTGTCGTATATATATATATATATATATATATATATATATATGTGTGTATATATATATATATATATATATATATGTATGTGTATATATATATATATATATATATATACATACATATACATATACATATACATATATATTATATAAGTACTGCATTAAAGTAGAATGAAATAATAATATATAGAACTGTGCATTCTCATGTCTTCCTATTTTTGGTAACTGTAAATATTATAAAGACGTTTTTTCATAATATTTTTGTAGAATGTAACATAATGCTATTTTATAGAGATGTGTAACTCACGAGTGAGATATATAAAAGATATAGCTCATATGTTATGCTCATATCTATCACTCGCTCATTTGAATTCAAAATGTATCAGTAAATCACTAGCTCGGGAGTAATCAGCGTCTTTTTCGTTTCACCAAATCAATCACTTCACTTGTCGCATCGTGAAGATAGATATAAAAGTATATGTTTTGGCGTTAGATGAACGAGATAGAAAACGATTGAACTATTTAGTCAAATATGCAACTGCATCTATGTAGATGACGTAGCTATTCACAATCTAATGTGAATGCTGTGATAAAGTATACTTAGTTCGTTGGAGATAAAGTGTACTTTAGTTTTTTTTGTTTCATTTCAAAATTCTAATTTAAAATTGTGTACATATGCCAATCTATTCCCGCTGTTTTACTAAATCCTAAACCTGTAAAATATTAAGATACTCTTGTAGAACTTATCTTTATTTTCAAACAATAGTGCGTGCATGTTCAGTCGTTCTGTAGTCAATAATGCTATATCACTTCCTAAATAAAATCTAATAATTTTCTACGAGGTATCAAAGCTGTGTGATTTGTCATTGTGTAACATGTTTCCTTTGCAATTTGGTAATTCCCGCTGTTTTTCCTTGATTACATCCTCCCATTTTATTAGTAAGCTCAATGTTTGATGTAATTCCATTTTAAAGTGAAACTTTTATTGTATCGCCTCAGAATATTTCGTTTACCTATCGCATGTCACATTACAGTCGGCCGCGGAGTGGGGGTAAAGAAACCAATATGGCGGTACCTATAGCTCTCATCAGCTGTGCAGCGTTGGTACTACGATCGATGCAGTTTTTACCAAACACATTGAAAAAATAGAATGCATGTCAATGTTTACTTATTTTAGTTACCACAAAATATTATTTACATTTATAAACTGTGAGTCTCAAAGCGAAGATGAAGTTAGTGATCAAATAATCGAAATTTAAAATAATTCAATGATTTATATAAATATTGATCTACGTTTTTAATATGTATATATATATCATACCGAACATTGTATTTATTTATGTATTCTGTACTTTAGTACGCAGAGTAAAATAAACATTCATAGTTATATATCTTGTCTACTATTATCATTTCCTTTTTCACGTCTTAAGTTAATATTACTTTTAAAATCCTAAATCAAGTAGCTTTCGAAAAATTCTCAATTAAATGCCTACAATCTGAAAAAAAGTTTCACTTTCATCGTGGTTTCCTAAAACCACACAACTTGTTTTTTTTAATCTGGGTTGTGCTGATTCAACACATTTGCCTATGGACCGGTTTTGATTGATTCCAGATATACTGTGATACACATTTTTTTATTTGGTCATCTTCAACCTCAGTAATTCAACCAGAATGTTGGTCATCTTTGATTGAAAAATTTCTGTTTTGTTAAGCAGTCAATACTATAAATTTCATATCTCTTTTGAATCTCGGCAGCTTCCTCCTCTTCATGGAAATAAAAAAGTATAATATGTCTATATTGTTTGTTTTTGCACTCCATGTTAAAATTTAACCTAAACTAACAACTGCAAACAAAATTATGCACAATTTGCTTTTAAAGCAAGCTGAAAGTAACAATAATCAAATGTCGAAACGAAACAATCACAATTTTACAAAGAAAAATAATTTGCAATGAGCAGTTTACAATACTAAAACTACAACTTATTGCCTTCTAGAATGTTCTTCGTTGTATTCTCTGTCAGTAATTTCATAACCTATTAGCTGTCATGTTGAAAATATTTCTAAATACTTATGTAACACAATGACAGTAATGTTGTTTATAATTTATCGTAACTTTCCAGAATATGGCAGGGCCAGGGGACGTCGACGATGAGTTGGAGCCAGAAGTGAAAGATGAATGCAATACTAAATACGGGGAAGTAGTGAAAGTAGTCATATTCGAAATACCTGGTGCAGCGGCAGATGAAGCTATACGAATATTTGTTGAATTTAAGAGGATTGAAAGTGCCATCAAGGCAGTTGTAGATTTAAATGGCCGCTTTTTTGGTGGTCGACAAGTTAAAGCCGGTTTCTACAATGTTGAGAGATTCGCAGCATTACAGCTATTAGACTGAACCTCTTTTGATAGTAGAAATTAAAGAAGCAGATTAAAAATTATGCCTTTTTTCTATGTATTTAGTTGATTATATTTTTACTAATATGAAATAGAAATCATAAGCTCATAATCTCCTCTTTTTGTTTGTCATTTACATGACTGTTTTTTGGCTGCATTTTAATTAATGCAGGAGTCGCATATATTGTATATGAAGAATTTGTTGAATTAAAATTATAATATAGTTTGTCATGTAGTTATCCAGCTTTTAGATTATAATACTCATTCAGAATAGCTTAAATGTAATGGGACATTGCTATTTTCATACCTTGATGGGAGATCGCACAGTAAATAAAAACTTGGGGATAACATTTTTCTTTATGAATATGACATCAAGGTTTATATTTTATATGTAGAAATTCTCCCCATAATGGGTAAAGTGATGGTTAATACATTATTCAGGCATATTTTTCAAAAGTTTTTTTGCTTACCCTGGTCATGTACTATTAGTTTCCAAACAAACAGTCTTTCTTACTTATGTACAAACTGTAAGAACATATTTGTGTATGGCTGTAAATATTTTTTAATTAAACGGGCTTTACAATCATGGTAAAACTAATCTTTTAATTTAAAAAAAATTTAATGATAAGAAAACTATGAACTATGAGAATATACTTTTTGCGTCCCTACCAAAATAAAAAAAAAAACTTTATATTTTTTAACCCCCTTAATATAAACATGTGAAGTGCAAAAACCATAATCCATAACTTTAGGGGTAACTGTGTTAGCTACTTTACCATTCCTTAATTTATTTTATGATACGGACTATTTAAGACACAAATTGAATTTTCGCTTGATCGCTTCTTGTGATTTGTAAATTTTGGTTTTATATGTAGATACATATTTTTCATAGTGCAATTGCTATTTACATACTCATATATCCATCTTAGTTGCTTCTTTTTCCTGTGGTACATAAATATATCTCTTTTCCTTGTTTCTACCTAGGTGCAATGCAGACTTAAAGTTAATTTTACCAAGTTAAGATTCACACTCCACTACAGTGCAGCAATTATTCTGGTCTATATCACTTCTAAGGTGTGGACATAATTTATCCATGCTCACTTTTGTATTGACGTAGGCTGGAGAAAACAATTGAAATATATACATATCTGTAATGAATGACTTCTCAAGCATAATTGCAGCTTTTATCGAGATAACTGTCCTAAATATTTGTACTGAAATTTTAAAAAACTTACTTTTCTAATCATAAATTTATGACTAGAAAGCTTTTATTAAATTTAGTCATTTGTGATATAAAAAACATAAAATGTGGATTTGAGCATTCGACATTTAATGAATCTTCATATACGAGATGTTGTTTCTCAACCGTACACCAAAAATTAATTAACAAAATTCAATAGTTTAGTCACAGGATTAGTTTTAAGCGGTTTGTAATTTCACCAAGAATTCGTTAGGCCATTATACGTTGCCAGATTGACACCTTTGCATGAAGTTATTCGACATTTAATAAATCCTCATATACTAGATGGTGTTTCTCAACCATATACTAAAAATTAATCAACAAAATTGAATAGTTTAGTCACAGGAATAGTTTTAAGTGATTTGTAATTTCACCAAGAATTCGCTATGCCATTATATGTTGCCACATCAACGCCTTCGCATAAAGTTATTTTGTTTCTTAATTACAGGCAAATAATAAAATAATGTCTTGTGTCGTAAGTCGTAAGTCATAATACAATACGACTTCCCCGTGAAAGCGAAAAGTGTGTTTTGATTCATTTATTGAACATAGTTTGAATTGCGAATGTGTAATTTCTATTTTTCTTTGATTTGATTACAACCGCGCACCGAGCAAAATTCTGTAACATAAATATTGCACATGCTATTTAAATTGTTTCAAAAATTTTTTTTATTCTTGGTGTAATTCTTTATTTCACTATTTTAAACTGTACTGACTAGGTTTTATATAATGATGAATGGTCAAATTTACATGTCATAGATGAAAATGTTTAATCCAAAGTTATTAATGGCATGAAATAGACATTATACTTGAATTCATTTCCAATTTTGATGGATTATCATTAAATGATTTATGACAATTAATGTTGTAATGATACAATCAAATATTCATCAACAAAATGACACTTCCTGAATCTTTGAAGGAAAAGAAGGTTTCACAAAAATTAATTAAAAACATTTTTATCAGCAATTATTTTCTAGAACAACTCGTATGGATGTGTTGCAACTTAATTCATATGGACGCATAGCACAAATAAGTCTTAACACTTTCTGTAACAGCTTTTAAACTGTGTTTAGAAGCTGTTATGGAAAGTTTCATATTACTATGCCTATGATTGTGGACACATTACAAATATATATATATATATATATATATATATATATATATATATATATATATTTATATATATATATATATATATTTATATATATATATATATATATATTTATATATATATATATATATATATATATATACATATATATATACACACACACATAAATGTATAAATATTTTATAGATATAGATATATATCTAATAGATGCGTTCCTAAAATTGGAGGCTCTTTGTGAAGTTGTTCGTTAGTTGGTTTTGGTTCCTTCATCTATAGATCTGGAATGGTCATACGCCCATAAACATAATATACATTTCTTTTCGGCATTTTAGGAGTTGATCACACTGTGGTCTATATATACTTTGTAACAAAAATCATTTTTGAATATCTGATTGAACAACACTGTAATAAAATTTAAAAAAGTAGAAATATGTTTTATTTATTAAAAAACATTTATTTTGCAAAAAAATATTCTTTGATAACTACTCTTCTGGTTCGTCATACAATTGTAAGTATACGTTGTTCCCTAATATATTTATTTAACTTATAGTTTGTAAATATAATCAACATACCTAGTTAAATTATTTAAATGCATTGATTCATAATACATTTCATGTTCATCATTAGTGCCAGTCTCTTTATCTCGTATTCATTTTGTTTTAAATGATATGCTCGATCATATCGATACAAGAATATTAATAACGTATGTATATATTATTTATATAAACATATTTTGTAAAGTATTAGATTCCATTATTAGATTAAAGTTTCTTTAAATTTATTAATAACTGAGGATTTTAGCACCTGAATATATTCATAATTATTATCACTTTTATTTATCCCTTTCTATTATTACTAGATGAGACATCAATGTCTATTTTTATTATTTTATTTCTGCGAATCCTGTTTTTATCTTACTCATATATGCATTTTATAAGTTATATTAAGTTTTTGCAATTATTTTTCCCTGTATAAATGCGGGACATATTGTAGTTTCTTAACAAAAAATGAAATGTAAATATACTTGGAAAAACAACAAATATGTAATTTTTAAGTTCAACTTTAATCAAGTTACCATATCAAATAAAAGCTGTAAAATAATTGCTGTTAGAGCAGGTATTATTTTAAAAGTATATAGTACCTGCGCAATCAAAACATCAGTTGCGTTTCAAAGTGTCACGACTCAAGTTACAGTATATTTGACAAAAAATACTAGAGATGATTAGAAAATATGTAAAGTTTAATGGAAAGAAAGTCCTTGTTTATATTTTTTTAAATTACCAGAGAAATAATGGGGGAATATCACAGAATACCCTCAAAAATTGGCTCCCGGCAAACCACACCAGTTACAGATGTACTATTTTGAAAATATCTAGTTATTTTCAAAGTTTTTAACATAATAAGTTGTATAAATAAAATGGAAATTGTATATATTACATTGCTTTTTTCCACAATTGACTTCTCATTCAATCATCTATCATTTGCAATAAATAGTGTTTATATTCATTGCTAACTAATTTTAGGATGCTGAATTTGAATTTCACTCATCGATATATATATTCACTATTCATTTTGATTCAAGATGGCGTTATGTGTCATTCGCAATAAATTGTCACTGTTTTTGTTTCAAGAATATATCGAGCACTTCTTGTAGATTTCGTCAACTCCTCCTTTAGCGCAATTGTAGTTTATTATCATTACTGGTTTCCTTGTATCATTGTCGATTTCTCAATTGTGATGAGAAGAGGAAATCAACAGGAGTTTTGTCTTTTTCGGGATATATGACAGCAATGTTGTAATCTTCTGTGAAACCATACAGGTTACTCTCTATTTCTCTACGTTATTCGGCAAGAAGCACGGTGGTATCTCAGCGGTATTCTTCTTGAGCGTTCCTAAGTTGGTCAGTCCTCTTTTTATCAATATTTCTATAAGTGGAATGGAATTGAATTGTCAGCCTTTATGTTACGGTTTGAGTTTAGACGACTTTCACAAATCTCAAAACAGATGGAGTTGGTATTGGTATTTTTCTCTCTTGTTCAGTCAGGTCTATGCTATTATGTTTTTGGCCATGGTGGGTGTAGGCATTGTAAATGTAGTATTTGTATGCATCACTCAATATCATAATTTTTATACTATATTTTGCTGGGTTTTGGGGCATATAAATAATAAATTTCTAACAACTTCTAAACGCCAACAACATGTCATTGATGCAGAGATCTGGTCCAGGGCTATATTGAGACTGACAGCAACACTGTCGTGATTGTCATCCTCCGCATGCGGCTGATTGACGAACGTCTAAGTGCGTGCTAGGAAGGTACTGAGAATGCGAGAATTATAATTTAAAAAATAATGACCCAGAATGACTTTCGATATTGCAGTGTCTTATCACACTACTACGTTAGTCGCAGAGATATTTCAAAAAGTCTGGCCATTAATTTTTTATTTTCCATGCTTGGCTATGTGTGTAAATCCCTACAAAGGAATTGCTGAATAATAATTAAGATTTTTTGTTTTGTATAACGTTACATGAAGAACCCGAAAAATAAAATAATGTCTTTGGGCAGGTTGCAAATTTGAAAAATAAAAAAAAATGCAATAGCATGGTCGTTCCAGTACCAGAAAAACTGCGTTCTAAAACTCCTTTATTCACATTTACATGGAAAATATTCATAACATAATTGTCTGAGTTTCATATCAGAATCCGAGTAGAACATTATTTTTTTAAGTTATTTGGTGTCTATTTTTACAGTTTTATTTGTATTTAAAGTTTTAAAACAAAGTGTTACAAGTACAAATCTTGAACATGAATGAATATAAACAATGTTAAATTTTATTCATTTATTAAAGATAAAGGAAATAGAAAATTTTGCCATATGAATTTCTAAGATTCTGGAATTTAACTACTTATCATCGTGATGACATAAGCATTTTGCACAAATCTCAGATTTTTTTGACCGGAAAAAAATCAATTTATTTCGACTCAAGAAACGATGTTGTTCGCATTTTTGTAGTGTTTACAAAAGTACGAACAACAATTTTTGTTCTTACACTTGTTACAGGTGTGACACACACCAGGGAAAAGTAAACTCACTAATCAAAACGTTGCTAAGGTGAGAAAATGAATCTGGAATTTTGTCTATTTTGGTATTGTATGGTTCATCTAAAATTTCTAAGAATATTTTCTATAGGTATCAATTGTTTATTAAATCTGCTATTAAAAAGAACTGTGTCAACTTAACCTCATTGATAATTATACCCGTGGCTGCTTTAGAATATATAAAAAGAGCATCTTTCCAAGTATAGTTATGTTTAGCATACCAGAAGACTGAGGAAACAGATTAAAGGTGGTTCATTAAGACTTGTTACAGTAAATCAGCAACAATCACCTGAAAACTTATTAAAAACGATCTTTGGTCACTACGACCACCAATACGAGTCGCTAGTTAAAAATTTAAAGTTTTAATGG
Source organism: Druceiella hillmani (assembly GCA_039881145.1). NCBI lineage: Eukaryota > Metazoa > Arthropoda > Insecta > Lepidoptera > Hepialidae > Druceiella > Druceiella hillmani. The sequence continues at coordinate 85,379,954 of JAYKKI010000001.1, read as the reverse complement.
TAAATTCATAATTGGCAATCTCGAACTTTTAGAAAGGTCGCCCAAATAATGAGAGGTGCGGTGCTGATGGGTTGTGGGTGTTCAAAATGAGTGTCTTTTTCGTATAACCGTCGTCTTTGATATAGTGATAATTTTTAAAAGGTAATATTTTAGTCTCATAAACTCGATAAAAAAAATGTTGATGTTTTTATTATTTTCGGTTTTATTGCACTCGACTATATACATGGAATAATAAAAATAAACCATAATTTTTACAATTTCACTTGCAGCTCAACACTAGGATTCCCGGCTCTGTCAGCATTAGATACTACTAAAGTTCTAATAATGAAAAATATCAACTTGACTATTATCATATTTGATATAGTATAATTTACTATAACATTCATTTGCTTTCAACATAAATAAGTTAGGTTGTTAGAGTGTAAGTGCACTTAGTGAAAATTTCACCAAAAGTCACACTATTAGATGGAACATAAAAAATTATTATGTTCCACAATTATTCAAATAAAAAAAACGATTTAACTGCTATACTACTGATAAACGGCTCTTAATTTTATAAATTCTTGTTTTTTTGGCTCTTATAGCAATTTTTATGTTTAATATTTATCAGTCTGTGCTCATATCTGTATATTTACGGTTGTGCAATTAATTCAAAAAATTATAACGAGCAAAAAGCAATGTATATGGAAAATATTTTGCAACATGATTTTTTTTATAAAATAATCATTTAGTTGTGCTTGAAACTATCCAGGCAACATTGCCTGAAATAAGTTTGTTTTCAAGTTTAAATTCGGAGCACCTGTTGCTCCGCATTCCGCAAATAACTACTGGAAACTTGAAGTTATTAGTGTAAACTGATATTCAAATATTATTAACTATTGCTATTGTCCAGAAAAAAAACTTAAAAATTTCTGGAAAACCAGGAAAAGGGAAATTTGATTAAGAATGTAAGTGGCCAGCTTGAAAAAACCCAGTCAAAATTAATGAGTTAGTTGGGATCAGGTGATTATCTATTTGTTAAGTGTTGTTTTATTTTAGGAACAAGTTTAAATTTGTTATTCATTACGAGGAAAGAACTTGTCAATATTATGAAATGTCCTGGAGAAGGTAGTTTAGAAAAATAATATGATTTTATGGTCCAAGAGATCGAACAGTGGAAAAATTGTAATTTAAATAATTTAAAGTTGAAACTATCAAATGTCAAGCCCGAGTATAGATCAAAATTAGTTGAAGCTTATAGAATCAATAAAAAAATTAAGGAAAACAATAAGAGGTGGGCTTGAAACATCACTTTCGTTCCCTCGCTTGATAAGAAGTATCTCGAGAAACAAACGCTGTCAACCACATACTAAATTTGGTTTATGTTCTGACCGAACAAACGATCTAAAATGAAGGAGCTACCTGATTAAAAAAAAGCAAAACTTTACAAGCGATAGGATGTGAAATGTGTTCCGGTAATATTGGTGTCTGTGATAAAATCTTTTCAAGATGAGAAAATGAATTAGATTTGTCTGATTTTTAAATGGGATGTGGATGGCTTTTTGTACACAGCTCCTAGAAGTCTCCTAGAAGCCAATGATTCAACCGTATTCATCATATGCGTAGCTTCAATGCAGAAAAATAGCACTTATTGCAGAAAAAATAATATAGAGGACGAAATAAAAATCATTCCAAAACGCTATGTGATAACTGAGTTAAGATAATTTGAGATAAATCATAAATTGACCTTTTTCAATGGTGGACGGAAAAGCCTGCAATGCTCTCATGGAAACAACATTAACACTGAAATGTTTCATATGTGGTACAAACCTCTAAATAGTTTAACAAAATATATTTTGCGTGTAAGTAGCTCAATTAACTGAAGAATCACAAGAAGCAAGAAATAAAGATTTTAAGAGCTACAGGGAACGAAACTCAAGAAAATGTAGTCAAGAGAAATCTATGAGACATTTTAAATTTTTTGCTATTGCAAGTAATCAAAAAGTAAAATAGAAAAAAGTCCAAAATTTGCCAAAAGAAGAATAATCTTGATCAAAGCTCCATTTTAACGTATCTTTTGATGAGAAAAATCGAAATGGGAACAAAAGTCGTGAAGAATGTGGTGATGACGATAATGAGGATGATGATTTTGATGATAATGATGCATTAACGTATCTTTCAAAATAATGACATTATTTTAAAGATACGATATAAGTAACATAACAGAAGATTGTTTAAACTATATATGTTTTAGTACTGACGATACTTAGAAAATTTATAGGAATAATCCTATAGGGTAAGAATATTTATAAATTTTTGTAACTATGTAGTTCTATGAATAATTGTCATCAATAAAACATTTTAACAACTTATTTGTATTTAATGTCAGCTTTGCAGGTTTGTAGTGCGTCATAATGAAGCAATTTGATTCGCGCGATTTTGGTCTTGATGGTGAACGTTCACAAGAGCGAGCGTCCACGGAACTATTGTTAGACGCTAGAAATGAGACAGTGTGACAAAAGATTATGAACGAACCTATCATAATGAGAAAAATAATTTATTAGTCGTGAGAGAAAGAATAAGTGAAATACGGCGTAATGAAACCAATTAACAAACCAACGTCAGTCACGATTAGATGCTGGTCGACTTCGATATAATCTCAATAGAATGTCACTTAGTTCATCAGAAAACTCAAGTGGGGAAGAAATTAACATTATTCCATGGGTCAACAAGGAGAAATCGGGTTATTTATATTCGCTTAGAAATACTTACGCTGGATTCGCATCTATAGGAGGTATGGTGGTATGTTGCCATTTTTGTAATGCACTGAAATGAAGAAAATAACCAAATGGGATCTGTTAAAGACTTTATTAAAGCACTACTAAACAGTGACCATCCACAGTCGAAACATTTCTTGGACAATGTCCGTTTATACAATAGTGCATTCCAAATTACATCCTTTACACATGACAGTATGACTTATTTTGTGTCAAATTACAGTGAACAGTGCAATATATGGAATCAAAACTTTCAACAACTGAACATCAATCTCATATATCAACTTGAAGGTAAGTTGCATCAGGTAAATCCGTACGTGAGAAGCCGTGTTAGACTCCATTCCACAGGATTAACTAATGATTACAAAATTGTGATTAGGGCAGGCGGACTTTCTGCTAGAGAACATCGTGAGAGCTACAATGTCCCCGTTACAGACGAAGTTGCAGTGATCTTAGTTGATCAGGAATGCGACAGACGATTGTATTACGCACTCACGATAATTGTCTACAACGTATTTCACGACAAGTACATTTAGTGAAGACGAGTACAAAATTTAAGACGAGTACAATTTTGGACTCTATCAAATTGATCCAACTACTAGGATGACAAATTTTAATAAAAAAATATCAGCCCCACAATTGTATTCATACCAAATGCTAATAAGACAAAATAATTTTACTATTTCCAATGATTTCGCGGACTGTTTAGCCAATTTATCGTGGACATGTATACAAAAACAGAACCAGAGAGATTAGTTGACATACGCACTAACCAGGTAGGTTTACGTGCTGAGATTACGTGCACCTGTGAGACGCAATGCAACAAGATAGTAACGTGTGAAAAATGGGACAATTAGTTATTTTACCGTCAAGTTTTATCGGAGGTCCACGTTACATGCATGAACGTATGCAAGACGCTTTCTGTTATGTTCGTAAGTTCGGTCGACCTGACCTTTTTATAACATTTACAACTAACCCAAAGTGGATTGAAATTTCACAAGCACTTCTTCCTGGCCAGGCATCTTATGATAGGTATGAGTTAATAGTTCGAGTTTTTCATCTTAAGCTTTGGGTTATGATGATTAACCTGATCAGTAAAGAAACGGTTTTCGGTACATCTCTTTGCTTTATGTGCAGCGTCGGGTGTCAAAACCGGTACTTGCCACATGCATACTATTATGGTTGGAAGAAAAAATTAGGGCTGATGATATCAACAAGATAATAAGGGCTGAGTTTCCTGATTAGAACAAAGATCCTACCTTCCGTGAGATCGTAAAGACACACGATTCACGGACCATGCGGCACTCTGAACTCTCGTCCTGTATGCAAGAAAGTCGTTGCTCTAAAAATTACCCCTGAGCGTTTTCAGAGCAAGCGATGTCGGGGGTAAACGGATATCCACTGTACCATCGAAAATCACCCTAAAATGATGGCTTCATGGCTAAAATTAGGTTATATGGCCAAGAAATTGTTTTGGATAATAGATGGGTGGTACCCAATTCACCCGTATTATCCAAAACATTTCAATCTCATATCAACGTTGAAATATGCAATAGCGTTGAATCTATAAAATAAATATGTTAATATGTTAAGAAGGGCTCAAGCCACGGTTTGGTTTACAAGTAATAATAATGAAGTTGCGAGGTTTCAATCTGGCCGATATATTAGCTCATCCGATGCAGTTTGGCGCATTTTACGCTTTTCGATCCACGAAAGATATCCATCCGTAATTCATCTGGATGTACATCTTGAAGGCAGGGAAACAGTGTACTTCAACCCTTACAATGTGGTCGGAGTGTTTAAAAACAAGTGCCCACTTTTGTGCACTGTTCGAGGACTTCTTTGCTGAGCTTCGAAGAGTTGATGATATTGTGTATTCTACTTATCAAGAAGCTTGCCGGGCACATCATTTACTAGAAGGTGATTAATATTGGGACGACGCTTTATTCTAAGCATGTATAAGTGATAGTTCACATCGATTGCGTCAATTATTTGTGGTTATGTTGGTGTTTTGTGCACTTTCAGATCACGCACAGTTGTAGCATAAATACCAGAATAAATTACCTGAAGACTTTTTCAAGCACGCACAAGTAACTAATGACAACGCAATTACTGCAAGGTTACGTGAAAGTCATTTGAATCATTGTTTGCTGCCTATTCAAGATATAGTTACGTCTATTGGGGGTAACCTATTTGGCAATATCTTATTCCAGAGGCCTCATTTGAAGAGATTACGCGACGAAAATAAATTATGATCCAGTGGAATTGATCGAAACTTTACAAACTGGTGTGTCGAGACAATTGAAGAAGAGCGTTTAACATTCGATCGTGTTTGTCGCAGCGTAGATAATGTTTTGCGAGAAATGCTGAAAGACTTTTCTCACCAAAGTCATTTTGGCAAAGGTTCGAAGTCAAAGTAAAATTGCTCTTGCTGTCGCCTCATCAGGTCCTCATCGCAATCGAATTAGATCGCATAGAGAGCCCTGTTTGCAATATTTTAAGAAACAGTGGTTCTACATGATTGTAGCCTTATTATATGGGATGAATGTACTATGGCAAACCGCAAAGAGGTAGGAGCAGTAGTACGTGATATCAAGCGAAACGACCGACCCATGGGTGGTGGCGATTTTTAGCAGATACCACGTGGAACAATGGCTGATGAAATTATAGCCTGTCTGAAGAGTTCCAGTCTGTGATACTTCATAATCCCTATGCATTTAACGATAAATATGCGAGCACGAATTGGAAGCAACGACAGTGTACAAGTGTTTTCTGATTTGTTACTTGACATTGGTAATGGTACCTATCTACAGGAACAAGGAAACGTTGTCTTCCATGAAAATCTGTGTCGTACAGTTTCATGGATGCGGGACCTCGTATGATCTGTATATGGAGACGCAATGTAATTATCATGTTGTGAAAACTCTTGGCTTTGTGAAAGAGCTGTTATGACTCCACGCAACCATCAGGCGGCGGCAATAAACACTGAAGTTCTCAGTTTTGTTCCGGGAGCTAATGTAGAGTATATCTCGATTAACAGAGTTATGGATCAAGAAGAAACTACTAACTATCCACTTGAACTTTTAGAATCCCAGAGCATTCCTGGATTGCCAGCTCATGAGATAAATTTGAAAGACAGCGTATGTACAATGCTGCTTAGAAATTTAAACCCATCCAAACTGTGTAACGGTAACAAGTTAAACGTGACCAATTTACAACAAAATGTGATAGAAGCAGATATTTTTAACAGGTGCGGTGCAGGTGATAAAAATTTTACAAACAATTTTCCGTTTAGTTTTAAACGAATTCAGTTTCCATGCGTGTTTCTAGCGGGTGGGTGAGATGGCGCGCGCGCGATTGTGCGTGCGTGCGTGCGTGCATTCGTGCGTGTGTGTATGCGTATACATTATTTGCTTCTACCTAGGTGCAACGCAGATTTTAATTAGGAATCTAGTGGCAGACATTTTTAATTAATTCTTTCATGCGGCAGAGGTTGATAATCGTAAAATCCTAACTAAGATAAAAAGTGGACCACCCCTGCCGTTACTTTATAGCTGCTTTATCATCGGTGGTCGGATTTCATTCCAGGGGTCATTTAAGGGCGGGACTACAGAGTCAGCGTTGTTTGATTTATTATGAAATAAATGTTCAATTAATTTCTAGAAAAACGTGTCATTAGTTTTTATCCAATTTGTAAAAAAAATATGTCAGGACTGGACTGAGACATTGTTTTTTAATTTCTTTATTTATTTACAGATAGATTTTCACTGAAATAATTTTATACCAGTTTTTGTTAGATATTGACTGCCGATAATATAATTGCTTCACAGGTCCAGCGTGTACCTAGCACATCGAAGGATCCATGCTTAAAATTATCGCTACTCTCAGCGCGCCTAGGGTTGCCAGGTGTCTGGGATTTCCGGGATTGTCCCGGAATTTATGATCTTGTCCCGTTTCAAGGAATGTAATCAATTTGTCCCGAAATATAAAAAGTTAATTCTTAACAATATTCTTTATTAAAATTTCGCCTGAACCTATTATAGAATATATTATATACACGGTGTCCGGGAATAAGTGTTGGACAAAGAAAGACGCTATTCGTTGGCTATCAAGGAATAAATTGCCGTGAAACAAAACGTTAAACACGCCCTTTTTCAAATTGAATACAAAAAAATATTACACATAAATAACTCTTATTAATCCACCCAACACTTGCTTGGAGCGCGATGCTTACCCGGGCAGCAAGATGTCTTCGTTGTTTTTTGCTGGTTATTCCCCTGAGCGGCGCTGAATAATGTGCAAGTATTGTGTGTATGAAAAAGATGACAAATAATTATGAATAATTTTTTAATTTTCGGAAAAAAGCCATCTTTTCAATTTTATTTTAATGACAACCAACTATCTTTAGTCAACGAATAACGTCTTTCTTTGTCCGACATTTAATCCCGGATATATATATATATATATATATATATATATATATATATATATATATATATATATATATACATATAAAACATTAGAAGAATTTATTTCAAAATTAATTCAAGTGGAGGATTCGAGGATTTAAAATTGAGATTTACGACTTTTTCAGTTGAGAGATTAACAAAAGCTGATAGCCGATCTTGTGTCATCGAATTCCTGTGGTATGTTTTAATAATTTTAACCTCGAAAAGTTCATTTCAGCAAATGCAACTGTCACAGGTGTTGTGACAATAATTCTCTGGACTACTCCAATAGTGAGGTACTTTTATTAGTGAGGTAATTTTTTTTCTATTATTTATTTCAGCAACGAGATAATGTCGTCGTTTCCTTCATATACGTGGACAAACATATTCAGTTCTTCATACAATTCATGTCCATAAATATCAGATGTTTCTCCCATTGTTAGATATATTTACAAGTCGCTGCATTGCTTTAAATGTTCACAAGCATTCATTTCCTTTAATATTTTTTATATTATACATGAAAGCAAATATCTTCTTATGATGTTTAAGTGCTTCAACCCACTAAGCTAAAGCTAAGCACTAAGCTAAGCCACTAAAACGCAAACACGTCTCAAGCACTAAAACGTAATTGAAAAATTCGTTACAATTTTAATTTTGCACCTCGCGGACTAGAATTTCACCGTGCCGTTTTGTTACTATATTCGTATTTAATATTTATTTTCGGGGAATCCCTGTGTTTCATTAAGTCCGTCAACTCTTACTTATTTTGCCAGCCACTTATTTGCTTTTAATAGGTAAATAAACATTTAATTTAATTAAGTTATAGTGAATCTTACGTTATTAACAGTACTTATAGTGTAAATTATTTCTGAAATAGTATTATATGTAAAGTAATATTTATAAAATGACTTCGCGTTATTGTGATGCCGGAAGAAAATTTGAGTCGTGTAATTCAAAGAGAAAACGAGCAACCAAAGGAATCTCATACAAGAAAATTTACGTGGGTCTTTATATAAATATGTAAAAATTAATGGTCAAGAAACATTTAAAAACCCTTCATTGACTAAAAGTGACATATTATTGCACTCTAACCCTAACCTAGCTAAAATATTCCTTCAACATCGTCTTGCGTGCCATTTAGCAACAGTAGCAAGGATAATTTATCAACACCGTTGTCTCTTACACCAACGCCGCTACCACCATCAACACTATCCAGCCAAGAATACGTATCTGAGTCTATGTCTGCATCTATGTCTGACGGAATTATACATACAAATTCTCAAAATGATTCAAATTTGTGGCCATTAACAATTGCTGATGTAAATCGAAATGAGATTATATTGAAAGGTCCAATCCGGACTAAAGTTGATTTTTTCCCCGTAAATGATGAATGGACGACGATTCAGCCAATATCATTACAGTAAAATCGACAGTCGCTGGATGATTTATCATTGCAAGTCTCAAGAGGCCAAGGACCGATAATGGAGCCAATATACGTGGAGAAAAAAATGGTATTCAGAAATGTATATTTGAAATTAATTATATTGCTTATTTTTTACCTTGCAGGAGTAATAACTCGAATTTTATCCTAGGAGATGCAACATCGTCTTATGTTCAAGTAAAATCTTTTTTGGTTTGTTGCAAAGGCTGTACACTCTGCCGTCTCGAGTCAGTAGTGGGCTATTTTGGAAGCATGTGTAAAATTTTTATTGAGAAGGCTGTTAAATATCAATTAAGCGACATATGCGATGCTTTGAAGGATTTAGCAGAAAATGCAACAGATTGTCATTTAGTTAGTGAATGCAATTCTGTCAAAAAGGAAATAACTACTAGAATTTGTAGTCGTTCTGTAAAAATAAAAGCCGGTGACATTCTTGTAAAAATAAAATGTAATAAGTAAAAATAAAATGTAATGAATTAAATAATGCACCTAGATGCGGTTATGCAAAACTTAGAAGCATTTACGCAATGGCTTCATAAATATCTTATAAATACTAAAAATGATTGGGAAAATGGTTTCCGATTATCTTTAGTAACAGCGACAGAAATAGCTGAGGAAAACAATATTGACAGAAATTTTAAAGACGTCAAAAGGAGACATAAGAGAATGAATTTTGGTTATGAAGGGTAAGATGAATTCCTCGTTGTCTCGTCTTGTCCTGAATTGGCTGAGAGATCGGACCGGACTGAGAGATCTTTAAATATAAAATCATCTTTCAGTCCGACCCAGATATGTCCCAAGAATCACTAAATTATTTTTCAGTTAATTATATGACTTTATATCATATTTAACTATATGTAATATAACAATTGAGTACTGCATTGTGAATTATTCCAATCTATACTTGGTCAGGATTGGAATATTGAACTCATTTGATGTGGTTGAGTTAATTACAATCATCAATTGAAATTTAATTTTAATCTTTAAATTGAAATTAATACAAATAAAAATGATTAAATATTGAAAGTGATGCATAATATTCTGAAAAGTCAGAAAAAATAAAAGTCAGAAACCTACGTACTTACAGCTCATATTTTTCACTTCTGGGGGTTACATAGAAGCTGATGCAACCATGAATTTATTTAATAGAGTTTTTTAAATAAATAAATAATTTACATGTTTATAATTATTATTATTGAAAATGCAACACTGGATGTCAGCTTTTATATTTGTATTATCTATGCAGTGCATTTTATGTGAGACAGACAAGGTAGTATTAGTTTTTTTCAATATCGAAATTCATTCTTTCACAAAATTTAGCTCCCAATTTTTCTTATTAACACACTCCATCTGTGTGTACATTTTTGTTCAGTATCAAGGACGATAAAATTATATAACAAAATTAGCAGCAGCTCCTTAACTATTAAGGCAAAGACGAATTTATTGAATTAAAAATCTTACCTGTATTACATTTAAGGTACGATCGTAAGTTATAAATATCATGGTTAAATTTATATTGATGTAGGTTCATTTCTTAGTAAAATAAAGGAACCTCTTAAAAATTCACGAATTGTAAATTAATGGTATTTTTAATTCATTCAAGCATTCCTGCCTTTTTGAACAATTTTTTAAGCAGAATTGCAATTTGTTTTCGTAGAGAGAATTATGTTCCGATATTTGTATTGAAATTTGCACGAGATAATTTCTTTAATATTGTTTTCTTTTTAGGGTGGAGCTCGTCATGGTGTATGAAGGTGATTTTAGATATGAAAATTACATACGTCATATCACCTTCGTTCATTCATGTCTTCAACTGTTTTGTTACAATTAATTTCTTACAACCTTATAAGTTTACGACAGTGAAAACTATTATTTGTTACATTAAAATAATATATAAATGAAAATTTCCCCGATAATTATTGATGTCATGAAATAATGTCCGTGCTAGTTTAACGGATTTTCTTTGGATTTGCTTTTGTTTTCGCTTGGATCCCTGGTCTAGCATAATAACAAAATGAATAGTCGATGCAACAGATCAATTCGTATTTTCAGATCGGCTCAGATTTTAGGAGTGGGGTATTTTCAGTTCCAACTTATTATACCCACAAAACCCTGGTTCACGAAGTACATTTTCCTCAAAGAGAAATCTCGGTTGTATCTCATATGCATTCAGGACATTACACTATTTATGTTCATTTGGATAGGTTATGTATTACAGATTGTCTCGTATTTGCGATTGCGGAGTTGGAACGATGTAAACTATTTAATTTTTGTATGTTTATTTAAACTATTTAATTTAGTATGTTTAAATAATAAGTTTATTTATAAATTATTAAAATGTAAAATCCGTTTATTTACCTACATTAGACTTTTTTTATCAGGTGTTGGCACATCTATTTTAGAACTAATTATACAACATAGAAGAAAGAACGACTTCTACAGCCTGTAAATGCATATATGCAACACCTACTAGTATTACTAGTAGGTGTTGATATATGTGTCTATCTTTATTTTTATGTTTTTTTTATATATGTGTATGCTTGTTCTGTACTACTCTATATATTGTAGTGGTGTTTGAACCATCAGTTAATATATTTTTTATTTGTATTTTCGCTTTATTTATTTGGGTGTATTTAATTTAATTTCTGTTTTACTCCATAGTTTGAATATATTGTATCTAAGTAAGCAACAAAGACAAATATTTATGAAATTATTTAGTCAGTGTTGGCTAGCCACTTCTTTTCTAACATGATATTGGCAAATGTTCTCTCTCTCTAATAATAAAAGAATGAACGCCACAAAATAAAAGATAAAAGCGACAGCTGTCAAATCACCACAAATCAACTTAATTTTTTGTTACGAGATGTGTCGTTTGTCTCGTTACGCACGTTGATTACGTTTCAAATCGGTTTTAATGAATTGATTAATTAGATAGAAATTATCAATAACTTCAGTGAACATGGCTTTCTACGGCTTTAATAAATTTCGCTTAATTGTTATTATTTTATTAATATTAATTTTGTGGCAGGCTTTTCGGCTTTTACCTGACAAAAGAGTTGCTATGGTAGGTAAATGGTATTAGATTCCGTAATATCTTATTTATTAAATGAAGTATACATATATTTCATTAATTTTAATTTCAAAGTGGTATTGTAAATGTTTGAAATATATCGGAATCCTGCGAGTTAATGTATTTCGTTTGCAGCGAAACCATTCAGTGACTGACTTGGATGTTGATATTTCTCCAGTTGAGGTCAGGGTTTATTACGAAGCTTTGTGTCCGGATTCAAGGTTTTTCTTTTTGCATCATTTAAAACCATTGGAAGAAAAATTAACTAAATACGTTAGCATTAAACTGGTACCATATGGAAAAGCACAGGTAATTAGTGTAATTAATTTGAGTATTCTATAAAAAACATTAATTTAATGTAATTTTTAAATAGTAATAATCATGTAAAAATTTGGTTTATTAAAATGTATTTAGTTATAAATAGTGAAGAGATAATATATAAAAATTATCTAAAGTTGTGCAAATCTAATTTGTTATCCATGACCAATGTTAATTTATATAAAAATTCAATTTATCGTCTATTAAATATGCTGTGTTCTATTTGTGAAGAGAAAAAAAATTATCATTTAGTTTCGATGGAATGTTTTTCTCCTGAAATAGCTATTTTGAAACAACACATATTATTTTAAATTTGTTACATAAATTAGATATGTGTCATATCCCGAAGCTAATTTTATTTTATTAGGAGTATGATGTTAATGAACTTCCTTTATAATAATTGTTAAATAACATTGTATAAATACAGAGCCATTGAAGCAAAGAAATACTTTTAAAAATAGTTAAACTGGCTACCTGTGTATTGAAACATGTAAGAAGTAGGCTTTCATAGTTGTCTATATCTTTCTACAAATGATAGTTGAAACTTAACCTTTTGTTTGAATATTATTTCAGTTAACCTCTTTTAATCAAATGATAGTGATTAGGATTTTTTAGGTTTTTCAGACTTGTGGTTGAAAAAGTAGAGTGGGGACAGGTACATTGTACATTACTTCGTAGCCTAATATTTTGTAAATTGGGCTTAACAATGAAAAATGGTAAACGGAACCTCCATTCCAATTCAAAAGATGTATTCGCCAATGTGATGGATGCACGAGAAAATATTTCACTCCTAATTTTCATTTATTTTTTAAAAAATTCCCTTAATACTTTGCTACATAATAATTGAGATTTCCATATAAAGCATCCACTTGCAAAATTTCACACATGTCAGAACATGATAATGGATAATGGCATAGAAAATAATGAAGTTATGTATTCTTGCAGTAAAAATTGTTACGCTTTAAATTCGCACCAGTAAGTTCAAGGAAACTTCCATATAAAGGTGTAAAGATATGTATATATATATATATATATATTTTTATATACATATATAAATATATATATATATATATATATATATATATATATATATATATATATATGTATATATATTTACATATAAGTGAAGTAAAATTGAATTACCTTTACTTTTTAGTTTTATTTTGTTTCAGATTATTTGTATTCTAATAGCTGTAATTTTTTTTATTCCCAGACTGAAATATCAAGCAGTGGAAAAATAGAATTTTCATGCCAACACGGAGAGACGGAATGCTATGCTAATAAAATTCATGCATGTGCTATTGATGAACTTCACAACCAAAGTCGACAAGTACAGTTTACCACTTGTATGATATCAGATAACAATGATCCTGATTTAGCACTTACTCGAGTAAGTATGTCCATAGTATACGATCCCAATATATTTTATTATTTATCTCGTAAAAGACTTTTAATGATATTCCCGTCCCTACAATAGGTTGCCACAACCTAACATAGGGACGGGAATATCAGGGCTTCCAAAATTATATTTATGTGAATTACGTAACTAGTAAAAAATTTAAATGTAAAAAATTTATGGGTTTAAATTATCTAACTACATAATTACGTAACGTATTTGGTGTTATTTGAATAAAAGTTAGATTATAATATTGAGGAATATTTGTATTTTTGTTAAAAAATAAGTAATATTTATGAAATCGACAAGAATGAATCATAATAAAAAATTAAATGGAACATTATAAATTATTTCTATTGTTTTGCTCCTGAAAATGTGATCTTATAAATGATAAAGTGTTTTATGAAGCTAGGAGCTTCTCGGTTTGTTGAAAAAATAGCCGGCGAAAGAAAAAGCTCACTCAGCTTCAATATTATAGGTGGTATAGACAATAAATAATTCTAGGCAGTACGCCGCGAGTAGTACTGTCATAAATGCACATTTCGACCCGAATAATAAATTTTAGGTCTGTGTTCTCTCTAGAGTAATCTTTGTTTCCTGCTGTAGCTTTGTGTATCTCTTATTCCAACTAGTGAGCGATGGTTAAATCCTTGCCTCTATAATCACTATTTGTGGTTACAGCTTCCATTTGGGGTTGATGCAGACGTTGTCATCGATTTGTGTTGGTTTAAATTTCAACCGTCCTAATAATTGTATAGTAAGTGTTCTGGTTTTATCTGATGATAGTTTTTGGATGTTTCTATAGCTGTGGTCATGAAAAATTCTTCATTGTTATGCAAATATAGTAAAACACCAGATGTAATAATTCAATTTCCTTTTATTCTCTTTTTGAGAGATAAAGCAAGTTGTTCACTAAGTTCGTTTGATTGAAGATCTAATTTATTAAGCATAAAACGTAATGCAGCCTCGACTTTGGATAAACTGGTATTACGGCGATACAATACATCATTGTAATAAAAACATTATTACGTCTAAAGTACCATGAATGTTTAAAGGTCTTAAGTTTTTTATCAGTAAATTATACGTCTGATTTCAAATTTAGTAATGCCTGCATAACACTTGTTTTTAATTTAAGAATTGGCCAATCATACTCTATCTCATTTTACAGTTTGATATCAGATTAAGATTTTTACCCTACACTTCCAAAGTGTATTTTTCTAATATGTCATTTTTCAAGGGGATTTTTGGAAAGATAAGGAAAGATAAATTTAATTTTTGGAAAGATAAATTTTAAAAAGAATAACTTTTTTAATTTTTTAATGATATCTATATTATAAGTCTGGCTCTGGAATTCTAGGTTCATCTATAAAAACCCATCATCAATTTCTTCATTTTTTTTCTTCAGCATCACTATCTTCGAGTTCGAGGTTCAGATTGCAGATTAGCAATTTTCTAGATTTTATACAATACGTCAGATACCGCAAATTGTATTCCAAGGGCATAATACAGTTGATGGTGGCTGTCAAAATTCTTATTTATTTTTACAATCCCACTGGCTCCGTCTGCTGTGATAGATCTGAGTCGACGATTGAGTTCAAATGTACTTAAATGCTGTTCTAACAATTGCGTAGCTGCATCACCTGTCATTGAACCTTTTAACCTCAATAACCCCAAAATTTTTGCACTTGCTTTGGTCCAAGTATTTATTGTAAATTTTTTTTAATCAAAATACTTTTTTTGTGTGAGGGTCATTCTGTCAGGGGTCGTTTTGTCAAAATTTGTAATGATTCGTTGATTTTGGGAATTCACTTCACTATCTTGATTATAGTTATGAGAGATTTTGATAAATTATAGCCAGATTGTTTATATAGATATCTTAAGTCTTTAGAAGTACAAAATTTCTGATTGATTGGTCACACGAACTACCATGTATAATACACTTGAATAGTAAACTGTAAATTTAGTTTTCTTTGTTGGAGATTTATTTTTAGTATTTCTGACTTGATCCTGAAGATTTTTAGCAATAGTTGAAGTATTAGCTCTTTCGGAGTCTTGCTCTGGCATTTCACCAATATGTTTAAAACACCTCTGGATATATAACACTCCTGTGGTTTCAACTGGAGTTTTATATATCCACACATCTGGATATATAAAACTCCAGTTGAAACCACAGGAGTTTTAATACATTTTAGCAATGCTCTCTGAAGAAACATTCGTAAATTGAAGTCTGTGTTTGCTTAAAAGCTCCTTATATACAGTTTAATTTGAAAAAATAATTAAACAAAAATTAAGTTCCTCGAAAGCTTTTAAAATATTACATTTTGTATACATTTTGTATTGAAGGAACACTGATTCTAATTATCAAATTAAATTAAAATTAATAATTTAATTAATAAAACAACAGTTCTATATCGAAATTGATTTTATGATATTGCAACATTTACAACATTCTCTAGTCTTAAGTATGTTTAGAGAATCATCGCTCAAAGGTATAAAAAGTATTCTCTATTTCACATTATTTTATCACTACACAAAAACAAAGGTATCGTCTATAGGTATAAGTTTAATAATTTCTTTGGATGGTATTTATAACATTGCTGTATAAAATAAACAAGTTAGTTAGTAGGTAAACAAAAAAGTTGAAATACTCACATGGGCTGAATCATATATATATAACTTTTAATCCTAATAAAGAGTCGAACATCTAGAGTCCATCTATTTATAATTTATTTATAATTTTGTGACAATAGCCATTGACTTGGTTGATTGATGAACAATGAATAAATCTTCCTTTTATTTTTTAAAGCAGTACTCACGGAATTCTGCAAAGAGCACTCGTATTGCATTGCAATTTGCGGGCAATATAATATTTGAAAGGATTACTTCTCTCTCAATATTTTGAAATTAATTCTTCTGACTTCTTTTCAAGATATATTCTTCCATAATTACATAATTTTACCTTTGAGTTACAAATTTATAAAAAGTTCAGCATCAATCCGTAATTACTTAATTACTAAATTACATAATTAAGAAATGGTACCACTAATTGAAATAATTGAAATGATATGGATCGCTTTTCATTCATCAGTCAAAATAATGTGGCACAAAAAGCTTACAGAATTGCTTTATCTTCAAAATATCTCTTAAAATATTTATTTACGGCTTCAGGTGATTACTTCAGTAGATCAGCTCAATTATGAATTGTCTTTTAAATCAAAATCACCTCTTTCAAATTGTTAATACTATGATTTAACAGCCCGAAAGGATATTATTGAGAATTTCTAAGCGACATCAAGTTCAAATTTGTGTATGTGTTTATGTGATGTTTGCACAATGATTTCTGGCAGATTAATTGTAAAAGATATTCTCAAGATATAATGCAATTTATAGGTTTTGTGTACTCTAAATTATTATTTTTTGATATATCAAATGATAAGATTTATCTAGTGACTTGTGTATAAATATATATTTATGGATATATATTTCAGAGAAATGGTAACATCCATTATTTAATCATATTCCTAATTAAATGATCAAGTTCCTCCGGATGTTAAAATTATCTGCAAGTTTAACATCTCACTAAAAAATCTAGTGGTTTGGTCAAATACCTAGGAGAGGTTGGGGATACGTTAAGTCTATAAAATGTTCTCGGTCTAATCTAGGTAGATTGTTATAAGCCGATTGATTAAAATGGAAGAACCTAACTAGATTTCTTTGATTTTTTAGGAGAATTATTTTCAATATTTCTAGTATTTCTAGCAACTTATAGTATACTCTTTTTGACAAATTTAACATAATACCTTAGAGACATAACCTTCTTCCCCTAATATCTCTACACAAATCGCATGCACTGATAGATTGCGATCAGTGCATCCGATCAAAGATGAGTATCACATGTTATGTCATAATAAATATATTTGTTTTCCAATTATGTTATCACTTCTTTCTTTTCTTTACACTTTCTTTTTTTTACAGATTCTAGTTCTTATAAGTCTCATTTACTAGTCGATGGAGTTTCTTCATGTAACGTAACAGCTGAAGAAACTGCAATCTTTTGACCTGAAACTTCTGCGTTATCAGCTGACATTTTAACCACCTTCAAATTCTCATCTAAAATGCAATCTGGTCACCTGAAACTTCTGCATTATAAGCTGACATTTTGCATTATCCCCTTCTGTGCTTTCTCTATATTTTTAATTAAAATATTATCTAAATGCTCTCGTGTTACCTTATCTGATAAGTCAGTTGGAAAGTGTCGACGGAAGTTCTGTTTAAGCCCTATACCAATGAAGCCTTATATGGCGTTCTTTATATGGTATGGTTAAAGAAAATATTTTTTTTAAATAGTGCTCAATAACAATTGGTCCTTTTATTGTCTACTAACCACACGTGTAATATTTTTTCTTCATCTTGGTTTGTGCTTTTTACCAAACCATTACTTGCAAGATTTCCTGCTCTACTATTTACAATTTACACAAAGAGCAAAGTTGTTGCTTTAGATGATGTTGAGGCAGCTAATTACAATAAACATT
This sequence comes from Druceiella hillmani, assembly GCA_039881145.1. Taxonomy (NCBI): domain Eukaryota; kingdom Metazoa; phylum Arthropoda; class Insecta; order Lepidoptera; family Hepialidae; genus Druceiella; species Druceiella hillmani. The sequence goes on along the minus strand of JAYKKI010000001.1, from coordinate 85,361,993 downwards.
TTTACTTCAGCGGTCCGTCTTGATGTTAATGGTCTGAGAAAATTAAATTTTGTAATGGGTTTTGTTAATGGAGGAGTCGTTTGTACTGTCTATCTGGTGTTAACTGAAGATTTATTAATCTACTTTACCTCAGTTATTGAAATTATATGACGTTATATTCGACGACGACAACAAAACATTTTCTAGGAAATAATTTTTTTGATAGGTATACTTTGCAAGCTTATAAATATGAAATATTTTGATTCAAGTCTATGAAACAGATTTTGTATATTCTCTGTGACATATACATAAATATATATATATATATATATATATATATATGTATATATATATATATATATATATATATATATATATATATATAATATGAAAAAATATATGAAAACTATGTGTTTTCTCATTTGATTATCTTCATAAAGCATTCTCTTATTGATGCGATTCAAAAAACTGCGGAGTGTAATTCTTTAATTTTACCATTTTTTTGGGATTTAGACTCAAGTAGTAATTCCTATTTGCACCAATGCATTTTAATGAAAAAATAATTTCTATTTGTTGTTGCAAACGAAATAATTTTGGACTAACAATGTAATTATGATGCAATAATTTTACTAACAGGAAAGAATGATATTTTGGGGTGAGTGGTATCAAACATTTCATGTGAAGTTATAGTTGTGAGTCATAGTTTACCATGATTCACGCAATGAATAAAAATTTAATTTTATTGTGTTATTTATGGGTAAAATGTTAACAATATTTATTTTATGTTAAATGTTATTTGTAGCTTTTCCACTGTTATTTTCAGTGTGGAACACAAATGAATATTGACACAGTTGCAATGAGAGCCTGTGCAATAGAAAACAATGGATCTGAATTGCTAAAGATGCACGGTGAGGACACTGTTCGCGTTAAGCCTTATTTTATACCGACAATACTTCTTGACGGCTCTAATGAGCATCAACCTGCTATACTGAAGAATTTGTTGTTGGAAGTTTGCAAAAAGATTTCATCACCAAAGCCCGAGGCGTGCACATGACGAAGAAATCGTAGAAGGACATATAATAAATATAATGTAAATATGCATAGAATTTTAGAAATAAGGTGATAGAATAATGTAATTAAGGTAGTACCTAACATGTAGTTATTTGTTTTAATTATGACAAACTTGGGAAAAGAGGAGTTCCAATGCTCGCTCTAATTTATTCGTATAGACTGAGTTTTCTTAATGGCAAATCGAAAAATGCCTTGGTAATTGAACAACGTACTATGGGTAGAATTTTTTTTACGACAGAGGATTATTCTGATAATTGTATGTAATTTATTCTTAGTGGTAGCATTGTTAGTCTATTCAATGAAGTATTAATCATAATAAATTTGACTTTTTCCATTATTATTAAATTATAACTTTGTATAAAAAATGTTGGTTAGAAATTGTATATTCTGGTAAGAATTAAGCCAAAAATATAAACTGAGTGTAAAATATTTGCTCATATAAACTTTTTATAACAAGAAGGTTAAATATAAAATATTTTGCTGTGCATTCATTATATTGTATAAGCAGTGGCGTAATTTTATGCCAATGTTTTTAAATAGCAATGTTAATAAGGTTGTATAGCTTTAGTAAGCATTTTGTAAGTACTAAGAAATAACAGTTGTAAACTTTATGTCAACACGTCAAAAATTGTGTGACAATGCAATATCATATTTTAGTGTTTAATGGGTAATATTGTAATTTTTCCATATATATTTTCAGTTGTTTTTAGTATGACTTCCAAGCGAGATTGCTACGTACTTTAATATTCCAGTACAATATTTTTTAAGTATAACTGTATGGAAATATCACAGCTGGAAACTATACGGTGACACGTTAAATGTTGTTTGGTAATACAATATTGTTTGGTAATATAGTACTTAGAGTGCAAGGTTGTAATTTTTTATGTTTTCGGATGTTTTTAGTACAAACTGCAAACTAGATTGCATTTAATAGGAGCCTTTTCTACTGCATTTAAATGTTCCATTACTGTAATTTTTCGATAATTTTATTGTATATATTAGGTAAAAATATAATATAAATTATGTTTAACTTAGAGAAATGTAGCTATTATTAAATTTTGCAAAATTTCTTTAAGGTTAATATATCATATTTATATTTGTCATTATTTTGTTAGTAAATTTTCCGTAATACTAGCTGTGCCTAAGACTTCGTTTGTGTATAATTAGTTAAAAAAAATTGTTTTTCCCCTTATGTTTTGTTCCTGGATATATACTATTACCATACCAAATTTCATCATATCCGTCCAGTAGATTTTACACGATACTTGCCCAAATTAACATACAGATAAAAATTCTAAAATACTTTTCTGGCTTCATTATCATTCTATAGGTTAAATCAATCACTTTTTTAAAAATATTTTCAATGTACAGAATTCCCTCTGTTACAATTTCATTAATAGTATAGATATAAAAATATACTATAATATTTTAATTAATTTGCTATGATACTCATATATTTAGAATGTTTATGATAATACTTAATTACTACGAGGACTGAGATTTTCTCCATAGTTGAAGTAAAATACTGCATACGTTTATTCGAAATTAATTTTTTAATAACTTAAATTATCAATGGAACATGCGAAAACGATTTACCGTGCCTTGCATTATTGCTATTCAAAAAATTTTTCAACAATTTAATATAATTTTTACATACATTTAAAGAATTTATGTAAACTTAATATCTATAATGTAATACATTTAAAATTTTTATTGTTATTGTTAATAAGTATAATAAGTCTTCCCCAAAGGTACATTTTAGATTATGGTGATTTAAAATAACAAGTTCTTTACTAGTGTTTTCTATGTACCAATGCGAGGCAAATAATTATTGTCTTATTCTACTTCTGTTTTCAGTATATACTATTATTTTTTATTTCATTTGCAAGTTCCTAAGACAGCTACTGACATTTTTGTTAATGCGTTGTTATTGTCAAATTTAATGACTTATTTTTTTTAGATCGGCCTTAAGTTTTTGATATCTGCAGCCGTTTATTCAAATGTCAAGTTTTTTTTAAAAAGTTTGCCGCTACAATAAATATAATTTTGCGGTTGTGATGTAAATAAACATTTTTATATAATGACAAAAGTTTTTATGTAAGACAAGTGGTTTATTTTTATTAAAACTTTAAATAATTTGTTGTATGTGGTATACACATTTTTTGCCTCAGATTAAGATTTCGTGAATCAAATTATTAATTCATTAGGGATATGATTTTGTAACGTGAGGATATTGAATAATAAATTAAATTCAATTATTATATTTAGAAACTTGTAAGCGTTTATACGATATTATTGGTTAGATGTATATAAATATTTATTTTTTTGTCTTCCCATTTTGTTAGAAATTTTGGAAATATTTTGTTAAATTATTTTGAAATTTTGTTTGTTACTGAGTAAATAGTGTCAAAGTATTTTTATACACATGAACTTATTTTATCCATCTTAATGGATATTGAAATTATAACCCCTAATTCTTTTCTCTATGTTATAATTTCTCAGTTTGTTCGTACCGACATTTACCAACTTGATATTTTAATATTATGATGTGCAATCTTAAAATAAATAATAATTATTGTGAAATTAATTATCGCCAAGCTTCCTTTGTGTAAAAAAAAATAAAAACAATTTAGATGAAAGATTTTGTTACTCATTATTGAATATATCCATCTCTTTCGACATTGAAGCTAATGTGTATTATAGATTATGCTACCTTAATAAGTTCTATGAATCTGCAAGATTTTTAAATTGTGTCTTTTATTTACGGCACTTTAATTTACAGCTTACTTTAACTTGAAGTGCAAATAGTTAATATGTTTGAGATTTTATAAATAAAAGAATAAAGAAATGCAATACCAAAACAAAAGAACGACTATACTGTCATATTGGGTTGCTATTAAGCAAAATAAGTAAATCTAGGAAGCCATATCCAGAATAAAATTGAAAAAGGTCATTTATAATTTTCAACACAGGGGTAAGTATACTAAATTTATGTTTTTCCTAAGTATTAGAAAATATTTGTCTCTGTTTTTAACATTGACAGTTGAAAGTTGAATATTTTATAAGATAAAATGAAAATGTTAAAGTTAAAAGGAAATTTATAAATCAAAAACGATTTTTTAAAAACATTTAAAAAAAAAACATATTTCTTTGTAATAGAGTTTTGCTTCTGTATACAATTATCATGTTCACTTGAGTATATGAATAATACTACTCTTTAAAAATAGTATATCGAGTATGAATTAACGATTATATAACCATTGTTAAATTACATACTAAGTAGGTGGACAGGAAATCAAAAAGCAATCTATCATAAAGCTATAAACTTTATCGGCTGTCTAATCTGTTTATTTCTTATACCTATAAATATCTTTCTTTCCGTGAATATGTTTTGGAAAAATTCTCTTGCTTTATATGCTATTTATTAAAATATTAATAAACTATTAACGACAAATACAAATAATTTGACCTTGTCAACAATTAGTAACAGTGACACGAGCTGCCGTCTTACTTGTTTTCGCTTGCGCCTTCAAGGTTACAATTCTATTAACACCAGTCAGATTGATACACTCAGTTAACTAGTACCTAATTTAGTGATGAAAAATGTGTATCATTTATATCAATATACTTATGTGTTAAGCGACATTTAAATTGTTTCATAGATATAGACATTATCTTATAAAGTAAGACATTTTATCAATATCCACAGGAGATTATGTCCATATCTCTTGATTCTTAGCTGTGGAATATGTTTTTGTTAACTTTGGCATAACCTCGTGCACTTGGATTGATGTTTGTTTCATACAATTAATTGTTGATTAATTAAATTGATCCTGTTATCTCGACTGTAAGTATGGTTAGCTGAATTTTTTTTTAACAGCTATAATATTTGACCTATGACACCCGTTTAATATATATTCAATAGAATCATTGAGGTAAATCATATTTATAGTCATTTAAAGTAATAGCCATAGGTGGTAATGAAATATATTAATAATTTGATATGGAAAAAGGTTTATTCATTATGTCTGAATTGAGTATGTTAATTTTTATCGTAGCTTCCATTTTCTGTATTCCAATTATTTGTCATTGCGGTCAATGGAGGATTTTTGGGAATTTGTGCGTTTACTGTAATTTTGTAGCTGCACCGCTATATTACTAAAGTCAAACAAATCATAAGATAAATTGTTGATTTTTTTATTGAGCTTACTTAAATTTTTACGGTGACACAGAAATTTAATATTTGTATATTCAAAGCTCGTAGTTTAATTCTTGAGGGTATTGTCATCAGTAAGATAATGATCGAGTTCATTTGAAATATGGGTACTTTTGAAACATTTATCATAATGAATCATACATACCTATGTATGAAAATTGTGTTTTGGTTTAAATTATAGTCATTGGTAGAGATGTGATACCTCGTATCTGCAAAATTGTCGATTTTTGCACTACAATGCAAAATGAAGCAAAAAAATTAACCCATTTCCCTGTGCTGTACTATAACTGTAGGATGCTTAATTTACAAACTATTTTTTCCTATTATTTCCTAGAAAGTTACAATTTTGCAGATAGAATCACATTAGACCGACGTATAATTTAAATGTAAGGTTTTTTAAAAGTTAAATATTTTAGTGGATCATCAAAAATTTTAATACACAAATGGATTTCTAATTTTGTAATTGTCTTCAATTCATCTTTATAGTGTAATATATGATATCTTATTACTACTGATGTAGTGCGAAAAAGAGGATAGTGTGGTCAGCATTGAAGAGTCAACTATGAAGAAGAAGGTGCTGTCCAATGCTTGATATTGAATTGTACTGTTAATTTGTATAAAAATAAGAGTATGTCACCTGGACATAGAGTAAAAGTTGTTATCATTGTTATGACACATGGGTGAAAAAATTTAAAATCGTAACTTTAAAAAATATATATACATTTTACTTAATTTTTGAATTCGGTTGTACGCTTAGATGAATCGTGAATTTTTTTTACAGGTGTTTTTCATTCTTCAGTCAACATTTACAGGTGTTTTTCAATATATTTTATATTTTTAGTATTGGTGTAATAATAATATCATTTATTTGTCGATATAAAATACAATAGGTAAAGTAATAGACATGTACAGAAATTTTCTTAGAGCTAATGACAAAATAAAAATTAAGTTACATGCCTTAACTTTAAATTTTTCAATATTTTATCCAGAAAAAGGTGACGGCCGGTTTACAGCTAGCACCTGTATATGAAATGAAAAAAAAACAATAGCTATAGCTGGTACAATAGCTTATGAGTACTTTATTCAAAAATACAAATCTTTCATTAGGTTTAAGAATAATTAAAAAGTAATGCTAAATCATTGTCACTATCATTGTTAAAAATATGATCATTTTTATCAATGAACCGATGATCATTTTTAAATAATTTACTTAGGATTTCAACAGGTCTTACTGTTTTCGCACATGTGATAGTTAACATAATTGTAGCTAAATAAGACCAACATCTCACGATTTGCATTCCATTCATTTGTTCTCGATTAAGATGTAAAACTGTTGAAACAGTTGAACTGTTTTAACAGAATTTTCCACCTGAAGATTAACTAAAAGTATGAAAATTGCTTCTAGTATTGTATGATTTATGCTTCACGCATAAAGTCATCATAGTTTCACTATATTTTCAAAGATTGATCCACTATATTTTCCTTCACTTTCAGAAAAGTTTGCGACCCATATATGTGTTGTGCTTGCCATACTTATTGTTTGGAAAAGTTTATGTAACTCTTCTGACTTAGCTATGATGTCTTTGAAACAATTATGAAAGTGAACTGGGTTTGTGTGCCAAAGTATTATTATGATCATAAGTTGGAACCGTTAGGATGCATTCAGAATCATTTTGAGTTGACCTTGTACTTTATTTTTTTACTATTAAAAGATCAACTTAGGGGAATGGAAGGTAAAACGATCCTGCATGTACATCAGTCCACCTTTATTATACTGGGAATAAAACGCCATTTCAAAGATATAAAACAGATGCATTGTGTTACACCACGAGATAGGTCTACACGAAGCCTACATCGCTTGGTCAGTATACTCAATGCCGCCAGGCAAAATGCACGATATTTTCAAAGTAACTTTGTTTTTTATTTTTTGGTGTAAGATTAACAATTTTTAGTTGGTCTATAATTTTTTTGGCTTAATGTATACTACTGGTCTATATATCCAAAGTGACTTATACTCATTTATTATTAATTGGCGTTGATTGTATGACTCATAAATTTTTTTATACACTCGGGTAAAAGATTAAATATTATTACTCAGGCAAAAGGACTAGAATGACTTTAATTTCTTTTTCAAAATGTCAGGACAAGATAAAACTAACATTTATTGCTATATACTTTATATTAGGTGGTTAACAATTATAAAAGAAAGTATTAGAAATTCGTGGACTGAAAATAGCAAGAAAAATGTGATAGAAAAAGTATTTCTGGGAAAATGGACCCTCTTCTTTTTCAGTGCAAAAGACAACTTTAAAGACAAGACTAGGGAAATAATACATTTACTTAAAATATATTTGGCCTGAGGCAAAGGAATGTGAAAGATGTTAAATCTATGTAGCATCAATGTTGTGTTTATTGAACTTATATAATTATATCAATCTGTTACAACCGAAGAATAAAGGAGATGTACATTATGTATTATTTATTCTTTATTTTTTTAAGCGGGACCATGGATGCCGCTTCGATTTCAATGTCTTACATATTCACCAAACATTAGAATAGATGCTCGCTAGTAATCAAGTTCGAGGTTCTTGTTCGAATTAGTCATCGGCTTCTGCACAAAGTGCGATGTTATTTTTGCTAGATGGCCACACGAGTTATAAAAAGAATCTTGATATAATTAGACAACAAAGTGGAATACACATTCTATCCTTCGTTTCACATTGGACATGCTGGCTCCAGCCATTGGATGTGGGTTCATGTAGCCTTTATTCATTTATTATTGAATATATTTGGCGTTAATTTTGTAGAAATTCATTATTCACAATTAAATGAAGCTACGTGATGTAGTATTATTTCTACTTTCTTTAATTTCTTTACCACGACCTAGGTTTCGTTGTATACAACATCTTCAGGTGGGATATTAGCAGAGATTAACTCTTAGGAATATCCAACAGCATTTATATTATTCAAACACAATAGCATGGTATTTTAGTGCCTCAATATACCATTAAAAACTCTGTTGATCTCTGTAATAAAATTAAAAATATAAATCTAACACCCAATTGTAAATTAGTATCACTCGACGTAGTAAACTTATTTTCTAATATACCACCAAAAGATTGCCTAAATATCATTTCAGATATCCTAGAAAAGAAAAGGTTAAACCCCATTGAAGCATCGGAAATTAGAGACATCTTTAAAATATGCATGGACCAAAATTATTTCCTATTCGATAAAAATTTTTTTCAACAAGTCAATGGCCTTGCAATTGGCTCCCCCCTCAGTCCCCTTTTAGCCGAGTTATTTATGAAAAATCTAAAAACCAGCCTCTTAAACAGTAAATTAGCGACCAATATATTATACTATTATAGATACGTTGATACTTTATATTATAAATAAATACAAAAGGTAATAAACTTAATATCCTAGAAACATTAGAAATAAACAGACATAAAAAAGACTCCAATATGAAATAAATGAACAACTAAATATAATATCATCACCCATACTTAATATCGTCTACACATAATATAATTAGACATCATTGATACTACAGTACTCTTCAAATTGTTTCAGCCTAAATACACATATAAATATAAGTATATACAATAAATAAAACAAAAAAAATTAAAAAAAATAAAACGAAATAAATAAATAAAAATATGAATAAATAAAACCGGAGATATGCAGAATTAGTGTATTACCTTGTCCTTACTTTCAGATACCCTTGCTATTGTATAAAATATATCACCTCATTGAAAGCTTCTTCTAAGCTTTTTTAGGTATCATCAAATGGGTCGTATTTTCGTTGTTTTTCTTTGACTTTTCCTGAAATCTTCTGAAAATTTAAATGTAATTTAACAATGTACTTATTAAAGATTTGTAACCATAATTATTTATTACAATAAAATCTGATCGATGAAATCAAATGATAAGAAATAGAAATTCTACACAAAAAATAACAAAATTAGTTTTCTCTAACTATCTATAAAAAGGTAATAAATAAATTAACTGCGACAAAGACTGCCTTGTTTCAGACTATTTATTTTGACTGATAACATGTTATAAACAATTTTGTGTGATAAGTATAGAGAGTTAATATACAACTATATTTAAACAATATTTTCAGCCCTTTTTAACCAATTTAAAAAAAAGGGGAGGTTCTTAATTTTGGTCTCAACTTTTTTTTCTAGTGTATGCTAATTATATTTATTTCATTTATCAACTAATTTTAATGATTCTTTTTTTATTTAAAATAACAATTAACCTAGAAAATTTTGGATAATGAGTGGCTTAATAAATTCTTGTAATATTAAAGAATTACTATGATATAAGTCAGTATAAGAATAAGGGCAATAAGTTTTTAAAAAATGAGTTTAACCAGTATTATAAGATTCTAAATAAAGTTATTAAATTAGCTAAGCAAAATTAAAAAAAAGAGATTATAAATAATTATAATAAAAACCCATAATTTATTGTTGGCCTTACAACAAAAAATTGTTGATAATTAAATATTTTAGTAATATTGGAGTTGATCTAGCAACAAAAATAAATAAAAAATCCTGCATCTGAATCAGAGTAACTGGTCAAAGGCGTTAAAATCAGCTAAAATTATACCAATTTTTAAGTCCTGGAGCTAAATATCTACCAACTAATTATCGGCCTGTATCCCTGATATCAAACAATGCTAAAATAATGGAAAAAGTTATTTACAAAAGGTTTAATTAATTTTAAACTAAACATAATATAATACTTGAATATCAATTTGGCTTCTTTAAAGGCAAAGGGACAAATGAAGCTATCGACCTTGTAACAAATTATATATATACAAAAATTTAGATATTGATTGCCCTGCTATTATTGCATTTCTAGATCTCGCTATAGCTTTTTACACGGTTAATCACACAATTTTATTATGTAAAATGGAAGCGTATGGAATAAGAGATGTTGCCCTGGAATTGATAAAGGATTACCTGAAGAACAGTCCTCAATGTGTTGAAATTAATAATAATGCTAGTGTAAAAATGATGGTTTGCGTTGGTGTACTGCAAGGTATAATGCTTTGTCCACCTTTATTTATGATATCTTTAAAAGCTGTTGTCGGGAAATTCTCTTGTTTCATATGTTCATAATACCTCTGTTTTATGTTTTGGTAAAAGTTGGTCTGAAGTACAGAGCAGAATTTCTAAATGGTTAAACTGTTTAAGTATCTGGCTTGGTGCTAACCAGCTATCCTTTAATATAGATAAAACAACATTTATTACTTTTGGTTGCTATAAAGATAGTGCCCAAAAATATAAAGTTATTAATTAATAGTAATGAAGTAAAATGAGTAGAATATTGTAAACATTTAGGTACTTATATAGGTTCTCATTTAGGTACTTATATAGATGATTAACAAATTAAGGTTTTTTGTATTTGTCTTATATAAGTTATTTAATGAATAGAAAGAATTTAAAAATTATATATCATGCTGAATTATATATCGATTCAGAGTGTAATAAACTTGGATAGGTAAATAAGTCTTGTGGTGGTGCATATGAAAACACATTAAAACCACTAGTCTTTCTACAAAATAAGATTCGTCAAAAAATCTGTGATAGTAATGGTGTGCAGACTCCACTAAATATTAAAAAATGTTTTATTGTTAACTCTATATCATTGCGTTATAATAATTGTAAAAAGAATTATGAAGAAATATCTATTAATACTACAAATAGGGTGATTTCATTACTAAAAAACAATAAGTGAATTAGTCATAAGGGTTTGAGTTATACTGCTATTAAATATTAAAATACGTAGCCCATTGGTTTTGAATGTCTGAATGGTTGTAAAAACAAAATTTAAAAAATGTTGGTTAAATGATCTTATCCTTAATAATGACATTTATCTGTATTTTTTAACTGTACTTTTACATTACTTCACTGTACTTTACATTTGTTTCTATTTTATATATAAAATTAAATATTTTTCTTTGTTCCCAGACCAGTGTACGAAGGGTTAGACATCTGTATAGCACGGATATATGTGTGATATATTTGTATCTGGTATTAATAAAATATTTGAGAGGGTATACTCCTAGTATTGTAGCATAAAAATTTGATTAGAATCTGACCTTGGAAATAGTAGATACACTATAGAAGTACTCAACACGGAATAGCACAGATATAGGTCTAATGATAATCTAGTAAGACACAATTAAGGGCGACATAAATTTGCTTTTTAGCAAAATCAGGGTATAATGATGGAGCCGGAAGGTGGTGACAGGTACTTTTCAGCGGTGAGGAGACAATTCATTGAGTTTGGACTCGTTTGACTCATCTTCAAATAGCAAGAAATTAACAAAATAAGTATGCAAGTAAATATTTCACAGATATGTACAAAGAGATGAAGCCATCTTTTTATATGGTTTTATAGCTTCACATTCTGTATGTTATTGTTGATTCAAATCTTTTGATTGATTTTCCAAGAAACTTCGTACATGTTTTCAGACCCCGTGACAATATATTATGATAATTTCAACCTTTGTTCCATAAATCGTAATGCTGCTAGTGTACTGTTCGCCTAATGCGTGAGACTTGAAGACCTGCTGTTTCTATAATATAATAGTGAGTCTCAAGCAGAGACTCAGTCATTGAATTTTGGGTTCCTTTTCCTCAATCTTGATGCTGCAGAGGTACTATCTGTTTTTATACTAGAATTTTTGGTCTCAAACCATTGTACTCCAGGTACTCCATTGTACTCCAGGTTCCATTTCTCAGTCTCGATGCTATGAAGGTACTGTCTATTTAAATCGCGAGACTTGAGGATCTGCTGCTTTAAGTTAATTTTCTGAGTCCCTAGGAGGGACTCTTCTATAAAACTCCTAGTTCCAATTTCTCAATCTTGACGCTGTAGGGTACAGTCTGCTTTAATTGTGAGATTCAAGGATCTGCTGTTTTAAGTCAGTATTGTGGAGCTCATGCAAGGACTCTATCATTGGACTGTAAGTTCCAACCCCTCAATCCTGATGTTGTGGGGCTATTGCTTACTTAAGTCATGAGGCTTGAGAATCTGCTGTTTTTAAATTAGTATTATGGGTTTCATTCAGTAATTCTGTAATTAAACTCTGAATTCTAATTCTTTAGCCTGATGTTTCAGTGGCACGTATCTTGTGTATGTATATCAATTCATATCTTCTCCATTAATCAATAAATGTTGATGATTCTTTTTTTATTCGAATGGTCCTAATGTAGAACCACAAAACATTGATTAGAATTTAACCAAGGAAATTGAAGGTATACTACAAAATTCCTCAACCATGAGCAGCGCAGGTGCCGTGATCGAGTCTGGATGATATAGCTCTAACGATAAAAATTTTGATATGACTAAGGGTGGCATAAATCTGCCATTTAACAAAATCAAGGTACAATGATGAAGTCCAATGACAGGGAGAGCAACTCTTCACCGAAAAGTAATAAAATCATCAAATTTGACTTGTCTTTATGTAGCAAGCAAGAAAATATCAAAATAAATAGGTAAGTACAGGTACATACAAAGGCATGAACCAACAAAGATATTAGTAGGTAGGTAGATAGTTAAGTAAGTACTGGTATAAATAAATGCATGAAATGACTGAAAATTAGTATGTAGGTGGGTAAATATATACACGTCTATACAAAGACATATAGTAAATTCAATATTTATATGCAGGTAAGTACGTTTATATAGGTATATACAGGCTTGAAACATTAACTGGTGAAGCCAAAAGTGGCAATGTGATTATAAATATTTTTTTTAAATATTTTTTTAAATATCAATTTTTATTCGCATTGGTTTTTTAAAAATCTACTAATGAATAAGGTGAAAAGCAAAATGAATTAATATTTGTCCATCTGTCTGCCAGTTTAACAACTCAAAAACTACTAAATCGATAAACTTAAAACTGGCAATATGAGTGCAAAAGTTAAGTAAAATAAGTTTGAATCGTTTTTAGCTAAAGTATATTTTTTTTTTGAGATGGCTTATACTAAAAAAAACACACATGTCACAAAATCATTTTCCAGCTTGTCAAGAAGTGTGGAGTCGAATATTAAGACGCGCGTGCGTGTGTGCATTTTTTTTCTAAGGGTAAATAAAACAAGAAAGTGTAACGTAATTCAAGATTATTTAATCATTTTTGGTACTAGCTTGCCCCATGGTTCCACTCGCATGAAATTCTGAACAAGAAAATTGATTAGAATTTTTTTTCTCATATGTTGCTCTTGGGTATAAACTATTACTATACCAAATTTCATGAAAATCCGTCTAGTAGATTTCGCGTGATTGACGAAAAAAATAACGTACAGACAGACAAAAATTCTAAAACCAGTTTTTTTTGGCTTCCAATATTATTCTTTATGCTAAAACAATCACTCTTTTTAAAATATTTTTCATGTACAGAATTCAGTCTGTTACAATTTTATATATAGATTCTAGCAAGGGCGGATGCAGAATTTTTTTCTAGGGGTGGGGGGGGGGGTGTTCAACCACGTTGGCTACGAGTGTCAGTTGAAGTAAATTAGTGGGAAAAAACTCGTGTCGATCGCTCGCTCGCAGACATGCGTGCAACTCAAAACTGTAGACTACAAACATAGTAGCTATAGGGGTACCTAGGGTACCAGTACCGGTATTATTTATTCTATAATTTCGCTCACGCAAACGCACTTTTCATTGTTAACAAAAATATTTGTATGGAATTTTTACGTATATTGTTTTGTAACTTGCGAGAACTAAACAAAATAAATAGATTATTCTGGGACTTCTGGGGGGGGGGGGGAGGGCACGGGGGCACTGAATCGGCCTATGGATTCTAGGATTAACTGTTTTATGTTAGTATTGTGGGCATCATGCAAGGACTCTATCATTGGATTAATATATACAGAGATATTCTTTGAAGTGTATTGCGACAAAATTGTCGAAAATTCGCGTCTTTTTATGTGAAGAAATAAAATTTCAATGTGATCCTGGCTGAATTGCTATGTTTCTATATGTCTTACACTTTAGCCTTTTGCCCTAAAGTAATAAACAAATATTTTAAAGTAAAATAATATAAATTATGAAGACAGGGTAAATGATTATCGAAAACATGCCGTAAAATATGTAGCATGTCAGTCTGTACAATGTTATCCTTTCAATTTTACCAGTAGCAGAAGTAGAATTTATATACGTTTACATCGTACAGATGACATTTTGACGTGTTCGTGTAAAATAAAAGACAGTCAAAAAAAACAATTGACAGACAACCTCCCGTTACCGGGAATAAGTTAAAATTGATTGGCACAGAATGACATTGAGATAATTAACTTAATTTTCAATCGTTCGTGACATATCTACTTAGTACAGTGCTATTATATTTTATAATTGCCCTTTTAATAAAAAAATACTTTACTTATTAGTTTAAGACAATGCTTAAATTCCTAGTAACTTAAGCATTGTCATATCTTTATACATGCAAAAAAATAAAGAGACGGTTTTTTATTTTATTAAAAAAGTAATAAAGTAAGATATACGCCACGACAAAACTACATCTACGGTCGCATACAGACGGTCATGTCACTGATGACGTAGTTTCGTTTAATTGCAATAGATGACGCACATAAATTAGGGTCATCTTTTCTATATCGCTTAATGTTCCTTTGACCGTCTCTTGGTATTTAGATCAAGGATTGTAGTATTAAAAAAACTAAACAGGATCAGTACTATGCAATTTACGGTAAAACAGAATCTAAACTGAAGAATTAGTTTAATGTCGAATGCAAAAATGACATGAATATTTTTTGTTGTAATAGATATTGTATTTTATGGTTTAAAGATGACTCGCAGAAGTTCATAATACGAAACACGCGCTTCAACACATTACAAATCTCGTGAACCCGGTTCCCGCCTACCAGAATAATGGTTCATATATTTAACCGTTATTTTAGAATCTACAACAAATTCACGGAATTATTATAAGTAAAAATAAATTATTGAATATATTTGGCGTTAATTTTGTAGAAATTCATAGTTCACATCTTCAGGTGGTCTATTAGCAAAGATCTTCGCTAATAGCCCACCTAAAGATGTTGTAATACAACTAAACCTAGGTCGTGGTAAAGAAATTTAAGAAAGTAGAAATAATATTACATCACGTAGTTTCATTTAATTGTAAATATAAACTCTTCCCTCTGCCTTCTCTGATAAAGAAAACACCTAAAAATATCCCACGTCTCTTTAAAGACGAGTTTTAAACATTTTAACACAAAACGAAAATAGGGACTGCATTTTTGTCGTTGTATAAATGTGCGCGTGGCGCTTGGCGCATATGCGCCACGATCGCGATCGACGTTGCTCAACACGATAACTCCATTAACTCTGCGCATTACGGCAGTTGACCGTACGTAAGCGGAGGATTTATTGCAACTCTATCAGAGATAGCCGTTCGTCCGTAATAGTCCTGTTAGTCGATGAAAGCGGTTCGCGTGTGGACGTCCAACCGTAACGATGTGATTTAAAAGCCATTTTTGAAGTGTATAATACATCTCATTTGGATACAATCAATGGATGTACCAAACAGAGCTAGTTAAATATTAAACGGTTTATTTGTATGGGGAACTTTTACGCTATACTATTATGGTAATGCAAAAATGTTAATAATAGTTAGGTTTTAAAACGGCTAAGTTTCTCTTACGAATGAGAGTTATTTGGTTTATATCTACGGTAATAGTAAAGAAACAGAGTGGACTTATTAGTGGGACTATCAAACCAGTTAGCAGACAACATTCAGAAAAGCAAATGTTTAATAGTAATTGATTTAATGAGTATTAAATGGTTAATAGGTAAATATAGAAATAGTTAACAGGCAAAAAACAACGAAATGGGATTTAAACTACGTAAAATCATATATTTCCGCATTTAATGACTCTTTGTGATTAAGACATTAATAAACCTAATAAACCTGCTGTTCACAGTTATTTTATGTTAGATATAATTAATACAACAAAGAAATCCAATGAGCGGTCAATACAAATACAGCGATTAAGTACCTACACTACCGATCTTTGTGCAAGGAACAAACCAGATGAACTTAAAATAGAGGTCAGATAAAACATGTTTTAACTGAATATTAATACTAAATTATAAATGTTGCGCACAGAACTTTTTACGTATCATGTCTGTACCTAATACTATAAAATGTCGCCGTGGTGTTTTGGGTTGATCACAAGGCATACGGCCTTTGAGTGCGCGGCGCACCGCGGGGACCCGGTTTCGATTTCCGGCCGTTCCTCGGACGGGGTTGGACTGGTGTTCTGGTTGGCTGTAAGAAATTGCTCTCTTAGCAATAAGTACATAGATACATTAAAGTACATAAATAAACAATACTATAGAAGTATTGTTAATATTTTTATCGTATATATATTTTCATATAAGCACTAGTACACAGTCACAATCTTCACGCTTCGAAACGTCTTTTTACACGAGTCTCTGGATTTTAAACCTATTAGATATTAATTGCGCATATCTGATTATTTAAATCTGTGGCAGTACCTCAAAAAAGTAATCTATAAATCATGACCCTGTAGATAAAAGCTAAATAAATCGCTTTTCTGGTGTCCGTCCTGCACAATTTCCTTATCTTTTTATGGAGTATTATTTTCGAGCTAGCTCTGAGATATGAATGTCCCAATTTAATTTTTCATTTATAGTCGTGACACTTAAAAATTAAACATGATTAATTTTATTTTGCAATATATTTTTCAGTTGCTGTTCGATTAAGCCGTTATTACATTTTTAACTCGATTCAAGAGCAAATTGTTTAACATATGTATTAAATTAATGTTTTCGTACCAATCAAAACAAATTGCTGAGGATTTCTTTCATATCGTCAGAAAGGTTTTCCAAATTGTGACCTTTAATAATTAAATAATATGCAAACATGAAAACATCAATTTTTCCATGTTAACAAACACTAAAATAATTTACGTAAATTAAGAAAACTACCTAGAACGGATCTTTAAATGGACCTAGAACCGAATCCTTCATTTACACCCTACTTAATAGGGTGTTGTTTAAAGTGGTTAAAGTCTACTACTTGGGCCTTTTTAGACAGGTGTGACATGTTGAGTTCAAGTTCCTTCCCCTTTATTCTATAATATTCTACCTTGTATTTCAGAATACCATGGTCAAACGCATTTCACAAATCGCAAAATATTCCTAAAGTTTTCTAGTGATCCATTTAAGACCAATAAAATGCTTTCAGTAGTTATAGCAATTGAATCTGTTGTGAACTTTGGTCACAGTTAGTAATGCTATTTTCAGTTAGGAAACACATCTAACTTATTACTCTTTAATCCTTTTTACAGAAAGATATTAGGTATTGTCAATTTCATGAAATCCGGGAAGGAGATAGTGCGCATGCGAGCATTGCTAATTATTTGCTTAATTCCTTTATTCATTCAGGAAAAACATGCCATAGATAGCTGATTTCGGTTTCATGTTAGTAAATACATCATTTATACGATCATACCATGACCGTAAATTTATACGAGGAGATTACTATAGTGAATGGTTCAATAACGAACTCTTTACAATGTTTGTAAGTGTACAGATTTAGCCAACACAGGGCTGCTTCATTAGGTGCACATAGATTTTCAGTGTCATTGTCTGTGCTAAATTACTCTATTATTGGAACCGTAGTTTTTCCTCAGTATTTTGATCACGTGATTTACCAAATTCTACCTATATTATTTCTTAGGTAGAGTTGATTATTAGGCGTGTCAAACACTTTTCATTCGAAATAATTTCGTTTAACTTACACTGATACGATTTTAAATATTTTTCTGCAGTTCGATATGAAAGCCTTGAAGTAGTTATTACTTTTGGTAAGCTGTATCTTCTTCTTACCCTTCTCATAGTCTTCCCATAATCTACATATTATGTGAGTTTATCTTTTCAGAACTAGTTCGTAATTTAATTACTAGTCAGTAGTAATCATACTCAATGTAATTAAGTGTACTCTTACATTTTTTCCTCATATCCGTAAATATGGTATCAGTGCATATTGCAGACTGATTCATGACTCATGTACATATATTCATAGAATCAACACTTTCTATCACTTGTCGCTAGTGTGGCTGCTGTTCTAAAATTCTTCCCTCTCAATACTATTTGGGGTCTTTTTTTATAAGATTGGACAAGTCAAATTTGCGTTTTAATTTTTATCGTGTTAATTACTGGAAGGCGCATGAAACAGATGGTAGTCGATGGGCGAGAGGTCTGGAGAGTAAGGCGGGTGATAAAGTACAGATCAATCATGTTAAGGTTTTTTCACGCGTCATTTTGCTATGTGGAGTCCAATAAAAATATTTAACATACTTTTTCCAAAGCATAAAATTGTTTTTTTATTGTAATATGTGGGCATGAAAATAACACAAATTTAATTTGTGATTTTTTTTCAATAAGAGTTCTTAAATGTTCTATGTACCTATAATGTAAGATGTTACTTAAAGATTATCGGAAAAGTCAACATTTTCTTTGAATCATTAGAATGAATACTTGTTAGAATGAATACAGAGGTAGGATTATGAATTTCGCAGGTTACGTATGTACGTAAGTTAGTTTGTTCCTCGTACAAACTAAACTACTAAAGTGATTTCAACAAATGACGTGTCCTTAGATCCATCTTGATCCGGGGAGTGTCTTGGGGTATATAATGTTATGCATTTCGCAGGCTATGTATGTATGTGATGAAATTTATTCCCTCATACAGACTAAACTACAAAGTCATTTCAACAAATGAGGTGTCCTTAGATCCATCTTGATTCGGAGAATGTCTTAGGGTATATCATGTGATGAATTTCTCAGACTATGTGTGTATGTATGTGATTAAGTTTATTCTCTCGTGCAGACTAAACTACTAAAGTGATTTCAAGAAATGATGTGTCCTTAGATTCATCTTGATCCGGAAAATGTCCAGGGGTAAATAAAGTTACGAATTTCACGGGCTATGTATGCATGTATGTGTGCATGTGAGCAAGTTTTTTCCCCCGTACAGACTAAACTATATTCTATTTGTCCTCCTATTGGTCGCTCTTCACGCGGGAAAGTTTTTCTACAAACGCATTAAGCATTTCTAGTTCTTCAAATTTTCGCCTTCCGATCTGCATCCAAGAGTTTACTCTTGTGTCCAATAGATGGTAATGGTATTATAGATACTAATACGTAAATATAAATGCGATATTAAATCTAAAAAACAATACTGATTAAAATATCGGTACCTAGTAGATAATTATTAGCGGGGCCCGGCAATCGATGCAATGAGTTTACTTATAAATACTTTCATATACCGATTATTTTTTTAAGATACAACTTTTCTACCTATCTCATCTCATCTTCATCGATATGCTCGAGCCTGGGAGAAAAGGAAATTATTAAAAAACACCATAAGCCTTCCTCCTGTCAGATAAGGTTACGATTAATTTTTTCCTTATCACACACACACACTTATATATATATATATATATATATATATATACACATATGGGTTTGATAATATTTTATTAAATAGATGTAGACATCTATTCATCATCAACATCCTAAACTTTTTTAGAGCGTTCAAAGATAAGATAATAGGCTTGTCTCCAAAACAACTATCTTTTTATATGTATGCTTTCTTTGACTCTTTATCTCTTTTTCTTTATAATCGACGTGCAAGTGTTAGTTGGCCTACTTTTTTTGTTCATTTTATATAGCCTGTCTTTGTAACAAAATATCAATAAACGCTCTTGCGTTTATATGACTCCATACATTACCTCTGTGAACTGTCTGCAATTTACCTTCGTAAATAATTTTTGGTGTAAATAATCAATAACGTGCATCTATCCTTTTTATTCAACTTTTGTTCATTATATTTAAATAAACTTCAGCCAGGTACACTTTCCCTTTCAGAAAAATTATCTTTTTATTTTTCTAAACCTACGTAATTAGTCCTTGTTTTATACATAGTTCTGTAATACTGCTTTTGAACGACTACCATTTTATTGCCATTAACGTAAAAATTAAGCGTTTGCATTGTTAAATTTTAAATAAAAATACAGCACCAAATATTAATAAGGTGTCAGACATGATTCACAATACTATGTTTATGTATCACATTTAGTGTCGCTACCTTTTTCTTTAAGTAAATAAAGTGCAAATGAATTTTGAGGCAAAAAAAAACAAAAACATCGCTTAGGGAAAACATTACTCATACATTATTCATCACTAAAAAATGGATTATAATCCAGGTAGTCTAGATTGACTCTCTTATAGCCTGTTGATAAAATGCATCTACATTCATTGTCGATATGTTACTTTTTTAAAAGCGCTACATATTTCGTATAGTTGTTGAAATTGAAATAAATTAACTGACATTTGTATATAAAGTACTTTAGCATGCTTTGTGATACTTAAAATTTAAAATGTGTTTATCTAAAGTAATGTACAATATTATTTTTAAAGTACATATGACAACCATAAACGCATTCATTACCGACCAGCATTGTATAACCATTGATGCGAAAGTAGATAGAATAACACAGTTTTGTTCTGCATTACCATGAAGCCATCTCACCCTACTGAATTCAATGATATATCGTGCGAAATTAAATGTTTATGTAATTTTAATTTATTTTTTAAGCATTACGTTAATAAGGTGTCAGACATAGTTATTCGATTATAAATAAAAACATATTAAGTACTACAATTCGCATTAGGAAGGTTATGTACACGCCTTGGTGGACATAAACATTTAAGTATACGCAGCATTTGTATTAAATAATTTATAAATATTTATTTATGAATATATTGCCTAGTGTATCTTTCACAGGCGCGAAAATCTTTCATATTTCGCTGTAATTGAATGATCGCTACAGTTTTCCTGTCAATTTTAAGAAAGCTTTCCTTCAATTTCAATAATTTTAAGTTTAGTAGTTTCGGAAAAAAGTGTTGGGGAGGAAGAAGGCATACTTTTCACAATATGTTTTAAGACGTGATAATATAAATATTATTGATCTTCTTATAATATCATGTGCCGTAGATTGTGGGGTATACGGCACATGAAATAAAAAAAATCCATACAAATATTATCGAGTGTCAAGATGTTCATTGGCTATAGAGATATGCGGGTTGATATGGTTATAAATATGCCAAATTTCTTGTTTTGGCGTTGAACGGTTTCAAAAACAAACTGTGATAAACAAGTAAATGAAAGCCATTTAAAAGTTTCGTTTTTTTCTTTTGTGGTATGAAACTAAAAAAATTGGTGTATTTAAGACGACGATATAGAAATGAAAACTTTGGCAACCCTATTTTGCGTAAGGGAAATTTTCAATACAAATTAAAAAACGAAAATAACATACGCGTATTGTATTAAATTATATTTAATGTAATACGCGTATGTTATTTAATATAATACGCGTATGTTATATTATGTTTTCCTTCAAGGGATGCACTGTTAGACAGTGAACTTGCTCGGCCGATATCGAAGGATGCCGAGTTTACCCTAACAATGCAGTGTACATTCATTTATTCGTATTTTATCATTTTTGAATTTGGAACTTACATGCCGATGCCGAACGGACCCGAGTTTACCAACTATAATCTGACGGCTTGGTTTCGTTCACTGCTCAGAGTGTGAATAATATCGGAGTTATGTTAGTTTTTACGGTGTAATTGAAAACCAATTATATTTCACATTATGTTAAAATAATAATCCTTTTACCTCTGGAAGGAAATTATAGTAAATAACATACATAAAAAAAAACAACAAAGTTCCTCTTTGAAATTCAATCTTTGAACCTTTCTGTCAGTAGTTTTTGAGTTCTACTTTTAACATCAGTACTACTCTCTAAAGCTCTATTCAAAGACTTTTATAAATAGTTTTATACAATATTTATACAAATTTACACAAACAAGTAAGAAATAACCAAAATATATTTGAAAGGCTATATTAGGAAAATTCGCTGTTAGCTTTCAGTTTCAGAAACAACCATCAACATTTGAACCATTTATTATTTTTAGCTAATACAAAAATTCGGATACGTTTCAGACAAATCTCACTGTTTGGCGCTAAATGTTAAAGCCATACTGATCATACGCTGGCAAGACAAGTAATCCGTCAACTCATGTCTAATTATCTATCCTTCAAAGCGTAGCTCGGTATGAAATTAATGGCGGCGGACGCGTCCCAGGCCGCTTCATTTAATAACATATCCTCGGTATCAGATCCCCGCCGAGCATATAATCTCTCATTCCACTCGCAATCTGTTATCTTTTTGACAGCATTATTTTGCTTCAAGTGCACGATCAAATTAATTGTTAATCTAAATTAATGTTGCGTTTCCGGGTAATTAAGATGATTCTGTTATCTGGATGGAGACATGTCAACTGATATTTTGTGACATGGACTTTTATTATTATACTGGCTGTGCCTGCAGTTTTTCAGACATGAATTTATACTTTACAAGCAAACAATTTAATATTTAATGGAACTAATTTTTTTTTATGATTCCGAGGGGATATTATAAGCAAAGCCTTTCGAAGTAGCATTAAGATTTAATTTGGCATTTTTCTTTTTTTCTCTTCTCATTTTTAGTCTTTTTTGCGAATATTAAACTCCAAAGTAACGTATAAAATAAACACTCCACCTCTTCCCAAAAACTCTCTAATGTTTGAACAATAAATTTTAAGAATCTAAAAAAATTAGACACTAAAATTCGATTAGAACTTTCAATAAAACTTATTTCGGTCTGAATAGTTCAATAATTTCCAGAGATACAAAAAACTAGGAAACCCTATTTCATTTTTATTTATTTATTTACGTAGAGTTATAGAAATATTATAGATACACACCTATATGTTTCAATAGTTATAACAAGGTAATGAATATATTTAATAATAACACATTACATATCGATGGACAAATTCGAAAATGGTCAAATTTGCTACGAACAAACTTACACGATTATGGTAAAATAGAAATAAAAAAATATCTAATAATATCATAATGAGAGTAGTAAGAATATTAGGTTTCTCGATTTTTATCTTCGGCTCTGAGTCGTGGACAATTCGATCGGTGAAATGCAAGAAGATAGATGCGTTCGAGATCTGGTCTTGGAGACGAATGCTGGTATAAATTGAACGGCCAGGATAACGAACATATCGATTGAAAAACAGCTCGGAATTAAAACCACACTGTCTACCATCTGCTAGCACAGAATACTAAGCTACTTTGGTCACAATGCACGCAGGGAACCAGATAACTTAGAAAAGCTAATGGTTGTCGGGAAAGTTAATGGTAAACGACCCCCGGAAGATTTCCTACCTGGTGGACTTACTAGGTTACTACGCTCATAGGCCTCCCAATCATGACTTCTATTTGGAAAGCCGAGAACAGGGCTGAACTAAAGAACAAAGCCACCAGGACTCTTCACGATGGACTCGTCCTTCAGAACTAAAGAATGTGACGTTGAATAATAATACATAATGATGATACCCTTAAAGAAGTTTATTCTCACTGAAATCATACTGTTTAAGGAAACGATTGAATTGGTATTAAAATAAAACAGACAAAAAATAATTAAAATGCTAAATAAATATATAGAATCAACTGCGTTTATGGGTGCAAAAATAATTGCGTAATTCGATTACTCAAGTTTACACTTTGAAACTTCGTATGTATTCTCTATCGTATAGAATTATTTAATGCAGATATATATATGTATTACTAAAATATTTCAAAAATCTTTATTTATTATTTATTTACAAGCAAATCGACGTAAACCTTACCCAGTATTTTAATCAACATAGTGAAATAAGTTACAGTTATAGTTATCATATCCAAAGAATAATTTTGTTGAAGAGCGTAGTGACCTAAGAGCGTAGTGACCTGGTCAGTCCATCGGGTAAGAAATCTACCGCGGGGTCGTTGATTACCATTGATTTTCCCGACAACCATTAGCTTTTCTAAGTTGTCTGGTTCCCTGCGTGCATAATGACCAAACTAGCTGAAGATTCTATGGTAGCAGATGGTAGATAGTGTGGTTTTGATTCTGAGCTTTTTTTAAATCGATATGTTCGTTCTTCTGGCCATTCAATTTATGCGCAGAATTCGTCTCCAACACTATATCTCGAACGCGTCTATCTTCTTGCGGTCCACCGATGCAATTGTCCACGACTCAGAGCCGTACAGGAAAATCGAGAAAACTAATGTCCTTACTATTCTCATTTTGATGTTATTAGAGATTTTTCTACTTTGCCATAATCGTGTAAGTTTGCTCATAGCAAATTTAGCCATTTGAGTAATTTTTCGAATTTCTTCATCGTAAAGTGTTATTATTGAATCTATTAATTATCTTGTTATAACTATTGAAACATATAGATGTGTCTGCAATGTTTCTATAACTCTACGCAAATAAATAAATAAAAAAGAAGTATTTCCTAGTTTTTTTGTATCTCTTGAAATTGTTGAACTACACTGACCAAAATAAGTTTTATTAAATTTTAGTTCTAATAAAATTTTAGTACATAATTTTTTTAGGTTCTTAAAATTTATTGTTAAAAAATTAGAGAGTTTTTGGGAAGAGGTGGAGTTTTACTTTTACACGTTACTTTGAAGTTTAATATTCGCAAATGAATAGAAAAAAATAAAAACGCCAAATTAAATCTTAATGCTACTTCGAAAGACTTTGCTTATAATATCCCCTCGCGATTTTTTTCCGTTTCTGTTAAACGCATTAGAAATATTGTTTTATTTAACGTTTTACTACATATTATTTAAGACCCTCAATTGAAGAACCTATTTTTTATACACATAGGTCTAAATGTTTGAGCATGTGACCTACGGATGGGCGGACATAACTATATTAAAAACGTTTTCTGTTCCACTGCGAAAAAAAAATTAGTTCCATTAAATATTAAATTGTTTGCTGGTAAAGTAGAAATTTATGTCTGAAAAACTGCAGGTACAGCCAGTATAATCATAAAACTCAATGTCACAAAATATCAGTTGACTCATATCTGTCCATCCAGATAACAGAATAACCTTAATTATTCGGAAACGCAACATTAATTTAGAATAACAATTAATTTGATCGTGCACTTGAAGCAAAATAATGCTGTCAAAAAGATAACAGATTGCGAGTGGAATGAGAGATTATATGCTCGGCGGGGATCTGATACCGAGGATATGTTATTAAATGAAGCGGCCTGGGACGCGTCCGCCGCCATTAATTTCATACCGAGTTACGCTTCGAAGGATAGATAATTAGACATGAGTTGACGGATTACTTGTCTTGCCAGCGTTTGATCAGTATGGCTTTAACATTTAGCGCCAAACGTGAGGTTTGTATGAAAGGTATCCGAATGTTTGTATTAGCTTGTTGATAAATATTTCAAATGTTGATTGTTGTTTCTGAAACTGAAAGCTAACGGCGAATTTGCCTTTGAAATATATTTTGGTTATTACTTACACTATTTATTTACTTTGCATAAATATTGTACCGTTCGTGTTAATTTGCATATATATTGTATAAAACTTTTATAAATGGCTTTGAATAGAGCTTTAGAGAGTAGTACCGATGCTAAAAGTAAGACTCAAAAACGAGTGCCAGAAAGGTTCAAAGGTTGAATTTCGTTGTATGAACATTTTCTTTTAGAAAATCTTTGGTTTTGTATATGTTGTTTGCTCTAATTTAATTCCAGAGGTAAAAGGATTGTTATTTTAATATAATGTAAAAATATATTTTAAACACAACGTGAAAAGTAACACAGCTCCGATATTAGTCACACTTTCTTTGAAATTTTAAAAATGAATTTTGCTCTTATATTATTTTTTGATTTGTATATGTATATATATATATATATATATATATATATATTATGTTGTATATAAAATGTTACCGGATTTTTCGTTTGATAAATCTGTGTCCTTTTAATGTAACAAAAAATTTAGTAATATTTATAAGAAAATAAAAACAAGACATTACAACAAATTAGCGAGCACAAAGGGCTATTGTTATAGCCGTGCACTGCTCAAATAAGATATCACTGTCTTTAAATTTTTCATTTCATATAACATCAAAAACGTTGTATGTATTGTAAGCATATTTTAAGTTTATTGGACTTTTATAAAACTTTGACGCACATTTTTTTGGTACTTAATTATTAATAAAAAAAGTGAAGTTTCAGATTTTGATGCCGCATTGAAAATGTTAGCATATTTTGCCTTAATATTACTTTTTTTCTATTCGTAGTTAAGCAGCCATGGTTAATAATTTTTGTAGTTAGTAGATCATGGTTGTAGTCCTGTTAGCAGATAAGTACCCATATCGCTTACTACTTATGTATATAGTCTGTAGCTCGTAACAAGTGAAGCACGTGTGGTCGGCGCACGTCCTATGCCTTACGCGACGGTTTAGCGATACGTGCGCGGAGCGGGTGCGGAGCGACGCGACACGAATCTCATTGCAACTATCGTACTAGCAGCGACGGCGTGGCAAGTGTTTGCTTTTGCGATGCCGGGTAACTTATTGAACATTGTTTCTTATTACATTGGACTTACAGATAAGGGCCAAACCAAATGATAATCGTCAACATTTTATACTAAAAAAATAATTCATGTGGGGATATTACTTTAGCTTTCATTTAATACGAATAAACGACGTCATACATCGTCGACGGGCTTTCGAATGAGATGTCTTAAAGTTTATCTAGATTGTATCAGGGGCCATTGTATCGAGTATCGGACAGTTCAGAAAATACTGTAAATCTACTGAACTCTTTATGAACACATATTATCTCGACATTGAAAATAATACTGTAGACACTTTGATTCTATTAACATAAAGAACACAGTAGACAGAATCATAGTAGAATTATTGAATGATTAATTATTTAGAAAACACGTCATTTGTTTCAGTATTTCGTAAACTAATGGACGTCACATTCTGCTTTTAAAGCAAGCCTAGTTTTTGTAAGCTGCTACATAAAAGTATTTTCACGTGAGTGCAAGAGTCAAATTCCAGGCGAATTATATGTATGATAGCATTGTTTGTTTGAATTTTATCTAACAAAAAAATAGTATTTCCGGGAATTTCAATAGCTGATGCAAGCAATTGTTACAGCAATTTTATTCTATCTGCATATATTAGGTTGGCGGTTAATAAACCCGACATCTCAGTTCATTATTGTTAGCTCACGTGAAAGCCAAACTGAATATTTTCCGGAGCAGGAATTTTTTTTTCTATTACTATGTTTTTATATTACATGACAGTAGTACTATTAAATTGAATGAACATAACCTGAGATCTGTTTTAATAAGTCTTTTTATTTTTTCCATCCTTTTTGAATGAGATCGCCTTGGGTTGCGCCTTTTAGTCGTAGGAGAGCAAATTTTAACTCATTATGGTGCATTTATTTTGTGTGATTTCTTTAAATTTTCAGCCTAAGCGGTATTCATGAAGTGGGGCACTCCAAGTCTTCAGTGGGAAATTTCCATATTTCGTTTGTTCTTTACTCGTCTAAACACGATTGCTAAATGAATAGAAGATCCAATGTTACGCTCTTTATATATATACTACTACACGTATTCGAGAACTTTCGATGACATTTTAGAATTTGCTGAAAAAAGTGACGAACTTTATTAGTTGCTAAGCTAATATATAGCACTATCTATCAGCCAGTTTGTTCTAAGGTACATAAAATTCTATTTTGTTTTGCTAGACACTGCAGAAAAATAGAGAAAAATGTTTTATTTATTATTTTAATATCAATTTCGCTTTAAGCCCTCGATGATAATGCGTTGAACTGGGTATGTATTTAAGGAAAAAGAAGACAAAATACCAACAAGAGTAATTTTGAAAACAAATAAAATAAGTACAGGAAAACAATGAAATTTGAAATCCTAGGTCAATTAATTAAATACAACATGATTATAATTCGAAAGCCGAGAATCAAACAGTGGGACAGAACAGAAATCGAATAAATATTTTGTGGTTAAACTTACTTATGCGGAGAGCAAAGACGGAGTTCGTTTTCTTACTTATATAGATATCAAAGACGGGTTCGTTTCGTTACTTATATGGAGATTAAAGATGGTCTATTTTCTTACTTATATGGATAGCAAAGATAGAGTTCGTTTCCTTATATATACATAGAGAGCAAAGACGGAGTTCGTTTCCTTACTTATATGGATAGCAAAGATAGAGTTCGTTTCCTTATATATACATAGAGAGCAAAGACGGAGTTCGTTTCCTTACTTATATGGATAGCAAAGATAGAGTTCGTTTCCTTATATATACATAGAGAGCAAAGACGGAGTTCGTTTCCTTACTTATATGGATAGCAAAGACGGAGTGTTAGTATACAAACGAGAGTGTTAAACACCGAGAGTCTTAAAGCATTTGCTATATTGAATATATAATAAATCAGAATATTTGTTTTTATATATGTAAGTACAAAGTCATGCTACCTTTAATTTAAAAAAAATACTTAATTTTCTTTTATGTCATTGAGTAATAATAGTATTAACATATTTTATTTCTATTTGCATGATATTCTCATTAATTACACATTTTACATTGTGTCGTGAAGCAGTAAGCAATCATACTTTTTAAAGTGCCGAGAGTACGACTAAAAAGCCTCAAAGTCCCCGCCTATTTAGAACATTTTGTCAAAGTACGCTGTTTCCATGTTATTCAGTAACAAAAGTATTAAACAGATTTTATGCCTATGCGCGTGATTAATGAGCAAAAGAATATTCTTATTAATAAATCATTTTACATTGTATCACGATGCAGTACGCAATCACACATTTTAAATTGCCGAGAATACGATTCGAACACCTCAAAGTGTTCGCGGATTCATAGCACGGTGTGACAGTAAGCAGTTTTTATGTTATTGAGTAACAAAAGTACGAACATATTTAGAACATGTCGTTAAAGTACGCGGTTTTCATGTTATTGGGTAACAAAAGTATAAACAGATTTTACGTCTATGCGCGTGATTAATGAGAATAAAAATATTCTCATTAATCAATCATTTTACATTATATCACTATGCAGTACGCAATCACTCAGTTTAAATTGCCGAGAGTACGATTAAAAACCCTCAAAGTGCCCACCTATTTATAGTATGGTGTTACAGTAAGCAGTTTTTATGTTATTGACTAACAAAAGTACGAACGTATTTTATGTTTATGCCTATGATTAATGAGAATAAGGTTATTCTTATTAATCAATCATTTTACATTATATCACGAATCAGTACCCAATAGTAGGCATTTTAAAATGCCGAGAGTACGACTAAAAAACCTCAAAGTCCTATCGTATTCCTCAAGTGTCTATTTAGAATATGTTGTTAAAGTATGCAGTTTTCATGCTATTGAGTAAAAGAAGTGTGAATAGATTTTATGTCTATACTCGTGATTAATGATAATAAGGATATTCCTATTAATCAATCATTTTTCATTGTGTCATGAAGCAGTACGCAATCACATATTTAAAAGTGCCGAGAGTATGTCAAAAGTATGCAGCTTGGTAATATATAATTAAATAAAAGTAAACTTATTTCTTCCCTCAAAGGGGGGAGGTTACCTGTCTTGCCTTCTTCTGTAGCAGCCACGCTCGTATATTTCATATATTGTACAAGCCAAAACTATTTTAACAACGAGCGAAACGTTAATTAAAATTACGAGTCGGAACTAGATGTGTCTGAATGAAGCGAAACAAATTTTGAGCTGCACATCCGCATAGTGAATACTAAATTAATTGCTCTCCGCGACATCTCTCCATCTCAAAATGTAAGGGAAAATAATGAATACACGCGACTTATGTGCTTATGTCGTCTGAATTCGTTTTATGACTGCGTTCATGAAGCCCTCACCGCGTAGTAAAACTCGCGATGTAATTGAAAAAAATATATGTAAAAATCACTTCCGACATGTTGTGTAGTAGGCGGTAAAAAGTTTTAATGAGAGCGGTAGGATTCAAGCACCCTAAAGGCTTGTTTAGACACGTTTGACGCCTCCGCAGATAGGTGGCGAGTGCTTTTTCAATTGTATTTCGAGAAATTGTTAATGCGTTCTTCAGGAGATAATTTGACAGAATAGGTTAGTTGAGGTTTACTGAATAAGTTTTTTCTGTAGTTATTGTTGCAATTTAACTGCGGTATTTTCACTCGTTTATTAAAAAAGTAATTTAAAAAGATAATAATAAAATATTGAAGAAACGGTAAGGTTCTGTTGCGATATTTCTCCATAGTTGTAGCCCAATTTAGGCACTTGTATCTGGTACACTTTTCACATATGAAAGAAAAATAATCGGTTTACTATATTTGTTAATAACCGGTTTACTATACTTTTTAAAGTAAATGGACTGAAATAATTTTACATTGACGTGCTTAATACCATTAGCGTGATATTTCAGATTTTTGACATATTGACGGTAAACAATTTGTGTCTCATTGGTATGAAAAAAAATTCCTTCCTGATAAAAAAAATTGTTGACCAAATTTGTTATACGAAGTACTTAAACACACACACACACACACACAAACACGCACACACGCACACACGCACGCACGCACACACGCACACACGCACACACGCGCACACGCACACACGCACACACGCGCACACGCACACACGCACACACGCACACACGCACACACGCGCACACGCACACACGCACACACGCGCACACGCACACACGCACACACGCACACACGCACACACGCACACACGCGCACACGCACACACGCACACACGCACACACGCACACACGCACACACGCACACACGCACACACGCACACACGCGCACACACGCACACACGCGCACACGCACACACGCACACACGCACACACGCACACACGTACACATGCACACACGCACACACACACATATATATACATACAATTTTGTGGATCCACGTTAATCAACTATAACTTCCTAAAATTTTAATAAATACATTAAAACAATGACATGCATATTCTTTATGATTTCTAATGCAGATGTTACCATTGTATCATACATACAGAGATTAATGTAGTAAACTGTAATTGATATTTTATTTTATATTTTAATGGAATTATTGGACATTATCACCAGATGGCTAGTACTTGTTGCATATTTAAATTACATAATCATTCATAAAGTTATGTTATCCTATGAAAAGTTAATAAAGTAATTTTTTTAATTTGAAAGTGGTTTATCTCGTCCTGGAAGACAGCAGGTTAATTTAGCAATGGACAACTGGGGGAGCAATTGAGGAACCGATTGAAGGTTGTATCCAACAAGACTCTTTTTGAGATACAACCGCATTAGTGACCCTTTTGAATGATAAATACGAAATGAAGTTATTTTTGTGGAAAATGTTCTGTCCAGTCTATTTAAGTTAATTTGAGATTATCTGATTACGTCAAAAGTGAACGCTAACAAAGGCTCTATTCATACTCTTCTACAATCCAATCCACTATGTTACAGTATATCCAATAAATGTATATTTAACATTTATGTACGTTTTTTTGCAAAGTTAATGTACACATAAGACAAACGTACTGTTTTAAGAAAATTGCTTAAAATTACAAATATAGGTCATTAAATAAAGTTACATTTGTGTTAACACAAATATATTTACACATAATCATATATACGAATAAAGGCAAATGTTTAATAGAAGGAAGAAGGCAAATAAAATATGGAAGGGAATAATGATAATAATAGATAGAGTAATGAAAATTGGTTAATAAATTATTATCCGTTCATGAATAATTATCATTTTTTTTAAATGGTTTTAATTATAAAAAAAACCTTTTTACACTTAATGAGTGGTGACAAAATGCCTTGTTAACTTAACAGATTAGTCTTCATGAAATTAGAGTATAATTTTAAGATTGTTACGATCCAAGAAGTATAGTTTGTGCAAAATATTCTGAATAGTGGTGAATAAGTGATAATGATAAGGAGCAAGCTCTAGAAAACAAGTTGAAATTTGGGAACGTAGTGTGATATAGCTCTTTCATTTTTTCTCGGATTGCAAAAGCGACATGTAACCTAGTATTGTCGTATAGCAAGTACACCACGAACATTATCTCTTTATTTTCGAACAGCAGCAAGCAACATGTGAAGATGATTGAAGTATATGTGCATGGTGTTAATTTATTCCTTAATTAGAAACTCATAATATGTCATATCATATGTTTTCCACTAGCAGCACAGAAGAATTTTCCACCCATGGGTTTTAACTTTAAGACGAACCGGCAGTCTCTTCTCGCGGCAACTAGTACCCGAGAATAGGTTCATATAAAATTAAGTTCTCATCGCCAGTCAAAATATGTTTCGAAACTCTTTGCGGCTGCGTTGTAAAAAAATGAGTAGGTGATGAACATGCGGACAACCTGACCGGTATAACTTAGATGAGCACATTAAGGTAATTCTCTGTAATTCCATGAATGCGGCCGAATACTACCGATTCCATGAATGTGGCCGAATACTGCCGATTCCATGAATGTGACCGAATAATACTGCAAATAAAGGCAGCTGTAACTCGCCAAGCAGATCGTCCTAATTCAGCTCCAATGAATGTCACGAGTACCTCCCGTATTTTTTCTCTCCGATTGGACTTCCTGATTACTTCCAGTGTCCTCTCACACTGGACTTCTAGAATCTATTAACCATTAGTAAAAATAAAAAAATTAAAGAATGTCCTAAAATATAAAAAGGGACACTTATTGAAACTGAATCATTATTTATTAGTCAGCTTATTAGATTCATGGGATACTTCGTATTTAGCAAACTAGGTTTATATTGGGGATTATTTGTGAACTGGCAGTGTAAGAGCTTACTATCAGTAACGCTGTTGAGAAAGAAAAATAATTTGACCGAGCTTTGTTGGATATATTTTTCTACTGTATTATTCCACAAATAATTGTTGGTTTGTTTATAAAGTCACGGACTTGAATTCCGTTATTTGGAATAATATATTACCCAATTCAGATTAAGCGCACGTCATAAACAATGTCACTAATGCTCAGCAATATCCTTTCGTTCATTGCTTACTTTGTTGTTTACTTTTTAATTTGACAATTTATAATTAATAATTATAATTCAAAAAAAGGTATGTACAATAGCTTTACATGAATGTGACGTAAAAAGACATGCTGTGACTTTTACATGCCACATGATAAGTTTACGCATTAACGCTCAATCAGGACGAAGCGCTGCTTCTCTTCCTTTTGTGTTCCGTTATATATTTGCGTGACGCTGTTGGAATAAATAGTTAATTTGGAATCTCAAAAGGTATACAGTCACCAATAAAGTTTGTACAGGCTGTGTATAAAACATGTATCTACATATTTTATACACAGCCCGTAAAATATTATTCAAAGAATTTTCAACGAGCTAGGTTTTTTAAATACCCGTTTCTTATTTTTTTATAGAGTTTCGTTTAAGTTTCACCTAAAACTTACATTTGGGTTTGTTCCTCACTAACTTAGAATAAAAAAGCCGATTTCGTTTGAA
Organism: Druceiella hillmani; assembly: GCA_039881145.1. NCBI lineage: Eukaryota > Metazoa > Arthropoda > Insecta > Lepidoptera > Hepialidae > Druceiella > Druceiella hillmani. The sequence goes on along the minus strand of JAYKKI010000001.1, from coordinate 85,328,173 downwards.
CATTGTGTGACCATATCTTTATCGCGTGTTTGTATAAATACTTATAATGCGTTTGAAGGAGAGAACCGGTCGGCGCGATGGCGGAAGCGACAGTCTGTGCTCGCGACATTCCCATCTAATGTATGAAAAGTTTTATTGGAGTTTTTTCGCTAACACGAATGAGTTTATGTATTTCAGTGATAATAATTAAATAAAACTTTCTGAAGGAATTTCGCGAGGTGATTTATTCGTGTCGGCGTAATTTTTCCACTTGGTTGGAGCGCATGCACGGAGTGAAAGTTTGATTTTCGTTAGAAGTTTGGTAAAGAAATGATGAAAAAATGATATGAGTAATGCGTCTATTTCCTTTTATTATTAAATGGTTCAAAACATATTTTTATCTATACGTATACAGACAAAACGCAGTGAAAACAATCTGGTTGAGATTGCAAATAGTAAAAGTTTTAACCTTTGACTTTGATCGCCTTCATTTTCTTGAGATAATTGCTATTCATCCCCATTTTCCTGCATTATTGAATGCAGGAAAATCTATGTGGAAATACATTCTTTCTAAATAGGAAATACATTCTTTTATAATTAAAACAGTAATAATTAAAAGATTATTACGGTGAAAAAATCTTAACTCAAAATGCTTTGTGCCTGAAAGTTGAATGCAATTTATTCGTAAATTTAACGCAGTAGCATGCTTACCGTTCATTAAGTTGGAAAGAAAATGACAGAATGTTAAGTTTATTATATTCTCGTCATCAACATAATTATAATTGTCAGAGAGTCAGAATATCATTACAGAGTTTGAAGGTTTAAAATTAAATGTGATGGTGGAATTTCGTGATTTGCCATTTCCAGCCATGTTATAAAATTTGTTCGTGATGATAGGAGTATTCTAATTGACACGTATATTATTTTATAGTAAGAAATATCAATTATACTAAAAAATCAGTGTTTTTCCTAAGTTCTAAGTTAATCCTAAGGTAATCTTTTTTGCCCAGATTTTTTTAATTATTCAAATAAATTTTCATTGAAAGTTTATTTTAAGTTCTACTAATTAACTTAATTTTTTTTGGAATTTTATACACTTTAGTTGAAAAGTTAGAGGCCCCTCCCCCTCTCACTTGGCATACTTTTTAAGATTTTAGTAGTGCATGTCAAATATTGACTTAAATAAAAAAGTAATTTTGAAACCTCTATATTATTTTGAAGACCTATTTAACGATATCTCATACGCCTACTTGCACTGGATTTTTTTTATCCTTTAGATGATATTATGTGCGGAGTGCCACCCCTAATATTTTTTTCCTATTTCATTATATAGTGGTTCACAGAAGACATTTACCATCCAAATTTCATCCATATAGTGCCAATAGTCCCCCAGTAAAATTGCTGACACATGGATGGACAGACAGATAGGACGAAAATATAAGGGTTGCGTTTTTGCCATTTGGCTACGGAACTCTAAAAATGGTTAAGTATTTATACTTGAAATAGATATTTCAAATATTTTTTAGTAGGAAGAAATTTTACTATTCTTATACACTAATTATTAACATATTTTTTTTAAAAATCTGATCTCCATATCAGCGCAAATTTGAATTTCCTGTAATACTTTATAAGATACACATGAAAGGTAAAAATGATGAAAGATGATGAGCAAGATTAACATAAGAATAACAATAATATTCTTGATAAACGTCACGAAGTCATTGTGAAGGAGGAAATCTTACTAAACGTCATGAAGTCATTGTGAAACACAACGATAACATATCTATGGCTCTTCTTTTTATGGTGATATGTAATATAGTTCGACCAAGATCGCATTTATTTCATGTTTTCTTAATTCAAGACTGTCATCACGCTAGGACGACTGAAAGTTAAAAATTCAACTGAAGTTTAAAAAAGAACCAATCGTCTACGCGAGTTAAGTCGCGTGCGAAAAGTTAGTATAATATATAATGGTTATTATATATAAATTATTCCGTTTATTAAGTCAAATGGTTCAGTTATTTGTACCAGAATTGTATGTTATGTCAAAATGAACAGTTATTTAAATTGTTCTAAGGCTGTCAAATAAGAAGGCAACTAAATGTACTTCTTGAAATTCTTTGAGCAATTATTCTTAAAATGTTTTCTCTTCCCAGTTACATTGGTACGATACTGTGGCATTGGTAAATTACAAAATAAAAATTGCTGCGATTCTACCTTCTGATAAGAAAACTACGAAATTCATCTTTGATTTTCAATACTATTTTTTTCATGTTTTTTGGGCTTGATCGTATATTTTTTTAGCAATGATATATGGTGTAATGATATATAATGATTTTGACATAGTTTTTAGTCGCCTTACGATTCTTGGTTCGTTTTATTTTTATTAGAATTTTATTAATTTCAAAACCATTTAGAAACCATTCTTAAAAAAAACTAATCACGCACAATCATTGTAATAAAAAAAATGATAATCGGTTTTGTACAACATAATAAAGTGTATAAATGAAGTGTAAACTTATTATATTTTTTTTACCTTTAACTCCTATTTTTTTATTTATTATGTGTATTTCCATAATATATTTCTATTACTCCTTTAATTTAGCTCGGACGAAATTAAAGGAAAACGAGAAATTGGAGGAGAGTTGCCACATAAGGATATTATTTATTAAAAATAAAAGAAACTTGTTTTTAAATATTGCCGAGTTTTCCAAAAAGATTGGCTCAACAATTTTAATTATTGATGTGAAACATCTAACAGCGCGTTTGGATGGGATTCAAAACGTTCTGACGGCACATCGTGTCTTGCTATTCCGCTAGCTTCGTGTTTTGTCGGCTTCTTCCGGCTTAATTTGGCTAGCTTCGCGTCTTGGCACTTTCCGACTTAATTCGTCTAGCTTTGCGCCTTGTTGGCTCTTTCCGACGTAACGCTTCCCTTTCTACTATCTACACATACACTACTTAACGTATCAGCATTGTTTTTTATTTACTAACGTTTACATTATTTGGGACATCGCATTAAATCTTAGAAGCGTTTATTAATTTGAAATACGAGTTACGATGATAGAAAAAGTGACAGTGAAAAAAAAAATTAGATGATTTACATCTGCCAGGCGTTTCATGACGGCTCGATCTTTATTATTATTCCAGGAACTTATTCTGGTTAGTTTTAAATCCATGATCCATAAAACGTATTGTTTCTTATTTTGATAGTCTAGAAGATAACATTTTATGACATAAGAGAGATATTTGAACATGTAATATTACATTATAAGTGTTAGTTCTTGGTATTATAAAAGTTAATTATTATTTAATAAATATCTTTGTGGCCTCGTTTGCTTAACTGCAAATTAAAATCAAAATAGAGGTGCAAAGAATATCACTGTCCCCTCCTCAGACTCCCGCGGGGAATTCTTGGCGCAATATTTTTACCGAAACACCCGCCCCAGCACGATTCTACAATTCGACTATTGTTATGCAAGAAGTCGAACAATTATTATCCATTGTTTTCAGCGGCACAACAACAAAGAAGTATGACCGTCTTTTTCACCGCGCCCCGGCCCGTCTTTTGTGCGTTACACAATGAAATTAACGTCATCATTTGAGGGCGTCTGAGGTACAAGTTACGCCGTCACGTTTGGGCGGGTAGCGGGCAGACAATAAAACCGCCCCACGGGCCCGGGGTATCAACTTTAATGATTATTAATGACCGGAAGACAACCGGCGAAATCGTGCATAGATTAGCTGCGGAGCGTCGGCGCCTCGCTTAAAAACCCCACATTGTTAGCGTTGTAATTATTATTGTTTCGACCTCTGCTTTTGTGTTTTGTGCTATGTTGGTAATTGAGTAAAAGCATTTACAATTTGATTTTGTGCGCGCGCGCGATAAATGGCGCCGCTCGTTTATCATAATCTGTTGGTTCGCTACGATTTTTATTTCGCTCTTTGTGATGTTTATTAAATAAGATGGCTGTCAGAGATAATTGGTTTCTTTGGATGTGTGGGTGCCTGTTATGAAAATTTTTTACGTAAATTTTACCGAAACTTTTTTTTGTGTTTGTATGGTGTTTAAATATTGAAGATGAGAATAAATGTGTAATAACAACAGAAGATTTTTTTTGGAATAATTGTTTTGGTATTGATAATTGTGTTTGGTATTGGATGCAAAGCGTTTTGATATATTTACTTAAGAAACATTGGAAAATAACTGTTACACTGTAGTTTTAACTCGCATACCGAAGTTAAAAAGTTTAAATATCGTTTGATACACTACAAAATAATTAAAAATTTTAGAATAATTCAAGTGCGTTAAGAGATTTGAAATTTTTCAATAGATATATTTATTTAATAGAATTAATTTTTAAGATGGTAATAGGGGTTTAATGAGATCGATATTATATCGATCTAGTTATAGTACATCATGTCATATAACTCGAACTGTATATGCAAGACTGATTTATACTAAATTAAATGTTTAAAAAATGATATTCTGGGTATTTATTGCATCTATAGTGTAATAATTAACACGAAATTTTCTAGGATTTGGTAACCAAAGAAAAAAGGTTTCGGGCCTTACAATTACCCTACATCCGTTTGTCTATCTGTATGTCATAGCATCATAGCATTTTCATTTTAAGGCCGATTCTGATACAATTTTACTGAAAGATATTGTTGAATTATTTGAACGTGTTGAAATATAAGAAAAAAATAAATATTTTAAATTTCTTTTATGAATTTTGATTTTAAATTTCGGTATATAGGAAGATAATCCTGCAAATAATAATAATAAAGCATTTTTTTTTCAAACAGACCACGTTAAGTGGGATATCATTGAAGAGGTAAGTATTTTAAAATGCAATCGAAAACGTCTAATAATTTTTTTGATACGATATCTCCATGGCGAAGTACCCCCTCCGACTTTTAACCATGTATGTAACAAATTTGTAAAATTTTGCATTGGTATTTAATTATTTTTGTGAAATTGTATTAATAAATTGAAGAGATATAGATAAGTTATTTGTCATAGGCGTGTGAAAATTTTTTACTAATAATGTATTTTAAACACTTTAATATATGCTGGGTTTATAGGCCCTCGTAGTGCAAATTCTATACGTTTTTAACAATTTGTATCGCCCAAATATTCCTGCATATTTCTCTACAAAAATATTTAAGATATGTTATTACCTTAAACATGCTATGTTTTTACAAATTTGTTTATATATTCACTAATTTTTTTCGCTGTCATTATATAATTAATGTAAATTTACATAATAAAAATTAAATTTTCGCCAATCATGTTTAATTTTACAGGTTGATTTCCTGGGCAAGTCTCTTCAAAACAAAAGACTAATATTTTGAAACATATATTGAGAATAATTTCAATATGAAAACTACTGTAATCGAGAACAGACGCGATATGGTTATTAGATAATATATAACAATTATACATAATTGAAACAATCCTTATCAGTTGAATGGTTACGGTTATATTGTATTACTTACCGTCACCGAGGTTAAACCAATCAGTGAACACAAAACGAAGTATCAACGACTTTTTTCACACTATTGCACGTCCCACTTTTCCAATTGTAGATTTTGAAAAGTGTGCTTCTATATTTTTTCTATGTACGCGCAGTTAAGAACGGCGGACTAGATATTAATTATTTTTAATTTAATATATATATATATATATATATATATATATATATATATATATATATATATACTTAGTCTAATAACTTTCTTGAATATTTCGTAATGAAATATTGAATTGAGTAGGGTATAATTTTGTAATAAAAAGATAAATTTTAATAAAAATATTCTGTAAGGGATAACTGTGATAGTATTAATATAATATATAACTGAGATAGTGCCCGAGGTTGTCCGAGAATGAGTGACACCATATTTTTTTAAATGCATAATAGGCTATTGAAATGAAAACACTGTTCAGTTCAAAATAAAACCCTTTCTTTTAATTACGATTAACCATTGTTTATTTTATAAAAAAAAAACATATCAGTAATGTGAGTGGCGGGAATAAATTTTTAGCGTTGTGATAATATAGGATTTATATATGTATGTATTTATGTACACATATTTATTTATGTACGTGAACTTATTGCTACGAGAACAATCTCTTACAGCCAACCAGAATAAGATAAGAAACGAGGAAAATAATTCAGAATAAGCTAATGTTACTTTTATATTTACTGTCAACACTTGATATAGAATGTCATTAATATTTTTTTTTTAAAATACTGATCATTAAGGAGAGACAAGTTTTCCAGTGTTATATATTGGTTAATATCAAATTGGAACAAAAACACAAAACATGAATAAAACTGATTATAAAGGACATAATATGATCAGGTATGATACAAACGTGTACTGTGCCTGTTCTACAGATTTACTGTTTGTTGGAAGGAATGGAGAATAACTAATTTCGACCTATTCACGGACAGATGGGAAACGTGTAAAGATATTATATCCTCATTCACTATATTTTCTTTTATTTGTATGCTCCTCAAACTTATTTGGGTTAAAAACAGTTTTATTTATTTATTTTTTTTTACATTTTAATGGCCAACTATTTTGTTTATTCCCAAAACCAGTGCCACATATACATATATAGGTGTCACACCCGTAGAAAAATTAAATCTGTTTCCACATTAAGGGTAATTACTTCAGGAAGTTAGTATTTGTGTGTTTGTATCCGCAATTTTCTTAATTATGTTGATCATTATTTCAGATTTTAACCAAAACATCTTTATACGAATTCGAGTGAATTATAATAACATAATTCTAATTCTCTCTCTAGTCTTTTACAAATTTATGCCTACACTTTCGTGTTCTCGGTATGAAATGTTTTTAATAGAGTTAATGCCTAATGTTGGATATTTATTTATAAATAAATATTAACATATATGTATATATATATATATATATATATATATATATATATATATATGTATATACGTATTGTGACTTCGTATATTCGTCTCCACTGCGGAATTACCTACAATTTTATTTATAAAGTTTTATTAAATATTAATTAGGATCTCACTAAAAAAAATTTGCGTGCCAGCTTCGACGCGTGACTGGAGTTTACTCCTTAAGTACGATTGTCTTGAAATGTATAAAATAGGTAACACTGTATATAAATATAAATATCAATATCGTTAAATGAAAATTCTTATTAAAAAAATATTGTCAACATAATTATTTTCAAGCAAAACAGTAATGAACAAGATCAAATTTATACAACAAAATTAAAAACATTTAGTAACGTCAGACTAAGAAATTAAAATTAAAAGAGACTTTTTAATTCTGTAGGATAGAAGACACAAAATATTTACACATAATGATAATATCATTGATGATTACATCTTGATATAAGTGAACGATAGTAAACTATATGTATCAAACTCCGTCCCATAAGAAAATGCCAATATGTGTGTCACACTTCGTCATTGCGATTACGCCATAAGAAAAGGCCAAATAAACATATGATATCTCACTCATGCGCAGAAATTTTGCGCGAAGAGGCCACCTAGCGTTTACACTTTTTCTAACGCTCTGAACTTCGTACTATCACTACCAAACGCTTACACTTTTTTTTAACACTCTGAACTTCGTTCGCTCTGAACTTCTGATTTTACTCCTCATAAAACTTTACATCGGGCGATATATACGAATATAGATTTGTAAGGAATAACTACAAAAACATGTACATCATGAATATGGGTTTAAAACGGTAGAAAATATAGGTTTGTGGTCGACGAACGGGTGGCCATAACAAAATTATACAGGTTCCTTATTTTACTACCGAACTTTAAGATCAGAAGACAAAGTGAAGACAGAAGACAGAGTAAAACATAGAAAAGGTTACAATAATTTTTATCTCCAACTTTAATTTTCTACGATTAAAATTACGATTAAATACGTATTATAAAATATAATTCTAAATTATTTTTCTCATTTTCTATGTACAGATGAATTCAAATAAACTCAACGGATGTCTTTTTTGGCCTGTTCCTCATATCAGAAAAGAAATGAAAGCAGACGCGATCTAATCACAGAAGAGAACTGATATATTTCACGCGATACACTTTGTATGCAAATAGAATCGTGCCACTCCTTGACGCGACTCCGATTTTGCGATCGTTGGCCCAAAACGCCGCGCGATAAAATCCAAGCGAGATTCGTTTCGCCACACAAAACCGCAACCAAAGCCTACTCGTTATAAAAAGACAGCCATTTACGCGCAAAGTATTTATTAAAACAAAATTATAAACGTGATAAATTCACCGCCGCCGGCGATAAGGCCGCGAGCCGGCGCGGGGAGAACTCATCAATCTTGTCAGGCCATTGTATCATTTGTCATCCAATCCTAGGTGCGGCGCCCGGAAAGATTTGTCCTATAATGGACCATTCAGCGGGATGTGGGGTGCGCGCGTCGGCCGGGAAGCATTTTGACTTTATTGTCGTTTTGGCGAACTTATTTTTAAATTATCAATGGATTTGGAGAGGTTCGAGATACTTATCTAGTGATTGAGATGGAAGAGGAACGATCTACGTTTAATTGTTGGTTTTTAACTTGAATGACAACCGATTTTTAAGGTAAAGATGTATTTTACTAGCCTCTGTGTTGAGAACTATTTGTATACATTTTTATTTCTTAAGTCAGGGGCTTCAACACCTCTATGTTTAGATGATGATTTATGAACTATTTTTTCCACTATTGATCGGTTCTAGGTAGCCAAAAATATATATAAATAAGTATCATAATATATCATAATTCGGATAGAGCTTTCAAATGTTGGTTTGCTGTTTAAAAACTTGTTTTGTTAAGCTTCCAATCTGATACCTAGTCAGCGCAATACATTGAAATGAGTTAAGGGATGATACAGCCTGTCAACTACCGAACCCTCGGATACAACAAAAGCAATCCACAATTCCCATTGGGACAGGCATGTTGACAGCAACAGTGACACACATGGTAGTTAAATTGTAAAGTATTTATTGCAACTTTAATCTGGAGATTAAGAATTTCTGCGCACAAGGATTTCTGTCACATTTATTAAAATATGTTTATTAATGACGAGGTTTTAGATACTGATCTTTGGTGTGTAATGAAAGCACACACAGCGAAGATTGATGGTTCATTTTACTGATTTAGGGATTGTTGGTTCAATTATTGAATATAAATTTCTTCCCGATCTTTTGATACGCTAAATACGTTTTCTGACCTGAATAGAAAGAAATATATTAGCTTTGTTCGCATTAGAATAAAATATGGTTTATTGTAATTTATTTATTTACCTTTTTTCACGAATTTATATGCCCTAATATCACAATATCTTTACAAATTTTGATAACTATCCCAATGACAGTAGCAAGCGCAGAAAGATCATTATCAAAATTAAAATTAATAAAAAATTACTTGCGTTCATCAATGAGTCAGGAAAGATTGTCTAATTTCGCTGTGATGTTAATTGAAGAAAACATCTTAGAATGCATAGATATTCACGGCATTGTTTTTAAAATTTTTCAATTCACGGAATTTTCAAATAGAAAAGCTAGAAAAGTTAAAATTTTATAAATATTTAGATTTTGAAACAACATTCTGTTAATTATTAATTTTTTTAAAGTATTAACTAGGTTCATAGCACAATTGCGACAGCGGAGTTGCTTCATCAGCGATGTCAAGCAACTGTCTGTGCGGTATCGGATGGATGAGCGGCATTACTTCAAGAACCTCTCCGTGTTTCGGAGGTTCTTGAAGTAATGCCGCGTAAATAAGTTTATTCCAATCGCTAGATGATGGTCGTTAAACACAAGTTACAACAAGTTTTACAAAAAAAAAATGTTGCCGCCAAACCCCATTGGCAAGCGTGGTGGGGTGTTTACATCCTGCTTGGAGAAAGGCCGCTATCCAAGTAAGAGGTCTGCTCAGCATCATTGTATAGTCTGAATGGACTAAAGGCTGATGATGATGGATGAATAATTAATGTTATAATTGAGCAAGAATTAGTTATTTCTACTTAAGGACATAATCTTGATTCTTTTATAATTTGTGATTAAGTTAAATTCGTACCTACGTACCTAATAAATCATTATTAAAATGTAGTACGAGTTTCTTTTTGTCATACAAAATCAAAGATGCCCTTCATTGGCTTCGCACACAGGCGCTGGTTATGGTCTACGCGGCACTGATTTCGGGTCTATTCACATTTTGATTTCTACGCAGAAATTGTGTTTCTCCATTTCTTTAACATTCAATCCGTCCCGCTAGCATTCTTCTTCAAGGCAGAACACAAATATATTTTTTGTGTATTTTAGGCAACTATGAGAAAAATCGTACTGTAATTCAAAATTAATAAATTTAAAATTTGAAGCCTACTTCGATTTTCCGCTATTCACCGTAAGAGCTATAATTTACAAAAAAAAACTGAATGAAAATATTGCAATTGAAGGAAAATTGTATTTTTTAAACAATGATAATACGACATTGCTATGCTGTTGAACGATGATAAAAAACAAACAGAGAGAAACAACTTTATTTACTTTTATGAAAATTCTTTATTCTTATGACTTGCTAAGAGGGAAAATGCAAAGAGGAAGCATGAGGGAATTAAAGACAAAAAATTAGCGAACATATAACATTTCTTAGAAGTAAACAACGTTATTGTATTTGTTTGCATAACTTTGTTTTGTAATATTCCCCCGTGTAGGGGAAGCAAAGGGGTCTAAGCTCATATAGCCATGAACGTGATGCAAATGCTTTCATTTAATTGGTTAAAGTGTTTTGTATGAGGAAATCATGTGTGTTATTCATTTTATTTTACCTATCTTAAAGACAACATACACACATAATTTTATTCATCACATCTATGGCACAGTACCTTTCGAATGATATAAGTTTCATTCTTCTCATATTATAATAGGTACTAAAAAAGGGTTCAGATTCGTTACAGTTATCGTTAACAAGTTTTCTAATGCATGTCATTAAGATATGAAGCATGATTTTTAAATTGTTTCTGAAACTTTACAATTTATAATTTTCTCTCTCTCCCGCGCTTTTATAGGATTAGATAATCGTTGTGATATATAATAGTTATTACACAAAAAATTCTAGTTTCGATAACTTAAACAGTTGGTTTAATAAAATTATCACTGATTTGTAGCACAAGTTCTACCCACCAAAGACGATCAGTTTTTATATCACACGTTTGCAGTATGTCGCCTTTCTCAAACCTTATAAACAAACTAACGAACCTTTAATGTGTTATTAAATGTTTGTTACTAACAGCCAACACGCTACTGTTGGAATAATTAACAGTGAGACATGGCTACCGGATTAATTAAGTCTAATTGATGATTGCCGCCAGGCGGGCGGAACAATAAATACTACATCGGAGTTATTGCGAACTCGCCCCTTGCACACGGCTTTGTGCGAGATGGATTTCAATAACTGTTTTGAGGATTCAGAAATTGAATTTTGATTGAATATTGCAAGCGCAATCTCGGATTGTACCAGATTTTAATGAAATATTATTTACATGAAATATTGCACAAAATTGACTTAAAAGGCTTATTGGTAATTTATTTTTGAAGGCATTTTCATAGTAATCACAACGTGTTCATCCCTTTTCTCGGGATTACTATGTATTTTGAACCTAATATACAAATTCTGAGATTTATTTTAATTAGGGGGTAATCGTTGTAGTTTTAGTATGAAATAAATACATTGTAGGTAATATACAGTGTTTGTTCGTATCTATTAGAAATTTTCTGACAAATTTTTGTGGTGAAAAAGAAAATTACACGGGAATTATGAATTTGCTACCGAGATAGATACCACCGGAGTACCACTATTTAGAAATAATAACGTAGCAAGATGTAGAAAGTATTACTTAAGCTATTCTAGACTACACTTCTACTTCATGAGTACTACTTCACTAAATGATGAGTTACGGTATGAACGGTTTTATACAATTGAGTTATTTTTGTCTTTCTTCCATGGAAATTTTTTTTTTCTGAGATTTTGATCAATTTATATTTCCAATTAAGAGTTTAATTACATTGTTATATCTTCAAAACCATATTTTTATGAATTTACCACCGAGATAAATACCACCGAAGTACCACTATTTAGAAATAATAACGTAGCAAGATATAGAAAATATTAGCTTTTAACTTAAGCTTTCCTAGATTACACGTCTACTTCATGAGTACTACTTCACAAATTATATACCCGTACCTGCGATCTTCATTGCAAAGAGTGAGTGAAATTTTAAAATTGCATAGTAATTTTTTTTAGTTTTTATCTTAGTGGAAATGTTAAAAGCCAATTCCACTGCATGCCACTGAATATTGCATTGTTACTGTCCAGATTGTTAGATAGCACTTAATTGCTACACTATAATTGGGTTTCTTAACGAGGAATGATAAAATATAAAAATTACATATCCGTACCTGCAGTCTTCATTGCAAAGAGTGAGTGAAATTTTAAAATTGCACAATAATTTTTTTTAGTTTTTACCTTAGTGGAAATGTTAAAAGCCAATTCCACTGCATGCCACTGAATATTGTATTGTTACTGCGCAGATTGTTAGATAGCATTTAATTGTTACACTATAATTGTGTTTCTTGACGAGGATGAAAAAATATAAAAATTATTTTCCTGTACCTGTGGTCTCCACTGCAAAGAGTGAGTGAAATTTTAAAATTGCGCAGTAATTTTTTTTAGTTTTTATCTTAGTGGAAATGTTAAAAGCCAATTCCACTGCATGCCACTGAATACTGTATTGTTACTGCGCAGATTGTTAGATAGCACTTAATTGTTACGCTATAATTGTGTTTCTTGACGAGGAATGGAAATACATAAAAATTACATACTCGTACCTGCGGTCTTCATTGCAAAGAGCGAGTGAAATCTTAAAATAACACAGTAATTTTTTTTTAGTTTTTATCTTAGATGGTAATGTTAAAACCCAATTCCACTGCATGCCACTGAATACTGTATTGTTACTGCGCAGATTGTTAGATAGCACTTAATTGTTACACTATAATTGTGTTTCTTGACGAGGAATGAAAATACATAAAAATTACTTTCCTGTACCTGTGGTCTCCACTGCAAAGAGTGAGTGAAATTTAAAAATTGCACAGTAAATTTTTTTAGTTCTTATTTTAGTAGAAATGTTAAAAGCCATTTTCACTGCACGTCACTGAGAAGTGTATCGTCATTGCGCAGATTGGCAGATAGCATTTAATTGTTACACCATAATTGGGTTTCATGACAAGGAATGAGAGTGTTGTCGCGATAAATATATAATTAGTAGTATATATACTAGTTGCATGTAATACGCAGCTCATTAACAGATAGAACGGATGACACAACGAATTTGAAATGAATATCTTGAGCTTAATGTACTGCGTGAAGGCCTTTTTTGTGTCACTCGCAATAGCTGGCAGACCGGTAAGTTTATTCTAAATTAATTGGTTTTATAGTGAAAGATAAATTATTATTGGTTGCGTTACCTAAAACCGTGAAAATATATTGCAGCATCTTGCAAAACGATATTGTATCCTTGTCATATTTATGAAATAAACAAATTAACTTTTATCGATAAGTTATATACTTAAGAGATATATGCTTCAGGAATATGTACTTAAGATTATATACTCCAGCGATCTAAACCGATAACATTTTTTTTGCTGATGGGAAAAGAGATTGACATGATTATTATTTGACAGATTAAAAAAAGAAATATAATTTTTCCGTATCTATTAAAATGTGATTTAAGTTATGTCGCATGTTGCATCAGACACGAATCTAACGGAATTCATTTTCGTTCAATCTGTTTTGAAAAGTTACATTCACTGGTATATAAATTATAATATTATTCTAGAAAATACTTTATAAAATAAGTATGTTCGGAGTCACAAACTATTGCTAATTTCATTTAATAGAGTTGATATTTTAAATATTTTAAAAATTCTTCTTACAAGGTGCTTACAAGGTGTTTTTAAAAATGTTTGTAATTATTTCCAAGAAATTTGTTAAATTTTATAAATTTAAGAAGAATTTACTGAAAAATTGAAAAAAAGATTTTTTCTTTTACATTAGATACATGAGAATATCGCTTTAAGTAAATTCGTGTATTTTATTTTTGAAAATAATATTTAGTTAAATTATAGTTAATATTTTAAGCCTTAATATATCGGTTTCTTGATTTTCCTTTATTTAAACGCAAATAATTCCTGACATTCGAATAATATAATATTATCTATCCAATCAATTATATGAATTAAATTAGCATATTTACAAATATTTGCCCCTGTGAATATATATAATTACAAAATACATGATCATATTGACAACGGCATTATAATGTTATGAAATTGCAAATATAATTAAGTATAATAATTAGACTTTCCTCCAAATAATATAGTTCCAAAATTGTATATATGTTTGTTATGCAATCACGCTATAACGCATAGACAGATGTTAACGTAACTTAATACGAAGATAGTGCATAATCTAAATAAAGACATAAAATGCGTTTTGCCTCAAAAATTGTCCTTATTTTTAGGATATTCATATTTTGGTGTTAATAGCGATTATTAATATTATTCTTACCATATGAAAATATAATATTAGACGCAAATTAAAAATCGATAAATTTTCCAGGAATTTCCCGATGAGATAAAGGAGATTATCGACCACATACATAATACTTGCGTCGACATAACGGGAACCAGTGAAGGTATATAAAACGTATCATTTCGCTCTTGGAAAAAAGAAAATAAATGCCGAAGTTTTATTTGCTTTGTATTAGCTGAAATGTTTGTTTAAGAATAAAAATTAATTTTCTGTTACTCGCCAGAGGACATCGCGAATTGCGAGCGCGGCATCTTCAAGGAGGATAAAGAGCTCAAATGCTACATGTTTTGCCTCATGGAGGAGGCGAGCTTTGTAAGTAAATTAATGTTTAATAAACATTTGTCTTTGACGAGATAAAGCATAGAGCTGTTTATCTCGTTTTAAGCAGGAATAATGACTTTTACGAAGTGAGCTTTAATTGATAGAGCTTTAAGCAGCACGTATTAATTATTTAAATTTAAAATATGAATTATCACTTGTTGATATTTTGGTTTTAAAATATATTTTTGCTTTAATTATTTCATTTTGGAATTTATAATTCATAGCCGATTTAGAGATTTTATTGGATTAGACCTTTATTAAAAATGTAATTTTTTCACTTAAATCACTACTAAAAAGTGGTATTTAAAAAAGACTAGAAATATATTTGTAATTCTTAATTCCTAATAATAATAAATTTTACCCTTATAGAGAAGTATAAGGGTACAATTTATTAGTTTGGCATCAATGTTTTTTTCGCTAGACAATATTTCTGTCTTATAAAATCGAGGTAGAACTATAAATTACCTACTAATATGTATTGTTAGGGGTTTATTAGACCTACAGTAAGATTTATTGGGGTTTTTGGTGGGGTTTTGGTAAGGTTTATTGGGTTTTTCAAGATGTGAGTAAAAGTTGTTCAGTATAAGAAAATTACGCTTAATTTAATACAATTGAGAAGCGAATATCGTACGAATAATAAATAATTTATTTCGTTAAGTATTAGTTGAACTCGCACCACGAGGTTTCTGTACACATTTAAGCATATTTAAACATATTTAAACATATTTAAACATATTTAAACACGGAACTTCTATGAAAACTATTTATATTATTTTTTACTATGTAATTATATTGCCTAATATATTTTTTAAAAGCATAAAATTATAGTGTCTTCCTTAAAACTAGAAGATTTAGAATCGTCACTATAGCTTGCCGTTAAACTTTAGATAAACTGCTAATAAGGTTTTTTTGTAATCTTAACTTTAAATTTCGGAGGCGGATCAGGACAAGGATTTATTTTTTGTGGATATTTTAAGGAAATATTTTTTGAATCACCTTGCACAAAATTCTAAAGAAAAATCCTGTTCAAATTTTCACAACTTATCTTTTAATTGATACCTTACATGATATAGGAAATTAACAAAACCGAGTACTTATCATGTCAGTAGTTTAATTTTTCATAAAAATATTTTTGAACGTGTCTATTGAGAAATTGCGGGGTTGACATCTTCTATTACTGTGTCTTTCAAAGTTCTGTATTCAAAGGTTTTTGATAAAAATGACCATGGTAAACAAATAGACGGGCAGATATATGATCTTACAAAGGTTTCGTTTTTAGCCAACTTCTGTAAGGAAATGAAGCTACTATGACCACTCTGATGCCAGCTATATCCAAAATTTATCTTTATCTACACTAAAAGGATACGAAGAAAATGGTTCGTTTGAAATTTAATATTTGTGTGAACAAAATTTAAATATAGTTATTGGGGCCTATAAAATTGTATAAAATATTTAACTTTTATTTTACTCTTCAGGTTTGTAAAATAATACTGAAAATGAATAGAATTTTAAATATAAGATTTGCTGCCGACCTTAACTTGTCAAGAACGGTTTTCGATAAATCGTCATATGATTGGTGTGGCGTTTCGAAATGGTGCGGAACCGCAGACTTTCGGTAATGGTGCTAAACAAATAATGAAATACTCCTCTAAATTTTTGATGTCAAATATACGTCGTCGCCGTAGTGTGTTGGGTTAATCATAAGGCATAAGGTTTTCACGATGCGGCGCACGCGGGGATCCGGGTTCGATTCCCGGCCGTTGGTCGAACGGGGCTGGACTGGTGTTATGATTGGCTGTAGGAGATTCCTTTCGTAGCAATAAGTCCGCTCTTTGTATCAATTAGATACATTAAAGCAGATAAATAAATCAATTTAGTAAATACTGCAAAGCACTGATGTTTCGTTTAATTTGCTTTAATAAATACGTCTGTGAATAAATATCCTTCCCACGAGTAACACAAATATCAGGCATAAATTTACAAAATTAAAAAAAATCACTTTTTATAAACAGTTTTTTAAAAACACTTTGTAAATATATGAACATTAATGTATAAGCTTATGTGGAACCTTCGTAGTGCGAGTTCTACTCTTAATTGACAGATATGTTACTGTTTAGTTAAAAATTTAGGAGTTTTTAAACAAGATATGCCTCTTAAAAGGAAAAAAAACTGACTACGGTAAAATAAACGTTTAGAAAGCAGATTTGAAACAAATTTTGTCATCTGTCACAATTCCATAATTGTTAAAGTGAAACTTTCCGCACCTACATACTTTTTTTCTGAGCAGCGAATGACACTGAGCAGTCAGATTCGGGTCGGTGACGCTGAATCGGGTAAACTCGGCTCCCTTCGGCATTGGCCAAGCGATTTCCAAATTCAAAAGTGATGAAATGTAATCAACTGAACGTGCACTGCACTGTTCGAGTAAACTCGGCTTCCTTCGGCATCGGCCGAGCGAATACTCATTGTCTTAACACGGAGAGCATGCTTTCCAGAATTATGTTCTATTTTTGAATAATTTATATTTTATTTGAGTATAATTTAATACAATACGCATATGTTATTTTTGTTTTTAATTTTCGTATTGAAAATTTCTAACATATGCAACATTCTAACATACGTACGGTTATAGTGGTTGCCAAAGTTTTCATTTCTACATTGTGGTCTTAAACACATTAATTTTTTTTACATTTTATTATTATCCTTATTTTTTATTTTATGGTATTCATTATCTTTTCTACGGAGCTATTTGAACCAGCAAGACGAAATAAAATGCAGATTGTTTCGTTGTATCCTCTATACACAGATGAAACTGGATTGTTGGAAAAAGTCATGTAAAACTCGAAACATTCATTTTGACAATGTAGAATGAATGTATCTATATCAAACATTAATCAACGAAACGAATACCAGTTTCTTTGATTAATGTTTGATACTTTTTTAAAATTATTCTGATAAAGTTTTTTATTGCAATTTTTGCTTCTATTCAACATTTTCATACAAGACATATATTTAAGAAGCAGTCTTTCTAAACCTTTTCATTTATATACGAACACATTGCTGAATTAAACAGTTTTTCCCCTGATGCTGTCATATATACATACATACATACATATATATATATATATATAAATACATACATGCATACGAACATAAACTGATTAACACAATACATTTCTTGGCATGCTGCAGTCGAATACTTATTCGTTCTAACTATTATCCACAATTACAATAAATTGCACTACAAGTACTTATTCTTATGTTGTATTATAAAGATTTTCCGTTGTTATTTATAATATATATATATATATATGCACACAGTAGAAATTGCCAGTAACCACATAGATTACAATAACGTACTGGATTAGATATCCTGGCTGGATCCCGTATAATCGCTTTACGCAGCCGTTTTATACACATATATTTTATTGTTTATCGACATCTTTCCAAGACTTGTAATATTGTTATCAACATCTTTTCCCATACCATGTTTAGCGACATCTTTCCAAGGCTTTTTCGACACATAATATAGATAGTAATGACTCTATATCCCGTGCTCACTTTCATTTAATATAACTAAAACTAACATCGTACATCTGTCACTTGAAATAGTTTGAGAATGCTTTTGGCAATGGCAAATTTCCAAAAAAATGTGTTTAGGACCAACATTAGGGATCGTAATATTGCTTTTTGGTGTGCCTTTTTAATGCTCTTACACGTATATAATATAAGAATAATTTAAAAAATAAAAACAATGTTGATTTTTAAGGCATTAGTATTTAAGGATTCCTTAAGATTGGTCGCTTTAATGTCTATATGTATAGACATTAAAGCGACATATATGTATATATATATATATATATATATATATATATATATATATATATAGCAAAATATTTTTTATTGCACTATAGTGTAAAGGAATTTAAGATATTATTAAGGCATTGGTAAATTATGGTAGGGCTTTTATAAGTTTATTTCCCGATTATTTTATTATTTTAATTCAAAAAAGGATTTTCTTAATTTAAGGCAGAGGAAGACGGCACCGTCGACTATGACATGATGATTGCCATGATCCCGGACCAGTGGAAGGAGAAGGTGTCATCTATGATAGGGGCCTGCAAACATTTAGGTTAGTTCCTAGACTTGTTGTGTTTGCAAACATGAAATGGACATCGCTGCATGTATTTACATGTCTATAGCGATGTCTATTTACACACACGATCTCTATTTAGACATCGTGTATGTAAATAGACATCGCTACTTTTTATTTTCTGAATTAAAGGTAATGTATTCGCCTATATCACAAATATTTTAATTCAAAACTTCTACCTCAAGGAAGATATCGGATTTAAGAGTACAAAAAAAAATTAATTTATTATCGCACATGTAAAAGGTTTTACCAGTGTCACAAATTACATCTTGCAAGGTTTAATTACTGAAACCTGAAAATTAGTCTAATTTAACGCAGAAAGATTTTAAAAACTCACATACAATATATTTAGTTCAGATATAAACAGCAATAACACCCAATGTGAAATAGTAATGAAGCGGTTATAGAATTAGTAAATAGGTCATTCGGTTTTAAGATTTAAGTTCCAAACATTTTAGTCAAAAATAAATTTTAATATTTTAATTGTTTTTCTACCAATTAAAAAAAAATAACTGTGAACCTTTTTCTGTAACAAAGGATGTAACACTGAAAATTACTATTAGGATAAATAGAAAAATTTAAATACCGCTTCACGTAAATTAATGTCATCCCTACGTTTATTTAATTCAAAAGATAGAACTATATTAAATTAATTCAGGTCTATCGCCAGTAAATAAAAGAAAACCGCGCAAGTTCTCGTGAAGATCGAGCACGGAGCGTTCAATATCTTGTTTGAAGTGAAATTACTTTATTATTAAGTATTCATTAATACGGATTTTCTAGATATAGAATATTTATATATATATATATATATATATATATATATATATATATAAATATTTAGTATGCTAGAAAATCCGTATTAATGAATATATATATATATATATATATATATATATATATATATAATATACCTCATGCAATTAAATATTAATTAGGGAATATAGTTGTGAATATCTCAATAAAAATAATAGTAATTCTATATAGGTACAGATGATAGTACATCAACATTTTCATTTAAACTACAAATATCATCCCTATGCCTTTGATATAAGGTCGAGTCCAAAGTATAAAATGTATAGTGCTGTCGACTGTACGTATGTACTAAATTACTTTTCTTTTTATTCTTTATTTCAGGCGTATATATGCAATTAGCATAATTTATGGTGCACTGTCCACTTCAGGGTCAACAAAAGTTGCAAAATATAACGTGGCGTCGACTGTACCTATATATTAAATTACTCCTATTTTTATTCTTTATTTCACGCGTATATATGCAATTAGCATAATTTATGGCGCACTGTCCACTTCAGGGTCAAAAAAAGTTACAAAATCTAACGTGCCGTCGACTGTACCTATATATTAAATTACTCTTATTTTTATTTTTTAATTCACGAGTATATTTGCAATTAGCATAATTTAATATATTATATATATGTCCACTTCGGGATAAAAGATAAATATAAATTTTATTTTATATTTGTTTTTGCAATTAATTTAACTATTTATATAGAGTTTCTACGATCTTGTTAGAGACCCAACGTCATATAATAAGTTCGCTAAATATTAGTCATAAAATAGTTGAATCTACTTAGTTATGACGATTTTCCTTTTAATTTCGTTATATGTGCTATAATTTTCTAAACACTTTCATTTATTAAAAAATATCGGTTTATCTGGCAAGCACACGTAACTTTGATAAAGATGACCACTTTAAGGTTTAATTTTTCGTAAACGGATCTCTGTTTTGAAAAAGTGTTTATGATATACCCTCTTTATTTTTGTTAGACTCATTCAATGTTACCCTGAGTAATGGGGCGAATAAAAAAATTTACCCTTATTAATCCTATTTAAAAATTTAAAAAAATTTACGTCTAGGGAAGACAATCTAAAAATCGTTTTATTTAAACATTTTATTTTATAACTTTGTAGGCGTTAGAAGTGTGTGTAATTATTTTTCCATTCATCTTTATCGCACTAATAGTCTGCGAGTTAAAATGGCTGTAACATACAGGTGGACATTACAAAATTGTAACGATTCCTGGTTTGGCTACGAAAACTTAAAAATGAAAAAGTTTGTGATTGGTTATTAAATTAAAGAATCACTATGCTTTTTTAAATAGACGCTAAACCATAGAGATTAAAAAGATAAACATTAGAACATACCTGTTGGTTCGTCCACATAACGTAATTTTCAAACCGTTGGTCACAGACTAAATATTGTATATAGAGTTGATAAAATTAAGATAAATTTCTTTGTAAATGAAGAAATTTCGGTATTAGTATAATTGCATGCCATTTTTTTAAAATTTTACCAATGACATGTACAAGATTTATTTTTTTTATTTAGAAATAAAAAACCTTAAAGTTTGGAAATATTTTGGAAAATAGACATGAAAAAATGCTTATTTTTAACTATGAAGAGTAGGTGCGACCCTTAACTGTACATGGAATCGCAAGTGACTGATTTTTTAAAAATCGTCTTGTCAAAGTTGATGAAAATCGTCTTGGAAATGTCGATGGTTAATTTTCAAAAGTCGATGCTCATCCCTAGACCAGCTGACAAAAGATTCTCGCAGTATCAAATAAATATAACCAATATATTTCAATTTTCAATTTGGTTAATTCCATATCAGGTTAATGTTTCCCAGACATAATTGAAATAGAATATTTAAAAACTTTGGATATTTTTTCCCCATGATTTATTGTATCATCCGTCCTTAGTGTTTCTTTTAGATCAATACATGTATGGATGCTTTAGATGTAACTTGGAATTCTGAATCGTTGATTATTCAGAATTCCATTAAAAACCATTTTTAATCAAGAAGTTAAATATTGCGGTCTCGACAAAACTTTTCATTTTAAATATGTTTTAAAAATTATGCATTTCTGATTGAATTTTCTGGTCGACAGTGCATTAAAAGACAAATAAAAGATGTATTACTGGTGATTATTGTCGATTGGATATTCTCTAAAAGCCATAAGATATGTAAATCATAAATAAATATGTTTTATGCTTTAGAATTAAGAATTTTTAATATTTGACTAGTATTTAATGCGACAGAAAATTATCTGTTTTTTTTGTAACTATTAATAATAATTTTTTATATTTTCTTCTTGGTTATTTATAAGTAACTAATCTATACATCATAATAACATCGTGACAAAATCATTTTCTTTATTTTGTTACTACCTTAATGGCTGTGTAGTATGATATCCGACATTGAATATACACGTTTGTAGAATCACGACATAGATTTCATTTTTGACATTTGATTTCAGATACACCAGAAAAAGACAAGTGTGAAAAAACATTCGAAGTTCATCAATGCTGCTACAAACAAGATCCCGATGTAAGTTTTACAAATTATTCAACTTTAAATGTTTAGTTTTATTGCTTTAGAAATCGTCGTGATTTCGTCGGCGCGTGCAAAGTTAATTTAAAAGTAAAAATATAAGCGCTCGGTAAGTAACTTGTGGGAATTTATTTAAGTATACAATTTTAGGAAAAATTTATAACACAAAAAGAAATGAGTTCCAGTTTCTGTCTATGTAAAGTGATATAACTGAGGAGTTTGTCTCATTCTTAACGTTTTGGGAAAATAAAGATATTTATCAGCAAAATACTTTGTATTATTAAACCGATTATAGGTAATTTTCTGAATATATATGTATAGAAAATTCAAAAACATTATTTTTTTACAAAATTTAATTCGGGTAGAGACTTAAAACATTGCATATATAATTGCAAAATTATTTTATTGTTTATATCTTAAAAGAAAAAAAACATGTAATTGGGAAAATAAGATTTTAATCCAACACCGATTTTACAAAACACTGAATACATTCTCGAAAATTGTTTTCCCGCTAGATTTCGAAACTCTGATTTGGAAAAAAATTGAATAAAATGGAAGACTCGTGGAATTAAAACAGACATAAGGAAACTTGATTTCTTCGAAATTGGCTTAGTAGTTTTGGAGGAACTTAAATTTATTTAGAATTTCAATTTTTTTTAAATTCGCAGAATCCAAATAGTGTTTTATTCACAATTTTTAAAATCATGACGTCATTTATGAACCTAAATGTTAAATGAAAGTTTATTTAAATGTTATGACAACTGACTTTATAAAAAGGTATGCATAGTCCTCAGTAATTACGCGACTTTAGGTTTTTTATAAGTAGTTTATAAAACTGTATAAAATTTTTGTTTTCATTGTTATTTTATTAGCAATTTATATGCACAAGTGTTTCGCGCCAAAGAAACAATTTATTTATAATTTTTCACAAGTTTTTTCACAAGAATGGACCGCTAATGTTCGTAAAATATTTTTTCTTGGTTTAATAAAATGATATAAGTATACAGTTAATAATATTATAAAAAAGTAAGAAAAAATTATTGGGAATGGAAAGATTCTGAAGTTAAAAAAACCTGGAACAGTGCGAAAAGTTACCGAAAAGTATCGAAAACAAAAAAGGTAATATTTTAGTACATGTAAAAACTGCATAAAATAATATTTATGTAATTTTATTTTTGCATTTATAATATTATAAAAGACACTATGTTCTTGCAATTTTAATAAATTTAGTTTTTGTCAGTAAGTTTTTGATGTAAAATATGTCTTACGTTTCGAAATCAGGATGCTACCTTTAATTCGTGATTGTTACAAATTTTATTTTTAGTTGGGAACGATGATTGAGGTATGAACAATATTGCATTCCACATAGTATTAAATAAAGTATGTTTTCGATGTATATTGACCTTTTGCTGACGTCTGCGGGTGATGCAATCGTAAAGCCAAAGGTGTACAATGACGCTCAGAATTTAGTATATTTCCAGCTTTCATCAGACGACCACGATGTTCGAGGTGTCGTTAGTTCTATTTTAAATTTTAAATATTTTAATTATTTTTAATATATATATATATAATATTTTTAATATCAAAAATTTCTAAATATCCATAACAAACCTTAGAAGAATTACAGAAAACTTTAATAGAAAGAAAGATCGGACTCCGCGGGGCGTACCTTGTCAACGGACTAGGCGGGTTCCAAAGTTGAGGCGCCATGACGCCAAAATTGCGCAATACAAATTTTTTATGCATGTGGTCATACTGATGTTTTCTACGTATTCAAACTAGCGACGGACACGGCTCCGACAGATTTTTTTATTTCTTAAATTCTTGGCACTATACTTAAGATAAAATGTATTTAAATCGATTTCATAGTCTCTAGGCAATGTAATTAAAACAAATTTTATGTGAATTCGTTAGAAAATAAACAATAAATAATTTGTTTAGTAATTTCACGGCACTATACCTGAGATAAAATGTATTTCAATTTATTTCATAGTCTCTACACAGTGTATTACAATTAAAACAAATTTTATGTGAATTCGTTAGAAAATAAATAATAAATAATTTGTTTAGTAATTTCACGGCACTATACTTGAAATAAAATGAATTTCAATTTATTTCATAGTCTCTACGCAGTGTATTACAATTAAAACAAATTTTATGTGAATTCGTTAGAAAATAAATAATAAATAATTTGTTTAGTAATTTCACGGCACTATACTTGAAATAAAATGAATTTCAATTTATTTCATAGTCTCTACACAGTGTATTACAATTAAAACAAATTTTATGTGAATTCGTTAGAAAATAAATAATAAATAATTTGTTTAGTAATTTCACGGCACTATACTTGAAATAAAATGAATTTCAATTTATTTCATAGTCTCTACGCAGTGTATTACAATTAAAACAAATTTTATGTGAATTCGTTAGAAAATAAATAATAAATAATTTGTTTAGCAATTTTTACGACAAATACAGGGATTGACTTTTTAGAAATTACATCGTAAATTTATTTTTGAAATTCTAAGCTGTAAAATATCAAAACATGTGTTGTTCTTCAATAAGATTTGTGTATTGGTTTTGTTGAGTGCGTGTAGAAACAATGAGTATATACATATATATATATATATATATATATATATATATATATATATATATATATATATATTTATATATACACACACACACACACATATATCGTAGCTATTAAAGGATAAGAGCCATTTTAGGGCTTATAAGTAAAATTAATTTATTTGCCATCCCTATTTTGACTTTGTACGTTAGGTATATTTAAGGTAAGAACATATGAAAAAAGATACAAGTAAATATTATTTCTCAAATGTTTTTTTTATTAGAAACAATTACTTGCAAACAAAATATAATTTTATCCATATTACAATTCATCATTCAGATTCCGCTTAATGCAATATAAACTCAAATATAAAGTTAAGCTAGTTTGGTAGTGATTATTGAGATCTAATAAAAAAAACTAACAAATCTATATTCTTAGTTTTTTTGATTTATGAAATAATTAAAAACACGTATAATTGTTTACAGCTTTACTTCCTGTTCTAAAGATGCGGCGTTGTAGCAGAGGTAATGGTATTACGAGAAATTGTGATAAGGTTGGCATGTTAATTTCTGAATTTTTTACCTCGAAATTTTTTATCAGTGGATGTTAACACTTATTAAACTTTTTGTAATCAATATATTTATTAATACATTTATCAAACATTATATCTTTTATTTTTATTCATTTTATTAAGTACAACAATAACCATAACGCCTGTACTTGTCAGTGTTTACATATATTTAAAAATGCTACTAATTACGTGACTTTTTTCATATTGGCTTTTGTAATTCGCAAAACAACTGAATAATTTTTTTAACTACTTACATTTGTCTTTTTGTAACAATAATATCTACCTCATCAGGTTACCTTTCTCGCTCATAAAAAGGCAGAAATAGAGCAGTACCATCCATAAGTGCACTACTTTCTATTAATTACACCTATAAAGATTATCTAAAACTTAATATCAACCAATTTATTCATAATTACTGTCGTAAAACATGCAAATTAATGGCGACCCTATCTTCATTACCTCATCTTAAACGTTAATTATCTCAAGATTACGCAAGGAGCGAGCACGAAGGCACCATGCACGGTAAAAAGTTATATTGTACCAGATATAATCATAAAAAAGCTCGTCTCCTTACCCGAAGGGGACTTAAGGATTTGTGCCTGATAATATCGGACTTATTATTTCAGCCCGTGATGAGACTCGCCGCAGAAGGAAAGTGGAAAGCGGCTTTCCCTTATTACTCAACGGTTTCACTTGAGGGAAAAAGCATACTTTCGTTATGCGCCCGCTTCGTTTAACTTTTTCTTTTCTTTCTGGGAAGTTTAACGTGAAATACGTGCACTTAAATAACAAGTTTTGAAATTACGAGGTTTACAAAGTAGGCATTGTTATGTATTGTGAATGTATTCTGCACTGTGGACACATCTTCAAGTTAGTGGAGTGGAAATATTGCTTTGCAGAGGTGTCAGCTAATTTAAAGCCATGAAATGTATGATACTATGAAGTATTGTCTTTGATGACAGTATCCCATTTAGCTATTGAATAATGTACATGATCTATTGAATTATTACTTTCGTAATTTAAATGTTTTGACTTTTAAGTAAAATTCCAGTCGACAAATTGTATTGTTGTTAATATAGTTAATAACTTTAAATTTAACTAAACCGAGTTGATGTGGTTTCCTTATATTATATTATATAATTGTAATTTATAACTGAAGTGTAGCAATTCAGATTATGTGGAAATTATTTCAGAATAATACTTTTATTCGTGAATATAAGGATAGTGAAAGAATACATGATTCCGAATAAATGAAATGAAAGTACATTAAAGCAGCCAGTGTATGATTATGCGGTCGTTCAGTCAGTGTAAAATCGAAAGTCCTTAAAACCTGTCTTTATAGAGTGATTATACATCTTAATAGCATTATCGAGAGACGTATATAGTCGTCACCGTAGTGTGTTGGATTGATCACAAGGTTTTTGACGGGGCAGCGCACTGTGGAGACTCGGGTTTGATTCCGGACTACTCGGGATGCGAGGCTGGCCTTGTATTCTATTTATTTATTTATCACCTTTTATGCATAGTACACATGGCGGACTTATTGCTACATGAGCAATCTCTTCCAGTCAACCATAACGACTGATGTTAAAATTTAGACGGTAGACTGTAAGACATTTTACAACGAAAATTCTTTATAGCACATTAGACAAAAAAATTAAAAAAAATACAAAAGTATAAGTAATACAAACTATTGACATGATTTGGGATGGGAACGACAGGAAAGGACAAGGGCACAAAGGAAAAGGTTTCAGGAGAGGCAGAAGTTTTTCACTCGATCTTTGAAAATGTTTACGGACGTCATTTTCCTGATGTCAGGACCCAGGTGATTCCAAATTTTTGCAGCTTGGACAGTGAAGGATTCTTCTTAAGTAGTAGAGGTATGTTTAGGAATAACTAGGGTGAGTGAACTTTCAGATCGTAGCCCAAGGCTGCGAGCAGACAAATCTTTAAATTTGCCAGTAAGATAATTCGGGCTCTGAGGATTTTTTAATATATTCAAAAGAAGTGTATGTGAAATTGGCGTCGATCATGGATCTTCAGCCATTTGAGAAGTGACCTGTATTCAGAAATACGATCATATTTTCTGAGGCCAAAGATGTACCGGATGCATAAATTTTATTCTAGCAAGCTGTAAGAGATTACTCTCGTAGCAATAAGTCCGCCATATGTATAAATTGTATACGTTAAGTACGTAAATGAAAATAAGTAAATATTTGTATAATTGATTAAAGAGGGCATCGTTTCCAATTTAGGTCCTGTGAACTAGAAAACTGGTTGTGAGATTAAAATATTTTATTACTACAACAGGCAGTATTTATTACAAGAGCTGGTGGAATTAAATGTAATATTGTGTTTAGAAATATATTGTTATGTTATTAATATAACATATTATCAAAAAAACTACTATAAAGATAAGTATAATGCATTTCAGATTCATGAGGTAATTAATCTTCGATACTAATATTAAGTGTGAGGATGGTATGGTATGTCATGCTGCACCATCACCTTTTATCGTGATTTAATATAGATTGGTATGGTAGATAGATAATAGATAAATGTGGTTCTATCAGTATGATGCTTTTTGAGTGGTATAGTAACTCTTTTTGTGTATATCTATTTCTGAATGATATGGTATCATTGTTCTTATTGGTATGGTTATGAAATATAAAACCTATTTTAGTATATGAAATTCAATATAAAGACCAATTTTAATTTGAAGGAGTACTGGCTCATAGAATAACAGTTGATGTATTCAAATCTCACACCAGAATCTTGTAATATGTTATAGCTGTTAGCCGTTCATGATCACGTTACTGATCACCCAGCTCCTAATTACGTACTGCTGATTTATTCTGCAATATATTACTATCATCTATTCGTCTTTCCTATAAAATATTAGTTTGCAGTAAAATTCAATCAGTATATGGAATCCTCGAGAAGATTAAATGTTGTCTTATGCTTGAAAGTGTTGAAAAAAGTTTTTCAAGGTATTTATATAGAAGATACTTTCCTCTACTTTCCTTACTTTACTTTTTTTACCTCATGGTTATTTTCCTCTTTTTTACTTCTTTTTTCTTGGTGTAATGTATTTCCATTGTCTCGGGTTTTCAAGGGATTAACAGTACTTATTATTATTTTTAAAATGTTGCATTGCGCCGTTCTACACCACTCTGCACCGCTCTGCACCACTCTGCACCACTCTACACCGCTCCCCCCGCTCATCTCACTAGTGTATTTAAATATCATCTCGCGAGTATACTTAACTACATGAGGAATATTTGTAGTGTATGAGGATGTATTTAAGTCTTATTAAAAAATACTCATCATTCCGTTAGTTTTTTTATTTCATTAGAATTTTATCCTTACAAAGTAACTATGCGTAATTTATTAAGAAATTCATAACTAGGCATTTCTGTTTGTGTGGTATCTAAAAATGTTACTTCCCAACAATAAATTAAGAACCATCAGACGTTAGGTTATAAATTCTAAATTCTGTGGGAGGACTTAAAATTCTATAGATCTTGTACAGATGTTGTGTTCAGAGATAACATCATTAATAATTGCTGCTAGGTGTTTTTACTGGAAGCATACACGATAGACGTTGTAGATTTCAATTTCAATTGACGTGAGTGACAGAAATGTGAAAATGAGTTTTTTATATATATATATATATATATATATACATATATATATATATATATATATATATACACATAAATATATATATATATATATATATATATATATAAATATATATATATATATATATATATATATATATATATATATATATATATATATTTGTATATATAGCTATACGTACGCTTTTCTAAATTTAGCGGCGTGTCTTTAACATCGGAATTTGTCTTTTTTATAAATATTGCTTGCTATCTGGTAGAGTTAGTAATTAGCAATTTCCATTATAGCATTAGCTAATGTAAACTTCGAAAATGGAGTGCCATTAATTTTTAATAATTTCTGTGTGGATTTTCTATCTCCCTAAAGCCATCACCACTAAAACGTCCGCGAACCTCGTGCATGTGAAAGTTTGTTTGGCGACCATTCATCAAATAAGAGGATTTAAAAAAAAATGCCTCTTTTTCATGCATGATATGTCTCGATTGTTGATTTTTTGAATGACTTTTGATTGCGTCAGATGTCAGCAAAAAATATTTTTATTTAATAGGCCCTGTATTGAAAGCTGTACCGTTCATGGATCTGTCCATAATAATTTCCAAATTACAAAAAAAGTTCATTCAACCGTTATATTTGGCTATTTTATTTATGTTTTCCAATATGGAATTAACAACGATTATTGGGTCTAGGAATGAGTTTCTCTTATTACAGTTAACATTGAATTATTATGTAGTTATTAAATAAGTATGAAATAAGTTATCATTTTACTTATTTATTTATACATGGTTTCAAAAAAATCATTATACGTATGTGTCGATACGGCATTTTATCATCCAATCATCCAGATTTTGATTATTGCGAGAATAATATGGATGGTAGTCAACAACCCAATATCTCTGCTGCATTGTTACACTTTTAATTATTTCAACATTAAGTAAATTTATAAATATAATAAAAGGTTTTTGTTTTTTTTCTTTGTTATTATTTTGAAACTGGTTATTGAAAATATTTCAGTGCTTATATAGATTAACATCATCACATGTAAATTACATGGCCTTTTTTCCACTGTGTCTGCCTTCATGAGATGATTACATTGAAATATAGCAAGATATTCTGAATACAAGCAAAGGCAGAGCAATGATTTAACTAAAATTTGTACAGTTATATAATTATTAGGAGCCAATAATTTTTTATTAAAACATAAATATATAAAAATATATAAAGCAAATATATAGTTAATAAAATTAAGTCTAAATACAATGCATACTGCCGTAGCTAAGTATAATAAACTTTATGAATTGAGGGTGATCATATGTATGTATTTAAATATTTAAAATCTAGTACTTAAATATTTAGATATATTTGTAATATATAAATACAAGTTTATTTAAATATGCATTAAGATCATTGAAGGAAACGAGAAGAGAAATAGAATAAAGAGAGGAAACGAAAGGGCGAAAGCAGCATAAGGTTATGTGGGGCATAGCTTTTTGAGATATTTCAACGCATATGTTAATGGAGTTCTTCAAATTCCAGTGTAGTTTACATAGAAAGATATATTATATTTGAGAATGTGGAAAGCGAAGAAGCTATCAAAAGGTAACCCTAGGCCAATAACATTTAAGGCCGCATATCTGAAGCTATAATATCATGAATTATTAGGATTATGTATTAAAGATGAGGTAGTGAGTATATAGATTATTTTGACCTGGTATTTTTATCCACTTGAACCACCATCATTTAGAACAATGGCTAAATCTTTTAAGCAAAAAATATAGACGATACAGACATTCTGAAAACTGTTTAATATATTTAAGCGATTTTTAGTGGAATAGACACAATATATGTCTCGGAAATTAAGTAAAGACTGCAGAACTGTTAGGATGAAGCCAGTTGAGCCACCGTCATTTAGAACGATGGTTAAATATTTTAAGAGCAACAAATATAGTCCATGTAGACATTCTGAAAACTGTTATTATATTATTGAGATAAATACAATGCATATCTCTGACATTAAGTAAAGATTGCAGAACTGTTAGGATGAATCCGGTTGAGCCACCATCATTCAGAACAATGGTTAAATCTTTTAAGAGCAAGAAATATAGCCGATATGGACATTCTAAAAATTGTTTAATGTATTTAAGCGATCTTGAGTGAGAAAAACACAATCTGAAATTAAATGTAGACTGCAGAACTTTTAGGATGAACTCTGGTTTTAATTGGTATGAAATTTTGACGTCGCCTAAGAAAGTGTATTTGCGGATGATTCGATGACCGACTTCATATACTTGGGGTTACTGGTTTGGTGAGGATATATATTTTTGTTCTTCGCAATTTTGTTTTAACAAAATTTGCAGAGTTACGTCACCGGCTTCTAAATTGAAAAACAAACTGACTAAAAGGCGCCACCTACCACTTAACTCAATCAAATCGAACAAAACAAATCAATAGAGAAAAGCCGGAAAGTAAAGTTGCCAAAGATTTATTTTCGTGTAAACTTTGTGACTTTTCCAACATACAACCGCTCATACTCCGCATGCAGCAGTTTACCTGCCTCTGGTTTGTTCACGTAACTCTTATCTCTTCGCACATATTGTCCGCCCGTTCCGGCACCAAAATTGTAGGGGAGGAAGGGGCCTTGACTTTTATTTCTCATTCGAAATATTTCTTTTCCTAAGTTTAATATTTCTTTTAGAAAAAGCGTTACTATAATTTGGAACAAACTAACAAATTGTTTATTGTTTTAAATTATCCATTCTAGAAATAATCAAGTGATATGGACAAATACGTTTAAAATAAGTTTGTAATGATTAAGTGACAATAATAACAAAAAGTGTAACAATAAAAATTCGGAAATTTCACAAAAAATAAGTATGTCGATAAATGTATTTGTATTTTCGAAAATGAAACTCGTATAATTTATATTAATATTGTATAATTAATGAAAGTTATCGATACATGAAATGTATCTCGAACCAATTTAAACATACGCATGTAATAATAACTCTTTATATAGATGAATATTGATTATTTTCTATTAAAAATGTATAAGTTATACAACACTAGTATAACACTTAGTATATATATATATATATATATATATATATATATATATATGTAAATATCAAATATTTACGTAATAATAAGATAACAACCACGTGTAACATATGCTTAGGAATGCAGCAAACAATAGCTTAATTTATTACGAGTTATATACACGTGTTTTTACATAATCAACTCAATTGTACTAAACCGACTTCCGTTGCAACCGGTAAGAAAATGTATGTACTGAGCGTCTTTGAAAAATGATGTGGACGAGGAAAATACATTGCAACAGCAGCCCGCAAGCTTTAATTGGAAAGCGGACCTCGGTTAAATAATGAATATTTGAATTGAATAATGATTTTATTTTCTAAATACGTCACTGATTTTAAATTAGGATTGATTTTAATTCAGTATTGATTTCTTAAATAGAAAAGGCAAAATAACCTTGAGTTAGGTAGATAATTTTTTAAAAGTCTTAAAATTTTGTTAAACATTGTGAAATTACAAATAATACTAAAACGGAGTTGGTTTGAGGGAAAAATTTGAATTTTCTCTGTACTTTTAATACCGTTTATTTATTCCTAGTGATTCTTCTCTCTAAGAAAGATATACTTTTGTCAAATACTACGCTATTAATATACATAAGGCTGTGACATTAAGCTGTACCTTTTAAATATTCAGTTCGATAAACATTATCAACCAAAATATTTATGTAAATATTCGGGGCTATATTATAGGTTATTTATTAATTCTGAATAAATAAACTTTATTGTGACCAATAACTTAAATTTATAAATCCACTGGTTTTCGTTTGTTTTTATGTTAATATACGTGGTTAAACTGGCTCACATGTGACGTAGAGCTATTTCAAAAACGATAATATTCTGAAGTTATATGACACTTAGCCTTTATGGTGATGTTAAATATTCATTTTTGTAGTATAAATGAATTCACGCTTCAACAACAAAGGCCTTAAATGGTCGTATGTATGATATCGACGACAAAAATAACACATATTTTCCATTTTCTCAAAGGATTTCGCGGACCCCTTTTTCCTCCGCTAAACACATAGAAGACAGCTTTGTAGTATCCACATGTCGCTGACGAATCCAATTACAATAATGAAGCGACTTTATTTTATCTTTCCCTTCTGTTTTTGCGCCGACGCGGACTGCGCGTTCGTGGGCTGAGCGTCGACGAGTTTTTCTATATCTTTGATGAAAAACTGTTTACTCCAATGATGCTGTTTAACACCTTCCCCACCCGCTTAAGATAAGAATAAAAAAATATCTTTTATTGAAGCATCTACAGTTCAGATACATATTTATGGGCAAAAATAGAAACTTTGTATTGAGCATAAGATCACTCTCATTATCGAAGTTTTTTATCATCTTTTAACGATACCTTAAGTAACGAATTGAATACTATAATACCGTATTATCGTACATTTAATGAACCTATATATAAATATAATAAAAAATCTTACACATAAGTAATTTCCGGAAAATAGGAAGAGGAGATTAAAAAGTATTAAGATTTTTATGTTTTATTAAAATGTTTTATGCGACGCCTACCGGGGTAGTCGTATCATTTGAAGATTTTTAGTTGAGATACAAACGTGTAATTTTGCAATTGGATAACATACGTGGTGTAGATACTTGGAAAATTAGACATTATCATTTTTTTAGCTGATTACTAGACAATTTACATAATTTTTAAAGTACTTGATAAATATACATTATTCCATAGGTTTTTGCTGCTAGTGATAATTACAACAAACCTTTTAATCGTCAGTATACTCGAATTTTATCATGAATAATTAATAGAACAAGTTGGTAATTGTAGTTAATATGGTTATGTATGATGTAGTTGATGATATTTGTCTTTTGTTAACCATTTTCGGAATTGTTTTGTTACTTTTTCCATAGTCGATAATTCCTTTAATTTACAATTAAATGAAACTACGTGATGTAGTATTATTTCTACTTTATTTAAATTCTTTACCAAGACTTATGTTTCGTTGTATTACATCATCTTCAGGTGGGCAATTAGCAAAGATTGAAAGATTTATCTTTGCTAATTGCCCGTCTGAAATACAACGAATACGCGACCTAGGTTACGTTGTTGGAATACAACGAAACCTAGGTCGTGCTGAAGAATTTAAATAAAGTAGAAATCATATTGCATCACGTAGTTTCATTTAATTGCAAATAATGAATTAACGCCCAATATATATATATATATATATATATATATATATATATATATATATATATATATATATATATATATAATCCTTTAATTTAATCTAGACTAGTCTAACAAAATATTAATAGCCTAAGTTCATTTCTTTCATTCTGATTCACTTTGATTTCTTTCACAGAAAAGTTATTAGTTAACTTCTCAAAAAGTTTGAAATTGAGAAGTTAATTTAAGACTGTAGTTTATTTGTTTTCCTTTTTAATTCGTTATAACCCAGGAAACTAAAACCCTATTAAAAGTCAATAATACGAAGTTTTAATAATCGTTCAACCGAATTAAATTAAATTCGATTGTGGATATATTTTATGAATCATGTAGTAAAATCTATAAATTAAAAGGTCCATCTCGCTTTCTAATATTTTTTAGTCTTCCCGTGTTAATCTGTACAGTTCTGTTACGTTATACTTATTCGTTACTATTTATTTCAATATTTAATTACTATATCTGAATACATTGACGGATGATCTTTGTTATATGAAGATACACCTGTCAACGTCAACGCCGTAGTTCAGAGACACAAGTTTTTAAATAAGAAGATTCGTGATCAAAGAACCATCCGGTGAAACGAAAAATAATAATTATTAATAATAAACATTGTAATATCAAATAGCGTCAGTGTAATATCAAAAATCGGAGCGACTCTGGCCGGTTCGTCGATCCGAACATTACCAGTTAAAATGCACTTTTGAGAAAAAGAAGAGAACATATGACTGAACATGCGCTGACAGAGACGGGAGACATTTAGTTGGAGGCGCACCAGTTGACGTATGCATTCGATGGAATGAAGTGATGCAGTCAGTAGTCAGTTGTCATCAGCCGACTTATCACCGACAAAAGTCTTTTGCTGCGTTTCATGATAAAATGATTGGTAGCAGTACGCCGTTATATTATTTGATTTATTAGGTAATACATCTATCAATAAGATAAAACTGTAGAATTGGTATGTTTGTGGATGAGTACTAATCTTAGAGTCAACTAATAATTAATGCTCAGACCGTATTTTTTTCTTGATATTATTTTAATATTAAATATTATTTTTCTCATATTTATTTAATTAAGTAATGCCGTAAATTTATATTAGTTAATCACAACTAATAAACAGGTAAAAATCAACAAAGGACATATTCTTCAACCGTGTCTTTGCTCGTATGCTTAATAAAAAAAAGTTAAAACCGGTAGGGAGCACACAGAAGGGATAAAAGGTTCCGCATAAAAAGAATATCGAGAACAGTCGCTGAGCAGGAAAAAAGGAAATTCTTGCAGAAATTGTTTATTAAAATTAAAATATTTTACAAATTAATGTTAAAATTAATGGACTTCTATTTTGATAGTTACCTAACCTTTAGAAAGAAGGAATCATCAAAATCACCAAAACATAATTGCGATCTGTACTCTGTCTTCATAAGTTATGTACGTCCGAAGACAGGGTACAGATACAGATACGTACATACGTACAGACTAACAGCCAGAAATGTGTGCAAATTTAGATTACAATAAATATTTAAAAAACTTTAAACATATTATCACTTTTTAGAGGAAGGTCTCTTTCAGTTATATTTATTTTTGTAGTCAAAACTCGGGGATCGCCACTCATTGATCGATAATAAAAAGCACGCATCCAAGAGTCTGCAATAACTCTACATTAATTTCTTATTGTATATAAAACATATTTTATGTAATAACTGTACATGCATTTCTGATTGTATAGAAAACATTTTTTATGCAGTAACTGTACATTAATTTCATATTGTATAAAAAACATTTTTTATGTAATGTTAATATATTAATTTATTTAACATTGATTGATTTCGTTTATGTAATTTTCAAAATGCGTACCGCACTGCGAACATTTCTGTTTTTTTCGTATTATAATTTTTTAAATTCAAATGCTAAAGATTTCAACTTATTTTTGGATAGATTATTGTGGTTAAAAATATTTGACTTGTTAGTATAACAAAATATATTACAATAACTTTTTTATACATTGAAATTGTTTTTAATAAACTCATTTCCGAAATAATTTCCATCTAGATTTAACTATTTTGTAGTATTCAGTATAATTTATGAAAAAACTTTTGTGTTGATAGCTGTCCAACGCATTAAACAGACTATTAGTAACACAGGAGTAATAATAATTTTTATTTTCTTTGTTAAGTTGTTTTAAAAAAAAGATAGATCTAACTTTTTAAATAATGAGCAATACGGCCTTAAATGAATAAAACAAAATTATAGTTTAAAAAATTAAAAAAAACGATTTTTGTAGCAATATGAACTAAACAATTAAAAATAATCTTTGAATATAAAGTTTTTGGTCAGGAGCGAAAAGATGTCTCACAGCTCTGTATAAATTGATTTTTTTTTTAATGTCTTTAAATTGATTTTTTTTTAGATGTCTCACAACTCTGTATAAATTGATTTTTTTTTAATAAGTTTAAAATAAGAATAAAGTGATTGACATAAAAATTAGCTTTAATTTAAAAAATGGTGTGCTTGATTTCAGTGAAATGTATGTTAAATGTATGTAGAGAAAACCCCAAGTTTGGAAATGGGTGAAAATTTAATTGAAAGATTTCGTTACATTAATACATATAAACAAGTGAAGCTAATACAAAGCGTGTTAAAAACATAGCAATTTAGTGTCCAGGGCCAAGTCTCGAGGGAGGTCGCAAGACATTTCTTCGATACGCTTGGCAGACAAAGTTTCTCATAAAATTACCCTAAACGAAGCCGTAAGTCCGGCCTTAACGTTACAGATAGTATGTATAAAGAGACATTTGGTGTACTCTAAACTCTCCAGCGCCATGTACACAGAAGTTGATGTTGTCCACAACAATTTAGTATGTATAGAGTTTATGTGATCCTATAACAAACGAATTTGAGCTTTATTATGATTGCTAAACATTAGCGGTTTAAGTAGTAAGATTATTTATATAACGGTTGCAAAATTCACAACAAATCGTTAAGATGTAAGACTGGCCATAAAATAGTTGTAAATATTTTTTTAATTGTCAAATATTGCAGTATGAATTTCGCAAAATATTTCACAAAATTCGCAAAATACGTTATGTATTTTATTTACCACATAATATACGTAAAATATTTTGTATTATAATATGGCAGTAGATTTTCTTGATAGAAAAAAGTATGGTAATGAAGCTAGTTTTTATCTACATACGACGTTATGCTATATTTACGAGTAGAGTACATATAGTGTTTAGTGGTGATGGGATTTCACTGAAAATATTTAGAATCATATTAAAGAGGTAATCGGCATTTATTTTACAAAACTGATGGCGAGAAGAACCTTCCCGACACCCCGAAACCGACATCACATGATATCCTACGTGCATCCCTTCCTAGGGCCGGAAGCTAAAATAAATATACTTCCCAATAAACGCCACCATATTCACTTACTTCCGATCCCCTTTAGCGCGGCGACAACGAACGTGTTAACGGATCGGAGGCAATTTGCGGCGGAGGGAGGGGGCCGTCGTCCTCGCGTGGCGGTCATTCGGTAATGAGCCGGCCCCGTAATGACCTGCCCGATTGAATCGAGTTACAGGGCGCCCCCCCCGCCCACCACGGCGCCCCTCGAGCGACCCGCCAGCACCCCCCAGCGTTCCGTAAGCGTCGACAAGCGTCCGACGTGCTTAAACTTTTTATTTGTTCCTCCGCCCCGTCTGTCTGTCCGCCTCCCTACGCGGCACCACTTCTCGAACGGTCCCTGCTCGATAATATGTTGCGCTCAATATGCTTCAAATGAAAAGGGGGTCCTGCGTAGTGGTTTAGATCCCGGAAGGTGGAACTCTTTTCTCGCCTTCTATTGGAGCATCATTTAGGTTTTCACGTAAATATTTCTAAATGATATAAATTGATAATTGATATAAATCTCGAGAATTTACTTTGAAATATGATTTCAATTAATTTGAATTTAAATTATATGTACGGTATATTAAATAAATTCAATACGACCTCTTATAAACAAGCGAAGAGAAGATAAAAATATTGAAATTTACAATTTCTCTTTGTTGGTGTAATATAAAATATTTTTAGAACTTCATTTTGATATATAGCCAATCCATAGAAGTACGAACGCCTCGCCAATGCGGGCTCACTGGAGATGTAGGTGAAGTTAGAGGGGAGCGGAAAAGATAATCGTCTGTTTCGCTCTCGATGGTTCTATACGTATATTTGTGAATAAGAGACAAACTGCTAAAGAAGTATTTATATTTCGGATTATTTGTATTTTGTATAGCGAAGCGATAAAAAATATCACTTTTGCTGCCCATCATGAAAGTCGCTTTGTTTTTGTGCCATTAGGTGGGG
The DNA here is from genome assembly GCA_039881145.1 of Druceiella hillmani. NCBI lineage: Eukaryota > Metazoa > Arthropoda > Insecta > Lepidoptera > Hepialidae > Druceiella > Druceiella hillmani. Next base: position 85,289,281 of record JAYKKI010000001.1, on the reverse strand, counting down.
GGGGGGGGGGGTTCGTATCCCCATGAGCTTTGTTTTTCCGAATCTGGTAGTACTTCTGGCATCCTCTTCAAACTTCGTAAGTGTTTCCACTGATCAATGATTTGATCACATATAACACGAGAAGGTCGCCGCATTTACTGCGCTTTTCATAGGGCTGTGACATGTGATATGCCTATCCTTTTGTGTTCTCCATTAACTTTTCACTGGGTTTTTCTTGTTTACTTACTTTTTCCAGAAATAATGGGTAAAATATAGGCATATTTACAAATTAGTAATTTTTATCTTAATAATTATGTTGTAAAGTATATGACATATGAGATATGTATAAGAGATAACGATGCGGATACAAATGTAAGTATATTATTCTATAGACAAACTTAAATTTAATTTTCGTATGAAAATTATATTTTTCTTTAATATTATGTTTGTCTTCAAACGTTTATTCTGATGAAGATTAATAAAGCATTGTTGAAACAATAACATAAAATAATAGATTATGTCTACGGCTTCATTTTCACGGCACATTTATCGAGCTTATCACATAGTTTGCTGATACTTGAAGTATATAGCTCCGTGAATAAATAAATGCTGAAACCTATTTCCTCAGCTAATTTTCTCTATCTGATTTTCTTAGCATTTGATTAATACTAAATAATGATGAAAACTTTTAAGTTAGGTTAATATAACCCATTGTTCATTTTTTCATGGTGATGAGGTAACAAACATATAAAAGCACCTATCGTCAAAGAGTGATCACATAATGTGATGACGTGTTACTCTAAACCTTGCTGTGTTTTATTTTCTTTTTTAAAATACCGTTAAAGAGAAAAAATTGAAAAAGGAGTTTTACCACATACTTTAAATACACGAATATTATTAATATATGAATAAAATTGTTAAACTAATTAATATTAATACACGCCTAAATTGTAACTGAAAGAGAGTAAATAGTGTCGATTGTACAAAATGGGATAAAGGAAAATGTTACGTACATTAATTTGGAATATTACAGGAAAATTCCAGCTTTTGAAATGTTGAACATTAATGGAAAATACAGAATTTAGTATAAATCGATGTATGCCATTCTTTGTTTCATTAATAATTATTAATGAAACAATCGTTGCATAATTAGGAAAATATATATAAATATAATTAATTAATTTAAGAGAATTATTTTTGTCACTGTTTTAAGAAAACTTTTAAATACAATATTTCCTGTACTAATTGATAGAGACGTAGCTTCAAAAAAAGTTCATTGAATGCATCTATTTACTGTGATTGTATTGAGCTTTAAAATACTTTATTTCAAATCAACCTTCAACTTCTTATAATAAAATAATAAGTAAACAATAAAGTATCAATAACAAACTTAAATTATATGACTTCTTGGATAAAGGTATTTATTATATTTCAGAAGAAATTTATACGCTACCGGCAATGTAGGAAATGTGGCATTAGATACAAAGCACAGATTATTTTCTAAAATACCACTAAGATGACCTTTTTTTTCTCAATGCTTGTCCAAAAAACTTGTTGAGGTCATATAAAGCACAATAATATAGTTGAAAGGGGTATTTGTCGCGAAACAAATGCGCATAGAAAAATGTTATCTGATTTTTAATTTGAAACTGACGATTACCTATTAAAATAAATATATTATACAAATTTTATTCCAATTATTTCATAACTAATATCACTTTAAACTTTGTAAAATTCTAAGTAAATTTTTAATAGTTATTCGCAACTTGTTTTATTTATTACTTTGTCTATTTTTTATACTGGTAGGCTTTGGTAACCACTCCGAATTCACACAATTATGTTGGTACTTATATAAATGACCGCTTTATCATAGATACGAAATTTATTAATTAAAAAAATATAAATCATAGGCAGGAATTTGTCAAAGATCGGGAAATGATGTTTGTCTTGTGTTATTTGTAATATTCACGTAACTTAAACTTAATCTGTATTATCTGATTCTGAACTCTAGACCTGAATTTACATATTTTTGTATTTTGAATTATTAAATTAGTGAGGTCAGTCTAGAGACTAGTTTAATCAGTGGTAATTGATATTTAAATGTTTCCATGATATGGGTCAGAAGTTCTTTAGTAGATATTGCCAAGGCTATTAACGTTTTATAAAATATTATTTTATTAATAAAATCGGTATATGGTGGTATAGACAATTTGCATACATGAAATACCACTCCTTTAGTTTTGGGGGGTGTGTAATATTTATGACATCGGTATAAAAGCAAGATAGGTATGTTCAGTTAGTAATTCTTCAATTAGATAGAACATAGTTATCCAAATAAGAACGTTCGAGTCATTTGACGAAACAGTGTTTCCTGTTTTTTTTAATTTGCTTTGTTAGTCATTCTGTTCTTATAACATGCTTCGTCACTATTTGATCTTGTTTTTTTTGTTATGGAATTATAACTTTGAAATAAAAAAAATTAGAAATTACGTATCATAAAACTCTTAATTTTTCTGAGGATTTACATTAAACCTAACGGGAAATCATTATTGACCTACAAGCGTCATTAACAGAATTAGTCCCTGCGGAGGAACACTTCTCTGTCCCTCTATTCTATGTTCTGATTACTGTTTTTTTCTTATTTTTCCGGCATTTGACTGCAACTGTGACCACAATAGCAACAATTAAAAAATATAATAACTTCCTAGCAATGCCAAATTTTCAGTTTCTTTTTTAAAACGCGGCTAAAGTGGTGAAATTAAAAAAGGGGTTTTATATCTTTTAAATACAGAAATATTATTAACGCGAATAAAATTCTTAAAATAATTAATATTAATATATGCCTAAATTGTAATTCAAAGAGAATGAAAATACAGTATAAATCGATTTATGCCATTCTTTGCGTATTATAGCTGGGATTAATATACATTGCTGCTATTATAAAACAGTTTTGAATTGATCACTCCGCCGGTAACATATATAAACAGCGACCGATTGCAAGAGCGAGACGACGCTATATATACACGAATCGTGTCGTCTCACGCGGCGACGTGATTTCATCTCTATGCCGCGCCAAATCTCCACTGACTAGGCGAAATATCAAAAAGCGTACAGCAGAGATTTGCGATAAATAAAAACGTGCGTGTTATATTTACCTTGGCCCGCCATGTCGTATCTTCGCGCGGCGGATCGGCTTTTTGCGATATTGTCTTTGGAAAATTTGCCGCGAGAACGATCCGCCCCGCGTCTGTAAACAGTCGCCCCTTTTTGTTGGGTTGCCGCATTCGCGGATTTTCGCGCGCGTATATACCTGTATATTTGTATGTTGCCACTTGCCGGTAAGGTGTCTATAAAGTTTTGTTTTTTTAGTAAGTCGAGTTATTTTTGTTAATATAAATGTAAAAGTTGGTTTGTCAATCAGTCTGTTACTTTTTTCTTATTTAGTAATTAAGAAACGAATTGGTACTAAAGGGGTCTCATTTTATATATGAAGGCGTACTATAGCAAGATAATATATGTATAATACATTTTTTCGAACCTTGATCATGAACCGTTTTCGAAAAAATTTGAAAAAAAAATCGATTATGGAGTATTTTTCACATAATGTTTCTCATGTCTAGATATATGAACCAAATGTTTTCTAATACGGAACGTTTCATAGATTTATAATGATAAAATTTTATATTTTCTCAGATATCCTTTAAAATTAATTATTAGAAATAGATAGAATAAATTCTTTAATCCTGCACAGTACTACAGTACCATTTTATAGTAATTTGTGTAGGTACTTGATTAGCCCTTAATTTTTTTATACGACTTTATTTAAGTATCTAGTTTAGAAAATAAATTTTAGAAAAATACATTTTAAGAATTTAGAAAAATAAATTTAGAAAAATTGTTATCAATCAACTAATTAGTGAGATTCTCCTTAAGAAAAGTAGTCAAATGTATTATTTCTCAAAGAAATATTAAAAGAAAATGACGCTGTTTATAAATGCCCTATGCATCGCGAGCGTAAAGGTTGAAAAACGCATAAATAAATTTTTTTCCAATGAGTAATAGTAACATTCTTAAACCAAAAGTTGTAGAATTTTTAGTTTCAAAAGTTTTTTTAACGAAATATTATTTACTTATATAATTTTTTCAAAGATAAATTTTTTATAATTTTTTGAAATTTTGAGTTTTTGCTATTTCGAAACTATTAGAATTCGTAGATAGAATAAAATAATTCATCCCATCTACGAATCTTACCGCGTGAAGTCTTGATTTAACTTATTTTTATACTAAGTTATAATCCGATCGAATGGGAAATGTGCCTTTCAGAGCATATGCAAATTTTGTTGTATTGCTTTACATAATAAATATCTAATGAAATATCCTTATTATTATTGTTTATTTTTATTATTTATTATTATTATTCTATGTTTGTTATTATTCTTGTTATTATTGCAAGTACTTACTACAGTACTTTTAGCATTAGGAATATCGGTTTGACGTTCGTTTTTTGTACTGCGTCGCAAAAACAAACTTGGTTTCCATCGTTTCGGACAAAAAAGTAATTTCGCTTAATTATAGAGAGAGAGGTGTTATGATAGTTTCATTTGGATTTTAATATTTGGAACTTAGTTGAAGAAAACCTACGTGGAATTAGTGTATTCAGAAATATATGTCGGTGTTTGAATCGTAGTGATAGATGTCGGTGTATGAATCGTGGTGATAGAGGTCGGTGTGTGAATCGTAGTGATAGAGGTCGGTATATAAATCGTAGTGATATAGGTCGGTATGTGAATCGTAGAAATAGAGGTATGAATTGTAGTGATAGAGGTCGGTGTGTGAATCGTAGTGATATAAATAGTAGTGATAGAGGTCGGTGTATGAATCGTAGCGATAGAGGTCGGTGTATGAATTGTGAACTTCATTATATACGGAGCTGAAATTTTCCGATGGTATTGATTTTCCTATTTTTAATAAAAAATGCAAACTCTTAATATAAATTACTCAACCTTGTGGTATGCTTGCTTCGACATTGGTTGAAAAGCGTATGTATTTTTTATGATTCTTATAAAGCGATTAAGTAAATAATACTAATTGAGAATAAAAATATCTATTTGATTTTTGGAATTTTAAATGATTAGAAAGATTTTTTATAGACAATAGGCAATATTTACTTTAATATATGTGTTATTAAAGTAAATATTGCTAATTATAAATATATTATTATTGAAACGTATTATTTTCTTAGAAAAGTTTTATCCTCTATATTTTTATAGATTATGAAAAGATTTAATGTTTGGCAAAGGCATTGGACAGAAACGCAGAAGTATCTATTGACTATTTGGCAAAAAGTTAGTTACGAGTAATGTCTATGAGATCTTTAATTAATAAATTTGTATTATCACTTCATGTTCATAAGAAGATATTCTCTAAATTGATTTTATTGGGAAAAGTTACAAAAAGCGATTCTAGGTAACACAAATTATTATATTTGTTAGTCTGTAATATTGTTAAAATACGTTCACAATTTTAGTGTCAGGATACTTCTGAAACTCCGTGTGAAAACGTAAGATGAAATCCACAGTAAATACTTGTGGGTTGAAAATCAAATATCGAAGCAATTGAAGATTATTGTGAAGTATAATAATATTATGGGCCAAGAGAGCTACCGGTATAGTCGCAGGCTAAGTACGTATTCCTGAAGGTATTTTTATCTTTTCTCTAACAATTATTAAGTACCTGGAAAATTTCTTATTGAAAGATTATAATCTGTCGTATTATGAGCTTGAAAAATTATAATCAGATAAACTTTATTCTTTAATAATTCTGAAGACCATAATACAGTCTTGTAAATTGTATTTGTGTATTCTTTCGTTTCTAAATAAGGGATCTTTATAATTTTGGATTTATAATGTCGTATAATAATTGGATGATAGAAAAAGAGTTTTTGACATTTTGCAATAGTAAATTTAAAAATTAAATTCTGGCTTTCTAATAATATCCCTGGTAAATACTGTTGTTGATTTTAAGAATTTTGCAATTTCAGAATATCACCATTAGAAAATTTGCTCTTAAAGGTGTTATGCTTATCAGTTTAATTGCAATCACTAATTTAATTTCGACTATGATTTTTATACGGTCGGATTAACCGATGCTTAAAAGAATACTTGAACTGTTAAATATTTGAATGCAATATGTGAGTTAAATTACAAGTATTTATTAATATCTGTAATTAATTTGAAATTAGCAGTTCACTATTTAACTCTTCTTTTTTTATAAATTATGTATAACTTTACTAGAAAATAATGCACGACGCCACAATGAAATATCAAAATTGAATATCACAAAAGATGCAATATAGCTACTTCCATTAATTGAAAATTATTTTCTTTTTTCAGATTTAATGAAATTTAGTTAATAATAAACTAAACAAATTACATCATGTGATAAGTGGAATAAATTAATTTTTATGGTTCCATGCCGCAAACTGAAAAACGGAACCCTTATAAGAACACACGTGTCTGTCAGTCCGTTGGTCCAGCCGATTTTCTTAGAAATTATTTGACATAGAAACTTGAAAATAATTTAAATTCATCTTATTGACTCTCATATCTTGCACATTACCAGCTAACTTTTGAAAATATTAATATGAACATTAATGACGGGGTATATAAAGCGAAAAATTTTTTTAAACATTTTTTTTTGGCAAGTGAATTTCCAATTGAACGGACTTGTTAGGAGGAATACAAAAATATTTTTTTCACAATTTTAAATTTCATATTTTAAAATGTATTTTAGAAAATACGCGAAAATAGAGCATTTCCCTTTTATTCCGGAAGTGATTAAAAAAAGTCATGAAAAAAGATGATTGGCAAAATATGACTAGATGATTAAGGATAACTGCTGCAATTGTGTTCTATCTTATAATTTTTGGAAAGTCCACTTGTGAAAGAATAGTAGGATACATATTTGCGCTGTGAAACATTAATATTTTAAAAAGTTTTCTACGCACCTTAAATAAGATAAATAAGTGCCTAAATATATAAGTAATACTCGTAGGGCGACTTCTACTTATACTCAACAGGTTTTTCACACACGATTTTCCAGAAAGGCAGCAAATTGTCTTTGTTTGGATAAGCAATTTGTTTAGGTATTTTTACCCTAACTGTGCAAGATCCTATGCGTTTGATCAACTTTATTATTAAATTAGTCACAGAACAATTGTGTTATAATAATGGTATTACCAAATTGTATTACGAAATTATTTGATTAGCTGTGTGCTGGTAAATCAATTATTAAGTACACAAAATTCAGTACTCAGCTAAGAATAAAATTACACCTTCAAATCAATTGTGTTATAATAATGGTATTACCAAAATTTATTACGAAATTATTTGATTACCTGCGTGCTGGTAAATCTATTATTAAGTACACAAAATTCAGTACTCAGCTAAGAATAAAATTACATCTTCGAAATCTGTGGCTAACGGTAATTTCAAATAATTTAAAATACAGTTTCAATTTACATTAACATATTTCGTTAATATTACTACTGCATTTAGAGTTTACGGTTTTTGGTAATCTAATGTAACGTTTTCTGGTCATATGTCTTGTTTAAATTTGACTATCTTAAATGTTGCGAGTCGGTACTTTCTATCGATGTAATGTCTGCAATCTTCACTGCTCATGTTATATTTGTTTTCCACTTTTTTTTCATTTTGGAGTTTGGCAGTGCCTCCAAAACTGGTAGTTTATTTGTTGATCTGCAATGTTTCATGAAATAATCTGATATTAAAATTTATATTTAATTTAATTACCAAATTAAAATTCATATATTATTATTTCACAAAATATTCTAATAATCTTAATTTTTTAGCCTCTCTCTAGTTTATGTTTCTAAAGTTCACTTAAAATTTAAAAATTTAATAGTGAAATTTTAAATAAAGGTAAAGTGATGTTGAAGTATAATTTTTCAAGTTGTAATTTTAAAAATTATTTTTGTAAACAATTTTTGAAATAATTTTTATTTTACATGTTGCCATGACAAGTTAATCGTCTCCTATTTTACGCAATTAGAAAATAGAGAGATCACTCGAAATTTTATTCTGAATATTAAAATACACTTAGAATATTCCAGCTAAAATATATTCAACGAAACATTCTTGAAAGCAGCTCAAATATTTTCAAGAATTCCCTTGTGTAGGAATAAATAAATCCTGGAATATATTATTGAAAAGCTTTTGAGCTTCCAAAGAATCTACAAATTATTGCCACAGTTACAACAATAACTTGCAATATATTTGTATCATAGTGTTTTTTCAAATTCCTGTTTTAAAAATACGACAAAATTTCGGTTAATTTTAATAATTATTAACCTCTTATTAACGAATAAAATGTTTAGGAATATACAAGTAATAGCACAGATGAATTGGTTGATTAATGACAAAAATTATAATAAACCTCCTCATAAAATAATCTCTCTTAATTTATCGTTTAAGACGTGATTTTGTGGTGTAGTTATAGTAGAGTAGCTTACGTTTCGTTTATCGGGTTTTTCGTTTATCGGGAACAATTATTTATAACACTAATTCACAATTAAATGAAACTACGTGATGTAGTATTATTTCTACTATCTTTAACTTCTTTACCACGACCTAGGTTTCGTTGTATTACAACATTTTCAGGTGGGATATTAGCAAAGATTCTAATATCCCACCTGAAGATGTTGTCACAGAAATAATACGACATCACGTAGTTTCATTTAATTGTGGATAATGAATTTCTACAAAATTAACGCCAAATATATTCAATATAACAGTGATTATAATATTTGCAACACAAAATAATTTTCACAAAATATTTGCAATATTTTTACTTAAACGGTGTGCGGAATCAATGCCAATGAATTTGGTTCCTATAATCAATTATATTGGAAAATATATCTTATTAAAACTAACCGGCGACTTTGAGGTTTGATCGTAATGGCTTTTCCTATTTCAATTATATTTTTAACTAATCAAGATTACCTCATTCTGATCGCTAAAGAATCCACATGCGCCAAGCGAGTATAAAACTTATTTGGTCTGAAAAGCTATAACTCTTTTCAGTAAACAACTATTCAATTTTGCATACGTATAACTTATGTCATGAAGAAGAATATATCATGACACATTTGTCCAAAAGTAGAATATCCTTCTGTCAGTATTGGAAATAATACCCCGTTAGGTATTATATTGTAAACATAAAGAAGAGCGTGAAGATAAGTGTGTAATAGCATATCACGGCAACATGTCTGGCTATGGCTGCCTACTAAGAGCTACAGGTCTTTTATTCACACCGTTTCTTTATATTGCATCTTCACTTGCACATTTCCAACTACCTCGCCATTTTCAGTGTCAAGCTACATTTTTTTCACAAGAATATTCCTTTTTCATCTCACCGTCATTTTTACCCTTTTCCACGCGAGCGAAGCCGCTAGTCAAAGCTATTAGTTTGTATATTATCTTGATATTATAGTATAAACGATTATTTAATTTTTTACATACATATATTGAAGCATTTTTAATTCTAAATGAACGAAGGTTTCTTGAAAAATTATGGATAAACTATTAATCTATCCTGATCCACCTCCAACTTAGTATGACTTTCTATTGTAATAACATCAGGTTGAAATATAATTTAATCTTGAATTGTAAAACCGGCTATAACATTGTCCAGAATTAATTTCACAAAAATGGTCTCAAGTTTAGTTTTTGACAACTCGGTGAAAATTTTCAGTAAAATGTGTTCGAAATCTCTGCACACTTTTTTCTTTTCAATATTAGACAAAAATATTATTACTGTTCATACTCGATTTACCGAAGATAGTTTACGTAAATGTCACATGATATTAGCTAATATGATACATATAATGTCGGTTACCGTAAACCACCATTCATTGGGCGGAAATTCCGTTCCCAGTCCCAATCTAATGGCCATATCTTGCCAACTTATTAAATGGCTAGTACTTGCCAAGCCACAAACATGTCAAAACCATATTAATAGAATGATTGTAATAAAATTGTTTCTGTTTCAGCGGATAGTCAGATAAGTGAGATAACTCTCCATTGTTATTCTAAATTATTCAAACACACTTTCGGTTTTTGGTTGCAATATCCGTTTAAGCGACAATTGATAATATTTTAAGACATCATCCATGTATGTGCAATGACATATTAAATAGACAAAAAAAATGGTTTTTAAACGACAGGATAATTATATTGTCTTCAATAAAATTATCTATTCTGTATTTGCTTTCTTTGACTCTCTATCTTCTTTATCAAAGTTCGCGCGTAAGCTCTACTGCACCATATTTTTAGTTTATTCATGTACTTTTTTGTTGCTAGCCGCATTGGTTAACGGTTAACAGTAGTTAGCGGTAGTAATTAATCTTACAAATATATAATAAATAAAATATATCCTATTTTTAATCGACTTCAAAAAAGGAGGAGGTTCTCAATTCGTCTTTTTTTATTTATGTTCAGCGATAATTCTTTACCAAGTAGACCGATTTCCATGATTCTTTTTTAATGGAAGGGGAGTAATTTAGGTTAAGTCCTATATAAATATGGTGATGTTCTAATAGTGAAGTTACAAATTGAATAATGGAACTCTTTAACGATTGGCAGTAAGTTAACTATGATTCAATATATTTGCTACGGATAGTTGCTACTTTGCGTTCATAAGTTTCGGAGATGAACAATGGAACTCTTCAACGGATGTTGGTAAATCAACCATGCTTAAAGATGTTTGCTACTAGTAGTTGTTATTTAGCAAAATAACTACACCGCCGATCAAGTCAGGATCTGATGATGAGTTCTGGACATGAACAATGGAACTCCTTAACGGATGGTAGTAAATTAAACGTGATTCAAGATATTTGCTACCGATAATTTTTACTTTGCAAAACAACTACAACATGGACTATGTTAGATTCTGATGATGCGCTCCGGAGATGAACAATGGAACTCTTTAACGGATGGTAGTAAATCAAACGTAATTCAAGATATTTGCCACTGGCAGTTTTGACTTTGCAAAATAACTGCAACATCGATCAGGTCAGGGTCCGAGTTCTGAAGATAAATAATGCAACTCGTTAAGGGGCGGCAGTAAGTCAATCGTGATTCAATATATTTGCTACTAGTTAATTGTTACTTTTGTTGTCATTACTTTGCAAAGTCTCATATTGGATTTCGGGTATTGAGAACAGAACTCCTCAAGTGGTAGTTGTTACATTGTAAAATCTGATATTGAACTTCGGATATGGAGAACGTAACTCCTCAACGGCCAACAGCCTCCACTAATGGATACGCTTCATTTCTGTGTGTTGTCGATAACCAACTTCGACAAAGAGGGAATTATCTATATACCAGCTTTTAACCGTGACTTTTAATAATTATATACCATTCGAAGTAAGAAAATAACTGAGTGTTAGTCATAGTGAGATGATTTATATTATTAATTACTAAAAATTCTAAAATGAAATATCGTTTAAAAAACCGACTTCAAAAAAGTAGGCACTAAAAAGTAAAAAGTAATTAACTTAAACCCAATAAACAATAAGTTACCTATTTTTGAAGTCGATGCCAGCACCGCCGATCAACCCAAAAAAATGAAAAATTTTATATTATAAATACGCCTTCTATTATTTAATCTATTTTGTATTGTGAGTACGTTAGTAGTTAAGGTTTTAAATTTACATTACAAATTAAATTAACTTTCAAATTTGTTTAAGTTAAACGACAGTGCTATCACCGACGTTTAAATAGGTACGTATTTTGAGTTAATAATTAAAACAACACATGGATTACTTCTATATAAAACAGATCGTTGATAAGTGTTAATCGCTCAAAAATGATAGAAAAGGCGCTTATTGTTGATAACCCAACCTATCGAAGATAACTGTCAAAAAGTTATTTGGAAGCAACATCTGTCACTTTTGTTAATGTTGTATATTGGATAGCCAGTAAGTGATTCACCCTCCCATTAAGAGACAGCGGGTGGAGATGGTAATTCCTCTCTATTGATATATTATTGATATACAAAACTGGATAGATATAATATTGGTTTTGACCATTATTCAATAATTTGGGACGACTTTAAAATCTATATATTTTCGGCCTTAAAGAATTTTTCCACATATCCGAGTACCATCTTCTATGTTTTTTATATAATATCCTCAGACAAAGATTCTAATATCTGTCCTTGAATTACGTTTTAAAAACAAGTACACCTTCCTAATTCCTCAGCATAGAACTGAATGTCAGATAATTTTTCATCGCATATTATACTAGATTACGGAATCAACTGACCGCCAATATATAATGTGCTTCCTCATTGTCTGCGTTGAGAAGTCGTCTGAAATTATTTACCTACCATCCATCCAGCCATACCAATCTTATATTAATTCTGTATATCTTATATTTCTAAGCGTATAGAAAAGTATTGTAAATAAATTATGGTAACTATCTATAATCTATTTTAAATTAGGCAAATGTATGGAATTGCTACAGAGGAATTGCTCATATTTCCCTTCTCCATTATCCATTCTTTGATAACATGCGGCTCTCTAAATTTGATACTCGTTCAGAGTTTATAGGTTTTAGGTTGATTAAATAACTTTTTCAGAAAATTATAAATATTTTATATACTGTCCAGAACAGTAAAACAAATCAATGAAGCAATTTTATGACAGTATGTGTCAGAAAATATTGTAAAATTATTTAAACGAACATTTTATGTTACGTCAAATTTTTTTCACTATCTTGTAATGCCAAATAAGTTCAAAGTTAATTTTAAAAGTTAATTGCGAGTACGTATATGTAAAATACAATAATTAAAAAACCCAAATTTGGTGGCACATATTATTTACAATATTAACAAATTATACTATTTATGTATTGTACAATTCCTATAAAAGACTACAATTTATAATATTATATAAGTATTTGTATATATATATATGTATGAACAAAGCAACGTTGTTGACATTTCATTTAACATGGTACAGGAGAGAGAAATTGATCAAATAAATCAAATGAGCACGGAATGAAATTCTGTCCCCAAGAAGTTCTGGAATCCTCTAGATCTGCAATAATATTTTTCGTTTCATGTAATTTATAAATTAAAATTATTCATATAATTTTTTAATTATAAAATATTGAGCTTATAGCTCTAATTACAAATTGCAACTTGTAGTGTCATTGGAAGGTGGACTATGACTGTAGTTTAATTTCATTGTTTAGTCTGTACGAGTGGCACAATTTACAAAAATATCTTTAAAATTTCCTAATTTCCTAAATCGACGGATGGAAAATGATAATAATATTTTTATATTATATTAGTATTTTGTAATAACTTGAGAAAATTATGCTAATCTCTTTTATATGTATGTAAGGAGTGGAAGACGTCTTCAAAATGCTGTTCATATTTGTGATTACATACCGCATTCAATATTACTACCATCACGGCTTATAGACTGCTTCTTTTTACTAAACCGTTGAATCGATCTAAATGAAATAATTACATTTCATAGTTATATTTTTAATATTTTTTATACTTTAACAAATATATATTTGAAACTTATTATCTACATGGGATATGCGAGATTATTTATATCAGCTACATAACCAGCTCGCGACACCAATTCTTTGGAGGGTAATAAAAACCCTTATTTCTGTATATACTGAATAACTAAATATTTCAATTGGATACTTCCATTGTTTTAAAAATAGAAAGATTTTTATCATGGTATTTACTTTTTTTGGAGTTTTATTATTGTTATAGTATTTATGGCGATTATATTTTAGAAATAGAATATCTAGAGCTATTTTTAATAAAACCAAATGGTCATAATTTGGCAGTATTATCGCTATATATTAAATTATATTTATTTATTTTAAACATATTTTAATAAACAAGGAGTCATAAAACAAGTTAACGTAAATATATTTGTAATATTAAATGCATAACATATATTCGTCTGTTATTATATTTACATCAACACATAGTTGTCTTTTAATTTTCGTAATCCGTATAATATACATCAGAGTTGTCGAATCTTCTTGTTCACTGTTTGGATCCTTATTAAAAGTCGAGGCTTGCTCAGTATTCAGTCCTTATAGCTCTTCAAAGCCCTAGATCCCAAGAAGCTGCATTCAAGGGTATCTTTTCCTTTAATTATAATAAAAGGTTTGACATTACACTTTGAATGTTTATTTATTCTTCAAAAATAAAACAAAATTTAAAGTTATGCTTCTTTTCTATTATTCACAACCATATTTTATTTTGTGTCGACATTTTAACTTAATAGCATAATAGATTATAGAATATTTAGTTTTAAAAGCTTGTAGAGTAGTCTTTTTGAGGTATCCCAATATGTGAATTATTATTTTTAGTAATAAGTGTGACTTTGGTATTAAACTTTGTATATTTCAGAGTGATTTTATTTATTAATAATAATTTTAACTTGTTATCTATTATGTAATAGAATGATTAGTTGTAAAAGCTTGTAGAGTAATCTGTTTGAAGTATCCCAAAAAGTAAGTTATTATTTTTAGTAATAAATGTGACTTTGGTATTAAACTTGGCATATTTCAGAGAAATTTTATTTAATAATAATAATTGTAACTTATTATCTATTTTATAATAGAATTATTAGTTTTAAAAGCTTGTAGAGTAATCTTTTTGAGGTATCCCAATATGTGAGTTATTATTTTTAGTAATAAGTGTGACTTTGGTACTAAACTTTGCACATTTCAGTTGCAGCGGGAAGGTTGGCTTTTCTCCAAGTTCTTTTCTACGAAAATAAAACTACGCAAGAAACAAAATGGAGTATTTTGTAATATCTCCGTCGCTGTCGGGCAATATAGCCATAACAGTGGAGAGATAGAGTGATCATTATTAAAATGTACTTTCAAAATGTTTATATTACTATTTCCGATCATAAATTTGAGTGTTACAAGTCGCAAAAATTGTAACTGCTTTAAATTTATTCGAGGGAACAAAGAGACCGTTTATTAACGAGTATTGCTGAAGCTATACTTTATATTAAAGAATGTTTAGAGATTCCTATATAAAACATCGATAACACAGTTTCGTGTCGATAAATGCTGTTTTCAATTCCAAACGACTTTTGTCCTCCTCAATTAGTCGAAGTTACAATAGCAATTTGAAAATTAAACGCAATCAACTGATTACAACTGCTCACATGTCAGCGGATGAAGGATAAGAAAGCGGGTAGCAAAATGACGCGGGCGCGGCGCCGGAGGCCCCTTCAAATATTTGCTCCCGCATTAATTAAGCCCCGATTAATTACGCGCCTAACGAAAAATCACGTTACAAATTAAATATTGACGTAGATTTAATTTAAGAGCGAACGCGATGAATAATAAAAGAATACAGGAGCGGGTGGGGGCGGGCGGCGAGGCGAGCGGGTTCGCGATTTTTCATCAGCTCGCCGACAGCCGGTCTCGGTATGGAGTCATCAATTTTAATTTTGATCGTGAACGTGTTTCCGAAGCGTCCGTCCGCCCGGGAGAATAGGCTGCCTGCTTGAGGCGTCAGATATTGTGCGTGACGTCAGAGGTGTGAATGGCGGCTCAGTTTGGCAGTCATGTTTCAGCCGTGTAATAGGTAATGAACAATGTGATGATAATAAAAAAAAATAAGGTGTAATGGTAATATTTAAATTTGTTTCTTTCCATAGGTTAACATATTTTAATATGAATATATCACTGATCTTTCTGCAATACTGTGTGAAAATTAATTTCAACAAGTTAGTAAGATTTTCATCCAAAACCCTTTTAGCACAAATTATCACAAAAATGTCAGTCACGTTTATCAACACGCAAAGTAATAATTATAACAATTTTAATAATTTATTTATATACATTTATGGTTCATAACACGTTGATATGCGCTATTCGAACTGATGACTCAACTAGTGAAAGGACATGTTCTTACGAGTCGTAGGTTGCATGTCATATGCGCCAATAAACTGTAATATTTTTGATGTAAAACATCTATAGGCGTAAACCGGATCGTTGGCGTGGCGACGCTTGCCGTGGCGACGGGTCGCCACGCTATACTAAGGTATATATATAATCTATATGTAGTAGAGTGTATACGGTATGGCGACGTGTCGCCATGCTCAACCGACTACGCGACCCCCTCCTTACTCAGTTCGATACTGTTTACTACGGTACACATAACCTGTGCTTTATTATTTTTGTATTAATTGTAAATAAATGTTTATTAAATAAAGTCACCATTTTCTGTAAGAAATTCGTAATACTTTATTTTTTCATTATGCTATATTTAGTTCTTGTAATAATTTTGTCTTTTATGCATATTACTTGTACGAACACAATGTTTCACATCTGCCAGGCGTCCTGTGACGGCTCACTGTTTTTTATTATATTATTTGTACAGAAATTTGATATAAAATATTTTTTACATATTTAGACAAGTTTTGTAATATTTTTTTACTTTTTAGGAAAATTTGTGTAAATGCCCCTAACATGCCCTCTTTTGACCACTCAATTTGAAGAGTTTTAATTTTTGTTAAAAAAATTGTTTCATAAAATTGATAATTAATGTTAGAAAATATGTTTTGGAGAGTAAATTCCACTGTTGGCAATTTTTGGCAATGAGTATAAACTACAAACGTTTGCCAATGCTTTAAACATTTGCTATGTCTTGCTTGTATTCGAAGTGTTTAAATAATTGATAAACAACTATCTATGGACCATCCACGTTAAAAAAATAAGGTTTTTATTAGACACAAAAGCCGAGTATATCTTGTCAATATAAAGTGTATTTAAATTAATCAATATAAAGTAGTCAATATAAAGTGTATATACATTATCTCAGGAACGGGAGTCGAGAGGTGAACGGGTTTTTTTGTATAAAAATATATAAAAAACAGGAGTATCACGTTCAATTACGACTTTAGGTTTACATAGAGATGACCAGACTTAAAAAATTCCTAGAAAATTTAAGCTAATTTAAGTAAGAGAATATTTATTAGTTTTGAGTTTAGAAATCACGGCAACAAGTTGGAAAATGGCGACCCGTTCTCAAATTTATCACAGTGTATCTAAGGCAGGTGGAAATAAATTTATATGATACATTTAAATTATCTTATTAAGATTTTTTTGCTGATAATAAATAAGATATGTTTGGAGATTGTTTTTCGAAAAGAATACGTTTAGGTTTGTCTTTGTATTTTTATCTAATCCTGTTTCTGTCTTCACTTTTAGTCGTACTCAATTTTAGTAACGTTTGATAGATAAACTATAATGAATTTCAAAATATCTATTTATTTTTAGAACTGAAGATGAATGAAAATTAGTCTCACCGAAAGTATATCAAAATATGATTAAAGTATTGATGAAAGCGAAAACGCAAAGATTGATATGAATCACATATATTATTACTTGTATCAGGAATAAAAACTTGCCAATTTCAAGTATAAAAGTCACGTTAAGTATTTAACGATGTTTATGTGTATATTTTAAATATAAACTTTATTCCAATTCCGCGTCAAGACACTATTTGAGACTTCACGGTTTTTGTATTTCGACCTTTTTCAATCTTCAGAAGAGAAGTTTGCTTTTGAGTTTACAATTTTTTTGTAGAATTGAAAAGTTTCGAAATATATTCTAATTAATTATATATTCTAATTAAAAATCTAAAATACTAAGTGAAATCATTAATTCGGTAATACAATAGGCCAAATTCGTCGAAATTACGTGTCACGAATGTACTCAACATCAAAATTTCGTAAATCTACGGAAACACGCGTGGTGACGTGTTTAAGTTTTATATAGTTTTGAGGACAAAACATTATTGTTATGTAAAATGTAAGTAATGCCATATATTAAACAAGAGTAACGACGAGTAAACGACTTACAGTAAAGTATTTTTTTTCAAGAATATATCGCTATTAGTGTGGTTTGAACCACTGAAATTAAATGTATTATTTGCAAAGGATAGTGAAATTTTTGCAGACATGCAGAACAATAAAAATTAGCCCATATTAGTTACAATTTTACATCATTGTTACAAAATATAAAGAAGCATAATTTAGTGCAAGCGTAATTTATATTTGAAAATAAAATAAAAAGGATTGAAGTTCATTATTTAACCACGCATCAACAACGTCTTCAAGGAATATAACTAACCTAATCTACGTACTAAATTTTAAATTCTAAGTTGATTGGCTCACTCATAATTATGATCAAAACTTTTCATTACTTAGTCCAGAGGTTTTGATCATGAGTCGGTTAGTGAGTACAAAAATTACTAACTTTAAAAATAAATTATTAATAATCCATTTCTAGGGAACTATAAAATTTCATAAATGTACATAATATTTATGAAACAGTAAATGCAATGTAGCATTTATCATTTCCTAGTCTAGTTTTAAGCTGGTAAGTCAAATAGATTTTTAGTTAGACGGTTGTTAAATGTGCCCCGAAAGGATTCGTGTAAATATGAGTATTTATAAATAATAACATTATTAATTTGAAGAGCAATATTTAAACTCGGTTTCGAAATATTTTTCATGCATTTTTTTCGTAAGAAATAAATAAATGAATGAAATAAAATTCACCAAGTTTTGAAACATTACTTTTTGCTTTTATTAAAATAAGATAAAAATGATTCACTAAAGGAAATTTTCATTTCTATTTGCTACGAGGGTAGTCATGTTATCAGTTATTTGTAGAATAAACATGTTTATTACACACATAGAACAAGTACGCGTTACACGAATTAAAGAAGTGAGAATAACATTTTTCAGTTGTAGGGTGACCAGAAATAAAATTTTGTAGATATTTATAATATGTTGGCGACTGTTTGACCATTTCATTAACTTAAACCTTTTAAATACAGAAATATTTGTAATTTAATATTATTGTTATTTAAGTCAAATAAGAGATACATCAACTATGCTATTAAAAATAATTTCTAAAGGTTTATTCTAGACAAACGAGAATAAGAACAATGTGTGCATATGGGGATTAGGGAGATCCACAGTTTAATATAGAGAGTTTTGTATTCAATTTTTGTATGAACTATGTGTATGGGTATAAGGATTATGTAAGGTGTCATAAGTGTCATTTGGTGATACATAAATAAACTTTTGGTTACGCTGCTGTCATCTTATCATCTGAAAACCCACAGCGTATATATTGTAATCCATTAAAATTGTGTAAAATTGCAAAATTATTTATTATTTGTAATTTATAAAATAAAATTAATAATTCCTAAAAATAAGTGTTTGTTTTCCAAAATGTTTGTTTGTTTTTAATCGAATCTCTTATTCCCCGTAACGTAATATGTTTACATCTAATGATATTTACTGTTTTTTGTTGATGAAATACTGCACCGATGTTGACAAAAATGTAGCCAAAGTTCTTATTTGTATTATTTTCAATCTACATCTACGTTTCTTGCACCGACAAATACTTAAATAGTATAGTTATAGATATTGTAGTTCCTGTTCACTTTCTGAAGCAGCATGTTTCGGAGTGGAAATATTGGATCAAAAATATTAGAATATTTTTTTATGATATTTAAAAAAGTTATTGGATTTGACTTTGTGTCTCGATTTGTACTTGTAGCGTAATGTTCAATTTTAAGTTAACATGTTATGTGAAATAAACAAAAGATTGCTTCGCTGAATTATATCAGAATTGCTTTATAATACTCTTACAATAGAATATGCATACACACATGTTAAATATGAAATGATAATTTCCTGCCACATGACAAGAAATGCTGCTTAACTTGATAGTCTGCTTTCAACGTGCCGAGAGGCTACACGAAGGCGCCATTATGAAAAAACAGTTATTTCATTATTTTGTATTTTTAGTTTAACGTTTAATTTTAAAAGTCAACATGTCACACGAAATAAAAAAAGTATTTTTCTTAGTTATTTCGGAATTGCAATAAAATGTTCTTTCAATAAAATATATAGACATATGTCTTAAATAATAAACGATAGTTCGCTGTCGCTTAAACAAAAATGCTGTTTACCTTCATAGCCTACTTTTAACGTACCTAGAGGCTACACAAAGAGGCTACAATAAAAAAGCAGATGTTTTTTCAATTTTTTATTTATAGCGTAATATTCAATTTTAAAAGCCAACATGTCACGTGACATAAACAAAAAAGTGCCTTTCTTAGTTATCTTAGAATTACTATAATATGCTCTTTCAATAAAATATGTAGACATATGTCTTAAATAAGAAACGATAGTTCACTGTCGCTTGAAAAAAATACTGTGTATCTTCATAGCCTACTTTTAACGTACAGAGATGCTATACAAAGACGCTACAATAAAAAAGTAGGTGTTTCTTAAATTTTTGATTTGTAGCGTAATATTTAATTTTAAAAGCCAACATGTCACTTGAAATAAACAAAAACAAATACCTTTCTTAGTTATCTCGTATTACACTAAAATGCTCTTTCAATAAAATATGTATACATATGTCTTAAATATGAAACGATAGTTCGTTGTCGCTTGAATATAATGACACGTTGATCATAATGAAGACACATTCAAAATGGCAATGGAATATCCGACACAAAAATAAAATATACACTTTATTTAAGAACTAAGCTTACCTTCTGAGACTAAGAACGTCCAAGATGTAGGAAATTAGGTCGTCTCATAGTTTCCTATTAATTCTATGTAAATTACAAAATGTACAGGAATACAAATTTACGATTCTCCGATCCGGCGTCCCAACCTCCCGCCCTCTGCGTCCGCTGAACCTTGCTTTGATTAAACCATGTCTTTGACGCAAGTGTCATCCGGTCCACCTTCAACTTTTTACAAAACCACCATGGCGAAGAGGACTCCATCAGTATGCAGATATTAACGTAGTCACAATGTAAGCCGCAGCGCGGCGCCAATAATAATGTATTCCGTGCATAAACACTGTTTCATTAAAAGTCACAAAGTTCCGTTGTGGTTAATGAGCTTGTTCAAGGGGTTGATAGCATTTGAGAACACGTCTGTGTGAATTCCAAATAATATATTAATAGCAGAGTCTTGAAATATAATTATTATGTAAATATAATTTGCGAGGGATATTTTGGCAGTGTCGCGATAACATTTTGCGCCGTTATACAGCGTGCTCGTTTTGTCTTACTAACTTATTTGCGTCCGGTTAAGATTTAACCTTTATATTTGGCTGATGCGTGACTTAGAGCAATATTTAAAAGTACGAATAACGTATACATGAGCATAGAACATTTAACTTCATTCGTGAATACTTTGAGGGTTCCACAAAGATTCGATGCAATCGTTATGGTAAGAATAATTTGTTTTTCTATTTTAAATTTTCCGAAAAATCTGCAGTAACCTTTTATAGTACCGTTTTGTAATTATTTTGTACAAAATTGAGTGTTATAATACTTTGTTCATCAGTAAAATATTCAATGTTCGGGAAAATCACTTTAGTAACATATGTTCATTTTAAAAATGTATTATATTTAAATACTAGGTTTCAGTGAAATTTGCTAAAGCTTTTTGCTTTTTGAGTTAAAGATTTTTGGGGACATCGAACATTTCAATTATTTTTCATATTTTTTTTTAAATATATGGGGAAGTAAATTATCGAGTAGTTTTCTTTTCAGTGTGAGTGAAAACTAACATAGGTCATAGTGAAAACTAAGTTATATTAATAATCGAGTTAACGTTAATTAAAATTTGAAGTAACATTTTTGAACTGGTACAACAAATGGTCACAAGAAAGTAAAACTATAATTTTAAGAGACTTTGATAGATAGATAACAGATAGTGCATATTTCGTTGTAAGAGTGTAGTTAAAATCTTAAGCTGGCAAAATTCTTCCTTTAGAAACTAAGAGAATATTTAAGATTACTCTATAAGAGACGATATCAAGTACAAAATGGACACACGGCGTGAGGATTACAAATTTGCCGAAAGTATCACATGGACTAGTTGCAAATTGAGAGATGAAAGAAAACATTTAATTAACATTTATAATTGACACAATTGGCATCGTTATCAATGAATATTTGGATTTTATGTCAAAAATAAGAACCATGTCCAAGTGCATAGAATTATTCTGTGACGCACTTTACATAAATGTTCCAACTCAACTTTATCATATTCAATAGAATTAGATTCCTAAGTCAAGTTTATATACGTGCCTTAGTAATGGGTTGTTATAAATACAGAAAATGCTTAGTAAAAACAATAAAATAGAAAAAATCAGTAGCGAAAAGAGTGATTTTGGTTTGTAAGTTCTTTATTTATTTCTTGAAAACTCTATAACCCAACCTACAGGATTACCTAAAGGATTGGGAATTCGGAAAACATATAATAGGAAATGGCTCAATACAAGCATATAAGAACAATAACTAATAGGGTAGAGAAGTAGTAACAATCATTTTATTACTAGGAAATAGCCATTTGAATAATGTAAATAGCAAAAGCTTAAATTAAAAATTTGCTGCGAAACCCTTAATTAAACATTTCCACTTGAGTCTTAGTTTACGTAATAACTTTGACGTGCTATTTGAAAGACGTCAAGTTGTGTTTCTAGATGTGTATAATAAATAATGTACTTACATCGAACTCCATAAAGCAAATTTCGTATGTGCGAACAAAAACTAATAGGATACAAAAATAGTGACAATAATTTTGTTATTTGGAAATAGCTCATTGAGTAATGTAAATTACGGGCTAAACATTTTTGAAATAAAAGTAGGGCCTAACGTATGTTCACGCACAGTAGCAAAATTCGCAGCGAAAGCCTTTATTAAAAATTTGCAGCAAAAGCCTTAATTAAACATTTGCACCGATATCCACTTGAGTCTTAATTTACGTCATAATTTTCATATGCTACTTGACAGACGTCAAGTTGTGTCTCTGGAGGTACATAATAATTTTGCTTGCATCAAACTCTATAAAGCGAATTTAGCATAAACCTATTTTATGTTCATTGTATGCGTGTGTATTCTTTATATGTTCTTAAAATTTTCCACACTTACTTTTTATGTCTAAGGGGCTGGTGATCCGCACTCACTCCTGTATATTTAGGGAAGGTGTCGGATTTTTTGTGAGTATTTTACAAATTAAATACAAGTTTTTCCCATTTTTTGTACTTTTTCCGTGCGCGAAGCTGTGTATAAAAGTTAATAACTTAATATCACCTTTAGAATAAAGAAGTTTCACTTAAAGTGCTCGTTCTTATTTCAAATATCTGTACTATTTTTTTCGAAACCAGTGTTACCAAATACTTTAACAGTAAAGACAAATTATTAATTCGTTATGAAAAGTTATCGTTCTGTTTCACTTTACTACTTTCTAAAGATACCTTAAAAATGCATTTTAAAAGATTTAAAGTGATTATAATCCTGTCATAGACATACTTAAATTTTAAATCGAATCGCTATGTTTATTCTTAAAGTTATTTAATACAGAGAGTATTTTTGGAAGTTATCCCTGCTATAATGTGGTAGCTTGTTGCATCCGAATATTACTTTGCTTCGTAATGCATCGATACTACATGCTGAGCTTAGAAGGGATATAGAATATACGTTATAACCTCTACAAAACTACTGGGATATTTATAGCTTATATAAAATGTATTTAATTTGTAGTTTTGTAGTGATTGTTGTTTGAGAGATGAGAACCCTTCCACAAAATTAAAGTTAAAATGACACCTATTTTCTCAAAAAAAAAAACAAATTTATGGAACTATTAGTTACTAATGATATTCGCAGAGGGTTGATGAGGTAGGCTAATAGTAATTAATCAAATTGCCCTTTCTTAACATGTCGTGTGTTAATTTGAGATTATAATGATGATAAATAGTTAAATTAACACACGCTTTTCAGAGGTATTTCGAAATAAATATTATTTTTCTGTTTTAATTTAAGATCCTTTGGGTAAATTAATTTAAGCTATATTTGAGTACGTCGTAGCTAATTGCTATTCCCACGTACAAGGGAATGGCAATTAGTTTCTATTTACTATGTGGCAATCTATTATTCGGATTAAATTTGTCTCGTTATGACTGATTATATAGAATAACATTATGAAAACAAAAAAAATGATGCTTTGTGAAAAACATCGTCTTGAAAAACGGAAAAGTTTCTCTTCAAAGCTATCAATTTTATTCGTCCATAAAAAGGAATGTCACATTTGTCTTTGATCATTTCAACTTACAGGATTCCGTTTTATATTTTGCATTATGACTTGATAAGTTTCCCAATTATAATTGATGTTATTTCCAACAAAAAAACAAACAGAAACCTTAACGATTATAAATATATATTTCATGGTTAACGACTGGTCGCGCACTGGTCGAAGTTCGACAAAGACTTATTAAATTTTTGAGTTTGAAAGTATTGAATATATTTGGCGTTAATTTTGTAGAAATTCATTATTCACAATTAAATGAAACAGCGTGATGTAGTATTATTGGCTGGTATAGTATTATTGGTGGGCTGTTAGCAAAGACAATGTTACAACATCTTCAGGTGGGCTGTTAGCAAATCTTTGCTAACAGCCCACCTGAAGATGTTGTAATACAAAGAAACCTAGGTCTTGGTAAAGAACTTAAAGAAAGTAGAAATAATTAATAACTAATAATAATAACTACATCACGTAGTTTCATTTAATTGTGAAGTTTGAAAGTTATTAGTTTACGTGAAACTCATTCAGTCAATCTGATATTTCAAAATTCTTTGCCGAAAATTTCTACCCTGTGTGACTGTTTGACCACAGTTTATTATGTGTTTGACATTGACAGTGTGAACGTATATATATATATATATATATATATATATATATATATATACATATATATTATATAAATTTTAACTTTATACACTCCTTCACCATATAAACTTTAACTATATCAAATACCACACTCCTCCGTGCCCGCAACATGCTTAAAAAGGGGTACAAAGTTTTCTCTTTACGTATTATTACATAAGTACAGTGTAACTGACGTAGTGGCTGTTAAAAAAATAATTAAAGTTATTTCGTTTATAATTTAGGAAAAACACTTCGCAATTAGTTGGTCCATACGCGCACGGGCGGGAGCTTTTTGTTAATAATATAGGGAAAAAGGTACAATTAATATCTCGTGAAAAAAAGACTACTTCGTTTAATTGCACGAAACGGCTGAAACCACAAATGTAAAAACGAAATGTAATTTCGCAGCATTTCTATCTTTGAGAAAAATTAACAAAATGTTTACATCTTTAAACAGACATAAATGGAAACAGGATATCGCAAGCGCGCAACACGCAAATGAAAGCGTAATACACAGGGATATTATTTCCGACCCAAGGCGAGGAGGGCAATATTTTTTCTTATTTCTCGCCGATTTGATTCCCGCCCACAAACATATTTCGTCGTCGGGCGAGCCGGAGCTCTGCCCGGCGGCTACTCATCAAGTCCAATCTGCCTCTTTGCATTTATTAAAGTACTCCGGCCCTGCAACCTGCTGATAGCCTCTCGCCATTAATAATATTTACGAAACCAACTTAAATGGAGACCGTTAACTTGTCTGCATGCGACGGTGGATGAAAATGAATTTAATTTCAAGATTGCCTTATTTGAGAGATTTGAGTAGATATTTGTCCAGAGTCGATACACGAAAATTCTCTATTATTATAAATAAATTTTGACAAAAATTCCGTTAGCGGTTGAAAGATTCGAACAGCAATCTAAATAATATTATTACTAAGAAGGTAATATTAGTAGGCTCTGAATATATTAATAATATTCATCATTATTAATTTTAGTTGATCATCAAAAATGGAAAGAGAACTTCAAAAAAAATTATATCCCACAATGTGCATTTAAGACATTAAAAGAAAGAAAATGCCAATTTTTTCTTTCTACATTATTTGCCGCAGAGATGTTTGAAAATTAAAGAAGGCGGTAGTGAAAAATCTGACAAGGCTTTAAAATATATGTAGATTTTTGGACAGACAGACCGTTATTATATAATGAAAATAGTCTGATCGCAGAAGTATTGAGATTATAATAGGAACCGAGCCAAAAGCATTAGGGCAAAAAAATGTACCAAGTTCTGGTCTGTTATTGAGCCAGCAATAAAAATAATTGAAATTTAAAACTTGACGAATTTCATTATCTGAATAAAGCCTATAATTAATTATTTTACGCGGACTAAGTAAAATACATTTTTGATTAAACATTGAGTTTTCATCTTGGAAGGTTTTTTTACTTCGTGGGTAATAGAACTAAACTATGCCAATTGGGGCCTGAATCCGGAAAAGCTACTAAGTGTGAAAAACTTGTTAAATACGAGTATATTAGGTATAAAATTAAATGATTACTTAGCTATGCAGTAGGTTAAAATTGGCTCGAAACGATTCATGTTAATACGGCCGCTTTTAGAAAGAGCTTGTCCTGTATGTAGCATGCGCTTAGAACTGGAAGATGGAAGATGCCTTCTTCCTATAATTAGTTTTTAAAATAACAAAGTCTTATTCTTTTTATCCACAGAAATAACAAAAATTCTAAATTAATTTTCGCTACCCTGCTAAATAGATATCATTTTTTCGCTCATTTCTTATATATCTTATATATATATATTGATAATTACGGCTAATAAAAAAGGATAACAAAAAGCAATACATTGTTGATTTAATGTAACTGCCATTATGACTGTAAAAATATTTGAAATAATTTTGTAAATTATTTTCAATAAAAAAACGAAAAAGTTCATTGACGTATCTATTTGTTTGTCACAGTCGTTTTCTCAGAAACCGATTGACTTAAGAAATTTTAATTTACCATGGTAACAAAACATGCAACCCGCATATGTCTCAACGGATAACACTTAAAAATATTTATATGGAATTGTCAAAATTAAGCTCTACAAATTATTTTTAATTCTATTTATAGTGTGACGTATCGTTTGAAAGTGTTAATAATAAAGAGCTCAAAAATATTTTTTTCACAATTGTAGGTAGCGTATTTTCAGAGATATACTAAAGAATATGCAGAAAAATAAGTTAACCCTTTGTTTCGGCAACTTCTCAATAGTATAATAAACAATTTAATATTGTGAAAAATATAATTTTTAAAAATTCATGAAAAGTTTTTACTACCTACGCAACTACAGCGATAATTGTAAGTCTTATATTTCTTTATGGAAGTCAATACATTTACGTTGTGAAAAATTAATACTTGTAAATAGTTTAATAGGAATACGATGTACACTTAAATATTTAAAAGTAGTTTAATAGAATACTATGTATCTTCAAATACTTGTAAGTGCCTAAAAGTGTACGGAAGCTTCGTACTGTGTGCTCTCGTCGTGCTTAGCAGGTTTTCTGTAATTATTGAAAGTAAATTCTATGTATTCTCCAGATATACAATGTTTAGTCAAGCTTTATTTGGTCTTATTTAGTTTTTAATCACATGTAAGCAATGTATGTAATATATTGGTATAATGGTGGTATATATATATACACACAGCTTCTTTCAGAACAAGTGGCGGGGGTAGCAAAGTCTACCGCACCGTTCACGGCGGATAAAAATGGCGATAGTCAAGGCTCTTTGCTATTTGTTAAATCTGTGTGTATGATTTTTTGCACATAACTTATTAAAAATAGGTCACGTTGTGTTGTAAATTACAAAAACATTGGCAGAGAGAATAGTAAATGTAAGTGTTATAGATTCCCAAAAACATGTGCGAAATTAGAACAATGCAACAAACAGACAGTCACATTTATAATAAAAAGGAAACATCACAGCCTCAACTTTATACTTCCTTAAATATATTCATGTTTCAAAACTATGAGATCATGGTATTTAATACCATTTTGTTGATGAAAAAAAATCAGAAGAGCAAGCCAATCATAGTAACATACTAACTATCTACCATTTAAAAAGATTTTGAAGACTATTTTTATGATGATGAAAAGTTGATGGAGAAAAAGGAAAGAAAGTAAGGAAGAATTACTTTACAAAATACCAACCAACCCTCCATCCAAGAACGCTGCATATATCATTCCAAAATCTGACAATCCAGGAAAAACATATATTCTGAATATATATATATATATATATATATATATATATATATATATATATATAATACCAAAGAATAACTTCATTTACGGTATTTTTTCCAACCAAACCACAATTAAACATAATGTCCAAGATAAAATCAAATTTGTACATAACATTTACTTACTTTTATGGATTACAATATAGTAAAACAAGTGTTGTCTTTTGCTTTTATCTTAAGCGTTGTTATAATCTTTTAATATAATTTACACATATTTTTTTTAACGTTGCAAACGAATTACTATATTTTAGTATTTGTGAAAGAGCCGACAAAATTGCGAACGCTGGGCAGAGGTTTTATTGCGCACAGGGCATATTAACTTGTTGATTCTAAAAACGTCACATATGTATAGATATTTCTCCATGAGTTTTTTCAAGAAGGCAAAAACTTTTGAAATATATGTGTCTAGCGTAGTCTTAAATAATATAAAATTTAGTATTAAGACTGTTTGATTTAAAAACGAAAAATTTGTGAAAAATAGTGAAGATCCTAAGAAAATTAAAGTTTCATAATTTTTCAAGAGTTGCCCTAAAATATTAATTTAATTATAAAACATTTGTAATATGGGTTCTCTTTAACGCTGACTGTTATATGTTATTTCTGCCTTGGATTCATAATAAGTTGGTTATATTTTTGTGAATTGTAATTTTTGGATAAAATAGGATATTATCACGCTACGATATTAGCAGATCGAGAAGTGGAATAATTTAAAATTGCTTCTGTATAATGGTCAGTAATAAGGAAACCTGTAGAATTATTTAAAATTATTGTAGATCGTGGTATTAATATTTCTATTGATTTTTTGGTGAATGAACTTGATAACTGGTTTTTAAATTAATTTGAATAATAATCACATATATTAAAATAAATTTTCAGCAATAACCCAATGGTCCTTTGATTTTCTTGTCATTTTATTTCCATTCACACAAAATTATGTACTAAGAGAAATTTAAAGCAAGTATGCTGTAGACTGCTCTCAGTTTCAATTAGGTATATTGTCTTGAAAACAGGCTATCAGCCCATCGTATCAAATCAGTTTTTAATCTATGGGTGATACGGATTAAAATCTGAAAAGCTATTTACCCCTTGTTTATTCAGTCTGCGATGGTATGCTTATAAAAAGGCGATAGTTTGGTATTCACAAATTTTTTTCTAATTACCACCGCTGTAAAATCGCAAAGAGAATAGTTTCACGACCGATCTTATGATTGGTTATATGTATATTTAAAAATAGGCTCGGTGTATATAAAGTTTGTATAAAGGATTATGTTTATACGATTTTTTCCTAAGTGGTATGAAGAATCTACAATTTTTTTATAAATAGTGATTTCTTTTCAGAAACAAGTAGTTTAATAAAAATTCAATGACAATTTTATATATGGTTTGGAAAGAAAAAAAATTCTAAAATGTTTTTCAATCCAATTTAGTTTAATAAACAATCAACGGTCTACAACTTTAGATATGGTTTGAAAAGTAAACAAAATTTAATAAGTTTTCCAAATTTTTTTGTTTCTCATTTGACAACGGTGTTTTTTACTTTATTTGTACTATAGTAAAGAGCCTCATTTACATATATATTATTTGTGAACCTCTGCGGCCTGTAGTTAAAATGTCGTTAGCCAATAGGTTAGTTATTAGCCAATTTGCTAATTTTAGTAAAATGTCATGAAAATGTAATTTAATTAAGAACCGATATCGAAAAGATCATAAATAATTACTAAAAATAAGCGAGTCAGTTTTTAAATTTAATGGTAGGGATAGAGTGGTGATATCTCCATCTCATTCGCTTTCTTAAAATGAGAATTACAGAAATTTTAATAATATTTTATTAAGAAACTTTATAACTCCTGTAAATTACAAGACGCCCAAAAATGTCTGCTTCTCATTAGCTTTAAAATAATGAATTACGAAAAAAAAAAAAGTCAAATAGCCTATTAATGGAAATAGTAATAAAAACAAGAAAAACATAAGATGGCTATAGGTCGACAGCGAAATTATTTTGGCCTTGATCACATATTTTGATTTTTCATCGATAAATTAATTTTTGTTTTAAACTTAGGAACTTAATCCCATCACAGACTGTAACTTTAAGATAACTCGAATGAAGTGACTTTTTTAATTACATATATTTAATTTGCATTTTTTAATTACCTGTTGAAAAATTACTTTAAATTAATTAACATATCTTTAAAAACAGGAATTGTTCGTTTAGGCGTGTCTTTTATTGTTATTTACAAATAGCTTTGTAATGCTAATATTACAAGTGTATCTGCAATTAACATGCAGGTTTTTCCATGAAACAAATGTACCTAAAAATAGAGAAGAACGAAATTTAGGAATCCAAAATAAAAGATCGAGAAAGGTTTTATTTTCAGAAAGTACGTTTCATAATTAGATACATTTGTTTATAAATATTCAAACAACAAAATATTAATTATTTCACAACAACAAAGTATTAATTATTTGTTTATAAATGTAATATTAACAATAAAATATTAATTATTTGTTTATAAATATAATATTAACAACAAAATATTAATTATTTTTTTTATTATTTCACTTTTTGCCATGTTTATCTTGGCACTGTTTTTGCCAGTATATCTGTAATTAACATGTAGTTTTTTTCTCTTTCTCTGTCTATGAAAAAATAGACAAAAATCTAATTTTGTTGTCCAAAATAAAAGATCGAGAAATGTTTTATTTTCTTAAAACAAGTTTTATAATTAGTTAAATTTGTTCATAAATATTCAAACCAAAGATGTGTTAATATTTTTAGTTGTTTTATTTTTGGCACGTTTGTCTCTGCTTATGCCATCTTAAATGGTTTTGAAACAATAATGAGTTCAAGTTGGATTTGCAAATCCAGGGTTACCTGCCCAGTAACATCATAACTGAAAATGAAAGCAAAATACAGTGTATTCAATTACGTAATAAGTAGAAGACTGCAATACTATATATTGCAATAAGAAATCAAAACGATATCGCAAAAGAAATTTTAGTTCATTCGCCTTACGTAAAGAAATACCTCCTTTTGTGAAAGGTGGACCTTAAATTTAAAAAGAATCAATATGCGTATACTTAAACTGAACCTAGACAATCTTTGTGACAGATTAGCGGACACAATACTGACGACAAGTGATGGATTCTACAATTAAACGGAGTACCGTTAGATGGCTTCTACAATTAAACTTTTACCATGCGCCCCTTTAGTGAAAATTGACGTTCAACCTTATCAAAACAAAATAAGAAACTCAAATATTCTGCGGTGATGTGACAACGCGTAAAGCCACAGCGACCTCTCAAAATAAACTGAGATGTGAGGAAAAATATGTTTTCTAGCCGCGGGAAAATTGTTGAGTAATAAAGTAAAGCCGCTTCTTCATTTTCTCTCTCCAACGAGTTCTTACGTTACTCCGGATGTAATAACGAAAAAATAAAGCGAAGAAAGGCTTTCGCTCCTACGGATATCATATTTGCCTCTTGTTTTAAATTGTTTTTAAATTTTCGACCGTTTTGAATTAAATAATTCATTGCGGTTTTGCGAAAGTGAATTAAATTGTTATAATTAAGAGTTATTATTGTTTTTAGATAAATTTCGCTCAACAAATCGATTACGGGAATTTTGACTTGAACTTCGGTTTCAATTTCTTCGGTCATGATCACCTGGTGCCAAATCAAAGGTGGTATTGAAAGTTAATATATATATATATATATATAAGTATATATATACTATTTAGTTATTTAAAAACTTCTGACTTTTATCCACTACTTATTGGGAAAAAGGAAAACGCCATGTCCTTTATTTTAATCTTATATTAGCCTTTATTATTTTGTTACTTAAACATTTTAACAATTGTCTGATTATGATCTGATTAATAATGCTAGTGGCCATTTTGTTGAAAACACTACGAGAGGCGAAAGTAAGTCAATTCATATTGCTGCTATAAAATTTTCCTTTTTCAACAGGTGTATATTAAGCAAGCTGACTGATTTTTCTCTTTGCAATAGTTGTATTTTAAGCAAGCCGTATTTCACTGAATATATAAAACGCGGATATCTATGCACCAAATATAAAATAAGCGCTTGGTATAAATGCGGTTTAGATCCAGGAAATTTTGGCAATTTTTTTTGATATCATATGAAAGAATATATATTAAAAACGACATATCTGAAAAATAATTCTGCAGCTAACGATTATTTATTATAAAAAATAAATTTGAAATTTTTTTGACATTAACTACTTATTACACAATTATTAGCATAATTTGTTGTGAATTATTAAGTACTTATAATAAAAAAAATTTATTATCAAAATTGAATATTTTTAATTTTCAATTTTAAATTTAATTAATTTTAACCTGTCAATGAAAACAACTTCATTTTGCTTATATGGTTCCAACATTCAGGAAACAATAAAGTCAATTTGCATTAAGGCATGTATTTTTTTGTATATTTTATGGCATTAATTTCACATTGTAAATTTTAAATATATTTTAAATTCACATACTATTTTTTCGTTTTTCTCATTTTGTTATTAATTTTATTAATAATAAACATTTTAATATTGATAATATTTATTGTTGGTTATTTAAATTTAGCCCAGCCGAGACCAGCCCAGCTAGTCCTGGACTGGCTATTAATAGTAAAATGATAAAAATGAAAAAAAAATAAACTGCATTTGTTCCAAATACTTTTTAAACTTGATATTAACTCCACAAACTATTGAAAAAAGAACATTTGAAATCACACAAAATTCACAGCACGAAACCCATTCAGTCAAACTGACATATTAAAATTTATCTTTATCTTTTATTATATGGCGTCTTTGGTGAGTCTGTGCGACTGTTTGACCATAGACTATTATGTATTTGACATTGAAAGTATGAACGCAAACAATGAATCTTTTAATATATTTGTAATATTTAATTTAATTTATTTGGAACACATATTATACACAAAATTTAGCTTTCTGCATATAAACTTTAACTATGCCAAATATCACACTCCTCCGTAATATGATTAAAAAGGGGTACAAAGATTTCTCTTCACATATAAATGTATAGATATTATTTTGTGTACTTAGACAGATGCGTCATGTATTATTATACAGCTTTCTATAATACAAATTAACTGCACAAACAATATCTTAAGTTTTTATTATAGGTGCATTTGAGTCGAAGTTCACTTTTCCATTGGCACTTGCTAGTTTTTATTATAGGTGCATTTGAGTTGATGTTCATTTTTTCCATTGGCACTTGCGTTTTTATTTTATATCTGATGGTAAGTATCAATCCTAAAATCATACTTTGACAATTAAACTGATAGAATATAGGTAGTAAAAAATCAGTTAATACTGTTATTGATAGTATGAAATGGTACGAGTAGTCTTTTCCCGTCTCTATTAATTAATCAAGTGTCAATGAAATGTTTCTGAGCCGTCAATATACAATTCAATTCAACTCTAACCCTAACTGTAAATTATTGTAAACAGATGTAAAGAAAGATTATTTAATGTTCATATAGCAATATATATTATATATATATATATATATATATATATATATATATATATATATATATATATATATAAATATATATATATATATATATATACATATATATATATATATATATATATATATATATAAGCAGACCGTATGTACGTAAACCACCACCCACTCGAGGTTTTTGTGGCAGATGCCCCTTGGTTTCCTGATGTGCGTAAGGGAGTTTAGTCCCGGTGTTTGGAAATGGGTGGGCAGGGGTGGCAAAAATGTAATAAAATATTTTTATTCTTTTCTAACACATTGCCTCCTAGAATTTTCGAGAACGATCTTGAATATTTCAGAATATTCTAGAAAGACATAAGATAATTTCAGGTTTCTAAAATGTTCCACGATGGCCTGCTGTGGTGTAGAATGTTCGAATATTTTCTAAAATATTCTTTAATGTTTAAGAATGATTTAGAATAATAAATCCCAAATGATGCAAAGTAAAAATGTTGAAAACGTTCTGAAAAGTTCTAAATTACTTTCAAACGATGTGAATCACTTTAAATTGATTTTAATAGTTCTAAAATGTACTGGAATGCTCTAAAAAATTCGAAAACGTTCTGAAACGTTCTAAATTACTTTCAAATATTGTGAATCACTTAAAACTGATTTTGGTCATTCTAAAATGTTCTGGAATGTTCTAAAAAATCAGAAGACGTCATGAAAAGTTCTAAATTACTTGCAAATTACTTGAAATTAAATTTGACTCTCCTAAAATATTCTGGAATGATCTAAAAAATTCGGAAACGTTTTTTAAAATTATAAATTACTTTCAACTATTGTGAATCACTTGAAATTTAATCTGATAGTTCTAAAATGTTCTAAAAAATTCGAAAATGTTCTGAAAAGTTCTAAATTACCCTTAAATGTTGTGAATCATTTAAAATTGAATCTGATCGTTTTAAAATGCTGTGGAATGTTCTAAATTCGATCGTCGATGGAATGTAAGTTGGAGCTCAGCGTGTTTCCGTCACAGTGTTTTCTCAGCAGCGATCAAGAGAAGATTGGCGAGAAATCTTTCTATAAGTCAAGAGTAAATATTCTATCGGAGAATTCAAGGGATTCTCAACAGTTTAGTATCGAATACGTCCGAATATTTTGAAATCAGAAATTATTCTGGAACCAGACATTTCGATCGTCGATGGTATATAAGTTTGAGCTCAGTGTATTTCCGTCACAGTGTTTTCTCAGCAGCAGTCAAGAGAAGATCAACGAGAAATCTTTTTAAAAGTCAAGGGTGAATGTTCTTTTTTTGATAATAATATTTTATTTAAGTAAGATGTCTAAACGTAAGAAAATCTCCACAAAATTTCGTGTAGATTCGCAAAGAAGAAAAGTAGGACATTAAAATGAAACAGAAGAACAAAGAATAGAATGATTTACGAGAATTCGAGAAGGAGTGCAATCATTAAGAGAAAATCAAAGTGAAGAACAAAGAGCAAATATTAACGAAGAAACGCGAATTACAGTACGACCAAATAGAAATCGTCAATCTGTTAATCAACATCAAAGAGTAATTGAAGGAAATAAACAAAGCAGGTCTCAACGCTAAAAACGTAACAACTACAATTTATAATTACAAGCGTTCAGTTATGATCCTATGAAAAATATGGTTGTCGGCAAAATGAGCGAAGTATGGAAGTATTCGAATGCCAAAAAAATTAAAGGAGACACTGAAAATATGTGTTGTTTGAGTGGTAAAGTCAAATTATCAACGTTACAAGTACCACCACCAGAAACTATTTGCTTATATGGTCGGAATGACACTGGAATCAAAACATTTTCTACACAATACGATTCTTGCTTTCAAATGACTTCGTTCGAGCCTACATTAATATACAACGAAAACAATTTCAGTCTAGTTTTTAAAGTTCGAGAGCAAATTTATCACCGAATAGGCTCACTAATGCCGTTAACAAATGAAGAACCCAATTTCCTTCAAGTATACTTTGTTGGTAATGAAGAAATTGAAACAGATCAGCGTTGTACTCATATTCAGGGGCTACAACTTACTACTGTAACTTCATGAACAGATTTCTTCTTGGTTAGAAATCAAAGAAGAATTACAATATGAACAAGCGGATTTTGATCTACATGATATCGTTGCTCGAGTTTTTCGTCAAAAACAAATCAGATTTATTGAAGAAACGTTATCCAAAACTATTGCTAAACGAAACAAGCGAAGATGGATATCCAAAGTACAGACGTCGATCATCAGCTCAAGGCGGATTTACGGTAATAATTAAAATACGAGGCAATGAAGAAATTGAAGTTAACAATCGATGGGTAGTTCTGTACAATCCACTTCTGTCTAAAATATTCAAAGCCCATATCAATGCATCATAAATCCATCAAATACGTATGCAAGTATATCAGCAAGGGTAGTGATGTGGCTGTCTTTACTGTGACTAAAGGAAATGAGCACGATGAATCAAAGATCCAGCAGTTATTCATTTATCTGTCCACTTAGAAAATTGACAACGCGTGTTCTTCTCTAGAAAAACGGTAGAAAAATTTACGATGGAATCACCAGCACGAACAACTTTAACAGCTTTTTGAGCTATGCCAAGAAGATCCTTTTGCAGACTTTGCTTTACTCAGAAGTACCAAACTACTATACACGGGATGCATCAAATAAAACATTTTACCGACGAAAACGAGGAACACCAGTGCAAGGACATGATGCAATATTTAAAAGTAACGCGATAGGGCGAGTCTATACGGTGCGAGTGTAAACAAATGCTGAATGTTTCTATTTGCGTCTATTACTTCACTATATTCGTGACCCAACATGTTTTTAAAACTTAAAAACTGGCGATAATTATATTTGGTAAACATACCGAGAGGCATGTCAATATGCTATGAACGAAGCATTACAAGTAGCAATAGCAAATCAAATTCGTGAACTGTTTGCAATTATATTAACTACAAGTAATCCATCAAATCTAAATCAACTATGGCTGAAATGTCGAGAAAGTATCCTGGCTGAACTACGTCGATAAAATCCGGATTTAGAAATCAAGTTTAATATGGAAATTTTTAACAAAGCTCTTATCTTGCTGGAAGATAGATGTTTGGAGATATTCAATCAAACACTAGTACAAGTGGGTGTTCGATTACCTCAACAAAGTGAATTTGATGCTATCAAGAGTGAATTATTAATGGAAACAAGTTTTAATATTGATGAATTGCAGAGCACAACAAACCCTTATTAAATCAGAATAAAAAACAGGCATATGACATGATAATGGATTATTGTAAAAACAACAAGGAGGCACAATATTTCTGGATGCACCTGGCGGTACTAGGAAGACATTTTTAATTAATCTGATTCTAGCTGAAATTCGTGTAAACAAAATCGCTCTTGCAACAATCACGGGAATAGCGGCTACACTTATCGATGGCGGATGAACAGCACATTCCGCGCTAAAATTACCGTTAAATGTTGCTGATCATGAATTTCCAGTATGTGATATTACAAAATCATCAGCACGAGGACAAATATTGAAACAGTGCAAGGCCATTATATGGGATGAAAGCACAATGGCCCCTATTAAGTCTTTGGAAACATTGAATAGAATACTTCAGTATCTACGAAATAACACGAGTTTAATGGGAGGTGTATTGCTAATATTGTGAGGCGATTTTACGCTGCCTGTCATTCCAAAATCAACACCAGTGGATTAAATTAATGCTTGTTTGAAAAAGTTGATCATATGGCAACACGTAATAACAATTAAATTAATAACAAATATGAAAGCACAAATTTGAAGAGACGAAAAAGCACAAGAATTTTCTGAAAACCTTTTACACATAGAAGAAGACACCTATCCCATAGATTCAAATTCTGGCCAAATCGTACTGATAAATTAATTGTGAAACATGGCTAAAACACCTGAACAATTCATAACCGAAATATATCCGAATATTGTCGAAAATTATATCAATTCAGATTGGTTATACGAGCGAGTTATTCTAGCGATGAAAAATGACATTGGTAACGACATCAACAGGACTGTCCAAGAGATGATTCCGGGCGAAGAGAAAACTTACATGTCGATATAAGCAATGATAGATGAAGATGATAGTGTCAACTTTCCTAATGAGTTTTTAAATTCACAGAATGTTTCAGGAATGCCATTACATTACCTCAAATTGAAAGTCGGCGCACCAATTATTTTACTGCGGAATTTAAATACACCAAAACTGTGTAATGATACATGACTCTGCATCAAGCAATTACAGAATCACTGCTGGGCAGACGGTATTTATATCAACTGAACCTTTAATATCAACTGGATTGCCCGTCACTTTTAAGCGAATACAATTCCCAGTAAAGTTAGCTTACAGCATGACCATCAACAAAGCATAGGGTCAAATATTCCAATATTGCTTAAAGGAAACATGCTTTCACACGGCGAATTGTACGTCACGTGTTCGCGAGTTGGGTCACCTCAAAATTTATTTATTTACAGCCCAGACCATAAAACTCTAAATATTAACTCCAAAAACTTTAAATATATAAAAATTAAATGTATAAATCTTAATATGTATCATACAAAAGAATTTAATCAGCATCATTTGAAATAAGTTATAATAAATAAACACATGATTGTCGGCATTTATTAGATGGTGGAACAATTTGAAAATAACTATTGTACATTAGCAGACCTTCTCCTATAAATACTTAACAAACATTTAGCAAAAACAAGCTTTAGAAATTTAAGATACTTATTTAATTTAAAATAAAGTTTTTCATTTACTTATTGGTTACCAAGATATAAATGAAAAATTACTTAGAACTGAGAATAATTCGCGATTCTCGTTTTTTGCTTTCCTAATGGTTTAAATATAATAAGGGATAATAAGGGATATTAGGTCACGAAAACAATTTGTGCCAATAATGTCTTGATTGAGGCCATGAGTCCCGTCATAAAGATATCACTTAAAAAAATCTTCATTTTTATTTTCTCAGCAGTTTTGTGGATAAGTCTGTGAGTGATTGTAGGATAATGAAAATCTATAGAAGAATAATTTTTTACTTGTGTTGCTCCTTGATTTTTCACCTTCTCGAAGTGGATAAGGAAATTTACGAATTAAAAAAAAGCATCTAGGACGATCACAGCTCGGGTATAAAATTCAAAAACCCTACCAAAGTCGAGAACATGTTAGAACAAGTTCGAGGAAAAATTGTTAGAGTAGTAAAGTTAACGAATTTTCATGTCGGTACTATTAGATATTTAGATGATCGTGATACATGAAATATAATTGTTTACAGTGAGAAGGTAGTTGAAATTGTTTTATGCTTAAAACAATCGATTAAACAGAACGACGACGAAAGTTAAAGCAAGATGTTCTTCATCTGTATGAAAATGTACAGGTTCACATAGGATTATTTAACATCATATTGAAATATTTCATATATCAATAAATACGAATTAATCGTGGCCAAGTTGAATGTTGTTAAAGATATAATGTTAAATAAATATAGATGCATCTACAGTAAGTGCATCTACTATAATTCAGTTATTTGTACTTCTTTAGCTAAACTCCCTAAAAATTTGGTTGCTTTTACTTCATTACTTTTTGTAGCTAACTTTTAAAAGTGGACCTTGGCCCTTTGTAACGTAATATTTTTGATGAGATTTCTTTTCTTTTTATCGAGTATATTTAAGGTCTGATGACGAATATAAATCCTATAAAATGTTATAGGATTTATATTCGTATTAAATTAATATTTTATCTATATTTCAACTTTTCCTCATGTGTACTATTTTTCATTTCTTTTCTTCGAGTTCTTCAGCATATTGAATTTTGGCAAGGTATTTAAATTTTTGAGATGTTGATCGCATTCGACAAATACCTAAAGGTCTTTTCAATAACTTACTATATACTGCATGATGTTTGATCAGATTCCATATATTTACTCAAGATTTTCGTATGCAGAATAAGGATTAGCATGAAATAAAGTGTCATATTTTATAGTATAAAAAATGTTATAATTGCTTCCTTATAGCAAAATGTTTTAGTAGTTTTTAGGTATACAAAAGTGAGTTCAAAACCACAGCAAAACCAAATGGTCAAAAAAGGAGTCAGGTTCATCCAATTCGAATAGAACTACTAAACGAATCGATGATCCTAAACAGACCTGGTTTATTGACTTATTTAAAATTTTCTAAAACCACGGATGTTGTTACAACAGCCGCTATATACGTGTATTGAGCGGCAGAAGTCTTTTAAACATATATGGAAATTTGGCAAGCACGCTAAAATACATTTTACATTTTATCTTCGTTTCTATCTAATAATTTCCAGATTCAAGTTTATCCTTCTTTTATAGACAGGTGTTGATAGTCTATCAATGAATGAGCGAGTGAACTGCGAAAGTCATGAATTGTTCTGTAAAATA
Organism: Druceiella hillmani; assembly: GCA_039881145.1. Classification (NCBI taxonomy): domain Eukaryota; kingdom Metazoa; phylum Arthropoda; class Insecta; order Lepidoptera; family Hepialidae; genus Druceiella; species Druceiella hillmani. Next base: position 85,249,205 of record JAYKKI010000001.1, on the reverse strand, counting down.
TCTTAACTCGGAAAGTTCTATACACACAAACTTCAAATTTGTAATGCATCATTGTAACACGTTATAATCCTGTATTCATTACCCCATTTGCTAAAGGGCAGTTTACTAGAGCTTCGCTGGAGCTTTATTTGCAGCATTTGCTGGAATTGAATTATGAGAGTAAAAATAAGTGTGAAACGCTTCGAGAAAAGGGTGCAATATCGAGTAGTACAGCATGGAACTTGCAGGGTAACATCCTGTATCCAGATTTAATTGATCGTTTTAATAAGTGTATAATTTCTAATGAGGATTATATTAACAACGTTTTATTTATACTCCTGTTTTTTTTTAAACCTATTCATGCCTTTGTTTTTTTCAAACCTACACGGAGATTTTATTAAACGCTTGCCAGTATGCAAACCGATGTTTGAGCTTTGTATGTGTATATTAAAATGATAGAGTATTAAATATGTTTTATTTAGAGAGAATAATACATAAAAAAAACTTATGAATGCCATAATATTGTATTTTTGACTGTCCTGTTCATTACATCTATTTTGATATAATCTTTCCATATTTTCCCGAAATAGGATGGTATAAGATGTTTTCTATATTAATTAGTAAGTGGTGCTGCTTTAAAAGTATATCCATGGTTTTCAAAAGTAATCTTGAGGCAAAAGAACAGTTTTTTTCCGATACTGATACGTTAATGTTGATACTAATACGTTAATGATCTCTTCAGTCAATCTTTGATTGTGATTTTGTAGGTCGTGAAAAACATACGACGGTCGACTGGGAAGATTAATTTAAAGTTTTTGGTTCGTGATCTGAATTGGTTTACGATTCTTTGCAGAAACATTTATCATTTTGTACAGCCAACTTATTTAATTTTCAATTTAAATGTAAAATTAAATTAAATGCAGTCTATTTTACGATAAGTCAAAATTATTAAAAATATAATACTAATTTTATGGACATGAATTTTATATGAACGGACTAATTCATTACCTAGAAAGGTTATTTATGAAATATTAACTAGAAAGGTTATTACTTTGCTGTTTGTTAATGCTTCTTGAAATGCGATTTCTTAAAGCAAAGCTAGACTGCGTTTGGCTATAAAGCAGTACACATTTCATAAGTTAAATAAAGTTCAAGCAAAGGTTTTCATTTCAATATACAAATAACCTTAGTACCTGAAGTACATAGTGATGATGGTCGGCGGCGAGATGCTTTTGAGGAAAGTTTTGAGAAACCTTCGCTGCTAAGTGACTTCCATCTCGCCGTAACGAGAGACAGAAAGATAAAAGTGTGTCTAGCTGCAAATTTATTATTTTCTTGTGGTTTTATTAAATAAACAAATTGAATTTAATAGAAATTTTATCGCTGAAGTGCGATAATGTTTCCCTTAAATTGATTAAATGAATGATACAATGAAAGTCAAAATGATTTATTCAATTAAAAACTAATTTAATGAAATTAATTTTTCAATTAAATTCTAAACAATATATCTGAAATAACCCTGCACGGGGGAAATGTAAATGTTAAAAATAACGAGATACTATCCTTAACGAAGTAATTAGATTGATATTTTTATATATAATAGTTGATAGTATTATAAACACTGTCGTTATTCCATTTTCAGGTGATAATTTTAAAGCAAAATAGTAATAATTTTTAACTAAATTAAAGAGAAATCATTTAGTTATTATTTTCTAGTTTTATAGTTCAGAAAATATCAATTTGTTTATCCACTTAAAGTTATTTTAATTAATGTGAACGGATATTGATGGTATATTTTTTATCTCACGAATTCTATTGTGTATAAGTTTAATAGTTAATTTTTAAAGTTTAACACATTTTAGAGTAAAGTTTGTTAATCGAACAAATCTAATAATCTTTATACGTAGGAACTATTACTTTCACAGAAGTAAATGAATGATTGCACACTACTTTTATAATGATAATTTTATTGTCATACCAAGATTATATTTTCGCGTGACGTATATGGATATAAATTTTTCAATCAATAAATTTGAGAATTAACATTTAAGTCTCATCTGGTAGTAATTCTCATTCGACTTATATTTGACGATCGGAAAACTATGCTTTAATATATCAAAAACGGTAATATATTTGCTGGAATACGTTCCTATAGTTTGGTAGCGTATTCAGTTTTTCGTGCGCGAGTATAATTTGTTTAGTGTTTATGTTCACTCCTCTGTCCTTATAAATGATATACTCGTAAGCAAAATTATATATAGCTTATCCTTAGCTAATTTATAATGTACGTTGTTTATAATAAAGCTTACTACTCAAACCGAACTTGGTTTGCAAACAGAAGCAGAAATATTGGGTACATCATATACGCAACTTCTTTATAAATGCTTGTTGGTGCCAGTGTCGTTACATTACATAATTAATACACTACAAGCCGTCCTCAAAACACGAGGCAAACGATAATTGACTTTATTTATCTGTCTGCTGTTACTACCTTATTTTATATAAATATGTAATGAAGTACCCTTCAGCATTATGTAAGAGTATTTTAATTTTACAGTCATCACTAGACAAAGTCAGGGAACAATATATAATTTGTAAGTACACGCGTATAACAATTAAATTAATTTTTTTACCATATTTATTTCGAATTGTTAAAAGGCCAGGATGAGATGGAAATATTTAATTATTGACACAGTGTAAGCGTGACAACACCAAACTGATTTCTTTTGTTTATGGGTTAAGATGATACTCAACATTCCAATCGATAATACCCGCTAGTTTAAAGCGATGTTATTCCATTCGCACCTATAGTGTACTTGCTCAGTAAAGTTACACAGTGTATGCTAAGTAAGGTTATACAGTGTGACAGCAGATACAGTACAGAATAGGTTCTCACCTATACTGTCAACTAAGGAACTTTCATAATGATATCCTAAATATGATATATTATAAACTTAAATTTGATTCTCTTATATTTTTTCGAATTTTTTCTTATGAACGTTTTTTGACTCGCTGTCTCATTCTTCGGTTCATATTATTAAATTTTTGAACGGGTATTATAAAGGACTATCACTGATCGCACCGTCTTCCATCGAGATCCAATATATACCAATGACAGAGTTATCACCTCATTCTTATTTCATTGTATTTGTGTACAGATGACGACGTACCCGATTAAGGCTTTTGAAGTTAGTTAAATTCTGTGCCCACAAAATATTAGCCACGTAATTCGTGATATAGTTACATTTATGATTAATATCGATAAATATATTTTTGGATATTTGAATATTTGGATTCAAATCTGTATGGGTTTTAATTCGTATCGTCTATGCTTATTATTTCTTGGCGGTCTGTAATTCACTATAGAATAAAATAAGTAAATCCACCCAAGATTAGGTTGTTGTATACATATTAATGATTGATGTTGTATACATATAATGATGTTTATTGTATCGCTGTCGGAAAGCAATTCATCGAGAGGTGAAGTTTTGATTTTCATTTTAATATTAATTTGTGTCAACTTAAAAACGACCTAATAGTATACAATGAGATTTTTTTTCAAAAGATAACATACATTTAATGCAGCGATTTTGCAGAACATAACATGAAAGTCTAATTCTAGAGCTCGGCATGATAGCAGAGAACATCTTGTTTTGCTTGATGAATGCGTCGAGTGAATGTGCTTTAGAATTTCGTACCCAAAGATTCTGAAAAAATACCTATTATTATGATAACGCTGTCTGTACATTTATCTATAAGAGGATTTCAGCTTCTAAACGAATTAGACAGTATACTTATAGGATAATTCTTAAATTTATGGTTATTTTCAGGTTTACAGACTAGTTCTTAAATTTTATGTCTTATGTCTATATACTTTAGTTTCATTTCAAGGCGGCTTCACGCTTTCACTAATTGTGCTGGATAAGTTATTTCAAGGACGGAGCGTGTGTAAATAGAACGCAACTAAAAATAACTAATTCTTTTACCCGCTTCCCTCTTGTCTACTCCCTTTTTGTCATGTTTAAAGTGTCATTTTATTTTTTTATCTTGCAAATATAAAATTGTAGGTTGTATTATTATTTTTGGTTAATTCAATTTTCTTTAGTCTGTAATTAGTTCAGTATTTATAACGGTTTAATAAATTTTGCATTAACAAAGAATTAATAAAAATTACGACGAAAAACCCAATTTTTCTCGTTACACAATTTAACAGAATTCAAATTACCATTCAAATTGTTTAATTAACTTGATTTTTGCTGTCAATAAAAGAATCGGCAACAAAAATCGGCAACAAATAGACTTTTTCGTAGATAAATTAGAGCTTAATTAAAGAAAAAAGTAAATACTCCCAAATCAGTACCATTGATGAATCTTGAAATTAAAAAAAAATAAAATGGTAGCTGTGTCAGAGGACAGTCGATAGCTGCTAACTTGCATTCGTTTAATCTCGCGCCCCGAGGCCGACGCCTCTTTGATCTGAATCGCTTTGACGAATAGGCAAAACGTCAATATGAAAATGTTTAAATATTGTGGCAAGTTTGCCAATTTATAACAGAACATTAAATTAATTTAATTAAAATAAATTTATGGTTTATATTAGATTTTGAAAAATATATGTAAAAATATCGTATTTTTTTAATTACGATTAACGAGTCGTAGCCATAGTTTTCGAGTTAACTTTAGGTAAGCTTCAAGTAACGCTGTTTTTCCTAATTTTAATTTTAGTAATTGATTTAGTATTTTAATCCATATCACTTGCTCTTCTAAGTGAGAATCCTTACAACATGCAATTGAGAAATGAAACAAATTTTTGGGTTTGGTACCTTACAAATTTTTACATAAATATTTTATAATTTTTACCACTGAGATATATGTCGCTTAATACGCTTTATTATTATCATAAATTCCATGATTCTAAAAAAAACGCAAACTTTTGATTTAGTGTTGAATTTCTATTGTTTTTTTTCATATTAAAGACAAAATTGAAATTTACATTTTTTTAATACGAGTTTCACTTTGTAAGTAAAAACAACGGCGTTCAATGCCAAAGAGATATACAAACAAATATTTAGTGTTTTATTGATTTGGCTTAGGATATTTAAATATCAAGAATGTGTCCTGTGGAAGTCCCATATCCTCCATTAAAATTACGGTTGAGCCAGCAATAAGTTAAGTATAAATTACTGCCAGCTCATTTTTAATATGCGATTCTGACATCGAGTAATTTTCAGCAAAACTGTAACGTAAACAACTTGAAAATTATTCACCTCATGGGCTGATAAACGCTAGTAATAAACACTCAATAGGAAATTATACTGAGTTATTATCCGTAATGAGAGTTAATTCTGCAGGAAAGTTGAAAACATTTTTTCCAAATAGGTTGGGCCTAGGTGTCTAAAAGATACTGGAAACAGATGATAAGCTAGCGGTGGTTCTATTACAATGTTTTCCCGCTTTTTACGCTTTATGAAATTATATGACATTTGCCCTATATGTGTACTGTTGAGAGCCCTAAATATAGATAGTGGACCTCAGATCAGTTCGTTTCATTGCTTCTCAATTGGTCTTCTTATATGGCAAAGTTTGATGATCCACAATACAACAGATTGTCGTAAAGTTGTTTAAAAACTCCACCAAAACTGAAAACATTCAGCCGCCCGTCGTATTCAAAATGGACAATGGGACCATTAATTTTTATTCTTTTTAAGAATTTTGTGTAATTGTTTACAGATAAAATCTGAGTCTATAGAGGTGGTAAAAAGTGCTCTAGTACGTTATTCCTGTTAATTTTTACTATTTTTTTTAAGAATTTGTGTATTATTTACCGGTAAAATCTGATTCTCAATAAGCGGTAAAACTGATCTGGTACGTTGATCCTGTTAATTTTTACTCTTTTTTACGAATTTTGGGTAATTGTTTACAAGTAAAAGCATTAGATGATTCTCAAACAGAAAAATATTTACAGCAGTGGCATAAATTAAGAGACGTTAAAATAAAAAAAATAGCGTCAACAAGACCGGCCAATACGTCAATGTTTATAAAAAAGAAGTTTAATTTTTTCGAACGGAAAAATGCTTGCCTATTTTTAATTTGATTATAGCCACTTTTTTGTCAAAAGAAAAATAAAATAAAAATATATGTATGTTGTCCTTTTAATTATTCTCTTAATCTAAAAAAAATATTTTAATCATTAAGGATAATTATATAGCTGGATATTTAAGTAATAGTTTATAGAAATGACTATTTCTGGCCATAGTTGCTTATGTGAATATTAAAAACTAATTTGAAATGAAACGCGGAAACAAAATCACTATAGGTTTTGAAAATTTGAAAATAAATTTTAACGTTAATTATTTCAAATTTGGCGAAACAGGTTTGTCTTCAAAAGAAAACGGTAATATTTTCATTGAACTACAGACTTTTACATATTTAGAATTTGGCGAAACGGGCCTTACTTTGAAAGAAAATAGTAATATTTTCGTTGAAGTACAGACTTTGATATACACGACTTGTATGTACGTAATGGATTTTGATATACATGACCTGTATGTACGTAACAGATAGATCATTATAAATAATTTTGCTCGATTTAATTATGTACCTTACGGGAACATCACACGAAAATATAACATGATTGTAACCGAGTATTTATTTATTGACCAGCAGACGGCGCTGATGATCTTGCACGAGCTCTATAATAATATTATGTAATAAAAATAGCGAGAAAATTATTTTGTTTTCAAGGTAGCGATATGAAAGATTCATAAAAAAAATACAATTGGAAGTTATTAAAAAAATACAATTGGAACTTGCACCATTTTTTATTGTATTCTGACAAAACTCTGCAAAAACTATTTTATTAGAAATGTTTTGAATGCATGTGTTTTGGATCACGACTACTGCAATATTGGAAAATTATGATTTTTGGAGGCTAGTGTGATTAGTTATTAAGAAAACCTTCTCAGGATTCGGAAAACGTTACTGTCACGAAGGTATAAAACCTTATAAATTTGTTCTTGTAAAAACGTGAGAAAAAATTATTGAATTCGAATCTGATATATTTCAAATTCTTTGTTTTAATACATAAATAGTACTCATTGTTTTTTATTAAAATAAGTAGAACAATTTCAAAGATTTGCCAGAAAACTTTCTTTTTTTCAGAAAGAGTCACCAGCGGGCCTCGTGCGTGTGATTCAGCTCATTGAAGCACTGACACATTTTGATGAATGTTTTCTTTGGTGGAACTTTTGCCAGACCTTTCACCGTTTATTTTATAATTTTTTTACGATAAGCTGTTTTACAAATACTAAATTGTACTCCGCATTTGAAATAATTTAACCATTATTCGAATGACTTGTGAAATTTACTTTTAGATAACATGTCTTCCGAGTCTGTCCGGGCATAAATCGGGAGTACATACAAGTTAATTTCTTGTGCATAAGAAACTTAAAAACTGATTATATTCTAAATATTCCACGATTTTAGCTTCTTCTATTAGCAGTATTAGACGAACTGTTGTAAGCGTTTAAGCTTACAAGAATTATTTATAGATGATTTTTTAAGGAAGCCATTCAAATACTCAAGATTCATTGAAATTAATTTCAGTTCATTTATTATAATAATAGTATAATTTCTATTAGAACCAAACTTTTTATCGACTTGGTCTTTCTGATGAAATGAAAACGCAAAAGTTACAATGTGTATTTTCGAATATTCTTAATCAAATTATACTTTTAAGTCATCTTCCATCTAATTATCGTAAATAGCTATGTAACACAATGCCTTATAATAACATATATATTCCATGTTATTCAAATTTATGCCTTAAATCAGATTTAGGTAGATCACGAATCGTATATAATTGTTTTAAAAAATTATATATATATATTGTACATGGATCACATTTAAGAAGATTTTCATCAAAAAATAACAGTAATAAGTTAAACAATAAAGTGATATTTGAAAAAAATGTTTTGATGCATTTTAAATTTATGCGGTTGCCTCTCATAATCCGATGACATAATTCCGTTTAAAGCAGTATTGAGACAAATTCGACAGAAGTAATTATTCCGTGCTCCATATTGATATCAATTTTCTACGAATTTTTGGGAAAATTGGGAATATTGTTCGCTTCTAGTCTCACTGATATTGTTCTTTTTTGTTGTGACCGGATATTTGGGGGAAAATTCAAAATTCGATAACATCTGGTTATGAGTATTTATCATTGAAAGGGGATTATAGAATCAGGTTTTGTGTGACATCAGTGTTCAGCCTTCTTAAATATAACACCAGTAATAACTTCGTTACATTAGATAATAAGTTATTTTCGCGTATTTTGTGCTTGACGAGTGACGGAATTTTAATTATTAAGAATGTGTAGTAATTTAATAAGTTACTTCTTCATGTAATCGAGGAATTTTTAAATTTTTAAATTAACGTTTGATTTTTGTAATTAAAATATATGTCATAGAAGTTATTGCAAAATTATGACCTTAATTAAAAGTAAAATTGACCAGCATGCACAAGTGTCTTAGTTCTTTTAATGAGAAAAATAAGTCATTAAATTTTATGATAATAATACTTCTTAATTTATTGTACCATGTAGGAACAGTATTCAAAATTGATTAAATACTTATCGAATTACACCCGGTTGATTTTGTTTAATATATGAAAGACAGACATCATATCTTTATAGTTCTACAAAGAAGACCGGACACCATTGATATTTTCTTTTAATTTTTCTTATAGAGGAATATATTTTAATTAACTGAAATTCAATTTTCTCAATTAAATACGTCTAATACGCTGTAACTGATTGACTACTACGCTGTAACCGATTGACGCACGCCGTGATCTTAGCACAATTTTCCGATTTTCGTGATTCCGAAACGGAACATTCGGAGCATAACAAATAAAACAAGATTGCCCTAAATTTGAAAGAAATTGAGATACGTAAATATTAATTTACTAATCTGTAAGGAAATAAATGAATCGGCTGAGATGTGATGCAACTTGGAGAGGTTTCATTCTTAACAAGTATTCTATTTTACGCCTTCTAATACATTAAGTGACTCTGTCATCAAATGGACACGTTCATTATCACATATGAGTGAGTGAAAAACGGGAACATATAAAAAATAAAACGTAACATACGAAAAATTACAAAATCATATCGCTTTATAAAAACAAAAGATCGAAACTAAAAGCAATATTTGTTTTCATCACACCTCGTTTCCTTGCACTTATATGAGGGCACGGGCGTTTAAATCGAATCTATGAATATCCTGTATTGAAATTTATTTTGGTTTTTTTTTGTAAATTATGACTCCGAATTGGATTTGGTATTCAAAAATATTTATTTGAATTTTTCGTTTAAAGCGAAATGAAGTATGAACAAATGTAATTAATCAAATTTTTTTGTATTGCATCATGGATGGCGCCAAGTCGAATTTCGTCAAAAAGCTTTTGATAATTAGGGTGTCTGTTACTGCACCATTAATGGCACCCTGTGAATGGCTTTGGTACTGTGCCACGGATGGCGTCCTTGGAATATATTTGAAACTGTAACTAACATCTAAAAAGGTACTTATCAAACAGTAAAGTTTTTGAGGTTGTGGTCCCGCAACGCGCACGTGGCGGGACCACAACCTCAAAAAGTAAGAGTGTGTAGGTAATGCTTCATAGTATCCAGTTTTATTATTTTTGTGCCTGTGAATAAATAAAATATTAAGCAATACGTGGGCGGCATGTACTCACCAACGACTTCCGCGTGTCATTATAACGATCGGAAATTGTCCCACCACAATACGAACTTGTGAATGATGGATGTTCATCGGCAAAGCACAGGTACTGGTGATTATGACTTCGTATTAGTTTATACTTAATTTTGTGATTAGTTTCGCAGCGATCTTGAAGTCGACGTGAATTATCCAGCAAATGAAATAGGTTTAAAATTATGTTTTTAAGTGGCGTGTTAGGTCAAAAGCTGGAGTTAATCCTTTCTTAAGACATGTGCAATTAAAATTATAAACTGTTTCATTCGAGTTTTAGTAGTAACTCGTTACGCCCATCCTCGATGCTTTTGATCGGTATCAACTAAGTAATAAATGTGCGGACTTGGGAATATTCCCTTTAACAACTTTTTTTCATAAATGTATCTCCATTGTCGTTGCTATCGTATTTCAGAACTTAAAGAAAATTCGTAAATGCATGTTTTATTGACGATGTTTTAGTTTACGACTTAATTCCCATGGATTACAAAAATTGCGATCGCAGGCTATCGTCAGGAATGTGGTTTTTGCAAAATGCGAAATATTTACATACATTTGAATATAAATTGCCTAAATTGTGTTCTGTGAAATTTGCCAATAAAGTAATAAAACTATAGCGCAAACAGCTATATACTCTCTAGATGTTTGTCATTTTTTTCAATGAGTGATGGAAAAAGTCTCTGGATCAAAAGTTGCGGTATCTTAAAATTAATTTATGGGATTTTATTTTAAACTTTAAACCATCTTCATTTCAGAACTATTAGATCAGTTTAATTCTTTATAGAATTTAAGATGCTTTAGGACCTAATGAACTTTAAAAATGTTTTTGGCATTTTATAAACCTTATGAGTATAATTTATATCAATAATACATTATACAGTAATTAACAATTTCAGTTACCTAGTTTCAACCACTAGCCTAAATGGATACGTAGAAAATAGTAATATTTAATATTGTTAAATGTGTATGTGTAAAATAATATTCATTATAGTATTCTGTGTTCCTACTACTGCTAATAAGGTTGCATTATAGGCAATTTGACTATTTAAATGCTACGTTCGTTTCTGTTTCTTCAAGTATTAGCGAAAGTAGTTGAGGATGTAGGACATTGGTACAGCAAATTGGTTATATCTTTCTATCTACATGTATGAAATTTTACATACACAAATCATTATAAGTTATTAAAATAAAACTGTTGTTGTTCTGTCTTTTTATATTTCGAGATCCTCTTGATAGATTTCGATAAAGTTTGTACCACGATTCTTCGCGGTTGGTATTTTTTGTATTTTTTATTTATTTTTATTTGTATTTTTTTGTACATAGCCGTACTTTTTGTATTTTTTCTATGACTAACGTAGCAAGTAAGAAGGAAGGGAAAATATTAAATAATACTAACTTCGCGATTCACGTGTCGTGATTTGAATGTTCATTGTATTAACACTCATATATTGTAATTGGTAAAAAATATTTCTTTTACGAAGTTTAAAAACGTTTCATTTCTCAACCACCAAGTCAAAGTTCCATTCGTTTAATTTTTCTATATGCGATGGTGGTTTTATTGTTGTCCTTTACATTCATTGGAAGCCTACTCACTTACTTATAAAAAAATGTGAACACACTAAAGGGTCAGTATTTAAGGCAACAGCGTATTCACTAAACTTTATTAATTACACAGAATCACACTGCGGCTGGGTGGAATAGAATAATTGTAGAATTTATATTGTAAAATATTTTCTTATTATTGAAAATCTGCTTCTAGCCCAGCATATATTTATTTGGCTATTAAAAAATAACGTTCACTGAATGTTTTATAACATAATATTAAAACTAAATAAGTACCAAAAGTTTGAAATGTGAATTTTAATAGAAAAAAATTTGCATTGAAAAACGGAATACAAAAAATCGATAAATTAACGAAAGACGTACATTTTTACATAATCGTTATATGTTATAGATCATCAATTATATTGCTTACAAGGAACTTATGTTGTGTCAAATAACATTCATGATAAACGTAATTCGCACAGAATAAGAATAAAACTAGTTTATGTGATCACACTTTCACTCAGTACACTCATGAAAATAGACCTGTAAACAGTTCATGAGATAAATAATGTAAGCTATCCTAATAACTCGTTTCAGTCGTAATGTATTATCGACCATAACTATTTGTCAGCGCGGAATAACTAACGAGCGACCGCATTCAACAGAATTTTGCTTACGGAGCGCTGCTCGTCCGGGGCGAGGGAAGTAAGGCTTCCGCCACAACGGAGGCGACTGGCGTAATCTAGTTCATGACCGGCATGGTGGATTCCGCGTGTTATAGGGATACTTCTACGAAAATATTTCCTGCTAATCCATTTTGCGATATCCGCCGGGCTTTTTATCTAGACGAAAAGGGGGCTTGAAGAATATTGAGGCGAGAATTATTTAAGTCACAATGTTTGTGCAGTCACTTTTGTACGTGATCTGTCTGTCTGTTAACTTTATTTAAGACTCCTGTCTCCGAAGATTGTTGGTTTTGTTATATTATTTTGTATGTCAATCACGCAATATCTACTGTTCGGATTTTGATGAAACTTAGTTTGTTAACAGTTTATAACTAAGAGCGACATAGGAAAGAAAACATATTCTTAACCCGTATTTCTCGCGATTGAAACCATGGGGCACCGCTTGTATTAAATACTTTCGTTTGAAAAAGTTCTAGATGTGAATTTCAGCTACTTTTATTTTTTAGAGAAAATACAGTAAACGATGGCCTAACTGAACAACATTTTGAGAAGGAAATATTAAAGAAAAAAAATTGAAAGTGTCAATGAACGGAAACGTCTAAATTGAAAGCTGCGGGTAATCTTATGAGTTACTTTGCCATGTGAATTGATCACAACACTATCATATTGATACTATACTTGTGTTTACATAAATGAGATATTTGGTAAACGTATGTGAAATTAAGGAGCAGAAAAACTATGGTAAGGTGAGAGACTCAATGACAAAATATTATTTAAAATTTGTCTTGAAAATTTATTATTAAGTTGTTTTGAAAATAAATGCAAAAGGGTATAATTTAGACCATATTCGAAATTAAAAATTATTAATTTTAAATGTTAATATTTAAGAATAAATAAAGCCTTGTTGCAAGTCCCACTCATAATTGTAGGACTAAAAAAGTTTTATTTCAATAGAAAAATAACACATATGCACGTACTCATGTCACAACTTATCTCTAAAACACCGGATCGGTAGAACGGTATTGCGACACATCGGTACAAATCAAAATGTGTTACTTGCGTTGCTATAGTGATGTCCAGCGGCATTACTCGCTTCGCTTCGGAAATTGAAATCGCGCATCATGCCTATCGACGTGGGTCATATTTACGGGCAATATGTTGAATAAAAACTTTGAAGGGGAATAACAATTTTTTGTGCATTTTTGTGTTTTAATTATGTCATAGGAATAATATTAAAAAGTACAGGGAACGTCGAAAAAAAGCCAGTAAAGTCACAAAGCATGGAAATTTGCAAAGAAACATAATGGCGCAGTGTATAATGAGGAATGAGTGAACAGGTGATATAAAGTCATGATATATTTGTGAAGAAGTGGCATTGCACAGTGATTAGAAGTTAGTAGAACGTTAAGATTACAAATTCAAAGAAATATGCGAAAAGGGCAAATTGTTTATATATTTATGTACGTTAATGTATAAAATTGATACATATGGCAAATTTATTGTTATGAGATCCAACCAAGCATTCCATAGTACAAAGAAGTAAATGATAGGTTAGGTAAGTTGTGTTGAAATGAATGTTGACATTTTAAAATAAAACATGTGAAACAATTATATCGCATCTAAGAAAAAATTAGAAAAGTTTGTCATATGAAAACAGTATACTGTAAAGCAGAGAGAAATGAGAAAGGAAGAATTTCCAAAACAAAATAAACGTCAATAAGCAAAAAAATAATTAGTCCGTTTGATCGTTTTTACCTTGAAAGATTTACGTGTGGCAGTTTCGTAATTGGGAGAACTATTTGAATTGCCGGTTGATATATGTTGTGTGGTCTTTATTTTTGATACACAAGCATACAATGATTATGTGTAGTCTTAATAATTGATATATATATATATATATATATATATATATATATATATATATATATATATATAACGTAATACGTATAAGATGAGTAAACGCGCTCTCGAGTGGATCATGTTCGTTACAGGGATATCAAAATAAAAATAATTTCGTCAGATAATATGTAATGGGAGAAACAATATACTGCAAATGGTAAAGAAAATATAAACAGTAACCGAATGAACTAAATGAAAAATTTGGCGAAACAAGACCTGTTTCGTCAAACTTTGAAAGAAAATAGTAATATTTTCGTTGGAGTACAGACTTTGATATACGTGACTTGTATGTACGTAATAGAATTTGATATACATGACCTGTATGTACGTAACAGACAGATCATTATAAATAATTTTGCTTTATTTAATTATGTACCTTATGGAGACATCATACGAAAATATAACATGATTGTAACCGAGTATTTATTTATTGACCATCAGACGGGGCTAATGATCTTGCACGAGCTCTATAATAATATTGTGTAATAAAAATAGCAAGAAAATTATTTTGTTTTCAAGGTAGCGATATGAAAGATTCAGGGCGAACGAACTTATTAAAAACATACAATTGGAACATGTACCATTTTTTATTGTATTCTGACTAAACTCTGCAAAAACTATTTTATTAGAAATTTTTTGAATGCATGTGTTTTGGATCACGACTACTGCAATATTGAAAAATTATGATTTTTGGAGGCTAGTATAATTAGTTATTAAGAAAACCTTCTATTTAGAGGTCTGAATATTCATAATGTTTTCAAAACTTTTAACTGAGTTGTTTTTTTAATTAAATATGAACTTTTTTCTCTATTGTTCGAGAATTTTGAACTTGGTCTGGTGTTTGTACCCTAATGATTTGTACGTGGCAATTATAATAAGAATAGCATATGTAGGTGTCTACTGAGGATAAATACTCAGTTCTATTAGCGCGTTTCACTCTTTATGTAAACAAATAGGAATTAATTTATAACTTATTAATACAAATTGGTGATGAGGTTTAAAAATCTGAAATTTAAAAATAGTTTATATCAATCTTCAAACTGAAGAATCTACGTATAATCATTTGATGTACAATATTATTTCTCCAAATCTGAATCGCAGACACGATTAGGAAATTATTATTTTTTTGCTCACATTGTACAATAGATCTGTTAAATTATTGTATAGAAGAAACTCTATTCCACAATATTGCAATTTTCAGCCGTCAGTATGAAAATGTTAATTAAATTTAAAAATTGTAGTCAAACAATATTGCGGAATGCCTTCTGTTGCTTGGTGTCGCAGGGTAAAGACACCTGGTTTTTTAATTTTTGTGACATTTATCAGTAATAAATCAAATTAAATTTGGATCATCTTTCAGATTCATTTTCATAATCTCCGTTAGCATTGCTTATGTTGGCACTAATAAATAATAAAGCGCCAAATAAAATATTTAATTTGTTGCAGATAATGCTTAGATATATTATTCTTTTTCCAAAAAAACGTGAGAAAAAATTATTGAATTCGAATCTGACATATTTCAAATTCTTTGTTTTGATACATAAATAGTACTTATTGTTTTTTATTAAAATAAGTAGAACAATTTCAAAGAATTGCCAGAAAATGTTTTTTTTTTCAGAAAGACCACCAGTCAGACCAAAGTCACCAGCGGGACTCGTGTGTGTGATTGAAGCACTGACTCATTTCGATGAACGTTTTCTTTGGTGGAACTTTTGCCAGACCTTTCTTCCTTCATTTTATATCTTTTTTACGATAAGCTGTTTTACAAATACGTAAATTGTATTCCATATTTGAAATTATTTTACCATTATTCGAATGACATGTGAAATTTACTTTTCACTGACATGTCTTCCGAGTCTATCCGATCATAAATTAGGGTACATACAAGTTAATTTCTTGTGCATAAAAAACTTAAAAACTGATTATATTCTAAATATTCCACGATTTTAGTTTTTCTATTAGCAATATTAGACGAACTCTATTATGCGTTCGAGCTTACAAGAATTATATAAAGATGATTTTTTAAGGAAGCCATTCAAATACTCAAGATTCATTGAAATGAATTTCAGTTAATTTATTATAATAGGAATATAATTTTCATTAGAACCATACTTTTTATTGACTTAGTCTATCTGATGAAATGAATACATAAAAATTATAATGTACGTTTTCGAATATTCTTAATCAAATTATACTTTTAAGTCAACTTCTACCTAATTACCGTAAATAGCTATGTAACATAATGCCATACATCTTCCATGTTATTCAAATTTATGCCTTAAACCAAATTTAAGTAGATCACGAACCATATATTATTGTTTGGAAGCATTATACATATTTTGTACATGTATTACTTTTAAGAAGATTTTCACCAGAAAATGATAGTAATAAGTTGGAAAATAAAGTGATTTTTTTAAAATTTTTTTGATGCATGTTAAATTTATACGGTTGCCTGGCATAACCCGATATTACAATTCCGTCTAAATCAGTATTGAGACAAATTCGATAGAAGTAATTACTCCGTGCTTCATATTGATATCAATTTTCTACGAATTTTACGGAAAAATTGATTCTGATATCCGCTCATTGATATTGTTCGTTTTTGTTGTGATATTTGCTGGAAAATTCATTGGATAACATCTGGTTATGAGTTTTTGTCATTGAAAGGGGATTATCGAATCAAGTTTTGTGGAGTATTAGTGATGAATCGTCGTAAATATAACACCAGTAATAACGTTATATTTGATAATAAGTTATTATCGCGTAATTTGTGTTTGGCGAGTGACGGAATTTTAATTATTAAAAATGTGTAGTAATTTAATGTGTAGTAATTTATTTCTTTATGTAATCGAGGAATTTTAGAATTTTTAAGTTAATTTTTAAATTAACGTTTGATCTTTGTAATTAAAATATATTTGTTGATCGCTTGAAAGTCATAGAAGTCATTGCAAAATTATGACCTTAATTAAAAGGAAAATTCACCAGCATGCATAAGTGTCTTAGTTCTTTTAATGAGACAAATATGTCATTAAATTTTATGATAATAAATTTTTTCATAAATCTATCTCCAGAATTTCAGAACTTAAAGAAAATTCGTAGATGCACTTTTTATTGAAGGCTATTTAGTTTACGATTTAATTTATAGGAATTACAAAAACTACGATGGCTGGCTATCGTCAGGAATGTGGTTTTCGCAAAAAGTGAAATATTTACGTACGTTTGAATATAAATTGCCTAAATTGTGTTCTGTGAAATTTACCAATAAAGTAATAAAACTATAGTGCAAACAGCACTATAGTTTTATTACTTTATTGGTAAATTAAGTTTAATTAGTGCTGTTTGCACTATAGTTTTGTATCTGTATACTCTATACCTGTACACTCTATACTATATACCTGTATACTTTTATAGCTGTATACTCTCTAGATGTTTGTCATTTTTTTCGATGAGTGATGAAAAAAGTTGTGGTATCAATTCAAATATTATTTTTATGGCAAAAATACCATAAAATTAATATTTATATATTATATATATATAGATATATATATATATATATATATATATATATATATATATATATATAATATATTAATTTTATGGTAAAAATCCCATAAAATTAATTTATGGGGTTTCATTTTAAACTATGAACCACTTTCATTTTAGAACTATTAGATCAGTTTATTTTTTTATAGAATTTAAGATTTTTTTAGGACCTAATGAACTTTAAAAATGTTTTTGGCATTTTATAAACCTTATGGTATAATTTATATCAATAATACATTATACAGTTATTAACAATTTCAGTTACCTAGATCCTACCACTAGCCTAAATGGCTATGTAGAAAATGGTAATATTTAATATTGTTAAATGTGTATGTGCAAAATAATATTCTGTTTTCCTACTACTGCTCGTAGTAAGGTTGTATTATACGCAATGTGACTATTTAAATGCTACGTTCGTTTCTGTTTCTTCTGCTCTTAGCGAAAGTAGTTGAGGATGTAGGACACTAGTACAGCAAATTGGTTATATCTGTCGATCTATATGTATGACATTTTACCTACACAAATCCGTATCAGTTATTAAAATAAAACTGATAGATTTTGATAAGGTTTGTACCACGATTCTTCGCGCCTGGTATATTTTGTATTTTTGTTTATTTGTATTGTTTTTTGTACATAGCCGTACTTTTTGTATATTTATCGTATTTTTTCTATGACTAACGTAGCAAGTAAGAAGTAAAGGAAAATATTAAATAATACCAACTTTACGACTCACAAATCGTGATTTGAATGTTCACTGTATTAACACTCATGTATGTGTTGATAATTGGCAAAAAATATTCCTTTTACGAAGTTTAAAAACATTTCATTTCTCAACCACCAAATCAAAATTCCATTCGTTTAATTTTTCTATATGCGATGGTCGTTTTATTGCTGTCCTTTACATTCATTGGAAGCCTACTCACTTACTTATAAAAAATATGAATACACTAAAAGGCCAGTATTTAAGCCAACAATATATTCACTAAACTTTATTAATAAAACAGAGTCACATTGCGACTGGGCGAAAAAGAATAATTATAGGATTTATATTGTAAAATATTATCTTATTATTGAAAATCTGCTTCTAGCCCATCATCTATTAATTTGGCTATTAAAAATAATGTTCACTGAATGTTTTATAACATAATATTAAAACTAAATAAGTACCGAAAATCTGAAATGTGAATTTGAATAGAAAAAAATTTGCATTGAAAGACGGAATACAAAAATCGATAAATTAACGAAAGACATACATTTTTACATAATCGTTATATGTTATAGATCATCAATCGTATAGCTTACAAGGAACTTATGTTGTGTCAAACAATATTCATGACAAACATAATTCGCACAGAATAAGAATAAAACTAGTTTATGTGACCACTCATTACAGGCGTGAAAATAGGCCTGTAAACAGTTCGTGAGATAAATAATGTAAGCTACCCTAATAACTCGTTTCAGTCGTAATGTATTATCGACCATAACTATTTGTCAGCGCGGAATAATTAACGAGTGACCGCATTCAACAGAATTTTACTTACGGAGCGCTGCTCGGTCGGGGCGAGGGAAGTAAGGCTTCCGCCACAACGGAGGCGACTGGCGTAATCTAGTTCTTGACCGGCATGGTGCATTTGCGCGTGTTATCGGGATACTTTTACGAAAATATTTTGCGCTAATCCATTTTGCGATGTCCACCGGGTTTTTGATCCAGACGAAAAGGGGACTTGAAGAATATTGAGGCGAAAATTATTTAAGTCACAATATTTGTGGAGTCACTTTTGTACTTGGTCATTCCATCTATTAACTTTATTTGAGACTGCTGTCTCCGGAGGCTGTTAGTTTTTAAATTCGATATCGATACATATAATAAAATTGCAACGGAGTAAATTCTGTACATGGAAAATATTTTAAAAAGAGTAATTGATTTAGTGTATAGAATGATAGTAGAAGCTGGAAAACATTTTTTAGAAATTTTGTGCGACCGTACATTAGTTTTTGCGTCAATCACGCAAAATCTACTGGAAAGATTTTTATGAAACTTGGTTTGTTAATAGTTTATAACTAAGAGCATCATATGAAAGAAAACAAATTCTTAACCCGTACTTAACCCGATTGAAAGCGTGGGACACCGCTTGTATTAAATACCTTTGTTTGAAATATTTCTAGATGTGAATTTCAGCTACTTATATTTTTTTTAGAGAAAATACAGTAAACGATAGCCTAACTGAACAACATTGCGAGAAGGAAATATTAAAGAAAAGAAAGTTGAAAGTGTCAATGAACGGAAACGTCTAAATTTAAAGCTGCTGATAATATTATGAGCAAATCGCTGCAGTTACTTTTCTATGTCAATTGATCACGACACTATCATATCGATATTATACTTGTGTTAAAGTAGACGTGACAGACTTAACGACAAAATATTACTTTAAATTTGTCTTAAAAATTTATTGTTAAGTTGTTTTAAAAATAAATGCAAAAGGGTATAATTTAGCCTATCTTCGAAATTTCAAATTATTAATTTTAAATATTAATATTTATGAATAAATCAGGCTTGTTGTTCAAGTCCGGCTCATAATTGGTAGTTTTAAATATATATATATAATTTCTTGATCTGTCATAAAAATGTTTAAGAATTAGATGAAGAAATGTTTCGTGGATGTATTAGTATTCAAATAAAAATTGTATACACTTTTTTAAATATCAAGAATCTACTCTAAAAGTTCAAACGAAACTATGAAACAAATTTAATACTCTTACAAAATCGACAAGATATTATAAAAAAGTGGATCATTATTGAATTGTTTTTGCAATGTTTATATTATATTTTTCTTTATATTATTAATTTCAATATTTGTCTGATTTATAACCTGGTATTATTTTGTTGAAATCGATTTAGCTATTTACTGATATCAATCATTTTTGAAATATCCGGTAACAATTTTTACAGCCAAAGAGTCTCAACATTTTGTGGTCTAACATTCTAAGGAAATCAAAAATTATTCAAGGAATTATAATACTCTATATACTGTAGAAAAATTTATTCTATTTATAAATTAAGAATTTATTTTATTTATAAAATAAGAAAGGCTAATTTAAGTGTCCAAAAGACCCTTGTAGAGTCATACTGGCCCTTTTTATTAGGTTACGGCTTTTATAATATAAAATAATAATATTATGTAAGGAAATCTGGTAAAGCAAAGTGTTTTCTGTATACAATGGTTGAATCAAAAGGGGAAGTGAAAGATAAACATGTTTAAAAAATTGAGATTGTTGCTTTCAACAACAAAGGGTAAAAGTAAAACAAAATAGAAGATTACTTAAAGTGAATATACACAAGCATTATTGAGAGAACAAGAAGCTCAGTTTGAAAAAAGTCTGCTCATCTTGAAAAATTGTCTTTGAAATTAAAATAATGTTAACTATGTTCTTCAAATAATAAAAGATGATACGACCTAGAATTAATCATAGGCATTTGATAACTTATTAGAGAGCGCGAGAAGACGAGAGCTGTAAGTCAGCGACTTTGTCATGAAGCGCTGTGGGTTCACATATAAACATACAAAGTTTTCTTATCCTTTCTGGACTGATAACACAAGTAATGAGTTTTATTCCACACTGAATTACGCGTTAGATAAGCATTGAGATAAAGTTTTAAAAGCAGCATATTTGCATTTATTAGATTCGTTTGTTGATGTCTTTGTAGTGTTTTGTATGTGTCTAGTAATTATTTATTTTTTCAGTAAATCAGGTTGTTAATAAACCTGAATTAGTATAAGTTCGATACTTTGCCTAATTTTATTAATACAGATTCTCCAAAATGTTTTGGCATTTCACATGATCATGCATGACTTTGGTTAACAGTTGATAATTATACCATTCGTTTTTAAGAAATAGTGTGGATAGTTGGATGGAAGTCGTTGAAAATATTTATAATGAGAGAAATAAGAATTTTGTTTATTAATTTGTCAATGTCAGTGCAATATTTTTGTTTTCGGTATCCCAGTTTGATTTAACTTATAAGTAATCACATTATAAAATTACTACACACGAGTTACTTTCAAGTTTAACCTTGAGTTTGAGCCTGAATTGGAAAAGCAAACAAAATCAGACAAAGACATCATTTTGGACTTACAAAAACATGTTTGGGGAACTCCGATTATTATACTTTGTATATTAATGAATATTCCGTTGTTCATTAAATAAAGCAGGTAGCATTGTCAAATCTCATTGAGTATGTAGAACGACTTGCACGTCATTGAAAATATTTTTCAATATTTTCAACAGATTTTGTAAACACGCGACAGTTTCCATTTTCCTCCTTTTGATTCTATCCTTCAAATACTCTTAATTGTGGATCCCATAGTTTGTCAGATTTTCATGTAAACAACATCAGATAAAGACATCGTTTTGGATTTACAAAAACATGTTTGGGGAACTCCAATTATTATTCTTTGTATATTAGTGAATATTCCGTTGTTCATTAAATAAAGCAGGTAGCATTGTCAAATCTCTTTGAGTATGTAGAACGACTTTCATATCATTGAAAATATTTTTCAATATTTTCAACAGATTTTGTAAACACGCGATAGTTTCCATTTTCATCCTTTTGATTCTATCCTTCAAATACTCTTAATGTGGATTCCATAGTTTGTCAGATTTTCATGATCAGATTTTGTAGCTAAATGAGTACAAAATGCTCGTGGTGCATTTCTACTCGTATATAATGGAGTTTTGATCTATGTTTTAAGTACTCATAAAGAACTAAATAATTTGTCATCTTATAGGATCTCAGAGCAAATCAACGAACCTTTATAATTTTCTTATTACCATTCTTACATTTGTGGATTTAAATGCGTGAAATTTTGCAAGTTGAGGCTCGTATGGAGATCTCAGTAATACGTTACAAAATGTGTAAAGAATTCTTTTAGGTAAAATATACCGCTTAAAATTGGAGCGTTTTTCGTTCATTTCATTGAGGTGAGTATCACAGGACATCTTTTTGAAATAAAATCGATGTTTCATTTATTGTTTCTAATTTAGTTTACTTTTACCCTTTTTAATTTAATCAATAAAATACTTAGCAACATATTTGCAAGCCGTGTGTCTTCCTTTCTCTTAATTTATCAACCATAGATTTGAAAAATTGAAAGAGTTTCAAAATATTAGAATTTGAATAAAAATTTATTTTTAAATCATTGTGAAATCTGCGGAACCATGGACCCCAATTTATGTGTATTGTGAGACACATTTGGCTAGTTCCTAGAGTTCCATAACTTAGAACGAAAAAGTGTGGAAAACTCATAAGCCCATTATTCATATATCCTTCCGATTGTCTGTCAGAGTCATGTTTCTCATTTGTTTCAAAATTGGACATCGGTATAATTGTTAAGTATATTAACCCTCATATTTGTTTTGTCTCCTTGTATAAGATAAACTGCGGAAATATATCTATGTAAAAATATTTATATGGATATATTGGAGGCCTCATATTATGTTTTTAATTTTTTAAATTGCATGTACTATATGAGGTATTGACTGAAACTAAGTACCGGAAGCATTTATTTTTACAACTGAAATATGTAACACACATTTTAATGTACTATTATGTGGTATTTTGAATAAATTTTTAATTAAGTAATGTACTTTATATTGAATTAATCTCGATAGAAAAAACTGAAAGAAAATTTAATAGTTGGCTTTATAACATTTGGAAAGTTACATAGGAAAACGGCTTAAACATAATAAAGATTCAAGATTGAGAGAAACAAGTTGTGCTTCTGAATTTTTAAAAAATAGCACGAACGTATGACAAAATTATATTTCAAGAACTACTGTAAGTATATTGATGAAACTTTTACTAAAACTTGTGAAATGGAGACTAAGGAAAAAATATTTGCGGTATTATTTTTTTATTAATGCTAAAATAGAAATTTCTTCTAAATTAATTAATTAATTTATAAGAAATTTCCATTTTAGCATAAATAAAAAAAATTAACTAAATTAATTTAGTAATTTAGTGACATGGCATCTCTGTATAGATTTCAAAACTATCTGGTTTTTACTAAAAATATTAATTATACATCACAATTCTTTGTGTCTAATTTTCCTAATGAAAATATGAAGGCTATTGAGTTATTAGATTTTAGGAGCATATTCAATGGAACCACGAGTAGTTCAAAAGGAAATCAAGACAGGTTTTGCAGGTTTTGGAAGCATAGATAATTTCAGAATTTCGTAATCACTTATGAAACGTTTTGATTGAAATCATAGTCTTGAACAAGCTTATGAGCTGGAATTACCCAGATTTCTAATTTAATTTTGCCGGTTTTTATGCGAAATAAAGTTGATTGAAGAAGACGTAGTGCTGCATGCAGCCGTGAAAGTTTATATGCGATTCATAGTCGGTCCCGGAAATCGTTTCGGAGTTTTAAAATATTTGTATTCTGAGATCAATTAATGAAAGTGTTACTTTCTTTACATTCAGATGTTACTTCCTGGAACTACGAAGGGGATTGATTCATCTAGAATGAGTTGAGATTTTAGAAAATAATACATCTTAGTTGTAAATGTATTAGAACCGGGAGTCATTTAGTGTGGACATAGTTCCTGAGTTAGTTGTCTTAGGGATAGAAGTGGTATTCAAAGTTTATTACAGTTTTAAATCTGGGCCGTGGGTTTTTAGTTCCATTAACACCGATAGATAGCAAGCTATGATTTAATCATTGTGAAATTTTGACTGTGTGGTCTTTGGAATTTTGAGACTGGGTGGTCTTTGGAATAAAAGGAAGATCTTTAAAATACAATAGAAAGTAAACAATTAATAAATAATTTTTAAAATGATATTTTGAAAGTAAACAATTTTTATAGAAAATATATTTTAACTATTTACAATAATACTTGATTATAAGCAACATTTTTCATTTTGTTGTATTCTGAGGTATATATGCACAAATTTTTCTAATTTCCTACTCGAGAGCATGCTACGTATAGTTGACCTTGAGAAAAACAGGATTCTTTGAGGTTGATGCCGCAATGTTTTAAAGTTTGTCCTTGCGCTTTGTTAATTGTAAAACTATAGGCTAATTTGATTGGAAACTGCAGTCTTTTAAATTGGATTGGCAGTTCAGTAGAGATCCGTGGTATCCTGGGAAAAAATACTGTGTATCCTATGTCCTATCCTGTTATAAGTTCGGCTTTTATGATGTCATGCGATAGCTGTTTAACGATCATCCTTGTTACATTGTTTTGGTGAATTGAGATTTCCGAGTACTATGATCGGAGACCCAATTTTCAGTCGAAGGCAGTGTAATGGCATTCCTGGTACTTGCAAAGAGTTTAAAAATTCTATAAGGAAATTGACACTTTCTTCAACACTTACCATAGTGTCGATTGATATGTACATTCTTTCTTCATCGCGAATTTTCTTTTGAATATTACATTTGATATCGCCCATAATATTATTTTTAGTTGCCAAAATTGTCCTCTGAAATAACCACTCCGGATTGATATAATGGTGAATAATATTTGGATAAATTTAGTCGATGACTTCGTTCTCAGTAGTGGCTATGTTGCAGAAAATTGAGTTCAATGAGGCCGGTCGTCTGGTCAGTAAGATATGCACCTTCGCCTATTTGCAAAAGTTTTTGAGCAAAATGTGCTGTTGTTTCGTTTTTCAATAGTTCAACTCTCATATTTTTGGTAGTCGCAATATTTGTAAATGTGGTCAGAGATGCAATTTTTTTTAACCATGCATTGATTTTGTCTGCTGGTGTTGACTTGAGGATAACTGGAAATGTTTGAAAATCTCCTGGTAGTATGTAGAGCTCCTCCCATAACTTCAGAGTTTCGTCGCAAGTCTTGTAATGTCTGCCCATGGCTTCGAGTGATTTTTTTATGTGCCATTGTGACTTCACCTCAGAAGATAATTTTATCTTGTTTTAGAAGTTCACCCCATTCAGATGCTCTTGAGATTTGACATACTGGAAATTGTTCTTTAGCTATATTCGATGGTAGTTTTAAGGCGGAATGGGCAGTTCGTCCTCCTTCTATTGGTGTGGCGGTAATGCTAGGTGTTGCCAGTTCAAGTGCGATGTGTTGTTTAAAACATATTTCTGCCAGCAATAGATTTATTTGAAACGTTTTCCCGGTGCCGCCTGGTGCGTCCAAATAAATAATTCCGCCAGTGTCGTTGTTGATCCAGTCCATGATAACGTTGTAATTTTTTATCGAAGAGTGGTTTGTTGTGAGCACTGTATTGAAGTAGTTCATTGATATTGTAGCTTTTTTCTTTTGTAATTTCGAAGTTTAGAACACTGAAACATCTTGTCGTGGTGTTGGCATCCCAATTTTTACTAAGTACTAAGTAAGCAACATCGGGAGATAGAAACATTCAACATTGTTCGGGTGTACGGTGTACACTCGACCTAGTGCGCTAGTTTTCATGATTCTTGGATGATCCTCTACTGGAATTTACTGTTTTTGTTGTTGGAAGATTTTTCTCGTTGTATTCCATGTATAACATCCGTTTGGCCCAGTTGAAACAAATTAATGTTAGTGTTGTGTTCTAAGGTGGTTCGCTTGCAATCTTTCCGACAGTGTCTTTTGTGAAGTAAGCTCTCTGTTCATTCTCTAAATATACGGCTAGACGTTGCGCAGTTGGTTCGTGTTGGAGTATGGAAAAACCGAAAATACGCCACGTTGCTTCGGTACTGTTGATATATCTTCCCAGTTGGTACATGAGTATTTCGTCGTTCCTGTTTTATTGTTTGCTATCTTTGGCTATTTGCCACATGCCTTTGTTCACATACTTATAGACATATTTAATGGATTTCACTGAATTGAGTATTCTATGTTTTTGTGTAGTTGGAACATTTTGGAAAGTAGTGAGTTATATGGTTCCCATTGATTATCTATTTTCAATTCGTCTCTGTCTCGTATTCGTATTTTTGCTGTGAAGCCACCTTTTTTGGGTGATCGTCTTCTATATTTGGGATAGCCATAATCTCCGGTTTGTGTATCGTCCAAGTATGTTTTTGGATATTTTTTGTACATTTTCCATCACTCATACATGGCGAATTGGGGTTTAATGACTCGCATGGTTCGTGAATAATATTTTTCACAACTGTACCATACAGCTCTGGATCTTTTTGTGGATTGCAAAATTCAGCTTGAATAATTTTGTCGATATCCGTGGGATGATTTCTGTCGTGTAGTCATGTGAGATTGTGTGAGTCAGATAGTTCTCGTATTTGCCATTCTCATGCAAAGGATTCCTGGTGTTTCTCTAATGAATATTTTCGCGTTGCAAAATTGTTTGTTTGTTATATTCTTTCATCAGGTCGTAGTGGAATGCTTTATTTGTCAGGTTGTACTGTTTACTTATCCTCGTCCGCGCTTATCATCGACTGATATTTTCATGGGTGACTCGCGTTCACAGTCTTTTATTATAAGTTTGTGTCGCAATTCTGGATTCTTCAATTCGTTCACTTCGTTGTGCCCCTGTTTCTTTGCTTCTCACGGTGCTCATTCTCTTTTATTGGGAACGTAAACGTGCTTCGCGCTCTTTGACTGTTTCGTTTTTTTGCTGTTCTTTTTATTTTCACCGTTTTGTTTAAGAACTGGAAATATCTCCTTCTCTTTTGCGTTTGGGCATCGTATAGAATATAAATCAAATCAACTTTTCATTAAGAAATACACGAAGTACACTTTATACATTTTTCACACTTTATTCTCGATTTATATCCAGTCATTGTATCACTTTGATTACTCACACTTCACTGTTTGTTTTTATTAACTCACTGCACTTCACTGATAAAAAACTGACGTTTGAACCCACGACAATTCTTGCTATATATATCCCTGCTAATGGGTAGCCCACCTGTACAAAAAAGTCTTCGAATGGTCCACAATTTTCCAGAACATTTCATAACATTTGAGAGTGTTCTGTAATATTCCATAATGATCTGGGATGTTCCGGGATGTTTCCGAACGTATCGGACTATTCACAAATATTCTAAAATATTCCAGAATGTACCGGGATGTTCTGAAATGTTGTATAATGCTCTCGGATACTCTCAAAAGTTCTGGGCGAAACTTCCAATCCTTAAGCACGCCTGTCAGGTAAAAACAGGGACCTACTTCATGAATGGAGGATAGAGGGCTCCACACCATATAACTTCCTTCATCGTACCGGGACTTGTTTCTGAGTTTTAGGGGCACGCAGATTGTATACTTACTTTTATAATATATATTGATTATTAAAAAAAACTATTGTCAAACTTAGCTAAAACCTTGTCATTTGCAAATTTCTTAATTATAATTAGTTTTAAATTGCAGTCCATGTAATAACCAATATAACAAGGAAAACACAGCAACTAGAATTAACATCAAACTACCTAGAATGAATTGTGAACGCCGTAGTTGCACTCCTATTGCGGTCAATGGAATAGATCAAATGTAAAATCTCAATGAGTCTCGTAAAACGGCGTTCGTAAAGATATGTGCGTGAAATGTGGAAGAGCGCTAAAATATAATTGTGTGCTCTATGGACAGGGGAAAGAAATTATGACTTCATCCTCTTATGTAACAGTAGGGGAAATAAAGTTAAACTGAAGACTCAGGGTGTATAAAGTGTATAAAATTTGTAGAAAAATTTTTGGAGTTTGAATTATCACATCTTTACATTTTCTATCACATAATTATTAGACAAAGAGCGAAACAATTAAAAAAAAGTAAGTAATTAGATGGCGAATGGTCTGGACAGTACGATGGAAGAGGTATCATACTCCATCCAAGTGAAAGTAATTTTTCTATGCGACCACCAATAATTTTTCTACGTGACAACCAGATACTTCAGCTACTCATTGGTATGATAGGAACTCAGTAGCTCCATGTACATATCAGTTCTCCTCTGTAATTGAAGGGGTATTAGCTCAGGTGGTAGACAAACGGAATATTCCCACTTCGTTCTCAAGGCATGAAATTATTTTTGAACTGCAGTAAGAGGGCATATCTGTAGCTCTGCCAAACAACGCAAAAATTTAATCTGGGATCTTTTTCAATAAGGTTTATCGGATAGATCAAAATTCCCTTCGTTGAATCTTAGGAACTAGTGCTTAGCTATCTTGTAAGAGAGCACACCTTCATCATCTAATTCATCCTCCTAATTTTCGATTTTATACTTTTGATCAGTTATTACTTCAACTTATTTTTAAATTGGTATTATATCATTAAAATATTGTATGATATCAAATTGTTCAAATATGATGATTAAAAAATACTTAGCTCTTTATTACTATAAATATTGTTTGTGTTCACTCATAAGAAGCACACAATTTAAACTGGAGTAAATGTGTTGAATAATCGATCTCATGTTTTACTACTGATATATTTCGTTTATTTTATTTGTGAACCATTCAGGTAAGAATCTATGGAGAGGATATCTATCAAATAAATGTTATATGGAAATCTAATTCGCCGCTAAAAGGTACGAGGGGAAGGGGGTATATAAATCCGTGTAAAGAAATTACTAATATCGACATTTAAACAGTACAATTTCCAGTTGGGTAAGAGAGATACCAATACAATAATTTGTGCTACTTGAACTATCGTCTGTTTTTTTAATTAAATTCCCTGTTTTATCTTAATATATCATTGAGGAAAATCGAAAAAAATAGAATACTTACTTAATATAAATATTTCTTATCCACAGGACCGTGTTAACAAAAGCGGTTGCGTTATTTCCGAATTCGAAATGCTTACGTAGGAGTAAACTGAGAAGTTTGTGTGCGATTTGGTAAAATTATCACTATTTTTTCATAAATTATTTTATTTTATTCTCTCAAAACATGCTAACAATTTTACAAATAATTTAATTCTTTATGACTGCATGCGTTCCATTTCATTTAGTGATGTAACATGCTAGCATAGTATTCTTACCGACTTTCTTAAATAAATAGCTATATCCTACTAGCACATTCCTACTTTTGTGGAAAAAAAGAAGTAAGCGTGTAAGCATATGATATCATCTAGGAAAAGTCCATTCATCCATCCTAATCATTGAAACGATGAACGGATTTCAATTATGCAATTAATGAGCGCGTTATGATAAAAATAGCGTTTCATTGGACAGTTTAAATGGCTTAATAAGAAATTGAAACTTATTTTACTAACATTTTTGAAAAACAGCCATTTTAAAAACAGTAAATTAAATGGATTCGCAAAATATTTCAATGTTCGATGGAGTGAGATTGTTTAAATTCGGCTGTGATAAAAATAAAATATTTTTTGTGTTCAAAAATATATAACTCTTTTAAATCTATTCGTATTTACCGTATATTTTAGTTTTGAACAGTGTAAAGGTCTTGTTAAGATGAAACTTAACTGAAACTTATTTCAATGACATTTTCGTGAAAACCGGTATTTGAGGGAAACTAAATTAAACGGATTCACAAAATATTTCACGATAGTATAGAGTGACTTTAAATTACGCTGTGATAAAAAAATATCTTTTAAATTCTGTTAAAATTCGTCATTTGTTAAAACCATGAGCCAAATGTATATGGGGTTAATTTTTGAAAACATTCAATTGCGCCATTTCTTACGGTATTGATACCAACAATATTTTTAATGAAACATTCTCTTTTTGCTACTGAACTCCCTGAAGAGATTTAAATCCTTCAAGAGAAAACAAATTCAATTGTCCAATATACATATACACATTTCAATACTACAAAACATACGTTATATATGACGAGCATTCAAAATTTTTACTGTTGATTTATAAACACAGTATCATAGATACGGACAACCATTCACCAATTTATAAAACAATAGTAAAAATGTTCAATGCTTATTATATATATCGTGTGTTTTGCAGTATTTAAATATAAGCTCTCTCGTACGCAACTTATAATACAAATTTAGTGAAGGTATATGCAGTATATTTAAACATTCGTTTATATCCTTTTTGATTTATTATAATGTAGTCGATTGTGAAATATTGTCAGCAAATGGTATGGTCTTTTATTGTTAGCCAGTTATTGGTATCACATATAAAAATATTTATCCATTTCTCTCTAAGTATCTCGCCTTTTGGAAACCTTTAAGTAAAAATTAATCAATCTTGCTAATTAATGAAGGGATCATAATAATCATACAAATAAAAGGGTAGAGAAATGTCATGCTAGTCAGAAAGTGAGTAACTTTGAAAATGTTAAAATACCAATGTAATTGATGTATTTTAAGAAAAATAATTTATGTTCGCTGTAATAAAGAAAAGTAAAAGCGTTAATATCCTAGTATAACGGGAGACATTTTACACATTTTCAATTAATAATTTGCTTACCATAAATTACTCCTATTAAATACCAAAATATTGTCCTCGAGATAAATTACCACCAAAAATTTAATTCACTGATATATAATAATTAATAGTCTAGTCAAAATGATTTATCAGAATTGAACTCAGTAATTTTCAGCAACTCTATTACCAAAAATATTCACGTTGGATAAATTACAGCTTTAATGCTGTTGTATAAACCTATAAAATTATTATTTGGAAATTAATGTAATAAACAATTCATATTATCGAAATATTTAATATAGATTAGTAAACTATACCGTATCTTTTAGTTTAAAATTATCGATGTGGGTACATCACTTAACATTTCATTAATTTTAAATGGCGGTGAATTACATGCGGTGAATTATATTACTTATGACAATTGACGTTGTTTTTAACTTCACGTTTTCCATTATAGGGTCTTCAGTTTTTGACGGTTCAAGGGACCATTAAAAAAAGATAAATATATTTCCCAAAGGGGAAGCATTTTGTCTCAGCTGTGACTGACGTTAATATGTGACTAGATGCAACGTGTATTTGATTACAAAAATAATATCAAAAATGTAATAATTTTCTACACGTCACGCATTGACGTATACTCACTGACAAATTCTTACTTCTATATTTAGAACGATGTTTTCCTATTTTCGTTTGATACAAATCAAGATTTACAACATCTCTTCAATTTTAAGTGATATTAAAAAACAAGGTCGGAAATATCATCATATATATTAATACGCTAAGGTTAAGATGTTACACTCCCTTTTTAGAAAAAACCTCACAACTAATCCACATAAATTATATATCATTTTATAGATAATTGCTTGCTCTGCCGGCATCCACAACTAAAAAATTTATTATTGCTATTGTTTTTGCAAATTAATTAATTATTAAAATTATATACACAAAACAGCAATGCTGCCATCTAACGGCTCAACGTCAATATGATTGACGGTCGGTAAAATTTTTGTTTAATTTCGAATCCACTCACGCTCAATGCTTTTGATACTTGCGCCTCTATATGTCAATTTTAGTAAAATATTTGTTTGATCTGTCATCTGAGCTTCATAATGGAATAAATAATGCGAAGACTTCGCACGGGTCACGCTAGTATCAAAATATTGTCACATTATTTGATTTTGACAATTTAAATATTTAATTTATTTCAATTATAATAGCCATAAGATCCATTAATCAATAAAGCCATGTATATTTACCATTGTTTTGGTACATAACGCTAATTTAGCATGTAGAATTAAAAGTTGTTGATTCTACGGCGTACTCTACGAAGTAGGGTTCCCATTACTGCTACATGCGACAGAGCTCGTCAAGTTTGTCTTTCTGTTTACCGTTTACGAAGTTTTATTGTTGTCTATTTGATAAAAGTAATTTATTTTCTAGTGATTCTGGGAAACTTATTCGTAATGTAAATCGTAGATAGCTGTTTTTACAAATGACGTGATGTCATAACTTTGAACTTTTCAGTATTTCAATTTATTAATAAAGTATAGCGATCTGCGTCTCCACGCTGAATACTAAATTGGCCAATTTATAAGTATGAGCTTACGTTTAGTTAGCAGATATCATTTTCTTTACGTGATGTCTATTTTTTCCATTAGAATAAGAATCATTCCTTAGCAATGAATTTAGTTAGAATTAGCCTTTTTAATTTTCAACTTAATGAGATCGAATAATTTTCAAAGAGATGTTTTCAAATTTAAAAAGTGGAATATACACATAAAACATCAATAACGAGCAATTCATTTTTGTAATATATACGTATAAAGAGACGTCTTAAGTGATTCATTATTGCAAAGCCGAAACCACTGAAGCAAAAAGAATGAAATTAAGACAATAAATTCCTTTTCTGGCGTAGGGACTTACATAGGATTTTTTGAAATGTTTCACCTATGGGAGTAAAAAGTGTGTTAGATTTTATATATGAAATATAATATAACAGGTTTGTTAATCTGAAACACGGTATAAAAATCA
Source organism: Druceiella hillmani (assembly GCA_039881145.1). NCBI lineage: Eukaryota > Metazoa > Arthropoda > Insecta > Lepidoptera > Hepialidae > Druceiella > Druceiella hillmani. The sequence goes on along the minus strand of JAYKKI010000001.1, from coordinate 85,216,446 downwards.
ACTATGCAAATAATCAAACACATATTTCATAGATTTTCAAAGTTCAACCTTTAGGTGGGTGAAAATTGTTATGAAAATTTATATACGAAATAATGTAACATACCTGAAACACTGAATAAATACTTTATTAATCGGCCAATTAAATACCATTTTCATCTATTAGTAAAAGCAGGTATCAACATTTTAATAGAAAAACGATAAAATGTATAATAAGCGCAATATATTGTTAAAAATATAAACTGGGGAAATTAATAGAAAGTTAAAGGCCAATTTGTACGTTAGTTCACAAGTTACATTTTATATTTTGCAAACAAATAAGATAAAAAAATGTTGAGATATTTAATAAAAATTTATAATTTTAGTTCATCGTGAATGAAGCCCTTGGTAACGCATAATATTGTTTAGTATGAAGTAATTGAGTTAGTAACCAATTTCATTCTCCTAATTCTATGTCTAAATTATATAAAGATAAATTTCAAATCTGATTAGATTTACCGTGTGAGCAGTGCTATTTCTGGAAACTAACGTACGATCGGGCTAGGTAAGATGTGATTTAAAAGCAAATTCTACTCGTCACTGCGCTTGGCGTTTGATGAGCTATTTGGCAGGATATCCGTTTCGTACGAATTTAATGAATATGATTCGCATCCAGTTTCTTTCTTTTTAATTTTTTTTATTCTCAATAATAATTCAATTTCGTAAGGTCCAATATTATTTATTTCTAATTTCTTTTTTGTGGTGTTTTCCACAAGAACTAAAGAAAATCTATATCTTTTTAATTACTCAAGTGGAAAAAAGAATATAAAAAAGAAACTAATTGCAAAACATTTTTAGTTCGGAGTAACAGTCGTAAATATTTTTTGTTTATAACGGCATCGCTATTAAAGTTTTTGTTTCAGGCTTAAAACATTAATTCAGCGACATTTATTTATATACAAAAAGGATAAAAAAAGGCAAAAGTACTTCATTTCTTTCAAAATTTCGTAAAGTTTTGAGAAGAAGAGATAAAAATCTTTCAAGGGTTGAACTACAAATTTGTTCGGTTTTTAGGGAGTTTGGCTGTACGAAAACGTAGAATAATTTCTACTTCAATGTGTAATATTTTACTAATAAAAAGTTTTTTAATTACGTTACTTAAACACGCTTTTGAATAGTGGAGTTCTGTACATTAGAAACATCTTTAATTGATTAAAGAACGGTTTTTCCGCTCGTTTATTCGCCCCACTGCCGAAAACTCAGTTTTAAATTCATGATTGACTGTTTAACGTGATCCAGAAAAAGCCTGTACCTCCCCAAAATGCACAACAGGTCACTTTTTAACGCTATATTGATTGAGCTAGTTTATCTATGTAGTATATCTATGTATATATATATATATATATATATATATATATATATATATATATATATATATTTCAATTATGGGACGTAATTTTGTTGTCACATATAGGTATTTAGTGGACAGGACGTGAAACATTTTAAACAAATTGTTTATTATTTCGAATTTAATGTGTTTTATTCGATGTTTCATTATAATGTGACACAAAAGATTTGAGGTAATGTTACCACCTTATATGCCATAAAAACTAGCTTATTAAAATTTGAAATCGCAATATTCTCTCGCATTATAATCATTTTACTATTTATTGGGTCGGCTGCGAGACTTAGTCGCTCAACTAATAAACGATGATCTAATTTAATCAAAAAGAAAACAACCAAAAACTGGTGCGATCGAAACAAAAATGTATTGAATCGGTGTATTGAATCGAAGATACAAGGGCTGGCGACGTTCGTCAGATTGGATTCATTAAATCCTGCACCTCGAGGTCGGCGCCACCTTTGATCGGAGTTTCTTTGACGTTTATGTTTGAAGTGAATTAAATATCGAAGAAAACTTGTTAATATATTATAACACAGATATTGACCAGCTTACTTGTCTAACTTTTCGTTATGAGTAATTAATAGTTATTCTAAAAAACATTCTTCTTCTTGTAACATATATTTACGTATATTATTACATCTATAACATATCAAAGTTTCCAATAGCGATTTAGGCGCAATATTTATCACGTGTTTGCATTTTTTTTCATGTTTGTCTAACTTTTTATTATGAGTAATTAATAGTTATTCTAAAAAGAAATCTTTATTCTTATAACATCTATTTACGTATATTATATTTGTAAAATATTGAAGTTTCCAATAGTGCTTTAGTCGCAGTATTTATCATGTGTTTGCATGTTTTTGTTATACTTGTCTAACTTTTCGTTATGAGTAATTAATAGTTATTCTAAAAAGAAATCTTTATTCTTATAACATATATTTACTTATATTATTATATTTATAACATATTGCAGTTTCCGATAGTGCTTTAGTTGCAGTAGTTAGCACGTGGTTGCATGTACTACACCCTTCTTAAACTTTCATAAAAATGAAAATACAATTTCATTTAATTGAATTTAACAGTATGTTAGAATATGATAAATGTTCACCATTGCGTGATATTTTGTCAAAATCTCTTAATAACGCAAGTCAGATTCTTAATTACCATGTTCGAGTAAATGGTCGTCATATCTTCAGAATAATACCCTCATTCAAGTGTATTCCAAATCTTTTATCTGTTGAAACTAAAAGCCACCTCTGGAAAACACTATTTTTACTTTAGATCGATTCTGGATCTTCTGAGGACCGTCTTAAAAATATTCAATTACATCATCATTTTTTTCGTTTATTTTTAATTTTGTTAATTGTGTCATAGTTTAGCGTCATAAAATCTCTTAGTTTTTTTTCCTTATTCGTTCGATGTGCAACGTGAATTTTATATTGTCCTAGTCTAATTAAATCGATAAATGTGATTTTGTTTAATCATGGATAAAATCACGAAATAACACAAAACCATGATCGCATGTTTAACAAAACGAAGATGGATTTCTTAATACGAATATAATTTAAATGCAAGTATTTCGTAAATAGTTCATTGCCTTTACGGTTCGATGGATTCAAAGAATATTTTTTTTAACCTTGTATTATGACTGAGTTTGTTTACTTCTGTTTATGAATTGCTTTTAAGTAAATTTATGGTGAGGATTAATTATTTATATATCTCATCGCAGATGGTAAATAACCTTCGGAAAGGATTGTGCTTCCTACATGAAATTCAGTATTTTTAATATTTATAAAATACGTATTGTACATTATAGAGGTCCTTTCTTTGAGGTATCAAATTATTTTAACCTATTTATCTATGTATTTTTTCTTACATGTGCCGTCGCAAATCCAAGAATTGATACGTTTTCATTATTTCTTTTTTTATTAAAGGATTTATATAGGTTTAATCAATTTTCCTACTACTTTTGAACTAATAAAAATTACGACGCCAAACAGAATTATTTTCGTTACAAAATTTAACAGAATTCAAATTTCCGTTCAAATTGTTTGGCAAAAATGAAAAAGTAACTACAAATGTCCATGCACAAAAATGACATATTTGGCGATATTAATATTATCAGAGTAGAGTTGTCCGCTGAATGGAAACTATTCAAGACAAAACAGAGATCTCAAAATCACAGGACGGTTGCAGATGTAGTCCAGACTGGGTGGGATATCATAGTTGTTACAACGACGATAGGTTCTATTACCATCAGGGTGACTTTTTATGCCTTGAAAGTACCAGCATATGTAGGTGTCTACTAAGAATAAATATTCAATACTGATTAGCTCGCTCAAGTCTATTAAAAAAATAAGAATGAAAATTAAAAAAAAAGCATATTTTATTACAAATGGTGATGATCTGATCGAAAACACGGTTAAGAAACTAATATTTTTCTTACATTGGAGAATAGATCTATGAAATTACTATAAAGGAGAAACTCTATTCCATATGGAAATGTAAGTTAAATTTAAAAATTGTACCTAAATCATATTGCGGAATGCCTTCTGTTGCTTTGTGTCGTAGGATAAAAAACCAGGTAACGTTTTATTAAATTTTGGTGACTCTTATCAGTAATAACAAACAAAATTAATTATGGATCATGTTGCAGATTAATTTCCATTCGCATTCTGTGTGTTGGTATTAATTTGTAGTAAAGCGTCAAATAAAATGTTTAATTTGTTGCAGATGCTATTTTTTGAAGAATAATTTGCTTTTCTAAGGGAAAATTTTTCTAAAATTAATTAGACTTAGGTTAAATAATAAATTAATAGGCGTATTATCGACGACACTTACGGAGTTTATATCCAAACAAGATAAAAATATTGCAGTAGCAATTAGTATAGGTTCTATGAAAATGAGTGGAGTAGGCTGTATTAGAGAAAAATGATAGTGGATAAGCATAAAAATATCATAGTGTGTGGGTATATATGTTTTTAGGTAATTATGTAGATACGTATATGCGTACGTAAACTAAGGGCTTGGAAAATTAAACAGAGTTTGATTGTACTTGTTTTACTTTATAGTACTCTGTGGTTTGTACATGATAATTTCAGGATTTAGAAAACATTACTGTTCCGAAGATATAAGACCTTATAAATTTGGTCTTACTAGAACTTGAGAAAACTTATTGAATTCGAATTAGATACATTTCAAATTCTTCGTTGTGATACCTATGGTTTTTAGTTAAAACCAGTGGAATGGTTTGGAGATTTAGCAAAAAAACGTTTTTTTCGAGTATCAGAGTCACTAGCGGAATTTTCGAGTATCAGAGTCACTAGCGGAATTTTCGAGTACAAAGTCACTAGCGGAATTTTCGAGTATCAGAGTTACTAGCGGAATTTTTGAGTATCAGAGTCAATAGCGGAATTTTCGAGTATCAGAGTCACTAGCGGAATTTTCGAGTATCAGAGTCACTAGCGGAATTTTCGAGTATCAGAATCACTAGCGGAATTTTCGAGTATCAGAGTCACTAGCGGAATTTTTGAGTATCAGAGTCACTAGCGGAATTTTGGAGTATCAGAGTCACTAGCGGAATTTGCGAGTATCAGAGCCACTAGCGGAATTTTTGCCAGATCCTTCTTCTTTTATTTTCTAATTGTTTACGATAAGCCGTTTTACAAATACCTGAATTGTGTCCATATTTGAAATAATTTAACCATTATTAAAATTAAATATGAAATTTACTGTTCTTGGACATGTCTTCTGAGACCGTGGTTATAAATCAGGGGTATATATATATATATATATATATATATATATATATATATATATATATATATATATATATATATATATATATATATATATATATATATATATATATATATATATATATAATGTTAATGTATGTATTAATTTATTTTACATACTTTGTGTACAAGAAACTTAAAAACGGATTATAGTCTGAATATTCCACAATTTTAACTTCTACTGTTAGCAATATTAGACGAACGGACGTACGCTTTCAAGCTTCCAAGAATTATGTAAAGACGATTTTTTACAGAATTCATCCAAATATATAATTTTCATTGAATTAAATATTAGTCATTATAATGAGAATATAGTTTTTACCATTCCTTGATATACTTTCTTAGATAAAACGATAATATAAAAATTATAATGGGTATTTTCGAATATTCTTAATAACATTATACTTTTAAGTCATCTTCTACTAATTATAGTAAACAGTAATGTAACACAGTGCCATATAATAACATATCTCTTTTTCATATTGTGAAAACTTATGCCTTAAAGCAAACTTAAATATGTTATTAACTGTTATATATATAAATGTTTTGAATAATTATAAATATTAATTACCTAGATAACATTTAAGATATTTTCAACAAAATAAGATGAAATTTTTAAAATTTTTTCGATTCACGTTACTGCATAAATCTACGTATGATGTTGCCTGTCATAACCAGATTGTATAAATCCGCTTAAAGCAGTATTGAGACAGATTTGACACAAGAAATTACTCCGTGCTTCATAATGATCATTGGAAATATTGAAACATTGATCCACGGAACATTGGAAACATTGTTCACTTCTAGTTTTGCACTCATTGATATTGTAGGTTTTTGTTTTGACTGGATATTTGGGGGAAAATTCACTCTTTGCACAGACTCTAGCACTCGATATCGTCTAGTCATGATGAAAGGGGATTATCGAAAAATGGTGTGTAGGATATTAGTGTTCAATCATCGTAAATATAACACCACTAAGAATGTCGTTATATGAAATAATAAGTATTTTTCCTGTACTTTGTGTTCGGTGAGCGAGGAAATTTTATTTATTCAAAATGTGTAGTAACTGAACGAGTTACTTATTTATGTAATCCAAGAATTTTTAAATCAATTGTCGAGTGCTATTCTTTGTAATTAAAGATCAGCCAATATAGGCTGATCTGTTGAAAGTTTTAACAGTCATTGCAAAATAATATCCTAAATTAGTAGTAAAATTGGTCTAGCACGCACAGTTACCTTAGTTCTTTTTGATGAACCGAATATTTCATTAATTGTACTTTTTAATTGATTATACTATGTAGGAGTAGTATTTAAAATTGGTTAAATATTTATCGAATTACACCTTGGTTGACTTTATTTAATGTACGAAAGATAAATATCATATTTTTATAGTATTTGCAAAGAAGTCCGAAGACCATTGATATTTTGTTGTAATTTATCTTGTAGAGGAAATTTTTTTATTAATTGAAATTCTGCTTTCCCAATTAAACTAGTCGAATACGCTGTAACTGACTGACATCACTCCATGATCTTAATACAATTTTCCGCTTTTCGTAATCGCGAAACGGAATATTCGGAGCATACCAAATATAACAAGGTTGCTTAAATTGGAGAAAAATTGTGATATGTAAATATTAATTTACTAATTTGCAAGGAAATAAATGAATCAGCTGAGACATGTCATAATAATTGTTAAAGTATGGTGGTAGAATTAATCTTAGACCACTTGGAGACTATTCTTTCTTAAGATGTTCACGAGTATTCTATTTCACGTCTTTTATGTCACCAGTATTATGAATGAGATAATTTGGCCATAAATGGACAAATTTGGTAATAAAATGGACTCATGGTATCACAACCTCCAAAAGTAAGAGTGTGCAGATATGCTTCACAGCATCCAACATCAACATTATTTTTATTTTTGTGCCTGTGAATAAATAAAATATTAAGCAATACGTGGGCGGCATGTACTCACCAACGACTTCCGCGTGTCATTATAACGAGCGGAAATTGTGCCAGCACAATACGAACTTGTGAATGATGGATGTTCATCGGCAAAGCACAGGTACTGGTGATTATGACGTCGTATTAGTTTATAATTAATTTTGTGATTAGTTTTGCAGCGATATTGAAGCCGACGTGAATTCTCGAGATGCAAATTAAATGGGTTTAAAATTATGTTGTGTGCTCGCGTGTTACGTCAATAGATGGGATTAATACTTTCCTCAGACGTGTGTAAATAAAATAATAAACTCTTGCATCTGAGTTCCAGTCCACTCACTCGTTACGCCCATGCTCGATGCTTTTGATGTGTATCAATTAAGTAATAAATGTACGCATTTGAGAATTTTACCTTAATAATATTTTACCATAAATCTATGTTAACTTAGTCGTTGGTATTGTATTTTAGAAATTAAAGAAAATTCATAGATGCACGTTTCATTGAAAATGTTTTAGTTAACAATATAATTCACAGGGATTACAAAAACCGCGATGGTAGACTATAGTTAGGAAGGTGATTTTCGCAAAGTGCAAAAACGTCTGTAAAATTTGTCAACAAACTAATGAAACTGTAGGGCGAACAGCAATATACCCTCCAGATGTTTGTTATTTTTTTCCAATAAGTGATGGAAAAAAGTATCTCGGTCAAACGTTGTGGTATTTTAAAACTTTTCTCGTAAGATTAATTTATGGGATTTTATTTTAAACTTAGAACCGCTTCCATGTCGAATTATTATCTCAGTTTAATTCTTTACAGAATTTAACCTAGATTGGGGCCTATTGGCCTTTAAAAAATATTTTTGACATTCCATAAACCTTATGAGTATAATTTATGTCAATAATACATTATATTCAACAATACATTAGTTAATAATTTCATAGATTTCATAGATTGTAGAAAATTAGTTAATATAGTTATTTTCAATATAGTAAGATTGTATTATAGGTACTGTGACTGTTTAAATGTTGCGCTGGTGCCATTTCTTGCTATTGGTGAAAATAGTTGAGTATACAGGACATTTGTATGGGAAATTGGTTATATCTATCTATCTACATGTACGAAATTTTATATGCACAAATTACTATTGGTTTTAAAATAAAACTCTTATTTTTCTGTCCATTTATAAATGGAGATCATCTTGACAGATTGTGACAGGGTTGTAACACATTTTTCGCGTTATTTATTTTTGTTTTTTTTGTTCATAGCCGTACTTTTTGTATTCTTATCATATTTTTTTCTATGAATAACGTAGCATGTAAGAAGTAAAGAAAAATATTAAATATTCCTAACTTCGCAATTCGTGAGTCGTAAATTTGATATTCATTGTTTTAACATTCACAGGTAAATCGATAATTTTTAAAAAACATTCCTTTTGCGAAGTTTAAAAACGTTCCAATCAGATTAATTTTTCTATATGCGATATTCGTTTTATTGTCATCATTTACATTCATAAGTAGCCCCTTTATTTTATTTGAAAAAAAATATGCTAATAAAATACACCGATGACTTTATATTTAAGCTTATAATGGAGAATCACACTGCGCCTGGGTGAAAAAGGACAGTCATAGGATTTATATTGTAAAATGGTATTATATTACTGAAAATCAACTTCTAACGCATCATCCAATTATTCAGCTGTTAAAATATAATGTCTATGTATTATATTATAACATATTAATAAAACTAAGTAAGAACCGAAAGTGTGGAATGTAAATTTTAAAACAACAAAAATATTACATTGAAAGCCGGAATGCAAAAATTCGATGAATTGACGTAAGACATATATTTTTACATAATCGTTATATATTATAGATCATCAAGTCTATAGCTTACAAGGAACTTATTTTGTGTCAAACAATATTCATGACATCCATAATTCGTACAGAATAAGGAAAACTATTTTCAGAGACCACGTCCTCACTCATTACAGACATGAAAATAGGCCCGTTAACAGTCCGTGAGATAAATAATGAAAGTTATCCTAATAACTCGTTTCAGTCGTAATGTATTATCGGTCATAACTATTTGTCAGCGCGAAATAACTAACGAATGACCGCATATGACAGAATTTTGCTTACGGAGCGCTGCTCGGTCGGGGCGAGGGAAGTAAGGCTTCCACCACAACGGAGGCGACTGGCGGAATCTAGTTCGTGACTGGCATAGTGGATTGCACGTGTTATCAGGATAGTTCTACGAAAATATTTCTCGCTAATCCATTTTACAGTGTCCGCCGGGCTTTTTATCTAGGCAAAACGGAGGCTTGGAGAATATTGGGGCGATATTTATTTAAGTGACAATGTTTGTAGAGTCACTTTGTACGTGAATCAGTCTATCGATTAGCTTTATTTAAGACTCCGAACACTGTTGATTTTTAAACTCATTATCTACACATGTAATAAATTTAAACAGACTAAAATCTGTACATGGAACATATTTTAAAAGGATTGATTTAGCGTGATGTTAAGTGATTTTTATTTTTTAAAAAATATGTAGTGTTCAACAATAATCCAAGAAGGAAATATTAAATAAAAGAAAGTTGAAAGTGTCAGTGAACGGAAATGTCTAAATTTAAAGCTGCTGATCATATTATAAGTATATTGCTGCAGTTACTTTGCTGTGTGAATTGGTCACAACACTATCATATCGTTTCTATACTTCTGGTAAAGTAAATGAGTATTTGGTAACGTAAACTTAATTCACTTAAGCAACAAGAAAATTTATGGGAAGGTGGCAATTATTTAAAATTTGAGTTGAATTTTTGGTGATTTTATTAAAAATTAAGTTAAAAGGTATAATTTGGCCCATCTTCGAAATTTCAAGTTATTATTCTGAAAAAAAAAGAGTTAAGAAAAAAAATGTGTCTCGACTCGCACTTGGTTTTTTTTTTCATAAAATGGTACTTGAAATAATTATAAGTAATTTTGTGGACATAATATTAGTTTTATTTCAATAGAATATTAACGTACATTCGTTAATATTCTATTGAAATAAAACTACTCATGCCGTCACCCATATCTAAAACACCGGATCAGTAGAACGGTATTACGATACACCAGTACAAATCAAAATGCGTTGCTTGCGTTGCTACGGTGATGTCCAGTGGCATTGTTCGCACCACTCCGGAAATTGGAATCTCACGTCATGCCTATAGATATGAGTCGTGTTAAAGAGCTACGATATAACGATTTTTTTGTGTATTTTTATGTTTTATTTCTATCATAGGAATAATATTGTAAAATGAAGAGAATATTGTAAAAAGCGCAACTATGAAAAGCGTAGAAATTTGCAAAGGAAGAGCATAGAGGGGTAAAAAATGAGAAATGAGTAAACTGGTGATATTTTAAGTCAAGGAATACTTGTGAAGAAGTGGCCTAGTAGTGTGTAGAAGTAGGTAAAGCAATAATAGCAGTTTATAAGTAGGTAAAGAGATATGAAAGAAGTAGAATTTCAAAAGGAAAATAAATGTCAATAGGCAAAAAATAATTAGTCCAATTGATCGTTTTTAACTTGAAAGATTTATATCTGCTTTTTAAACCTCTAATCTGACATATCATATAAGCATACTCGTACAACGGTTATGTATAGTTTTTAAAATTGATATAATAAGTAGCCGTAGTTTTCACTGAGTGAATGCTATTAATATGTGAAAAATAAAAGGCTATAGTTGCGACAAGATGAGTGAACGCGCCTTCGAGTGGATCATCTTTCATTTTGGGCATATCAAAATAAAGATAATTTTCCTAGAACACATATTAGCAAACGGTGTAGTTTGGCTGTAAAAATGAATAAAACAATTTTAAAAATGATTTATATCTGCTGAACAAATACACATTCCCATAAAGTAAGTCTATGTTAATCATATAAATGTAATGCATTTAGGGACGAATCAAAAAGATATAGGTTGATCTCTAAATTATAAGCTATTTTTTACCGTCAATGAGAGCTTGGTATAGTTACAAAATTAATATTGTTTATTACATCTTTTTTGCTACCTTTTTACTGATTTTTGTGGAATCTTCAAGTACTCTTCTGCAGTAATGGATCCTATATTTTTTTATGACAAGTACCTATTTTAAAAATATATGAAAGTTACGTATCGTAAAATTATTTATACCAAACTAAATGAAATATATTTAACGTAACACGTCGTAGGAGACCCATATATCAGATCAATACAATAACGCCAAAACATGTTATTTTTATCGTATTTTACAAACTTAAAAATGCTTGAATTGCCCGCAGGTTATTTCGCTAATTCACTCAGTACTTTTCGATTTGCCACGAGGTCATGCTTGGTTTTGCCTATGTAGTAAGTAGTGACGACCGTTTATATATTAAAATATTAATCCGGAATTAAACTATCACTTTGTTAACAGAAACCACTCGGTACTGTTTTATATTATTACCAAAGTACTATCGGTTAATTGTAATATTTTTAAGAGTACTTATATAATCCTCACTTCTATGGCTTTTATTATGTTATTATTACGTACGTTTATTAGGATTTAAATGCTTATCATAGTTCCTGGTATAAGTTTTATATATTTTAATTTATTAATGTTGTGGTTTCCCAGAATACATTTTTTTTTGTATATTTATATAATTTCCCTATTTCCTTAAGTATTTCGTTATACGGAGAAATTATAATTCACTTTTCTTTCATTTAGTTGTTTTATTGCCTTTTCTATCTTTTATTATATTATTAATAATTTATTGTTTTTGTCATTACAATAATTAGTAGTCACAGGTCAGTAGCTTATCAAAGATTCCGCATTATATAGATCATTTTTCATCATTATTTGAGACAAATGGCATTACTGTTATTAATGATATCGGCGATGATGATTAGTCTGATCATACAGGTAATAGTATAAATTATAGTATAGTATATTTGTAAGTGTATGTATATACACACACCCACATGCATGCGCGCACGCATGCACGCAAGCACGTAGCAGAACGCAGTACCTACCTTAGTATATAAAAAAGTAGATCATAATTAAATTGTTTTTGTTGTTTTATTAAACTATATATTTCCTAATTTTTTCGCATTTGTGTCTGAGCTGTAACCCAACATATCTTTATTTATTTTGTTTATCATATTTTTTGTAATGAAACGATGTTATTGGTGTATCTATTATCTCGAACAGTAAAATAAAGAAGTTTTGTTTAAAGATTTGGTTCACAAATGTTGGTTCGTCATTTTAATTATCTTGTAGGTTTTAATCATAAGCCAAACATTTTTCAAAGGTAATGGTGTAACAAACATACAAACATATAAGCATACTTTTCGTGATATAAAGTCATAATGTAATTGTCTCAGACTATATGTACAAACAACAATAACTGTAGGATATTAAGTTGTAAACATTACATAAATTTATAAATTCATATACTTATTTTATATATAATTGTTATATATGTCATGATACCAACGAATACTGCTAAATTTTATAAAGCTATTACGAATTATAAGAAGAATATACCACAATGTAGATTTTGGTTTCGCTCCGAATGTCGGGAAAATTTTGATAATGAATAACAGATCTATGCTAATTTAAGTCCATCTGCTTCTTCCCTTTAAGGCATATTACGCGTTGCCCCAGATGATATGCATCATTAATGTACAGTCCGATTCCCTTCATTGTAAATTCCAGTTTATCTTGCTAAATGAGACACTTTATCTACATTAATGTATGTATATATAATTAATTTGGTATGTAGTTTATCTAAACATTTCTGTCCAATATGCTGAAGTGATAAAAAAATGAATCGTTTTATATTCTCCAATTCAAGGGGAGACACAGAATCGTATATTGGATATTAGTTCGTTCTTCTGTAAACCTTGTAGTTTTTGACTGATCCAAAATGTTTTTACTTTAAATTATATTGAAAGGTGTATTTTCCTATAGAATACCAAATAGGACAAAATTTTTGAAACTTATATATATATATATATATATATTGCTTCTTTCGGAGAATATGGCGGGGGTAGCAAAATCTATCGAACCGTTAGCGGCGGATGAAAATGGCAATAGTGAAGGCTCTTTGTTATTTGTTAAATCTGTCTGTATGACTTCTTGTTCACAGGTTATTAAAAATTGGTAACGTTGTGTTGTAAATTGCAAAAATACCAGAAGGAAGAATAGTAAAAATAAGTGTTATAGATTCCCAAAAACAAGTTGTAAATTAGAACAATGCAACAAATAGATAGTCGCATTTATAATAAAAAAGGGAGCATCATAATCTCGACTTTACGCCTCATTAAGTATATTCATGTTTCAATACTAGGAGACCATGGTATTTAATACTATTTTGTCGAAAAGAAAAGTAACATATTAATTATCTACCAATTAAAAAGAAATAAAATAATCTATTTTTATGATGAAACATATAACGAAAAAAAGTAAGATGTAGAAGAAGGAAAGAAAGCAAGGTAGACCTACTTTACGAAATACCAACCAACCCTTCACCAAAGAACCCTGTATATATCATTGCAAAATCTGACAGCCCAGGAAAAACACATATTCTGAATATAAAGGTATATAATGAACTGTACCATGCTGAGATTCGTAAAGGAGTTGAAAACTCAACAATCAAATAGACCAAAGAATAACTTCATTTGCGGTACTTTTCTGGTTTTCAAATAAGATCACAAGTAAACATAATGTCTGAGATAAAATATAATTTTTACATAAAATTTACTTGCATTTATGCATTACAATGAAGTAAAACAACTGTTGTCTTTTGCTTCTATTTTAAACGTTGTCATAATATTTTAATACAATTTACACGTATGTTTTTAATGTTACAATATTTTGGCAAGTGTGATAAAGCCGACCAAATTACATAATTGTGGGGTGGAGGTGTTGTTGCGCTTAGGGCATATTAACTTGTTGATGCTAAAAATAAAATATCTTTTTAAAAACAACTTTAAGAGAGGTAGGTGCTGAAAAATAAAAAAATAATTGACTCAAAATAAGTACCTACTCTTATTTACAATAAATAACTAAGTTATTTATTTCTGAATTCGGTGTCGACCAACTTAAACAAATTTATAATTTTATTTAATTCATAATGTATATTGAAAACTTTAACTCTTAATACACTTACAATAGTAAATACATTCATAAAGGTCTCATATGTCTAATATAAATAATTTATATTTGTTTAAGTTAATCGGCGGTGCTGGCAATGACTTCTAAAATAATTAACTTAGTTATTCATTGCAAATAAGTAGGTACCCATTTTGAGTTAATTATTTTTCACTTTTTAGTACCAAACTTTTTTGAAATCGATGTTTTAAAACATATTTTAGTTTAGAATTTTCGGTGATTAATATAGTCATATTATTCATCATAATTGTTTTCTTTCTTAGAATATTGGATAATTATTTAAAGTTACGGGTAAAAGCTGGTATATAGATAATTTTCTCGCTGTCTGAAATTTATTATCAACAATCCATATAAATGATATAATATATATGATAGTGATTAGCTGTTACCCATTGAGGAGTTCGATTCTCTATATCCAAAGTCCAGTATCAGATTTGGAAAAGTAAAATCTACCAGCAGTAATTATCTTGAAATGTGTTTAATTTACTACCACCTGATAAAGAGTTCTATTGTTCATCTCCAGAATGCATCATTAGATTCTGACATGATCGATAGTATTATTCACGGCTAATTTACTAATATACGTTAAGAAGTTCCATTGTTCATATCCAGAACTTATCATCAGACCCTGACCTGGTAAGTGGTGTATTGTAAAATAACAACTATCGGTAGCAAATATCTTGAATCATATTTGACTTTCTACCTTTCGTTAAGGAGTTCCATTGTTCGTTTCTGGACCTTAACATCAGAACGTCATCATATTTGTATGGGATCACACCTATAGCAACCTCTTTTAAATAAAAAAGAATCATCAAAATCGGTCCCTTTCGGCAAGGAATTATCGCTGAACATATGTAAAAACGGGAAAAATATAGAGAACCTCCTGCTTTTTTTTAAATCTGTTAAAAGTCATATATGTATAGATATTTCTCTTCGTTACTTTTTCCAAGTAGGCAAAAACTATTTGAAACATATGTGTTTATCGTTGTCTTAAATAATATATAATTTAATATTAAGTCATCATTGACATAAAATGTCAAAAGGGGAATGATGAATGACATGGGGAAGATCCTAAAAAAATTAAAGTCTCATAATTTTTAAAAAGTTACCCTAAAATATTAACTTAATTATAGAATATTTGTGACATGGGTTCTGTTTATCGCATGACTATTATATATAGATTCTACATGGATTCATAATAAGTTTATTTATATTTTTGTAATGTATAATTTTTGGATAAAATTGGATATTATCACGCTAAGTTATTAGCAAATCGAGAAGTGAATTAATTTAAAATTGTTCCTGAATAATAATCAATAATAGGGAAACCAGTAGAATTACTTAAAAATATTGTAGATTGTGGTATTTATGTTATAGTGAATGCACCTGATTCTTAACTAATAGGGTTTTTAAATTAATTTTAACACATGTAATTAAATTAATTGAAAAGATAAATTTAGTGGCCCTTGCCATTTTATTTCCATTCGAACAAAATTATCTACTAAGAGAAATTTATGGCTAGTATGCTGTAGACTGTTGTCATTTTCAATTGTGTTGTCTTGGAAACAAGCCATAAGCCCATCGTATCAAACCAGTTTTTAATCTATGGGTGTTATGGATTAAAATCTGGCTATCTTATCCTCATATAATTCTACTGAATTCTCTTTCTTATTCAGTCTGCGATGATACGATTATAAAAACGCGATAGTTCCCTAAACTGCTTGTGGGATATCTGCAGACAAAAAGGATATCAATGATTTGGTTGTCACAAATCTTATTTAATCAGACCTATCTTAACAGAGAGTTCAAAATATTAGACTGAACAGTGAATTCCTGGAGCAAAACTAACACACATTCCTCAAATTTAGACAATTTTTGATCAACCCTCCTACTCTTTTCACCCTTTCATGATCGGTTTTATGACTAGTCATACATGTGTTTAAAAATAGATTCGGTTTATACCAGTAAAGAGTTATAGTTACAATTATTTTATTAGTTTTTTACTGAATGATATGAAGGATGTATAATTTTAAAATATTAATATAAATAATAATTTATTTTCAGAAATAATTATTTGAATAAAAAATTAACTACCTACAATTTTAGATATGGTTTGAAAAGTGAAAAAATATGTCTACTTCTCATCAGCTTTAAAATAATGAGTCATGAAATAAAAAAAAATTCAAATAGCCTATTAATAGAAACAGTAATAAAAAAATAAAACAAAAATAAATCGGCTATAGCTCGATAAAGAAATTATTTTGGCCTTGCTCGCCTGTTTCGACTTTTTGTCGATAAATTAATATATTTTTTTTCACTTTGGAACTTGATTCTATCACAGACTGTAGCTTTCAGATAACTCGAATGAAATAACTTTTTTAATTAAAAATATTAAATTTGCATTTTTTGTTACCTCCTGAAAAATTACTTTAAATTAATTAACATATCTTTAGAGGACAAGAATTGTTCCATTCGTTAAGGTGTGCCTTTTATTGTTTTTTATATATAAATTTGAAACGCTTATGTTACAAATGTATTTGCAATTAACATGCGAATATAATATTAATTATAACCAAATATACATAAAAATAAATAACGAATTAGGAGTCCAAAATGAAATCTTGAGGAATGTTTTATTTTAAGAAAATACATTTTATAATTCGTTTTATTTGTCCATACATATGCAAACAACTATGTATTAAAATTTTTTTGATGTTTTATTTTTTGGCATATTTATATTTGCTTTTGCCAACTTAAAAGGATTTAAAACGATAATGAGCCCCGATTGGACTTGCAAATCGAGGGTTATCTACCCAAAAACCATGAATATTAAAGTAAAATACCGTAGACCCCATTGCTGTCTATTGAATAAGAAATAACATGCGATTTGCTTTTATTCATGCGGAAATTCTTATGCGATATGCATAAGAATTTTAGTTCTTGTGCCCTTCACCTTTGAAGGACTTTAAATATAATCACTTCCTTTGAAGGACTTTAAATTTAAAAAGAAACAATATGCATATACTCAAATTAATCTTGAATAATTAATCTGACAGATTATAGACACAATAGTGAAGACAATGTTTTACTACAAAAAATATTAAACTTTTAGGATATGCCCTTTTAAAAAAGATTAACGTTCGACTTTATCAAATCAAAACAAGAAACCCAGATATTCCATTGTGATGTGACAACGCGTAAAGCCACAGCTACCTCTCAAAATAAACTGAGATGTGAGGAAAAATATGTTATCTAGCCCCGGGAAAATTGTTGAGTAATAAAGTAAAGCCGCTTCTTCATGGCGTAATAACGAAAAAATAAAGCGAAGGAAGACTTTCGCTCCCGCAGATATAACATTTGCCTCTGGTTTTGAACTGTTTTTAAATTGTTTGATATCTTAAATAACATCGTTTTAAATTAAGTCAGTCATTGTGTTATGCAAATGTGAATTTAATTCTTATCCGCACAATACTTTTATCATGGCAATTTTGACTTGAATTTGATATTATTACAATTTTTGTATACACATATATTATTACAAATACGTTTTAAAAAAAAAAAAAAAAATATATATATATATATATATACATACATATATATGTATATATATATATATATATATATATATATAAACACACACTACATATTCTATGCTATTTAGTTATTGAAATAATCTGTTTAGTGTATCCGCGTGAGTTTTCATTTCTCATGTCAAGTCTTTTCATCAACGGAAATATTATTAATCAATTATTTGTTTATTAACATATTATATCTTGTGGGCTTTGACAGATGCGTCACCTATTATTGCTTTATAACACAAAATTAAATGCACCAGTAATATCTTGAAGTTTTTATTAAAAGTTTTAAATGCCGAGTACTACGTTATTTTCTTGTTTAGATATACGTGCATTCGGTTCAAAGTTCACCTTTTCCATTGGTTCTTATTATCAGCCTTTTTATTTTATATCTGATGGCAAGTATCAAATAGCCTAAAATCAGACTTTGATCATTAAACTTATAGACTACAGCTAGTAAGGAATTATTTAATATTGTTATTGGTGGTACCAAACGTTACGAATATGCATTTTTCGGCCTCTGTTAATGAATAAAGTAGCTATTGAGCAATTAATGTTCAATTCCATGTAAACTCTAAAGGTAAATATAGTTTAATTATAGGTATATGTTAGTAAATGGTAATTTAATGTTACTTACAATAACATTAAATTACCATTTATTACATCAATAAACGGTAATTTAATGTTATTGCAAATAATGTATACTTATTTTATTTACAAATATTAATTGTTTGTTGTCTAGGATTCAAATTTTACGATCAGTAAATCAGAATGTTCGCGCCACTATGGAAACCAATATCGTATTAAAAATAATTGTGCCATAATTAAAGTTACTTTACTTTTAGTATTCAGACGATATATTGAAGGAAAAAAACGTGCCCAGGATAAATAGTGGGAATAATTAAATATTGACGATCGAACTTAAACAATGTCGTTCATATTTCGTCACCATTACTTTCAAAATTGTCTAATATACCACGCAGTGTGATTATTAGATTATTAACTATGGAACACGTCAACTTTACTGACAAATAACTACAAGACTTTCAAAATAACGAACAATTCATACGACTCTGGTTCGTATATTGAATTCGGGATAAGTCACTGCCAAGATTATTGTGCCAAATATCCGATTAATGTGATCGATATGATACATTAAAACAACGCATACAATTTATATCATAATCATATTTTATTTATAATTCAAATGAACACTGATACATTATTAGAAGTACTATAACCAACACTGACGTTGTTTTTGGGGATTCGTTCTTGATGACTATTTTGATTTTATCCATTCTTTAGAATACACTTTTAAACGCATAGTATAGGGTTCGTTCGATAACGGCTGTAATTTTAAATAAACAATTAAAGTAATAATTTTCACAACGCGAACTATCAAAACATAGGTATGTCTCCATATTATCGAACAGGACGCTGCAACCGTCTTGTATCGCGTTACTTTATTTACGTATTTAGCAATTTTTGTCCTGTTATTAAATTCTCTAGCGGGGTACATATATATATATATATATATATATATATATATATATATATAAGTTTTAAATAAAACAAATTTCGGGAGGAACTAACTTTGAGATCATACGACGTTATTGTTGTAAAATGGAATCTTCAAAAATAGGAAATGGTACACAAACTAATTTTATTCTAAATTAAACTTTTAATTAAATTCTATCACTTATATAATGTGAAAAATATGATTTAATTGACAATTTCGGGTAAATGTGATAATTTTTTAAACATTCCTTAAAAAGTTTCTTCGAAGACTTTAATAGTGTTTTTATTTTTAATAGGAAAATTGTATACTGATTTACTAAGTATTTGGAAAACATTGACTTCATCTAGATGTTACTAACTATTTGAGAGCCGCTAACGTTTACTAAATATTATTGTCAGACAAAAGTAAGCCAATTATATCATTAAATTATTTGCGAATAACCTTGGATAACTTGGAAAATTAAATACGGTTTTGTTTTGATGCTTATCGATTACCTATCAAAACATGTTAGGATTATTAAGATGACTTGAAATTTAAAAAAAGATATATGTTCGAAAGGCAGATGTTAGTTATTTTACTTCTTAGATTTTGAAAAATAAACGCGATATCTTGTTTGCAAAAAAAGTAAAATTACTTATTTTTAATTTCAAAGTCAGAATAATTTTAAATAATTTTAATGAATCTGTAATGTTAAGAAAATAGTATTTAGTTAACTAAGTAATAAAATATGTTTATAAAATAAGAATTCAAATTTTGATGCAAGATAAGAAAGGAAATAAACAATTAAAAAACTCTCAAATATAAATTGGATTTGGCTTATATTTAAATGTTTTTTTTTTGTGAAATATTTCTTATATTTCACAAAAAAAAAATTATGAATGCAACAAATACCATATGTTTGACTATCAGTCAAAAATACCAAAAATATAATATTAATTTTCTAAACATGATTATTATATGAATGGTTTGATTCATGAACCAGAAAGGTTATTTATGAAATATTAACTAGAAAGTTATTTTCTTCACTGGTTTCTTTCGTTGCTTCTTGCAATGCGATTTCTTAAAGCAAAACCAGAATACGTTTGTCGGTAAAGCAGTACACATTTCATAAGTTAAATAAAGTTCAAGCAAAGGCTTTCATTTCTATATTCAAATAAATCTTATACCCAAAGAACATAACGATGTCGGTCGGCGGTGAGAAGCTTTCAAGGAAAGTTTTCAGCAACTCTTTGCTGTGAAAGGGCTTCCATCTCGCCGTAACGAGAGACAGAATGAGAAGAGTGTTTATAGCTACAAATTTGTTATTTTCTTGTGGTTTTGTTAAATAAATAAATTGAATTTAATAGAAATATTATTTTTATTTCCTTTAATTGAATTATGGAATGTGTTAGAATTTTTACTAATTTTTGCCATTAGGCAAAGGAAAATATTAATAAATAAGTTGGAGTATATTACGTAATATATTAATAATTCCATTAATAACTAATTTAATACAATTAGTTTCTCAAGTAAATACAAGCACTGTATCTGAATTTAAATTGAATTGGGGAAATGTAAATGCTAGTAATAATGGTAGACTGTACTTAATATAGTAATTAAATTGAAATTTTTACAAACAATGCTGATTATATTATAAGCACTGTCGTTATTCTATTCTCACATGATAATTTTAAACCAAAAACAGGAGTAATTTTCAATCAAAACAAAGAGAAATCGTCTAGCTTTTATGGTCATGAAAATTAATCGATTTGATTTGTCCAATTAAAATTATTTTAACTAATGTAAACTAATATTGAATGATAAATTATTTGAATTCTATTGTTTTAGTTCGACTAATAGTTTTTCAAAAATTGCCATATTTTAAAGCAAAGTTTAAGATCTAACAAAGCTCTACTTAATAAACATATTTTAACAGACGTAAATTAATGATTACATTCTACTAGTCTAGTGATAATTTTATAGTCACACCAAGATTATGTTTTCACGTAACGTATATGGATATGAATTTTTCAATCAAGAAATTTGGGTATTAACATTTAAGTCTCACCTAGCAGTAATTTTTATTCGACTTTTTATTTGACGATCGGAAAACTATACCATAACATATCAAACGCAGTAATATATTTGTTTATATGCGTATTTTATTAGCCTTTTTACATACCAAGTTTAATAAGTGATGGTGGTAAATACTGGTCGACGTTTAAAAAATTGGCCATGACCTCCACATACTTTTCTTGATATTAAAATTATTCACAAATCAATAAGAAACACCAAACAATTAAAAAAAAAAACCTAAATTATACAACCATTCTCACGTAACATTACAGTAAAATTTACTACGTTATTCGACATACAAAATACTGATTTTTGCCCGCGGCTTCGCCCTCGTGGTATTATATACATGTAACTATCACCTCATGCACTTGCGTAAACGCGCAAGTACATGAGGGGATAATGGGAAGTTAAGTTTGATGTTAATTCGCATCAACTTAAAAAGAGCCCAACATTATGTAATGGGATTTATTTTCAAAATATAACACACATTTAACATGGCTACTATAGTATTGCATTGCAAAATATATATATATTAAATATATATATATATATATATATATATATATATATATATATATATATATATATATATATATATATATAACTATAGTATTGCAAAATATAATATGAAAATCTAATTCTATAGCTCAGCATGATAACAGAGGACATCATGCTTTGCTTGTATTGAGTAAATGTGCTCTAGAATTTCGCACCCAAAGATTCCGAAAGAAGATCAATTATTATGATAACGCTGTCTATTCATTTATCTATAAGAGCCTTCTAGCTTCTAAAAGAAGCGGGTTATAGACTTATAGATTAGTTTCTAAATTTATGGTTATTTTTAGGTTTATGTACTAGTTCTTAAATTGTATGTCTTATGTCTGCGTACTTCAGTTTTATTTCAAGGGGGCATCACGTATGACATGATATCATTGGAAAGAACTCTTTGAGTGTAGTACGAACGTAAGTTTTTAGCTGTGTATTAAAATGTAGCGTAAAAAAGTTAATGTTAATCCTATATTTGGCTATTCTAATTATAAAATATACAACAATGGTATCAAAGAGATTTTAAATAAGGTAGGTGTAGAATCTTTGCATAGCGATCCCGATTACCACCTGGCATGTTTTAATAATCTAACTAAAATCAGCTTAAGCTGCGGACGATACAACACGTTTAACCTGAAAAGTTAAGATACCTTTTCATATATTTTAGAGCGTAGATTATTTTTTACTTATTTGTATATTTAACTACCTTTAATGAAATCAGAAATTGGAACGGACTGGTGTTTGCAATATTTGTACTCGGAAGCGACATGTTTTCTTTATTCCATACGAAATAATTTAATTGGTTAAATTTATTGTCGTAAATGTGGTAAATTTTTATATTTTTTCCGCAATACCACATATTTATAAATGGTTTTAATTTGCTTATAATATTTTTAAATTATAGCGATATCCCAGATCTTATAATGTTTTAGGAAAGCGTAGGCATACCATCTTTATACGCCTATGAAAAGTATAGGAGGCAATATGTTTTCTCTGTGAAAATTGATAATCACAAATATTTTTAAGATAAATATTTAAAGTTGCTAAATATATATGGAATCCTTATAGTGCGAGTTCTAGTGGTGCTTGACAAGTTACTGATAAATACAACTGTAAGTAATCAATTTTTTTAACCGTTTTCCTCTTTATTTCCCTATCTGAAGTTAGCATGTTTAAACTGACCATTTTATTTATTTTACATTTTCAAATATCAAATTGAAGGCTGTGTTATTACTTCTGATTAATTCAAATTTCTTTACATTGTAATTAGTTCAGTATTTATAAATAGGATGGTATAATAAGTTTTACATTAACACAGAATTAATAAAAATTAAGACGAAAAACAGAATTATTCTCGTTACAAAATTTAACAGACTTAAAATCTCCGTACAAATTGTTTAATTAACTTGATTTTTTGCTATCAACAAATAAATCGTTAAGCAAATCACATGGACTTTTTCGTAGATAAAATAAGGCTTAATTAAAGAAAAAAGTAAATACTTCCAAATCAGTACCATTGATGAATCGTGAAATAAAAAAATAAAATGGTAGCTGTGTCAGAGGACAGTCGACCGCTGCTAACTTGCATTCATTTCATCTCACACCCCGAGGCCGACGCCTCTTTGATCTGAATCGCTTTGACGAACAGGCAAAACGTCAATATAAAATGTTTATATTTGAGTGGATTATTGTGGCAAATTTGCTAATTTGCAACAGAACATATTAATTTATTTTAAATAAAATAGCTTGCTTGTTAATGGTTTAATTACTAATGCTACATATATACAGCCTTCTCATCAAACTATCATTTTACTAAATATTATTAATATTTTCCTCCTTGTAAAATATGGTTAAACGTGTCTTTTACCTGCGTTAAAAATGGCGTATATTTTTCAAAATAAAAGCGATTACCGAGTCTTCACCGTAGTTTTCCGGTAAAATTTAGATATGTTTTGAGTAATGCTGTTTTTCACAATTTTTATTTTAGTAATTTATTTAGCTTTGGAATTCTTATCATACGCTCCTCCAACTGATAATCCTTACGAAACGCAATTGGAAAATAAAACAAATTTGCGGGTATTTCATCGTCCCCTTAAAAATGTTTACACCAATATTTTGGGTGTTTACTGTTGAGATGTTTGCTATTTAATACGCTTTTTGACTATTCTAAATTTCAAGATTATAAGTCAACGCAATTACTTTTCATTTGGTGGTAAATTTTTATGTGTTTTTTTTCATATTAATGACAAATTGGAAATTAATTTTTTTAGCCAGTTCCACCTTGAAAGTAAAAGATTCCTACTGTTGAGAGCCGTAGACATTAATGGTGGACCTCAGATCCAAATAACTTATTCTGATCAATTGCTCTTTTTCATTACAGCAATTGAAAAATAAGTATTTTTCAATTGCTCTTTTTATATGACAGAATGTGATGATTCACAGTACAATAGACCGTCTTAAAGTTGTTTCAAAAATTTTCCAAAGATAAAAACATTCCGCCGCCCGCCGTACTCGACGGACAATAAGACCATTAAATTTTAGCCTTTTTTAAGAATTGTAGATAATTGTTTACAGGTAAAGTCAGATTCTCAAGAGGCGGTAGAAACTGGTCTACTACTATGTAGATCTTGTTAATTTTTACTCTATTTTAAGGTTTCGGTTAATTGTTTAGGCAGAAAAAGCAATTCCCAGGTGGCGTTGAATATTGACATCTTAGAATTCGACTATTCTCAAGCAGTAAATTTTTACAGCAGTGGCATAAATTAAGAGCCGTTAAAATAAAAAAAAATAACGTCAACAAAACGAGCCAGTACATTGTTGAAAATGATACTTTAATATACAAATAATATCGTCTGAAATTTTCAAACAGGAAAATGTTTAATTAGTTTTGTTTTGATTATAGCCACTTTGTTGTTAAATGAAAAATAAGATAACAATAAATGTACGTTGTCGTTTTAATTGTCCTCTTAATCGGAATTATTACTTTGATCACTGGGATAATTATATATCTTCACATTTAAGTAATAAGTTACAGAAGTTATAATTTCTGGCCGTAATTGCTTACGTCGACAAAAAAATCGAAATGAACTGCGGAAATATTATAAATTGAGAAAATTGTTTTGAAACAAACGTTAATCACTTAAAATTTTAGCGAAACAGGCTTTATTTGAAAAAGAAAACAGTAATATTTTCATTAAAGTACATTGTTTGATATACATGACTTGTATGTACGTAATAGATAATAGTAGT
The DNA here is from genome assembly GCA_039881145.1 of Druceiella hillmani. Taxonomy (NCBI): domain Eukaryota; kingdom Metazoa; phylum Arthropoda; class Insecta; order Lepidoptera; family Hepialidae; genus Druceiella; species Druceiella hillmani. The sequence continues at coordinate 85,191,207 of JAYKKI010000001.1, read as the reverse complement.
CCTTGGCTCTATAAAGGTTATGTTACGACATAATGTGCGGAAAAGATGAATGTATTGTTTTCGTGCATTAATTAAGTGCCAAATTGTTTTTAATGCACATATTTTGAACCATGACCACTATGATACTGAAAAATTATAATGAAACTAGTATTATTATCTATTAAAAAATTTTTTTTATTGATGTCTGAATATTCGTAGTGTTTCCAAAACTTTGAAATAAGTTGTTTTTAATAAAATATGTACTTTTTATCTGTTTTCCGGAATTTTTAACTAATTCTGCTAGTTGGACCCTGATGTTTTGTATGTGGAAATCATAATAAGAGATACTGGTGTCTACACGAGATGAAAAAGTGACTACGAATGTCCATCCACAAAAATGAAATATTTGGCGATATTAATAATATTATAAGACCAAACAGAATCACAGGACAGTTGGATATACAGTTGGATTACAGCGACGATAAGTTCTTGTACCATCATGGTGGATTTGTATGTCTTGAAATTGCCAGCATATGTAGCTTTCTACTAAGAATAAATAATCAATAGTGATTAGCTCGGTCAATTCTTTACTAAAACAATAAGAATGAAAATTGAAAATTTAAAAAATATTTTAATGCAAATGTTGATGAGGTTTAAAAATCTAAGATTCAAGATAGTTTATGTCAATCTGTAAATTGAAGAATTTACATATTATTTGATGTACAATATGATTTCTCCAAATACTGGATCGCAGACACGATTAAGAAACTAATATTTTTGCTTATTCTGTAGAATTGATCTATGGTATTACTATAAAGGAGAATCTCTATTCCACAATATTGCCATTTTCAGTAGTTAGTATGGAATTGTAAGTTAAATTTAAAAATCGTACTTAAATTATATTGCGGGATGCCTTCTATTGCTTGGATAAAGTCACCTGGTTTTTTAATTTTTGTAACTCTTATCAATAATGAGATAAACAAAATTAATTATAGAGCATGTTGTGCATTACTTTCCATAATGTCCATTCGCATTCCATGCGTTGGTACTAATTTGTCAAATAAAATATTTAATTTGTTGCAGATGCTACTATTTTCCAAGAATAATTTGGTTTTCTAAGATAACATTTATTCAAAATTAATTAGATTTAGGTTAAATAAATTAATAGGCATGTACTTTTTCTTTGATCGACGATTTTCATTTAATGTTGATAACGATAAATGGTTAACTGAAGTGCTAAAATGTGTAATCATTACAATAATTATATAACAGATAAAATAATACAAATTCATTAGAAAAGTTTTGTAATATTTAATTAATTTCAACTATTAACGTTTTCAAGTGGGCGATTTGATGATTAGTTGGTGATTCCATGAAAACGCAGAATTAAACGTATCACAACTAGCACTTACACAGTTTATTATTTTACTTTCACAAAATAAATTTTAAGGAGATGAAAATTTTGCAGTAGCAATTTATTTAGCGTCAATGAAAATGAGTAGAGGAGACTTCATTAGAGCAAAATGATAGTAGACAAACACAAAACTAATTAGTATATGTAAGACATATGCATGTCTTTATGTAATTATGTAGATACGTATATTTGATGTAAACTAAAGGCTTGTAAAATTAAATAGAGTTTGACTGGAGTTTTTACCGGTTTTACTTTATAGTACTTGGCGGTATGCACATGATATATTTCATACGATATTGTGTGTATGACTTTACAAATTGCGGTATGAACATGATATATTTTATATGACATTATATATATGACTTTACAAAAACGCGAGAAAAACTTATTAAATTCGAATCTCATACCTTTCAAATTCTTTGTTGTAATACCATAGATGGTACTTATTGTTTTTGATTAAAATAAGTAGAACAGTTTCGGAGATTTGCCAAAAAAAATTTTTTTTTCGTGTATCAGAAAGAGTCACTAGTGGGCCGCGTGCGTGGAATTCACGCATTATCTCATTTTGATGAAAGTATTTTTTAGTGGAATTTTTCCCAGTTCGTTCTTCCCTAATTTTCTAATTTTTTACGATGAGCCAGTTTGCAAATACCTGAGTTGTGTTCCATATTTGAAATAATTTAGCCATTAGGGTGTCCCAAAACAAATCTTTTTTAAAGCTTTTGTTTGAATGATGTCAAAAAATTACAAAAAAAGTTTCATGTATTTAGTCCCACGGCAACCCGTGCCGACTTTCATCGAAACATTAGTATTTGTTGCAGTCAGTAGTTGTATACAAAGGCGTTTGGGAGCTAGCGTATCGCTGCGCATGTATTGCTCGTTTATTTTATTAGTAAACGCATTGTTTTCATTTAGTCAACATGCCAGTGGAATTACACAGTTCTAAAAAGAGAATATTTTTAATAGGAGACATTAAACATCAAATTACCTGTTCAAAATTTCCTTTTATTGGATAAGTGTTGGCAGTTCTGTTCCATAATATTCGTGAAGTGAATTTAAGTGTCAATGAAAGCTCAGATCTTACTTTTCGGGAGTGCATAATTTATTGGGAAAAAGCACGTATACTAATTAAATCTCTATCGAACTGTGTTACGAAATTAGTTACCTTATACCAAGTTTGGAGAGATTTACAAAACAAAGTAAATAAGCGTTTTATACAAACTTAGATAATTTGTTTAACATAGCACATGTGGATGCACTTCAATTAATAAAAATAAATGATAATAAGACCCTTCTGCAGTGCCAGAGAGAGCCATTTGGATACTCAGCCGGTGTGTTAAAAAATTGAACGAAAAAGGGGAAAATGCACGTCTTAGAAACATTGAGGAGCAGAAACGGCGTACTAAATGTCATTCATCTTTAACTTCTTCGACATCATATTATCAACCACTACAAGAAAATTCGTCATCTGATTCTGAAATAATGAATTTACAAGAAAATTTAACCATCATTAATCAGAGCACACAGTCCGATATTGATAAAATTTCTATGAAGAAAAATTTTATCACTCCAGAATTAGTGGCAGCATTAGATAGATATCAGTTAATTATCAGAAATGCTGTGTTTATTATTGAAGCAATTATTGAGGTACCTGGGCATAACAATGACAAATTTCTTCATTCAAAGAATCCGTACGGAAAAGCGAAATGAACGCGCAGAAGCTATAAAAGTTGATTTTCGAAACGAGGTAACGGATACTGTAACTATCTACTGGGATGGCAAATTGTTATTGGTTTTAGAGGTACACGAATCTGAAGAAGAACGTATGCCAATCGTTATATCTTATGGTAATAAAGAACAACTTATCGCTGTGCCAAAATTGAATAACTCTTCAGGAAGCGAAGAGTCGCTTCCTGAAGTGTTATTCAATTTTGTCACACGAGCTCTGTGGATGGCGAGAGCAATTTATTCACTGAAAACATCATTACTCAGTTCTAAATTCAGAATTCCAAACAAAGATAAGGCAGCTCTGTTAGTCGTCTGCCTGTTCATCGTGATATCCTGCGTAAAGCCTTGCCTGCAATGTTCTCTAGCGGTAAAAGAACCTTATCAGGATTTGTGCTTTTTAAAGGTAATAAAGGCTTATAAAACAATCGACAAATGCATCTGAAAAGTTTATGGTAATTGATATATGAAATGTCTATCTTGTCTCTATTTGGCGATGGTGTAGACTAAGAAACAATAGTAAAATAGTAACTAGCTTAGCCAAAGAAAACCTATTAGTCCACGGTAAACGTTACATTGAAAGAAGAACTTTACGGCACATTATTTTACAATAGAATTTCATAAAAAAAACATCGATACTTTGTTTCTTTTAAAAGCAAGTCCTTATTTAATCGACTCACAATTGATGACAGTTTTCTCAACGCTAAAAAAGGTGCTGACATTGAAAGCAGTTAACGATACGGTTGAAAGAGTAGTTAAGTTAACGCAAGACTTACATGACTTCATCACTGTTGAAGAGGAACAAAAGCAATTACAAGAACACAGTCGTGTATATCCTGATATCAAGAAGAAAACTTTAAATAAAATTTCATAAATAATGTCTTATGATAAATACTTGATACATATGAAATATAGGTAAAACAGTGTTTTATTGACTGAATAAATTTTAAGGTCCAAAATACCTTCATATGTCAAATGGGAAAAAATAGAGGGTAAGCGTATTTTAATTAAAAAAAAAAATTAGCCTTTATAGCCTGGGACATCCTATTAATCACTATTCGAATGAAATGTGAAATTGACTGTTCGTTTACATATCTTCTGAGTTTATAAATAAATCAGGGGTATGTATATAATAGTATATCTTCCAGATGATTTTGTTAAGTATAACATATACGTGTTAATTTATTTTATATAATTTGTGCATAAGAATCTTAAAAATGAATTATAGTCTGAATATTTCACCATTTTAGTTTCTTCTCTTAGCAATATTAGACGAACGGTCGTAAACGTTCAAGCCTCCCACAATTGTGTAAAGATGATTTTTCGCGGAAGCTATTCAAATACTTAAGTTTCATTGAAATAAATTTTAGTTAATTTCTTATAATGAGAATATCATTTTTAAATTTTATTGACTTAATTTCTCAAATGAAAATTACGAAAATTACAATGTGTTTTTAAATATTCTTAATCGAATTATATTTTTAAGTCACCTTCCATCTAATTATCGTAAACAGCGTTGTAACACAATGCCATATAATATCTTTCTTTTATATTATTAAAACTTATGTCTTAAACCAAACTCAAGGGTATTATAAACCGTTTAATATTATTGTTTTGAAAAATTATAAATATTAATTACATAGACAATATTTAAGAAGATTTCCGCCAGAAAATGATAGTAATAGATTGAAAAATAAGGTAATTTTTTTAACATTTTTTCGTTTCATGTTACTGCGTATATCTACTTAAGCGGTTGCCTGTCGTAACCAGATGATATAATTCTGTCTAAAGCAGATTGACATATATTCGACAGAAGTAATTACTTCGTGTTTCATATTGATATCTATTTTCTACGAATTTTACGGAAAATTGGGAACATTGTTCGGTTCTAATTTCCGCTCATTGATATCGTTTGTTTTTGTTGTGACTGGATATTTGGGGGAAAATTCACTCTTTGTGGAGACGCTAGTACTCTGTAACGTCTAGTCATGAGTTTTTATCATTGAAAGGGGATTATTGAAAAATGTTTTGTAGAATATTAGCGTTCAATCATCGTAAATATAATACCAGTAGTAACGTCGTTATATTAAATGATAAGTATTTTTCGTGGGCTTTTTGTTTAGTGAATGAGGTAATTTTAATTATTCAAAATGTCTAGTAATTGAACGAGTTATTTATTTATGTGATTGAGGATTTTTTAAATTGATTAGTGAATTTATACTTTATAATTGAAATGTATTGGTGCATCGGTTGAAAGTCCTAATAGCCATTGCAAAATAATAACCTTAATTAAAAGTAAAATTGAGTAGAATGCACAAGTGTCCTAGTTCTTTATAATGATCCAAATACGTGATTAAATTTCATAATAATAGTACTTATTAATTTATTGCACTATGTAGTAGTATTTAAAATTGATTAAATACTTATCGAATTACACTTGGTTGATTTTGTTTAACATACGAAAGATAGATGTCACATTTTTATAGTATTTGTAAACAATTCCGAAGACAATTGACATTTTCTTGTAATTTATCTCATAAAAGAAAATATTTTTATTAATTGAAATTCCACTTACTCAATTCAATAGGTCTAATTCGGAAAATTAATTTTCGGAAAATTATGTTCAGATCACAGTGGAACATTCGGATTTGAAATGGAATATTCGGAGCATACACAATAAAACAAGGTTGCTTAAGTTGGAGAAAAATTGTGATACGTAAACTTTAATTTACTAGTCTGCAAGGAAATATGTGAATCGGTTGAGACATGTCATAATCATTGTTAGAGCACGGTGGTAGAATTAAATTTAGACAACATGGAGAGGTTTCATTCTTACGATGCTCATAAATACTCTATTTTACACCATTTAACACAATATGGATTAAATAATTTTGCCATCAAATGGACATGTCTATTGTCATGGATAAGTGAGCGAAATGCAGGAAAATATACAAAATAAATCGTAGTATACGAAATAAAAATTACAAAATCATATCGCTTTATAAAAAAAACATCGAAACTAAATAATACTAACTTCGCGATTTACGAGTCGTGAATTGGATGCTTACCGTATTGACAGTCATATGTGTATTGGTAATTTGCAAAAAAATATTACTTTTACGAAATTTAAAAACATTTCATTTCTAAACCACCAAATGAAAGTTCTATTGGTTTAATTTTTCTATATACGGTGGTTGCTAACTTCGTCACTTACGTTCATAAGAAGCCTACTCATTTAAATTAAAACATTATGAATATTCTAAAGGGTCAGTATTTAAGGCAACAGCGTATCCACTAAACTTTATTAATAATAGAGAATCACACTGCGACTCGGTGGAAAAGGATAATTATAGGATTTATATTGTAAAATGGTGCCTTATTTTTGAAAATGAGCTTCAAGTGCATCATCCATTTATTCGGATATTAAAATATAATGTTCATTGAATATATTATAACATAACATTAAAACTAAATAAGAATAAAAAAATTGAAATGTAAATTTTAAAAGAAAAAAATTACATTGAAGGACGGAATACAAAAAATTGAATGAATTAACAAAAGACATATTTTCCCTTAACCGTCATGTATTACAGTCATCAACTATGATATAGACATGAAAATAGATCTGTAAAAAGTCCGTGAGATAAATAATGTAAGTTATCTAATAACTCGTCTTAGTCATAATGTATTATCGACCATAACTATTTGTCAACTCGGAATAACTAACGAGTGACCGCATTAGACAGAATTTTGCTTACGGAGCGCTGCTCGGTCAGGGCGAGGGAAGTAAGGCTTCCGCCACAACGGAGGCGACTGGCGTAATCTAGTTCGTGACCGGCATGGTGGATTGCGCGTGCTATCGGGATACTTCTACGAAAATATTTCCCACTAATCCATTTTACGGTGTCCGCCGGGCTTTTGATCCAGGCAGAATGGAGAGTTGAAGAACATTGAGGCGAGAATTATTTAAGGCACAATATTTGTGGAGTCACTTTGTACGTAATCAGTCTATCTATTGACTTTATTTAAGACTACTGTCTCAGAAGATTGTTGATTTTTAAACTCGATATCTATACATATAATAAAATTGTAACAGAGTAAATTTTGTGTATGAAAAATATTTTAAAGAGTGTTTGTTTAGTGTATATAATGATAATAAGAGCTGGAAAACCTTCTTTTAAATATTTGCCAGTCTGTCCATATGTTATTTTGTGTGTCCATCACGCAAAATCTATTGGGCGAATTTTCTTGAAATTTGGAATGGTAATAGTTTATGATCAAGAGCAACGTATGAGAGAAAAACTTTTCGTAACCCGTATTTTACGCGATTGAAACGGTAGGATACAGGTATTTCAACAACCCTTTGAGAAGGAAATATGAATGAAAAACAATTTGAAAGTGTCAATAAACGAGCTTGTGTTAACATGGGTATGTATTTGGTAAACGCACATGAAATTAAACAACAAGACAATTTATGATAAGGTGACAGACTCAACGACAATAATTGTTTTTTTATTTTAAATTTAACTTGAATACTTATTATTGTCAAGAATAAAACAAAAGTGTTTAATTTAGCCCATTTTCAAAATTTCAAATCATCAATCTGAAAAATTAAGATTTGAGAAGAAAATAATGAGACTCGTTGCGTAAGTCCAATTTGCCCTTGGCCGGTTCATAAAATGTTACTTAAAATAATTAAACATTAATTTTGTGGACATAAAATAGGATTTATTTAATTAGAATAATTACACATATACGCGTACTCGTATTATCATACGTGTCTAAAACATAGGATTAGATATTGCGATATACCCATACAAATTAAAACGCGTTGCTTGCGTTGCTACAGTGTTGTCCAGCGGCATTGTTCGCGTCGCTTCGGAAATTGAAATCTCACGTCACGTGGGTCATGTTTACGGGCAATATTTTGAATAAAAATATTAAACGGGCTTAACAATTTTTTGTGTATTTTTTTGTTTTAATTATATCATCTGTATAATATCGGAAAGCGCAGAGAACGTTGAAAAAAGAGCCGGTAGTCACAAAAGCGTAGAAATTTGCAAAGAAACAGAATGGCGCAGTATACAATGAGGAATGAGTGAACAGGTGATATAAAGTCAAGATATACTTGTGAAGAAGTGGCATTGTAAAGTGATTAGAAGTTAGTAGAACGTTAATATTACAAATTCGCAGGATTATGTGAAAACGTGAAATTATTTATATATTTACGTACGCTAATGTATACAATTGATACATATGGCAAATTTATTGCTACGAGAACTATCTCTTACAGTCAACCAAGCATTTTATTTTATATTTAATTTAAAATTAGATAATTAATAATTATTTTTGCAATGTTATTAAATTATATTTTAATTTTTTTCTTAATTTCTTTCATAAATGTATCGAAGTTATAATTTAACATTAATTTAGAAGGCTTAGTAATTCAGCAAGTATAAATTATTTTTGAACCGTTTACTATCTATATTGTAATGAAATCAAATTTTTTTGGAGGAAATAGAATACCCTATACACTCTACAAAATTTTATTCCATAAATTTTAAATATAATAAGCTAATATTTTTAGAAAATAAGTACTAATTGAAGTATTCAACAGTTCCTTGTAGAACCATATCGGCCCTTTTTACTCGGCTACGGACTTATAATTCAAAAGAATAATATTACCTACAGAAATTTGGTATAGCAAATATTTTTCTTTATAGAATGGTTGAATAAAAAGAGGAAACGAACAATACACCTGTTTAAAAAAAATTGAGTGTGGGCAACAAGGGTTAAGATAAAAAAAGTCTATTACTGAAAGAGAATAAACCAGTACTACTGAGAGAACATGCCGCTGAGTTCGTAAACATTCTGCATATCTTGTAATATTTTTATCAATGAAAAAGAAATCGTTAACCATGTTATTCAAATAATAAACGATGATAATATCTAGAGTTAATTGTGGGTATTTGATATTGCTTATAACATATTTGAGAGCGCGAGAAGACGATCGTTGTAAGTCAGCTGACTTTGTCATGAAGCGCTGTGAGTTCACATATAAACATACAAAGTTTTCTTATGCTATATGAACTAATAATGCAAGTAATAAATTCTATTCAACATTGAATTAGGCCTTGGAGAAGCCCTGAGATAAAGTTTTAATATTATGTTTTGCACTTATTAGACACATTTGTTGATGCCTTTGTAATGTTCAGTATGTTTCCAGTAATTATATGTTTTTTTTCAGCAAATCAGCTTGTTAATAAACCTGAATTAGTACAAATTTTATACTATACCTAATTTTGTAATATAGCTTATAAATAACAGTTTCTCCAAAATGTGGCATTTTACATGATCACAGTTATAAAAGTTAACAGTTGATAAAAACGTCATTGAATTTTTAAATAAATATTATGGATAGTTGGATAGAAATTGCTGAAAATATTTATAATGACAAAAATAAGAATTTTGTTTACTCATTTGTTAATATTAGTGCAATTTTTTTTCCGATTATTATCTTTGTGTATTAGTGAATACCCTATTGTTTATTCGTATTAAGCAGGTAACATTAAAAATCTCTTTGAGTATATAATATATTTCTGAGTATTTTCAACAGATTTTGTGGAGATACAATAGTTTCAAGAGGGATGTTTCTACCTCTATTCTACCTCCTTTTAATACTATCCTTCAAATACTCTTTCTTGTAGGTCCCATAGTTTGTCAGATTGTCATGATATTTTCTTGATTAAAATTTTATTTGTACTTAAATGTGTATGCAATCCTCGTGCTGCGTTTCTACTCCTATATAATGGACTTTGATCTATGTTTTAAATACTCATAAGAAACTAAATAATTTTGTCATCTAATGGTATCTTAGAGTGAACCAATGAATCTTTATAATTTCGTCATTATTGTTCTTAAATTTATAGATCTAAGTGCATGAAATTTTTCAAGTTGAGGCTCGTATAGAGATATCAGTAATACGTAACCAAATTTGTTAAAAAAAATTTTGTAGGTATACAAAACACATACGCGTAAAGTTGATTCTTAAAGCTCATTCCATTGAGATGAGTATCATTGGATATGCCTTTCAAAATAATATTGATATTCCATTTGCTGTTTTTAATTTAGTTTACCTTAACTCTTTTTAATTTAGTTAGTGAAATACATGGCAGGCCGTGTGTATCCTCCTTCTCTCAATTTCTCAAGCATAAGTTTGAAAAATCTAAAAAGATTGAAAATAGTACTAGCATCTCAAAAGAACTTTCACTTGAAATTACTGTGAAACTACGGAACTATGGACCCCAATTTATGCGTATTGTGACAAACATTTAGCTGTATTCTAGAATTTCATAATAAGACGAAAAAATAGTGGAAAATTTATAAGACCATTCATGTACCCTTCCGAATGTCTGTCAGAGCAACGTTTCTTTGAAGCCGTTCGAGGTTTAATATTGGATATTGGCATAGTTATTAAGTACATTAACTCTCATATTTCTTATGTCTCCTTGTTTAAGATAAACTGCTGAAATATTTCTATAGAAAAATATTTATACGGATATAACGGAGGTACCAAATTATATTTTTAATTTCATGTATTGTGTGGGGTGTTGACTGAAAGTGAATACCGGAAGTATTTTTTACAATTTGACATAAGCCAGCTTTAGAAAAAATATTGACAAAACCTTTGTTTGAAAGAATATTACAAATTAATGCATATCTTTATATGTATACACGTGTGTGTGTGCAGACACACAATATATATATATATATATATATATATATATATATATATTATATATACATACATATGATGTATTATGTACATTGAAATCTTTTGGCATGAGATGAATACACACGCAAGTTTATATAAATTAAATACGTTTGTTTAATTATGAAATATGTGAAACTTACTTGGTATTTTGGATAAATTTTTAAAGTATATTGTATCAATCTCGATGACAAAAACTAAAGGAAATTTTATGAGTTTAGTTTGCTTTTCCAAATTTGGAAACTTACATATAGTACACCGTATAAACATAATAAAGTTTCAATATTGAGAGAAACAAGTTGTACTTCCGAATGTTTAAAAACAGCGCCAACGTATGACAAGATTATACTTTGAGAGCTATTAGAAGTATATTGATGATACTTTTATTATGAAGAATGGAGATTTATGAACAAAATATTTGCGGTATTATTTTTTTAACCATGTTGAAATAGAAATGTCTCCTAAATTGTGTCCCAAATTTATTTAATGCAATTTAGATATATTCTATGAATAGATTTCAAAATCGTCTGGTTTCTACCAAAAATATTAATTTTATATTTTGGTTTTTGTTTCAGTATAAAAGCTATCGTGTTAATATATATTAGGAGCATATTCGAAGGATCCGTATAATATTTATGTTTTGAGAACAAGTAACGAAAACGTTACTTCCTTCATATTCAGATGTTACTTCCTTAATTCCCTATGGGAATTGCTTCATAGAACGAGATGAGACTGTAGAAAAGAATATATATATATTATAAATATATTAAAAACAGGAGTCGTATATTATGGGTATAGCTCTTGACTTAGTTAAGAAGTGATATTAAAAGTCTAATACAATTTTACATCTGGGCCGGAGGTTTGTTAGTCCCATTAACACGGAGAGATAGCAAGCTATTACTTAATCATTTTGAAATTTCATTTATTAACTTATTATTAAGAAAAATACTCTTTTCAAACTAAGCTAAAAAGTTGGCCAAGTACAAATTTCTTAAGTATAATTAGTTTTAAAACGTAGTCCGCGCAATAACCAATAAAGCAGAAAAAGCACGGTGACTCGAATTAATATCAAACTAACTAGTAATGGATTGTAAACACCGTAGTCGCATTCCTAAAGCGGTCAATAGAATAGAAAATATGTTAAAACTGTATGCGTATCGTATTCATAAACATATGTGCGCTAAATGCGTATGAGGACTGTAATAAATTTGTGTGAGCTAAGGACAGGCGAAATAAATTATGACATGGTCCTTTCAGTAGGGAACCTAAAGTTATACTGAAGATCCAGGGTTTAAAAATATAGTTATTTAATAATTTAAAAATAAATGCATAGTGAAAAGTAATTTTCACCTGAATTGAAGAAAAGGACGTCTGATTATACGCATTATAAAATCTAAAGGAAACCAATAAGGACAGTAATCGTATATTTTATGAATTATAAATAAATTAATTTTATTAAATATTTCTTTCCAGTACGAAGGTATAAGTATCTTCATACGGACGCCAATTGACTGCACTCGTTTTAAGATTTCTGCGGACCAGAAAGTTAAACAAAGTCATGATATTGTCGATATTAGGGAAAACTCGTAGGCTTTGATGATATCACTGCAAAATGGGAGATTGTTATCAATAATAACACTTAGATCCCTCATGGATGACACTCTTTCGCTGCAGAAATTGAATAGAAATTCAACTCGAAATTGCATAAAAAGTTCGCCGTTTGCCTTGTATAGTTTCAAAGTTATTTGGATATTAGCCATAAGATGCACGAGACAATTAAATACAGTTTGCCGATATTGTACGAAAAAAAAAAAATAAAAATATATATATATATATATATATATATATATATATATATATATATCACTTTTATGACACGGCTATAGCGTGTCTCATAAAAGTGAGTTTTGGTTAAGTAGTGGAAATGTGTTGCTATTGTTGCTTAATTTCATCTTAATTGAAAATTATTTAAAAGGGCAGATGGAAATATATTCAATAAGACGGTTGCTTACTGTATATAAGACAAATATTATTTCTGTCAAAAAAATAGTGAAATTTTGCCAATGATATCAACATAAAATTTATGAAGTAGTTCTGATTTTTAATATAATTACTGAAAGCGTAAAAAATAAATTTCAAATCTGGTCTTTAGAGACACGTCGCCTAGCAGCGAGAAGCGCTTTCCACGCGTAACAATTATATGCCATGACTAGGGGCGGGGGTGAGACTGCAATTTCCGGATTGACGTGGACAATATCGTTTGTGGTTGTCATGGTAGCCCTCAATTATATTTGCACCAGAGCCTAGTCAGACTTATCACTTTTATGATCAGTTTTAGCTAGTGTAGGAATCGTATTGACACCGCTCTAATAGAAAAAAAAATCTGTATTGATGTCTACAAAAAGTGTATAAAGATTGAAAAAAAAAATTTTGAAATTTGAATTATCACTTCATCTAGGTGAACTATTTTTATATATCTTGTAAATGTGAGTCAGTATAATAATTAAGTTAACTGTAATTTAAGAATAAGTCTTAGAAAAATTAATGTAGCCAAGGTAGCGCAATTTCATGTCAATATGCGAGTGAATCTCTTAATAGATTAATATATGTATGTACGATTTTTAACATAAACCATTATCTATTTATCATTATTTAAATGACCAAATTAAAATAATGACTTTCCAATGATTATTTATACTTTTGGTCAGATATTACTTAAACTTATTTTTATATTGTTATCATATAATCAAAAATATTATTCAAATATGATTATTAAAAAAGCTAGTGAATAATTAGCTCTGTATTACTATAAATATTGTTTGTGTTTCGATACATAAAAGACATACATTATACCCTAGAGTAAATGTGTTGAATAATCGATCTTTTGTTTTGCTACTGATATATTTCGTTTATTATATTTGTGAACCATTCAGTTAAGAATCTATGGAGAAGATATTAAATACATTTTATATGGAAAACTAACTCGCCTGTAAAATGAATGGTGTGGAAGGGGGGATATAAATCCTTGTGAAGAAATGTCTAATATCGGAATTTAAACAGTATAGTCTCCACTTGGGTAACCATACAATCATTTGTGCTACTCATAGTCTCCAGTTGGTATAACAATACAATCATTTGTGCTACTTGAACTATCGTCTATTTTTTATTAAAATTCCATTTTTTGTAAGCATGTCATTGCGACAAATCGTAAAAAAATAAAACACTTTCTAAATACAAATATTTCTCATTCACAGGATCGCGTGAACAAAAGCGGTTGCATTTTTCCTGAATTTGTAATATCTTACGTAGGTGTTAAGTGAAAAGCTTGTGAGCGATTTGTTAAGATGATCATGATTTTTCACAAATAATTACACAGTATGTCATTCTGTAAAAAACATGCCAAAAATCTTCTGTACGGCTGCATACGTTCCATTTCATTTAGTGATGTAAAGTGATAGCAGAATACTTTTATCGACTTTTTAAGTAAATAGTTCACGTTTCTATTTTCGTAAAAAAATGTAAGGTAGGCGCGCAAGTACCTGAATTTATTTGGATAATATCAATTCATACATCCTAATTTTCGAAGTGATGAACAGATTTGAGTAATGTAATTAACGGATGTAAATATATTAAAATAAAATTAGCGTATTTTGTGTAGTTTTGGACTGTTTGAATGTCTTAGTAAAATACTGAAACTTATTGCAATAACTTTATTGGAAAACAGCTGTTTTAGAGACAATAAATTAAACAAATTCACTAAATATATCAATATCATATAGACCGAGTTTTTTAAACTACGCTGTGACAAAAAATATTCTTTTTGTAAATATAGATATGTATACATCTCTCATTCACTTCTTCGTTTGTTAAAATTCGTCAAGCATGAGTCAGATGTATATGGGGTTAATTTTTAAAAACATTTAATTGCACCGTTTTTGACGGTGTCGATCTCATATTAATATTTTTTATCAAACATTCTCCTTTGCTACTAGAACTAAGAAATTCAAATCCCCGAAGAGAAAAGAAATATGATTTTCAAATATGTATATATATATATATATATAAATATATATATATATATATATATATATATATATATATATATAATATAATATATATATAAATTGAGGAAAGGAATAGATATTCAGTACATTTAAAAATGTATTTTTACCCTTTTTCACCTCTCCATATACCTCCTGTATGTGAAATGTATGCGAGCGAATGTATTATTAGTATTACAGTTATATAGTAGTTTTACATCTCAAAATATTTATCTATTTTTCTACATGTACCATGTGTTTTTGGTTTTGTTTTTAATAATCATAGAAATAAAACGGCAAACAAAATGTTATATTAGAAAGTAAATTAGCAAATGTCGAAATAAAAATGTAATTGATATATTACAAGAAAAAATATTTGATGAAAAAATAGAAATGTTGCTGTAGTGAACAATTCAAAGTTGAAAATTTATAATTATAAATAAATAAAAGTATTAATAACCTGTTATAACGGGAGGTCTTTTGTACATTTTCAATTAATATTTTACTTATCATAAATTGGAGTAATTTATATATTAAAGACGAAAAGATTATCCTTGAGATATATTTCTATTAAAAATTTAATTCACTAATATAATAATGAATGGTCTAGTCAAAATTTCTTAAAACTTCAGTATTTGCAAATTCAGTGTGATTGTATAAACCGATAAAAAAATTTTTTGTAAATTGATGTAATAAACAATTTATGTTATTAAAATATTCTATACAGAATATCAAATTATATCATGTTTTTTGGTTTAAAACTTTCGATGTAGCGTACTTCACCTAAAATTTCGTTATTTCGAATGACAGTAAATCATATGTAGCAAATTACATTGCTTATGACGAGTGACGTTGTTTTTTAATATCACACCCCTTTCCACTGCAATGTCTGCACTTTTCGGTGGTGCACGTAATCATTTTCTGAAAACAATAAATACATTTCACTAAGGTTTTGTATCAGCTCCACTGACGTTGAAATAGACTAGATAAGACGTGTATTTGCTTACAAAAATAAAGTTAAATTTGACTAATTTTCTACATGAAAAAAATTGACGTATACTCACGTTTAGATTTTTACTACCATATGTTTTCCTATCTTTCTTTGATACAAATTAAGATCTACAATGTTTTTCAATTTTAGGCGACCTTAAAAAAAAACAAACGGACATTAAAAACAGCATCAGAAAAGTTACGTAATATTGTTATAATATTTTATTTTGACAATTTAAATATTTTATTTATTTCAATTACAATAGCCATAAGATTCATTAATCAATAAAACCATATAATTTTTACCATTGTTTTGATGCACAACACTAATATGCCATATATAATCACAAGTTGTTGATTCTACGACGTAGAAGTCTACGAAGTAGTCCTCATTACTGCTACAAGCGAGAGTGCTCGTCAATTTTGCCTCTCTTTTTATCATCCTCGAAGTTTTATTATTGTCTAAGTTGTAAAAGTAATCTATTTTGTAGTGATTCTGAGAAACTCATTCGTAATGTAAATCGTAGATTGCTGTTTTTCAATTTATATATACAAATGATGTGATTTCCTAACTTTGAACTTTTCAATATTTCAATTTATTGATAAAGTATAGTGAAACTGTATCTCCACGCTAAAGACTAAATTGGTCAATTTATAAATATTACCATACTTAAGTATGGTTAGTAGATATAACTTCAGTGAATTTGAAATTTATACATGATTTCAAGTTTAGACAGTGGAATATACACATGAAACTTCAATAACGAGCAATCCATCTTTGTAATTTACATATATAAAGAGACATATATTGAGTGATCGATTTGTAATTTTAGTTTACCGTGATTGAAGCTGTTGGTAACATATAATATTGTATAGTACGAAGTAGTTAACTTCAGCGTGTGATTTCATTCTATTAACACTATCCAAATGATATAAAGATTAAAATTCTTCACTGACTACTTTTACCGTGTGAGCGGTGCTATTTTTGGAAAGTAACGTACGATCGGACAAGGTAAGGCGTCATTTAAATACAAATTCGCCGCTCTGAGACTGCTCGTCACTGCACTTACCGTTCGGCATCTGTTGCCCTATTTGGCCGGATATCCGTTTCGTACGAATTTAATGAATACATGAGCGTGGTTTGCATTCTGAGTTTTTTTGTGTTTTTTTTTATTCCCAGTAATAACTAATAAAAAAGAAACAGATTGCAAAAGGTTTTTGGTTCAGAGTAAATATTTTTTTGTGTAACACCATTGTAAATATTTTTTTGTGTAACACCATTGTTATTAAATTGCATTTGATTATATACAAATTACAAAAAATATTGGGTACATTTTTTTGGATTTGTATTGTCTTGAAAAGAATTAAAAAAAATGGTGGGATATTAGCAAAGATCTTCTTTGCTAATATCCCACCTGAAGATGTTGTAATACAACGAAACCTAGGTCGTGGTAAAGAAATTAAAGATAGTAGAAATAATACTACATCACGTAGTTTCATTTAATTGTGAATAATTAAAGTTATTAAAACATCATTTAATTCAAAGATTCTTGAAAATAGAAATGTGAACAGTGTATAATTAAAACGAATGGATTAGGCGTGAACGATATTTTACCTCAAAAGTTGTAATTAATGAACGATATTTTACCTCAAAAGTTTTAATTAATACCGGAATTTTTATTATTTTGTGCGTTTCTTATTCAATGTATATTTAATGTCAATAAATTTTTTTGTTAGTTTTATGCTTTTTTTTAAATAACCAATATAACTCGTTAGCTACTTGTAGTTATAGTAGGCTCACTATTTGATTTACTATTTCTTTTGGTGGTACACAAATGAAACGCATTTTATGAGACCGTTTTTTGCTATGAGAATGCTGTTTGCATATCAAGATGAAACGAATATATTTATCTATTATATTTATGGACTTATTACATACAAAATAAGGAATTATACAATAATTTTTTCCATGCCAGCTGGCGCATCTGGAAAAATTAGTGATCATGAATACATTTTGTTTCAATCGCTTTTTATGTGCAAAAATTAGGGATCATGGATACATTTTCCTTCAATCGCTTTTTATGTGGAAAAATTAGGGATCATGGACACATTTTGTTTCAATCGCTTTTTATGTGCAAAAATTAGGGATCATGGATACGTTTTGCTTCAATCGCTTTTTATGTGCAAAAATTAGGGATCATGGATAAATTTTGTTTCAATCGCTTTTTATGTGCAAAAATTAGGGATCATGGATACATTTTGTTTCAATCGCTTTTTATGTGCAAAAATTAGGGATCATGGATACATTTTGTTTCAATCGCTTTTTATGTGCAAAAATTAGGGATCATGGATAAATTTTGTTTCAATCGCTTTTTATGTGCAAAAATTAGGGATCATGGATACATTTTGTTTCAATCGCTTTTTATGTGCAAAAATTAGGGATCATGGATACGTTTTGTTTCAATCGCTTTTTATGTGCAAAAATTAGGGATCATGGATACATTTTGTTTCAATCGCTTTTTATGTGCAAAAATGATTTACGATTAATTTATTAACGGTACACCTCAGGGTTTTATTCGGGTACAGAAATGTACGGTTCAAATTTGTAATATAAAAAGGTCTGTCATAAACCATTTAAAACTTTTTTTATAGATTTAATTTCCATATATCATTATTTTGAAAATTATTTTAATTGCACTTGATTCTTTAACCACACGTTTTAAAAAGATATTATGTACCAACTGTGTCTGTGTCCATCTGGATATTGTAACAATAGCGAAAGTCTCATTTTAATCGTATAATCTATTTATGTCTCAAATCTAAAAAAAAAATAAGAAGACAACAATTTTTCGTTCAGAAAATTAGAACCAATTATAGTAGTCGATTATAAGTGCAAAAAATAACAAAAATAGACTATTATTATTCTCCTAAAATTTTGTGTTCCGGCTGTGTTCGAAATGATGTGCGATATGTTTTTCCTAATTTTAAAAATTATTAAATCTTGAAAATATTCTTGATTTTAGCTTTTGACAAAATTTTGTAATAATTTTTTTTGTTTAATTTACATCAACCCATACTAGGTATATAGACAAGAATGGAAACGTGCGTTTTTTTAAATTTTTACAGAACGTTCCTATGAAAATATCTACTTTTTAATTCGGCTGCGTACATTTGAAGGCTTTCTTTAAATGACGTCGAGCTTCTATATATTTAAAGTGGAAAAAAGTTTTCATTACAAATGAAAGAGGAATATAAATATATGTATGTTTTAAAGATATTAGTATTTTCTTTTAATTCGAACGTCAGCATCAAAGGACACCGCAAAAGGGATTAGCCAGAAAAATTCAACGTATTCACGCTATCCGTCATGCCAGTCACGAACTTGATTAGGCCTGTCGGCTTTATAGTGGCGGATGGACTCACTTCCGTCGCTCTGGCTGAGCTTATATGTACACTCGTTAGTTATTCTGCTACTACTAGCGAATATTTGGAGATATTTATTCTGTGACTGAGCGAAATTGAATTTTTTTCTTTGGCTTTTATCTTTGTCCGAATTTATAATTATGCTGAAAGGATGTCTTTAGACTCACCTTCATTTGATTCCGCGGACAATCAAAGATAACGGTGCAGTATATTATATAGATGTGCTTTTGTATTATATACGCAGATGAATTTTGTAGCTCCTTAGCCAATTATTAGGCTATAGTAACTTTCAATTTCAACTTAAAACTTTGCTAATAACATCTATGAAATATTGGATGTATGCAAGATTTTATGCTTAGTATAATAGATATCGTTTTCAAAATCTTCTTCCAGAGTCGGAATCTGGTTATAGTTTTTGCAGATCTCTTGTCCGGCATTCTCTTCAATGATCTGCCCATATTAAATGCTGTGTCTTCCAGAACCTAACCATGGTTCCTTGCTCTATCCGTACTTTCAGTTTATGGTTTGTTTATATACGATATATTTTATTTTGAGGTCTGTCTTTTACTCATACTCTCCCAAAATATCAGCATGCCCACTTAATCTTCTGTATGTAATTTCAGATTAGATCTTGTAGGCATCTGAATGTACAGCAATGCCTCTGTAGTTTCTACACACAGTTTTCTCTTCTTTCTTCAATAAAGACACGATAATTCGAAATTCCAATATTTGGGAATTTGCTCATCTTCCCAGATCTTATTGACAACCGTATGCAACCAGTCTTTGAGAGCATTCTTAAACATTCTGATGTGATGTCGTCCGGTGACATATTAGTTTTCATGTAGCGCATAACTCGTTGCAATTCATATAATGTGGGCGTCCGCAGTTGATTTTCAACATTGTAAGAGCAGCATATTAGGCATATCCCATGCTTAAAGAAGTTCGTTGAAATGTTCATGCTATCGCTTTACCACATCCGGTTTTTCAATGAGAACGTTCCATGTCGACGTGTACTATTTCTAGACTGGACCCCGTTTCGTAGATTATTTACCTTTACCCATATGGGTAAAGAAAGGTCTTGTGTAATTTTTCTCTCTTATATCCTCCAGCTCTCTTATCTTATTGTTTTTCACTTTTATCTTTTTCGATTTAGCCATATTTCTGTATCTATCCCACTACATCTAAAAGAGATTTTTATCTTCGTCATTATCACTCTGCGAGTACTTCAATCACACATTGTTTGTTCCTTCCCTCGACGTAATGCATTAAGTTGTCAACCTTGTCGATGCAGCCCGTGCTTTACCATCTAATTTTTTTAGAGCTATTAGATCTAGTTTATATTTTTATATTATGTTCTATCATGTGGGGTGGTTAGCCCTACGATAAATCCTCTTTCTGTGTCTCGACTTGGGACCGGCAGTGTCGCAGAATGCAATAGAGGCAAAGTTTTATTTGCAGATAAATAACTTTGCTGTGGCTCCCTGGTCTATGGTAATTTTAAATTTCAACTTAACACTTTGCTAAAACTATCTATTATGTATTGGATTGGATCAAAATAATCATGTAAAACTCATTTAAATATGGCATTGAAGTGTGATCAATAGTAATGTTAGAGCGTAACATGTTATGTACGCCAAGTACTATGATTTACTTATGTAGCAAAATGTAACTAAAATCTTTATTACTATCAGGATACTTAGAATTTATTTCCAAGATGCCTATATTCCATTATAAAAATAATTGTGTACTACTGTTGTTTTATGATTCTTACGAAACCTTTTGAAAATATAATAAAAACTACACCGCTTCCTCTACAATAAACTCACTAACGTAAGCAGCGCAAATCTAGCTTACGCTATTGTTTTGTGTAATATTTAAATGCGGTTGGAAGTTCCTAAGAGTTAATCTTTGCTAAGTGCCCAACTGAAGATGTTGTAATAAAATGAAACCTAGATCGTGGTAAAGAGGTCATCAATATGCTAATTACTACAAAAATATATAAGAAATTTTAAATATATTAATTTTCATAGTTTGAAAGTATTAATAATTTAAACTGATTGACAGCAGAAAGTTGTCCATGGGTCCAAAAACTTCTACCTATTTTTGCGAGGTTTTTAAAGGATTATTTTATTTGAGCAAATAATTTTAAACTGCAAGTCGATGTGAACGGCTTAGTGTGAACGGAAAAACGTGTTTAATGTTTAGCATTGCTAGCTATGGATAGAAAATCACTCTAGCTGTAAGCTAGTCAAGGGTTGTTTTTAAGTACCCAGCTTATGATATTTTACTTTATAGATACTAAACTATCATGTATAGCCAAAATCTGAAACTCGATTTTTGAACTTTACAGACTGTTAATATCCCCTGTACCAATTTTTAGTTATGAATTTGAACATTTTTCAAGTGACTCGTAGATATCAAAATTAACTTTTAATATTAGTTTGCTACATAGAATGCTACGTTGTAGATAAAAATGTAAATAAATATAAATGTGTCTTATTCGTTGTGTTTCGATATCATAAACTGTGTTTTCAGAACGATATTGTCGTATACGCTGCTTTCCTGCGATTATTTTCTGAGATTTAGCATAAGATTTGTGTTCCACTCTATACCGTATGTAATGTTTGTATTCTTTCAACCTAGTTTTTTGTCTGCATCTTCATTTTTTCTATTACTTGATTTACTTAGTTGTTAGTAACAATGAGACACACATATGAATTTAAATAAAGTAGAAATAATACTACGTCGTGTTGTTTCATTTAGTTGTGAAAAATTAAATCTGAATTTATACTTAGGACAATTGAAGTAAATTTATTGAATTAAACATATAATATCATTTAACTGTACATAATATTTATATGGCGATAATGTGTTCAAAACGGGGACAATACTCTTTGGGTTACGTATATTTTTAAACACTGTGCATTAAATGAAGTAAATTTGATTCAATACATAAAAACTGCTAGTCGTGCTCATTATAACTTAGTTATTGCTTCATATTTCGACTGGATTTCTCGTCTATATGATAGTATAATAAACTTTTCGCTTTCGAAACTTCTTTGTTATAGATCAAATTTCATAT
This sequence comes from Druceiella hillmani, assembly GCA_039881145.1. NCBI lineage: Eukaryota > Metazoa > Arthropoda > Insecta > Lepidoptera > Hepialidae > Druceiella > Druceiella hillmani. The sequence continues at coordinate 85,168,783 of JAYKKI010000001.1, read as the reverse complement.
TTTCGTTTATCAATATTAATAATGTATAATAAATATTTGATTATAATATAATATTTTCCATTTATGCACATTACATAGAATTTGTAATTACTCTCACGGAAATATTTTAGGTTGTCTCAATATGTGTTTTTTAAATTAATTTTAAAACTTCAGAATTTTGAAGAAAATATTTTTGACTTTTAAATGAAGTCAATTCACTGAAAAAATTATTTGAAGTAAATAGTTAACGTGGTTATTTTGACAACTTATTCGTTAATTTTTATCAGTAAACAAAAATAAAATGAAATATTAATTTCATGTAAGGCATTTCTAGTGTAGAAATGTACACATCGATTTTTTTATTTGTAGTTAGTTGTATAAATTATCAACTCACTGCGATAACATCAAACATAATTCAGCCGACATTCAGTTGTTCAAAAAATAAATTAGTAGATAATTAAAACAAAATGAAATAACGCCCGTAGAGGGTGTGACTGACATGCTGCGAGAAAAAAGTCGAAACGATTCGGTGCAGTATCGAACCGGAGACGGAAGGGCAGGAGAGCCTTGTCAGGCTGTTGGTTTCAATTCATTAAATTCTGTCCCCCATGATCTGCACCACCTTTGATCTGCCTCTCTTTGAGCTTTGTATTGGGGGTGAATTAATATTACCGAGAGCTTGATAATTTATTATAATAGGCAATTTTAAATATTGATCAGCTGTCAAGTTGTTCATCTATCATTGTGAATAATTAGCAGAAATCAGTTCATTTCAAAAAAGATAAATATTAATAATGATTTCTCATATTTTCGAGAGTGTTCTAAGGTTTCTTCAGACGTTCGACAACTTCAGTTATATAACACCTTGATTATGTTAAAAATAATCTTTTATTTTCCTTTAATGTACATAACATAGAATTGTTCTTTTGTTTTGCAAATTATCTTTATCTATAGAGATAAACTTACTCATGCGTATCCAGATCTATATCTGGAAACTCATGCGTTTCCAGATATAGATCTGGAAACGCATGAGTAAGGAAAGGGTTTCACCATTCACATTCAGCTCACAGTCAGAAAATGTTGAGTCAAATTGTTGCGTAACTATTAGTGTGTAACTATTACTTAATTTAGCATTATTAGTTACATAATTTTTTTAACAAAATTGATGGCTTTTTGGACTTAGTTTTCAATATTTGTAGAATTAGTAATAATAGAGTTAACCGTGCCCCTTCAGTATCGTGGTGTTCAGAGTACCCAGCAAATTAATGCGCTTTGTTAAGTTGACCAAGTTCATCATGATAATAAAGAACGAGTTATCTGAGCTCTTTAAAATCCGTTCTGGTGTCAAACAATGCGACATTATATTCACTATATTTAATATAGTCTTCAATCTTGTTCTGGAGGTTATCATCCGAAGACTGAAAAGCAACGAGCTGATCAACTATAACACTTCTCAAATTGCGGAGTATGTTGATGATATAGTGATCACCACCATTTCTAAAAGCTAGATGGTTACCCACAGCTTGAAACTTGAGACAGAAGTGAAAATTTTGGGCTTTATGTGAACGTTTTCTAAAACAAAATACTTAGCGAAATGAAAACAGCCCAAAGCCCCTTCAAAAATCTTTGGCAGGAAGGGACACCGTTGAGAAAATGGAAACTTTTAAATATCTCGGGTTAGTATTAATTAATTAGAACAACATTGGAGAAAATATAAAAGTTAGGGTTATGACGGGCAAAAAATATTTCTACGCATGTAGGAAATCCTTAAGCTCAAATCTCATAATCACTGACTCATAACTACGAGTTAAGGCCCAGCAACAGTAGATGATTATCTAATCATCTATTGTTGCTGGGCCTTAACTCAGATACATAAGCAAAGGCGTGTCATTTTTGAAAGGAATGTACTCAGAAAAATATTTGGGCTTGTGAAAGAGACGAATAAAATATTTCGTGTACAAATGAACCACAAACTGAAAGTACAGATAGAGCAAGGAACTATGGTTAGGTTCTGTAAGTCACAGTGTCTAATACGGACAGACAAGAGGGTTGCAAAAACTTTAACCAGATAGATGCCGCAACAAAAGATACAAAGGGGCAGGCCTAGAAAGCGACAGATTGATTGTATGGAGGAAGACCTTGGAAGGATGGCAAAAGCTCACCAACTCGGAAAATAAAGATGAATAATTGAGTCAGGTAGAGAGGTAGGTTGCAAAAAATTTAGTCAGATATATGCCGCAACAAAAGATATTAATTGGCAGGCCCAGGAAGCGATAGCTCGATTGTGTGAGACTAAGATTTTGAAAACGACGTCCAGTTGGGTGCATACATCCAATATGTCATATATGTTATCAGCAAAGTTCAAGTTGAAATCGAAAGTTACTATAGACTAATAATTGACTAGAGAGCCGCAAAATTATCATTTCATTATTCATCTGCGTATATAATACAAAAGCACCTCTATATAATATACAGCACCGGAATCTTTGATTGTCCCAGAAATCAAATCAATGTGAGTCTAAAAAAGACATCCTTTCAGAATAATTCTAAATTCGGACAAAGAAAAAACCAAAGAAAAAAATTCGATTTCGCTCAGTCACAGACTACATATTTCATCTCCAAATATTCGTTAGTGTAGAAGAACTAACGAGTGTAAATATAAGTTCAGCCAGAGCGACGGAAGTGAGTCTTACGCCACTATAAAGGTGACAGGCGTAATCAAGTTCGTGACTGGCATGACGAATAACGTGAATACGTTAAATCTTTCCTGCTAATTCCTTTTGCGGTTTCCTTTGATTGAAAAATACTTAACTTTGAATTTAATATAAAATACTACCTTAAACACGTTAATATATTTATATTTCTCTTTCATTTATAATGAAAACTTTCTTCTACTTCAAATTTATAGAAACTCGACGCCATTCAAAAAAGCTTTCAACTGTCATAGCCGAATTCAAATGTAGATTTTTCCATAAGAAGGTAAAGTAAAAATAAAAAAGTAAAAATAAAAAAAAAACTGGGCATAAAGTACGTTTCCATGCTTATCTATACACCTAGTAAGAATTAATGCAAATTAATCGAAAACATTTATTCGAAAATTCTTATTAAATGCTAATGTCAATAATATTTTCAAGATTAGAGAATTCTTATCAAATGCTAATATCAATAATATTTTCAAGAAGGGAAGAATATAACGCACATAATTTCCAAAACTTATTACTTCGTAAACGTAATTTGTATACGAACGTTGTTACTTCGTAACCTTTTGTAGAACTGGAAACAAAATATCAATTTATTTTGAAAGTAACGCCCCCGATTCTAAATGAAGTGTTATGACATGACAGCAAAACTTTGGTAAGAACTGGAAAGACTATGAAAATTTTGGGGAAATAGGTTATTTTCTTCTTTAGAGTTTATCTACAGATTTTAAATACATTGTGACATTAGATCGACCTGTAGATACTTATCCACCTAGTAACTTTGTTTTTGAATTATTTACATACCTAATGTCATGCTTCATGCCATTGTATGCAACTTACACATACGTAGCTATCTTGTTGTTTCATTGTGTTGCTTTCTAGCCAAAGAATTAAAATTTCAAGGTTTTATTCCCCACAGCCGAGGGGTTAATGTCACCATTTCTTTGCATTATCAACAAATCAGAGCACTTCGTGATCAAAGGACGCCGTGATCGTCAGTTAAATTAATCTACTCTTCACCGTTAAGGAGTTCTTGTCATAACCTGCCGACTTTAGCAACAGACACTGATTTCGACTTGTGACCAATTGACTCATCAGGTAAGTTAAACGAGCGTAAATGTGGTGAATAAACTCTTCGTAATTGAGGAATTTCTGTCTTTAATTACAGCTCCATTAGCAGACTTTGGCTACCGTTTATGGTAGCCAAAGTCTTGTAATAGAGCTGTAATTAATTATCAAGACAAGCTAAACGAGCCCAAATGGGTATATTTGAGGAGTTCTATCCACTTTTTCCAGTTCCATCATCCGACCCTGACCGCCATCTGTGAGTAGAGTACTTATAAAGATATGTCAAATGAGTTCAAATTTTATATCAATTTTCTCAAAAATGCCTCGTATTTGCACCCGTTGAAAAGTTCCTTAGGATATCTCCAGAGTCCACAACCAGGTGCTGAGGATATTTATATGGGTCCTCACTGACACTATTTCCTTTCATAAAAAAGGTATAATGAAAATTTATCAACGCGTCTTCGATTTACAACAGAACGAATTTTGGCACCTTGAAGAACGGACCCAATAATGTATATGTATTTTATAAATATAGAAAAATACTAAATTTCATGCAGGTAGCACAATCCGTTCCTAATGTTATTTACCATCTGCGACGAATAATTAATTCCATCCACAAATTTGGTTAAAAGCAATCCATAAACAGAAGTAAACAAACTCAGTCTTAATATAAGGTTATGTATAGAAATTTGTATGCAAAAAGACATCCTTTGAAGATATCTATCGAACCGTAAAGGGAATGAAGATTTATTTACAAAATATTAGCATTTAAAATATATTTGTATTAAGAAATCCCTATGTATACTCTTAAGTAGATGTAGTCATGACTTTTTGTTATTTAGTCACTTTAGCCATGAATCGACAAAATCATATTTATCGATTTACACTAGGACAGTGTAAAGTGCACATCGAATGAATTAGGATAATAAAGCCAGTTAAATTATCGAGTTTAATTATAAAATTGTTAGTTTAATTATAAAGCTATAAAAAGATTTTATAACGCTAAACTACAACAAAATTAACAAAATTAAAAATAAACTCAATGAAAAGAAAAAAAGAAAATAATTATGTATATTAATAAAAAAAGAAAGCAAGGTAAGGTAAGGACAGGTTAATTTTACTGACAACCTTTGATAGCATTAATAGAAAGCTAGCGCAGAATCCATTCAATACCAAACTTTTAGAAGAACAAGATTTTTCACAGAGGGCAGGCGTGTGACTTGTGTTGGAGAAAAAGGATATTGAACAAATTTCAGGGCGTAGTACTAAACGATGTCCAGGCGAATAATTGCATTTGCTTCAGAGAAAAGTTGGATTAATTTTAGTTGTTTGAAAAGTTGTATCCATGTAAGTTGCATCCTATTTAATAATCTGATGGTATTTTTAGACTAAAAACGTAATACATATTTTTTAAAACAATCCTCGGGAAGATCCTGAATTGATATTTTCCAATGATGCCTTTTAGTTTCAACAGCTAAAAGATTTAAACACTTGTGTAAGTGTACTATTCTGAAGATATGACGACCACTTGAGGTTGGCAATTAAGAATCTGATTTATATTCTTACGAGATTTTGACAAAATGTGACACAATGGTGTATATTTCTTATATTATACACTTATATTTAATTAAATTAAATTGTTATTTTGTGAGCTTCATAACGGTACAAAACATGCAAACACGTGCTAACTACTGCGAGAAAAGCTCTATTAACTAAATTCGCAGCCACAAAAGCACTATTAGGAACCTCAATATCTTATATATGTAATAATATACTTAAATATATGTTATAGGAAAAATAATGTTCTTTAGAATAACTACTAATTATTCCAAACAAAAAATTGACAAGTAGACAAGCTGATCAATATTTTGTGTTATAATAAATTAACAAGCTTTCTACGACATTTAATTCACTTCAAACATAAACGTCAAAAAGCTCAGATCAAAGGACGCCGGGTGTAAGATTTAATAAATCCAATCGGACGAAGGTCGCCAGTCCTTCTATCTTCGAGTCAATACATCCACGAATCGTTTGGATTTTTTTTGATCGCACCCTTTTTTGGTCGTATTCATTTAGTTTTACTCGACTCATGATTTAACTATCGAGCGATTGAGTTTCACAGCTCGTTTAATAAATTCTAAAATTATTATAAAGAGGGAAGAAAATTAAATGAGCTGTTTTTGCAGTTTAAAAATATAATGATTTTTTTTAATTTCATATAAGATATTAAAATCACTTCAAATATTTCATGTCGTGTTATGATGAGTAAACGTTAAATATATTATATATTCGATGTTACTTCGAATAAAAACTAATTAAGTTCGATATAATTAGAAACATTTTTAAAATGTTTCACATTCTGTCTGCCAAATCCTTGCATGCAACAACAAAGTCACATCCCGTAATTGAAATAAATTTATATGATCTAAGGTACTAGCATACGAATCGGATAAAAATTAGGAAAGGATATTTTCTTGGTTATATAATTATCTAAAACTTTCTTAAACAATTTTTTAGCGTAACACTAATAACCCAAGAATTATGAGCAGAAAGAAATAAAAAACTAGGACATGAAGAGATGAGATAATTCTTGTATTTTCAGTCCTGCGATACAAATACTTATTAGCATTTGCATATTAAGTTAATGTTAAACTATTTAATTTTCACTTTTTTTTTGACCTATTTTCATAGATTTTATGTATTTACGTGGTATTCTTTGTATGTCTAATTCATCCTTTTCATTATACTACTATTTATATTTCTTTTTTCAAGAATCACATCTTCTTTTCAAGAATTTGTAAACTAAATGACATCATAGTAACTTTAATTCTATTTATATGTAATTAAAGTTATTAAGAAAATTATGAAATTGAAACAGATGAAGATATGAACGAACTGCAAAACCATTCTTTAATTAGTTTAAAATTTGTTTAATATATAGAACTCCATTATTAGAAAACCTGTTTAATTAATATAATGAAAAACGTTATATCAGTGTAGTATTAAATGATCAAATAAAAATTATGTTATGTTTTCATGTAGCTAAACGGGCTAGAAACCTAATAAAGGTGTAATTGGACCCGTAAAAGATTCTTATCTATTCTCAAGGATTTCTTATCTATTCTATAATCAGGAAAAATGCAATATGTTAAAAAATATTGAAAGAAATGAAGTACATTCTGACTTCTTTCCTCATTTTTAAATGTTAATATATGTTGCTGAATTAATGTTCTAAACCAAATAAAACAAAACTAAATAGAACAAAAATGCTAAAAATAAGAGTAAATTAGTTACAATTATGTTTATCATTTTTTTCAAAATACTTGTACATTTGAGAATAATAAAAAACCAAAAAAAAATTTACCCAATGTTTTCTGGAATTTGTATATAATTAAGTGCAATTTAATAACAATGGTGTTACGCAAAAAAATATTTACTCCGAACCAAAAACCTTTTGCAATTTGTTTCTTTCTTTATATTCTTCTTTTTTCCATGTAAATAACTAAAAAGGTGATAAAGTAATCAGTAATATCAAATCCGTTTTCTTGAGTATTTGTAGAAAACCACCATAATAATTATAATTAAATAATATGGTATTTTATGAAGTTTAGTTATTACTGGGAAGAAAAATAACACAAAAAGCAGAATGCGAACCACGCTCGTATATTCATTAAATTCGTACGAAACGGATATCCGGTCAAATAGGGCAACATATGCCGAAAGGCAAGTGCAATGACGAGCAGTCTCAAAGCGGCAGATTTGCACTTAAATCACGTTTTACCTTGTCCGATCGCATGTTATTTTCCAGAATAGCACCGCTCACACTGTAAAAGTAGTCAGTGTTGAATTTTAATCTTTATATCATTTGGATATAGAGTTAGTAGAACGAAATTAGTTTCTGCAGTTAGCTACTTCATAATATTAATATCATTAATATTATGTATTACCAACAACTTCACTCACGGTAAATTAAAATTACAAATATTTATTGAATATCTCAACATTTTTTTTCTCATTTTATTTGTTTGCAGAAGATAAAATGTAATTTGTGAACTAACGTACAAACTGACCTTCAACTTTCTATTATTTTTAACGACGTGTTACGCCTATTACCCAGCTTTTTTATAAGTTTTTCCATTAAAATTTTGATACCTGCTTTTACTCCTTTCGTAACAATTTTCGTGGATTAAAGGTTGAATTTTGACAATCGGTGAAAATTGTGTTTAATTATTTGCAGAGTAGGTTTTTATACCGTGTCTCAGGATAAAAGGCATGTTATATTATTTTCCAAATATAAAATTTAAAACACTTTTTATCCCCTTAAGTGTAACATTTCAAAAAATCTTTATTGAGTCTCTACGTTACAAAAGGAATTTATTATCCTAATTACATATTTCTTGCTTCATTAGTTTCGACTCTGCAATAATCGATCAGTCAATATATGTCTCTTTATACGTATAAATTACAAAGATGGATTGCTCGTTATTGATGTTTCATGTGGATATTCCACTGTCTAAATTTGAAATCATATATAAATTTAAAATTCACTGAAGTTATATCTATTAACTATACTTAACTCATATTTACAAATTAACCAATTTAGTCTTCAGCGTGGAGATACAGTTTCGCTATACTTTATCCATAAATTGAAATATTGAAAAATTCAAAGATAGGACATCACGTCATTTGTATATATAAATTGAAAAACATCAATCCATGATTTATATTACGAATAAGTTTCTCAGAATCACTGCAAAATAAATTACTTTTATAACTTAGACAAAAATAAACTTTCATGGACGATAAACAGAGAGGCAAAATTGACGAGCACTCTCGCATGTAGCAGTAATGGGGACTATACTTCGTAGACTTTTACGTCATAGAGTCAATAACTTGTGTTTCTATATGCCAAATTAGTGTTATGGATTAAGACAATGGTAATAATGATATGGTTTTATTGATTAATTATCCTTATGGCTATTGTAATTGAAATAAATAAAATATTTGAATTGTCAAAATGAAATATTATGACCATATTACTTATCTTTTCTGAAGCTTTTTTTTTAATGTCGCCTAAAATAGAAGAAACGTTGTAGATCTTAATTTGTTTCAAACAAAGATAGGAAAATATTCTTCACAATATGGTAGTAAAAATTTAAGCGTGAGAATCCCTTTTCGGTTGGAAATTTAATCAAATGTAATTTTCTTTTTGTAAGCAAATATATGTCGTATCTAGTCTATTTCAACGTCAGTCGAGCTGATACAAAACCTTAGTGAAATGTATTTATTGTTTTCAGAAAATGTTTACATGCACCACCGAAAAGTGCAGACACTGCAGTAGAAAGGGGTGTAAAATTAAAAACAACATAAGTAATGTAATTTGCTACATATATTTAGTGAATCCGTTTAATTTAGTGTCTCTAAAATAGCTGTTTTCCAAAAATGTCTTTGCGATAAGTTTAAGTCTCTTATTAAGACATTTAAAATGTCCGAAACTGCACAAAATAAGCTACTTTTATTTTAATATATTTACGTCCGTTAATTACATTATTTAAATCTGTTCATAGTTTCGAAAATTAGGATGGATGAATGAATATTTTGCAAATAAAATCACGTGCTTACGCGCCTACCTTTCATATTTTTGTAAAAATAGGAATGTGAACTATTTACTTAAAAAATCGATAAAAGTATTTTGCTAGCACGTTACATGACTAAATGAAATGGAACGTGTGCAGCTGTAAAGAATTAAATTAAATGTCAAATTGTTGGCTTGTTTTTGACAGAATGACGTACTGTGTAATTATTTGTGAAAAATCATCTTAACAAAACGCAAACAACCTTTCAATTTACTACTACGTAAGCATTTCAAATTCAGGAAAAACGCAACCACTTTTATTCACACGATCCTGTAGAGAAGAATTATTTGTATTGAGTAAGTGTTTTATTATATTTTACGATTTGCCGCAATGACATATTGAAAAAAAAAATGGAATTAAAATAACAAACAGACGACAGTCCAAGTAGCACAAATTATTGTATTGGTATCCCTCTTGCCCAACTGGACATTATACTGTTTAAATGCCGATATTAGAAATATCTTTTACGGATTTTTATTCCCCCTTCCCTTCGTTCGTTTTAGCGGCGAGTTAAGTTTCCATATTAAATATATTAGATATCCCCTCCATAGATTCTTTCCTGAACAGTTCATAAATAAAATAAATAAAATACATCAGTAGTAAAACATGAGATCGATTATGCAACACATTTACTCCAGGGTAAATTGTGTACTTCTCATGGGTAAACACAAAAAATATCTATAGTAATAAGGAGTAAAGTATTCACTACGTTCCTTAATCATCATATTTGAACAATTTGACATCATAAAATATTTTAATGATATAACACCAATTTAGAAATAAGTTGAAGTATGATTCTTTTTTGCAATTTAAAATCGCACATACATATATCAGTCTATCGTGAAATTCACTCGCATATTGACATGAAATTGCGCTACGGTGATTACAATAACTATTCTAAGACTCGTCCGTATGAAGTTACTTATAACTTCGTGCTGGAAAAAATACTTAAGAAACGTTATTTATTTTGAAATCATAAAACATGCCATTATTTATTTCTTTATATTTTATAATGGGCATAATCAGATGTTTTTTCCTTCAACTCAATTAGGAATTACTTTTGACTATGACTTGGCAATCGCTGGATCTTCAGTTTAACTTTATGTTCCTTCCTATTACATAAAAAGTAACAGGAATGTTATATTTTTCATTGAGAAAATTAGACACAAAAGCTGTAATGTAAAATTAATATTTTGGGTAGAAACCAGAAAATGTTGAAATCGATGCATATTACGTAACAAAATTAAATATTTTTAATTAATTTAGAAGATATTTTTATTTCAGTGTTAATAAAAAATACCTATTTTTCTATTAGCCATCTATTTATAATTTAAAATTTCAATAATGTTATTTAATACCGTAGGTATTTTTTTCATAATTCTCCATTCTACAAATTTTAGTAAGAGTTTCAACAATATTCTTCGAACATTTTTCGTGATATATTTTTTTGTCATACAATGGTGCTATTTTTTAAAAGTTTGAAAATACAGCTTGTTTCTCTTATTATTTAAACTTTCTAATATGCAAGTCATTTTTCTACATAACTTCCTAAATTTAGTAAAGCAAGCTAACTTATAAAGTTTCTTTCCGTTTTTGCCAACGACATTGATCGAATATAATTTAAAAATTGATTCAAAATACCAAAGAAATACCATAAACATGTGTTTCACACATCTCACAGGTTCAATTAAACAAACGTATTTATGTGTGTCGCACACACCTCTACATACTAAAGCTTCGTCTCATGTAAAAATGTCTGTGAATATGTATATCGAAGACTAAAGTTTTAGACTTTAGTATTATATAACGCTGCTGAAAGTATAAAAAAAATTGTTGAAAATATTCAAATACATTTCCAATGACATGAAAATCGTTCAACATTTATATCTCATGTAAGTCGTTCTACATGTTCAAAGCGATTTTTCAGAGCTACGAGAACCTGCTTTATCTTAAGGAATAATAGGCCATTCACTAATACATGAACGATTAATAAACTAACTCCACAACAATTTTTTTGCAAATCTAAAACGATATCCTTCTTTGCATCCTACCTCGTTGAAATATTTGCAATAACTTGCAATCTCCTCCAATGAATATGAAGGGATAGCTTGAGCCGTAATACTAGAGGATGAAATGGTGTAGTAAAACAGAATCATCTGTTATTGATGAAAAGACTGTAATATTAAAAAAAAAGTGTTGTTTTAATTTCTAGTGAGGAAATATTACACAAATCCGCACCTTCTAATTTATGCTTCAAACTAAATGTTAAACGTGAAAAAATAAGATTACTTATAAGTTGGAACGTAGGGAGTGACATACATATAAGAAAATTCTGCACGTTGATATTTGAACTCACAGCACGACGACGTCGCTTTATGATAATGACAATGTCTCTCAAATATGTTACAAGGAATATCAAATACCTACGATCAATTCTAAGTATTATCATGTTTTATTACTTGAAGAAAATGGTTAACAATTTCTTTTCCATTGAAAAAAAATATTTCAGGATGTAGAGAATTTTTTTGGAGAAATTTACAGTCTTGTTCTTTCCATATTCTGGTATCATTCTCTTTCAGTAATCTACTAATATTTTTAGAGTTCCGTACTTCGATAGAAAAAAAAGGAACCCTTATAAGATCATTTCGTTGTCTGTCTATCGGTCTGTCGAGTCTCTTTTTCTCAGGAACGCGTGGAAGTATCAAGTTTTAATTAATATCAAATACTTAGGTCTACGATCTCTCAGAGCTGTAAACATCAAGCTTCTAACTCAGCGCAATCAAGAAAAACCCTAAAAATATAACAATTTATGCCACATATTTTGACACTCGCAAATAATCAATATAGGGTACTTCCCGTTGACCTGGAACCGTGAAATTTGGCAAGAAGCAATGTCTCACAGCACCAGTAAAGAAAACTTGTAAACGAAAAAGGTAAAATTATTTTTTATAATCTTCAGGTGGGCTGTTAGCAAAGATCTTTGCCAACAGCCCATCTGAAGATAATGAATTGAATAATGAATTTCTACAAAATTAACGCTAAATATATTTTATGCCTCTGTAAGGATCTTTTGAACCATTCAATCAGTACCAATTTTCCTAAAATATTAACTTACAACACCTAATATTTATAATTAGAGAGAAGTTTTCTAGAGTTTATAGACTAAAATGTTTTTTGGAATAATTTTTCATTCCACCTAAATAGAAGAAAAGTGAATTATAATATCTCTGTATAACGAAACATACACAAAAATTATAAATTTGGCTTAACCCACAAAAAAGCCCTAAAACATAATAAATTAAAAACATATATCAAATTATACTGGAAAACTATGCTAAATCTTTAAATCTTAATGTATGTACATAATAATAACATAAAAAAGCAATAGAAGAGATTATTATAGACTCTTAAAAATACTACAAATGACCGATAGTACCTTGGTAATAACATTAAAGAGTACCGTGTGGTTTCTGTTAACAAAGTTGTCATTTAATTCCAGATTGTACTTTAACATATTAACTGTTGACTTACTGTCTGCGAGACGTAGTCAAAACTATGAGTGTCCTCGTGGAAAATTGAAGTATTAAGTGAATTAGCGAACTAATCAGCGGGCAATCTAGCTTTGTAAAATAGTATAAATAGAACATATTTTTGCGTTATTATATTGCTTTGATATATAAATATCGTACGACGTCTTATGTTAAATATGTTTTATTTAATTTCGTATAGTTGATTTTATGATACGTAACTTTGCCATATTTTTAAAATAGGTATTTGACACAAACAATATTTAGGGTCTATTACTGCAGAAGAGTACTTGAAGATTCCACAAAATTAATATCGCAATTGTACAGCAAGCTGTCATCGGCTTGTTAAAAAAATAGATTAAAATACAAATTTTCTTATTCAATGTTACGATCGACATACATTTTCTTTATTCGTTACTAAATATTTATATTTATATACGTAACATACAGTCACTTTATAGAAATCTGTTTATTTGTTCAGCAGATATTAATAATTTTTAAAATAGTGTAATTCATTTTCATAGCTAAACTAGGAAGTATTGTGTTGCTAATACGTGTTCTAGGGAAATTATCTTTCTTTTGATATGCTTAAAACGAAGATGATCCACTCGAAGGCCCATTCACTCATCTTGCACGTAACTGTGGCCTTTTATTTATCATGAATTACTAACATTCAATCAGTAAAAGCCATGGCTATTTATTACATCAATTATTAAAACTATACTGTAGAATCGTTGCATAAGCATGCAAAAGTTTCCATGATATATCAGAGAAATGTTTTTAAAAGTAGTGAACCACACAAAGTGTATCAGGCAATAAACAATTCATATAGTTTTTTCAAATTATGCGTCACGTAAACCTTCTAAGTTAAAAAAGATCAATTGAACTAATTGTTATTTTGGCTATTGACATTTATTTTTATTTTGAAATTGTACCCCTCTCATTTCTCTCCGTTATATAATATGCTGCTTTTTATATTACACCCTCTTTTAATTTTTTCTTATATACTATATAATATTTTACATGTTTGATTTTGAAATATAAACGTTAATTTCAAGACAAATTACCTAACCTATAATTTATACTATGCAATGTGTTCTTGGTCATTAAAGGATTACTCTCGTAACAAAGTATCTGCCGTATGTATAAATTATACTCATTTTGATTTACACGACTAAACAAATAATATCGCTTTTTCGCATATTTCTTTTTGAACTTATACTATTAACGCTTTACTTATTTCTAAACACTACTATGCTACTTCTTCACAAGTTTGTTTTTACTTCAAAATATCACTTGTCCACTCATTTCTCATTCTGTAATGCTCTAGGCTTTGCAAATTTCTACGCTTTTCTTAATTATGCTTTTTCCCACGTTCTCTGCACTTTGCAATATTATTCCTATAATAGAATTAAAACACAAAAATACACGAAACAATCGTTATATAGTAGCTCTTCAACACGACTCACGTCTATAAACGTGACGTGAGATTTCAATTTCCTGAGCGATACGAACAATGCCACTGGACATCACCGTAGCAACGCAAGCAACACATTTTGATTTGTATTGGTGTATCGTAATACCATTCTACTGATCCGGTGTTTTAAATGTGGGTGAGGGCATTAGTACGTAATAAGTTATCATTCTATTGAAATAAAATTTGTTTTATGTCCAAAAAAATAATTTATAACTATTTCAAACAACATTTTATGAAAAAAAGCCAAGTGCCAACTGAAGTCACGCAAATAGGCTCAGTTTTTTCTCCTTAAATCTTTATTTTATAGATTAATATTTTAAAATTTTGAAGTAGGGTTAATTTATACCCTCTTACTTTATTTTTGATAAAATGTAGCAACAAGTATTCAAGTCAACATTTTAAATAATTATTGTCTTTGAGTCTGTCAGCTTACCATAGATTTTCTTGTTGTTTAATTTTAGATACGTTTACCAAATACTCATCTATGTAAACACAAGTATAGTATTGATATGCTAGTATTGTAATCAATTCACATAGCAAAGTAACTGTAGCGATTTACTCATAAGATTTTGAGCAGCTTTAAATTTAGACGTTTTCTTTCATTGACACTTTCAATTTTCTTTTCTTTTTTTTTCTTTTCTTTTCTTCGTCTTCTCGAAATGTTATTGAATTATGTTGTATTATGGAATTAGGTAAAATTCATATCTAGAAGTATTTCAAATAAAAGTATTTAATACAAGCGGTGCCCCACGGTTTCAATCACGTAAAATTCAGGACAAGAAATTTTTTTTCTCTCATGTGTTGCTCTTAGTTATAAACTATCACCTACTTAAATTTCATTAAAATCCGTTCAGTATATTTTACGTGATTGACGTACAAAATAATATACGGACAGACAAACAAAAATTCCAAAAAAGGTTCTCCGGCTTTCATTATCATTCCATATACTAAATCAATTACTATTTTTAAAATATTTTCCATGTACAGAATTTACTCTTTTATACATTTGTTATATTTATAGATATCAATTTTAAAAACCAACAGTCTTCGGAATAGTCTTAAGTAATGTTAATTGATAGACTGACCGCGTACAAAAATGTTAAGTTTGTGACTTAAATAATTCTCGCCCCAATATTCTTCCAGCCTCCGTTCAGGCTAGATCAAAAACCCGGCGGATACCGCAAAATGGATTGGCAGGAAATATTTCATAGAATTATCCCGATAACACGCGCAATTCACCATGCCGGTCACGAACTAGATTGCGCCAGTCACCTCCATTGTGGTGGACGCCTTACTTCCCTTGCCCCGATCGAGCACTACTCCGTAAGCAAATTGTGTCGAATACGGTCATTCGTTAGTTATTCGGCGCCAGCAAATAGCTATGGTCGATAATACATTACGATTGAAACGAGTTATTGGGGTAGCTTATTATTAATCTCACGAACTGTTTACAGGCGTATTTTCATGAGTGTACTGAGTGAAAGTGTGGTCACGTAAGCTAGTTTTATTCTTATTCTGTGCGAATTATGTTCGTCATGGGTATGGTTGGACATAGCATAAATTCCTTGTAAGCTATGTATTTGATGATCTGTAATATATAGCGATTATGTAAAAATGTATATCTTCCGTTAATTTATCGAATTTTTGTATTCTGTCTTTCAATGTAAATTTTTTTTTCTATTAAAATTTACATTTCAAACTTTTGGTTCTTATTTAAAAGTTAATTTTCAGAAATAAGATAATATTTTACTATATAAATCTTATAATTGTCTTTTTCCGCCCAGTCGTAGTGTGACTAATAAAGTTTAGTGTTTCTGTGTAATTATTAAAGTTTAGTGAATACACCATTGGCTTCAATACTGTCCCTTTAGTGTTTTCATATTTTTTTATAAGTAAGTAAGTAGGCTTCCAATGAATGTGAGTGAGAGCAATAAAACGACGATCGCATGTAGAAAAATTAGATGAATGGAACTTTGATTTGGTGATTTAGGAATTGAACCTTTGTAAACTTCGTAAAAAGAATATTTTTTACGAATTACCAATACATATTGACTTTTAATACAGTGAGCATCCAATTCACGAATCATGAATCGCGAAGTTAGTATTATTTAATATTTTTTCTTCCTTCTTACTTGCTACGGTAGTAATAGAATACGGTAGAATACGGTAGTAAAAGAATACAATAAAAATACAAAAAGTAGGGCTACGTACAAAAAAAATACAAATAAATAAAAAATACAAGGCGCGAAAAACCGTGGTACAAATCTTATCAAAATCTGTCAAGAGGATCTCAAATTATAAAAGACAGAACAACAACAGTTTTATTTTAATAACTAATAGTGATTTGTGTATGTAAAATTTTATATATGTAGATAGATAGATATAATCAATTTGCTGTACCAGTATCCCACATCCTCAACTACTTCGCTAACAGCAAAAGAAACAGAAACGAACGTAGCATTTAAATAGTCACATTGCCCATAATACTGTGGTAACATCAAGAATGTAAGTTTGTTTTTCCGGGTGGTAACAAAAAGTGTGTGTGCATGTAGAAACTGAGATATCAACTCGGAATAGACATTCTACGCAAAATAAAATACTTTTGATACTTTAACCTACTAATTTGTAATTATTTATTGGAGTCAATATCATCAATATTCATTTGGACGTCGAGCTAACAAGTAATGCAATACAAATGGTGACCCCGACGTGATTTCCATGTGCGGACTTCTGATTTCGATTCATCTTGCATCAGCCATTCCTTCATCGAAGTATATCATCATTTTCACACAGTTAATATTATCGAAAGTAGTGGATTATCTTCGGTCAAAGGGATATTACGAACTGAAAAATATTTTTTTCAAGACGATAAGTGTGTAAAACAAGAGTAGTAGTGAAGAAAATAAAATGTAAATATCATCTTTATATAAGTGTCATTGATCGGAGGTAAAAATAAGTGTCATTTAAGAAGCACTATGATTTTCGAATACTTACGTTTTGGTTACCATTGTGCTATGTCTGAAGTAAGTGCTGTGCAAATCCCTGTTTATAATAAATCTGACGCTGTATTATGGTTTATAATGTGTGAAAGCATTTTCTCTCTCGCTAACCCGAAAGGAATAACTGAATCCGTAACTAAATACAATTATATCGCTTCACATATCTCACCGGATGTTACATCGTTAGCTCGAGATATACTTATAAAACCAGATAATAAAAAAAGATCCCTATGACAAATTAAAAAAGGAACTAGTGAATCGTTCGGGTGAATCTTCGACACAGGAAATCAGACTACTTCTGCCAGGAGAATAATTAGGTTCGCGCCGACCTTCAGAACTTTTGGAGAAATATGAAACGTCCCGACGAAACTTTAAACGTTCCAGAAAAATTAATAGAAATGTTCTTGCAGCGATTGCCATCTAGGGTACAATCAATTCTAGACGCTGTTTCGGATCTCTCTTTATACAAGTCTGCTGAAATTTTAGATCGAATTTTAGAGGTTGCCCAATTCCAGTTGAAACTTTTGCAATATCGGGGCATCCGGAAAAGCAAATTGATGATCTTATATTTTTTGTAGCCGTTCCCCGTTTAGATATAATTCAAATTTTCGCTCTAATGGTAGATCGAAATATAGAGATCGACGTCCTTCTGTATGCTGATATCACCGGCGTTTTGGTAAAAAGTGGTAAAAAGATAAATGTGTTTCCTTGTTCGTAGAAGGGAAACGACGACAGCAAAGATTAGAGGCGACTTATTTTTTGCCTCTAGGTTCTTCAGTTGATTTGCGGTCTCGAATAAACAAGCGACGGCCTGTTCATTCGAGACCGCAAATCAAATGTTTCGTGTTTGGATCAAGGACACGTCTGACACCGGGTCAGACGTGTCCTTGATCCCAGCAAATGAATTTCAGAAGAGAGATATTCCTCAACTTACTCTTGTTGCTGTTAATTCCAGCACTAATAATGTATATGGGTAGAAAACATTTTCTTTAGACCTTAATCTTAGGTGACAATTCAATTGGACATTTTTACTTACAAGTATTAAAACATCTATTCTTGGAGCAGATTTTCTCCATTATTTTGAATTAGTGTCAGATCTTTGCTACAAAGGTTTCAGAGATTTGAAAACCAATTTTCAAGCAGTAGGATATTTAAAACAAGCTGACCTCCAATCGATAAAAAACGTTTCTAGTCACAAATCTGAAACTGTTATAAAAATACCCCGCCATCTATAAGCTGCCCGACCCCAACAGTCCAGTTAAGTACAACACAAGTGTACTGAAACCAATAGTCCTCCAGTAGTGGCAAAACTGTAACGGATCGACTAAAACTCGTGAAGGCAGAATTTCAGAACATGTTAAACTTGAGCCATATGCAACCATCCAAGAGCAACTATGCATCCCCACTCCATATGGTCTCCAAGAAGGGAAAATGGAACCGGAGACCGTTCGGAGACTTCCGTGCGTTAAATGCACAAACAGTTAAGGACAAGTATCAATCCCATGCATCACAGACTTCACAGCAGAGCTTCACGGCACTAAGTTATTCATCAAAGTCGACCTCATAAAGGCATACCATCAGATTCCTATCAACCCTGGCGATATCCGCAAGACAGCTATCTGCACTTCATTCGGTCTATACCAAAGTATAAGGATAGAGTTTGGTCTGTGTAATGCCCCTGCGACCTTTAAGCTCTTCATAGATGAAGTCACCAGGGACCTTCCAGGAGTTTATGTCTTCGTTGGCGACATTTTGGTGGCTTCAGTAATTAGAGTATCTTGAAAAAAATGACAAACTCATTGAAAAAAATGACAAACATCTAGAGAGTTTATAGCTGTTTGCGCTAGAGTTTTGTTACTTTATTGGCAAATTTAAAAAAAACATGATTTAGGTAATTTATATTTAATGGTACGTAAATATTTCGAATTTTGCGAAAATTACATTCCTGCTGATAGCCTGCCATCGTGGTTTTTGTAATTAATCTACGAATTTTCTTTAAGTTCTGAAATACGAAACCATCAACTAGGTTAACATAGATTTAGGGAAAATTCCCAAGTCCGTTCATTTTTAACTTAATTGAGACACATTAAAAGCATAGAGAAGGGGCGTAACAAGTTTGTTGACTAAGACTCAAATGAAATAGTTTATTATTTTATATACACTTTTGATCAACCGCAGCTCTTGACTTAACACGCGCGCACACAACATAATTTTAAACCTATTTAATTTGCATCTGGAGAATTCACATCTGCTTGAAGATCGCTGCGGAACTAATCACAAAATTAATTACAAACTAATACGAAGTCATAATCAGCAGTACCTGTGCTTTGCTGATAAACATCCATCATTCTCAAGTTCGCATGTTGCTGTTACAATTTCCGCTCGTTATAATGACACGCGGAAGTTGTTGGTGCCTATACGCCCGCCCACAAAATGCATAATGTTGTATTTATTCACGGGCACAAAAATAAGAATAATATCGATATTAGATGCTGTGAAGCATATCTATACACTCTTACTTTTTGAGATCGTGGTACCTCAACAAGTGCGTTGCGTCACCCATACTGTATGTCTAATACCTGAGGTGAATCATGCATTTAAATATAGCGGAATATAGAAATCTCCCTGTCTGAAACCAAACACTTACTTTACTATTTGATCATATTTAAAGTTTCGATTATATTCCAAGGATTAATTTCACAGTGTGCCACTCATGATGCAGTAACAGAAACCCTGATTATCAAAAACTTGTTTGCTGAAATTCAATTGGGCGCCATCCATGATGCAATGGAAAAACACTTGATTAATTACATACGTTCATACTTCATTTCGATTTAAACAAAAATTCAATTAAATATTTTTGAACACCTAAGTAGAACACCTAGGAGCAAAAAATCTAATTTAACACAACTTTACAGAAAAATCAAAATAAATTTCAATACAGAAATTCGATTTAAATACATGTGTATCGATCACTGTTTTCAGAAATTCGTTTTAAAGCACCTCTGTATCGATCATCTTAGACTAAGCCAAGTAATCGAAATATGATGAAAACCAATGTTGCTTTTAGTTTTGATGTCTTGTTTTTATCAGGTTATGATTTTGAGATTATTTTCGTATATTACTTTTATTTTATATATTTTAGTATATTTCAGTCATTTGTCCCTGATAATGGACATGTTCATTAGGTGGCAAAATTATTTAATGCATCGTGTATTAAAAGTCGTGAAATATAATACTTGTGAGTATCTTAAGAATGAAACCTCTCCAAGTCCAAGTTTAAATCTACCACCATACTAATTATGACATGTTATGACATGTCTCAACCGATTCATATATTTTCTAAGGCTAATTATGACATGTCTCAACCGATTCACATATTTTCTTATATCTATAGGATAATAATATTTGCGTATCTCTATTAAGGCAATCTTGTTTCATTTGTTATGCTTCGAACGTTCCGATTATGAAAATCGGAAAATTGTGTTAAGATCACATCGTGCGTCAGTCAGTTACAGCTTAGTAGTATTAGACCAATTGAATTGAACAAGTTGAATTTCAATTAATTAAAATATTTTCCTCTTTGAGATGTAAATGGTGTACGGACTTCTTCGCAAATGCTATAAAAATATGATCTCTATTTTCGTATATTAAATAAAATCAACCAGGTGTAACTGGACAAGTATTTAATAATTTTTAAATACTGCTACTACACAGTACATTAAATTCAGAAGTAATATTATTATAAAATTTAATGACGTATTTGGCTAATTAAAAAAAAGCTGAGATGCTGGTGCATACTGGATCAATTTTACTTTAAATTAAGGTTATTATTTTGCAATGACTATTAACCTATCAGCCAAAGCATTTTGATTACATATAAATAAACTCACTAATTAATTTAAAAATTCCTCGATTACAAAGAAATAACTAGTTCAATTATTAGATATTTCGAATAAAAAAAATACTTATTATTTCATATAACGACGTTATTACTGGTATTATATTTACGATGATTAAACTATCACATCCCACAAACCATTTTTCGATAATCCCCTTTCGATGATAAAAACTCATGACTAGACATTATCGAATACTAGAGTCTCCGTAAAGAATGAATTTTCCCTCAAATATCCGGTCACAACAAAAACGTACAATATCGATGAGCGGAAACTAGAAGCGAACAATGTTCCCAATTTTCTGTAAAATTCATAGAAAATAGATATCAGTATGGTACACGGAGTAATTACTTGCGTCGAATATATCTCAATACAGCTTAATGCGGAATTATACTATCGGGTTATTGGACAACCGCATAAGTTTGACATGTATCGAAACATTTAAAAGAGAATTACCTTATTTTTTAATTTATTACTGTTATTTTGTAATGGAAATCTACTTAAATATGATCTATGCGCCATTATATACGGTTTATGATATAATTAAATTGGTTTGAGGCACAAGTTTTAATAATATGAAAGAGAAATATGATATTATATGCCATTGTGTTACATCGTAGTTTACGATAATTAGATGAAAGATGACTTAAAAATATAATTTTATTAAGAATATTCCAAAATAATAATTGTAATTTCTGTGTTATCATTTCATCTGAGAAACTAAGTAAACTAAAAGTAAAAATTAATTCTCATTAGAAAACATTAAACAAAGCTTAATTTATTGAAATTTGAGTATTTGGATGGCTTCCATCAAAAATCACCTTTACATAATTCTTGGAATGTTTAAAGTGTTCGTCTAATATTGCTAATAGAAGAAGGTAAAATTATAGAATATTTAGACTAAAGTCCATTCTTAAGTCTCTTGTGCACAAAAACTATAAAATTAAATAAATTAACACCTATATTAAACTTAACCAAATCATCTCCAAGGTCGATTATGTATATACCTTATTTATTTATAAATATAGATTCCGAAGACATGTAAACGAACAATTTCACATTTCATTTTCAATTCAGGTATTTGCAAACTATGTTGCCGTAAAAAATTAGAAAATGACGGAAGAATGATCTGGCTAAAAATTCCACTAATAAGACTTTCATCAAAATGAAGCAGTCAGTGAATTCCACGCAATTTGAAATGTATCCGATTCGAATTTAATAAGTTTTTTTAAGTTTTGGTAAGACCAAATTTATAAGGTCTTATATCTTCGGAACAGTAATGTTTTCCGAATCTCAGGATTCGGATAACATATCATGTAGAAATTACCGAGTACTATAAAGGAAAACAAGCCCAATCAAATTTTGTTTAATTTTACAAGCTTTTAGTTTACCTACACACGTACGTATAATCACAATCACCTAAAGACATATATACTCACAGATTCTGATATGTTTTATGCTTATCCAGTATCATTTTTCTCTAATACAGGCTCCTCTACTTATTTTCATTTCCCTATACAAATTGTTAGTGCAATATTTTCATCTTATTGATGATAGGAAAATAATAAACTCTGTAAGTTCTGTCGATAATATAAACAATTCTAAAATCAAAATGTCTCATAACCAATATCAAATAAAATATTTTGAGATATATACCTATTTTCACATTGTAGTTGTGATTCATTTAATTCTGCGCCTTCATGGAGTAACTAACTAATCATCAAATCGCCCACTTGAAAACGTTTATAGTTGAAATTAATGAAATATTTAAAAAAATTTCTATTGAATTTCTTTTATATTATCTATTATATAATTATTTTAATAAATATACATTTTAGCAATTTAATTGACAATTTATCGTGATCGGACAGAATTATTCCATCTCAAATACGTTTTACACAATAAATGACAATCGTCGATCAAAGAAAAAATACATACCTATCAATTTCATTAACTTAAATCTAAAATAAAAATTTCATCTTGGAAAAGTAGGTTATTCTTAGAAGGAAATAATCTAAGCATTATCTGCAACAAATTAAACATTTTATTTGACGCTTTGCTGCTAATAATTACCAACACACGGAATGCGAATGATTTAAAATTAATCTATAAAATTAATAATATTTGAAATTAATCTAAAAATAATATTTGAAATTAATCTATAAAATTATTCTAATTAAGTTTATTTGTTATTATTGATAAAAGTCACAAGAATTAATAAACCAGGTGACTTTACCCTACGACACCCGGCAACAGAAGGCATTTTCATACTAACTGCTTAAAATAGCAATAATGTGGAATAGAGTTTCCTCTATATAATAATTTCATAGATCTATTGTACAATGTAAGCAAAAAAATTGTTTCCTAATTATGTCTACGTTCCAAATTCAGAGAAATCATATTGTACGTCAAGTGCAGCCCTAAAGAAATTGTGTGTGTCTGGGCGTGTGTGTGCGTGTGTGTACGCGCTCTATTTTTTTCGACTAATTTCGTTCGCCTTAAACCTTTCAAAAAACAAAATAATTTTCTTACTATTTTTAATATGCAATACTGTTTAGAGATCATGCAAAATATAATCAGGGTCGTCTAATGATAAATAAATACTCGGTTAAAATTATGTTATATTTTCGTGTGATGTTCCCATAACGTACATAATTTAATCAAATAAAATTATTTATAATGCCTAAATATGGTATCGTGTTCCATAAAATCAATTAAGTAATTCACGGACATAATATATTTAATTTTTCGAAAATCTTGTCCGCACATTATGTCGTAACATAGCCTTTATAGCCATAGGCCCAAGGACGTTTACTATTATCTGTTACGGACATACAGGTCATGTACTGTAAGTCTGTACTTTAATGAAAATGTTACTGTTTTCTTCCAAAGCAAAGTCTAAAGTCAAAACGCTAAATTTTAAATAATTAGCGCTATTTTTTTCTACTTTAATGACTCTTAATTTATTGCTGTAAAAATTTACTTGATTGAGAACCCTCGAATTCTGAATTCAGCGCCTCATGGGAATTGAATTTTTCCACCTAAGCAATTAACCAAAAGAGTAACAATTAACAGGATCAACGTAATAGTACAGTTTCTATCACCTGTTGAGAATCAGATTTAACCTGTAAACAATTCCCTAAAATTCTTAAAAAAGAATAAAAATTAACAGGACCTACGTACTAGAGCAGTTTCCACCGCCTCTTGAGAGTCAGATTTTACCTGTAAACAATTCCCCAAAATTCTTAAAAAAATAGTAAAAATTAACAGCATCAATGTACCAAAACAGTTTCCACAGCCTCTTTTGAATCAGATTTTATTTATAAACAATTCCCCAAAATTCTTAAAAAAGAGTAAAAATTAACAGGATCAACGTAACAGAGAAGTTTCACCGCCTCTTTGGAATCCGATTTTATCTGTAAACAATTCCCCAAA
Source organism: Druceiella hillmani (assembly GCA_039881145.1). Taxonomy (NCBI): domain Eukaryota; kingdom Metazoa; phylum Arthropoda; class Insecta; order Lepidoptera; family Hepialidae; genus Druceiella; species Druceiella hillmani. The sequence goes on along the minus strand of JAYKKI010000001.1, from coordinate 85,144,064 downwards.
ATTCTTAAAACAGAGTAAAAATTAAAATGATCAACGTACTAGAGCAGTTTCCATGGTCTCTTGAGAATCGAATTTTACCTCTGAACAATTCCCCAAAATTCTTAAAAAAGAATAAAAATTAATTTTCCGTCGAGTAAGGCGGACGGCGGAATATTCTAAGTTTAGAGGAGTTCAGACAACTTTAAGACAATCTGTGGAGTTGTGGATCATCACACTTTGTCATATTAGAAAAGAGCAATTGACCAGAATAAATTATTAGGGTTTGAAGTCCACCATCAAAGTTTGTAGAATCACCATTAGAACCGAGGTGGTTTTCCGATATTTTTATCTCAGACACTTGGCTCTACCTTTTGGAAATGTTTACAACTTTCATGCAGAATTCGACTCAGTATAATTTCCTATTTTTTTAGGTACAACAAGTCATCCAAATCACAATGAGCATTTATTACTGGCATTGATCAGTTCAATTTTTGAGTTTTCTACTTTACCGATTGGCTGAAAGTTACTTAATATGAAAATCGTATATTAAAATTGCGGCTCAGCTAGCGATAATTTATACTTAACTTATTAATAGCTCAACCGTAATTGTAGTAAAGCTGTTCTTGAAATTGAATGCCTCAGTCAAACCAAAAAAAAACATCAAATGTTTGTTTGTGCACCTTTTTTGTATTGTACTTCATTGTTTTTACTTTCAAGGTGGAAACAAATTTAATTTCCATTTTGTCTTTAATATGGAAAAAAAAACAAATAAAAATCCAACACCAAATCAAAAGTAATTGCGTTGACTTAGAATCTTGACATTTATAATAGTGATAAAGTGTATTAAACGGCATATATCTTATTAGTAGACACTCAAAAATATTTGTGTAAAATTTTTTAAGGGGCCAAAAATATATTTTATTATTCAATTGCCTGTTGTAGGGATTGTCAATTGGAAGAGCGTATGATAAGAATTTCAAAACGAAATAAACTAATAAAATCAAAATTATGAAAAACAGCATTATTAGAAACTTATCGAAAGTTTGCAAGGAAACTATGGCGACGACTTGTTAATCTCTTAGATTTTAAAAAATATACCATGAAAGACACACTTAACAATACATTTATAATATTTGGAAAAGTGATAGTTTAATGAAAACACTGCGTATTTAAAGCGTTACTAATTAAACCATAAACAGGCGATTAATTTTAGTTAAAATAAATTATTATGCTCTGTTGTAAATTAACAAACTTGCCACAATATTCCTTAAAATATAAATATTTACGTTTTGCTTGTTCGTCAAAGCGATTCAGATCAAAGAGGCGTCGGCCTCGGGGCGCGAGATTAAATGAATGCAAGTTAGCAGCGGGTCGACTGTCCTCTGACACAGCTACCATTTTATTTTTTTTAATTTCACGATTCGTCAATGGTACTGATTTGGAAGTATTTACTTTTTTCTTTAATTAAGCCCTATTATATCTACCAAAAACTCTATGTGATCTGTTTGCCGGTTCTTTTACTAATAGCAAATTCAAATTAATTAAACAATTTGAATGGAAATTTGAAGTCGGTTCAATTTTGTTTCGATTCGGTTTTTCGCCATAATTTTTATTAATTGTGTATTGGCACAAAATTTATTTAAACGTCCTATTTATAAATACTATAGTTTAGTAAACAAACTAAAGAAATTTGAATTAACCATAAATAATAACACAATATTCAATTTAATATTTGAAAACATAAAGAATAAAATTATAATTTTAAACATGATAACTTGAAATACGAGAAACAAGTGGGAAAAGGTTAAAAGAATTAGTTTTTATTTTTAGTTGCATTTTATCTACACACTTTCCATCCCTGAAATAACTTGTGCTTGCACACGAACAGGCACCACTAGAACTCGCACAACAAGGATTCCATACCTATTTAACCACTTTGATTATTTATCTTAAAACTATTTACGATTATCAATATTCACAGCTAAATATAATGCCTACTTTATCTTTCACAATAGCGTATAAACATGGTATACACCATGTTTTTTTAAGAAGTTATAAGATCTAGGATATAGATATAATTTAAAATATTATAAGTAAATTAAAACAACTTATAAAGGCGTAGTATTGCGGAAAATGAAATTTACCACATTTATAACAATGAGTTCTTAACTAATCATATTATTTCGTATGTAATAATGAAATATGTCCCTTTCAAGTACAAACATTGCAAACACCAGTCTGTTCCAATTTCTGACTTCATCAAAGGTAGACAAATATACCACTACAAATAAGTAAAAAAATAATCTAAGCTCTAAAATATATGAAAAGTTATTTTAACGTTTCAGGTTAAACGCATTTTATCGTACGCAGCTTAAGCTGAAATGATTAGAAATAAATCAAGCCAGGTGGTAAACTCGGATCATTCTTCAATGGTTCTACACCTACATCATTTAAAATCTCTTCGACACCATTGTTGTACATTTTATAATTAGAATATTCTAATGTAGGCTAAATATTTTTTACGCTATATTTCAATATAATTCGACAGAGAATCGTTACAGCTAAAAGCTTATGTTCGTACTACACTCGAAGAGTTCTTTCCAATGATATCATATCATACGTGATGCCCCCTTGAAATAAAACATAGACATCAGACATAAAATTTAAGAACTAGTCTATAAGTCTATAGTATATTTCATTTAGAAGCTGGAAGCCTCTTGTGAATAAATGGACGGAGAGCGTTATCACAAGAATTGATTTTCTTTCGGAACCTTTGGGTACAAAATTTTAGAGCATTTTCACTACAATGCATTCAAAGTAGGATGTGTTCTGTTATCATGCCGAGCCCTAGAATTAGATTTTCATGTTACATTTTACAAAGTAGCCACATTAAATATAGTTGGTACAAATTTATATTAAATTTAGAATCAAACATCTTCATGAATTGTGTTCTTTCATCGGTACGATAAACACCCGTTAACACCTACTCGTATATAAATACCTGATCGTTTATTATATTTATCTATAGTGAATTACTTATAATTACAAACCGCCAAGAAACCATATGCAAAGGTGATATGAACTAAAAATTGTAGAGACTTGAATCCATAAAAATAATTGTCGATTTTAAGTATGCATTTAGTCATATCACCGATTACTGGGTTAATATTTCTATAGACACAAAATTTCACTAACTTCAAGAGCCTTAATCGGGTGCATGATCATCTGTAGATAAATACAAAAAAAATCAAGTGAAGTAAGAATATGTAACCACATCCCAAATTATGTAGCTAATATTATTATGAACACAGAATTTAACTAACTTCAAGAGCCTTAATTAGGTGCATGATCATCTGTACACAAATACAAGTGAAGTAAGAATCAGATGATGACTCTATCACTGAAATCTACTAGACCTTGATGGAAGACGGTGCGATCAACGATGTTCCTTTGTAACGGATACACGTTCAAAAATTGAATAAAATTGATCTAACAATGAGACAGCAAGTCAAAAAAATGTGTTTAAGAAAAAAGATAGTTGTAATTATGAAGGTTCCTAAATTTAACTTCAAATGAGATAGCATCAATGTAAAGTAGCGGACATCATTATGAAAGTTTTTTAGTGGACAGTATAGGTGAGCAAGTAAAATATACGTGCGAATGGGATAACACCACTTTAAACTAGCGGGCATCATCGGCTGAAATCATCCTAACCCATAAACCACAGAATTTAATTTTGTCTTTTCATACTTGCACTATGTCAATAATTATATATTTCCATCTTATCCTAGCCTTCTAAACAATTCGAAATAAATATGGTAAACAATTTAATTTAAGTATTATTTGCGTTTACTTACAAATTAAATATTGTTCCCAGATTTTTCTAGTAATGTCCGTATAATTAAAATACTAAGAGTATTTTAATTATGTGAAGGGTGTTTTTTACATATTTATATAAAATAAGGTAGTAACATCAGACAGCTAAATAAAGTCAATTATCAGTTACCCCATATTTTGAGGACCGCTTGTAGTGTATTAATGATATGGTGATAACGAAACTCATACCAACCAGCAGTAACAAACTACAGAGTAAATGATGCATTCAATATTTTGGCTTCTGTTTGCAAACCAAATTCGATTTGAGTAGAAAGCTTTATCATAAGTAACGTACATTATAAATTAGCTAAAGATAAGCTATATATATATGCTTATGTTATTTGTAGGAACGGAGCAGTGAACATTAACGCTAAACAAATTGTGCTCGCGCACGAAAAACTGAACACTGTACTAAAATTATAAAAAAAATTTGTGACGACATATTTAGCTACGAATGTTTTTTTGAAACTTTGTCATTTATAGTTTATAAACTATAGTTTATAATAGTTTAGTAATTATAAAGGTAACAATTTATACCTGCGTATATTTACGCGGTACTCACATATTTCGAGCAGGCGGGAAAATTTGGAGTGCGGAGCGTTTGTGTATGTGCACTAGGTGAAAACTACCTGTATTTAATACCACGCGGGCAAAGCCGCGGGCAAAATTCAGTATTTAATAAGTCGAATAATAAAGTAAATTATTATAATTTTACTGCAATATTACGTGAGAATGGTTGTATAATTTATGTTTTTTTAAATTCTTTGGTGTTTCTTATTGATTGATGAATAATTTTTAATATCAAGAAAAGTATGTGCAGATCATGGCCAACTTTTTAAACGCCGGCCAGTACTTACTAATGTTGGTATGTAAAAAGGCTAATAAAATACGTATATCAACAAATACGTTACCGTTTTTGATTTGTTACGGTATGGTTTTCTGATCGTCAAATAAACAATTTAATGAGAATTATTGCCACATGAGATAAAATGTTAATTCCCGAATTTCTTGATTGAAAAATTAAGATCCATATACGTCACGTGAAAATATAATCTTGGTACGACGATAAAATTATCACTACACAAATAGCATGTGATCATTCATTTACGGCTCCCAAAATAAGTTTATTAAGTGGAGCTTTATTAGATTAAACTTTGCGTTAAAATATGGCAATTTTTTAAAAATTAGCAGTTGAACTTATACACAATAGAATTCGTGATATAAAAAATATTCCACTCAATACCCGTTTACATTAATTAAAATAACTTTAAACTAATCGATTTATTTTCTGAACTATAAAAGCTAAACGATTTCTCTTTGTTTTAGTTGGAAATTATTCCTCTTTTGTTTTAAAATTTTTACGTGAGATAAAGACAGTGCTTATAATATAATCAACATTGTGTGTAAAAATATCAATTTAATTGCTATATTAAGGATAGTCTACCATTATTTAATAATACATTTACATTTCCCCAATGCAATTTTAATTCAGATGTAGTGCTTGTACTTGAGAAACTAATTTTATTAAATTAGTTATTAATGGAATAAATAAAATGTTACGTAATATAGTCCAGTTTTTTAATAATAATTTCCTTTGTTAACGTCAAAAATTATTAAAATTTTAACACATTCCATCATTGAATTAAAGGAAATATTATCGCACTTCAGAGATAATATTTCTTTTATATTCAATTTATTTATTTAAAAAAACTACAAGAAAATAACAAATTTGTGACTAGAAATACTCTTCTCTGTCTCTCGTTACAGCGAGACGGAAGCTCCTTCGCAACAAAGACTTGCTAAAAAGTTTCCTTCAAAGCTTCTTCCCGCCGACAGCCATCTTTATATGCTTCGGGTATAAGAGTTATTTGAATATAGAAATGAAAGCCTTTGCTTGAACTTTATTTAATTTATGAAATGTTTTTTATGAAAGCTTTACGGTCAAACGTAGCCTAGTTTCACTTTAAGAAATCGTATTGCAAGAAGCGGTGAAAGAAAACAGTGAAGAAAATAACTTTCTAGTTAATATTTCATAAATAACCTTTCATGAATCAATTTAAATCAAAATTAATATTATATTTTTGGTATTTTTACACAGCAAGACACGTAAACTTATTCAGGTCACGAACCAAAAACTTTAAATTAGATTAATCTTCTCAGTCGATCGTTATACGTTCTCCACGACCTGTAAAATCACAACCAAAGTTCGACTGAAAGAAAAAAACTGATACAGATACGTAATTGGTTTTTCCATGTGGTTTTTAGTTTCAACAGATAAAAGTTTGGAACACACTTGAATAAGTGTATTATTCTGAAGATATGATGAATATTTACTTGAGGTTGGCAATTAAGAACCTGACTTACTTTATTAAGAGATTTTGACAAAATATCACAAAATGGTGAACATATATCATATTCTAATATACTCTTAAATTTAATTCAGTGAAATTGTATTTTTGTAAGTTTCATAAGGGTATACGTTCTAACTATTCACGTGATAACTACTGCGACTAAAGCACTATTGGAAACTTCAATATGTTATAGATGTAATAATATACGTAAATATATGTTATAAGAAGAAGAATGTTATTTAGAATAACTATTAATTATAACACGTAACGAAGAGTTAGACAAGTAGACAGCTGATCAATATTCTGTGTTATAATAAATTAACAAGTTTTCTCCGGCATTTAATTCACTTCAAACATAAACGACATAGAAACACAGATCAAAGGTGGCGCCGGCCTCGGGGTGCAAGATTTCATGAATCCAAACTGACGAACGTCACCTGCTCTTCTATTTCCCATTCAATACACCCACGAATCGCTTCGATTTTTTATTAATCGTACCAGTTTTTGTTGAGTTCGTTTTGATTTAATTAGCTCATCGTTTATTAGTTGAGCGACTAAGTCTCGCAGCCGACCTAATAAATGGTAAAATGATTATAATGCGAGAGAACATTGCAATTTCAAAATTTAATAAGCTAGTTCTTATTGCATATAAAGTGTTAAAATTACTTCAAATCTTTTATGTCACATTATAATGAAACATCGAATAAAACCAAATCAAATTCAAAAAAATCAAAAATTTGCTTAAAATGTTTCACGTCCTGTCTGCTAAGCCCATATATATGAAAACATGTATGGATTAAAATGTGACCTGTCCTACATTTTGGGTAGGTGGCCACATACTTTTATGTTGATTATGTTGAACAGTCAATCATGAGTTTAAACTGAGTTTTCGGGAAAGGGGCTCAGCCAGAAAATAGGGTATCAGTCGAAAATAAGGTTGAAATTTGCCACTAGGAGTTGGATAAAAATTTAGGAAAGGCTATTTTCTTGATGGCTATAATTACACCACGCGTCGATATTATACCACTATTCATATCGTCTTCTTTTTAAGGGTCTGTAAACTAAACTTAGTAAACAAATGATATCAATCAAGCAATTTAAGACATAAACCAGCGGAAAAACCATTTTTTAATTAATTAAAGCTTTTTACAACTCAGCTATTGAAAAACGTGTTTAAGTAAACTAATAAAAAACTTTATATTAGTGAAATATTACATATTCAAGTAGAATTTGTCATTGAACCGTTGAAAGATTTTTATCTCCTCTCCTCGACCAAGAAAAAAATGTTAAAACGTTAAAAAATATTGAAAGAAATGAAGTACATTCTGACTCTTCTATCCGCTTTATATATAAATATATGCCGCTGATTAATATTCTGAGCCTAAAACAAAAATTAAAAGTGAAACTAACTTTATTAATTAAAAATTCGGTTTTGATTGCATTTTTTAAAAACGATCGCATTTTTCAAAATTCATTTCGGTGTGTTATTCTGTAATCGGACAATAACTAAAAGCAATTTAATAGCGATGGCGTAACACGCAACAAATATTTACGACTGTTACACCAAACTAAAAGACATTTTGCAATTTGTATCTTTTTTATGTTCTTTTTCCAGTAATAACAAATTTGTTTTCTTTAGTTTTTGTAGAAAACCACCATAAATATTATAAATAAATAACATTGGACCTTATGAAATTTAATAATTACTAAGAATCAAGAAATTATAAAAAAAGGAACTAAATGCAAACCATATTCATCAAATTTGTACGAAACGGATATCCGGCCAAATAGCGCAACAAACGGCAAACGCAGTGATGAGCAGTCCCAGAGCGGCAAATTTGCATTTAAATCATGTCTTACCTTGTCCGATCGCACGTTAGTTTCTAGAAATAACACTGCTCACAAGATAATACTAGTCAGATTGGATTTTAATCTTATATCATTTAGATATAGAGCTAGGAGAATGAAATTGGTTGTTTAAGTTAACTACTTCACACTATATGTGTTACAAACGGCTTCACTCACGGTAAACTAAAATCATAAATATTTATTGAATGTCTTAATATTTTTTTAAAGGTAAAATGTAACTTGTGAACTAACGCACAAACTAACCTTTAACTCTTTATTAATTTTTCCAGTTTATATTTTTAACGATTTATTGCGCCTGTTACCGATTTTGTAATTTTTTCCATTAAAATTTTGATATCCGCTTTTACTCCCTTAGGGGTTGATTTTCGATAATAGATGAAAAAGGTATTTAATTACATTGCAATTAAAAGGTATCTGATTAGTAAAGTGTTCATCCAGTATTTCAGGTGAAAAGGCGTGTTACATTTTTCCTATACAAATTTTCAAACAAATTGACAATCGGTGAAACGTGTGTTTAATTATTTGCATAGTAGATTTTTATAACGTAATCTCAAGTTAAAAGGCATGTCATATTATTTTTGAAATATGAAATTTGACATATTTTTCACTCCCATATATGTAGCATTTCAAGAAATCCTATATAAATTCCTATGTCGAAAAAGAAATTTATTTTCCTAATCGCACGTTTTTTGCTTCAGTGGTTTCGGCTTTGCAATAATGAATCGGTTAAGATGTCGTTATTGATGTTTTATGTGTATATTCCATTTTTAAATTTGAAAACATCTCTTTGAAAATGATTCGATCTCATTGAAATTGAAAATTAAAATTCATTGCTCGGAAATACTCCTTATTTTATAGCAAAAACAGAGAGTACGAAAAAACATATCTGCTAATTAAACTTAAGCTCATAATTATAAATTGGCCAAATTAGTCTTCAGCGTGAAGATGCAGATGGCTATACTTTATTAATAAATTGAAATACTGAAAAGTTCGAAGTTATGACATCACGTCATTTGTATAAAAATTGTAAAACAGCAATCTACGATTTACATTACGAATAAATTTTCCAGAATCACTACAAAATAAATTACTTTTATAAGTTAGACAATAATAAAACTTCGATACGATAAACAGAGAGACAAACTTGAAGAGTACTCTTGCAGGTAGCAGTAATGGGGACACTACGTCGTAGACTTCTACGTCGTAGAATCAACAACTTTTAATTCTACATGCGAAATTAGAATTATATACCAACACAATGCTAAATATAACATGGAATGGATCTTATGACTATTATAATTGAAATAAATAAAATATTTAAATTACCCAACCCTGTTTTTTTAATGTCGCTTAAAATTGAAGAAACATTGTAAATATTAATTTGTATCAAACAAAGATAGGAAAACATTGTTCAAAGTATGGAAGTAAGAATTTAAGAGTGAGTGAGTATGCGTCAATGCTTGGCGTGTGGAAAATTAGTCAATTTTTGAAATTACTTATGTAAGCTATAGACACATTATAAAGTCAGCCGAAGTGAGACAAAACGCAAAAAATATTTTGAAATATATTTAATATTTTTAAATGGTTACTTCAACCGTCACAAAGCGTAGACCCTATAGTGGAAAGAAATGTGAAGTTAAAACAACGTGATTATACACAACATTAATTTTAATAAAAACAACGTCATAAGTAATATAATTCACCGCATGTAATTCATCGACATTTAAAGTTAATGAAATGTTAAGTGACGTACTCACGTGAATATTTTTTGAGAATAGAATTGTTGAAAACTACTGAGTTCAATTCTGATAAAACATTTTGACTAGATTATTAATTATTATATATCAGTGAATTCAATTTTGAATGGTAATATATCTCGAGGACAATATTTTGGTATTTAATGTGTAATTTATGGTAAGCAAATTATTAATTGAAAATGTGTACAATGTCTCCCGTTATACTAGGCTATTAACGCGTTTACTTTTCTTTTTTACTTCAGTGAATTTAAATTATTTTTCTTAAAATAAAATTGAAAACAAAAAATTTCAATTATATTAATAATTCGACATTTTCTAAGTTACTTACTTTCTAGCATGACATGAAATTTCTCTGCCCTTTTATTTGTATGATTATTATAATCCCTACATCAATTAGCATTTACCAGATTAATTAATTTTTAGTTAAACGTTCCCAAAAGACAATGTACTTTGAGAAAAATAAATGAATATTTTGAGATGTAATACTAATAACTGGTTATAAACAAAAGACAATACAATTTGTTCGCAACATTTCACGTTTGACTTCATTGTAATAAGTGAAAAAGGATAAAAACTAATTTTTAAATATACTGCATATTCTTTCACTAAATTTGTATTATAAGTTGCGTACGAGAGAGCTTATATTTAAATACTGCAAAACACACGTTATATATGATAAGCATTCGACGTTTTTACCATTATTTTATACATTGGTGAATTGGTGTATGTATCTATGATACTGTGTTTATAAATCAGAAGCAAACATTTTGAATGCTCATCATACATAATGTATGTTTTGCAGTATATAAATGTGTATATTGGAAAATTGAATTTCTTTTCTCTTGAAGGATTTAAATCTCTTCAGGGAGTTCAGCAGCAAAAAGAGAATGTTTGATTAAAAATATTGACGGTATCGATACCGCCAGAAATGGTGCAATTAAATGATTTTAAAAATTAACCCCAAATGCATTTAGCTCATGGTTTTAAAAGATAAATTTTAACAGACCAATAGGCGGATCCTATCTTTTCAAAAAAATATTTTATTTATCACAGCGTAATTTAAACTCACTCCATACGATACTGAAATATTTTGTGAATTCGTTTAATTTAGTTTCTCTCAAATGGCGGTTTTTTCAAAAATATCATTGAAATAAGTGTCAGTCTCTTAACAAGATATATGAACTGCCAAAACTGAAAAAATACGCTAAATGCGAGTAGGTTTATGAGAGATATCTATGTATTTGTATGCACAAAACATATTTTATTTTTATCACATCCTAATTTAAACAAACTCACTCTATCCGGTATTGAGATATTTTGAGAATCCATTTAATTTACTGTTTCTAAAATGGCCGTTTTTCAAAAAAAGTCATTGAAATAAGTTTCAATTTCCTATTAAGACATTTAAACTCTCCAAAAAGTCACTATTTTTACTTTAATATATTTCTGCTCGTTAATTGCAATATTTAAATCTGTTCATCGTTTCAACAATTAGGATGTATGGATATTTCCTAGACGATATCATATGCTTACATACCAACCTCTCATATTTATGCACAAATAGGTATGTGAAATATTTATTTAAGAAATTTGATAAAAGTATTCTGCTAATACGTTACATTACTAAATGAAATGTAACGTATGCAGCCATAAAGAATGAAATTATATGTAAAATTGTTGGCACGTTTTGGCAGAACAAAATAAAATAATTTATGAAAAAATAGTGATCATTTTACCAAATTGCAAACAAACTTCTCAATTTATTCTTATGTAAAAGCATTTCGAATTCGAAAAGAGCACGATAGCTTTTGTTGATTCAATCCTATGGATAAGATATATTTGTGATAAGTAAATATTCTATTTTTTTACGATTTTCCTCAATGACATATTAAGAAAAAACATGGAATTTAAGTAAAAAACAGACAACAGTTCAAGTAGCATAAATTATTGTATAGGCATCTCCCTTACCCGTACAGTTGGGTACTATTCTGTTTAAACGTTGATATTATAAATTTCTTTACACGGATTCATATTTTCACTTCCCCTTCGTTTGTTTTAGCGGCAAGTTAGATTTCTATATGAAATTAACATACCTTTTTGAAAAAGATCCCAGATTAAGTTTTTGGGTTGTTTGGTAGAGCTACATTTACGCCCATTTACAGCAGTGGAAAAACGATTTCATGCCTTAGGAAAGAAGTGGAAATATTCCGTTTGGCTACCACATTACCTGAATGGTTCACAAATAAAATCAAGGAAAATGAAAGTTAAAATGAATACAGTTAACATGAATATTATATTGGGTTGGAACTTATAAACCCACCACTTTCTTTCCACCGGTTTCTGGAATGTTATAGAAGCGTCTAGAATATTTCTTGTAGAGTACTTGTGGAGTCACAATATACACAAGACGATGGGCGAAGGTGTGGTCTCTTGCAAGAGATCTAAGCACTGGTTCCAAAAATTCAACCAAGGAAATTTTGATATGTACGATAAACCTTATTCAAGATGACCTCCTACCATTGATTAAGGAAAATTAACATACCTTTTTGATACCTTTTTGGCTACCACATAAGCTAATGCCCCTTCAATTTGAGAGGAGTGCTAATACGTGCATGGAGCTATTGACTTCTCATCGTACCAGTGAGTGGTTAAAGTATTTGGTTACAAGAGATGAAAAGTGGATGGGTTATGGTAATTTTTCAGGTAAATACCTGTGGTTAGGAGCTGGAGAAAAACGTGTATCTACACTAAAAAGTAACATTGCAAAAAAGACTTTTCAGTGTATGATGGGATATAAATGGAGTTAATTATGGAGTTATTCATTGAAAACTCCTTCCAGCTAACATTACAATTATAGTTAAGATTTATTGTGAACAGTTGCGAAAAGTCGTCGTTAAACTTCCTTCAAATCAAAGCAAAGTTTATTTTTAACTTGACAATGCTCGACCTCACGTAAAAAAGAAACGCAGGAAATTTACTTTCACTTGGATGGAGTGTGCTACCTTATCCACCGTACTCTTCAGACCACTTACCTTCTAATTGCTCTCTGTTTTGCTCTTTGTCCAATAATTTATGCGATAGAAAATGTAAAGATGAAATTTATATCAAAATCGAATTTAACCGGTTTTTCAGTCAAAAGCCTCAAATTTTCTACAAGGAAGGAATTCTATCTTTGCCCACACGTTACAGTGTTTATGTAATTGACGATTTATTTTATTCACTAGATATAAAAAGTTGAAAAGTACTAAGATGGTAGGTATATTAGTTACCAACCCAATACTTCTACAGTCAGATTTACAACGTATATCCAAATGGTTCCCCTAGGTAAAGTGAGAATTCAAACTCCAAAATTTTTTGACAAACTTTGTACACCTTTGTATACAAAGGAAATATTTTTTTTCCATATAGAACTGGGTCAACGCATTCCCGACACAAGCTAAAACTGATGATAAAAGGGATGAGTCCGACGAGGCTCCGGTGCAAATATAATTTAGGGTTGCCATGACAACCATGACCGGTATTGTCTACGTCAATCTGGAAATTGCAGTATCATTCCCGCCACTAGTCCTGGCACACTTTTCATAGATACTCGTGAAAAGCACTTCTCTTTGTCAGGCACCGTGTCGCGAGCGATCACATTTGAAATGTATTTTTTACGCTTTCAGTAATTGTATTAAAACCAGAAACTACTTCATGAATTTGATTATGACTTCGTTGAAAATATTTCACTATTTTTCTTATCGAAAAATATTATTCTTATGTACAGTAGACGACCGTCTTATTGAATATATTTCGATTTTAACTTTTAAATAATTTTCAACACGGTGAGATTAAGCAACCATAGCAACACATATTTACTACTTCACGAAAAACTCACTTTCATGAGACATGATACAGTGAGGCTATCTGATATTACTGAAATATATAAAATTTGTTTGAAATTTCGTACAAAATCAACAAACCATTTTAAATTATCTCGTGGATGTTGTAATATCTCACTAACATCTATAACTATAACAAGGTAAAATTCTAACTTACACAATTATGAGCTAAACATAACTATGTTCGAAAGATTAGCACCCATGCGGGTTCTTATTGTTATTTTATATGACGAACTCACATTTCGTAATCACATTATGAAAGCCTGCGACTTTTCCATGATATCGACAATGTCATGACTTTGTTTAACTTTGTAGTCCGTAGTAATCTTCAAATGAGTGCAGCCACCTGGTGTCCCTATGAAGTCACTAATACTTTCGTGCTGGAAAAAACCTTTCAAGGAAAAATATTAATTTTTAAATCATAAAACATATGGTCACTAACCTATATGTTTCCTTTAGATTTTATATGTGCAACATCAGACGTCCCTTCCTTCAATTCAGATGGTCATTACTTTTGACTATACATTTTGTTTATTCATTAAATAATTATCTAAATAACCTCTGGGTCTTCAGTTTAACTTTATGTTCCCTACTGTTACATAACAGGACAAAGTCATAATTTATTTTCCTTGTCCATAGAGCACACAAATATACTCTAGCGCTCTTCTGCTTTTTTGCGCATCTATTTTTATGAACGCCGTTTTACGAGACGCATCGAGTTTTGACAGTTTTCCGTTTAAATGACCGCCATAATTACACTACCGCATTCACAATCCATTACTAGTTAGTTTGATGTTAATTCGAATTGCTGTGTCTTTTTCCGTTTTATTGGTTTTTGTATGTACTGAATTTTAAAATTAATTATTATTAAGAAATTTGCATATGTCCAAGGTTTCAGCTAAGTTTGACCATAGTCTTTTTTTTAGTAGTTAATAAAGAAAATTTTAAATTGTTTAAATCATAGCTTGCTATCTCCCTATGTTAATGGAACTAAAAACTCACGGCAAAAATTTGAAACCGTGTTAAACTTTTAATACCACTTCTATTCGCAAGACAACAAATTCAGGATCTATGTCCATACTACAACTCCCGGTTCTAATAAATTTACAAAAGATACGTATTATTTTCTATGATTTCGACTCGTTCTAGATAAAGCAATTCCCATCGTAGTTTCCGGAAGCAACATCTGGCTATAAATAAAGTAATACTTTCGTTACTTGTTCTCAGAACATAAATGTTATAAAACTCTGAAACGATCTGGTACCGATCATGATTCGAATATAAGCTTTCATGGCTGCGTGTAGCACTACGCCTTCTTCAATCAACTAGATTTTGCATAAAACACAAACAAAGTTAAATTAGAAATCTGCATAACTGCAGCTCATAAGCTTGTTCAAAGGCTATGATTTCAATCAAAAAGTTTAATAAGTAATATTAAAAAATTCTGAAATTGTCAATTGTTTGGAAACCCGTTCTGATTTCCTTTTAATCTACTCGTAATTTCATCAAATAAGCTTCTAACAGATCTTAACTCAGTAACTTTTACATTCAAAACTGAATGAAAAAGTTACTGAGTTATCTTTTGAAATCTATGCAGAGTATGTGACTAAATTACATATTATCAATTATTTAACACAAGAACGACGAAGTAAGACATTTCAGTTTCACTATTAATAAAAAAGTAATACCGCAAATATTTTTTTCACAAGTCTCCATTCTACATATTGTACTAAAAGTTTCATCAATAAACTTCCAGTAGTTCTGGAGGTATAATCATACGTCGGCGCTATTTTTAAAAAATGGGGAAGTATGGCTTGTTTCTCTCAATCTTGAATTTTTATTATGTTTAAGCAATTTTTTATGTAACTTTCCAAATTTTATAAAGCAAACTAAACTCGTAAATTTTCGTTCAGTTTTTCCCATGGAGATTGATTCAACACAAAGTATATTAATATAATTAAAAATTACTACAAAATACCAAATAACAGTACGTCAAAATGTGTTTCACATATTTCAGTTGTAAAAAATGCTTCCGGTATTTACTTTCAGCCAATACCCCACACAATACACGAAATAAAAAAAAATTAAATACATAATTTGACGCGTCCAATATATCCATATAAATATGTTTGTATACATATATTTCAGCAGTTTATCTAGACAGGGAGATATAAGAGATAAGATGGTTAATATACTCAATAATTATGCCAATTTCCAACTTTCAATCTCGAACGGCTTCTAAAAAATGTGGCTCTGACAGACAGTCGGAATGATACATGAATTGTCTTATAAGTTTTCCACTCTTGTTCTTTCTGAGTTATGGAACTCTAGAATCCAGCCAAATGTGTGTCACAATACGCATAAATTGGAGTCCTTAGTTCCGTAGGATTCACAGTAATTTCAAATTAAATTTCTAATCAAATGCTAATATTTTGTATCTTTTTTGATTTTACAAACCTACGGTTGAGAAATTAGGAGAAAGGAAGACACACGGCATGCAACTTTGTTGCTAAGTATTTTACTAACTAAATTAAAAAGGGTAAAAGTAAACTAAATTAGAAACAGTAAATGGAACATCGATTGTATTTCAAAAAGATGTCTCGTGATACTCACCTCAATGAAATTAACGAAAAACGCCCCAACTTTACGCGGTATATTTTACCTAAAAAAATTCTTTACACATTTTGTTATGTATAACTGTGATCTTCATACGAGCCTCAACTTGAAAAATTTTACGCATTTAAATCTACAAATGTAAGAACGGTATGAACAAAATTATAATAGTTCGTTGGTTCGCTCTGAGATCCCATAAGATGACAAAATTTATTAGTTTTTTATGAGCACTTAAAATATAGATCGAAAGTTGTTCTCGTATATAATATATGAGTAGAAACGCACCACGCGTATTTTGTACTCATTTAGCTACTTAACTATTGAGCTTTATTTTTTTTTAAACTTAGCGCCTTGTTCTCTCAATAATACTGGAGCTTATTCTCTTTCAGTAATCTTCAATTTTTTTTGCTTTTACCTTTGTTTCTGAAAGCAACAATCTCAATTTTTTAAACAGGTTTATCGTCCGCTTCTCCTTTTTATTCAACCATTATATACAGAAAACACTTTACAAAATGTACCGTATGGTTTCTGTTAAGAAAATAGTATTTAAATTCCGGATTAATATATAATCTGTTGACTTACTCAGGATAGACAGAACTATGCGTGACCTCGCGGCAAATTGAACTACTAAATTAATTAGCGAAGTAACCAGAGCGCAATTCACCACTTTTAACTTTGTAAAATAAGATAAATAGAATATATTTTAGCGTTATTATATTAATTTATTTATTTTATTATATTGATTATCTTGATTACGACGTGTTATGTTAAACATATTTTATTTCATTTGGTGTAATTAATATTACTATTCATAAATTTCCAATATTTTTAAAATACATAGGTACTTGATACAACAAAATACAAACTCTGTTACTGTAGAAAAGCACTTGAAGATTCCATAAAATTAATTTCGTAATTATACCAAGCTGTCACTTACTTGGTAAACAATTAGATTTTAATTTAATTTTTTTCGTTCGATGTTATGATCAACTTATATCTTCTTAATTCATCCCTAAATACATTACATTTAAATGCATAACATTTATTTACTTTATTAAAATCTATATTTTTTTTTCAGTAGATATAAATCACTTCTATAATAAATTATTTCTTTTTCAGCTCAAACTACGAGTTAATGTGTGTTAATCGCCTATGTCTCGCAAATAGTGAATAAAATAAGGTCATGCATGGTTCTGTTTATGCCTTGCAAGTAGTGAGTGAATTAAGGTCATGCATGGTCCCTCTAGTAGTGAGCAAGTAGACAGTTTATATATCAAAGTATTAATTTGGAATCCAATTACCATTTTGTTAACAGAAACCACATGGTACTATTTCATGTTATCATCAAAATTGGTTATTTTAGTTTTTTCAAGAGTATATAAATATACATATATATATATATATATATACACATATATATTTTAAAAATTTTTACTTCATAAAAATTTTTAATTCAGTTTTTTCATTCAGTTGTTTCCTTAATTTGTTTCCTTATATTTTCTTTACCATTTGCAGTATATTGTTTCTACCGTCACATATTATATGGGGAAATTATCTTTATATTGATATACCTGTAACGAACATGATCTACTTGAGAGCGCGTTGACTCATCTTATACGAGACTGTGGACTTTTACGTTTCATATATTAATAGATTTCAATCACTGAAAGCCATGATTACTTATATACATCAATTATTAAGACTACACATAATTATTGTATGCTTGTGTATCAGAAAAAAATATTAAAAAGTAACGACCAAACAACACGTATTAACCGGCAATTCAAATAGTTTTCCCAATTACACAACACACCACCGGCACACCTAAATTTTTCAAAATAAAAACGATCAATCGAACTAATAATTTTTTGGCTTATTGACATTTATTTGCTTATTGAAATTTTTTCTCTCGCGTTTCTTTCTGCTTTACAGTAACCTATCATCTACTTCTTTGTATTATACAATCCTAGGTTGCAAGAGATTGCTCTCATAGCAATAAATTTGCATTATGTATCAATTTTATACATTAGCGTACGTAAATATATAAATAATTTCCCTTTTTCGCATATTTCTTTAAATTTGTATTATTAACGTTCTATTAACTTCCAAAAAACTGTGCAATGTCACTTCGTCATGGTATATCTTGACTTTATATATCTGTTCACTCATTCCTCATTATATTCTACGCCATTCTGTTTGCAAATTTTTACCCTTTTTTGACTTTGCCGCATCTTTTTTCGTTTCGTAATATTATTCCTATGATTGAATTAAAACAAAAAATACACAAAAAATAGTTATTCCCCTTCAACATTTTTATTCAGCATATTGCCCGTAAACATGACCCACGTCTATAGGCGTGACGTGAGATTTCAATTTCCGGAGCGACGCGAACAATGCCGCTGGACATCACTGTAGCAACGCAGGCATCACATTTTGATTTGTACCGATGTGTCGCAATACCGTTCTACTGATCCGGTGTTGACATGAGGATGTGTATATGAGTTATTATTTTATTAAAATAAATCTTATTGTATGTCTACAAAATTAATTTATAATTATTTTAAGCAACATTTTATGAAAAACGGCCAAATGTGAGCGGGACTTGTACAAAAAGGCTGATTTATTTATAAATATTAATATTTAAAATTAATGATTTGAAATTTTGAAGATGGGTTAAATTATACCTTTTCGCATTTATTTTTAATAAAATTTAACACTAAATTTTCAAAACTAATTTTCGCTAATTTTAATCACTTTCAATCACTAATTTTAAATAATATTTTGCCGTTGAGTCTCTCACCTTACCATACTTTTTGTGCTGCTTAATTTCACATACGTTTAACAAATACTCATCTACTTTAACACAAGTATAATATCGATATGATAGTGTTGTGATCAATTCACAGAGCAAAGTAACTGCAGCGATTTGCTCACAAGGTTTTGAGCAATTTTAAATTTAGACGTTACCGTTCATTGACCCTTTCAATTTTCTTTTGTTTAATATTTCCTTCCCGCAATATTGTTCAGTAGTCTCAAAAATAAAAGTAGATAAAATTCACATCCAGAATTATTTCAAATGAAAGTATTTAATACAAGCGGTGTCCCACGGTTTCAATCGCTTTAAGTACGGGTTACAATTTTTTCTCTCTCGTATGTTGCTCTTAGTTATAAACTATTAACAAACCAAGTTTTAGAAAAATCCCTCCAGTAGACATTGCGTGATTGACCCACAAAATGATATACAGACAGACAGACAAATATTCTAAAAAAAAGATTTTTCGGCTTCTGTTATCATTCTATACACTAATTAAATCATTATTTTAAATCGCTCGCCTCAATATTCTTCAACCGTCCTTTCCGCCTAAATCAAAAGCCCGGTGGACACCGCAAAATGGATTAGCAGGAAATATTTCGTAAAAGTATCCTGATAACACGCGAAATCCACAATGCTGGTCACGAATTAGATTACGCCAGTCGCCTCCGTTGTAGCGGAAGCCTTACTTCCCTCGCCCTGACCAAGCAGCGCCCCGTAAGCAAAATTCTGCCGAATGCTGTCACTCGTTAGTTATTCCGCGCTGACAAATAGTTATGGTCGATAATACGTTACGACTGAAACGAGTTATTTGGTAACTTGCATTATTTATCTCACGGAACGTTTACAGGCCTATTTTCATGTCTGTAATGAGAGCGTGGTCACTGAAAATAGTTTTTCTTATTTTGTACGAATTATTTTTGTCACGAGTATTGTTTGACACAACATAAGTTTCTTGTAAGCTATATACTTGATGATCTATAATATATAACGATTATGTAAAAATGTACGTCTTCTATTAATTTACCGAATTTTTCTATTCTGTCTTTCAATGTACATTTTTTTTCTATTAAAATTTACATTTCCAACTTTTGCTTCTTAATTAGTTTTAATATTATGTTATAACATATTAGGTGCACGTCATATTTTAATAGCTGAATAAATAGATGATCCACTAGGAGCTGATTTTCAGTAATAAGATGACATTTTACAATATAAATCCTGTAATTGTCCTTCTTCAATCACTCGCAGTGTGATCTGTGTAATTCTGTGTATTTAATAAAGTTTAGTAAATACACTGTTGGCTTAAATATTTAACTTTCAGTGTATTCATAATATGTGTTTAATTAAATAGCTACTTATGAATGCAACTGACAGCAATAAAACGACCATCGCATAAAGAAAAATTATACGAATGGAACTTTGATTTGGTGGTTTAGGAATTAAACGTTTTTAAACTTCGTAAAATGAATATTTTTTTGCGAATTATCAATACAAATATGGCTGTTAATATAGCAAAGTAATATTATTTAATATTTTTCTTTCCTTCTTACTTGCTACGTTAGTCATGGAAAAAAAAACAATAAAAATACAAAAAGTATGGCTATGTACAAAAAAAATACAAATAAGTAAAAAATACAAAAAATTAGAGACGCGAAAAACCATGGTACAAACCTTATCAAAAGCTGTCAAGAGGATCTTGAATTATAAATAGACAGAAAAACAAGAATTTTATTTCATAACTGATAACTATTTGTGTATTTAAAATTTCATTAATGTAGATAGATAGATATAACCAATTTGCCGTATCAATGTCCTGTATCCTCAACTATTTTAGTTAATAGCAGAAGTAACAGAAACGAACGTAGCATTTTAATAGTCACATTGCCTATAATACAACCTTATTAGCAGCGGTAGCAGGAATATCAAATACCATTATGAATATTATTTTGCACAAACACATTTAACAATATTAAATATTACAATTTTCTACATAGCCATTTAGGCTAGTGGTTGCAAGTAGGTAACTGAAATTATTAATTAGTGTATAATGTATTATTGAATTATAAATTATACTCGCAATGTTTATGAAATGTTAATGATAATATTTTTAAAGTTAAATTCTATGAAGAATTAAACTGGCGTAACATTTCCGAAATGAAGATGGTTCAAAGTTTAAAATAAAATTCCGTAAATTAATCCATAATTAAAATAAAATTTCACAAATAATAATGAGAAATGTTTTAAGCTACTGCAAAGTTTGATCCAGATACCTTTTCCATCACTTATTGAAAAAAAAAACGACAAACATCTAGAGAGTATATAGCTACTTGCGCTGGAGTTTTATTATTTTATTGGCAAATTTCACAAAACATGATTTTGGTAATTTATGTTCAAACGTACGAAAATATTTCGCATTTTGCGAAAACCACATCCTAATGATAGCCAGCCATCGTGGTTTTTGTAATTCCTATAAATTAAAAAGTGAAGTAAAACATCGTCAATAATGCGTGTAACTACGAATTTTCTTTAAGTTCTGAAATACGACACCAACGACTAGATTAACATTTGTGGAAAAAAATTGATTAAGGGAAAGTTTCCAAGTCCGTACATTTATTACTTAATTGATACACGTCAGAAGCACCGAGGATGAGCGTAACGAGTGATTGGATTAGGACTCAAATGGAACGGTTTATTATTTTATTTGCACATGTCTTAAGATAGGATTCATCCCAGCTGACAAGCGAGTTCACAACATAACTTTAAACCTATTTAATTTGTACCTAGAGAATTCACATCGGCTTCAAGATCGTTGCGAAACCAATCACAAAATTAATTATAAACTAATACAAAGTCATAATCACCAGTACCTGTAGTTTGATGATAAACATCCATCATTCTGAAGTTCGCATGGTGCTGTGACAATTTCCGCTCGTTATAATGACACGCGGAAGTCGTTGGTGAGTACACGCCCGTTCACGAATTGCATGATATTGTATTTATTCACAGGCACAAAATTAATAAAATTGGATATTGTGTAGTATTATCTATGCACTCTTATTTTTTGAGGTTTTGGTCCCGCAACGTGCGTGTTGCGTATCCCATACTATATAACTAATACCTGGGTAAAACATGGATTTAAATATAGTGGAATATATAAATCTCCTCGTATGGAACCAAAAAATTATTTTACTGTTTGAAAAGTACCTAAAATATTTTTAGATGTTATTTATAGTTTCGATTATATTCCAAGGACGCCATCCATGGCACAGAAGCAAAATCAATTTCACAGGGTGGCACCCTTATGATGCAGAAATAGAAACCCTGATTATCAAAAGCTTTTTTGACAAAATTCAGTTGGGTATCTTTGATGCAATAGAAACAACACTTGATTATACTTCATTTGAATTTTTTTAATCAAAGATTTTAAAAAATTCAATTAAATATTTTTGAATATCTAAATGGGCAAAATATCCAATTTTACAAAAAATAAAAATAAATTTTCATAGTTTCGATTTGAACACCTGTGTATTGATTATCATTAGGCAAGAGAGAGGAAACGAGATATGATGAAAACAAATATTGCTTTTAGTTTCGATGTTTTGTTTTTATAAAGCCATATGATTTTGTAATTTTTCGTGTTGTGTTTTATTTTTTATACTTTCCTATATTTTGCTCCCTTATCTATAACAATGGGCATGTCCATTTGATGGCAAAATTATTTAACTCTTAATGTGTTAAATGGCGTAAAAGAAAGTATTTCTGAACATCTTAAGAATAAAACCTCTCCAAGTTGTCTAAATTTAATTCTACCACCATACTCTAATAATGATTATGACATATTTCAACTGATTCACACATTTCCTTGTAGATTAGTAAATTAAGGTTTGTGTATTACAATGTTTCTCCAACTTAAGCAACCTTGTTTTATTCGGTATGCTCCGATGTTCCTTTTCACGATCACGAAAATCGAAAAATTGTGTTAAGACCACAGTGTGCGTCAATCAGTTACAGTGTAGTAGTATCGGACCAATTAAATTGAGGAAGTGGAATTTCAGTTAATAAAAACTAATTTCCTTTAAGAGATAAATTATCAGAAAATATCAATGGTCTTCGGATTTCTTCGCAAATAGTATAAAAATAGGACATCTAACTTTCGTATGTTAAACAAAATCAACCAAGTGTAATTCGATAAGTACATGCTGGAACAATTTTACTTTTAATTAAGTTTATTATTTTGCAATGACTATTAGGACTTTCAACCGATTCAACCCTTTCAACTCAATTACATAAATAAATAACTCGATAAATTACTAGACACGTTGAATAATTAAATAATCCTCACTCACCAAACAAAAAGTACACAAAAAATATTAATTATTTAATATAACGGGGTTATATTTACGATGAATGAACGCGAATATTCTACAAAATATGATACTAGATAATAATCTCCTTTCAATGATAAAAACTCATGACTAGACGTTTCAGATTACTATTGCGTCCGCTAATAGTGAATTTTCCCCCAAATATCCAATCACAACAAAAATGAACAACATCGATGAGCGGAAATTAGAAGTGAACAATGTTCCTAATTTTCCGTAAAATTCGTAAGAAAATAGATATAAATATGAAACATGAAGTAATTATTTCTGTGAAATATATGTCAATACTGCTTTAGACGGAATTATACCATCTGGTTATGACAGGTAACCGCATAAATAGATTTATGCCGTAACATGTAAGGAAAAAGTTAAAAAAATTGCCTTATTTTTTAACTTATTACTATTATTTTCTGGTGGAAATCTTCTTACATATTATCTATGTAATTAATATTTATAATTTTTTAAAGCAATAATATTTAACGGTTTATAATATACGTATGTTTGGTTTAAGGCATAAGTTTTAATAATATGAAAGAAAGATATTATATGGCATCGAGATCCATCGCTGTATAATATAATTAGACGGAAGATGACTTAAAATATAATTCGATCAAGGATATTAAAAAATACATTGTAATTTTCGTATTAAAACTTCATCTGAGAAATTAAGTCAAGAAAATTATCATTATAAGAAATTAACTAAAATTTCTTTCATTATTTGAATGGTTTCCATATTTAATAATCTTAATAATAATTCTTGGAAGCTTACGAGCTTATGTTCGTGTAATATTGCTAATAGAAGAAACTAAAATGGTGGAATATTCAGACAATACATTTCTTATCCAAAAACTATATCAAATAAATTAACACGTATATTTTACTTAACGAAATCACTTCCAAGATCCATTAATAAATAGGTAACCCTGATTTTTTTTATAAACACAGGCTCGGAAGATATGTAAACGAATAGTCAATTTCACATTTCAATCGAATATTGGTTAACAGGGTATATAAAATCAAAATGGTTTTTGAGTTAAGATATTAATTAAAATAATAAACATTATTACGATTGGATGACGATATCATGTCAAACTTTTAACATAAAATTATTATAGAAGCTATTGTGGGATTTTGGGTAGTTTATTCAGTGAATAAAACACTGTTTTACTCGTATTTCATATTTACGAAGTATTTATCATAAGAAAAACATTGTTTATTAAATTATCTTTTTAAAGTTTTGTTTTTATAATCAGGATATTACCTCTCTGTGTTTTTGTACGCAACGTAATAAAAATTGCTCTTGTTCCTCTTCAACAGTAATTAAGCCATAAAAGTCTTATATTACCTTAACTAGTCTTTCAGCCGTATTGTTAACTGCTTTTAGTGTTAGCATCTTTTTTAGAGTATAACAAAGTATTATTTGACCATGAAATAGGACACTCGTTGAGAAAACTGACATCAATTTTGACTCGATTAAACAAGGACTTCCTTTTAATAGAAACAAAGTCAACCATTTTCTTTGCTGAAATTCTATTATAAAATAAAGAGAATAGTTATCATATATTATAATAATAAAAGAAAACAAGGAAAATTAATACTTTTACTTGTCAGACTAATCATAAAATGGGCCTTAAAGTTCTTCTTTCTAACGTTTATCGTAGGCTGATGGGTTTTCTTTGGCTAAGTTAGCAACTACTTTTACTTTTGTTTCTTGGTCTACACCATCGCCAAATAGACACAAGACATACATTTCATCTATCAAATACCATAACATTTTTGAGATGCTTTGTCGATTTTTTCGTAAGCTTTTATGACCTTTAAAAATCACAAATATTGGTAAGGTCCTTTTACCGCTAGAGTGCATTGCAGCCAAGGCTTTACTTTGGATGTCACGATGAGCAGGCAGACGTCTAATAGAGCTGCCTTATCTTTGAAATTATGAATTTAGAACTGAGTAATGATAAGTTTAATGAATAAATTGCTCTCGCCGTCTATTGGGCTTGGTATATGGCGCCTGGAAGCCGAATCTTAATTTTTTTCTCTGTTTTTCCGTCAAGAATATTATCGAAAGCTCTATTAATTCTCGATAGTAATTTCTAGCAATACCTTTAGTTAATTCAGTTCGGTCAAATTCCAGCAGTTTGTCAATTTCCAAATCTTTCAGCACTGATAGCTTTTCAGTGCAGTTCTGTATTCTCTCAGGATCGGCATTTTTTCACTTTTCTCTGAACTTTTTGAACATCGGAATGTCAGGGATTATAGTCACTTGGCTAATTTTTGCCTCAAACATGCCTTTTAATACAATGCGTAGACGTGTTGGTGGCAAGTAAAAATAAGCATTTTTCTATTTAGTTTCTGTTCGAGAAGCACACAGACAGCATTAATGCGGCCTGTATTGGAAGCAGTAGTGTCACAATAGAGAATCTGGGCTTTATTTTTAAGATTCCAGTCAATAATAATGTGCCTGTTTACATCTTGATGAGTTTTCCAATTTTGGCACAGCGATAAATTGTTCTTTATTTTCACATGATATAACGATCGGTAGATGTTGTTCTTCAGATTCGAGTACATTTAAAGCCGGTAACAGTTTGCCATGCCGGTGGATAGTTACAATATCCGGTACCTCGTTTTGAAAACAAACTTTTTTATAGCTTCTGCCCGTTCTTTTCGCTTTTCCGTACGGATTCTTTGAATGGACGACTTGTTTATGGGAAATTCATCAGTGTTATTTCCAAGTGCGTCAATAATTGCTTCAGTAATAAATGCAGCATTTTTCATAGTTAACTAATACTTATCTAATGCTGCCACTAATTTTGGAATGATAAATTTTTTCCTAATAGACATTTTATTATTATCGGACTATGTTCTCTGATTAAAGATGGCTAAATTTTCTTGTAAATTCATTATTTCAGAATCAGATGATAAATTTTCTTGTAAAGGTTGATAATATGATGTCGAAGGAGTTAAGGATGAATGGCATTTAGTACACCGTTTCTGTTCTTCAATGTTTCTAAAACATCCATTTTCCTCTTTTTCAGTCAGTTTTTTATCCACTCCGGCTGAGTATCCAAATCGACTTGGCTCTCTCTGGCTCTGCAGAAAGGTTTCATTTTCATTTATTTTTATGAATTGAAGTATATCCACATGTGCAATATTTTCATCTCGTTAAAATTTATTTTCTGAAAGTAAAATAATAAACTGCGTATGTGCTGTCGATAATTATAAACAATTCTAAAATGAAAATGCCTTATAGCCTAAATTATATAAACGATGGAATAAACATTAATTTTCAGATTTTAGTTGTGATTCATTTAATTATGCGCCTTCATGGAGTCACTAACTAATTGCCTATTTGAAAACGTTTATAATTGAAATTAATTATTACAAAAGTTTTCTATTGGATTTGTTTTATATTACCTATTATTAATTATTGTAATAATTGCATATTTTAGCAATTCAATTGACCGTTTATCGTCATCAGCGGGAAATATTTTACCTTAAATATGTTTAAAACATTAAATAAAAATTGTCGATCAAAATATAGGTACACGCCTATTCATTTGTTTAACCAAAATCAAAATAATTTTGGTAAAATTTTATCTTGGAAAAGCAAATTATTCTTGGAAAAAAATAGCATCTGCAACAAATTAAACGTTTTATTTGACGCTTTACTATACAAGTACCAACAGATGGAGTGCGAATTGAGATTACGGAAATTAATCTGCAGCGTGATCCATAATTAATTTTGTTTGTTATTATTGATAAGTCACAAAAATTTAAAAACCAGGTGACTTTAATCTATTACACCAAGCGACAGAAGGCATTCCGCAATATCGTTTGAGTACAATTATTGTATTTAACTTACATTTCCATGCTAACTACTGAAAATGGCAATATTGTGGTATAGAGTTTCTCCTTCATAGTGATTTCATAGATCTGTTGTACAATATAAGCAAAAAAATTGTTTCCCACTCTACTACTCTGCGATCCAGTATTTGGAGAAATCATGTTGTATATCAAATGATTATAAGTAGATTTTTTGGTTTGAAGATTGACATAAACTATCTTGAAATCTTAGATTTTTAAACCTCATCACCAATTGTAATAAAATATGCCTTTCTTAAAATTGTCAATTTTCATTCTTTTTTTTTTAATAAAGAGTCGAGATAGCTAATCAGTATTGATAATTTATTCTTCATAGAAGCCTACATATGCTAGCATTTTCAAGGCATACAAATCTACCCTGATTGTACTAGAACCTATCGTCACTGTAACAACTGTATATTCCACGCAGCTTGGACCACATCTTCAACTGTCCTGCGATTTTGAGATCTCTGTTTAGTAATGGAGAGTTTCCATTCAACGGACAACTCTACTCTGACAATATTATTATCATCGCCAATTGTGTCATTTTTGTGCACGGACATTTGTAGTCGCTTTTCCATCTCAGGTGGACACGATACCGATCAACCACTAAACATCAGAGTCCAACTGGCAGAAATATTTCAAAATTCCCGAAAAAAAGAGAAAAAGTACATATATTATTAAAAAACAACTTATTTCAAAGTTTTGAAAACACAGTGAATATTCAAACATCTATATAGAAATTTTCCTTAATAAATAATTATGCTATCATATATAACATAATATTTTTTTAATATCATAGTAGTCGTGGTTCAAAATATATGTATTCAAATAGAAGATTTTTGCAGAGTTTCGTCAATATAAAAAATGGTACGGGTTCTAATTTGAATTTTTTTCTTATAATTTTGTTCGCCCTGAATCTTTCATATACAAAAAACAAAAAAAAATTCCTCCAAAACAAAAAAGGTACCTCCAAAACAAAAAAAAATTCTTGTTATTTTTATTACACAATATTACTACAGAGATCGTGCAAAATGTATTCAGCGCCATCTGGTGATAAATAAATAAACACTAGGTTGTAGTTATATTATATTTTTGTATGATGTTCCTATAACGTACATAATTTAACCAATCAAAATTATTTATAGTGCATAATATAGTATTGTGTTCTATAAAAGTACTTAAATAATGCACGAAAACAATATATTCAGTTTTCCAAAAATCTTTTCCGCACATTATATTGTAACAAACTTTATAGACCCAAGGACAATACAGGTCATGTATATCAAAGCCTGAACTTCAATGAAAATATTACTGTTTTTTTTCAAAGTAAGGCCTGTTTCGTCAAATTTTAAATAATTAACTTTCACAATTTAAATAATTTTGTTTCCACTTTTCATTTCAAAATGGTTTTTATTGTTGAAATAAGCAACTATGGTCAGAAATTATAATTTCTGTAACCTATTACTTAAATGTGGAGATATATAATTATCCCAGTGATAAAAGTAATTATTCCGATTAAGAGGATAATTAAAACGACAACGTACATTTATTGTTATTTTATTTTTCCACAAAAAAGTGGCTATAATCAAAACAAAACTAATTAAGCATTTTTGTCTTTGAAAATTTCAAACAGTGTTATTTTTATATTAAGAAGTTATTTATATTAAGTATCATTTTCAACAACGTATTGGTCCGTTTTGTTGACGCTATTTTTTTATAAAATAAAGGCTTTTAATTTATGCCACTGTTGTAAAAAATCACTGATTGAGAATCGTGGAATTCTAAGATGCAAATTTTTGGAAATTAATTTTTCTGCGTAAGCAATTAGCCAAAACCAACCAAAGTGAAAATTAACAGGATCAACATACTGTAGCAGTTTCTATCGCCTCTTAAGAATCTGACTTTACCTGTAAACAATTATCCAAAGTTCTTAAAAAGACTTAAAATTAATAGTCTCATTGTCCGTCGAGTACGGCAGGCGACGGAATGTTCTCATCTTTCGAAGATTTTAAGATAGCTTTAAGACAATCTCTTGTTCAGTGGATCGTCACATTTTGTCATATCAAAAGAGCAATTGAAAAGCAATGAAGAAGAGCAATTGATCAGAATAAATTATTTGGATCTGAGGTCCATCATGAATGTTTACAACCCTCATCAGTACAAACCTGTCACTTTCATGGTGGAACGTGTATTAAAAAAAATTAAATTACCTATTTTTCATTAATACAAAAAAGCACATAAAAATTCAACACCAAATGAAAAGTAATTACGTTAACCTAGAATCTAGAATAGTGACAAAACGTATTAGATGGCATACATCTCAACACTAAGCACTTAAAAATATTTATGTAAACATTTTTAAGGGGCCAGTGAAATACCCGAAAATTTGTTTTATTTTTCAGTTGCATGTCGTAAGGGTTATCAGTTGGAGGAGCGTATGATAAGAATTCCAAAACGAAATGAATTAATAAAATCAAAATTATGAAAAAAACAGCGTTAATTCAAGGTTACCTAAAGTTTACCGGAAAACTATGGCGACGACTCGTTAATCTCTTACTATTTGAAAAATATACGACTTTTTACGTCGATAAAACACACATGTAACAATATATTTACAAGGAGGAAAATATTAATAATAAATGATAGTTTGATGAAAAAACTTTGTATTTGTAGCATTACTAATTAAAAAAATAACAAGCAAATTATTTTAGTTAAAAGAAATTAATATTTACTGTTACAAATTAACAAACTTGCCACGATATTCCATTCAAATATAAACATTTTCATATTGACGTTTTGCCTGTTCGTCAAAGCGATTCAGATCAAAGAGGCGTCGGCCTCGGGGCGCGAGATTAAATGAATGCAAGTTAGCAGCGGGTCGACTGTCCTCTGACACAGCTACCATTTTATTTTTTTTTTCACAATTCGTCAATGGTAATGATTTGGACGTATTTACTTTTTTTTAATTAAGCCTTATTTTATCTACGAAAATGTCTACACGATCTGTGTGCCGATTCTTTTGGTAATAGCAAAAATCAAGTTAATTAAAGAATTTGAACGTAAATTTGAAGTCTGTTAAATTTTGTAACGAGAATAATTATGTTTTTCTGTTTTTTAATTCTTTGTTAAAACAAAATTTACTAAATCGACCTATTTATAAATACTGAACTAACTGCAAATAAGAATTTTGAATTAATCAGAAATAAGAACACAACCTTCAATTTCATATTTGAAATTATAAAATAACTAAAATGGTCAGTTTAAACATATTAACTTGAGATAGGGAAAGCAAGAGGAAAACGGTTAAAAGAATTAATTATTTTTAGTTGCATTTGTCAGTAACTTATCAAACACCAATACAGGGATTCCGTACATATTTAACCACTTCAAATATTTATCTTAAAACTATTTACAATAAACAATTTTCACTGAGAAAACACATCGCCTGCTATACTTTTCACAGGCGTATAGACATTGTATGCACTATGTTTTTTAAAAAAATATAAAATCTGGGATATCGCTACAGTTTAAAAATATTATAATTAAGTTATTTTAAACTTATAAATGCGTGGTATTGCGGAAAAATCATGCAATTTATCAATAAATTCTTAACTAATTAAATTATTTCGTATGGAATAAAGAAAATATGTCGCTTTCAAGTACAAATATTACAAACACCAGTCTGTTCCAATTTCTGACTTCATCAGAAGTAGTCAAATATATAAATAAGTAAAAATAATCTACGCTCTAAAATATAAGAAAAGGCATCATAACAGTTCAGGTTAAACGCATTGTAATGTCCGCAGCTTAAGCTGAAATTATTAGAAATAAAACAAGCCAGGTGGTAACCGGGACCACTCTGCAATCACATTAAAAATCTCTTCGATACCATTGTTATCATCTATATCATTTAAAATCTCTTCGATACCATTGTTGTATATTTTATCATTAGAATAGTCTAATGTAGGTTAAATATTTTTTACGCTATATTTAAATGTAATGCCATAGAAAATCTTTATAGCTAAAAACTTACGTTCGTACTACATTCAAAGTGTTCTTTCCAATGATATTATGTCATACGTGATGCCCCCTGGAAATAAAACTGAAATATAAGACATCAAATTTAAGAATTAGTATATGAACCTGAAAATAACCATAAATTTAAGAACTAGTCTATAACCTGTTTCGATTAGAAGCTAGAAGCCTCTTATAGGTAAATGGATATATAGCGTTATCATAATAATTGCTCTTTCGGAAATATCCAAAGGTTCCAAAGGAATGTAATTCTAGAGCACATTTACTCAACGCATTTATCAAGCAAAGCGTGATGTACTCTGTTATCATGCCGAGCTCTAGAATTGTATTTTCATGTTATATTTTGCAAAGTAGCCACATTAAATGTGTTATCGTTTGGGAAGAAATTCCATTATATAACGTTAGGCTATTTTTAAGATGATAGAAACTGATATTAAATTTAAAATCAAACTTTAACATCTCCATGAATTATTTTCCGTCAACAGTATGATAAACATTCGTTAATACCTACGTAATTACCTAATTTTTCATTATGTTGTTTTATAGTGAATTACTTATAATTACAAACCCCCAAGAATCAATATATAAATATATATACAGATCTGAATCGATAAAAATAACGGTCGATTTTAAGTATGCATTTAATCATATCACCGATTACGAGGGTAATATTTCTATAGACATAAAATTTAACTAACCTCAAGAGCCTTAATCGGATGCATGATCGTCTGTACACAAATACAAGTAAGAATCAGGCGATGACTTAATCATCGGTATCTGTTGGACTTTGATGAAAGACGGTGCGATCAATGATGTTTCTTTGCAATAAATACACGTTCAAAAATTGAATAAAATTGATAGAAGAATGAGATAGTGAGTCAAAAAAACGCGTGTAAGAAAAAATATAGTTGTAATTGTGAAGGTTCCTAATATTAGAGACGTTGTTTATAATAGAGACGAGAACAATTTAAGTTCAAATGAGATATAATCACTATAAGGTAGCAGACATCACTATCAAAGTTTCTTAATTGACAGTAGAGGTGAGCAAATACATATTTATTTAAAATAAGTAAATTATCAGCTACCTCATATTTTGAGGACCGCTTGTAGTGCATTAATGATACAGCAGAGAGCTAAATAAAGTCAATTATCAGTTATCGCATATTTTGAGGACCGCTTGTAGTATATTAATGATATAATGATAACGAAACTCACACCAACTATCAGTAACACACTGCAGCGTAAATGAAAAATGCAACATTTCAGTTTCCGTTTGCAAATCAAGTTCGGTTTGAGTAGAAAGCTTTATTATAAACAACATATATCATACATTAGATAAAGATAAGCTATATGTAATTATGCTTATGACATTCGAAGATATAGAACAGAGAACATAAACGCTAAACAAATTGTGCTCGCACACGAAAAAATGAACACGCTACCAAAACTAAAGGAAAAATTTGTGACGACATATTTAGCTATGAATGTTTCTTTGAAACTTTTTTACTTATAGTTTAATAATTATGAAGGTAACAATTTATCCCTGCGTATATTTACGAGGCACTTATCTATTTCGAGCAGGCGGGAAATTTTGAAGTGTGGAGCGTTTGCGCATGTGCATGAGGTGATAACTACATGAATATGATCGTACGCGGGCGAAGTCGCGGCGAACATTCAGTATTTAGTAAGTCGAATAATAAAGTAAATTATTATAATTTTACTGTAATATTACGTGAGGATGATTGTATAATTTATGTTTTTTTTAAATTGTTTGATTTTTATTTCTTATTGATTGATAAATAATTTTAATATCAAAAAAAGTATGTGCACTTTTTAAATGCCGACGAGTACTTACTAACGTTGGTATGTAAAAATGCTAATAAAATACGCATATCAACAAATTCATTACCGCTTTTGATATGTTATGATATAGTTTTCCGATCGTCAAATAAATAGTCGAATGAGAGTTATTACCAGATGAGACTTAAATGTTAATTCCCAAATTTCTTAATGAAAAATTCATATATATATACGTCACGCGAAATTATAACCTTGGTACGACGATAAAATTATCACTAGACAAGTAGTGTGTAATCATTCATTTACTTTTGTGACAATAAGTTTTTAAGCAGACTTTTGTTAAATTAACAAACTATATTTTGAAATGTAGCATTTTTGGAAAAATAGATAGTTGAACTTATACACAATAGAACTCGTGATATAAAACATATTCCATTCAATATCCATTTACATTAATTAAAATAACTTTAATTATATAAACAAATCTATAAATTTTCTCAATTATAAAAGCTAGAAGATTTCTCCATGTGTGAAAATAGCATAAGGACAGTGCTTATAATATAATCAACATTCTATGGAAAAATATCAATTTAATTACTATACATTTCTTCCATGCAATTTTAATTCAGATATAGTGTTTGTTTTTACTTGAAAAACTAATTTTATTAAATTTGTTATTAATGGAATAAATAATATACTATGTACTATACTCTAGTTTATTTGTTAATATTTTCCTTTGTCTAATGTCAAAAATTAATAAAAATTTTAACACATTCCATCATTCAATTAAGGGAAATATTATCGCACTTCAGCAATAACATTTTTCGTCAATTCAATTTGTTTATTTAACAAAATGACAAGAAAACAACAAATTTGTGGCTAGAAACACTCCTCTCTGTTTCTCGTTACGGCCAGATGGAAGCTCCTTCGCAGCAAAGAGTAGCTGAAAAGTTTCCTTGAAAGCTTCTCGCCGCCGACCGCAATCTTTATGGACTTCAGGTACTAGAGTTATTTGAATATAGAAATGAAAGCCTTTGCTTGAACTTTATTTAACTTATGAAATGTGTACTGCTTTACCGACGAACGTAGTCTAGTTTTGCATTAAGAAATCGCATTGCAAGAATCAGTGAGGAAAATAACTTTCTCGTAAATATTTCATCCATAACCATTAATATAAAAGTCATGTTTAGAAAATTTATGTTACATTTTTGGTATTTTTGACTGATTGGAAAATAGTCTGAATTTCATTTAATTTTACATTTAAATTGAAAATTGAATAAGTTGGCTGTACAAAATGTTAAATGTTTCTGCAAAGAAACGTAAACTTATTCAGGTCACCAACCAAAAACTTTAAATTAGATTAATCTTCCCACTCGACCGTCGTATATTCTCCAGGGCTTGTGAAATCATAAAGTTCGACTTAAGGGAAAAAACCGACACAGATATATAATTGTTTTTTTTTCTCCACAAAATTACTCTCGAAAATAATGCATATGGTTTCAAAATAGTACTACTTACTAATTAATACGGACAAAATCCTATGCCATTCTATTTCGGGAGAAGATGGAAATATTATATTAAAATAGATCTAAAGATAAAGAATATTTGAGAAATTATAACATTTACCGGAAATTGTCAATTGAATCATGTTTTTATCAATTATAACTTACTCCAAATAATATGGATTAAATTCTTTGAGAGAATTTAATTAAAATTAGCTTGTGCATAATTTCCCGTTTTCGAAGATTCCATTTTACGAAAATAACGTCACAAGTCGTCGAAGTTTTTTACTACCGAAATTTGTTTTGTTTATAACTTACACACACACACACACACACACACACACATATATATATATATATACATATAAATATATATATATATATATATATATATATATATATATATATAAATATATATATTTGCATATATATATTTTTTTCTAATAAACGTCCAAACTCATTCTTTTAAATATTAAAACTTGTCCCACATAATGTAAATTAAACTCCGCTAGAGAATTTAATAACAGAACAAAAAGTACCTAAATAATAAAAATAATAAAAACAGAACAAAAAGTACATAAATAAATTCGCGCGACACAAGATTGTTCCAGTGTCGTATTCGATACTATGGAGATGTATCTATGTTTCGACAGTTGTGAACGTTGTGTTATTGTGTCGCGTTGTGTTATTGTACGAACACGGTAGGCTAAAGAAAATATAAAATCACCAAAAACGAATCTTCTAATAATGTATTAGTGTTTATTTGAATTATAAATAAAATATGATTATGATATAAATTGTATGCGTTGTTTTAATTTATATGACTCCAAAAATAGAAAAATTTTTTTTCTATTTTTGGAGTCATATAAATTAAACCACAAAAATTCACCAAAAACGAATCTCCAAAAACAACGTAAGTGTTGATTATAGTACTTCTAATAATGTATTAGTGTTTATTTGAATTATAAATAAAATATGATTATGAAATAAATCGTATGCGTTGTTTTAATTTATCATATTGGTCATATCATCAGATATCATCATCATCAGATATCCATCACAATAATCTTGACAGTAGCTTATCCCGAATTCAGTATACGAACCAGAGTCGTGTGAGCTGTCCGTTATTTTGAAAGTCTTGTAGTTATTTGACAGTAAAGTTGACATGTTCCATAGTTAAAAAATGTAATAATTACGCTGCATGGTATTTTAGACAATTTTGAAAATAATGGTGACGGAACCTTAACAACATTGTCAATCGTTAATACTTAGTTATTCCCAATATTTATCTTGGGCACGTTTTTTTATTACAATATATCGACTGAATACAAAAAGTAAAGTAAGTTTAATTATGGTACAATTATTTTTTATTTGATGTTGATTTCCATAATGGCGTGAATTCTCCTTTACTGCTCGTACAACGTCGGCGTTGCCTCGATTTTGAATCCCAGACGACAATCAATTAATATTTGTAAATAAAATACTTAATACTAACAGTAAATTACCATTTATTTACAATTAAACTACATTTACGTTGAGAGTTTACGTGGAATTGGATATTAATTGCTCAGTAACTACTTTATTCATTAACAGAGGCCGAAAAAGACATATTAATAACATTTGGTCCATCAATAACAGTATTAAGTAATTCCTTACTTAAAACCATGATATTTATAGTATCAATAATTTAAAAACAATTTAAAACAAGATGCAAACATTAAATCTGCGGGAGCGAAAGCCTTTCTTCCCTTTACTTTATTACTCAACAATTTTCCCGCGGCTAGAAAACATATTTTTCCTCACATCTCAGTTTATTTTGAGAGGTCGCTGTGGCTTTACGCGTTGTCACATCGCAATAGAATGTCTGGGTATTTTGATTTGATAAGGTTGAACGTTAATATTCATTAAAAGGGCATATCGTAAAAGTTTAATATTAGAATTCTTGGAGTAAAACATTGTCTTCGTTATTATGCCTATAATTTGTCATATTAATTTTCTAGGTTTAATTTGAGTATCTGCATATTGTATATTTAAAGTTCTTAAAGGAGGTACCCTTCGTAAAAGGCGAAAGATCTAAAATTCTTTTGCGATATCGTTGTTATTTCTTATTTAAAAAGTATCGTTGGAGTGTTCTACTTAATACATTAAAGAATAAACGGTATTATACTTTAACATTCATGGTTCATTAGCAGGTAACCCTCGATTTCCAAGTTCAACTTGGGCTCATTATTGTTTCAAAACCGTTTAAGCTGGCAAAGTAAATATGCCAAAAAATAAAACAACAAAAAATATTAATACTTTGTTATTTGAATATTTATGGACAAATACAACAAATTATAAAATAAAACATTCCTCGATGTTTCATTTTGGACTCCAGAATTTCGTTCTTGTATATTTTTATGTACGTTTGTTTTGAGGAAAAAAAATTGCATGTTAATTACAAATACACTTGTAACATTAGCATTTTAAAAGTTAAATGTAAAAAACAATAAAAGGCACACCTTAAAGAATGGAGCAATTCCTGTCTTTTAAATATATTTTAATTAAGTTAAAATAATTAATGAATATGCTAGAACTCTGTTGGAACTTTTGCGGTATAATATCGTTTCCAAACTTAAATATTTTATCAAAATATTTGGGATTTTTTGTATCGATGCCAAGTTGACACTTCTCTCCTTTCTGAAGTACATACACACTTATCTATGTGCATACACACTTATCTATGTGATAAGTGTTACACTTCACTTCATATCGATTCCAAAAATCTTTAACAGTAGCAACATTTTCTAAATTTCTTTAGGTTCGGAAACGATATTGTAACGCAAAAGTTCCAAACGATTTCTTGTACTTTCATTATTTCATACTTTTTAGTGTGCTTCTTATTCGGTGGTTATTTGAATTTAGTTCCAATTTTGTAAAAAAAAAATTTTTCTATTTTTGGAGTCTGTGAAATTCTATCTTTACGATTAATTCAACAAATATAATATCTCATTTATTGAAATCGAAACAGGTGTGTACAGCATGAACCTAAATATATTTATTTATATCTACATACATACATGCACGTGTACACACACATACATACATACAGACATATTAATCACATTCCCTCTTTTGGCTTTACCATAGTTAGTACTTCAGGTCTTATATAACTTTCCATTCTATATGTCGGGCTGCTAATGTTCTAATTGATATACATTATATCTGTATATACAAAGAAATATATCAAATAGAACATTAGCAGCAATTAGAACATATCTACAAACCTACGTACTAATATCAGTCAATTTATACTTATGTTTATACCTGTACGTACTTATTTATCTACCTACCAAATAATACCTTAGTTCAGTCATACCTTGGATGTTTATGGTTACCTATCTATTTATTTTGTTATTTTCTTCCCTACCTCAAAACACATGAAACGAGCCCATACTTATAGACCATTCGGTCCCATCATTGTATCCTAATTTGACTAAAGGCTAGATCTATTCTGCCCTCAGTTGTTTTAAAATTTTAGAAACTTTTTTATTAGATTATTATAAGACCTTTAATATACAAACTCATTCACAGCACTAGTGCTGTATATAGCTGAGGAATTCTATTACGTACCTTTGATTTCCATGTCCAAATTCTAACCAATTTTTATGATACTGCGGTGGGAACATTCAAATAAAAAAAGGAATTATCTAAATTGATCGACCGATGCCGGATACATAAGTTAACATACATAAAACAGGTCGTAACACTGCAGGAACAGATTGAGAAATTGGAATTTAGAGTCCAGTGATAGAGACTCTGCTTAAATCCAAAAATACTAATTTAAAAACCGCAGTTCTTCAAGCTTCATAATTCAAGCAGGCAGGAACCTCACAGCTTGAGGACTGAGGAGCAAGTTTTAGGAGTTTAATGATAGAGTATCTGCTTAAGAACCACAAAAGTAATTTAAAAATAGCACATCCTCTAGTCTCGTAATTTAAGCAGACGGTATCTTTCCAACGTCAATATTTAGGAGTTGGAATACGAAGTTTAATGCTACAGTCTTCGCTTGAGACTCAAAATACAAATTTTAAAATCAGCAGATCCTCAAATGTTTCTGTGTAGGCAGGCAATACACCCATACTGTCAAGAATGAAAAGTTGGAATTCGTAGTTTAGTGGCAAAGCTTCCACTTGAGATGCACAATATTAAGTGAAAAACAGAAGATACTCAAGTACCACGATTTAAGAAAGCAGTACCCCACGACGTCAAAACTGAGGAGTTAGAAGCCGAAGTTTTATGGCAATCTCTGTTTGAGACATTCAGTACTAATTAGGAAACAGAAGATCTCTAAATCTCTTACTGCATCAGGATTTATGAAAGAAAGATTGAAATTATATTTTATGTACCAGTAAATGTTAACCTATCTATTTACCATATTTATTTCTTGCTACTTTAAGACAAGTGAAATGAGTCCAAACTCAATGAGTTTGCTCCTCATCACTGAAGAGTCCCTGTCACCATCTTCCGGCTTCATAATTTCACTCTGGTTTTGCTAAGAAGTAAGTTTGTGTGACCCTTGGTCGTATATCATTAGACTTATATTTTCAAAATTCGAACACGTCGTTTATGATGTTAAATGTTGGTGAACTTATGGTATTTCTTCAATTTTCATCGTAAGATTCTAACCAAATCCTTATGGGACGATAATGGCTATATATCCTTCCAAATGAAAAAGAATCATCTAAATTGGCTGGAAAATGTTGGGACTACGAGGTGTCATATTTAAAAAAATACGGTCGAATTAAGAACCTTCTCCTTTTTAGAAGTTAGTTAAAAATGTTGTAACCTTCGATGATGTGATTATGAAATGTGTGATCGTCATTCATACTTATAGCAAGATCCTACATGGATAATATTCTTGCTCACGTATTTCCACTTAGCTTATAATTGTGCACAAAGGGTGCAGTTTGTCTTGTACACTTTCAGAAATTCCTGGAATACTAGCTGTACTATGCGCGGAGGTACTTTACCGGAATTTCTTGAAATTTTAAAAAGATTTTTATTTCAGTTATAACAGATTGCCTCACTACATCATGAGCCATGAAAGTTCTTCGCGAAGTAGTGAATATGAAGAAGAAAAAAAATTTCATATATGTATATATCATCACTAATATGATGTTCTAATTAAGTTACTTAAGTACGTTCTTGAATAGTGCAGACCTTTGTAGTAGAAAAATCTTAAATAAATTAAAGGATGGTTTTGCCAGTGTTTTTTTTAAAAATTGTTTTAATTAAAATTTTAATTACATAATCTTCTTAATATCTTTAATTATGTGGAAAATATATTAAAAAATATTAAGAACATAACTTAATTTACAGTGTGTTTACGAATCATAAAAAAGGTACCTTAAGGAAGATTTGTAAGCTGACACCTTAAAAAGAAGAAAATGTGATTAGTGACATGAAAACATGCGTGGATTAGACCTACAGAAAATATTATCTAAATAAGATTGTATCAATAAAAATAAGCCAAACAAAAAGTAAATATGTGGGTAGGCGGGTAGTGGTTGAATTGTTTAATAAACTTCGTGTGAAGAAGCTAAGAAATATTTTTATTGCAGGAAGATTTTCGTTTCGAAGTTTTTCATGCCTTGATTTTTATTTACGCCTCTTAATATATCTACATTGTTAATGTTACACTAAAAATTGTTAACAACAAACTTTAGGAATTTGTGTAAAAAATAATATATCCTTTCCTAAATTTTGACCGACTCACGATTACAAAGAGAAATAAAAATAACTAGCTTATTGTCTAGTTGTCAATTTTTCATTAGTAGTATTTAACAATTATTCTGAAAAGAAATCCTCATTCTTATAAAATTTCTTTGTTTCTTATATCCATGAATTCTTCCTTGTCTAAAATCTTTGGAATCAATTGCTGATACGAGGAACTCGCCTTCTATTGATATTTTCAAGGGTTGAAAAAGATTTACCCTTTCTAATCTTTTATTTTACATTTCTTAATCTCATCTTACTTTCTTTCCTTTACCATATCAATATTTGTAGAATAATTTTTTTATTTGTATCACAAACAAATTTGATTGTTTCTTTTTTAATTGCCTTCATTCTTTTATTTCGTCAATTTTTTAAAAGTTTTGCTTTATCAAATTTTTAAGTCATTTAAAGAATTCAACAAAAGTGGATGGTTTAAATGATTTGTTTACTCATGGTTAAAAATAGAAATAAAAAACTAGGAAGAAATCTATTTATTGAAATAAATATGGATTCGTTAGTTAAAACATAACAGAAATGTAATTATTTTGTAAATTACTTTCGTTTCACTTACTGTTCGATGGATACTTATTTTCATCGGACTTATCGGATGTCATTTTTTTGTATACATTAGTTCGAACACATGAAGAATATATTGTAAACTATGATTACATTTCGTGATATAAACAGAATCAGTTGTTGTACGATTACATCGTCATACAACTAAAGTTGGAATACAATCATCGTCACACAATTCATTCTTTACCTGTAGAAACAAGATATCTGCGTGAACTCTTTCTGATTGTGTTATGAATTGATGAGTTGTATTGCGACTGATTTTCTTTATGTACGAATTACTGTTAAGTAAATTTTTCATGAGGATTAATTATCTATGTCCTTGTGATAAATGATCCTCCGAACGGATTGAGCTCCACCTTCGCGAAATTTAATATTTTCGATATCTATTTTAAATTTCTTATCACGTCTCCGTTTTTTTTTGTCACAGAAAATATATTAATAAAGAAGAAACACTCACAAATAACATTTAGATAAACGGGTATAAGTTCTGACTGTAGGAATATTTATAAATATCCACTTTTTCTCATGAGTATGCAAATAATTTTCCAAGTAGGTTACATATCTCATTTTATATGCGGTAAAATAAAATTAAAAAAAATGGCAATATACTTCCATACGTATTAAGTGATAGCGATTTTTTTATACGCATCGAATAGGATGTCATTGCATATTTATTTCAATTTAAATTTAATTTTTTTTTAAATTTTTCTTGTTTATATGTTCCATTTCGCTAGTTTTTCTAATTTCCTGACAACATCCTTCTAGAAAATCTGTTCTTTAATAAGACTTCTCATGAGTAACGTCGAGCTTCTAATCGAAGTGAAAAAACGTTTTAATTTGAAGAAGGAAAATATAAAAATATTTATATTTGCTTGGGTAATAAGTTTTTAACCCAGTGTTGCAGTCGACAATGTTGTATTAAAAAAATTATATGTTACACTAAATTTTATTTAAGTACACATCATTTTTATCTACTTCTTCGCCATCTAGTTGGGAGTGGCAATATGCCTTTGTTGTAAAATTCTGGTGACTTTGATTTAAAAAACTGTGCGAGATCATTTTGGAGATCTATTCTTAATGTCGAATTTTTTTTCACGTAAATGGTTATTTAGAGCCCTAAATAAATGGTAATCAGAGGGTGCAATGTCCGGCGAATATGGTAGATGAGTTAGAAGAACCCAGCTTAGCTCCTCTAATTTATTACGTTTCCTTTTTGCAACATGTAGTCTAGCATTATCATGTAGAAAAAAAAACTCGATTCTGTTGACTACTATTTGTTAGCTAATCAATCCAATTGCTTACAGTAAATATCTGTATTAATTGTAGATCCATCTGGAAGCAACTCCCGATGAATAATGCACTTGACACTCTACCAGCAGCTGAGCATCACCTTTTCGGCACTTATTTTCGATTTGGATACTGAAACTCCTGTTTCTCCGACACCCAGCCATTGAAGTTTACGTGTATGATTAATGTATGTAACCCACTTGTTATCGGCAATTATTAAATGATTTATCCAGTCGAAGTTACGTTTTAACGTTAATAACTGTTGATAAGTAT
The DNA here is from genome assembly GCA_039881145.1 of Druceiella hillmani. Classification (NCBI taxonomy): domain Eukaryota; kingdom Metazoa; phylum Arthropoda; class Insecta; order Lepidoptera; family Hepialidae; genus Druceiella; species Druceiella hillmani. Next base: position 85,101,444 of record JAYKKI010000001.1, on the reverse strand, counting down.
CAACTCTGCACTGACGGAGATATGATGACATCTTGTGGAGTGTCCAAATACCGTACTTTGAAACTTTTCCCAATTCGTGCAAATAAGTTTCTATGCCATGACTGCAGTCTAGCCCATCTGCCAATTGACGAGTCGTCAGTCGAGGATCCTCCTCAATTAGGCGTCGTAATCGTTGAACGTCCGATTCAACAAGATGTCCGGTACGAAATTCATCCTCGAAATCGTAATTCTCATTCCTGAACTTTCTGAACCAAATCTTTGCCGTCGCGTAAGACACTGGACTCGACCATCGCATGACATATATTATTTATGGCAATCACTGCATCGTGACCCAGACGAAATTCGTAAAGTAATAGAATCCGTATTTGATATCAATTTAAACCCATTAACTTTTATGTGATTCACTTGAAGCTTCGACGCTGGCTGTTGTCAAATGACTACACTTTGGCCTATTTGTACCCTACGGTAAAATCCTCTAAAAGTTCCGAGAATCTTTCTAGAAAAGTTGTAGCTAAAACTTACTAGCCAACCTAATATCTTTTGTTCATTCGAAAATCTGTCTCGCATAGTTCAAAGGACACCGCAAAAGGGATAAGCTGGAAAAAATTTCCGTCAACGTATTCAGGCGATTCGCCATGCCAGTCACGAACTTCATTACGCCTGTCGCCTCTGCTGTGGCGGATGCCTTACTTCCCTCGTTCTGGCCGCTCGTTAGTTATTCTGCGCTAACGAATAGTTGAGGATGGTAATATATTGTCTGTGACTGAGCCAAATTACAGTATTGTCTATGGCTTTTTTCTTTGTTCGTATTTAGAATTATTCTGGTGGAATGTCTTCATTTTTCTTGATTTTACGCCGGGAATAATCAACAGTGCATTAGACTCTGTTATGTTCTATCTGGAATAACATGGTATGTCATTACATTCTGTCTTTATGGACCGCCTTTACAAGACCATTTGTGGAAGATGACTAGCTAATATAAACATAAATAATATTAATAGTAAATTAGCAATTTTGTTTATTCTTTGAACGGGAAAAGTCATGCCTGTATTGTATGTATCTAGATCTTCAAATTTTCTGCCTCTAGGTTGCACTCAGTATGGTATCCTAAGATCTGAAAAGTAGTGATGATACAATAGTTATTAGTAAATAAATATCAATGTTTTACACAATTAAATGAAACTACGTGATGTAGTATTATTTCTACTTTCTTTAATTTCTTTACCACGACCTAGGTTTCGTTGTATTACAACATATTCAGGTGGGATTTTAGCAAAGATCTTTTCTTTCATTTAATTGTGAATAATAAATTTCTACAAAATTAACGCCAAATATATTCAATATCAATGTTTTATTAAATCAGAACATATATTTAGATTAATACATTAATTAATACGCGTATTATTGTCTGATCCATATTACAGTGGTATATTTAAATTTTTCTATTTATCAAGAAAAATTAAATAGTTCTATAAAAATTTTAACGAAACCAATTCTTGAAACGTTTAAATGCGGTTTTATTTCTTTCGTTATTAAGAAAATGTCATTATTCCATCTTAGATGTCTGTTTAGTATCATTCCTTTAGTGCTATTTTCTATTACACCTATACTTCGTAAAAGTAAAACATAATCATGTATCATTCATCTTAGTAAAGAAACTTCATGAACTGTTGCAAACAGACTGAATACTAGCGATGCCACTACGTATAACTTATAGTCGAATATTTGCCTATCGTGGCTCTCAAATATGTGTTTAGATATTTATATGCCTAATAAAGTTGAATATTCTCTTTACCTATTTTCTAAAGATGGTGTTATTAAAGGTAAACGGATCAGCGCTGTTGGTAAATTGATCAATGCATTTCTATTGTATGACATTTCTATAATGCGAATTGTTAATTAATTATATTAGTGTACACAATTAAATGAAATTACGTGATGTATTATTTCTACTTTCTTTAAGTTCTTTACCACGACCTAGGTTTCGTTGTATTACAACAGCTTCGTTGTATTACAAATATCTTTGCTAATAGCCCATCTGAAGATGTTAGAAAGAAAGTAGAAATAATACATAACGTAGTTTAATTTAATTGTGAATAATGAATTTCTACAAAATTAACGCCAAATATATTCTATATTAGTGTAATATTTAATTTTTTTAGACAGATCTACTCTTGAATATGAATAGTGCAGAAAGTTCTGTCACGTATTAAAAAAAGGGGACAAACATTAAACTATATTTTAACCTTATGCGCGTGGCAATAAGTACATGTCAAACAGTTTTATTTTTTTACTTAATAATTTTAAAAGGGGTAAATTTTTTTCCACATTTTATGTCCTTCCATAAACGAAATTTTTTTTCATCAATTATACAGTTTTTAATATAGTTCTTATATAATTATTTACATAGTTTTCTGCAGCTTAAATAATCAAACCAGTTATATTTTAAACTTTTTACTAGAAATTTTCACTAACTACAAAATATTATGTTATTTTGCTAAGTACAAGTGTGTTACAAAAAACTTCATCTTTATATCCGGGTGTTTGTTTTACATCTGACAGCAAATATCAACCGACCTAAACCAGCAGATTTCGACATTCAAATATATAGAGTAACAGCAGTTAGTGAGGAATTCTTTTTAAAGAGGATCTTGGCTCTTTTCGCAGCAATATTTTTTATGAGATTTCTCTATTTTTGTAGAGAACCTTTAAAGTTTTTTGATTGATACCGATTCCATCATGCTAAACTATTATCTATTTCTTACTCTTATATACCTGAAGCTCATTCCAATGACTTACTACATGCTGCACAATGTTTGATTTGGCTCTAGAAATGTACTGAATACTTTCATACGTAGAATAAGAAATAGCTTCAATTAAATAGGACCAATGGCCCGCTATATGAATTACGTAATGGGTACACAACTAGTTCGGTATTTTTTATTCACCTAATTTTATGAGACGTGGATGGTGCTGAATGTTTTTTTAAATCCACTGTAGTATTATTATGGCTCAAACACATAATGGATTTTGTCTTTAAGGATGCAATTGGTTAAATTTTTATATCATAGTAAGTATTAATAAAAAATTATAAGTACTGATGTATTTTATGGAAAATAGATATTTTTGATCTTTCTTTACGCAATACTGATCACGTTTTGGTCCATTTTCCCAGAAATTGGTTTTGAATACAGAACTGAAAATTAATTGCACGAATGTTAAAAAAAATGACGTGGAAGAAATAAAACATACGTGTACTGAATTGCACATATCTTATCTTCTAAAAATATGTTAATTCATTAAAATTCGTTCTTTCAACAGGTTAACCAAAATTTTAATCCATACATTAAATTAAAAAATTATTTTATTCAAGTGATCGTCAAGCTATAGTGTGTACAGAATAAAGTTCCCAAGTTTAAAAATATGTTAAATTTCGTCTATGAAAAATTCAAAACAGCTCAAAACAAAACAGTCTGTTTTAAATAGATGAAATTTAGTCAAGAATTCAAGGTCGAAATAGTTTCGTTATCGAGCTATGGCCATTTTATATATTTTTAATGTTACTTTTTAAGAAATTATCAAATTCACTATGGATTTGACTATTTTTTTTAGTAAAATGTAATTTTAGGGTACAAGCTGACGGAAAGTAAAACTTTTTTGACAAACCTTAAAATTTACAAGCTACAAAGATTACCGATGATGTTCTTTTTATTAAATTGAAAAGCCCAAAACTCGCTTATTTTTTAATGGATTATTTTTTATTACCCCATATTCTCATGACATTTCGCTAAAAATAGTAATATAAGGAGTAGTCTATGAGCAAATAACTGTTTAATATACACCACAGAAGTTTACGATATAAAAATATAAATTTAAAGGAACTGATAGGTACAGCCTTACTCTGAACAGGGCTTAAGTTGAAACGTTTAAACTCTGAATAGCGCTTAAGTTGTATCGTTAAATGTAACTGTTTTAATAGCTATTTTTGTGAAATTCAAGTTGAATAGGCAACTTATTATTAAAGTCACTTTTTAAATAAACATATTTCTATTTAATAGGAAATATACAACAGTTTTAAAGATACAGTTAATTCATAATACTATAAATACTAAAATTCCTTTTTTGCAACCGATATATTATCATTTTGATTAGTCCGAAAGTATAAATATCAGGCATATCGTTCACTATCTCAATCAAAATTTTGTTTCATCGCCACTGTTTTTTTATATTTATTCTTATTAGATTTAAGAGGCTTTTTTTTAAAGGTCGGCTCCAGCACGACCTTTTATAATGAATCGTGGATGAAGTAAACAATTTTCAAAACTTTGAATGGTTTTCCTATATGCTTTGGGCGAATAATATTTTAATCTTAAACAGAATGCTCTGAGCGTTGGGGAAAATCTCTTCGTTAATCTTTTTTATTTTTCTTTTGTATAAACGTGCCACCTACAAAACGTCTCTTTTGAGCTCCCTTCTAAATTTCGTGAAATATTACTTTTTTAACTTCTTAAATCAAATATAGTTTGAATTTGTTTTTTTCTAAATTTCCATTGACTCCCATTTGTTGTCATTATTTTCGTTTCTCTAGATAACGCCAATCATATGTTGTATCCAATTTTCAGCCACAATTTCTTTTCTAATCGTTGGATATCGTTTAATGTTTGTTTAACTTGTACACGAAACTAGGTCAATTTGAAATATAAAATAACAAAATATAAGATATCAAAAAAATTGGAAATAGATATAGCAAACACTTTACATTAAGACGTCGTCATTTCGTGTATCATTTAGAATTTTTTTAATACTTGTTTTTGTAGTCTTTATTTTCAAAGATGTATCTATCTTCAATTAATGTCATTAATTAACATCTCGTACTAAACAAATTTTGCCTAAAACAAGTGTATTTAAATAGAATCGAATTGTACTGCCCCGTTCTGCAATGTTCCATGGTTGTGTATTAAAAGGAAATAGTAAATATCATTCATGAATATAACTTACTATTTCTTCGTTTCGATCATACTAGAGCTAGAATCTAATACTTAGAGCATTTGTAGTGCTTGCAAAATTTGGAGATAGCCTCAGTGTTGAAACGGAGAAACATTTGAAAAAAAATTGTAGTCCTTTGCTTTTCATAAAAAATATTCCTTCATAACATTCAGAATATATTGAAATATTAGAAGAAGGATACGAATTATAATTCCACCCAGTAGCATTGAACAATTTACATTTAATAGCGTCGTCTTTAGAAAATCTATAAGTAAAATATTTACCGATATTATGCATATAAATATCTATACTAATTTGAGATAGTCAATACTACGCATGACTAGTAGTTGCGTCAATCTCTTTTGGAAAATTTCTAGTTTCTTTACAAAGAGATATCAGGTGCATGATAATATTTTACTTTTACTAAGTAGATAATTGAAAATATCACTGAAGTAATGACATTAAAGAGAACATTTATGATAGAATAATGATATGTTTTTTTAAAAGCGAACTGAAAAATTGCACTTAAAATATTCCAATCGATAGTTTTGTTAAATAACTTCCAATTTCAGAATACGGAAAATTACATATAATGTATTTTAATGCAAAACGTTACATCAAATCTACTATTTTGATGTAACAATTATGTACACTTTTGTTGCATATAATAGGACGATAAATAATAAGAGAGTCTAAATTAAATTTACTAGTTGTATTTTCCTATTACCTATAGTCTGTGCACATTTTTCACTACAAAATACGACAAAATATTATACAATCTTCATAAGTAATGTATATGTATTTATGCCGAGAATTTGTCAAGTCACTCAACATGGTGGAAAATTAAACTATCGGCGGTACGCTGTGGACATTAGGCGTATCTGTTGTTTTATATGTAGATAATCTGACAGCGACAGCTTTCTTTTTTATGGCCAACTATTAGGGTTTTCAAAATTACGGATATGTCAATTAAATTATTAATAATGAATTTATGTTTTTTAATTACGTAACTACATAACTGACTCGATATTATTAAAAAAAATTATTTGTAATTTTAATATCAAATCGATAAAAGTTACGTTATAATGTTGAGGTATATTTGTATTTCTATTAAAGAAACAGTTAATATTCATAAAATCAACAAGAAATCATTAATAAATATCAAAAAAGCAAAGGAAATATGAATTATTTCAACTTTTTTGCTCCTGAAAATGTGATCGGGAAATCTCAGGTTGTTGCAAAAATAACCAGCGGAAGAAAAAAGTCACCGAGCTTCAATACTTGTAAGCGATATAGACAATAAATAATTGTACGCAGTTGTTAGGTAGACTTCGCGTTCGCTGCCAGCAGCACTATCATAACTGCACATTTCGACTCCAATAATAGACTGTGAGATCATTGTTCCCTAGAGGATTTCTTTTTCTGCCGTAGCATTGTGTAGCTGTTGTGCAATGGTTAACTTCTCGTGCCCATTATCACCATATGTGGTTACAGTTTCCATTTTGAGATTTTTGCAGACGTCATCGTGGATTCTATTGTGTTTGAATAAATGTCAGACTTTTTAATAATTGTACAATAAATATCCTAATTTTATCTGATTGGAGTTTTTCGAATATTTCCGTAGCTGTACTCGTGAAAAATTCTTCATTTTACGCAAATAGTGCAAAATGCCAGATATATTTGTTCGTATTTCTTTTATTCTCTTTTTCAAGGTGAAGCTAGTTATTGACTGAGTTCGTTTGGTTAAAGATCTGATTATTAAGATAAAACCCTAATACAGAGTCCACTTTTAATCAAATTAAATCACGGTGACAATTTGATCACTGTTATTTTTATAATATCTAAATTACGATGAATGTTACAAAAGTCTTTAATTTTTTATCTGTTACGTTCAGTACGTACTAGTAACAGTTTCACCATGCATGTTTCTAATTTAAAAAATCGACTAACCTTATCTGAAAAGCTACTTTATTTCGTTGTACAGTCTAATATAAGATCAAGGTTTTCATTCTACTCTTTTAAGGTGTATTTCGCTAATATGTCATTTTTCATGGGTGATTTTAGGAAATATTTAACTACGGCTCTTATTTTTATAATTATATCTTTATATAAAGTGTCTGACTCTAGAAATATAGGTTCATCTCTAAAAATCCATCATCAAATTCTCCTTCAACATCAGCATTTTTGAATTCGGGTTTAGATTGCAGACCTGACGTTTTCTGGGTTTTATACAATACATCAATGACCGCAAGTTGTATTCTATGGCCTTAACGCAGCTGATGGAGGTCTTTATTGTGAATGTTCTTATTTAAAAATCTTCATTTTCGAAATTAGGTCCATTCGTTAAAAGTAGTAGTGACTTTTTGATATTGGAATTTAATTTCTTTAAAATCCCTATCGAAGTATTAAATTTTTAATCTAATAGTTTCCGAAAACATCGCCTGTGTCGGATGGATGGATACACGAATGAATGGACACCGAAGTGATAGTGTCCCTGTTTGCAATTTTGCCACGGAATACTAAAACAAAGTATCAACTTTAAAGCCTTTGTCAGAACACAGTGCTGGTTAGCGTGTTTAATATGAATATTCTTTTTTAACATATCCGATGATTTTTGTTTTTTTTTTTTACTTATAATCAATTTTAATTTCAACGGAACTACTTTTAGGAAGAGGAAAGTTTTTTTTGTTTATTTTTAGGATTTGGATCAGAAAAAGCATATTTGATTTGTACGAGTCTTTCACAATTTTATAGTTCACACAGAGACAGAAACTATTTAAAATGACACTATAGTATAGCTTACAATGTCCAAATGGACATACAGTATCTAATATATTTTTAAAAGTTGTGGGTAATGACCACTAAAGATTTAAGTTAAACGAGTTGAAGTGTGCCGGTCGTATTTGTCAATAAACGTTTAAGCCATTATCACAATATTAAAATAATTTTAATCCATTGTAGTTATCTTAAAATAACAGCTTAAAATTACACTATCGCAGAGCTTAAGATGTCCATATGAATATACGGTGTATAATATATCTTTAAAACGGGTGATTATTGTGAAATAAAGATTTAAATGAAGCGAGTCAAATTATGCTGGGCTCATCGTTCAGTTAAAGTTTTAAGTAATTTTAGCTACGTTAAAATAATTCTGATAATAATCGTTTGTAAAAATTAAAGGTATAAAGTTTACATATTGTTAACTATAAGCAGTTTTATATTATAATGTTGGGTCGTATAGTTCTGAGTTCGACTAAAGGATTAAATAAATAACTAAACTGTTAAGAGTACCCTTAATAAGGTACCTATAAATAATCATTACTTAAAAAAATGGTTAAGTATTAGGTTTTCTTGCATAATTATTCTTCAGTGCCATCATCCCCCACTTAAATATTAAAAGTAAGGCACTCCAATTTTTTGTTTAAAAACGACCCATCAGCCGCGCTACCGGCCGCCGACTGCGCCAATGCCATATCGTATCGTATATGCGTGGAGCTTAGTGGGGAGTGTTTCGAATGAGCCAAATTAAAATTTTTGGAAAACTTGTAAGAAAAAAGTTGTTCTTTAATAAATAAATCAATAGAAAAGTTCAAATTAATTGAAAATTGCCTGTAGTCAAGAAGTTATATCAGTTATCTACAAAAACAATATAGTTTTGTATCACAACATTGGAATCCAATAATTCTGATATTTCCAGAATAAATATTTTGGAAATATTGAATTTAGTGTAGGTGGAGCCCAGTCCCTTCGGAGAATTATTTGTCACATGGACCTAATAATTAATTCTCACCATAAAATTACTAACAACAATTCGTAAGCAGACAAACAAAATCAGTCACAATACGACTTATGAATTCACAACACATTCAGAAGTAAGGGTTGACTTGTGTGACGATGATTGTATTCCGACTTTATTAGTATGTCGATGTAATTGTATGTCTCTTGTTTCTGATTGTATTACGAAATGTAATCATTGTCTACAATACACTCTTTATGTGTATTCTCAATGTACGCAAAAAAAAGACATCCGATAAGTACGATGAAAATAAGTACCTATAGAAAAGTAAGTGCAAAGAAAAGAATTTACGAAATAATTACATTTCACTTACGTTTTCACTATTGAATTCATCTTTGTGTCATTAATAGATTTCATTCTAGTTTTGTGTTAATCCTATTTTTTAAACAAGGACAAACAAATCACATTTATCGATTTAATTAAAAATAAACTCTTTTAAATCATCGAATTTAGTTATGTAGAGGCTCGTGAAATATTTTATAAAGCGAAATTTAAAAAAAATTGACGAAATAAAGGATAAAACTATCTTAAAAAAATAAAAATAATTAAAATCTTTATAAAACAAATAAAAAAGTAAATTTACACATATTGATATTGTTATTAAAGAAAGGAAGTAAGATGAGATTAAGGAGAGGTAAATGTAAAAGATTAGAAGGGGTAAAGCTTTTCCAACCCTTGTTCCACATCAATAGAAGGCGATTTTTTTGTATCAGAACTAAATTGATTACAAAGATTTTGGACAAGGAAGAATTTTCATAGATAGTAATCGTGTATTTGGAAAAAAAGGAGTTTCAGCAAATTTCAGGATTTTAGCCGATTTTTAACCGATTCTCAATAAGATCCAGGTAAGTCTCCATAATCAAGCAAAGGTAAAAATGGGTTGTACAAAAGTGAGCTTAAGTTTCAACAGCTAGAAAGTTTTTGTGACGTTCTAGAGAGTGTATTCTGCTGAAAATATGACGCCCATTTAGGTTATGAAAATATTTTTAAGAAATGTCACCCAACAATTATTTGAATATTCTAACACATATTAATTAACTTCGTAACTGAATAAAAGTACAAAAAATTACAATCGGCATACACGTGTATTTGATGAATCAAAATCGGCAATCTGACGAAGGTTGTCTGCCTTTCATCTCCGATTGAGTACAGTTATGAATCGTTTCGATGTTTTTCTCATACTATCTCAATAATGTCAGATTTGGGTAGACAATCCAACTTATTTTCTGTTAATTAGCTCAGAGTATATTTGTTGAGTGACTGCGTTTCGCAGCCGGTCTAATAAATTGTGAAATGATTTTAGAGAGAGATAGAGAACATTACGTTTAAAAATGTAATGAGCCATATTTTATCACATAGGTGATGTTAATATCACCTCAAAGTTGTTAACTCGCATAATAATGAAATTTCAAATTATAAATAGTTAAATTCGAAATGTTCAAAAATATTTTTAAAATGTTTCACATTCGCTCTGACCTGCATTTTACGTAGGCATTAATTGTTTTTCTTGATTACGTTAAGCTGTCCGAGATTAAAACTGATTTTTCGGGAGTGATGGATCTCCATCTTGAAAATTAGTATGTAACTAGTTTTTTTTTACATCTCATTATAACCATGAGTTGGTCAAAATTTAGGAAAGGCTATATCGTGTTCATAAAAGTATTTAAAATTTTGGGTAACAAATTTTAGTGTATATTTTACAAATTTTAGTTAATAATGTACATAAATAAACAGACACAGATAAAAACAAGGGCATAAAAAACTTGAAGGAGAAAATAACCCTCATATTTTCAGTCCTTTCATGAAATGTTTTTCAGCTTTTTCGTACGAAGTTTCAATTAAATAATTTAACCTATTCCCTATTTTTATTTTCTCGTTTAGTTTATTTTTATTGATATAATCTTATTTAGGTGATAGCATCTCTAGGCCTAATCCACGCATCTTTATTATGTCGTTATTTATATTTACTTCTTTTTAAGGTGTCAGCTTACAGATCTTCTACAGGAACCAAGTTTTGAAGGTGCATAAACGCATTGTAAATTAAAAAATATTAATAATGAATTTATTATATTTGCCACATAATGAAAGATATTAAATAAATTATATAATTAAAATTAGAATTAAAGCGACTAAGAATATAAACCACTAGCGAAACCTTCCTTTACTTAATTTAAGATTTTTCTAATTTTCATGGTCACTACATCATGAAGAGCTTTCATGAAGATGATTTAGTTAGGCGATTATTACTGTGCATGATACAGCTAATATTCCAGGTATTTTCTGAAAGTGTATAAGACAAACTGCACCCTTTGTCCGCAGTTATCATCTAAGTGGATCTACTTTGGAAATAGTTGCATATATAATCTTGGAGTACGATCTTATATTTTATAACCACATTATTGAAAGTTGCGATATTTTTAACCGATTTCAAAACTGGAAGAAATTTTTAATTCGACTGTATTTTTTATGTATTATACCTAATGTATCCCGCATTTTCCGATCAATTTCATTAATTACGGTGCCATAATAATTTGGTTAGAATCTAATTATAAATATTGCAGTTATACCATAGAATTCTTTAACAACAAAATTAGTTTAGAAGAATTAGTTGTTATGATAATCTAATGAGACACGACTAAGGATCACATAAACTTATTTTTTACCAAAACTAAGGTCAATTTTGAAGCCGGAAGATGATGACATGAACTTTTCAGTATATGGGGAGTAAACTTATTGAGTTTGTACTCGTTTGGCACGTGTTGAATTAGCAAGAAAGTAAATAGGTAGGTTAGTGTATACGATTACATGAAATATAGTTTCACTCTTTGATCCATAAATTCTGATGATGCAAGAGTATTGCCTGTCTAAACCGTATGATTTGAAGAGTTACTGTTTCTAAATTAGAAGTTACTGTTTCAAACAGAGACTGCGTTAAACTTCGACTTCCATCACGTCATTCTTGACGTAGGGGCTTGCTTAAATCGTGAGATATGAGGATCTTCTAATTTTAAGTTAGTATTGTGGATCTCATGCAAAGGCTCTGTCACTAAAATTTTAATTCTAGGCGTTGTGCGGGTATTACCTGCCTAAACTGTGAGACTTAAGGAACTGTTGTCTGCTGGTTAGTACAGTGAATGAGTTTGTGTGATATAGGTCTAATGATTATCTAGTAAAAAGTTTCTAAAATTTTTATAAGACTGAGGGTTGAATAAATCTACCCTTTAGCCAAATTAGGGTACAGGGATCGGGCCAGGTTGTGGTGATAGAAATTTTTCAATGTTAAATTAATCGATTTAGACTTATTTCACTTGTGTTGACGTAAGGAAGAAAATAATAAAATAAATATGTGGGTAAGTAGAAATATGTGTATAAATAATAAGTATGAACTAACTAAATATTAGTATGTACGTAGGTAAGTAAGTATATACAGGTATGTGCACAGATATATAGCAACTATAATATTAGTAGCCAGATATGTAGTATGGAAAGTTATATACAGGCTTAAAGTACTATCTACTGTGAAGCCAAAAGAGGGAATGTGGTTAATATATTTATATATTTGTATAATATATGTGTAGGTCAGTTTGTACACATGTGTGTAAAAATTTTATAACAATATCGAGGGTATCATACCGTCGTTTAACTTTTTAGTTCACAATATCCTGGAAACGAATGCGCTCATGGCCTCCGTATGAAGCAACTTGTATTCTCATACTAAATGAAATGTTTGAAAAATTTAATACATTTTCAAGTCATAATATACACTGTCGTTACTTGCTTGCTTCAGGTTTTATAATGGGCCTTATTTTTAATTTTATATTATAGATAGCAAATTTAAATCCCACATTCTTGAACTTCAAAAAGGAAAAATGTGAATTTCTTAATGTTCTAAAAACTTCGATGAAACCGAGAATTCGTCATAGTTCCTTGGAACACATTAAGTGAATTCTGCTTTGCGTACATTTCGAACATATTATCGTGCGGTTAATTCAATGGAAGTGTAAAATTATTATCGTTTTGCGATGATTGGATATGAAGTTATAACTATGAATTAAATTTTCTTAATCTTGAGTGTGAATAGTGGCCCGCCTACAAACAAGTAGGGCCAGTTAACTAATATGTCATTCTGTAGGTAATCCAAGTTCCAATTGATTGTTTTGTACAGTCAACCTTGACTTATTGAAAAAACTGTCTAATTCTTTATTGTTATTATTGGCACATAAATACACACACACACGCAAAAACACACACAGACACACACACACACACACACACACACATATATATATATATATATATAGGTATATACGACGTAAATTTGACCATTCGACATTAAATGAATCCCTATGGTGTTCTTCAACCGTACTCCAAAAATCAATTAATAAAATTCATTAGTTTATTCACAGAAATTATTTTAAGTCCTTTGCAATTTCAAACACGATGTATGTAATTTCAAAACGCCGCGAATTGTATGTAATTTTAAATCGTCACTCGTGCCAACAAAAAAACAATTGCGTGCCGTCGCTGTCGCCGTTGTCGCGTAGCATAGACATTGCAAATGGTGTTACGTTTTGTTTATATTAAAATGTTAATTTGTTTGAAAAGAAATTTATTTTTGGCGTAATTTTTTATTTCACCTTTTTAAAGTATCTATGATAACTAGTACTGACGGAGAGTTCATTTATTGTCGAACTGTCAAATCCATGAATAATCGTATGAATAATCAAATAACTAAACGAAAATATCAACACAGCATATAGCTATCATATAGTAATCTCATAATCTGAATTGTCAATTTCCTGAAATATTCAAGTACCTATACATTACACATATAATTTTCCTGAAGTACCTAAATGATATAAAATTAGTTCAGACCCTAATGATAATCTTCAATTGAATATAAAAAAATCTGTCAGACTCAATATATTCTTCAGATTAGACTTATAAGGTTGCCAATTATTACGAAGACAGCCGAATAGTCTGAAGAGCATTAAATAAAACACAATATTATTATAATACATTATTCTGAGCGATATATTGATATCAGTTCCTTGATAATTTGATAGAAAATTACAAACATTGTTCGTCTCCAATTTCTGCTCAACCGTTGATTGCTCCTTAAATTTTTCGCGACCGGATATGCAGAGAAAAATTATTTACTATTTAGGTGTAAGTTGTGCGCTTAAACGTTTATTATTTTAAGGCTTACGTCTATGTCTCTATCCTCCATTGAAATGGGACGGGTAGAGGACAGGATTTTTATAAGATGTATACACTGGTAGAAAGCAGTTCTTTTTCTAACATTTCAACTGATCTACAACAAAATTGGGTGATTGATAATTAAATTAATTAAAAACACATCAAAGTAGAAATTAATTTTTTATAACTTACGTTTGGAAATTTTAAAGGTAACTTATGTGAGGTGTCTTCGGTTTTTAACTGTCTCATATATTGCGGATAGGCATTAAATAACTATGCAAAATATAAAAAAAAACAATTTGAATGAAAAACATGAGAAAGCATTTTTGTCATATTTTATTTGACTCAAAATATGCATGTTATATGACGCTAGGTAAATTTATTTAACGAATTCAACACTATTTATGGGGAATTTTCCATTCCAGTATGGCGAGTGTATTCGACAGCCACAGTCACGATTACTCACGATTTGTCATAAAAAGAATACTAGCAACATATAATGTTAATCTCCAATATTTATTACTAAAGGACGATATTTTTAAATCTACGTATATGTTAACTGTATACAAATATTTAGATAGCGATTTTGAGGGAAAAGTCATATCAATCACACTAGTTTTTTTAAAAGAAGTTAAATTTTTATTCCTAATATGTAAAAATAAACTCGGTTTACGTAAAATTACTCGAATAATGTGAAATGAACTTGATTTTAAGCCACCTTTTGAATTTCTGTTAAAGGAAAGTAAAATATTTATAATATTTTATTTCAATAGAATTGAAGTTTCATCGCAAAAGTTCCACTTATTCAAATTAATTTAAAAGTTATCATAACCTCGCAAATACCACTGAAATCGGTTAAGGACTGAAGTATATTCGTATTTAGAAATAATTAGAAATCTGAGCAAAATGCAACTAAGGTATATATTATATTTACATGATGACATAATTAAACAAAATTTTTTTTGCTCAATTTATACATTAACATGTACCCAAAAGCAAAGGAAACCAAGGAAAATGAGTGTAGCGTTATATAAATAGAAATAATAAAAAAATTTTATAATCTAAAAAAAAGAACTTTATAGCCACAATCAGAAAATAACAAAAAATAAAAAACAATTTTTAACCAAAACAAAAAACTGTCTCGAGAAACGCGCACATATTAAATTTTTAACATAACAAAAATTATTGACGTGAAATAAGAAAAACAATCCAACAAAGTATACAATAACTTTTTACAAACGATCGCAATATTAATCAATACCGTTTGTTTTTCTTTGAATGGGAAACCTTTGCTTATATTAATTCAAAATAAACTGACAATTGACATTGAAAATCGTTGTGCTTTCAAAATTAATGTCTTTTTCTCTCTTCTTAAATTTTACATGGATCTTTTAGAAACCCTCTGGGAACTGCTGGTTTCATTGTTATTGTGTTGTAAAGAGCGAACAAAGAGAGTATGAAGAATACAATGGGGTACAATTTGCACTTAGTTTCATTTTGCTGTTTCAGAGTTCCTTAAGAATAGCCTTTATAAACTACTACGAAAAACAATGGCTTTTTACGAATAAAATATATATAAGATTTTTATTTGCTAAAAAATGTTATAAAAATGTTTAATAAGATTTTTATAACATTTTTTAAGGGGCTTATTTATTTATTTTTAAATGAGAACATCTTTTTTATTCTTGCAACATCTGGCCTTTACTCTATATGAACTTTGGTCGGTCTTTTTTTATTCACTATTTTTTACATACAAATACAATCCTTTATATTCATTCAAACTTTGGATAAACGTATTATTCCACAATAAACCATGTAACGCATTCTTCACTTTAGTATATTTCAAAACCAGTTTTAGTTGTTTTAAGAACATTAAATATATGTAATTAATAAAATCAAGATTTCATTAAGTAGAAAATAAAGAGTTATATTTAAACCATAAGCTTATAACAAGAACGCGTCAATTTGAATAGAACGCCAAATATAAACTGTTTTTTTATCAAAATTCACCGAAAGTGAAACAAAATCTTGTGAGTTTAATTACAATAATAATTACATAAGTGGACATTTTTATAATTACAATTTTCTTGGAAAAAATAAATTTCGAATTTGTGTTTTTACTAACGAAATAATATCAATACGTAGGAAATTATTTCTTGAACATATGTATATAACAAAGCTGAAAAAGGAATTTAGTAGTACCTAAAACTTAGAACAGAAAACAAAATGAATAAATTTGAAATATTTAATTGGTGGTAATGTCTGCCTTTTTAATAATTTTTTAACGAATTCTACATATGATACATTCAACGACCATATCAATAATTCTAAATCATCCGCCCTTCTCTTTCAACAGTTCGAAACGAGGCATACCGGCCTCGTTTCTTTTAACTGTTGCTTTTTGCAAAACGATTTGAAAACGATGCAGTTTTTTAGTAATTTGAAACGATCAGGTTTTTACTATTAGAACATTAGTAATTAATTTAATCAACAAATATAAGAAATAAATGGTTAGTTAATTGTAAATTATATAATTATGCACGGCATTGAAGTAATTACTAACGATAGTTCTGTCAAACAAGCGTAGAGTATGTAAAGATGTTAGAATGCAAATCTTCGATATGGGACTTCAGTTACAAATAGCGTAATACCAACAGTGATCCTGAAAGTCACAGCATAGAATAACTAACGAGTGATCGTATTCGACACAAATTTGGTTACAGAGAGGAAAGCTCGGTAGGAAGTAGGGTAGGGAGGTGAGGTATTCGACACAGTAGAGGCGATGGCCGTAATTCAGTTGTGACTAGCATGATAGGTCGAGCGTTTTATCGATATAGCCTTTTGAAAATATTTTCTATTATTACATTTTACAGTATCTTTATCTTTACATAAGGCTAGGTTTAGCGAGTTCAGCTGATAATACCGATAAAATCAATTTAAATATGGTGATGATTCAAACCTATCTTCCAAAACTGTTGAAGAGTTTAATATTAATAATTTTAATATTTGGGCAAGGTATATATCATTGTGCTAATCACAATGATATATACACTGAATCAGTTGGACAGAAGTGAGCAAGATGCATATTTGTGATTATTATTAACGACTCAGTCGACTAAAAATAGACAAGACATTTTTTTGTGATTATTATCGTCGTCTGAGTTGCAATAAGTTATATGCTTCTATTCTCTTATACACTGTTAACAGTTTAGTTTCGATGTTTGAGTTTTACAACCATTTGGTTATCTTAAAGAATAAATGACCATTCATCATTTAGCATTATTATTAAACTATTTTTCTGTCATTGGCTTTTACCTTTTTCGCGACTAAAGTTAAGCCAGTTGGACAACCATATGTAAAAACACAGCCGTCATATAAAGCTTCTTTATTGCATAAAACACATACATCAAAATTAGTTATAAACAAAGAACAAAGACAATGTTTTTATAAAACTGAGATTATTCGTGATATGAAACTATAAACGTACATATATCTTGTACCGGTGCTGGGAAATTTGCATTTAAATCATATCTTGTGCACAGCATGATACGAATAGTCTCTCGAGCGTAGCTAGCTAAACCAATAATTTATCTACAGTTTATTATATATATATATATGAAGGAAATTAAAATTATTTTTCAGACTTTTTATATATAAATATATATATATATATATATATATATATATATATATATATATTTATATATAAAAAGTCTGAAAAATAATTTTAATTTCCTTTAATATTCATAGGAATTTGGTATCAATTTACTTACTCTTTGAAGTTATTACTTCGTTTATATGGTGTTCACATTTGTTGTCTCTAGGTGCATTTCGCTTGGAAGATTTAGCTGCAGCATAAATCTAATTTCTACCGACTCAACTTTACCAAAACTCCTTATTTATCCTTCTATTTGTCTATCAGATTCAAATGTTCGTATTTAAACAATAAATATGTTTGAACGATAAGATACAAATATAAAATCGTTACTTAGTGTTATAAAAGAAGCATATGAACGTGCCCATTTAAAAATAAGTACTGATTCAAAACCTCACTTTGCAGTTATAAGCGGTGTCTTTATACATTCGTTAAAATTAAAGTATTGCACTAGAATCCGGGAGCGGAGAAAGCAAGGGAGAATGCTATTTTCAAAGGAAATGTTTGTGTATAAGCACGAATCACATCGGAGTCTGTGGGTACGTATGTACGTCCATGCGTGCGCTTCAAAGGCTTATAAAATCTGAACGGGTCATCCGATCGACCATAAAACTTTTTTATTTCATAGCGCTCAGCGAAACGAACAATAGCACTCGGAAATAGAGCTCGGAAAACAAAACTGTCCTTGATTAATGCCACCAAAAATTTCAAGCCCATATCCAATAAAAACTAACTGGATTGGAACTGTCAAATTATTGTATTATATATTGTATCTACATTTTGAATTATAATTGGAAAAGTATTTCCAGAGCTAAAGGCAAAAGATTGCATTTGTTCCATATACCATAAAGTTACTGGCAGGACGTACCAATTTAGTGGAGAAATACAAGTGTCACGTTAATGACGTTGATAATGGATACGAAATGTTAACATAGATTATGAGGAAAATATTTTACTCTGTTATAACTCGGCTATGTCTACGCTCTTGATGCGAAATCGTCGAACCATTTTCGTGTTATAATATGAGGTTGTTTCACATAGTATTAAATTGTAGCTATATCAAATTTTCAGTATTGTGACTCATGTATTACCTCACTTTGAGGAAAGTTTCATTTATCGAATTGTTTGCCAAACCTATCGCTTATACACAAATAAATTATAATATGTTATAAAATAGTTATTTTTTTTGTAGAATTAGAAAAATTAAAACCAAATATCTGTTTCCTAAAAAACTGATCTCCATCGATTCTTTTCTGTGTTCATAATTTTAGTGCATATATCATAGCAATCATTAATACATTTGTTTAATAATATTTATCAAGTAGAAAATGTGAATTGAAGACCAAACTTAACCGTAGGAAGAATACAAGTGGATTTTTGTAGTATTTCCGGATTGAAAACTACGTAAATATTTCGTTACATTAAGAAATTGTAATTATACATTCGAGCAAAATAACTAACGACGTATGCATTCGACACGATTTTGATTACGGAGCACCGCTTGACTGAATTGGCGGAAGTAAGGCATCTGCCACAGTAGAGACGGCAGGCGTAATCTAGTTCGTGACCAGCATAACCGATCCTATGTTTTATCGGGACACCTCTTCGAAAATATTCCCCCTAATTCATTTTACGGCGTCTGTTAGATTTTGATCTATGTGAGGTTTAATTTTGGACGAAATATTGTTTTAGTCATGTCGTGTGATTACAAGTTAGTTTAATATTTTTTCATTCATCTCATATTATTTTACTGAGAAAGTGCTGAATGTAAAACTAAATCTCTCAAGATTTTCATTTGGTTTACTTTAACTTAAGCGTGTCACAATTAAAACAACATTATCGTAACTTATATTTTACGTACGTGCCTGTGCCAACGTGCCTTAAATATAATCTAAAATCCAGGTTATTTTTTAGTGAAAAATGGATACATCGTTATGCTGATAGTTATTTATTTTAATAATAACTCGAAAATTATAATGACTGAATTGAGTTGAGAAAGAAATATACTGAATTAGAGTTTAAAATTAAATGATGCAGTAGTGAATGATGATAAATTCAGTGTTTTAAGCGCATATCAAATTTAGTGTAACAAAACACCGTGATGTGAATGACACCACATACCACGAGGTGCCGTTCGTTTCACCTATCTAAAATTTATCGATAGCTATAATAATACGATTTTGTCGGGTTACTGTTCTGTTGTCAATAAACCCATTTTATGTTTAGTATTAATGTGTCATTCTCTCAAAACGCTTATCAGAACATTCTCTTAAACAATTCTCTCCATAAGATCTTTGTAAACAAAAAAAAATAAATTTCTCTAAATGTAAACTGTGTGTATTTAGTCATTTTTAGTACATATTCATCACCTAACAGCTACTTGACATTATATGTAATTTCAAGGTTCCGAGATATTTTATAATAAAACAAAAACCTTTAAAATGAACTAACTTCTGTCAGTCTCATTATGATAAAGGACAAACTTGACAGCTGATTAATATTTAAAAATTTCTATTATAATAAATTAGCTAGCTTGCTGTAATGCTAAATTAACTTTGAATACAAACGCCAAAGAGTGGCAGATCAAAAGGTGAACTAGAATTCAATCCAGGTTCCGACCTTCCAGCCTGCCACTAATCGTTTAAATTTTTTTCTCACAGCGTGTCAATCGCATCCGTTTCGGATCTTACTTAATTTTTTTTAAAGACCTAATGATTTTTTTAAGTTGGTTGAAGTATGTTTAATATTTTTTCAAAAAGCTGATAATTTATTTACACCTAACTACAGATAAAAAAGTATATATATCTGCCAACTTCTACACTAGAAAATCTTGCATAAAAATAACATTTTATTTTATTTTTGTTTATACATATAGATTGTGTGTGCTTGAAATAATTTCATCAGTAAATTAGTGTCATTTAAAATTCGGAAAATTGTTTGTCGATAAACTAAAAGCTTTGAAATTTATTTAAGCAACAGATATTAAAACGGCTTATGTTATTTCCAGGTCAGTTGCTTCCAGTATTCTATCTTCTATCTAATGTATATAGATGGAGTTAATGAAACATAAAATTCATATCGAACAAAAACATTTAAAAAATATTTCAGCTAGTTTAACAAATAATGATAAATATTTACAGTATTATTCAATATTATTAATATTGATAAACCGAAACGTTAAATCCGACTGGTAACAATAGCTTCAAAATAAAGAAATCGTGAAAGCGATTTGTTTACAGTACTTTGCAACTTTCGATTCATATTTCAATATTTCCTGAAATCATATGAGACAGAAATCTAGTCAAAATGTGAATCAGTAACCAAATCAGATTTACCACGTCTAATGAAAATTAATTAAATATACACGTAACCCAGTCTTATCGTCGTTTTGAATTTATTACCACGGTATAAATATGAAGCATAATAAGGTGAAATCATCCATTCAATTTACTAAATTTACTTCAATTATGCTATATACAAATTCAAACTTAGCCGTTTTAGCCAAACCAGACTTGGCTTAAGCCTGAATTTGCGCTCACAACTAATTCAGTACTTATTAAGCTTACTGAAGTTAGTTCAAATCGTTGAGATTTAAGTTCGATATTTTCAATAAAATATCAATTTAGATTATTTATAAGTGAAGTCATTAACATCCAGAAACATTTCTTTTATAAAATTTAGTATATTTTTTCAAAACTTTAACATAACTTCATTGTTCCAGGTAAACAAATTCCAAGAAACACAACAAGAGCCATGGTTTTTATTACTACTGCATATAATAAAACAGTAGAGACAGAAAAATGTGTATTTACAAATAAATCCAGAGACGGAAGGGCAAGAATTAAACCATTTTCGGACTATTCGTCTGCCTGTCTCTTTATTTATTTGTTTCTATGGATACAATGAAATCTCATTCCATTAAAGTTATTTTTTCGCGCCGCGTAAAAATAACTTTAATGGAATGAGATTTCATTGTATCTCTTAAAGATTGTGAAGAATTATGAAGACTAAATGCATTTATACTTGTCGTCTATCGATCGTCTGTCCGATCTTCGAGTCTTTGTCTATATTCACATTACCTAAAAACTATTAAGCAATTTTAAACGAGTTTTTTTAAATTTTATTTTAAAAAGCTTAGACAGAGGTAAGTTTTCATACTATTATAAATTTTTGCATTATAATTGAAAATAATGGAAATGAGTCGATCTATAAACGATCAGAATATCATGAAACATTAACTGCATGTCTCATTGTCAGTAACGGTTAAGTAAATCAAGTAATCTAACGGACAAAGTTACGGACAAAATACTATTCTGTAATAATATAGCTTTGCAGACGATAAACAGGGAAGCACCAATCAAATCATAAAACTTATAATATAGTCGCAGAAAAGTAGCGTAAACACGCTATTTCCAAGATACTATTCTGTAATTATATAGCTTTGCAGACGATAAACAGGGAAGCACCAATCAAATCATAAAACTTATAATATAGTCGTAGAAAAGTAGCGTAAATACGCCATTCCCAAGATACTATTCTGTAATAATATAGCTTTGCAGACGATAAAGAGGGAAGCACCAATCAAATCATAAAACTTATAATATAGTCGCAGAAAAGTAGCGTAAACACGCTATTCCCAAGATACTATTCTGTAATAATATAGCTTTGCAGACGTTAAATAGGGAAGCACAAATTAAATCATAAAACTTATAATATAGTCGTAGAAAAGTAGCGTAAACACGCTATTCCCAAGATAAAATTCGATATGATATTTAAATACAATGAATAAGACTCATTACATAAGAATAGATATTTACGTCATTATCTACCATGTAGCATTCTACGTACCAAGGAAAAGATGTGATTAAATTTATTTTTATTTTAAAAATTAATTAGGATATCTATGAATTGCTTGGAAAATGTTGAAATTCACAACAAAAAATTGATACAAATCAGATTTTGACTGCAAATGTTAGTAAAGAATTCCAAAAATAGACTATCATAAGCCTAATATTTAAAAACAATTTTTGGCTAGCTTACAGCTAGAGTGAGTTTGCGTCAATAACTAGATGCTAAACATTAAACGAATTCAAAATGTTTTACTCAAGATATTTTTGATTTTTATTAAACGTCCAAAAATGTATTCTCATAGAAATAGGCAGAAGTTTTTGAATATTTAAAATTCTTTTTAATTGTAAATTATTTTTCGTGAAAATCTTTGAACGAATGAGCTGTTCCTTTTAAATCAGTAGTTTAAAACCCTCTACATATTTCTGTAGTGATGAAACAAATTAGTAGTTTTATTCTGCGTTAAAATGTATGGCACTTATGATATAAGCTCCGAGCAATTACCGGCAAAGGTAGTTTTAGATCAGAATAATTAAAAATATACTTCAAGACATGCAGAATAAAACCCCGTATTAGGATAATGGAATATTAAAAGTAACAATAGACTTTGTTCATTACAAAAACAATTCCTTAACTTGCCTTTGTTTTCAACCGTCGCGTTGGAGTGATTAACACCACTGCAACGGTTGAAAATAAGCCATTTCGCTTTAAGCCACCTTTATTTTTCAGTCTACTGCTCTTCTATTAAAAGGGCATGTAAAGGTAAATAAACCACACACATAAGATAATGTCAATTGTCGATAGTCATTTATTAGATGTATTTTTCTTATCGTTTGATTATTCGTCTTATCTTGACTATTATGACACAAAGACCCGATAAAACCTGATAGAACTCCTGCTCCTGGGTTTCTTTACCCATATTTAACACATACTGTTCAGAATTCTTAAATATGTGTTTACCCATATGTAATAAGATAAATTTACTGTTTATGAATTAATAATAAATTAAATTCAGCATATATGAGGAGCAATTTTGTGTATTATTTTAGATTTTATGATCTTCTGATAGTTACACAATTTAAAGAGTTTAATGTAGTCGTATGTTGCCGGGTTTAGAGACTCGAAATATACAAATTAGTTGGCTTGATTGCAAACGGATTAACGGAGTAATGAGGGAACTTCATGTATCTTGAGAAAGAGGGTAAGTGCGTACAATACGTAGAAAGTAGAATGTTGAAGTTGTGTATATCTTCTGAAATTATTGACCTAAGTTAACTGAAAAGATTTCATTTGACCTCATCTGATTTCATGAAACCTCCAGGTAAATGCTAGTTTCAAGAATTTCGTCATGCTTTTCACACTCGTGGTTGTAGAATTAAAAGAAAAGGTAAATTTAAAACCTGTAAAATCGTAAACGGAATTTAAAAATGGTTACTCAGTTCCATTATAAGTGATCTATTTTATGATACCTGCATGGTGGTGTGTATGATACGCAAATTTTTGTTGGCTCTTTACGTCTGTGAAGTATAGAATAAATTTTCGTTTATATCTTGCTACATATTGATCGTAATCTCTATAGGAAACACGTACTTGCAAAATAGGTCTATAACAGTGGAAACTGTGAGGCTGTGTCAGATGAATAAAAGAACGTTTATGACGAAATTATATGGGTTACATACTCAACTAATGAAACTTAAAATGAAAAAAATTAACTTCTCCGATATTAGAAACTATTATATCTTTACAACTGTCTGCTTGATTTAGTCTTTGTATCAATTTTCCCTAAAAGGACTTTATTGAGACACTTCTAGTTATATATATATATATATATATATATATATATATATATATATATATATATTAATAAAAATTTTATTTAGAAAAAGTAACACTGAGATGGAGTGAAAATAGCACGCAATGCTACGAATATTTATAGAAAAAGTAATTTTTATCGACGTATTGACCTTTTATGCGTACATTTTTTGGTATATGTTGTGACCAATAAGAAAATAAAACTAAAAGATAATCCCTATTTTATGAAACTAATTTTATACGTTGTAGCAAATAAATTAGATAATAATGTATTCAGAACAGAAAGGTTTTGCTTTAAATGTAAGAATTATCATATACCCTTTCTTTCTTCTTTTCAGTAGAAGTTAGTCTTAAACAGGAATTTTTTCATCAAATTGAAAGCCTTTATTTACACACCTTTTATAACTAATTTTATTTCGTGAAAAAATAGCCGAAAGGCCAAAAAGTTTTTGGGAATTCAAAAATATTATAAAATTTGAAATGAATTTAATCTCAATTAGATATGAAATTGAAATGTTGTGCTTGAAAACAAAAGAAAGGGGAAACGATCAAGACGATTCATAACTTGTCGTTTTTTCATCGAACTGATACAAGCGGCCCCCATCTATACATGTAATAAAATTATAAACTTCGCATGCCTGTACATTGAAAATATTTAAAAAAAAATGTTTGAGAAGGTGAAGAACATAACATCATAAACCAT
The DNA here is from genome assembly GCA_039881145.1 of Druceiella hillmani. Classification (NCBI taxonomy): domain Eukaryota; kingdom Metazoa; phylum Arthropoda; class Insecta; order Lepidoptera; family Hepialidae; genus Druceiella; species Druceiella hillmani. The sequence continues at coordinate 85,076,445 of JAYKKI010000001.1, read as the reverse complement.
TTTTGAATTTTCTCTGCCTGTTTGTGGGTTTGTTTTTATTCGCATTATGTAAAAACCAATAATCTGATTGAAATTATTAAAAAAAATGTAGACATGAATTTGAAGTAGTAGTTTTAATTTTATCGCAAGCGATCAGGAGGAGCGACAAAGATCAATTTCAAAGAAGTGTCTAGCTACTCAACGGGTAATGATTACATAAATATTTTATGTTTTCTCCCACAATGAAGTTTTCCATCCGAACGTATAATGGTGAAATGCGAATCGTCAGAGGTGGAATATAGGAGAAGTAGACATGTTAGTAAGCAATCCGAATGCTAGCAGACACACGAGGCTAATCGTTGATGTGGAACGCCTTCCGTTGAAAAAGGTTTTCGATTTTATATGTATACATGCTTCCTTTGTTATTTAGAATTTGAATTTGTTGTTAGTATTTAATTTTTGTGATTAATTTGTAATTATGATTATTTTTTTAATCACAATAATTAACTATTGTGATGTATTTTTGATAAAGCTATCATTGGTGGATTCCATTGCATCTGGTGTATTATATAGGATGCATTTCATTGAAATTGATAAATTAAAAAGGAAAAGTGGTAATTTTACAGTTCAATACAAAGCGTACTAAAAAAAATTACTTTTATAAATATTGTAATATATGGTATTATGTATATTAATGTTACAGTTAATAATATTTTTTAAAAACCACGAAAAAAAAAGTGACGATTAAAATCACGAGTACAGCTGGTTTATAATAAATCAACTAGAAACCGTAGGTTACGTGGAATTAAAAACCAGAATTAATGTGTAATTCATTATGAAACAGCACGTTACTCTTATTTTAAGAAATTTTCATATATTTCGAATTGTTTTCCACTTCCATTTTTTAAAATAATGATTCAATTCCAATGATTGTAAAATGTACATGAAAAAAGGTCGTTAGGTTTCCAAAGTAACTTAGAAATTGGTTTTGTATCGATTTTTCTATAAAATCCCGTCCCTAACATACTTAATGTTCAATAACCAATGGTGTAAAAGTACTGTTCAAAAAAGTTTTCTGTTTACTTTATATAAATTGGAGGCTGAGTTCGAATAAAAAACGTTTTCGTAGCCTTTTTATTATTAGGAATTGGCACCTAGTCCAACTAGTTCAAAAAATATTTTAGTTATAAATTTAATTACATATTTCAACAATGATTGAAGCTAGTGTTTTGTTCCACAGAACAATAAAGACGATTTTGTTCTATATTTTTGGGCAAAAAATTATTATTCTATAATTTTAGAATTTTTAAAAACAGGTAGTACTTAAAAACTTTAAACTTCTTTAAAATAAATTAAGTGAATGTCGAGACTAGGAATTAACGTTAAAAAATACAATACTTCATTATTATACGTACATACGGTTGCTGTAGGTCTGAAGGATGTAACTAGACATAAATGTATTGTTATTTTAACACCTTTCCTCACTTGTATTTCTCCAAACAAAATTATCTGACTAAAATTTTCAGAGCTTAGTACAAAATATAAAATCATCAACATAATATATGACCGTCAGTTGGTGTCCATAAAATTTGGTGAATCAAAAATTGTTTGGCTTTCTACATCATCTTTTGTATTCTTTCGGATTGTGATTTCAAAATCCGTTTTATCTAAATTAAACAAATATTTGTCAATTAACAGTTTCAAATATATGTATTTAATATCTTCGAGATAATTACAATTTTAGAGAAATCCCAAATGATATGATTACTACATAGGGTTTTCTTTAATTTAAATTTAATAATTAAAACAAAAATAAGTTAAAATACTTGGCCGGGAAATAGAACAGATCACTAAATAATAAAAATTCAGTTTTATTAAAGTCTTGAATATATTTGGCGTTAATTTTGTAGAAATTCATTATTCACAATTAAATGAAACTATGTCATGTAGTATTATTTCTACTTTCTTTAAGTTCTTTACCACGACCTAGGTTTCGTTGTATTACAACATCTTCAGGTGGGCTATAAGCAAATATTAAAGTTGTTAATTATATTTCTCTATAAATGACAGACATCGATAGATAGTTTTTGATATAGAACTGATAGGTAAATTCCTGTAAATAATTGAAAAATAACTCTTGAAAGATAGTTATTACTTCAATATTGAGATATAATTAACACTGATAAACTGACACTTGTACTCGTAGAAACATAGTTTATTCATACGTTGTTTGAATTTTGAATTCTTCGATAGTTATAATAATTCATTTTAGTACGTAATTCGGAGGATTTAAATATTATTAATTCGATTCAATGTAAAACAAAATGTATTCCTTTTTAGAGTCTTCTAGCAAGAGGACACTAAACAAGTTCAGCTGTTTGTTGCTAACCTTCTGGAATATTCTTGTATTCAAATATTGATTTAAATAAGGTCTCGGGCTAGATAATGCATCGATGTTTCTGGGAGATTCTTTATTTGAATATGAATTTCATAGTGATGCCTCGAATATATAGCGATTTATCGAATATAGTTTTACGATTTTGAGTGACTTGTTATATTCACGGAACATTTTGACTAAGTCAAATTGATTTCGTGCTGCCGTTTGTTGTATCTGATATGGGAAATACGCAGAGTTGTTTGATAAGAAGTTTAAGCTTAAACGTGACGGTTTTAATGGTTGCGACTCTTCAAAGTTGATCTTAGCTGAAAGGTATCGCTCTTTTACCAATAGCACTAGGCAGACTTCTATTAGCGATAAGTTAGTTCGTTGCCGTTTGGATTTAACGTCGAATTGTTGCAGATATTTCGGTAACCAGTGCTCCCAAAATTGATGAATGAATTTTCTGATGAGATTAGCTTGGACTAACGAGAATCAAGAAGTAAATAAATTAATGATTCGGAAGCTATATTTGATGGTTATTCTATAAGAAAATGTCCTGGAGTGTCCTGACTTATAAATCTTCTATTGCAGATAGTGGACAGAGTGGAGATGGCCTGAGTGTGGCTTCCACTTGAGTTAAGAACATATTAAATTCCTCGTTGTAAAATTATTCCACTGAGGTAAATTCTCAGTTTTAATTTTATTATAAATGAGTTTTTTCTGAGATTGTGAGAGATGCCCAACGTTTATATAGTGGGTCATTGGTCAAAGCAAAGTATATGGGTTGTTTCTCTGTACTCTAAAGTAATATGTTCTACCAGTTTTTTGTAATTGAATAAACATTTTTTGAGAGGAAACCTTCCGATTTAAACAATTCAAGTGTGAGTTAAGTTTTTTTACCCTCAGGCAGAGAAAATATTATCGATACAGGAATTTAGAGAAATAATTGTGCAAGCTTGCCTGTGTCGTTCCTCCTTTGTCTTTTGATGTCCTTCGTTCTTTTCTAATTGATGAAGATTCGGTAATATTAGAAATGGAGACGTTCTAATGCTATAAGTAACTATGGTAAGATGGTATTCTTCTAAAAAAATTGCTCCTGAATTTTCTCCAGAGCATGTGTTGATATTCTCAGTCGTGTAAACTGACTACAATCTTACAAAACATCTCGGTGGTGTCAGCAAAAGACACCTACTTGAAGATTCCTCATATAATGATAACCTTTTCAAAGTTATTGAGTAGTTTCGAGCCTTTATGATTATAGTCGTTGAGCGAATATCCCGAGTTAATAACATGAGACCCATTGAAGACTACTCTGAACGTAGTAGAAGTACTTGATATTCTGAATATTCTATGATGGGTCTAGAAAGTGTAACTCGGTTTTATAGCGGCAGAAGCTATTGTTATTTGCTCGAGTTGTACTCCTGCATAAAGTCAATGTAACCAGCGCCGAATTATGTTGAAATCGTTTCTCTTTGTGTAGAAAAGTTTTAATGGCAATTGTATGTGAATTTCTAGAGCTTCAACTGGGCGTTTAAATGAAAATCGTACCATATAGCATCAAACCTCTAGTTCGGAGTAAGTAAGTTGAAAATACTGGAAGCATTATTGTTCTTCAACCGTGAACTAATCTGTCGTTACGAATGCCTTCTCGTGTAACTAAAACATTGTAAGGAATTCATAAAACTCTTTAACTGCGATGTACTAAGCTTTTAATACTAAAGTTGGAGGAAATAAATGTCATATATCTAGACCACATTCACGCTAAGGTAGTATTTTAGGCGATAGAACTATTTGCAGTTCCTTTAATGAGACAATTTGTGAGTAGATATTGGATTCCAGTATTAAATCCACATATCTATAACGATAAAAGTAAGGATTAACTAACTATAAACGAACAAGGTCTGTGTTTTGAGAGTGTAGAGGATGGTATATATGCCGACAGATCTGTAAGAATAAATGCCGATACTTTGTATGATTTCACTGAAATATACGATTGGCTAATTAAACTTAAGAAATCAAGAGAAGGTTGTGATTATGTCGAGACACCACACAATATCGTTAGATGACTATGATTGCAAGGCAAGCATAGACGTTGCATGAGTGACTCAGTAGTAGTTAATTTTCTGAGCCTTTGTTAAGAAGGGCGCGGGCCTCGATGGATTCTCCAAGCCGGTCGATTTCTCTAACGATTGCAGATATTAGCAAGACTGTTCGATGATAACTTTTATTTTTTCCACAGTTCGTTGAGATGCAAGACTGCAGGAGGACTACTGAGATGCAAGACTGCAGGAGTAATAGCTATAGGATGCTTGAATGGAGTAACATATGATAACACTTTCCATAAGTAAAACATAATTTGCGGATATACAATTTTGCAATGGACGAGGACCGAGAGTTGTAGCAGAATCTTCCAGATTGACAAAGGCATTACGCTGTTTGATAAGCTTGGAGTGGAAATTAGGGCAAGCATCGATTTAATAATTTTTATTACAGTGTGAACTTTTTGGTGCAACTCGAGGCGATGATATTGATGGAATTCCAGCAAACATGTTAGCGGTGTGGAGGGATTTACTTTGAATTAAGCGCGTTGTCGAGAGTGCTGCGTGGCCCATTTGAACGCTCGTTGTGAGCATATTCTTTAATGAGGAAATCTTTGAAATCAATTCAGACTAGACGGTCAATTTTCTCCATTCTCTTATTCTTATAGGATCGACCTTAGATCGAACGATGTATATTAGATAAGAAGATTGTCCCATTGATCGATGAGATGTCCAAATGCTTCTAGAGAGAGAAAAGCGTGTTCTCTTGGTCTTGTAGTGTATTACTAATCTATATCACATATTTTATACGTCATTCTTTGTAACAGTGATGGCAAGACACGATTGGTTTTTAAATATCGACTTTGTTAATAAATAAATACAAAATTCATATATTACTTTAGAAGGAATTTATGGGAGACAATAACTCAGAATAATTATCTGTATGTAAATACATTTTCTGGCATCATGAGGTATACGATATTTTTTTTAAGTAATGAAATGAACATCAGGTCATGTCTTAGAAAGGATTCTGAAGACATCATAATATTGGGGCGCCAGGGCAAAATTATTTTCAGAATTTAATATCGACAATTTTGAAATAAATTCTAAGTATCCTCTGGTGGAAGTAGTATTTTAATAACATTTTGATACATAAATAAATCATCGTACTTGGGTTACATGATATTTTACGCTCTACTACGCATATTATTTATTATGCTTTGATGCGAAATTGTTATGAGTTTCACATGATTATTTTTGATTAAGCACAAACTTATATATCCAATAAGTCATAGATATTGTTACTAACGTGTTAAGTTGAAATTTAAATTTACCACACACAAGTGTAGGACTAGGGGTCCATATCAGGGTAGTATCTGCATATACATACCTAATATAATGGTATTGGGATCGTATTTGTACTAATAACACGCAATATGCCTAGAGGGATTTAAAGAAAGTTTTTATTTTATGCCCGAGAGACTTGGTCAATATCTGCTATAAAAAGCATCACGATTAATGCTCCATTATGATAGTTACCTATTAAATAACAATGATATTCGTTATTTATGAGCAACCCAGATAAGTAGTTTTACAATTCTCCGATAGAGGGCAGTATTTATTTCATTTTTATTGAGTATTTTTTTATTGCATAAAGCAATAATATTTACATACTAACAACCACTATATTATCATTATATATTAGGATTTAAAGCCCATCCTGGATGCAGTTCAGAGGAAGGAAATTTGAAGATCCAGTTAAACAAATTGTTAGTTTTCTGTTAATATTACTTATTTCAACATTAACAAGTCAACCCAACAATTGGTCTTATAAAGGCGGTTTTTAAACCAAGTAATAACGAGATATCTTGTTATATATCAGACAGGACATGACAGTGTTATCGCTGATTGTTCCCAGCGTCAAATCAAGGTGAGTCCGAAAGGCTTCTATCAGAATAATTCTAAATTCGAAAAAGAAACCATAAACAAACACCATTTCTCTCATTCCCACAAAATATATTACTATCTCCCATTATTTGTTAGCGCAGAATAACTAACGAGTGCCCATATAAGTCACAATTTTGCTTACGGAGCGGCGTTCGGCCAGAGCAAGGGAAGTAAATCATCTGCCACTGTAGAAGCGACAGGCGTAATCAAGTTCGTGACTGGCATGGCGGATCGCGTGAATACGTTGACGAAAATTTTTCCGGCTAATCCCTTTTGCGGTGTCCTTTGATCTATGCCAGGCTGACTTTTGAATTAGCAGAAAAAATACTAATGCCATTAAAATATAAACGTAATCATAATTTTTTTTCAATTTATAATGATAAAATTTTTTTCACTTCAAATGGAAGCTTGATTATTGAATATATTTGGCGTTAATTTTGTAGAATTCATTATTCACAATTAAATTAAACTACGTGATGTAGTATTATTTCTTTGATAATAGCCCACCTGAAGATATTGTAATACAATGAAACCTAGGTCGTGGTAAAGAACTTAAAGAAAGTAGAAATAATACTACATCACGTAGTTTCATTTAATCTCGATATTATTCAAAAAAGCCTTGCACTAAAGATAGTGAAATTTAAAAGGTGGTTTTCCATAAGAATGTTTCTATAGATATATAAAATATTGACTTATTGCATATCGGAATACGCATAAAGTAGATTTCCGTTCTTGTTTATATACAATGCAAGTGTCGATGCAATTCTTGTCAAATATTGATATCGAGTTAAATATTTGCTTAAGAATTTGTTAATGTTAGGGGAGGAATATATCGGAAATTATTTTAAAACTTATCACTTCGTAAACGCAGCTTAGAATTGAAAAACAGAAATACAACGTCAAATATTTTGAAAGAAATTTCACTCTCGATTTGAATAAAAAAAATCCCTTTCACTCTGTGTAGGGAATTACATTATCATTTTCTAAAGTATAAAATTATAAAATTGTGACAGGCTTGCGAAATTATGTGGATTCTTAGCAGGACCCTAAAAACACGTAATTAGTTCTACGCCTTTAAATTATATTCCCTAAAAATGGTCTTCAAATAAACTGGATATAGAAATACACGGAATTATAAAGAATATTTATAATTTACTTGGAATCTCCTGTTAAATTGTTATTAAAAAAATAATATATCATCGATTAGAACATCAGCCAGAACACAATGTTGGAGAGCATGGTAGCAACATAAATATTCTATTTTGAAATTTCAGCATTTTTTATTACTTTTTGTACTTAAAATCGATTACCATCATCGATGCTATTTTCATAAAGAGAAAAGTTGTGTCTCTTTATTTCTGAAGGTTTGAGACAAAAACAGCTCATTCGATTAAAATGAAACTTCCGTTATCATATAGTTAAAATGTGCAGATGGACACAGACACAGATAATACATAATATCTTTTTAAAACTTGTGGACTGAGTAATAACGATGTAAATGAAAGGAGTTGAAGTGTGCTGGAAACATTTCTCCGTTAAACTTTCAAGGCATTATAATTAAATTAAAATAACTTTCAAAATATTTTCACCTGAAAATTACATATATAAAATTTATACATTGTTTATTACAAGCGTTTTTATATACAAAATTCGGCCTACAGTTCTACACTCGACTAAAACGCAAAATAAATAACAAAATCGACGAGAGCTCCGTTAATTAATTAATTGTTAATAATCAATAAATATAAAAAGCGAAGAAAACCAAGTGTAGTAATGTTGCGCCGTCTAGTATGCAAGAAATTAATTATTTAAGTTGTTTGTTTAGATTTGATAACTGCATAAAAATAACAAATAAAAGGATTCATTTCATCTTGAAATGAAAAATTAAATTAATCTTGATTTTAATCTTTATGTATAAACAATATAAGTGGTCTCAGAAAATGTAGACCTTGTAATTTGGCACTAATGATGTGGGCCAAAAGCTTTCCAAATGCTTGTGCTTTTTATGTGGATGTGCATGAATGTGAGAGACAGAGAAAAGCATCGATAGGATCTAAACATCACTTTCTTCTTGACATCAACACCGATAATCTCCAATAGCAACAATATTTTGCAAATTTGTTTAATTTGGAAACGATATTTTATTATTGAAAAAATATAATTTTTATGGCACTAAGAATACTGGGAGAAATGTGGCGCTTTAAAGCAAAAATAATGTTTTTCAGAGGTAAGCACGAATTTTAACAGCTAAACAATTTTGAAGATGCTTGAATAAGTGCATTCTTCTGAAGATATGACAATCTAACGATTGTATCGATCTAACGATTGTAATCTAGCAATTGAGATTCGTGCTTGAGCTTGGCAATTGAGATTCTGGTTAACGTTATTTCAAGATTTTTACAAATTGTCATACAATGGTGAAAAGTTCTCAAGCTCTGGTATATTCCTACTTTTAATTGAGTTTTATTTTATTTCATTAGCTTCGTAGCGCTATATAAACAGACAAAAAGTAAAAACCAGAAAATACAGATGTAATAATATACCTAAATCGATTTTATAAGAGTAAGGGTTTGTTTTCAGATTAATTGTTAATTACTCTTAACAAAAATAGAGAAGTAGACAGTTGATCAATATTTTTGGTTATAATAAATTAACAAGCTTTCTTCGTCATTTAATTCACTTCAAACATAAACGTCAAAGAAACAGAGATCAAAGGTGACGCCGGCCTCGGGTTGTGGGATTTAATGAATCCAAATCGACAAACTGACGAAAGTTACTTGCCCTTCCATCTCCGATTCAACACAGTCACGAATACTTTCGATTTTTTCTCAAAATATGTAAATTGTACCAGTTTTGATTTTTGTTTTGTTTAAATTAGCTCACGGTTTATTTTTAAGCAACTGAGTTTTGTAGTCCGTCTATATAAATTGTAAAATCATTGGTAACGAGAAAGAAAATCGCGGTTCCAAAATTTTGATGGGATATTTTTTAAAGCATGTAAGATAAAGTTACCTCAAATCTTTTAGGTTGCGTTATAATGAAACATCAAATATACTTTTAATTTATTAAATTTGAAGTAATCAAGAATATTTTTAAAATATTTCGCGTTCTGTCTGCTACATCAATAAATCTCTGATACAACAAAGTCACGTCCTGTCATTAAAATAAATGTATATCATCTAAGATATTCTAGCATAACAAAAATAGCATTAAAAAGTGGCCTATCCTGCATTTTGGGTAGAAAATAACTTTTTTAGTGGTTTTGGGGTCGATCATGAGTTTAAATTGCGTTTTCGGGAGTGGGTGTGTTGTGATTAGTCATGTCGAAAACAAGGATGCAATTAGTTTTTCTTATCAATCTTTGTGACCGTGAGTTGGACAACATTTTAGGAAAGGTTATTTTATTAGGTGTATATTATCTACAAGTTTTGTTGAAAAAATTTCAGCGTAACAAGATGCAAAATGTATGAGAAAAAGTGAATAAAAAACCAGGGCACAAAAAAACTTTGAGACGAAACAACTCTTGTATTTTCAGTCCTGCAATAAAACTGTTTAATGGAATTTTTGGATTAAGTAAATTAAAAAAAAATATAAACAAAAATTATTAACATAAAAATAATTTTTAGTTTTAGAATAACCTAATTATCTAAAAACCAAAAAAAAAAATTTAAATTGGATCCGTGAAAAGTTCGAATCTATTTTCCACAATCAGGAAAAAATGCAATACGTTAAAAAATATTTAAAATATTGAATTACATTCTGACTTCTATTGTCGTTTTTATATTCTAAGCCTCAAAAGAAAGCCATTAAGATTAAGGCTAAGTTTATTAGTTATATTTTTAAAATGTATTTCAGTCATTTTAATTTTTTTTTGTAATCTGCATATAACCAAATGCAACTTAATACTGATGGTATTGCACACAAAACATATTTTACTATTATGACTCTGAACCAAAAATCGTTTGCCACATATTCCTTTTTTAACACACTTTTTTCTACTTAAGTAATTAAAAATAAGATGAATTAATGAGTAAGAATAAGTCCGTTTTCTTTAATTACTTTTTAAAAGCAACCATAAAAATTATAAAAAATAATACTGAAACTTATGAAGCAAAATTATTACAGAGAATAAAAAAAAAATACAAAATAAGAATAGCACGCGAACCACTCTCGTATATTCATTAAATTCGTTTAATTGAAACGGATATCCGGCCAAATAGCGCATCAAACGGCAAGTGCAGTGACGAGCAGTCCCAGAGCGGCAGATTTGCATTTAAATAACGTCTTACCTTGTCCGATCGCAAGTTATTTTCCAGAAATAGCACTTCTCACACGGCGTAAGAGTTAGGAGCGCGAAATTGGTTTAACTACTTCATACTAGTTGTTATCCGTGGCTTTACTCACAGTAAAATAAATTTATTACTATGTAAGGAATATTTTTTAAAAAAGAAAAATATAAGTTGAGGACTAACATACAAACTGACCTTTAACTTTCTAATAATTTTCTTAATTTATATTTTAGATTTTTAATAATGTATGACGTCTAGTATTCAGGTTAGATATTATTTTTGCCGTATAAGTTTTGATACCCGCTTCCACTATGTTACAGGTTAATTTTAGGTAATCGGTGAAAAAAGGTATTTTATTATTAGATTATTAGTTTCTTAAATAAGCGTGTTGCATCTTTTCTCCACTTAAAGGTTGAATTTTGACAATCGATTAAATCTGTGTTTGATTATTTCCTTAGTACATTTTTATACTGTGTTTCAGGTTAAAAGGCATGTCTTATTATTTTTCATATATAAACTTTAATAGGACCAATTATAACGAAATCCAATGCCATGAAGAGTACTTTGTTCTGATGAAAAAATACATATTACACAAAAATAAATTATATCTGCTAAGTATATAATTTAACACATATTTCTAAATTTACCCATTTAGTCTTAAATATACATGTTTCGTTATAATTGATAATGGAACATAATTTTGATTTTAAATACACCATACATATTATATTGTAAATGGAACATAATTTTAATTTTAAAATACCTATCCAATGATATTTTCGTCTTCTCTTGTGTATACATTTTACCGATAACAAATTTCTTTACATGACTTGCTACGTGTTACTGAGATTTTCATATTAATTCCCTAATTTTAAAATTTCACGCATATCATATATGTATATGACAATTTTTGAGCAGGCGTAACTAAATTTTAATGATGACAGTAGAAACACATCACGAGTATTTCGTACTCATTTAAATACAAATAAAAGTATAAACAAAAAAAATGTTATGATTGTCTCTTAGAATACGGGATCTAGAATCATCGTTGCAGTTTTCTGGTAATATTCTATTAACCGGGGTTTTTTTAAAAATTAAGTTTTGCATTAGTTGAGAGGAACAAGTTTTTTGTGGTCATCTTCAATAATATTTCTAAACCCAATCTTAATTGAAGAAAAAAAGTTTAGGCAAAAATTCTCGCCTTCTTCGATGTTCTTAAAAACATATCTTTTCGTTTCTAAATAATGCAAAGTATGCGGTCAATAAGTTCTTTATGTTAAATGGTTTGTGAGAAAAATGGTTGTGCCTTATGGAGGAAAAGCGTCACGAGCGATTCCCTTTTTCTAAATAATGGTTAGAATAAATATCGAACTCTATACTTACAGTCGCGCCAATAGTCAAAGACAGATTTTACGACCATTACTGAAAATTAACTGTAATAATTTAGTGAGAAAAATCGTTACCAGAATCCGACTTTACCACTTATGTTCTACAAAATACTTCTTGTTGTCTGATTTCCTGTGTAATGATTTCATTTATTCCTGATTACCTTTGCAATCAAAGCACTACATTGGTGTAATCTTTTCGTTTTTTAACAACATATTTAATCACAGTATTAAAAATAAAACCGAAAATAAATAAGGATTACTGGTGGCAGGTAAGTTTTTCCGGAAACAACTCCAATTTAGTGATTACCGGCAAATGGATTTTATAAAAAAATTCCCGGCAATGAACTTCTGTAAAGCCCAAATAATCCCACGTAGTATTTCCCGCTATTATAATGAAAGGTTGTTTCGAAGCTGAATTTAGCCTTGAAATAACCTTTAGCTCTATGTACGAATAAACTAACTGGTATTTATTTATTAATCACTACGTGGTCTGGCTCAATACTGGAAAAGTCTGCAACCCAATAAAAGTTTGTTTATTATTTCATTATAGGCTCTAGTGGTCAGCTTGAATCGTATACTACGTAAGACTATACTTAGGTTAGGTTAGATTAGGTTTTATGTATTTCATGTAAACTTAGAAGCGGCCAATGAACTGAAAAATGGTAAGGCTAATATTTGACAGCATCTAAAATAAAGATTATTATAAATTCTGTTCAATTTATCAGTAAAATGTTGAGAAAATAAACATTTCGTACCAGACGACTAAAACGCCTACCTTCTAAGCGTTGCGTGTTTTCACAGAACAGTATTCGATGCAGAACAATTTTCGATTCCAAATTTTCATGATGGTCACAATTGTCAGTTTTACATTTTGAGAAAAATATTAGAGACCGAGTATTTCTTTATTACTAGCGTTTGTTAACCTTTACAAATATTCATCATAGTTAAGAGTTATAGAAATATAGTACTAATAAGAGGAAAAATGATAAAAAGCGCTCTTGAAAGTATCGTATGTCCACAAAATATGTTGAAACTATTCAAAAATAATTTCAATGTCATGAAAGTTCATAGCAATACATGTAAGTCACTTCACAAGCTCAAAGAAATTTGCCAGAGGTTATCTGCTTTGTTTTAACGAATAATAGGTTATTGTAAATTTACATGAATGAGAGTAACATGAATGCACCAACTTTTTTTGATTAAAACGATATTTTTGTTAGCATCCCATATCATGGAAAAATTTCAAAATCTGGCTTTCTGACAATAAATTTGAAGGAGTGGCTTTTCCAAAAGACTCAGGTGAATTTTTTGCAAAAAAGTGGTGTAAAAAATTTAATCGTCTCTTACCGATGAAATAAACCGAACGGACCATTGCATTTCATTACGGGCCATTCATATTTCCTCACGTGAATCCAAAAAAAAACTAAAATCGTTTTCCATTTTTAATGTTAATCGAGAAAGCAACTCACATATGAAGAGAATGACATTAGAAAACTCAGCATTTTTGTATATGAAATGCAACTGTCGTCTTCTCGCCTTCTCAAATATGTTTTACGCCTACGATTATTTCAAGGTAGCATTATCTTTTATTATTTGAAGAAAATGGTTAACGATTTATTTTCCATTGAAAAAAAATTACATAAATATACAGAGTTTTTTCAAGATTAGTGACATATCTCTGATATTATTCTGTTTCAGTAATCTTCTGATATTAGTAAAAAGGTTTTTGATTTTTCTTCTTATTGCTTACTCACTTTTATTAAATACGCTTTCAAAATATGTCACATTTTACAAAAAAATATGGGAACGATTATTTAAAAAAGATAATGAATCTTAAATTTTTTTTAAGTACGAAATGCTTATTTTAATGAATTATTTAAAAATACAAGTGCACAAGAGTACTTGAAGATTCTATAAAATTAATTTGCTAAAAAAATAAATTATAACTTGATAAAAAAATAAATTATAATTGAATTTTTTTTTGTTATAATGAACCTATATTTGTTTAATTCGTCCCTTAATGTATTTTCATTTATAAGTATAACATATACTTATTTACTAGAATCTGTTTATTTCTTCAGGTGAGACGTAAAACATTTTTAAACTTGTATTATCAATTTTCAGAATCAAATTACGAGGTATTGTAAGCAAACATGTATTTTAGGAAACTTATTTTTTAATTGATGTGCCTAAAATGACCCTAATCCATTCGAGGCAGTGTTCACTCTTCTTACTCCTGTATGTTATAAGTATTGACAGATATATATGACAGAATTATATGACAGAGTTATAAGTATTGACCATAAAATCGATCAATAGAACTGGTTATTTTTTGCATATTGTCATTCATTTTTCTCTTGAAATTGTATCTCCTCCATTTCTTCCTGCTTTCCCATTTTTCCTTACATACAATATAATTTTTTCACATGTTTGCTTTTAAAATGTGAGTACATTACTTTCAACACAACTCATCTAAGCTATCATTTATTACTTTTACTATACAATGTCGCTTTTTGATATATTTCGTTGAATTTATAATATTAATGCTTTACTTACTACAAAGCATTGTGCAATGTAAGTTCTTCGTAAGTATATCTTGACTTTAAAATATAACCTGTTCACTTATTTCCCATTCTACATTGCTTTCTTTCGCAAAATTTCGACGCCCTGCTTTACAGCGCTTTTTCCAATGTTCTCTGCGCTTAGTAATATTATTCCTATATTAGAATTTAAACACAAATTATTTTACCCAAAAAAATCGTTATATGGTAGCCCTTCAACACGTCTATAGGCGTGACGTGATGTTTCAATTTCCGGAGCGGCGCGAACAATGCCGCCGGACATCACTGTAGCAACGCAAGCAACGTATTTTGATTGGTAGTGGTGTATCGCAGTAGCGTTATACCAATCCCATGTTTTGGATGTGCCTGGTGGTATAGGTATGTGTACATATTTTTATGTCATGATTATATTAAAATAAATTTATTTTGTGTCCGCAAAATTAATTTATATTTATTTTAGGTAATAATTTGTGAAAAAACCGATTCCTTTTTCCGAATTCTTAATTTTAAACTTCATCGATAACAATTTATAAAAGTTTTTTATAAAATCTGATTTTGGTTCAAAATGATTATTTTTAGGAGCAAGATTTTTTCCTGTCATTTTTAAGTTCTAAAGCACATTCTTTTACGTACATTTTTTTAAAAATATAACAAACCATTCAAGCTAAATTTGAAATAATATGTTGTAAGAATGATCTTTTATACGTCACTCTACCGACCCACCAAGATAATTCAATTTTTCGAGTTATGCATAATTTCCCCCTCCCTTTTCTCCCTTAAAAACGAAAAAAAATACTTTTGAATTTTTGGCAACGCCATTAAGCGTACGCACGTAATTTAAATAACTATATACATTTCTATAGCATATATATTCTAAGTATATTCTAATTGCATTATATTCTAAGTAAATAACCATGGTACAGACAGTCAGAAAGACGGACATATGGTTTTTTTTTCATTTTTGTACGGGACTTGTAAAATCGTTCCCCATTTTAATATACTTAGCAAGTTTCATGACATCATTGTTTAGATGAAATATAATTTCTCCATGAATGGTTTATTCAGACTTTTATTCCACAGTCATTGTATTAGTTATAAAAACTTAAATATGTTTTTGAGTACATCATGGGTGATTTTCCAAAAATGAAATTTTGTCTTATTATTGACTTCTATAAATATTCCGTTGTGCTGCTTAATTTCACTTGGTTTACTAAACGCTTATTCACCTTAACACAAACTTTGGTTAGTATTATGATCAATTTCTATAGCAAAATAACTACAGGGACATTTACTTATATGACTACAGACACCTTTAAATTTAGACGTTTTCATTCATTAATACTTTCAACTTCCTCTTCTTTAATATTTCCTTTTCGAAATGTAATAACTTGTTCAGTTAAATTATTGTTTACTGCATTTAATTTAAAAAAATAAAAGTACTAGAAATGAAATAAATACTTAAAATAAAAATATTTCATATATCGAGTTTAAAACTCAGCAGTCTTTGGAGATAGTAATTATTTTTACTCTTAATCGATAAATTGATCATGTACAACCGTGACTCCAACAACCTTGTAACTAAAATAATTCTCGCTCCAATATTCTTCAAGCCTCCGTTCCGCTTAGATCAAAAGCCCGGCGGACACCACAAAATGGATTAGCGGGAAATATTTTTGTAGAAGCATCCCGATAACACCCGTAATCCACCATGCCGGTCACGAACTAGATTACGCCAGTCGCCTCCGTTGTGGCGGAAGTCTTACTTCCCTTGTCCCGACCGCGCAGCGCTCCGTAAGCAAAATTCTGCCGAATGCGGTCACTCGTTAGTTATTCCGCGCTGACAAATAGTTATGGTCGATAATACATTATGACTGAAACGAGTTATTAGGTAACTTGCATTATTTATCTCACGAATTGTTTACAGGCCCATGTTCACGCCTGTAATGAATGCGAATATGGTCACTGAAA
The DNA here is from genome assembly GCA_039881145.1 of Druceiella hillmani. Lineage (NCBI taxonomy): Eukaryota > Metazoa > Arthropoda > Insecta > Lepidoptera > Hepialidae > Druceiella > Druceiella hillmani. The sequence goes on along the minus strand of JAYKKI010000001.1, from coordinate 85,059,894 downwards.
ATAGTTTTTCTTATTCTGTACGAATTATGTTTGTCATGAATATTGTTAGACACAATAATTTTTTTATAATAATCTGTAATATGTAACAATTAAAGAAAAAATGTATATCTTTCGTTAATTCATGCAATTTTTGGGTCCGACTTTCAATGTGAAATATTTTTTTTCTTTTTAAATTTTTATTTCAAACTTTCGACTTTTATTTAGTTGTAATGCACTCTTTTGCACAAAATAACGGGCGGTTTTGATTTTCTCATGTTATTAAAAAAATATTATTTATTAAGAAGTTGTATTAATTGTAATTGTTACTGGCAAGTATAGTGTATTCTGGCACATAAAAACGAACGTTCTAAATTTTAAATTTATTATTTTTGAATGAAAATTCTCTTTCACTGACAAAAACGTATTTTTTGGCGGTAAATGAAATCAGATTCTTATTAAGTTCTTTTTTCATTTGTTACGTTTTTTATTTTAACGAACAAATTTTAATAAAATTTCTGCTGTTTGCTGCATTAATTCACTTCTGTTTGCTGTTCTCAGTATGGTCAACAAGACTGGAATAGTGTTTAATTCTCCGATGAAGCTCGTATATCGATTAGTGGTGAGGATTGGCGTCGGCGAGTCTTATGAAGACCTGGAGAACGTTTCGCAGAAGTGTGCTTTGAGGAATTCAGCCCTTACGGTGGAAGCTCAGTAATGTTTTGGACTGGTATTAACTTAGATGACCGTACCGAGTTATTTTTTATTGAAAATGGCACACTTAATGCGCAAAGGTACATAACAGAGGTTCTTATTCGTTATACCCAACCCGCATTAATAGCAGTTGGAGGCGAGTCCATTTTTATGGACGACAACGCTCGCACCCATCGCTCTAGAGACGTTGATGCGTATATGCAGGAGACCGGAATTCGTCGGTTAGACTGGCCAGTTAGAAGCCCGACCTCAATCCGATAGAACACGGCTTCAAAAACCGAGGAGACACTCAATTAGACTATGTTTTGTATACTACCTCATGTTTCCGGATTTTATAAACCAATTTGAATGATTCCTTTTATATTTAGAAAGGTATGTTCCCTGTATAGTTTCATGGTCAGAATCTGACTATGAACTATGATACATCATAGAATTTCTCAAGACTGGACAGCACAGATGCCCTAACTGAGTTTGTATGATATAAATCTAACAATAGTCTAATAAGACAAGAATGAAGGCGGCATAAATTCGCTCGTTAGCAAATTTAGGGTAAGATGATACAGCTGGGTAGCAACAGGTGACGACTGTGGTGGCGACATCGTGTTTTAACTCGTTGAATTTGTCTTGATGTAGCAAGAAAGTAAGAATGTAAATAGGTAGAAAAGTATTATACATATACGCACAAGCCACGTTTTTAAATGCCTTTGTTTAGCTACACTTTTGCACACGTATTCAACCTCATGACAATACAACATTATGATAATTTCAACCTTTGGTCCGTAAACTCACCTTCTGCAGACCCTACCTACCAAATCATACCTATCCAAATCATAAGTTTATCGCTATCGGGGGGAAATATTTTATATTAATTAAGTTTTCCACATTAAAAGAGAGTTGTCGATCAAAACCTATCAATTTTCTTCAGCCTAAATTTAAATTATTTTACAAAAATTTCATCTTGTAAAAGCAAATCGTTCTTGGAAAAAAAGAATTCACCAAAAATTAATTTGAGGCTTTGATGCGTGTTAGATTAACACATTAAGTGTCAAATGAGATTATGAAAATTAAACTATAAGATAATTCATAATGAATTTTATTTCTTAAAGATATAAATATAAGAGACTCAAAAATAAAAAAAACCGGAATTTCATGATCAAACACCAAGCAATAGACGGCATTCCACAGCAATGTTAGAAAACAGTTTATAAACATAATATAAATTTTCGTAGGAAATGCTGAAAATGGCTATATTGTAAAATGTTTTATAATAATTTCATAGATGTATTGTGCAATGTAAGCCAAAAAAAAATTGGTTTCCTTATCGTGTCTGCTCTCCAGCGGGTTGAAGGGTAAAACTTATTGCCTTGGCGTTACCTGAATGAGAAAAAATTATTCATGTATAAATTATAATAATTTTTATGACTACCCGCCTCACGTGTAGCCCTAAAAATTATTATAGTTTATACATAAATAAATTTGTAGCGCCATGTGTAGTCCTACAAATTATTATAGTTTATAAATAAAATAAATTTGATAAAATTAAAAAAATTATGGTGTACATATATTTTTTTCGCATTCCTTTACATTATTTATCTACATAAAGAATGATCAGATACAGCTTATTAAATTTTTTGTCATATTTGATACGCAGTCGTAAGTTTAAGGTCTAGTAGGTAATTAGATACATAGGTATACTCATTATCTCATAAAATAAGCTGTTATATAAACATGTAAAGATTATAAAAAGAAAATGTCATGCAGAAATATATTTTGTTAATTGAATTTAAATTATCCTATAGGAAATATTATAACTTGAATTATGAAAAATAAATTTAACTAAGTTTAATATAACTAAGTTTACTAATATTTACTGTTTCAAAATTGACTGAAATTGAATATTCAGCTGATTATGAAAACCATGATACATTTTAGTATTTTAATCTTATTAATGTATTTATTACATATTATTAATAAATCGTATGTATACAAAAGGTTCAGCCATATCTACATTGCTTTTCGAAAGAACTTACTTTTAAAAATTCTTGAGAACAGAAAACAAATGATGATAAATAAATAAAGTAATTCTTTTAGCGCAACTATCTTAGCACTGGGCCCGGTGACACCTTATAGAAACCTTTCATTCAAACATCGATAAGGTCGGATCTTTGTCTGGTACTTAATTTTTAGAAATTCGCTTTTAAATCACGTTTAAAATATAATTAAGAAGTACTTAATTTTTCGCAATTAAAATTTTACATTGGCATTTTGATCTACTTTTAATTATTTATATAAAATAGAGGAATACAAGTAATACAATCTATATAGTAGATTATTGAAACTGAAGATAGATATAAACTGTTCTTAAATCTTAGATTTACAACATCTCCTCCACTATAATATTGGCATTAATGGAATTTTCATTTTAATTTTTTGTACAAATAGTTGTTAGAAGTAGTTCTTAGTTGGACAAACCTTAAGGTTAAGGAACCAGGTTAAGTTCAAAATTTCCGAAAAATAGGGAAAAAAGTATATAATACAAAAAAAACACATATTTAATAGTTTGAAAAATGTTAAATTCAAACATCTATTAGAAGCTTTTTTATAAACAATCTTACAAGTCTCTGAAAGTCTCCTGACTTCAAAATATACGCTTTCAAATAAATTATGCCGAGTTTCATCAAAATAAAAGATAGTGTGAAAGTAAAACAAAAGTGTAAACTGAAGCCACTTTTATTTTTTTCTAATAATTTTATTTGCAAAAACCAGAATCTTTCATGTCACTACTTCCAAAATCAAATAATTTTCTCGTTATTTTTATTCAATACCACTGACGACCTTGTAAGGACGTATTTTCTCACATTATTTTTTATAAATGTTCGTTTTTTTCGCTTTGTTTTTGAAAATCTGCTCATGAACAAGGTGCCGGAAAAATAGGCATTCCATTGTGGAATGCCACTTCACTAATTCAAAAACTACTAAACCGATAAACTTAAAACTGGAGTGGAATATTACGACTATAAAAGAGTGGAGTGGAATATTACGACTATAAAGGAATAAGAAGTATTGTAAAACAACATGGTAAAAAACAATTTGTTTAGAACGTTTCAAGGATGATGACTTTATAAGTAGTGCAAAAGCATTTCGCAGACTGTGTGGCGCGGTGGGCGCGGTTGCAGGCGCGGGTACGTGCGCGTGCACGGGTACGTGAGCGCGTGCATGTGTGTGTGTGTGTGTGCGTGTGACTGTTTTGTAATTATTTAAAATAATAATTACTTGAAATATTTGGAAAATAACTCGACATTGTGTTACAGCTCTCCAAAACCAATTTAAATTTATTATCTAAAATGTTTGATTATTTTTAAAACGGTGGAAGGGTAATTACAAAGATAATTTTTCCAAAGGTCAATAAAATACGAAAGCATAACGTAATTCAAGATAATTTAACAACTTTTGAAGTTTATTGCGAATTCGCGATAGTTGTTGAAAATTCGCATTTTCTTATATGGACAAATAGAATTTAAATGTGATCCTGACTACGTCGAATATAGGATAAGGAAATATTTTATACTAAAATTTAATAAAATGTGACCTATATGCCTGCAGAGAGTGTTATAAAATTATATATTTTTTAAGTTTTTAAGATAACATATATTGAATTTATATTTCTTTAGGCGCATTATGAAAATGCAAGCATGTGCACGCACGATGCAACAAAAATTGACAGGATAAAGTTGCTCTCTAAATAGGCATATAGTGACTGATACTATATTCATGGTAGTTATTGAGGCATTTGTAATTACACGACACGTGTTTTATATTCATACTAATTATAAGTTACATCTGGTTTTAAATAATATTTTTTAGTAGTTGAAGTTTAATGGTGGTTCATATAATAAAAGATATTTATTTATAGTGAATTTTCGTCATAGAAATAGTGCTTATAAGCTTTTTAAAATATATTTTGTGTGTATTTCTCATGCTTAGAGTATTTCTAGTGATTATAAGTTTTAAAAATATATTACGTGAGGTTATGTTTCGGTATGCATTTGTTTGCATTATAAATTATAAATAATTAAATAAAGTTATTCATGTGTTATTCCCAAGTACAACTTCTAACGCGTGTACATAAGTACGCACACATTTTTTATAATCTTAACCTTTTTCATCCCCGATGAAATATATATCGGTTCTTGCATAATCGTTTCACCGACGTCGGCAACGTTGTTAAAACGTCATGGAATATAATCGTAGCGATTATATTTTGTCATCCTTGTTAGTCTTGTGTTTTAAAAATATGTCACACTTATACGTTTAAGATATGTTTATTATTATTCCTAAGATCCTAAATTTATAATATTTGAATGACAGTCGGTGCAATGGTAATCTTTCATTTTTAGTAGTAGCAGAGATAGAATTTATAAATTTTCACATCACACAAGTGTGATTTACCTGTAAATAACGATCCAAAATTCTTAAAAAAGAGTATAAAATAGCGGACGAATGTACTAGAGAAATTTCTAGCATCAATTGATAACTGTATTTTTCTTGTAAATAATTATCCAAAATTCTTTAAAGGAGTAAAAATGGCCTCGTTTTCCGTCGAGTAAGGCGGGCGGTGGAATGTTCTCAGCTTTGGAGGAGTTTTTAGACATTTTTTTAGACAATTGTTGTTTCTTGGGTCATGACACGTTGTCATATAAAAGCAATTAAGAACAGAAAGTTCAGTCCTCGCTAGTGCACATCTACCGTAAATATCATATCATCTCATGAAGCATAGTGTATAACATTGGCATAGTACATAGCTAAACTTCTCTTTCCGGTATTTTTTTGTTAGACACTTGGATCCAACCATTGGAACAAATGTTTACTGCAGAATTCATTCTTCATTGCAGATAACGATAAGAATCAAAATAATGTAATTTATGCATTTTGTGCATTTTGCTGACATCACACGCCACTTTAATGTGTTACTTTCATTTTCATATTAAAAAAATGCTAATTTATATTTCGTCTTTAATATGATAAAACTTAAATACGAGCAAAGTCAGAAAGTAAAAGTGAAAATAAAGTAGTAATTTAAGCAAAATAAAAAAGTAATTTCATAATTTATCATTCTTAAAACTGCTACATTTGCAATTAATTTCTTATCAGATAATATTAAAATTAGTTTTCAAATTATTATAATCATAATACACTTGTAATTTAACAAAAGTTGAAAATATATGAAGAAGTGATATAAGCACAACGGCCACAAGGGTTCTATTTTAAGGTTCTGTACATTAAAAAGAAAAGAAAACGGAACCCTTGTAAGATCATTAGCATGTCCGTCCGTCTGTCTCTCTATCATACCTATTTTTTTCAGAAACGGTTGACTAATAGTTTTAACTAAAATTTAAATGACGATAAAACAGAGTAATTAGAAGTTTACTAAAGTTTATCAGTAAATTACAATGGTGACTCCAATCTCTCAGTTTTTGAAAAATAAACGATATTTTAAGTTCATGTAGGAGTCACAAAGCAACATATTTACACGGTGAATAATGACAAATATTTTGAAATATGGTAATTTAATGAAAATATTGTGTATTTGTAGCAACAGTTACTATATCATATACGGGCAACTCTATTTAGTTAATCGACATTAATATGTGCTATTAGAAATTGGATAAAACAGAATTAGAAGTTTACTAAAGTTTATCAGTAAATTACACTGTGACTCAAATCATATACGGGCATCTCTACTTAGTTAATCGACATTAATATGTACTATTAGAAATTGACAAACTTGCCATCATATTCTATTCAAATAAAAATATAGAACTTTCATATTGACGTTTTGCCTATTCGTCAAAGCGATTCAGATCAAAGAGGTGTCGGCCTCAGGGCGCCAGATTAAATGAATGGATGTTAGTAGCAAGTCGACTGTCCTCTGATACAGTTACCCTTTTTTTAATTTCACCATTCGTCAATGAAAGTGATTTCGGCAGTATTTACTTTACTGTTTAATTAAATCTTATTGTATCTGCGGAAAAGTCTATATGATCTGTTTGCTGATTCTTTTATTGACAGCGAACATCAAGTTAATTAAATAAAATTGTATGGAATTTTGAAGTCTTTAAAATTTTGAGGTTTTAAAATTTATGTAGAGGATTTAATTCTATTCTCTTAAAATTTATTGAATCGTACTATTTAGAAATAATAATTAATACCGAACTAAAGATATCTGGATTTACCAGAAATAATAACACAACATCAATTTTCACATTTGTAAAGATAAAATATAAAATGGCGACTTCGAACATGTTATATTTACACGTGGAAATTAAGAGAGAAACTATTAAAAGAATAAGTTCCTTTTGGTTTTATACTGGATACATATGATCAATACTTGAAAAATACCAATATTACTGATAAGAAACTAACGAAATGTTGTAAAGAAATCCGCAAAGATTTTCCGAATTTTGAAGAGTGCCAAGAACGAAGAACTGCAACTAGTACTGAAATTAAATAAGTATTATCACCATCACACAGTCGAAATTCGATTTTTCAACTTAATACTTTGTGGATCGATAGAAATAATATCTTCCAATATCGAGTTATTGTCAACAACTTATTATAGTGTATATATATATATATATATATATATATATATATATATATATATATATATATATATATATTATATATATATATATATATATATATATATATATATTTATATATATATATATATATATATATATATATATATATATAGCAAATAGGGTAAAGGGAGGTTATGTCGTGATAAATTTTGTATTTTAAGTTAAATCTCGAATTATATTTAACCAATTTATATTTAGCAGTTATGTCTTTAGCGTATGATTTACTATGTATATTTGAAAGAATATACTCGAAGAAGGACTATAGCAGTAAGAACAATGGACATATTTTTTATCATTTTTCGCTCGAGCTTCGTAAGACAACTCTATATCACGCACTGAGCACACCCAATCATCGTCCCTAGCTATATTGGCTTTATTCTTCCTTTCTTTATTTTCTTCATCACATATTTTTAGTGGTATATATGGACCAGCAATTGCACCATTATTTGTCATTTTTCCTCTATTCACAGTTTCTTCAATCTCAGTTTCAATATTATCTCTTTGTGATGATGGACCAGCTATCGCTTCGTCATTTAGACATCTCGATTTGGAGTCTACGCGTCTTTTTTGCTCCGATCTCTGCTGCATATTTGGCGTAGGAATTTTCAAAATATTTTCTATTTCAGATGACACTGTTACCACAGGCCTGTCAACTGCTAGACTATTATCGATTGGGGTGTCTACAGCTGGACTATCAACTGATTGACTGCTACTTTCTTGCTATTGTTCAGTAAGTCTCGATGGTGCCAATGCTGTCTGGGCATTGAGCATCTTTATTTAAAGGGTATATGCTACATTTTCTGAAGGCGTTTTTAATTATGCTTGATGAGAAAGCTTTTACAAAAGCAAGGTTCAATATTTGATGAAAATTTGAACGGTCTGACTTTCGTGTGGTGTTTTTTTCAAATGATCTTTAACACTGTCGATCCAGTAACTTTTTAAGGCTTTGTAAACGCCTACATATAGTAGCTGTAGGATATGCATGTTATGAGCAGAAAGAATGAGCAGGTGTATTTGTTATAACGTGCAAGCTGAATTACATCTAGTTTGATGTTAGAAGCATGTGAGTCCATTAATAACACCATAGGACGAACATCTGGAATGGCGCGTATATTGAAACCACTCCAAAAATATCTCAGTATTTATCCAACCTTTTGGAAATAATTTCACCATCGCATTTGGCAATGCATAAACTGTCTGACCACCTCACTCCTTTAAATATTACCAATGGACGCAACCATTCGCCATCTGCACATATGCAGTTCTACTCATTACTGCTGTGGTTATTCCTTTTTCAGCGTAAGTCCTATTGTATATGCAGCGTCTGTCAATAGCTGTAACCACTCTACCTTTGATGGTTACACAAGTTAACCCCATTTATAGATGCAGATCCAGATGCGGTTTGCATAGTTTATGATACCCAATTTATTTAATAAAATTTCATCATTTTCATCATTTCAATCAGCAATTAAGACAGGGTTAGCCATTGAAGCATGCAAGTAGGGAGGTTTCAGCCATAGGAAGCGTTAGATTGTATCTTTTCTTAAAATTATCCCACCACCACTTACTAGCTACCTCAGAGTTAGGATTAAGCAGAACATCTCTATTGACAGTCTTTGTCAAATCAAACTCATTATTTCGAATTTAGTTAACTGTGAGTCCAAACCCTAATTCCTGCATTCTAATTATATAACCCTGCTCTATTGAAAGTAATGTTATTGAGTTACATTTACTAATGTAAGAATTAAAAGTTTAAGAGTAAGAGTTAAAAAACCGTTTCAAATGTATTATTCGATTTTCTTATGATTTTGATTATAAATTTAAAAAAAAACACGTGTAATTAAAATTTAGGTTAAAAACAAAAAGATAATAAACAAATAAGAAAAAAGAAACATTAATTACTCGCACATATGGCAGAATTCGAACCGGTAGGATTCCTAGGTACGTTAGAGTTTAAAGTATTGTTTAGAGAGTAAAGTATCGTTTTGAAAGTATTAATACGTTAGAGTTGAAAATATTAAGTATTATTTTTATTTAAAGTGTTATGAAAGTGTCGTCATTCCTACCATTCTAATATGTGTAAACTTCAAATGCTAAGAAACTCTGATTTAATGGACATTGAAGGCATACTCGAGTAATTTCACTAGATGACTCTTTGATTTTCATTCAAGTTGTTGATAGAGTTGTTGTTGTTGAACTTAAGCAAAATATTTGGCGAAATAAAAGCTACAAGTTTATGTGTTACATTATCTTCGAAAGAAATTAAATTTTAACGTAATTCTTATGTTGATATGATTCCTACAGCTGCAATTAATTATTTATTATTTAATAATTTATTACTGTTAATTAATTTATTCACTTTTTTACGTATATAATAGTAAACAATTAAGTGAAAATAGTGATTTTATTATAGTGGTACGCATGTTGACTTTATTTTCCCCAGTTTTAGTGGAGCGTATTGTCTATATTTGGTAGGTATGAGCAAAATAACTTGATATATGGGCTTGAGATATAGGCATTTACATATTTGATTAATGTAAGTTTACCAAAATAATTTTCTTTACAAATTTTTCGCATGCGTAATTAAACAATTAGAGGGACGACATCACGTTATTTAGCATTATAAAAACACATGTCTACAAAAGAGACAATGTATGAAAAAAATTCATGTGACGTTTTTGACTGCATTTTGAAAGTCCTTACCTATGACAAAAAATATTAACAATTACTGCGTAAAGAAGCGGCACTCACCTCGCCCAGCCAGTTTAACATCACCCGCAGATAACGGGTACGATCAAGAGTATTATTGAGATACAATCAAGCGCGTTATTTGTTTGATTTGGCGATGTTTGGTTGAGTTTAACTTGTGTCATTCAGTCTTAATTGATAACTATTTATAATTATTCAATACAATGATCGTTATTGCGCTATGGATGAGTGCTTAGGAAGCAATAAAATCAATAAAGATAGGAGATTATTTGGTCTCCCTTTTTTCTTTGTAGTAAATAATTTTGTTTCGTCTCAACAATTTATTTGGTTAGTGCTTATAATTTTATGTATGCAAACATGTCACTGAGCAGTTTTAAAATATAAACTGTTCTTAAAAGCCATTATTTTGTTTGAACGCGATGTGGTTGGAAAACGCATCGTTGTAGTGTATGTCATGGGCTTTGTATATTGATTATTAAGAGTCAAAATGACAACGAAGATCTTGTTTCATTTATAAATGAACAAAATTTATTTTTATTTAAAACTTTATTTCGTTTTTAGAATCCACACTAAGTACATTTTTTCAATTTCTCATATTATTATCAAATCATTTTCACTCAATTAAATGTATAGTATATTACATAATTTCATTTTTACAATTGGGTAATAATAAAGACGTGCGCCTCAGTACAAAGTTACAGAGCCAGCATGCTATCGAGACAGTCATTCGATCGACGCTATTGGTTAAAAAGGGAAACAGCTACGTTGCTGACATTATTGTCAACTCGCTCGATCGTCGCGATTGCCCGTAACAATCGAGACCGATATGTAGTAATAGTAAACGTTCTTTATCTGCACGCCACTGACAACTCTACATTAATTTACGCACACACACATACAGATACAAATAGGTGAGTATATTTATAATAGTGTAGGAAAATAAATCTGTTCCCTAGTATGGAGTGTCGGGAGTGTGGATATGATATTCCACTCGATATTGGGGGTAGGTGATAAAACAATCCCCAAGTTTGGAGTAAAAGAACTACCACGCAAAAAAATAAAAATTCTTACTTCTTAATTTTTATACACGTATTCCTGTAAAATTACATTACGATCGTACTTAAGTAAGTTTGAGAGTTTATGATGCTGTGATAAAAGGACAAAGAGACGTGTGAAATTATGAGGGTTTTCTTTTTTTTACTTGCCAATGGAACCCCGAAAAGAAAAATGAGGGATAAATGGGAAAAATACTTTTTAACGTTTCGAAACTCAAATTGAAAAACGAAAATCTCATAAAATCACACACGTGTCCGTCAGTCCGTTCATCAAAGACGATTTTCTTAGAAACTAACTTGAAATTTGGCACAATAATTCGTCTTATTAAGCAATATATTTTGAAATGGCTAAAGCTTAAAAAAAATATGAAAAGAAAGGGTTGATAAAATATTATCAAATGATTACAGGAAAATCATAATGATTATCCTAGATCTTATATTACTATATATATTTTTGTAAATACGCACCATATTTTTATTCTATTAATGATATAGTAGGATATAAATTTACGTTGTGAAAAATTAATATTTGTAAATATTTTAATATAAATATTACGTCTAAGTGCCGAATTATGTTTGAAACACTCGTAGTGCGAGTTTTGCTCGTCCTCGACAAGTTTTCCTTTTAAATAATAATTTTTACTATTTTTATTCCTCTTACCTCATTTAAATAAATCATAGAATTGTATAAATTCGTCAATAATTGGGTTTTTTTCGCAAAATATCATAAAAATAGATATAATGCAAACGAGTAATGAAAAAATAATTAAAATTCCTTAAAAATAAACGAGTTATAAGCTTCCGAATTAAATAGTTGGGGAGAATAGGGATACTACCATTTCTCATTTGGTTTCGTGGAATAAAAGGAGCATTAATAAAAATGACGTAACAAAATACTATTGCTGTCCTTGTCTAAATGTTAAATTTGAACTTTCAGGTTACTAATATGGACTGTAAATGATGACAAAGAGGTTGAAAAAAATGCTCGGTTTATAAAATTTTCTGATTTTACTGATTTTTAATAATTTTATGTTTTGTTTGAAGAAGTTCAATTGAGTAAACATTATAAAATAACAACATATTTCGGGTCAATTTACAGCCTTTAAGCAAATTTATATTTGACAAAGCAACTATATTTTTTTCGTAATTAACAAACGTAAGCAGACAGACGAATTTCATTTCTTTTCTACGTTGTTCTTCACATTATATTGGTTTGTTTCAGAAAGGGTTAAAAAGCTCTACCTATTTTAAACAATTATTTTATTTCATTGGAAATTCAGACAATATGCAATAAAATTTTCATTAGTTTTTTCACACAAAAATATAGAAAAAGCAATGACTTCTTTTGTAGTTGGAATATGTGATTCGATTTAAAGTTACAATATTGTTTAAGCTAGGCACATTAGATAACAGAGCATGAAAAAAGTACTACTAGATAAATGCGGAAGTCTACTTTCAGCCGGTTTCGACATGCAGTTGCCATTTTTTCAGATCACCTGAAGATTCGGTGCCCTACAAATCTCGCTTTCCTGTTAGTTGTTTTTTTCATATGTATGTTGCAAGTCTGTATCTTTTGAACATTTAAATACAGAAATTTTGAAATTTTATAGCTTTTCTATTATGTGTGCTCGAACATAGTTAAATATATTAGTTACCATTAATAATACAATTTGTTTATTGAATATATTTGGCGTTAATTTTGTAGAAATTCATTATTGATAATTAAATGAAACTACGTGATAAAGTTTAATGAAACTACGTGATAAAATTAAATGAAACTACGTCATAAAGTAGTAGTAATACTAACGTGATGTAGTATTACTACTACTTTCTTTAAGTTCTTTACCACGACCTAGATTTCGTTGCATTACAACATCTTCAGGTGGGCTATTAGCAAAGATTCTTTGTTTAGTTTGTTTACGAAAATTTGTTTAGTTAATCGAAACAATTCTTTCTATGTTTCCTCAAGTCCTTAATCTTTCAATATACGGTTATATTAAATTATTTTAATTCCATGACTATCAAACCATTTCAAAATTTTAAGTAATGTACTTAAGAGCTTCTAATACATATTTACGTATAGGAAAACACATAGTCGTAGATTATAAGCAGTATGTATTACGCATAAACAGAAAAAGCCACTGAGCAGGAGTTCAACTTGACTTTAACCAGTATTTGTTTCTTAAAGTAAGATCAGTCGGTTAGCCAAAATTTACTGAATATATCCATTGGTTAATTATTGGTCATTGATGTTATCTTATGTCTACACTTTACTGTATATACTGTCTCGATAGAAGAGTAGAAATGGCTTAAGAGGTGGCACAACTCCAGGGGTTGTACATTGTTTTCATTATGAGTACAGAAATTATTTAATTATACAAACTAATCAATAAATAGATCTATTGAGGAGTTACTGACTTTCCATCGAGCGCGTCCTCAGGCGGTGGATAGGGAAATACCTCCTAGATATGGGTGGTACTAGTGAAATCAAATACCTGGCGTGAACCAAAACACTAGACATAGCCGCGCCTTTAGTCTTTTTAGACGCAGTCTAAGGAACAAACCCCTATAGAAAATGAAAAAGCTCTAGCCAGCGAAAACCTATGAATGTCGGAATTGAATATAGAACTATCACAATATTCGTTTACAGTAGAGAATTCCTCCCTGAACAAAGCAGTTCCCATCTGGGGAGTCCAGGCTCCACACGTCACACGGATTCCTGGCGGAGGGGACAAATTTTGATTGCATAAATGAATACGAATAATCAAAATGCAAACCCTCATAAAAAACTGTACCAACAAGTTCATCACACAGAGATATTTTTTAACAAACAAAGATTAACCTGCCTTAGTATACCGGTTAACCCAAACACAATAGTGTAATTATAAGTGAAGACAAGTGCGTAGACCACCAAAAACAGGAGTAGGCCTGAACTAAATTCAGGAAGAGAAAAAGAACTAGAAATAGCCCGAATGCTAACATAGCAAGTTAAACTACTGTATTGCTGTACCCATCCCCACACCAAATAGTTTTACAGAGCTCGATAATGATCCAGTATTCAAAACTTTCACCACCATTCGTATATAAAGCCAGCGATATATATTGTGATGGTACAATAAAAATGTACAGATTTAAAATTGGAATGCGACATAGACCGTGCTCCTAAATCTGTCCGTGAAACAATCGATATACAAACTTACCGCTCATTGTTCAAGTGTGCTGACAGATTACAGTATAATTAATTCAAAATAATAAATAAACTGATAGATTAGGTAGACGGGCGAATATTCAAAAAACGGTCTAATTCTTTTCCTTCCCGTCTCTCGATTTGTTCGTAAATATTTATTGGTATATGCAAAAGTATTAAGTCATTCATTTTATTTTCATTCTTTAAAACTTATTTGCTGAGTAAGTCGAAGATTTTACATGGTTGCATTTTCTTAAAAGTTTTTCTTAGAACAACGAGATAATCTAAATGTTAAAGACTTGACTTACAAATAGCGTATATTTTGAAATTTTATAGACAATATCGAACTTAAATCTCTCTTCAATATTCAGTTAGCATAATAAGTCTCAATAAATACGAGTATATTCATTTAAATTATATCAATTCGCTGGCGAAATTCTTTGAAGTTTGTCATTGCACAAATGTTAAAACAGTGTCCAATATGACATTGTTAAGTTAATTTGTATATTTGTGTCAATAAAATAAACGTTTATGTCTTGCAAGGCATCAACGTTGGGAGACTATTTTAATTCCGAATTTTTATTTGTTACATGCGAATAAAATATGCCAGTTATTTTATAAATTCAATGGACCTAGAAATTATCAACTCTCAAAACTTTACGCCTGATATTTATTATCTTTGTAATAATATTAAAAGTAATTCAGCCGTTTTTTAATGTACAATAAATAATACTACATAATATTAGGTAATTAAAACAAAATTAAGTAACACCCGTAACGGGTGCGTTTGACATGCTGCAAGAAAAAAGTCGAAACGATAAGGGCTGTATCGAACCGGAGACGGAAGGGCAGGTGAACGTCGTCAGGCCGTTGGTTCGGATTCATTAAATCCTGCGCCCTGAGGCTGGCGCCACCTTTGATCTTACCCTCTTTGACGTTTATACTTGAAATGAATTTAATATTACGGAAATCTTGCTAATTTATTACAATAAGAAATTTTAAATATTGAACAGCTGATAATTTGACCGTTCATCATTTACAAATTAGTTCATTTTAAAGATAAATTTTTTTACGAATTTTCACACTTATTTGCAAGTATTTAGTGGTGAGTGATTTTAATTCAGAATTAGCTATACGTTGTAATTTAAAAGAAAATTGATAAAATTTTGAACTTGGGGCTTAGTATTTGTGGAATTAATAGCTATAGAAACATTCGTTTCATTTATCAAACTTGACGCACAATACTTTATAGAGTTACAAAAACTCGGGCAAATGCACGTTGGAACATGCACAAAGTGGGTTCCGTAAATGTCTATATTTCTTGAAACTGAAATAGCTTCATTGAAAAGTAAAACCTTCAAGTGTTTGTGTCTAGAATTTTTTAAACATTTTCAAAACTTTTGGTTCAAAAAATCAGGAGTACAACAAGTGATGTACATTGAAAAGTTTAATAATTGTCAGTAAGGGATAAAAAACAGAAAATAAAACAAATCAAATCTCAATTCATTTTAAAAAAACCCATATCCCTATTTAGTACATTAATGCGATAGGCCAAAAATTCACCCCTTCTTTATTAAATAGTACACGAAACTATATATTATAATGCATATTGGCGTGATATCCTCGCATGAATCACATACTTCTAAAACTGCATTCGCATGGACCTAAATTAGCAAAAACTAAATGGGCGATGCGTCATATGACGAAATATAATCTTTGTTTCGCCTCAACACTCAAAAAATAGCTGGAGAACGTGTCAGAATAACAGGAGTCCTATATAACAGGAGTTCCCAACCAGGGGGGCGCGCCTTCCAAGGGGGGCATAGAGAGATGTCAAGTGGGGCGGAAAGCGTTTGTATTTTAGAAAGAAAAAACAAAAAAAATATACAAACAAAATTAACAAATAACATTACAATGTAATGTTTAATTTACATGCATAAAATTAATGAAATTAAATATCATATTCACTATTATTACCACAAACTTGCGAAAAATTTGACCTTTTGGTGTACATTTTTTGTTGAGCAATCAGTTTGAATGTGTACAATTATTGTGTCTCACTGTTAAAAGGTAAATTTGTGTATTTACAAACTTCAGTTACCATTTTTATTTAATTTACTAAATCAAGGGGGGGGTGCATGAAAAAGTAAAGTGGGGGGGGGGGCGTGAAAATAAAATTTATAGTCCGGGGAGCCGCTACAAAAAAGAGGTTGTGAAACCCTGCTATATAGTATATGTCACGTAGCTGTTGGGTATTGGGCGTGCACTGAAAATGAATTTATTTTACAATACACATTAAGCACAGGGTTAAGATTCACAGAGATTTATTTATTTTTCTTTTTTTATTGCTTACCGAGATGTCGAGAGTAATATGTTTTGAGTGAATGACCCAATCACTCTATGCTGAAAATAGTTTTGTTGATAATGGAATCGCAATTCAAACAAGTTTTTTTTGTATTTTTTCCTTATTTCAAATGACGTATCATGGTTTGTGATGTGATCCGAGTGACACAAAATTTAACACGCGCGCGGAATACCGACTTCACAAAAAAATGGCGTACATGATCCCCGTTTACCAGTGTGGCATCTAAAATTAAATTATAATTCTGTGTATTTCTTTCTCGCTTTAACTCAGTTATTAATGTTTGGAGTCAATAAATTGATCTGGCAAAAATATGGTTTCATTTTCACCTCAGAGATAATCCCGTGTTTTGTGTGTTACATTTAAAATATCTGAATACAGTCACTTATTATAATATGATTCTAATTACAAAGCTCTGTCTTTAAAAATAGTTTTCCAGTTATTACTTGCACAGTAAAGTAACGTGAGATGAGTAAATAAATTAATATTGCACATATTTTTGCGTACATGTACGTACGCGCGTACATATACACATATCCACAGATCCCGATGTGGTTTGTACGTATTAACTAAATTTCCTTTGAAAACATTAGTTTCTTTTATTACTTTCTCTTTCTCTTTCTCTTTCTCTCTTTCTCTTTCTCTTTCTCTTTCTCTTTCTCTTTCTCTTTCTCTTTCTCTTTCTCTTTCTCTTTCTCTTTCTCTTTCTCTTTCTCTTTCTCTTTCTCTTTCTCTTTCTCTTCTCTTTCTTTCTTTTTCTCTTTCTCTTTCTCTTTCTCTTTCTCTTTCTCTTTTATTGTATAAATTGTAATATTTATGTTTAAATTACAGTCATAAAAAAAGTAGTTTTGCAGGTAACCCTTGCTCAGTAAAATGATGTGGCAAAGAAGAAATTATAGAGGGAGTTTTGGTTAGGTTGAGTTGATAGAGATTATATTTATATGGACTATTGTAACCCTACAGCTAAATCTTTCAACTAAATTGAAATTAGACACAATAATGAACATCATGATTCTGTCAATGCTACAGAAAAATAAACAGTTTTTCTATTTTCATAAACGTTGTGTATAAAATAAACTATCTATAAATTACTTGTTCAGCGAGCTACGCTCGAGAGACTCTTCGTATCGTGCAGTGCATAAGATGTGATTTAAATGCAAATGTCCTCGTACCGGGACTACTTGTTTTGCGTTTATAGTATATTATCATGAGTGATCACTTTTTTATATGAACATTATCGCAATTGTTCGTTATTAAGTGACTTTATTGTATATTTGGTTTTTATACAATACAGCAATTACTTAGGTTTTTCTTTAAAAAAACCGTGTTTTATGTATTATTGTCCACTTTACCTAAGTTTGTTCCCGAAAAGCATATAAGCTAAATATAGAAAAAAATTAATTATAATGGTAAATAATGAGCGGTCATCCTTGTTAATGATTATTAAACGGTTGTGTAACTCAAACATTAAAGTTAATCTGTTAACAGTATTTAAGAAAATCGTGCCATACAATTTATTGTAACTTATTCAGTGATAATCACAAAGATATTTATTGTCCATTTTTGGCCGACTCAGTCAATTATAACAACCATAAAGGTATGTCTTGACTTTTTCCGGTTAACTCATTTGATGATAATAATCACAGATATATATCTAGTCCACTTTTGGCTGACTAACTCTCAATTATTACAAAGATATATAATACCCAATTATGACGATAATTGAGATCAAAATGTTAACCAATTTTGAAAAACTTTGGTTTGAACGATCGTTATATTTAGAATGATTTTATCGGCAGAATCAGATTTTGCTGTCATAATTTATGTGTTTATATACCCACAAAAACGCAGTCTCACTATGGTCATCAGCCCGGATAAAGACGCTATTCCCACTTTCAGGAAATCGTAACATCCTCCCTTGCATAAAAGAAGGGACCGTCGAATATCCTTTATAGTATCCGGTATCTACCATCATTACTTCCACCCAACAGAGATAGTGAATGTCCCTACGCATAGTTATTTGGCGCTTCCATTTTTCTAGAACGCATTTCACGAACTTTCTGAATGATTTAAGCTTGGCTCATCTCCAACCAAGCAACGGTGACTAAAGGAACCACGTTCTAAAAACTACTTTATCTACTTATGCTTTGCAATAAAACTCTACCCGCATCGTCATACTCGCTGCAGTTACACAAGACATACTCCATGTCCTACATTCCGCAACCGCAGGTACAGGCCGGGCTGTTCGTAAGTACGAATCTATGTACGTTAGCACGAAAGGCGTCATGTCCAGTGAGATATTGCGACAGATAAAGTTTTGAGCTAGGTCTTTTTGAGCCGGTCATAAATAGTGAAGAGGAATTTTTTAGTGGTTTCGCCCTTAGAATTTGAGGGAGCCCATCTCGTCAGCCAGTGAGCACAAACGATTTCAACAATTCATCTTTTTCTTGTGCTGTGGGGTTCATCTACTTGAAACTCAAAGTCAAGTGATCTTGAGTCATAATTTCTTCCTCGTGCCAACTCAAAATTGGCATTCATTAGTTAAGGGTCTACCAAAAACCGATAATACATTTTTTAAGCAAATCCTACATTCTTTGGCCAGAGTCATAAGTAGCGTACGCTGCGATCCCAGCACGATTTTTCTAATTTGTTGGTCTCCGACGTACCATGAAGCCCACACCGAAGGGGCATGTGCCAATATACCCAGGATATGTCTTGCCGATATTGCCGTATACATTAGTTTGAGTGTCGAAGTATCCAGTCCCTGGCCGGCTCTGGCAAGTCAGGCCATGCCATGGAGAGCCATTCTGGCCCTCTTTCCAATGTAATGCGCGTGTACACGCGCACATAATATCCCGACCCGCAAGTCGATTGGGACCCGCCCATCACAACAGTTGGCTCCTTCTTCAGTCTGCTCTTAAACAGGACAGCTTCAGACGTTTGGGGGTCAAAACTGAGTTTATTCTTAGTGCTAGTAGTCTGGCAAAGGAGTTTGCCGCCCGATTCTCTATTTCTTGGCGGCTCGCTCCTCTAAATATCAGTAGAGTGTTATATGCATAGGCGATGAGCACGTATACTTGAAGGGGTATCGCAAGAATGCCATCAAAAATGACTTTCCACAGGATGGAACCGAGAAGAGAAAAAATGAAGACACTATAAAATGGATTAGCAGGAAATATTTTCGGAAACATATAAAGTGCCCGATCCGTTACGCTGGTCATGAGCTACATTATGCCCGTTGCTTCTGTTTTATCAGCTTTTCTACTTCTTCCGTTTCTGGTTTAGGTTCTCTCCATAATAAAAATTATGTCGGATACTGCCACTCGCCAGTTCTTCTTTATTGTCACTTTAAAGACTTACGGTTGGCAATATATTATTTGTAACTGATGCACGATGTCGTTGATTTGCACTTTGGTGTGTTTAAATGTTTTACACTTGGTTGACAGAGTTATCTAGACCGAGAAACTACGTCCTTTCTGTACCTAAATTTACGAATAAATAACGATTTACTCTTGTTATTCGATGTTTGCTATGATTAGTGATGTTCTAATTGTTATTACCATATTCGATTATTAGCAGGTTTTTGTGAAGAACTGTTTTTAAATACCGATAAACAAAGAAATATTTCCCCCTTTTTACATTATTCTTTTTAGAATATTCTTATTTTAGTTTGTGTTGCTGTTTTAGGTATAGATTTCGTTAAAAATTTTCTAAAAATCCAACATGCTTACCGATTCAAAATTTCAAATGATTCCAGGCTGTTTTTCATCCTACGTTGTGGATATTTCTGTATTATTTTCACAGCGTTTTACACTCGCATCTTCAAGAACTCATTTCAGGTGCATTGATATTAACGATAAAAAAGAGATATGCGAGATTTATTAACAAAAAGCATTTCCTATACTCGCATATATAACTTAACAGGTTTTAAAAAGTCTAAGTAAATTCCAATTATGAAAATATATCCTTCGTAACTATGACCTAAAAATATTTACCTGAATGACAGTAATTATGTGTACAAGACTTGGTTTTATTTTTGGAAAATTTCGATCAGAAGAAGTTTGGCGTTTTTGTTCAAATCGGCGAGTACTTGCTATAAGTTTGTTATATGATTATAATTCGTTATTTATTTTGTCTTTTTAGAATTTCAATTTTAATATTTACATGTATTTCTCTTTAAATAACTGGAAACTTGTTTAGTTTACACCTTATGCAATATAATTTTGTATTTAGTATTCGTTTGCAAAAAGTAATGATTAAATAGAAAGGAATCTTCAATCAGACAAAAGAGGAATATTGTATTTTTTAGGAAAAATCAGGTTATTTTTCATAGCAGTTTGCAAATTAACTAGCATTTACAAACTGTTATCAAAAAAGAACCCTTGATGCAGCAAGTTGAAAGAAAGTGCTGATTGTATCCTTTTATGATTCACGAAACTCGATGGTTCGACAAGTCCAAATTGTGTTGCAACGTTTGTGTTTGTTTGTTTTGCATGTCATTTTAATATAAAATTGACCGTATTTTGATTTCATTTTACAGCGTTTGTAAAATTGGTAACTATAAAAAAAATTCTAATATTCTTCTAACTTAAGAAGCTAGACGGACATGATTTGACTTTGTAGCTATTAAAATGCGGGCAAATGCATGTTCAAACACGCAAAAGTAGGTTCCCATAGTCGTCTACATATCTAGACATTTTTGAACTATTAACTGAAATAATTATTTAATTTTAAATGTTTAAACAAAGCTTTGCATTTAGAATTCCAAAAAATTTTGACGTGATAACGTCTTATAAATCGATTAACACCGGCTGCACGCATGAAAAAGTGTTACGTTCCGCCTGAGACTGAGCGTGCAAGCGAGAGCGCGGAATAAGTGATAGAGAGGCACGATCAGCCGAAGCGTCGGAATTTGTCTCTCTTCTCGCGTGACGTCAGAGCTAGCAGTTCGAATAGTTCTGCTACTGGAACGCCGCCACGTGAGCTTCTTTGAGAACTTCTACAATAAGTTCCGCCCACCTCGACGAAAGCTATTATCTGCAACAAGCGTTGAATACGAGACAACGTGTTTTTCAAGACACATTACACTTGAAACACTTCCCTTGATTTCGTACTTTTCCTAATCATCGTCCTATCCTTAATAGAATAACGCAGATTGGAAGATATATATAATTTAAGTAAAAAAATATTTGAATTAACGAGTGTAAAATTTTTTTTAATTTTTCGAAAAAATTGTAATTTTCAATTAACTCCTACTTTGTATTATACAAAATAATAATAATTCAGTGATAATAATTCAATTTAATTCATCAATGTTTATGACGTTATCACGTAAAACTGTCGTTCGTAAACCGACTTTACAGACAACCAATTTTTTTAAACCTGTGCATTTAAAAAAAAAACATTAAAAAACCCAATGCCCATTCCATTCCTCGTTCCTCCTTTTTTATGTATGGGGAGATGTGTAAAAATATATTTTGCTACATATCGATCTGAAATCTTCACACGAATCATAGATTTTGCAAAAATTTAGTTACAAATATCTAAAACAACAAAAACTGTGAGGGTGTGAAAGATGGATGTATGGACAGTCGCACCTGTATGATAAAATTACAATGGTTCTTAGTTTTATTAAAAATAGGTCAACATATTGCCTAAAATTGGTCGGAAAATGAATTGAAACTTGCATAGAATCCCCCACGTAGCTGTTGTGTATTGGGTGTGTGTAAAAAAAATAGTAAATGTTTATGGTTTAAGTTTAAAGAGATCTTCTTTATTGTTTAGAGACATATCATGTTGACAATAATACGTTTAGAGAGAATAGCTCGGTCATTCTATGCTGAATAGTATCGTTGACAATGAACTCATAAATTTAACTAAGTTTTCAATGTCGAGAAATTTCAGATAGGCGAAGCGAACCACTCCTCGTAGTACGTGGTGTCATTCATAACCCGGTAACGAGTGATGCTATTTTTAACATGCACGCGTACATAATACCAACTTTATTGAAAAATCACAGATATAAGCACCGGTCACTATTACATCATCTAAATTGAAATTATAACGCAGTATATTTCTTTTTCTGTTCAACTCACTTATAATTTTTTGTTAGCTTTTCTGGCTTTGAAATTATTAACAAAATCTCACATGCACTCGTATTACTTCCGAAATCTTATTGTTTATATTATACTGAATATATTTGGCGTTAATTTAGTAGAAATTCATTATTGATAATTAAATGAAACTACGTGATGAGCAAAGATCAATCTTTGCTAATAGCCCACCTGAAGATATTGTAATACAAAGAAACTTAGGTCGTGGTAAAGAACTTAAAGAGTAAGATAAGATAAGGTAGATCCGTGCTGTGATTTCAAATATGAAATGCTTGCGTTAAAGTAAATCAAACGATGATCTTAAGTAAAATAATATGAATAAATATTAAGATTAAATGTGACTACACGGTATGATTGTAATAATATTCCTTCAAAACTTAACCTCGCATGGAGAAAAGACTCGGAAGGCATGGCAAAATGGATTAGTGGGAAATATTTTCGGAGATTTTCATTTCAGTCAAACTATGCTCTGAAAGGAAGCCATCCTGAAAAAAATTATTTGGAATACAGTTTCTTAAATGTCATTTGTTTACAAAATATCGTCAATTTGATTGTCCGTCTGCAAAATTACTTCTTTAGTCTTCCCATGGTTGAATTTGGCCTATAATTAACATTATTTACTTGACAGATTTTGTTATATATATTTATTAATAATCGTTACTGTATAGATAGACCTCACTCATTCTTTTTTATGTTCAGTAAAATATTTTATAGAAGAACAATTTATATATTTCTTATCACACAAAGGTCTAATCGAGAGGCTCGTTGAAATTCCGCAAAACAAAACTGCTAAATCAAATAACCTTGTATTATGTCACAATTGTGATTAGATAGATGACTTCGCAGTAAGAGAAATATACTTTTTCGAGTTACGATAAATCGAGAGTACATCTAGAATCTGAATTGATTCTCAAACAACGTAATCATAGTCACTCCTTTCCTTACTTTCGTTGATGATAGGATGAAGATGCAAATTTATAATTACAACATGAGGTTTTGCATTGATACTTATTTTTAAATGCTCACACACTTTCTTTACAATAGTAAATGACGATTTAACATTTATATTATGTTTCTAATAGACAAAAGATAATGAGTTTTGATGTTCGCACACTTTCTTTAAAACAGTAAATTACGATTTAACATTTATATTATGTTTCTGATAAATAAAGATGAGGAGTTTTGATGTTCGCACACTTTCTTTGTAACAGTAAATGACGATTTAACATTGCATTTAAACTTATTTTTAAATGTTTACATACTTTATTTATAACAGTAAATGCTGATTTAACATTTATTTTGTGTTTCTAATAGACAAAAGATAAGGAGTTTTGAAGTTCGCACACTTTCTTTATAACAGTAAATGACGATTTAACATTTATATTATGTTTCTGATAAACAAAAGATAAGAAGTTTTGATATTCCCACACTTTCTTTGTAACAGTAAATTATGATTTAACATTTGTATTATGTCTCTGACAGACGAAATATAAGGAGTTTTGATTAAGTTGAAATATTGGAGAATAGATTTAAATTATTATTTAAGTCTATGGTTAAATGTTCAAGCAAAATGGAATTTAACTTAAAAAATATCACCAAAATGATCGAAGTAATTATTTTGTATAGTGCATCATGTGATGTTTCTCTGAATCTTACAGATATATAAACGTTTTTTTGGAATAAACGTCGTTTACAAAATAAAATATTGATCAATTCTTTTTAAACGATGTGCATTCAAGGGACTATACGTAACAGGGTACAAGACATGACTTAAAATCAAATTTGCTCTCTCTGGAACTGCTCGTGTGTACGCTTATAGTTTAGAATCAGGAATAATAACTTTTTATAAATACATTGTGGATGTTCGTTTTATTGTTATTAGCTTTGTTGTGATTAAGCAACCTTATATCACGACTGGGTAGACATATTGTTATCAGCCTAGCACAACTTTGCTCATGAAAAGCGTGAAAACTAAAGACTGAAAAATATTATGGTAGTCAATTATGAATGACCAGTCACCAATAGGTTGTAAAACTCAAACACGATAACTATTCAGTTAAAAGCATTTAAACATAAACGTATTTAATGATTTATTCCCACCCTGTTGGTAATAATAATCACAAAGCTATATAGTCAACGACAAATTTGAAAATCTTTGATTTTAATGATCTTCATATTTAGATTAATTTCATGTGTAATGTCAGATTTTGCTCTCAAATTTATATACTCCCGAAAACCGAGTTTTAAATGGATCACAAACGACAAGCGGATTACAAAATGGAAACGGAAACAAAACGAATTAGCAGGAAATATTTTCAAAGAGGAATCTCAATAAAATGCGTGGTCTGCCATGCTGGTCACGAACTAGATTACGCTCGTCGCTTCTGCTATATCGGAAGCTTTACTTCCGTTATTTCCGGTCTAGGTTCTCTCCCTTACCAAAAGTATGTCGAATATGGTCACTCGTTAGTTATTATGCGTTTTCATTTTCAAGACTTACGGTTGATAATATGCTACTTGTAAGTGAAGTGCGATATCGATGATTTGCACTTAGCTCTTTTTATGTAAAGCAAAGATTACAAGGAAACGAGGTTGGTACGACTGTAAGAAAGCGGATTAATAAAAAGTTACACAAGAAAATAATAGACTAATAATAAGTTATATAATAAAATAAATAAATTAATAGCAAATTAATGGCACGTAAGTATCAATAAACATTAAACCATACTCCTTACATTATTCCCATGCAAAACATTCTCATTTTGAGAAAAATTTAAATTTTGCTGAACATTTCCAAAAAAAGACAATCATGTTTATCGAGCCAATATTTGAAATCCATATGAGTTGTTCTTGATCCCATATTCCAGACAACACTATTATGAAAAATTACAAAAATTTCATACATAATAGCCAATAATAATTAATCTGAATAATAGCAATTTCATTCACAAAATTTGGTTTCACTGTAGGTAAAGCAAAAACGATTTATATTTGGCGTTCAAATAAAATTGACGAACACGTGCTATATATAAGTTTATGATGCTATTTAGTTTTTTATAGATTTTTTCTTGATTGGAATCTTTATTTTAGTTATTACATATATTTTTCATTAAAAAACTTAAAACTGATTTGGAATACACTGAAGTTAAGGACGTCTTACATCGTTTATAATAAAATACCACGTTGTTATGAGTTTTGATGAGTGTAGAAGGTTTCGCATTTGTTTGAACAAATTATTTGTACATATAATAAAAAGAGTGATTGATTTAGTGTAAAGAATGATAATAGAAGTCTTTTTGTCTGTCTGCATGTTAATTTGTTATTAAATGACCCGAAATCTACTGGACAGATTTTGATGAAATTTGATCTGGTAATGGTTTATATCGAAAAAAACATAGGAGAGAAAAAAAATTGTAATGACTTTTTTTATTCTGAATTTCACGCGAAGGAAGTCGTAGACAAAACTAGTAATTGAATCAATTTTTACTTGTATAATAATATATGGTTCACGGAAAAAAATGTATTATTTTGAAATGTGTATATATATATATATATATATATATATATATATATGTATATATATGTATAAATATATATATATATATATATATATATATATATGTATAAATATATATATATATATATATATATATAAATATACATAATTATGTATGTATGTATGCATATATGTTAGTTACACTATCTTCAGGTTTCATATTTTTTCCTATAATTGATTTCGTATCAGTTTTTAACCAGTTTCAATTGTATTTAATAGATCGTAACTCTTTATGTACGAATTTGAAGGAATAAAAAATGTTAGCTGATTGTGGACTGAATCTTCAAGACATTTGAAATAAAATATCCTAAAACCTAAAATATCTTAATTTGATTTGCAGAGATTGAAAGATCATTTTTTCGCAAAATACATATTTGGAATACAAATACAAGATCATCTTTTAGTAAAACCATACAAATCTAAATATTCGTATTCAATTAATATACACATAGGAAATTATATTTTTAGCTTGGTATATTATATTATCATTGTAATTTGATACATTGTCAATTTTCCTTTTATGTAAAATCGTGATTATTGATTAAGGGTGAGCTTTATTGGAATGGGAAACTCCCCACACGTGTTGTGTTTGTTAATCAAATTTACTTAGCGCTGTATAAGGTTAAAATTTTGAGTTAAAAAAAGAAAAAAAATTGGTCTTTTGCTTTATCAAGCATTAGGTATTTGCGTATTAATAATCTTGTTAATAGCGTACATTTTTAATTAAAAGCATTTATTTACTTTGCATAAACATTATGTGGCTTTACACTCATATATTATTCGCAATATATGGGAAACCAACCGAATATTCCTCTGACGAAGCACCTTTAAGACTACCCAAATGTAAATGAGTTTTGATATGCTATTTTCAAAACTTTTCGGTAATGTTAAATAAAAATCATTTTCTCGAATGGCTCTCCATTTTTAATTTAACTCAATTGCCATTATTACTATTTTCTTTATACTACGCTTTGGAGGAAACTGATTTCTACAGTGGGATAATATTCATACATTATATGAAAATAACGTATGTCTTACAGATAAATACAATATCCACTAAACAAACACTTAGTCACTTAAATACAATTAAGTACTTAGTCTTTTCTGACTTTTCCATTTCTATTGTAGATGGAGTTTAGATGGTATTGCGAATATTCATCCTTAAAAATAATCATAAGCGATTAAACATGCCACTTGCGCCTCTACGGTGAGTGAAGTTTTCTCTACATATCCGGCCGTGAAAAATTTCACGAATAATCAATCAACGAACGGAAATTGGAAACGACTGAAGTTTCCAATTCCATTTAAAATTGTCAGGAAATTGATATCAATATATCGTACTGAATAATGTGTTATAATAATTTTGTGCATTATCCAATAATGTTCATAGGATTTAGCCATCTCGTAATAATAGGCAGTATAAGGCCGATCTCCAGGATATAATGAATACGACAGTAATTTATTATATTTTTAATCAAATATTATAATTAATCTGAAGTCATTTGTTATAGTTATTTAGGTACATCGGTACGATTATAAATATAATCTATAGAAACTTGTATATTTCAAGATATTGGTAGCATGATGAACAGTGTGGTGACGGTATGTTCTTATGAACTATGTGACGTAATGTTACATGAGAGTTTTGTTTAGTTATTTGACTATACATATATAAGATTACGCAAAAATATTTCATAATAGCGGTACTAACCATAACAATCAAGCTCATTTATGTCATATTATAATTTTTTATCTAAAGCAAAGTTTAACTATTACAATATTTGACATTTCCACTACACATTTATTAATTTTTTTTTGCAACTTTATGATTTTTTATCTTATGTGTCTTGGCCTTGAATTTATCGATCATGAGTGAGACTTTGCATTCATATTTGTTTTTCGATCTGATCATTGACCTGACACTTTAACTTGAGACTTGAAACTTTATCCTTACTGACCAATCTTAACTTTCCGTATTTAGAATTAAGAGAATTGAATTCGCATGTTTAATTATATTGTGTTAATTTTCCATGCCTTATCAATGTAAAAAGATAATTTTCAACTTTTATAGAATTAATCGACATGATTATACGTTCAAGATGTAATATTATTCATATCTGCTTCAGATAACTACGATCAAGTTGAAAACAATGTGTAATTTGAATATATATATATATATATATATATATATATACATATATATATACATATACATACATATATATATATATATATATATATATATATATATACATATACACACACACGCGCATATTAATTTAATTACATTAAGTGAATTTTCTTTGGGCTCGATGAGAGTAAAATTTTCGAGGTCGTAACGTCAGAATATAACGAATTATTAGCAAGAAGGACGGAAAATAGGTTCTTAGCTCACAATCCGAAGATATATATGAACACGGTAGAGTAAAACAAGAAGTGTATGCACACAAAACGGCTATCAGCTGTTGACACACGTAACGTGTGTCAAAAGGAAACTGTTAAAAGTTTGCGCGAAAACAAACAAAAATGGCGCTCAAAATTGCTAATAGCTGTTTTGTACGTTATATGTGTTTAAAGAGAACTCTACAAAATTGCGCGAAAACAAAGAAAATGGTGGTAACGAATACTATCAGCTTTTTTTACTTTGTGTGTGTCTATAGTAAATTGTCAAAATTTTATCGATTTTTTTTATCTAATTATGATTGATTTGTTAGTAATTTTGCTTGTATTTCATCCATTATAAGACCAGCAACATGTGTAGATTATTTATTTATAAATCCATAATGAACCCGCACATATATTTATCTTAATATAATTTACAACAGGAGCAATACATCCCGACTTCCTTCAACCGCGTTTAGCCGCGATCTGGTACGTTGCGGCTGTCATTTGAAATGAAAATTTTCTACGGAAATTTATATGAATATTTTATTAGACGTTTACATCGATTTTCTTAATGTATAGTATTAAAATCTTCTTATACTAATTTAATACAATCTTTGGATTTAGTATATTCTCTCTCTATCTCTCTGCCATTTTACCCCTTAATACATATTTATAAATCGAGGGTTAGATCGCACAAAGAAGTTTTATTTCTATCATGTTTGCTGAGTTGCACGCATTTTAATTGCTTCAAATGTTGATTCCTCTGTAGCCTCAAAATTCACTTTAATTATTTTTATTATATTACCTCCATTGCGTTTTATAATGTTTATTGGTTGATTTGGTAAAAATCAAACATACACGACCATTGAAATTTAATAAGACCTAATATATGTTGTAACAACGTTACCGGTAACCCAAATAATTACTGCTTAATTATATCGAAATAAATTTTCAACGAGTTTCATAAAAAATGGAAATATTGCTTTCAGTTTCCACAGTTGGCATTATCAATTTTGTTGAGAACAGAAATATATAGGAAACTCGCCTTATAGGTGTTAATTATTAAGTTCTATTTAATCAACGGTTTTTATCGTTGATAACGGATAATTTAAATGAGGTCCACGAGAAAAACATGTGTACAAATATTTGACATTACAGTCATCTCGTGGGAATTCCTCTTTTATGTGGAATAAATAAATTACAATGGAAGTTATGATATAAATAAATTGCTCACATTAGATTACATGAGAGTAACTATTGAATATCCGTATATTTTTATTCGTTATGTTATTATAAATGTATTGGCGTATACTTTTTTAAGTAAATTACATAGGTTTTTTTTCAGTTTCTAAAAATCACATGAAATTAAATTGAAAGTTTTTGAGATATTTTACTCGCCGATTAGTTAGAATCATATTTTTAATATTAACATTTCATGAAAAAAACATTTGGTAATCCATAAATTAATTTTATGCCTAGTTTGAACGGAGCAAGCATATGGATTAGATTATTTCATATAAAATAATAGTTACGGTTATTAGGTTACCGGTTATTTTTAGAAAACATCATCATATCGATACGGTTAACAAAATGTTTGGAAAATATGGTCATGACAGAGGATTAATTGTAATTTTTTTCATTATTGAGTTCTATGAAATATTTATATATTTTTTCATTTTAAGGAATATGGAGCCTTATTATTCTTATTTAGATCAACATTCTTTTGCCCACCTTCATTATATTAATTTTTATCGATATTCTGGTATAAAATAAATATATTCAATGTAATTTGTTTTGACGTAAAAAAATATTCTATGAAAAATTAACTTAAACTTTCATTGAAATTAAGTATTAAAAAATTAAAATGAGACCATTGAAGT
This sequence comes from Druceiella hillmani, assembly GCA_039881145.1. Taxonomy (NCBI): domain Eukaryota; kingdom Metazoa; phylum Arthropoda; class Insecta; order Lepidoptera; family Hepialidae; genus Druceiella; species Druceiella hillmani. The sequence goes on along the minus strand of JAYKKI010000001.1, from coordinate 85,029,313 downwards.
TTAGTATGTAAAGTTAGGAAAAATAAACATTTGAAAGACAATTTTCATTTACGGTAAATTATTTGCTTTTTACTGGCGCATATCGAATGATGAATTACATGATTACATGGTGAAAGCGTGTAGAAATTAGTTCCGTTACGATGATGCTGTTAACGAAATTGTCACTCAAACCCCAAATATGGGAATTCCATTCGTCAACTACAAAAAAATTCCATATTTTTTATCAGTTGAACTATGTTCAAGGCTACTTGGTATATTCATGTAATTCAGTCAAAAAAAAATTTAAACTACGTCATATTTAATATACTGTACCAGTTTTGTAATTAAAATTTTATGAGGATAAAGTAAAACATAAGTTCAATACGGAGGTTTGAACATTTTTATACTCAGTGCTTATTTTAAAATTATAAATTCTTATAAATAAAGTTTGCGCCTCAGTTAATTATCTACTTTTACTAGATCTGATCCAAAGATATTTTTGCAAGAATACAATATTAAATATATTGTATTCTTGCAAAAATATCTTTGTGGTAGACGTTTTTTCATACTAACACCGTATTTTGTTATATTTTGGCCGTATTTTACGACTTACTATCTCTGAAGAAGTTTATTATCACACATAAAGAATTTATGATAAAAATTTTGTCACAAGGTTGCTATGTGCGGTGGAACACGAAACGAGTTATATAAATTATGAAAAAACGCGTGTCCTCGTATTTATATAAAGCACTGTCTACTATAATTAGGTAAGAGATAGCATTGCGGTACATAGATGAATTTTCTCCTTATAGTTTGTTTGAATTATTCACCGCTAAGTATAAAAACCAATTTACTATACGAATGTGACATCAACACAATATTTGCGGTCATTTATATATTTTCTCGAGACAAATTGAACGAGCTCAGTCAACGAATGGAAATCGGACCTGAGTAATATTTGCAATTTTCCATTAGAGAAGAAGTGACGGAATGAATTAGTGAGAGAGAGAGAAAGAAAGAGCCGTAGAATGTAAGCTATCACTATCAATTGTATTGCAATCTAAAATTTGAATTTTGCTTTAACAATCTATGTACCAAACTTGTTTCAAAAATTCAAAATATGTGTTTTTATATCCGATACCATCTTTCATTATATGTGCGTTATCTTTAATTTAACTGTAGCTAAAAAGTAATAATTAGATGGATTTGATTATAATAGTGAGAAAAAACACCAAGTGTGTAATTCATTGCTGCAGTAACCCGGAGATGTAAAGGGGCAGACAATGTCAGACTAGTTATTTGGATTTATTTACTTTATTAACTTTCGATGTGTTTGGAGGTTTGTTTTTGAAGTATGTCTTTCTGAAGAATTAAATATAACAGAAAGAAAATTTCAATAAATATTGCTTATTAATCAACTAAAAACATATTAGCACGTTATACCAATAATTCATTGTTTCTCATTAACATTTGCTTTTAGGAACAATAGCCGTAAATTCTCGCTTAAATTTTATGATTTATGTCATTTCAAAATAAACTGTCGGTCTTTTGTATAACAATCAATAGTCGAAAGAGTTTATACATTTCCTATTAGACATTGTTAGTTTCATAATCTGCCGCTGTAAAAATTTGTATAATAAAGAGACAGGGTAAGATTACAACCGGAAGAAATACTAAAATAAAAATACAAAAAATAGGAATAATAAAAAATAGTAAATATTAAAATAAAAAATATAAAAATAGGAATAGAACTTTTATTAAGTTTTATTTTGTTACTTCTTGAGATTTGGAACAACAGAAAATTAGATAGATGACCATTACAACAGTATTAGTCCGTGTGTAGAGTTTAAAATGTGTATGTTGCCTACTGAAGGTAAGTACCGATTGACCCAGAATTTGGGTGAAATTGGTTTGTCGATATTATTAATTACTTATTTTATTTATACCAAGTATTTAATTTGTTATATTATATATTTAATTATGGATTCTTTTTGAATGGATAAACACCGACCTTTGGGACCTATACCCAGGGTTGTAGTTTCTACCATCAGATTCTTCTACCATCTCCATCCATTTCTTTCTTGCAGTAGTTATGTTGTTTGTCTATTTTCCCTGCTCTCCACCTCGCCAAAGTCACAGAACCACACACATAAGTGTTGAAGGGGTTTTGCTACTCTGTCGCTTCACGAGTCTATCTCTTGTCTTCTAACCTGAATGTTTGGACTACACATTTTTAGAGTTGTATACTATTTTAATACATCTATAATTTTGATTATTTTCCTGTATCATGGTTTTTATTTATGATGTTTTTTAATGTTCCACTATATTACTCTGCAACACTTGCAAGTTGTTTTTCATTTTGTTACTAATAGTGCATATGTGGAATTTGGCGCCAGTATGTGGAACTAGCTGTCTAGTTAGATTAGATATGAATCTAGTACCATGCTCTTTAGTTTCTTCATTTTTTTTCACATGATTAAAATATATTACAGATTGATTACATGTTTCTGAATTATTATATTAGCTTTGTGGATCATGTCATGTTTATCGATATATATATATATATATATATATATATATATATATGTATATATATACATATATATATATATACATATATATATATATATATATATATATATATATATATATATATATATATATAATACAACTCTAACAGTAACAAGATTATGGTGAATTTTATCAAAATGAAACAAATGTTCGTACACTGGTTGAACAAATGGATTACAATCCGAAAACTTACTACACAATATGATCAACATAATTTTCGACTCAATATTCTTTTAAATTCGGCTCGACATAGATCATAAGATCGGACAAAGATAACTTAAAATAGATTAGTGGGAATTATTTTCATAGCGGTATCTCGATGAAATATATGATCCGCAATGCCAGTCATGAACTATATTACGCCCGCCGCTTGCGGTGTTGCGGATGCCTTACTTTCTTCGTTTCGGTTGGCGCCGCTCTGTATCCTTAATTGTGTTGAATATGGTCACTCGTTAGTTATTTTGCGCTGTTACCTGCAAAATTTGTAATTGGCTATATGCTACTACGGTATTCGAGATTGATGTGTATCTTTATGACACTATTTGATAATTTTAATATTCTCCAAAAAATAGATTTGACTGATTGTAAGTTTCCACTGGTTCCAAATGGCGATATGTTTATTGCCAAAAGCAGTGCTAAATTAATATCTAAAGTTAGGAAGTCGCTATGATATTGCACCAAAATTATTGATTACCTGTATTTTAATTTAATTTCAGTGTAAATTAAAAATAATAGCTTTAAATCTATCTTCTTCGAATCTATTTTGATATTAAAACACCGATATATTCTTTTACGTAGGATAGATATTTAAGATAAAGTAATGTGTTTTTGAGAAATATATGTGGAAATAGTTACCTTCAGCACATACAAATTTAAGAACAAGATCATTGATAATGTTGACATTATTAATTCTTTTATCCCAGATAACTTTAAGAAAACATCAACTCAATAAACATATCACAAGTTTTAATAATGGTAAACGTATTTAATTAAAAGTTGTATTTGCATATATTTATATTATTAAAAGAACTTTGTGTTTATTGTGAATGTAATTTTTTGCATCTTACCAATATTTTGAAATTATTCGCCTTCATCTCCAAGAGTTTCAAATAATAACAAATTATTTGACAGAATAAACCTTTTGCTTTTGTTGACATTCTTTAGCTTCTTCCGGTAAAAGGAACCTGATGTTTTCTGCAACCACCATGGTATCAGGTAGAAGTTAATTTATGGGGGCGGTTTTTTTGTAACAAAAAAAATGACGAAAAAAAATTAAGAGGCGTTGTATGTACACAATGCATGCTATCGACGAGGTAGAAAGTCACCAGATATTGTAATTCTTAAAAATCTTAATAACTGGGAAGGTTTTTTAAAACTATAAAGTTAAGATAAAAGTTGACCTTAAATAAATTTTTCGTTGTGAATGTTTTCATTTTCGGAATGATCCAAGCATATTAAAATTAAAATTCTAATGAGTTTAATGTATTGATAATTGAAATGAGGTAACGGGAAGAAAACGGGAGATATGTAGAATTAGTGGTATAACCTTGTTCCAACTTTTAGATACTCTTGCTATTATATAAATATATTACTGAGAATAACTTCCATTTAATTTGATTACATACACCGGAACATTTGCATTGTATAACCTCATAGAATAACATCAATTTAATTTATTACCCTCACTAAAATATTTGTATATCGTATAACTCTCGCAAATATAGCAAAATCTACACCACTCCCCTACAATAAACTCACTAACATAAGTAGTGGGAAAACCCATACAAACCCGGCTTCTGCCATTATTTTTGAAACATATAAATAATGTTGGATGTTCGTAACAGTTAATCTTTGCTAATAGCCCATCTGAAGATGTCGTAATACAACGAAACCTAGGTCGTAGTAAAATAATACTACATAACGTAGTTTCATTTAATTGTGACGGAGCATACATAATAATGGACAAAGAAATGACAGACAAATAGAAAAGAATTTTAAATAAGCTCCATATCCAAATTTCCTTTTAAGCATCAAGAAATTCTTCATTAAAATGCTTTTAAAATTTTGCGTAGTCTTTTTTAAGTGAAGTGATTATATTTCATATCTATACCGTACTAATGTGTTTAAAAAGAGGATTATGTTCTTTAGATTACGCCTGTTTTAACCATAATGCATAGGGATGAGATAAATTTGAATTCATTTTGGAAAAACTTCTCATCATGTCCATCATTATTTCGTTACTGATTCACGTTTTGAAAGAATTTCTGTTCTTTGTGAATTTGAAAAATTGTATACAGGTCTAATGTTTAAAAAATATTTCATTCATAACTTCTGTTTTTTTAAACTTACGTGTTGTACTTGTTATTAGTTAAATTGTATATTTTCTTTGATAAGTAAGAATCACTTGAATTATTTGTTCCAAAACTGCATTTGCTGGTTTATTGACTCTGACTATGTGTAGTTGGATAAATCTGCTATCAGACCAGGCTAAATGTCTAAAATGACTGATATGGAAATATAGTACACTATATCAATATATGATTTTATATCAATTTCAAAGCTAGAGAATTGTTTAACCTAATGTTAGAAAATTGTTCTGACCTGTAAATGACATCAATTACATACAAAATTATTTTAAGCATGTAGAAACAGTGGTCAGTGTGTTAATTTAATATATTTGTGAGATTATTCTTTTCGCGGCAGCTTGCTCGATGATCTTTATCAATGATCATGTATAAAATAAGTCGGTAGACCAATTAAATTAAAATTTCTTATTTGTGTTTAGTAGCGACTATATACTTAACTCTGTAATAATATTAAAAATAATTTAACGGATATTCAGTTATTCAATAAATAAATCAGTAGCTAATTAAAACAAAATAAAAAAACACCCGAAACAGGAACGGTTGACAAGAAGCGAATAAAAGTCGAAACGATTGGTGGCTGTATTGAACCGGAGGCGGAAGGACAGGAGAAGGTCGTTAGGCTGCTGATTCGTATTCATTAAATCCTGCGCCACGAGGCTGGCACCACCTTTGACGTGCCTTTCTTTGACGTTTGTTTTTGAAATGAATTATTTATTTGAGTACGTTTGGTAATTTTTTTGTAATAGAATATGTTAATTATATTGATCAGTCATTTAGTTGGTCATCTATTATTGTAAATGATTGGCAAAAATAAGTTAGATAGTAATAGATCAATATTCATTATGAATTTTTCCATTTATTCTCAAGAGTTCTAAGGTATCTTGAAACATTTCAAAACTTCTGCAAATAACGCTATGATTATATTAGAATAATCTTTTAATCATCCTTAAAATGGTTATAGAATAAACTTTTTTATTTTTTTAACATTTCACATTTCGCCCGCAGCTAACAAATGAAGAAGAATTTTTTAACCTAAGAAGAATAAAATTGTTTTCTTACGATTATATAAGTGACTTTGTTTAGTATCGGGTAGTTTTAATTCAGAATTAGCTTTACGTGAAAATTTATTACAAAATTTAACACATCTTTTAATTAGTGTTTAGTATTTGTAGAATTAGTAGCTAATCATAAATGATCCAATAATATCATAAATGATCCAATAATAAATATCATAGTTAATGTGATGGGGAAAGAACAATCATTCATCCGCACTTTACATATATATTCTATTGAGAATAAATTATATATTCATGATATTTTGAATTTCAGCATAAAAACACAACACAAAACTCTATGTGACCAACACAAAACGCTATGCGAAAAAGAATTTTTATTTTATTGGTTTCAATACACAATGAGATTAAGATATTTAAAACTAAATTAAGCAGCTAACTATTAAATATTCAAAATTGTCAAATAGATCTTTCAATTACAAAACAATTATGGAATATAATAGAATTTAACACTGAATCAACATAGAATAATAATTTTTAATAAGTTATTTGGGCTGAAAATTATTAAATAATAACTGGGACCCATTTTTTATTTTCTGGATTTCCTTACAGTAAAACTTTCTGAAAGTGTTTTCACTTTTTCAGTTTTCCCTGGGTGATATCTTATCCACAGGGTGGTTTTCAATCCAGCTTATTCAAGCTACTGCAGACCTAAAGGAGCCCGGCGATGCTGTTATTCCAGCATCTTTCAGAGCAGTGCGAATTTATCCACTAATAGTTGCCCTGAAGGCTGTAGGTGTCATCTCAGTGACAAATATAAACCGTTGGCCTAGTCCTTGCATCTCACTTCTTCTAATGCAAGAGGTAGTAATTAATCCATGTTACAGGTCAAACATGTTCATTCTCGGTATGAAGTCCATCTCTTGATGAAGTCTATTTTAGACTTGAACGTAAGCCATAAGATTGGTAGATTTTAGATGATTTTCAGAAGGGTGAGGTCATGCACCCTTCTGTCTGATGCTAGAACAAGGATGGCTGCAGTTCAGCTTGATATCTCAAACAAGGTCATTTCCTGGCACGGCCGAGATAATCATTCAAATAATATGAAGATCCCACACTGGGATCCTTCTTTTTTCTAGTTGGCCAGTGGCGATAGCCTTAAGCACCTATTTCAAAAGCACCTGTTCCATGAACTTTAATGGTATTGTAAACAAGTTTCATTTCCAAATGTAAATAGGCTAAATGTCTTACGCCGTTTGAACCATTTCCTGATGGTTGGATAATAAGTACCCATTGTAGAGTCACGCTAACTAGTAGGTAGCAATTATTTTTCTGGTTCTGACCAGTCATTTATTTGCTATCTCCACCTTCAATCAACCAAGCTTGAAGGAGCAGTTGGTTGACTTCTGTTGGGGGGAGGCCTGTTGCAGTACCCAGTAGGCTCTCCGAAAGATCATTATGGGTGGTTCTAGAGCTCTCCACTTGAGATCGGCTAGCCAGAAAGTTCTTTCCAAGAGAGGCACAGTCAATATTTAAAGACCTTTTGCTTTGTTTAGATGAGCTAAGACTGTGGGAATGAGATTGGGAGGTGGAAAAATTCAATCTAGGTGGAAATCCTAATCTTGGCTGAAGGAGTTGCAAAAGACCGCTGATTGATCTCTGAAGTCGAGCGAAACGTATCTGTTTACCACTATTGTTTCTCCTGATGCGAACAGGTTGACATCTGGAGTGCCCCAACGATGAAATAATTGGTTTGTTATGTTGGGCAACAGGTACCATTTGGATAGTAGCCGTTCCCATAAGAGGCGATCGGTTGTACAGTTGAACCTCCCCATGAGGTAGTGAGCTGAAAGGAGAATGTTCAGTCTCCCTGTCAGCTACAAAAACTTGGACGTTAGGTTTAAAATATCAGAGAATGAGTTCCCCCTTCGTTCCATATGTAAGATACCAAGTCCGATTATCCGATTGGAGCAAAACGTAAGAATTGCGAATGTGGTGAGACTGGTTCTGAATTGAGACATACTGCGAACCATTCTTTCCAATTCGAGTGCTTCTTTCTCTGTTCTACTGTCCAAATTCCTGACAACATTTTCTCGTTCAGCTGGGCTCCCCAACCTGTGTTATTGTCAGGAAATGGGTATACGTTTGTTGATATAGGGTACTCTGGTAATGTAGTGCCTGTCTCCACCAACTGAGGTCGTTCTAAACCTGTGACGGTAGCACCCGTCTCACATTTTGGCTCTCTTAGAATTGTTTTAGAAAAATTTGCAGATATCGACAGTGAAGTCCACCTTTTGGAATGGCAAAGTTGGCAAAATTGAGTTGACTTAGAATTTCTTCTACTTGTATTAGATTGCACATTTTTCTAGACATTAATATGTTGATTGAGACAGTTATTTTATTTATTTTTTCTACTGGTAGAAATACTGTAATCCATGTAATACCATGTTTTCATGTAATATCTAGATATTCTAAATCGTAGGTTGGGCTCAATATGGACTTTGGGTAGTTGGTCATCCCAAAGGTTCCAAAAGGCCCAAGACCTCCGCAGTCTGTGAAACAATCTTGGAAAAATCTTGGTGCGCTAACAAAAAATCGTCTAGGTAGACTAGGACTCGATGATTATGGTTTCGCAGGATTTCCGCAATCCAATTTGATAATGCTGAAAAATTGTGAGGTACCGACGCTAGACCGATGCTACAACTGCCCCTAGTAGGTCAATCTTAGGTAACAGCGATGAGATGCTACGATTGGTACATGAAAGTAAGCACTAAAAATGTCTACTTTTACCACACAATCTTGATGTCGGAGAAACTCCGGCACAGTGGCCTATGAGATTAGTTTGAAGTGTTGTGTCTGAACATACCTCTTTAGTCCCCTGAAGTCGAATATGGGGCAGAGGCCACCATCACTCTTTGGGATTATAAACATCTTCGATAAAAAACTTGAACTCTCCTTGTCGGTATACTCCAGAAACTTCTGTTCTATCATTTCTCTGACTATTTTTATCATATCTGGTGTAACTTTGGTTTTGTACAGATTTTTCAGGTAAGAGGTTGGGTAGTTTAGAGGATGTGTTATGATGAAAGGGATACGGGCTCCCGAGATGATTTTCAGGATAAAACTGTTTGCCTCTAGGGCCTTCCATTCTAGGAGAAGATCTTGCAAGTTGATGTTATGGCTACTGATTCGTATGGTTGCTTCCGAGGAGGGGGTTTATTAATTTTTAAATGAGTTGGGGCATTCCACCAGTTTGCTGTTCCTCCTAAGGATTGAATCACAGGCATTAAGGTATATGAAAGGAGAAGGTCGTTAGGCTGCTGATTCGTATTCATTAAATCCTGGTCGAAGAGGTTTTCAGCACATGGGGAACTCGTCTTACGGATTTCAGTTATAATCCAATGTCATCTTGCCACAATACACTCTTTCCACTTCAACTTGCAATAAAAGTACCATATTTTTTGAATTTTTCTCTATAAATGAATTTTAAAAAGCTCTAAATATTTCAATTTCGCTTAGAAAAAATTTAAAAAATCAGGTTAAATCCAGATTATTTTAATATTTGGTTATAAGGTTTTTCAATTTCGTTCTCGAGTACAAAATTAATATTATTCTTTTTCAGGCATCACGTATATTAGTATTGGTAATAGTATACACTTTTAATTAAAGATGTTTATTTCTTTTACATAATCATTAAAATGTTTACTCATATATTATCCGCAATATATGAGGCAATTAACAACCGAATCTTTCTTAGACGAAGCACCTTTAAGAATCTATCTAAATATAAGGGATGGCAAAGTTATTTTTATTTTGATGTATTATCTTTAAATCTTTTTATCAAGTGTCAGACAGAAGCTGAAATATTAGAGGAAAACAGCTTTCTGCTAGTGGGACACTGCAAATACTTTATAAAAAATAACGTATCTCGTACTGATATCTAGTTTCTCCGATATCCAATGAAAATTATCTATAAGTAATTTAGTACTTAGTTTTCGCTGATTGTCCCATTTCGATTATAGGTGGAGTGTAAATATGTAGAGGGAATTTTTCTGTAAAAGTACATTTCAAATATTCATTCTTTAAAATAATAGTAAGCGATTAAACGCATCACTTGCGGGTAATATTTTCAAATAAATTAATGAACAATCCGTCAACGAGCGTAAATTAAAGGAGCACAAACTTTACAATTTCCTGTAAAATTGCCATTAAATTGATATCAATCTATCGCACTGAATAAACATATTATAATAAATGTCTGCTTTATTCAATGCTATTCGAGGATTTAATTATCTCGTAATAATAGGCAGCGATATAAAGTCAATTTCAAGGATATAGTGAATCCGACATCCAGTTATAGTATTTTTAATTAAAAATTATCATTACGATCTGAACTCATTTAATAAAATAATTAGAACTCATTTAATAAAGATAACTGAATGACGTACCGTTATACGTTACCTCCGTTAAGTTACTAATTTATTCGTCTATTTAAAAAATTTAAAAAACATTTGATAATGTTTATTCCGTATTATAAATTGTTCTTTTTATTTCACTTTTTACATTGCAATATGTGTTGCAAACATTTATATATATATATATATATATATATATATATATTTATATATATGTATATATATATATATATATATATATAATTACAATAAAATTTGGAACTTAACATGTCAATGACAGAGAAATAGTCAAAAATTATGAGTTGACAAAGTTTTAATAACACGTAATACAACGTAATCGATAACACAAATAATACTGCTTAAGTGTATCGACATAAGTTCTCAACGACTTTCATGAAAATGGAAATATTCCCATCAATTTCCGCAGTTGGCATTGTTAATTTTATCAAGTTCAGAAACGTGGTGGAAACCCTAGGTGGGTTGATGTTATCTGCGGGTTGTATCGGTGTTAATTATTAAGTTCCGTTTAATCATCGTTTCTTATCTTTGATGATGGATAATTTAAATGTGGTTTATGAGGTCAACATGCGTATATATTTTTGACATTTCAGTCATCTCACGGGAATTTCTCTTTTATATGAAAAAGCCATGTCATAAATAAATAGCTTACATTGGGTTTTCCTTATTCCAGTGAAAGTATTTAATACTAATATATTTATTCGTTACTAGCTGTGCCCGCGACTTTGTTCCCTTGGAATTCGGAGTAAGAAAAATAGGAATTTTTTGTGTTTTTTTTTTCATTTTTCCGTTACCATGATTCTGATAGATGAGCGTGCACAACGACGTAAATTAAAGATTAATCTAACTTTTTTTGTGAACGGATTGAAATAAAACAATGAATGAAGCCTGAATGTTAGCCCAAGTTAATCTAAATTCATCACTGAAAACCGTATCCAAATCGGGTGAACCATTGCTGAGATTAGCCTGCACAATGAAGATGCAAAACAGACAAACCGCCAAACAGATAAAAACTCAAAAACTGTGGTTCAAGGCTTAGTAGCGTGTCTTTAGTAGGCAGTATTTAGTTTTACTTGAAACTATTCAATATACAGACAAAGTTTTTTACGATTTTATCATATGTATTTATGTTAATAAACATGTATTGATGCATATTTTTTGTAGAAAATTATGTACACTAAAATCTCTAAGAAATCAAATGAAATTATAATGCAAGTTTTTGAAATATTTTTCTTACTGATTAATTATAATCATATTTGTAAAATTATAATTTTACCAAGAAAATATTTGGATATATATAAATTAATATTACGCATTGCTCAAACGAGGCAAACATATGGATTAGCTTATTACATAAAAAGTTATATTAACAGTCATTAGGTTATAGGTTAATTTAAAAAAAAAACGTCATATTCACACGGTTAACAGTGTTTTGGAAAAAATAAGTATGATAAAGTATTAACTGTTACTTTTTTATTATTGAGTAGGGTGAATTCTCATTAAAACATTATTTTTTTTAATTTTAAGAAAAATGAAGTACCGTTATTGAATGACATGTTGTTTACTTATTTAGTTCCAAATTATTTTGCTCATCTTCATTATATTAATTCTTATCGATAATCGGGTATTAATAATTATATTCAATTCCTATTGACCGTAATCCTTTACGGTTCATTATAAATACACATTAAAAAAGGAAAATGGTGCAATTGAACTTTAGTATGTAAATTCAGGAATAAATAAACATTTGAAAGACAATTTTCTTGGGAGAAATTTGTTTCCTTTTTATTTGCACTTATTGAATGATGAATTACATAATTACACGGTAAAAAGTAAAACTTAGTTCAGCTACGATGACGATGTTAACGAAATTGTCAATCGATCCCTAAATACCCAATTTTTGTTTGTACCTGGCTTTATTTGTACATTATTGTACACCCGAAGTAACTTTCATCGCGAGATGCTTAAGTATTACATTAAAGAAATGTAATTAGGTTGGTAAGTAATGCATTCATTAATTGTGAAAATTAAACATTTGAACTTGTCAATTTCAGTATTTAAAGAGAAATAGTTATACAACTTAATGAAACTCAGGGGATAGCGGCGGCTCTAAATATTATTATTATGACTGGAAATTTTGAAACATCATTGTCTGAATGACCTTTGTATTAAGATTGATTTAGATAAAACCATATCTTTTGTATACAATTACAAAGATTTTTTTGTATTTTGAAATGGTAAAATTATTATGTCAATCAAATGAATAAAGTTCAATAATATTTTCTTCATTATTGATTTAAATCTATTAAATACCCTCTGATATACAAATTGAATGAATATTACATTTTTCTGAATTCTTATATCATTTTTACGGATTATGTCATATTTATAGATAAATGTAATAAAATTCTAACAGAAACAAGATTAATGTGAATTTTATCAAAATAAAATAAATGTTCGTTTTACAAAAATACACTGGATGAACTAATAGATTACAATTCAAAAATTACGACACATTGTGATCAAAATAATTTTCGACTCAACATTCTCTTAAATTCAAGTTCACATAGATCATAAGATCGGACAAAGACAAATCAAAACGGATTAGCCGGAAATATTTTCATAGAGGTATCTCAATAAAATACATGATCTGCAATGCCAGTCACGAATTACATTACGCCTGCCGCCTGCGGTGTTGCGGATGCCTTACTTCCTTCGTTTGGATAGGGCGCCGCTCCGTAACCTAAATAGTGTTAAATATGGTCACTCGTTAGTTATTTCGCGCTGTTACCTGCAAGATTTATTATCGCCTATGCACTATTTTAACTGAAGTTTGATATGTATCTTGATAACCCTACTTGATAACTAAACTTCTCCGGAAATGAATTTGACGGATTAGAAGTTTCCATCGGCTCCAAATGGCGTCATGTTTATTGCCAACCGTACGGTTCAACTAATATTTATTATTGGTAAGTCGCCTTCGTGGCTCTCAACATGACTTTAAAAATATATCAATCAACTCGATAAATACAACACAAACTTTAGTAATGGTAAACATCTTTAATTGAAGTTTGTATATGCATATATTTAAGTTATTAAAATAATTTTAATAAACAGCATTCCTAAGATACTGCCATCTTAATACTGGTATGATATCTTCTAGACCCGTTCAAATCCCGAAAGATCCGTTTCACAAAATTTGTGCTCTAATTAGAAGGATCCTTATGGAGAAGATGGTCAGTTATTACTTTTTATAATAGGAAAGGGCCGAAAGTGAAAATTCATTTATTGTCAAATTACTCGTTAGCATATGAAACGTTGTTATTGACGTAAGTTGATATACTGTTCAAGCCGTACTTCATTGAATTTTTAAAAATTACGTACTAAAAGTTACATTATACATTATTAAATATATTATTTGAAAAATTACGCAGTAAAAACTACAGAATGAGAAACGTAAATGACTATATAGCAACTGGCTTATTGCGAATGAAATTTTTTGTAAAGTACGAAAATTTGGAAATCTTTCACCTTCATCCAAAAGTTTAACAATGATAAGTTATTTGACGGAATAAACATTTTGCTTTTTTTATATACTTTAGTCTCTTTCGGTAAAATAAACCTGGTGTTTTCTGCAACCGCCATGGTATCCGGCAGAAGCTAATTTGTGGTATTATTTTTTTAGTAACGAAAAAAATTACGAAAAGAAAATTGAGAAACCACACAATAAATGTTATAGAGGAGGTAGAAAGCCACCAGATATTGTGATACCTGAAGGTCCTAATAACTGGAGAGGTTTCTTGTTAACTATAAAATAAGGGCAAAACTTGGGTCTTAGATACATTTTTTGTCATGAATATTTTTATTCTTCCAACGATCCGTGGATATTAAAATTGACTTTTAATAAGTTTAATGCATAAATTTGTTGAATTACGCCTTCTTTTCTGCGACAATTCACTATTTGATAAATTAGCATTTCGTCTGCGCTATATCCGCTCGATTACTTGATTTACTAAGTTGTTCACACTAGTGAAACATGCAGTTAATAGATAATTGTGTCGCGGTCGTTGATTCGGCGATACTTTTTCTAATATTTTTAATAATTTTGAAAATGAAAAAAAATACATCACCTTGGGAAAACTTATCTTTGCCTAGATTTTTAGTATAAAATTAAGGAAAACTTCATTTAAAATTACGTAATTGTATTTAAATGACGGAGCATACACAAACGTAAAAACATATGACAAACAGATAAAAGAAAAGAATTCTAAGCACTCTCAATATCTATATTCCCTCATAAGCCTCAAGAAATGTTTCATTGAAACGCTATTTAAATTTGCGTAGTATTTTTTAAATGGAATGCCTACAAATAAACAAATAGACATACTGACCCATAGACCCCTGATTCTCTCTCGTCTTTTCATTTCTTTGTAAATATTTAGACGTATAGACTTTTTATACAATTGCGCAAAAACTTATGTTATATATTCAGGACTCATGTATGTGACAATTTGAGTTTTTGCATTCCTAATAGTGACGACACGGCTTAAACAATTTTAATTTATGAGTTACAGTTAAAATCGGCGTATTATTCCGATATAGACGGGAATGATTAAAATCAAAATCAAAGTGGCGTCTATAATAATTACATTTTTAACGTAAAAAATATACGCAACAAAACTTAACAAGAAAAAATACGAAATAAAGTAGATGTTTATTAACAGAAAGAAAAGGAAGTACAACTTATTCAATTTAAATCTAATTTGAGAGCGCGTCTGCTTTAATATTTTATAAAAAAAAATATCCGTTTAGAATATGATGTAGTATAGTCGAGAATTTGGATCGATTTGCAATCAGACCAGCCTCCCAAATTTATTTTTAATTTCATTATTTATTTTTATTAATCTTTACTCATTTTTATACGAATAGAAGTAATAAAAGTTATTCTTATTGTTGTGATTCTTTAAAATGGATTTGCGGAGTATTTCGACGATTTCATATCGACGGGTTCTATTTCTTAAAAAAATTTTTAGAACAATAAGTTTTTTTGTTGCAATATTTAAATAAAAATATTGCAACAAAATACTAAATATATTTAAAGAAATCTTTCCAAATGAATTAATATGAAATTCTCTTGAAAATGTCAAACTCAAATTTCAACATAAACTTCAGTTGGCATAGGTGTGAATAAGTATTAAATGCAAACTTAGGTTTACACTAAATCTACCATGGTTGGTCTGGCTAAGTCTCCATTTGTACTTAGAATAATGGAAGTACAGTTACTGAATTAAATAGATTATTTCATTTTATAAAGCTGGATATCTATACCAAAATGTTCAAAAAGAGGATTATGATCTTTAGATTAAGCCTATTTTTAATCACTGGGCATTGGATGAGATAAATTTGAACTTATTTTGTAAAAACTGCTCATCACATTCATTATTATTCGGTTGCCGATTCACATTTTTCGATTCACATTTTGGATGAATATATCTTCTGTGTGGATTCAGGAAATATTATACAGATCTAAACTTTAAAATGTATTCTATTCGCAACTTCTTTGTTTTAAAACTATTGTTATAAGTTAAATTAATTATTTTCATTTATCAGTATTTACAATATAGCATAATACTACAAATATTTATTACTTTTTTATCACTTGGATTATTTGTTCCAAAACTGCATTCGAGCCTTTATTAACTCTAGTTGTGAGTATTGAATATATTTGGGGTTAATTTTGTAGAAATTCATTATTCACAATTAAATGAAACTACGTGATGTAGTATTATTTTTACTTTCTTTAAGTTTTTTACCCCGACTTAGGTTTCGCTGTATTACAACATGTTCAGGTGGGCTAAAGATGTAATACAATGAAACCTAGGTCGTGGTAAAGAACTTAAAGAAAGTAAAAATAATACTATATCACGTAGTTTCATTTAATCTAGCTGTGAATATTTAGACCAATATGCTAGCAGACTGGCCTAAATGATTAAACTGACTAATATCGAAATTTAACACACGCCTTTTAATATGTGATTCTATACTTATTTTAAAACTATAGAATTTTTTAACGCAATGTAGAAAAATTTCTCTGACTATTAAATGACATTAATTACAGGCGAAATTATTTTAAGCATATAGTGCAGCATTCAACGTGTTCACTTTTATTATATTTAACAGTAAGCAAAGATAAAATGATTCGGAAGACTAATTAAATTGAGATTTCTTATTTGTACTTAGTAGCAACTGGATTATCAACTCGGTAGAAATATTAAAATTGATTCAGCTGGTGTTTAGTTATTCAATAAACAAATCTGTAGTTAATTAAACAAAATCAAAGGACATGAATTGGACATGAAGGATTGACATGCAGCGAGAAAAAGTCGAAACGATTAGCAGCTCTATCGAACTGGAAACGGAAGGAGACCGTCGTAAGGCTGCTGGTGCGGACTCATTAAATTTTGCCACCCGAGGGCAGAATCACCTTTGATCTACCAGCCTTGACGTTTGTATTTGAAATGAATTTAATATTAGAGTAAGCTTGCTAATTTATTATAATAGAACATTTTATTATTGAATAGTAGCCAAGTTGGTCGTCTATAATTATGAAAATTCGGCAGAAATAACTTAGGTAAAGCAAAATAGAATAATAAATAAATATTAATTTTGAATTTTTACATTTTGCAAGGGTTCTAAGATTTCTTTAAAAATTTGACCACTTGTGCAAAAGTTTCTCCTACAATGATTATCGAGTTAATTTATATATATATAAATATATATATATATATATATATATATATATATATATATTTATTTATAAATTTTACTACACTTTAACGTCAGATCTTCGTACAAATGATATATTTGCAAAATGCAAATATGTGATTTGTGTGTGTTGACGTGCGGACACGCCTACATGAAATTATAAAACTCCTTGTTTCGCTACGAAAAACTCTAAAAATAGACGGGCAACGTGTCGGAACCTACATAGAGTCACGTAGCTGTTGGGTATTAGGAGTCTGTTAAAATGAGTGAATACACAGGGATTTGGTTTCGTGCAGAGAGTAATTTGTTTTGAGTAAATGGCCCAGTCAGCCTAAGCTGAAAACAGTATTGTTGACAGTGGAACCCAATCAAAGTTTGAAATTATTGTTGTTTTTATTATATTTTGGGGCACGTCTTTACTTTCATCTTAATTAAGAAATTCTTAATGATAAACTTACAGTTACTACCTGGTCAGTAAAATTAATAAATATTGACTTGAACCTTGAGCACACGATGTGAACGAGATAATATTCTCTTCAAAACGTAACCTCACATAAATCAAAATCCGGCACCGTAAAATATATTAGCGGGAATATTTTCGAAGGAGTATCCCGATAAAACATAGGATCCGTTATGCCGGTCACGAACTAGATTACGTCCGTCGCCTTTGCTGTGGCGGATGTCTTACATTCGCTATTTCAGTCAAGTGAGGCTCCGTAAGCAAAATTGTGTCGAATGCGGATGCCAGTTAGTTAATCAGCACGAACGAATAATTACAGTTTATTAGAAGTCATTTTTGTGCAACGTGATATAATTATAACATTTGCTTGGCTTTTGAACTGCAAGAACTACAAAATAATACATGTGGTTTTCCTAAGATCAACATTTACATTATTTATTTGATGATTTTTTAAAATTTATTTTTCGGTAATCCACATTGTGTAGGTACTGGAACTAGGAATTAAAAAAAAAGCTGAAGATTTTTTGTTTTTAATCGTACTCCAAACGAATATTACTATTTTATAACATAGCAGAATAATTTTATACGTATCTTAACAACCTCCCGCAAAATGTAGCATAAAACCTCACTCTGTTTTGCAATTTATAACAAAGTCAGGTTTTGAATTGATGCAAACAATAATTTAACAATAATTCAACATTTGTGTTATATTTCTGATGAAGAAAAAATAATAAATTTTCGTTGAGTTTATTTTGGTACGATTTAGATTTTCTCTACTATTGTAACTCTATAGCCAAATTTCCCCCTGAAATGGAATTTGATACCACAAATATAATTACAATATAATCACATTTATTATAAGATACGATTTCAATGTATATTTCCTCACGCCTAGACTGTTTATTATACGTTTATAATTTAAGAAAAATCACTATTATCGTGGTTATTCGTTCTTAACAGGTTTTATAGATTGTTGTCTACCTGATATAACTTTGGTCGTTAAAGCTAAAAGCAGAAAAATAATAATTATGATGGTAAATAATGAATGGTCACTCATTATTGATAGTTAGCAATTGATTGTTACTTTCGAACATCAAAACTGTTAATTTAACAGTAATTAGAAGAAACAGATCATATGATTTATGGCAACGAAAATTATCATAGAACTATATGTTGCCCATTTTCGACCGACTTAGTCGGTAATAATAATCATAATATATGACTTGTCAGTTTTTGGTCACCTTTTTGCCAACAGTTTTTGCCCAAAGGTCGATAGTAACAAATTCAGTAACAAATATCACAAAGATTTATTTAATTATGTTGAAAACGCCATACTCAACTTACAGATTTTCCCAAAGCGCTCGGTATGTGGAGGAATATAAGAGCAAATGGCCTTAAAACAATAATGAATAAGATTGAATTACACAGGATTTGGAATAAACATTATCTAATGATCAGTTTTAAACTACCAAGCAACTCCACAATTCCATTTATGAAGCGGTCAAGGGAGCAGAAAAAACATCTAGACTAAGTGCATCACGTAAACCTGCGTTGGATAATGTGAGTACACCATAGCCAGGTGAACACTATAGGATATATCTCATCCACTTTTGGTCTGCCTAGTCCTTCATAATAATCACAAAGGTATATCTTATTTAAATATAAAATTCATTTAAAAAGTCCAATAATTTTGAAGGACTTTGATTTGAATTTTGATTATCATATTGAAATATGATTTTATCGGAAGTATCAAATTTAGCCGGTACAATTATTATATTTATAAACTCATCAAAACCAAGTTTCACATAAGTCACAAGTCCGAAGAAAACGCTGTAAAACGGATTAGTGGAACTTTTTTTTCAAATTTGTATCTCCATAAAATGCTCGATTCTTCACGCTGGTTATGAAATAGATTATGCGTGTCTGCTGTGCTGCATCTGTGGTGACATAGGCTGATTAGTAATAAGGATTAGTAATAAGGTCGTTTAAAATAAATAAATTAGAAATTATTTTATTGTATGTATCAATAAACCTTAAAACACTTCCAGTAAACATTAAACACCTGTCATAATTGTGTAGAACATTCTTATTTTAGGGAATATTTTATGTATCATATTTAGATTTTGTTAAACATTTCCAGAAAAGTCAAACATGTTTATCGATTCAATATCACAAATGTAAATAGACTATTTTCATATTATGATAAAGACATTTCTGTTTTCTTTTCCTAATTTTTCATACATATCTTCAAGTACGGATTCCGGATGAATTGATGTTGCTTCTTTAATGGAGATACAAATTAGACACGTGATATTTATTCAAATTAACATTTTCTAGAATCATATGTAACAATTTTACACAGAAAAGTACAATTATGAAAACATCCCTTTTCTAAATATTACCCAGTAATAATTTATTTGAATAACATTAATATTAATTAGACGTCTAAGAGGTGGTTTCCATTTTGGAAAATTTTGTTCGAAAAATTTAATTTATATGGTATTCTTATTCAAAAGAGCCAACACGTGCTATACCTAAGTTTAAGATGTGATGAATATAATTCATTATAAACTTTCTGTTTATTGTAATTTTAATTTCAATAATGATGGACATTTTCTTTAAACAAATTAAAAATGGTTTCGAAATGCACTCAAGAAGAACATCTTAAGTTGTTTATGAAGAAATATTGCATTTACGAAAGTTTGGATGAGTGTAGGAGGGCTTACTTTGTATGTAAAAAGTAATGATTAAATGAACTTTGGTTCTTAGGTTTAAGTGCATTGAAATTAATGAGTTAAGCAAATAATATGTTTCTTGCACTTAAGTGTATGGTGATATATATAAATACAAAATATATGTCATTTTTGTATTTTTGTTAATTAGACTTTAATTTTTTTCTTTATATCCATTTTAATATATTCTAAATAGTTAAATTTTGTTTATCAGAAACTGAAAAGAACATGTCAAATCAGGATTAGTTTAATAATTGGAATACAAATAAAACACTTTTTTAAATAAAGTAAATGTTATGTAAATGTAATGTATAGATTTAATTAGATAATATTAGTTATAAGTTTTGACCATATTTGAGTTTATTTTGTGGGTTGCCAATTTTCTTTTTTTTCTGACAAATTGTCAATAATGTTGAAAAAAAAGCGAATGTTGTTTTCTGCGTACATTCGCCGTACTGGAAAGAGAAATTCCTCACACATGTTGTGTTATTTAATTAAGTTTACTTTGAGCACTATAACGTGCATATTTTGAGATAAAAGCAACAAAATTAATCCCTTGTTTTATCAGTCATCAGGTATATTAATTTTGGTAATAGCGTACATTTTTAATTTAAGGTGTTTATTTATTTTGCATAGTTATTAAAGACTACCGACTCATATACCATCCGTAATAAATGAGACCATTAATAACCAAAGATTTCTTAGGCGGAGCCCCTTTAAGACTCTAAGTGTGAGCGCTGAAAGAGTCGTTTTTGTTTTGATATGTTGTTTTTAAAGCTTTTCATCAATGCTATGGTTATCCACTTCAGAAAATGTTTTTAAATTTAACTCAGTTGTCTAAAGAAAAGTCATGCAATATACACTTAATAGCATTCTCGTTGCGCTATTAGTTATGTGAAATTATTAAAAGAAATCTTTTCTTCACTTCCTATAAGTGGAACAATGTATACTATAATAAATAACGTGTATCGTACAGATATGCGTTCTCTTCAATTTCCAATGAAAGAAAGTCTTAGCAATTAATTACGTAAACGTAATTTAGCACTTAGTCTTTGCTGATGATTCCATTTCAATGTGTAATTCATAGACGGAATCTTTTCCGCTAAGTGCGTTTCAAATATTTTTCCTTAAAAATAATAATAAGCGATTAAAAGCAAAATTTGCGCCTCCATGATAAGTGAATATGCGGAAATTAGAGGCGAATAAATATTTCACTTGTTATAAAAATGTCTGGAAATGTTTTATCAATATACAGCATTGAATAATGAATTATAATAACCTTCTGTTTTATTCAATGCTATTCGAAGATTTAATTATATCATAATAATAATATCCAACCATATAATGTTAATCTTAAAGATATATTGAATACGAAAGTAATCAATTAAAGATTATTATTACAATATGAACTCATTTAATAAAATTAGTTAGATACATTAGGTAGATTATATATGTAATGTATAGGTTGAATATTTCAAGGTATTGATAGGGAGGATTAGGAGATAACTATATGTCGCATTTTTATATATTCTTTTCGTTTACGTATTTGATTATTCAAATCTTTAATTAAGAAAATGCAAACATTTATAATAATACTTAGAACTACATGATATATGCTAGTTTAACTATTCAAAATGTACGATATTTTTACCTTACATTTGTTAATTTTTTCCTTTCTTATATTAAGGGTGTAGTTAGCAGCAGCATTAAATAAATATGAAATGAATCAAGAATCTTATACGGTTGCTAGCTTATGATCTCTGATTTTCCCTGTTTTGACTCTAATTTAATCCTTTATGAACATTCATATTTATTTTTTCCGGAAAATTGACTTCAGAAATACAATTGTAGTGTGTTTTGGTAGATACGACATTAGGTTCCTTGTATTCGTATTCATGTGTTGTGATTACTTCTTATCGAGTTCGTGACTCGTTTAGGACTTTGTCTTATATGTCTTATTCCTAATAACCAAGTGCTTGCTGATAATATGTAACCATCCATAATCAAAATTAAAAGCATTTAATGTCAAAAATTCCATGTCTAAACATTATGAATCGAAATAATCACACGGAACTGTTCGTTAGTACGTTTACTTCCCTACTACTAACACTCATTTTTATTTTGTATTTATCTATATATGGGTTTAATTATATTTTATTGTAGAGACGTTATATGTTACAGATCCTTAAATATTCTTAATCATGGAATGTTTATTGCATCACATGTTGATTCATCTCAATATCATCAATATACATTTAGTTATGTTTGTCTAACATTATCTCTGTAGTATATTACTTAAACATATTTTTTTCCAATAAAATTTAATTTCTCACTTCATAACTCAAAAAGTTTCTGAGCTATAGAACTGCAGTTGCACATACTTTTTAGGAAAATTAGACAGAAAGTTTAAAGCGTGAAATTAGGTAACGTTATCCAGTTATCACAGTTGAAATGTTGATGCGAATTATTGAATCATCATCATAATGACAACATATGATTCAGAGTTTTCCAACTGTCCATATATTTGTTTCAGTTTTGGGTTTTTGCTTCCATCTTTTAGCCTACATACAGAATTTGGTTATCATTCTCCATACTGGTGAATTAGGTACGCAGAGTATTTTTTGATCTAGCATCATGTTGTATGAATTATTCGTATCTACAGCAGAAAATATCATTCAAGTTTAGAATATTTCATGTTTAGAAATCAATCACACACACTAAAATTACGTTACAGAATGCTACACTTGAAGTATGTGATTGATTTCTCACTTAAGTGAAATTTTTAATTTAGTTTTTTTTCGCTTGATTCAATTTTATACATTAGAGTTATGAAATACAAATAATTTACAAAATGCATTAACTTGATGTACGTTTTAAAGACGTACGAAGTGTTCTTTTATTGTAAGTACGCTCTATAGATTTTTAAAATGAATTTTTGAATTGTAATAAATTTCAAGAATTTTATGTTATATTTCTAAACTATTAGTTTTGTTTTTTGATAGATTAATAATTAATACTATCCGGTATAGAAGAAATAATGAATATTTAAATGTCTTGTGAAAAAATCTTCCATATGTGGAGGGCTGGTAAAAGTGAAGTTTAAATTACTACTTACATTTATTTACTTATTTATTTATAAACGTTTATGCATAGCACATATAGCGGACTTATTGTTATATTAGCAATCTCCTCCAGTCAACTATAACAATTCTGATTGAAATTTAGTTGGTAGACTATAAGATTTTACAATGAAAATTATTTATAACACATCAGACAAAAAAAAATTTAAAAATACAAAAGTATAAGTAATTCAAACTTTTGACATGATTTGGGGTGGGAAAGACAGGAAATGACAAGGGCACAAAGGAAACGGTTTCAGGAGAGGTAGGACTTTTTCACTCGTTCTTTGAAAATATTTAGCGATGTAATTTTCTTGGTGTCACGATCCAGGTGACTCCAAATTGTTGGTGCTTGGACAGTGAAGGATTTTTCGTAAGAGGTAGAGGTATGTTTAGGAATAAATAGAGTGAGTAAAATTTTACATCGTGGCCCAAGGCCGTGAGCGGACAAATGTTTAAATTTGCCCGTAAGATAATTTGGTCTCTGACGATTTTCAAAAATTATTAAAAAAAAGTGTAAGTTTGTGAATCAGTCTTTGATTACCAATGACGATAGCTAGAAGCTTGCTTGTTAAACAAAATACCCATTTCATGAGCCTACTGGCCATTTGAAGCGAGATCTCGATTAAAGATATCGATGGTTTTTGATAAGGACTTCAGATCCGAATGCACATAAATTTGTAAGTCATCAGAATAGAAATGATAATTGCTACAGATATTCTTAACATCATCATCAATAAATACTGAGAAAAGGAGAGGAGATAGAACTCCACCTTGAGGTACCCCATATGTAAGTCAGTCCACCCAGAATACGTGTCTTGCGACCTAACACATTGCCTGCGTCCATGAAAATATGAACTAAATCACTCAAGTGAATGTTGGGATATATTGAGATATTTCAAGCGGGCAAGAAGAATGTCAAAGTCAATAGAGTTGAACGTACTACTGAAATCAAGAACCACAAGGAAAGTGACTTGTGTATTATTCATAGCCGAGCATATATCGGTGACCAGTTTTAAAGCCAGATTGAAGTGGATTTTGAAACTTATGAGTATTGAAGTAAGTAACGAGTTGACCATGGACAATACGTTCAAAGACTTTGGATAGAAGCGGTAGAATAGATGTGGGCCAAAAATCCTTGGATTGCGTAGGTAATGAAATTACGTACGGGCACAATATATGCTTTTTTCAGTTTTAAAGGGAAGACAGCAGTTGCCAAAGAGGTATTGAAAATATCAGGAATCACAATATCTATTATAGGCTCAAGAGCATTAATATTTAAGCCATCATTTTCCATGGATTTGGATTTTATCGCAGGAAGATTAGCTTTAATTTTGGACTTACAGGTATCCATTAGTTTAAATTGATGTTTACAAGAAAGAGTAGAAGATGAGATATAGTTTATAGTTGCAGACTTAACAGCTGGGTCAAGTACCACAAGTGGCGTAGAAAAGTGTGAATTTAATTGGTTGATATCCAATATGTCTTCGAAGTTGTGGAAGATTTTGCAATGCCTAGAGTACCCAGAAAGTTCCAAATATTATTATGAGTACAATCTCTTAACGATGTAAAAATATAATTATTTTGGCATTTCTGCACATTTGCGAACATTTATTTCTGAGCACTTTAAAATTCTCCAAGCAAATTGGGTTGATATCAGAAATTTACTTCCCTTTAGCGTGACCACGTTTGGCCATAATTTTTATAATGGAATCGTTTAGACAAGGAGCAGCTCTCCACTTAATGTTGATAAGGTTTAGGGGAGAATGATTATCGATCAGTTTAGTGATACAACTGTTGAACACAGTAAGCTTTTCATCAACAGAGTGATTGATCGCAATTGAATTCTAGTTAATGGATCTGGCATCCTCAAGGAAGATGGTAGGTCAATACGATAAAAGTCACGGAGGAAGATGCTTTTTGAAGAGACTTTAGGGCAACTTAATTTATAAGAAATATGAGTGAGATCATGATGGGAAACACCTGGTGCTGGACGTTGACCGTAGAAGGATACACTAGGGCAGGTTATTAAGATGAGATCGAGAAGGGCATGACAATTATCAGCATGAAAAGTAGCAAAGGAATGGAGAATTGTGTGGTTACCAGTCTTGACGATGTCACAAGCTTTTCGTTTTTTTCGCGATTGATACAAAAAATTATTATTTTGTCTAGTATAGCAAACAAAACATATTGTTTTAGTCGTGGTAAGTTGCAACACAATATAAAAAAACCAAGCATTGAAACACATTTTAAAATTCATGCAGAATATAAATATTAATGCTTTGATTGGAATTAAAACATGTTTGAATAGAAATAAACAAAATATAGGTAACAGTTTTAGGAGACACATTAAATATAAGCAATTATGATTTCTATATTTGCTTAGAAAAAAAATATTTGACGAATAAATAAATATTAAGTTAAACGGTGTTTGACTGAAATAACATGCTTTTTAAAACGCAACATAATATAGATCAAAAGCCCGGCAAAAGAACCTCAAAATGGATTTTCGGGAAATATGTTTATAGGGTTACCTCGATTAAAGAGGCGATCCCTTATGCCGGTCACGATGTAGGTTACGCCCGTCACATCCACTGCAGCGGATACCTTACTTCCGTCAGATGGTCTGAGTAAAAAATGTTTCGAATACGAACAATCGTCAGTTATTCTGAAAAATGTAATGCTACCCTTACGATTTTGAATTGTAGAAGGCGCCCTTCCCAAAATTTCTGTCATTTTTTTGTCTTCTGCAGACTTTAAAATTGCCTCACGGGTTGTATTATTTATTTGGTATGATATCGTAAACGAATATAT
Source organism: Druceiella hillmani (assembly GCA_039881145.1). NCBI lineage: Eukaryota > Metazoa > Arthropoda > Insecta > Lepidoptera > Hepialidae > Druceiella > Druceiella hillmani. Next base: position 85,003,061 of record JAYKKI010000001.1, on the reverse strand, counting down.
TAATGGTTTCCATTGGACACGTAGCAAAAGTGAGGATTTGTAAAAGAAAGTTTTCTAATTTTTTCAGGGAAATTATGACAAAATAATTTCTAATTTATTTTTAAAGAAAAATTATAGGAATGCGAATAATAATTGAAGATCTTAAAAAATATATAATTCAATTTTATATAAAATATGATAATAAAGTTAGAATATGTTACCGTTAGTAATTATTAATATAAAAATAATTTAATGAAAACATGGTGATGATTTGAAACTCATATTACTTTACGTTTATAGCATACAGGAAACACGCATAATAAAATTAATACGACCTGGAGATAGGCTGGATTTAAATTTTCGATCAATCTTGTTGTATAAGGCAGATATTGGAAGCGACGAAACAAAAATTTATTGCAAGGGATAGGCCATGGTACTACGATGCGACGTCGCATGCCTTATTACGAAAACAGCATTTTAAGTGAGTTGACGAGAAGGTTCGCTTTAGTATCAAAACGGTTAAATATTTGATGAAAATATTTGTCTTTTGTGCAGAAATGTCAAAATTTCCTTTTTATGTTGCACCATGTCTTGAAAACTATATATTATAAATATATATATATATACATATATATTTATATATATATATATATATATATATATATATATATATATGTATATACATATACATATATATATATATATATATATATACATGTATATAAATATATTTTCTTTTTTAATTTAAAGAAAAATGAAATTCCATAGTTTTTTTATTTAGGTCAAATTATTTTGCATATCTTGATGATATTGACTCTTATTGAAATTCCACTACAAATAATCCAGAATATAAATATATTTAATGGAATTTATGATTGACGTGACAAATATTCTATGGAAAATTTACGATTGACATTATAATTGACAATGATGTTGTGAACTTCGTAAGGTTTGTTATAATTAAAGATTAAAAAATTGAAATTAAGCAAATGAAGTTTAGAATGTAAACTTAGGAAAAATTAAACATTTTAAAGACTATTTAAGTAAACAATTTCGCTCCTTACTTGTGTATATTGGATGATGAATTATATGATTATGTGGTGAAAAGGTGTAGAAATCAATTCGGTTACGACGATACAGTTAACGAAGCTTACGTTTACCGCTGAGTTGGATGAAAACGTCTTATTAAAAATCATCAAAAAGAAAACACACAAAATGTAACAATATCAAAGTAAGTGAAATCAAATTCAAGCAAAAAAATCCCAGGAGAATATCGGATTTCAAACGTAATTCACATGTTTTTTTTGTCAGTTGAACTATATTCAAGGCTTCTTGACATATTCATAGGACTCCGTCCACAATAAATATATGAAATTTAAAACTATGCCTAGTTCGTATTCTGCATTAAAATTGTAATTAAAATTTTATTATGACAAAGTAAAACGTAAGTTTATAAAAATTCAACGTCTGAAGTGGACCGGTAATATATTCGTTTATGAAATTAGAATGAAGGAAGATAGAACGACAAAACTAATTTTTCTGGCCAAACCAACTGGCTTAAAAGGAAGAGGAAGACCCAAATTAAGATGGGCGGGGTTTTCGACGCTCCCAACATAACAAACTGGAAAACCGTGGCGCCCAAAATCAGGGCTTGGAATAGTCTGTTTAAGAATGCCAGGGTCCACCGAGGACTGTCGAGCTACTGATGAGGAAAACGTAAGTTTAATATCAAGGTTTGAACTTTTTTATATTTAGTCGCTCTTTCGAAATTCCATATTCTTGAACAATAAGTTTGCGCCTCACTTTTCATCTACTTTTGCTAAATCTTGGCCAAAGATGTCTTTGTAAGAATGCAATATATTTAGGTAGACATTTTTTGGTTGTTATATTTTGGCCGTATTTTTCGATTTTTATGATAAAAAAATTGTCACAATGTTCGTATATACGGTCGAGCACGAAACAAGTTTTATATAAATTATATACACGGTGCAAGGTAATATTAGTATACTATATCCTCTTATTTGTACAAAGCACTGTCTACTACACTTAGGTAAAATATAGTGTTGCGGTACATAGATTAACTGGCTTCCCAAAGTGTGTTTTAATTTTATTCATTGCTGAGTTTAAAAACGAATAAGTATACAGTATGATGCAATTAAGTCATCATAAATGTGGCGTTCATTTACATAATCACTCGCGACAAATTGAATGAACCAAGTCAATGAGTAGAAATCGGAAATGAGTAATGTTTGCAATTTTCCATTAAATTTGAGTGAGGGGGTGAATTAGTAAGAGAGGGAGAGTGAGAGAGAGCCCTAGACAATGATCTGTTATAATGTAGTTTTTTTTTTTAATTGCCGTTAAACAAGCATGTACTACATCTATCCTTCAAATTTATACCTTTTCTTTTTAAAGCAGATACCATCTTCATTATGAGTGCTTTATATTCCATTTAACTAAGGCTGATGGAATTAGATCGTTATATTGAGAGAAAAAAAGACAATCTCATATTAATTGAATATATTTGACGTTAATTTTGTACAAATTCATTATTCACAGTTAAATGAAACTACCTGATGTAAAATAACATCTTCAGGTTGGCAATTAGCAAAGATCAATCTTTGCTAATAGCCCACCTTGTCATGCAACGAAATTGTCATACTAATCATTAGATGTTGTCATACAACGAAACCTTGGTCGTGGTAAAGAACTTAAATTAAGTGGAAATAATACTATATCACGTAGTTTCATTTACTCATATTAGTTATTTAAATTTTATAAATCCTGGGGCAATTTTGGTCTGAGGTGTTTCGTTATATGTTTGTAAGGTTAAATAGAAACCACAAAAAGGTTATTAAAATACACATTGAATTTTAATCAACTATCAGTTTGTTTGCGTGGTCTAGAAGTAATTTGTAAAAATTTTAATGTTTCTGATAAATTTTTGCTTTTGTGAATAATCGCCCTAAATTCTCAGTGAAATTTGATGAATTACGTTGTTTCGACAATAAATAGTCGATGAGTTTTACAGCGATCGAGAGTCCAAAGAATTTATTAATTTCCTATTAGACTGTTAGATTTTCGTCAATAATATTGAAAAACACTTCGTCGTTAAGTTAAAAATAAAAATTAAAAAAAACGAAACTATGATTTTATCCAGTTAAATTTCGTTTATTCTTCAGATTTAGAACAATAAAAAGATTAGATAGATGACCATTATTATAGCATTAGTGCGTGTGCAGAGGTGAGTTTAAAATGTGAATACTGTCTACTGAAGGAAAATAAGAGTAAGTAACATGTAAATTGAGTAAAATTTTTTTGTCAAAATGAAGACGTATTCGACAAAATATATTTTAGTATATTACTTTTCACTTGAAATTTGAACAGTATATTATTTTTCAAGAGATAGGGGAACCCTCCCTGTTAAAAGAAATAAAATTGTTTGCTACTAACGGTCTCCCCGTTGCTTGGAGAAATTTTGGTAGAAAACAATTAAAAATTCTTTTATTCATAGAAATGGCATAACAAACGCTGGGGAAAAGTGGTAGTTTTCTCGAATTTATAAAAATATCAACAGCTTGAAAACCGACAAGATTAAGATTAAGTTAATTGCCCAATCCGTTGGTCCGTGATGAGATTTCTGATTTTGGTTTGGATCTGAGAGATCTGGTATAACCTGTTTTTGTTCATATCTGACTTTATTAGCATATCGTTGTGCCCTGACTTAACTTTCGTCCCGAAAAACTTAAGAATTGCAATTGGAGATTTTTAATTAGGACGGAATAGTATTGAATCATCTTTTTAATAATAGATCGTGAAATCTAAACATTTCAACCAATCAATTATAATATTTAAAAAGAAATCGATCATGCTATTTATAGCAATTCAGTGAGTGGTGGCAACCTGAAATATAATTATCAATTTATAAAAATAATTTCTAGAAATACATTACAATCTATGCTTTGTGTACAGTTATAAGATTTTGTAGTATTTTGAAATGGTAAATTAATAAAGTGCAAAAATATTTTCATTAGGATTGATTATATTCCATTAGATACCAGCCCCTAATATATTTCGTAATGTAAAAATGAAACAAATATTACAATTTTTTGAATTATTCTTTCGGCTTTGCGAATCCTATTATATTTATCGAATTCCTATTATACTTGTTATATTTATCGTATAATAACATTCTGGCAGAAATGACATTATAGGGAATTTTACACAAAAATAACATAAATATTCCTTCTACAAAACTATATTGAATTAACAAATGGATTACAATTAAAAAACTTACGACACATTGTGATTAAAATCATTTTAAAATCGTCTCAATATTCTAAATTCAGCTTCACATAGATCACAATATCGGACAAGCACACCGCAAAATGGATTAGCGTGAAATATTGTCGTAGAGGTATCTCAATAAAGTACGCTGTCCGCTATGCCAGTCACGAACTATATTACGCACATTGCCTGCGCTGCAACGGATGTCTTACTTCCTTAATTTTGGTTGAACCAGCTTTGTAACTTAAATAGTGTCGAATGGTTTCCTCGTTAGTTATTTTGCCCTTTTACCTTTAATATTTGTAGTTGATCATGTTCTATTTTTAACTGAGGTTTGATATGTAGCTTAACGACACTTCTTGGTAATTGAAATTCTTCAAAAATGAATTTGACGGATTATAAGTTTCCACTGACTTCAAATGGTGACATGTTTATTCCCAATAGTAGCGTTAAATTAACACTAAATGTTAGGAAGTCGCTATCGGCATCACACTGAAATAATTTATTACCAGTATTTTAATTTAATTGCAGTGAAAATTAAAAATAACAGTTTTTGAAGCTGTTATTTTTAATTGAAATATATTTTTACATTAAGAATATCTATACCATACTTTTTCACATAGGATAGATATTAAAGGTAAATTAATTTGTTTTTTCAGGTTAGAAATATATGTCTAAATATTCACACTCAGAATGTCTAAATTTAAGAATAGTAGCATGGATGATGTCAAAATCAATTTTTCAGTTCTATATTCCTGACTTCCAACATAACTTTAAGGTAACTAACTCGATAAGCATATCAAAAGTTTTAGCAATTGTAAACATTTTAAATGTAGACTGTATTTGCATATACTTATTAATGTTATTAAAAGAACTTTGACTCTTAAGAAATAGCACTTCTAAGACACTGTTATTTTAATACAGGTATCATCATTTCTACAGAATATTGATTTATTGTTTTTCTAAATTTTGTTCTAAATATGCCTCAGTAAAAAATTGTTTTTATTTTGACTATTTCCTTTTAAAATTTTCTCAAAACTTCACTTGGTATCTATATTTTAGATAAGGGTCTTCAGTGCAATTCTATTTTTGTATTCGATAAAAAAAAGTTTATATGTATGCAACTTTTTTCTGATTAGCGGGATACTATGAATAGTTTATAAAAAAGTTTGGTCCGATAGCTTTTTACGGTATCTAATCTGACCGAGATCTCATGAGATGTTAGAACTCCTAGATTGTGGGATTTGAGGAAATACATATGCAATTTTCTCCATAGAGCACAAATTAAATATTTGTCTTTCAAAATAAAAACGCACAATTCAGAGCAGAAGGTTTATAAATTTTTGTGGACCTTTTCAACAATACTTATAGAAATATTTTACGTACAGTTATGAAAGAAATAATTTTGTGATCCCTTGAAATAATATTCCTCATGACATAAAATTATAAAAAAATGTTGAGTACACTATTTGCGTCCTCTAAAATTTTCACGTCATTATTTTAAAGTGTTACCTATTAGGATTTACCATTATATCAAGTTTCAAGTTTCTAAACAAAGGTTTTCTGAGAAAAACGGTTTTGACCGACGGACATATGGGTGATTTTATAAGGGTTCCGTCCATACCTTTTGAGGCAAGGACTTCTAATGAAAAATTACATTTAACACATTAGAATTTATCATTTATGATGTAAATACACATATACTTATTTATACAAACTACAATTGCCTGATCGATCCTGAAACAAATGGATTTCATCGAGATACATACACGCGGAGGTCTTGAGTCGAATTTGGGTGTTATAATATATATATATATATAAGTATATATATATATATATATATATATATATATATATATATATATATAAATATATATATATAGTTTTCAACTTTTGTTTTAACATTTTTGCACAAAAAATAAATATTTTCATCAAATATTCAACCGTTTTTATGTCAAAGGGAGGCTCCTCATCAACTCACTTAAAACGCTGTGTTCGTAATGAGGTATAAATTAGCTATAAAGCAGATATAGGAAGAAACAAAACAAACATTTACCGCAAAGAAGAAGCCAAAACACTGCGGTGCGGTGCAAAAATCTACAACGACGCACAATGCATTATGCTACCGCAAACAGAAGTAGAGCACGTATCGTGCGGTCTATGTCTCACTAATAACTGAATTGACGGTCTGCTTATCGTCAAACTATGCCGTATGCGACCAATTTCTTGCGTTGCGTTGTCGTATCGTACTGCGGTGCGCTGTCTGTTTTGCGATGCAACGTCGCACCGCAGTGTTGTGGCGTCTCCCTTACGGTAAATGTTTGTTTTGTGTGTATATATATATATATATATATACAAATACATAAAAGTGAACTATAACTCGAAGAAAACAACGCTGCAGGATGACATAAATGAAAAAGTATTTGTTGATATATTGTTCAAACCTAATTTCCTAGAAGTTGGTTCTTTAACGGGAGTAGTCGCTCATCATATTTTTAAAAAAACTTTACATTCCTATATTCTATAAATTTTCCAAAATATCTCTCCGTTAGTTGTAATCAACTTTATTTCTTTTACCAAAAATGCTTTATTTCTTTGACCCTGCCCCTCTCTTGAAAAATAATATACTGTTCCAAAGATGTAAAAATGTACACAATCCCAAGTTAACCTCTATTTAATTTATTAGAAATAACGGAATGTTATAATAACGGAATGTTATATGTTATAACCATGAAAATCCAAATTTATAAGAAATTGTCAATCGTTCTGGTGCATAAGACCCAATTTTGTGGAAGGAAATATACTCCTAAAATATAATTTGTGTACTACGTAATAAACAGGTTTTTAAATTTTAAATTTTCTATCTTTAAATGTTTAAAAAATAGACATACGCAAATCCGACTAACGGAGAAGCGAGACATGTAGGAGTGGAAAACTTCAGGTAACTTAAAAAGATGACAATTAAATCCCGGAACATATAGAAAATAAAGTTTCATAGCAGTCTATATCTCCTGAAACTATTGACTTAATACAAAAAAATTCAAACGAATAAAAGTTTACTGACCACAAAAAAGTTTACTGAATACACGAGCTTTTTAATAACCGATTTCAAAACGGGAGGAAATATTCAAGTTTGCTGTATTTTTTGTGTACCTTATCTGAAATTTATGGTATTTATCAATAAATTTGGACTATATTTTATTTTCTCATTTGGAAAGGTTTATCCCTTCTCTGGTATCATGAAAATGTGGTTACAATTTGGCTATGACAATTTAGTTAAATAATAGCATTCCTCAGAAATGAAAAGAACAAAATAGTCTAAGTCCAACAGTGACCTAATTGTAAAATAAAAAAAATAAAGAAATTAATTAAAAAACCCTTTTGTACTGGCCCATACGAACGAACGCCTAACATTAACACTTGGACAGACTTTGCAGCGTTGTTATTTCTGTCTATGCTCCCTTTTAGTGTGGTTAATTCGATGATTTATTTGTGTCCAAGTCCGTAAAAACAATGCATTTAAATTTAATTCACGACTATGTGCGAAGTAAATCTGTCTTTTAGCAAAATTTTTCTTAGCGAGGTTGATCACGAGAGTTTCGCGCGTTGTGTCCTGTAGTTTATACTACCAGTTGGCTTTATTTATACATCGTTAAGCGCCTTACTTAACTTTCATCTCGAAAAGCATAAGAATTAAAATTTGAGAAATGTCAGTTAGGGTGAAATTGTACTGAATCTTTTTAATAATAGATCGTGAAATCTAAACATTCCAACCAGTTAATAACAGTATTGGAAGAGAACTGGATCATGCTATTTATTGCAATTCAGTGGGTGATGGCACCTTTAAATATTATTATTAATTTTGAAAGATAATTGTTTGAAATACCTTCATATTTAGACAAATTGTGTTAAAAATGTATAATTTTACATTGCAATTTATATTTTGTACTGTTATAAAATGTTCTTATGTTTTGAACTAATAAATTTAATATCATTCAAATCAATAAAGTGTAAAAATATTTTCATTAGCATTGATTATAGTCTATAATATACCAGCTTCTACTATATTTCGTAATACAACAATAAAATAAATATTAATATGTTTTGAATTATGTTGCCAGCTTTGCGGACCATGTCATATTAATCGATAAATGTAATTAGATCGTAACAGAAACAATATTGTAGGCAATTTTATTAAAATACAACAAAAATTCATTCCGCGAAACCATATGAGATGGATAAATCGATTACAATTAAAAAACAAAGAGCATGTTTTTATTAAAATTTTCAACGTTCGACATTCAGCTTTACATAGATAATAATATAGGGCAAGGACACAGCAAAATTGATTAGCGGGTAATATTTTCATAAAGGTATCTCCACAAAGGACACTATCCGCCATGCCAGTCACGAACTAGATTACGCTCGTCGCCTACTGTGTGACGGATACCTTACTTCCTTCGTTTCGGCTGAGCTCCGCTCCGTAATCTAAATAGTGTCGAACACGGTCACTCGTTAGTTATTCTGCACTGTTGTCTTCAATATTTGTTGTTGGCTATGTGCTATTTGTAACTGAGTCTCGATATGTGTCTTGATGACAATTACTTGATAATTGTAATTCTGCAGAAATGGATTTGACAAAATTTTTGTTACAGTAGCGTTCTATTAATATTGAATATTTTGAAATTACTATTGGTATTGCACTACAATTACTTATTCTAAATATTTTAGTTTATTTACAGTGTATATTAAAACTAAAGCGAATTAATTTTGACATCAAGAATATCGGAATAGTTATTTTAACCTAGGATAGATATGAGAGGTCAACTAGTTTGTTTTCAGTTTAAGAATATATGTCTCAAAACACTCGACAGCTATTAAATCGGAACATCTAAGTTTAAGAACAAGAGAATTTATTATGCCTTACATCATCAATTCTCCTGTTTTGCAATGCAAACTTTCAAAATAACTAAGATTACAGCAACTATCTCCATAAACATATCATAAATTTTAGTATAGTAAACACCTTTAATTATCAACTGTATTTGCATATATTCATACTATTAAAAAATACCACTCTTGAGACCCTGTCATCTTAATACTGGTATGGTATCTTTTAAAGCACATTGGTTTTTAATTTTTCTTAACATCGGCGATAGGTTTCAATGAAAATTGGGTTTTGTTTTAACATTTTTATCGAAATTTTGCTTGGCATTGACATTTCAGAAAAAGGTCTTCAGTGCAATTTTATTTCTGTATTCTATGAAAAAGGTTATACACATTTATTAACATTTTCTTTTCCGTAGTATGCCATTTGTTTTCCGCTCTCGGGGCACCATGAACAGGTTGTAAAAATATAATTTGTTCTGGTAGCTTTTACGGTATCATACGAGACCAGGAGTCTCGTCTAATGCTGGTACTACATCACTTAAGAAGAATTAGCACTTAATTTTTACTGTGTGTCCCACTTCGATGGTGTGGAAATACATAGTGTGGAAACACATACGCAATTTTCTCCACATATCGCAATTAAGTTATTTATCTTTCAAAATGAAAACGAATGTTTAAGAACAGAACTCCAATAAATTTTTGTGGACCTTTTCAACAATACCCATAGAATTATTTTAATTACGGTTATGAAATAAATAATTTTGAATTGCGTTTAAAAAGAATATTTCCAATGATACATAACATTAAGAAAAAATATCGAGTACTTTGTTTGCCCTCTCTAAAATTTCAGCGTTTATCATATCCTAAATTTCAAATTTCTGCAGCAAACGGTTTCTGAAAATATGTGACAGACAGACGGACGGATATATGGGTAATTTTGTAAGGGTTCCGTCCATTGCTTTTAAGACACGGACCCCTAATGAAAAATAACATTTAGTCCATTCGAATTAAAATAAATCATATCATACATTTTTTTTACATTAGTCATATTTTTTTATGTATACACGGATATACTTATTTATATAAACTACAATGTGCATGATTGAGCTTGAATTATAATATATATATATATATATATATATTTATATATATATATATTTATATATATATATATATATATATATATATACATACACTAATCGTTTGGTGATAAAAGTGAACTTTAAATGGAAGAAAAGACCGCTGCCGCTTAGATTACCTAAGTGCAATAGTATTCTGCAGAGGGCGAGTTGTTATTATTTATCATAGGAGGTACTAGAAAAGGATAGTTTTGGGATTACTAGCAGATTATACGAAATATAGTTATGGACCTACATTGACCTACCTGCTCAAACCTAACTTCATATAAGTAGGTTCTTTAGGTTAGGTTTTCTTTTTAGTAGGTTAGGTTTCTTTAACTGGAGCAACCGCTAGTGATATTTAAAAAAAAACTTTATTTTCCGATTGAGAAAAAAAATACCATACGAGAAAATTAGGCCAAAAATTTAAAAATAATAACAAATTGTTAGATTGAGTAAATAATTTACTTTTTGTCAACATTCTTCAGGTTCCTCTGGTAAAAGGACACTGATGTTTTCAGCAACCGCCATAGTTTTCGGTTGCATTAATTTGCTTTAAACACCAGATCTCTCTTCGCGAGCACACAATAAATATGCAACGTCGCAGTGATATTGAGTTCATTTATTTTAAATAGCTTGCGAGTAGATGAACTAACAACAACTCAACTAGAGTTAAGTGATGTTTTCTCACGGAGCAGCCGTCCGTGTTTATCACATTGTCATGCAAGTAGATGCTAAAAATGAAAAAAGCTGATCAATTAAAATTCAAAGAAGTACTGCATTTACGCAAAAAATACTGTAGACGATTCGTATGAGATGGAAAATTATGCTGGAAAGTCACCTGAAAATGTGATTCCTTTAGATGTTAATAACTGTAAAAAAATTAAATGGTCGGCCCTTCGCAGCGATCAATTAGAAGAAGAGAGAAATACATTTTGGTGACGAAATTATTGGTGTTCGAATGAAAGGTGCTGACGGTTATATATACATACCACTAGTTAGTATAATAATCCAAGGGAGTGTGAAGATGTCGAACGTAGAATGCTCCTTTTAAATCATGTTTTCCTTAGATTAGCTTTCTGCATAGAATGCTACCTTATAGACAACGACGCAGATAAAAATTTGATTTATTAATCGTATTTCGAAATCGTACTGAATTGCTTAGGTTAACATGAGTATGTCACTCCGAGTAATAAGGGAACGAATAAAGTCGAAATGATACCCATACTATTTAAATATTTAGTATGAAAAAATGTATACAATAAATAATTTTTTTTTCAAATACACTTATCGAGCTTAGTGTCGACTTGATGGGATTGGTTATTGGGTAACAAAAATATATAATAAGGTAGGCATTTATTATCAAACAGCAAGGTAAATATAATATCATAGATTTAAATCTAATATAAAGGTCCAGGTCTGTTATAAAGAATTTATAAAATAAATTATCCGTTTAGAATACGGTTATTCATGCTGTTGTGAATCTTTAAAATTGATTTGCCGAATACATCAACGAATTCGATATAGTTGCATTTTTCAAAAAAATCTTATGATAATGAAATTATGTATAAATTGTGCAAAAAACAATAAATTTAATCAAAGAAATTTTGTAACGAATGTCGAATTTAAATCTGAACACAAACTTCTCTATGCATAATACGTCTAAATAATTATTAGTGCAAATTTAGGTTTAAGCTAAATCTGGTCTGGTTAAAGACGAATTTATACTTGGACAATTGAAGTAAATTTATCGAATTAAATAGATAATTTCAATTCATTATACATCATACACAATTAAATGAAACTAAGTGATGTAGTATTATTTCCACTTTCTTTAAGTTCTTTACCATGACCTAGGTTTCAATGTTCCACGACCTAGGTTTAGACAAAGATCTTTGCTAATAGCCCACCTGAAGATGTTGTAATACAATGAAACCTAGGTCATGGTAAAGAATTTAAAGAAAGTAGAAATAATACTACATCAAGTAGTTTCGTTTAATTGTGAATAATGAATTTCTACAAAATTAACGCCAAATATATTCAATATTATACATCATATTTATATTGTGCTAACGTTTTGGTAGCAAGGAAAATGTTCTTCACATTAGATCACTTTTTAACCACTGTGGTTCCGTTGAGATAAATTTGAATTTTTCAAATGAAGACTGCTCAACACGTTGATCATTATTTGGTCACTGATTCACATTTTGCTTGAATTTAAGTTCTATATAAAATCGGGAAATATCATATAGATCTAAAGTTTAAAAATACTCCATAAGCAACTTCATTGTTTTAAAACTATTGCTATCAGTTAAATTTCATATTTTCATTTATCAATATTAATTGAATTACTTGAACAATTTGTTTCAAAACTGCATTTGATGGTTTCTTACTGTAGATATGTTTACTTGGACGTATTTACTATCAGACCAGCCTAAATGACTAACATTTGTCAGACTAACATATATCACACCAGCCTGAATGACTAACATGCAATTTATACATATTTCAAACCTATACAATTTTTTAACACAATAGTGGAATATTTTTCTCACTTTTATGATATCAATTACTGACAAAATTACTTTAAATATATTGTAGTACAAATGTTGAAACTGTGTTCAATGTTATCAATTTTAATATATTTGTGACTTTCTTCTTTGTTCGGTGATTTTTATCAATAAATAGAAATTAAATAAGTTGACAGACCAATTAAGTGATTTTTTTATTTGTACTTAATAGCGACTAAATTATTAACTCTTTGTAATAATATTAAAAATAATTTTGCCGGCGTTTACATAATCAATAAATAAATTACTGGCTAATTAAAACGAAATTAAATAACGCTCGAAACGGGTGCGATTGACATGCTGCGAGAAAAAAATCGAAACGATTCGGCCCTGTATTGAACCGGAGAGGGAAGGGCAGAAGACCGTCGTCAGGCTGCTGGTCTGGATTCATTAAATCTTGCGCCCGAGGCCGGCGCCACCTTTGATCTGCCTCTCTTTGACGTTTGTATTTGGAGTGAATTTAATATTACAGTAAGCTTGCTAATTTATTATAATAGAAAATTTTAAATATTGATCAGATGTCAAGTTGGTCTTCTATCATAATGAATAATTGGAGGAAATTAGTTTATTTTAAAAATAAAAATATTCATTATGAATTTTCACGTTTATTTGCAGGTGAATAGAATAACCTTTTTTAATTACTCTCATAATTGTTATAGAATTAACTTTTTATTTTTTTTAAAGGCTTCATAAAATAGAAATCTGGAAATATATAAGAAATAGATGAGTTTCAGTATTCATGTTCAGCCAGCAAATAATAAATGAAGTGTGAAACTCTTTTGAAACGGTTATGCACGTGAGATTTTTTTTGGTGTTGGATAGTTTTAATTTAAAATTAACATTATGTTATTTAAAGAAAATCTCATTTATAAAAAAATTACTTTAATACCTGCTATTCAGTAATAAATCATTTGATTAACAGTAATTAGATTTACAAGACTAGGTTTAACTCTCGATAAATTTTGGTCCTAAAGAGCAATTTATATTTGGTGATCTTTTGCAATTCGTTACTTCTTTTCCCTTTATTGTAATTTTATTTTCTGGAATTATGTGTTTTTTTTATATCTTGAGACTGCTTTCGGAATACATTCAAGAGCCTTGTGTTAAGCCTTAGATCGTTTATGCAGAAATATCATGTTAACAGATAGAATATTATGATAAATGATGATACATGTTGATCGACAGTTTGAATGAGAATAGATGTGTTTATATTTGTTTGCAAAATTAATTATTAAATAAATTTTGATTTTTAGGTTTAAGTGTATAGCTATGTACGTATTAAGCAAACATGTTAGCTTTTTCTTTATGTTAGTTTTTTTCTGTTCAGACTTTATGTTTTTTCTATATGCTAATCTCATGTTTGAATGTTTTTCAATTTTTTAACACCAGCCTTGATAAGCTATCATTATTTATAAATGAATTTGAAAAACTAAAATTTGTGGTAATTCTGTGCTGAATCGTCAATACAAATGAAATGAAATATTTTAAGTATTGAAAAAATAACTTTATATAGAGTTTAATTGGATACATTAAATACACATACAATGCTTTCTTTTAAATAAAACAAATATGATTTACAAGATTTTTCAGTTCAGAAGTCGGTATCAGAATATATGTACTCCTTTAATATAAATGTAGATAATTATAATATTTTTTATCTTGGTATACTGAATCGTCATTTTGACCTTATATTTTTAACTTAGAGTTTAATTATAAGGTTGCTGAAACTAACTGAATACAGAAATAATACGTAAAATTTGGTAATAATGTTATGTAATGATAAAAATTAAACTTAAATGGGGTGAATTTAAGTTTAATTTATGTGTTGCCAATTTTCCTTTTATCATAAGTCATTAGGAACTGTGGCTATCTGCAAAAAATGGAAACACCCCACACCTGTCGTTATGTTCGGTAATTAAATATTATTAGCGTCACATAACAAGCATATTTTGAGTTAAAAAAACGACAAAAATTATCTTTTGTTTTATCGAGCAACAGGTATCCGAGTATTATTAATTATGGTAATAGTATACATTTATAATTAAGTTTGTTGATTTATTTTGCTTAATCTATAAAAGACTTCCGACTCTTATACTGTTCCCAATATATTAGATATTTGACAACCCAAAATTCCTCAATCGGAGCACATTTAAGACTTTCTAAATATAACCGATGAAAAAGCTATTTTACTTTGTTATGAGTTACGTTATGCCGCTATAGACTGGAAAATATTATTCAATTTAACTTAATTGCAAGACAGAAAGACATATGCTGATAAATTGCGAGACAGAAAGATACATGCTGATAAATATTGTTATTGCACTATATGTAAACTAAAAATTTAACTTTCTATCAGTGGGACACTTCACATATTTAAAAAAAAATTAAATATCCTACAGATAAAAAAAATTACATGTCCTCCAAAATTATATGAAGAACTTAACACTTAATAACGTAAGCGTAATTAAGCACTTATTATTCGCTGACTGTCTCATTTCGATTAATTGTAGGAACAGACGGAATTGTTTCAGATAATCATTTTAAGGATAAATATATTTCTAATATTCTTCCTAAAAATAATTAATACGCACCACTTGTGCCTCTACGGTAAGTGAAGTTTTCTCTACATATACGACGAAAACATTTTATGAACAATCAATCAACCAGCGGAAACTGGAGGCGAACCATGTTTTCAATTTCTTACATAATTTTCAGGAAATTGATAACAATATATTGCACTGATTAATGTATTATCGTAATATTATATTTTATTTAATGCTGTTCCGGAGGGATTTAGTAGTCGCATAATAATAGGCAGCTGTATAAAGCTAATCTCGGATATGTTGAATCCGACAGTAATTTGTTTTATTTGTAATTAAGTATAATCATTACGATCAGAGGTCATTTGATATAAGTATTCAGGCACATCGTGATCTTGAATATTTCAGGACATGTCTAATGTCTAGCAGTGATTATGAAGAAACTATATGAAGTGTTAATACATGACATTTTCATTTAGTTAATTGACTATTTATATATATATATATATATATATATATATATATATATATACACATATATATGTGTGTGTGTGTGTGTATATATGCACTGATTTTACCTGAAAATCAGTGTTGAACAGAAAGCTCGCATATGGGACCAGTATATTTTACCTGTGCTCATATATAGAGCGGATATCTGGGGATTCACAGAGTAGATCCTCTACAAATTACGGCAACGGATAGAAAACTAGTAGGCATTACACTGAAAGACCGTAAACGAAATTATTTGCTAAGAGAGTATAGCAAGGTTAGCAAGATCACAAAACGGGCAGTGAAATTAAAATGAAAGTGGGCTGATCGTCTTGTCCGCAAACAAAGCTCATGGTGCCTGACAGTAATAGAATGGAGGCCATGGGAAGAGAAACGTTGGTATGGCGCCATTAAGAAACCAGGTGGAGTCCTTATAGCTACTCTCGTACTTAACGAAGATTTGAACCAGCATCTTCATCAAACTGAATACATTTATTAAATCTGTCCTTAATTTCTCAAATTTATCAATCCTCTTGAAAGATTTCCAGGATGATACTTGTTCTCAAATCTGGTTCCAAGTCTGATGTAAAAAATTATATATTAGGCCTTAGCAGTGTTAACTACATTTTCAAAGCATTTCAAACTATTTTAAATAGCCGCATGTAGGTCCAAGTTCAATTCCAGCTGATAGACTGCGGACTGCCAGCATTGTTTTTATCCTAAACGGTCACTAACTTTAATAATTTTGGATTGCTCTTTGGAGAGTTAGATGGTGAATAGCAGGTGGATTATTAAATTAGGATAACGATAAAATATGTGGTACAGTTTCCCAACTATACCTGTTTTTGTTTTTGGTTTGGGATTTTGATTTCATTCTATAGCTTACATCTAGGTTGTAGTTGATACTGTTAGTATTGATGACTTGGTGTGTCCTGAGCAGATTTTGGACAGCGTCGTGTTATGAAACGAATCATTCAATCTACACTAACTAAGTTCCTTTAGAGGTTTCTACACATGGGTGAAATCTTCTATTGTGTTTTGTTTATTTGATTTAGTTTCATGCATCAGCGTTCTAAGACGCAAATAATTGACACAATATATATAACTTGATGTACGTTTAATAGATGTATGCAGTTTTCTTATAAGGGGAAGTTCTTGCAATGCAAAGCGAATTTTAAAAATTTGATCTTTCGTTGTAAATTAGCGGTTTGATTTTTTGATTGTTTAATATTTAACTCTGTTTGGTATAGAAATAACACTGAATATTTAATTGAGTTCACATATTCTGATATATCTTCCATTTTTGAAATTCTAGTAAGAGCGATTACGAATTTACTTTTAGTTGATATAAAACAATGAAAAGCGATAAAGTTGTTTTATACAACTAAATACGTCGTATTAGCCATAATAAGTTATAACAAAATGTCAAAAATAACCAGCATCGGTGGATTATAGCGCCATAAAATTGCAGACTACGTTTATTTGGGGACATATATATATATATATATATATATATATATATATATATATATATATATATATATATACATATATATATATATATACACACATATATGTATGTGTGTATATATATATATATATATATATATATACATTCATACATTCATACAGAATCGATCCATTATGCGGTCACGAACTAGATTACGCCATTCGTATCCACTGTTGCGGATGCCTTAGTTTCTATCACTTTGGTCAAGCGCTACGCCTTAAAAAAATAGTGTCTAATATGGCCAATCCTTAATTATTCTGTATAAATGAATGGCTATAGATTCAGTAAATAGAGACTGAAATACTGCAGGTGTTCTTCTCAAAATTTGCTTAATTTTTTTTTCTGCAAAGACTGTGAAATTGCCTCACACAGGTTTGGTTACTTTTATGGTAGGATTTTCTAAATAAATATATTAAAGATTCCACGCATAAACGTATCCGAACTCCATATTTATAAAATATGTCCAATTTTTTCATGGAAATAATTAAAAATCATGCTTTTATAGAAAGGATATAATCAGTAGTCATCCAATCCGATATCTCCATTACAGATTAAGATTAACAAACACCGCATTTTAAGTGGGATAGCGAGCAGCTCGCCTTGGTAACTACATGGTTAATAATTTGATGGAAATGTTTACTTGTATGTTGTATTTATTTATTTCTTGTACGTAATTATCAAAACTTTTTTACACTGCACCCTATATTGAAAATAACGTGTTTAAAATAATTTCAGTGAAATTTGCAATTAAAAATGACAATGACAAGAAAATAGTCGAATATTATATTAGCTGACGGAACTGAGTTATTGCAATTTAAGTTACGGAAAATATGCATAATCATTTTCACATATTCATTTGTTTGATATGGTAAAAATCAAACTTATACGACTATTGTAGTTTAATACGACATAATATATGTTGTGACAGCGTTATCGATGATCCGAATAATAACTGCTGCTTAACAATGTAACATTTTTAATTTTATCAAGAACTGATATGTGTGGGAAACCCAAAGTGGGTTTCCCAGGAAATCGAACGGAAACAACCGGAGTTCATTATTAAGTACCTATTAATAACAGGTTTTTATCCTTGATGATGGATAACTTAAATGTGGTTTCTGAGGTAAAAATTCTGTTTATTTTTGACATCACAGTCATCTGGTGGGGATTCTTTTTTTATACGGAATGAATAAGTTATAATAGAAGCTACGATATAATATGTTGCACACATTAGGCTTGACTTACAGTAGTGTACCTATTTAACACTCGTATATTTATTTATTATGATAATTTACATGTATTGGCACATATTTGCAAATAGAAAATTATACAGATTCGTTTAAAATCTCTAAAGGATGAAATGCAAATAAAATTTAAGTTCTTGATATGTTTTCTTAATCAAGTTAGTTAGAATCATATTTGCGAAAGAAAAATCATCTTAGTTAAAATCATATTTGTGAAAGAAAAATTTTATCAAGAAAATATTTGATAATCAATAAATTAATTTTATGCATAGTTCAAAGGAAACAAGCATATGGGTTAGCTTATTTTGTAAAGAAGTCATATAACGTTTATTAGGTTACCGATAAATTTAACGAGAATTCATTATAGACATAAGACTGACGAAGTATTTCGGAAAGTATTCGTATGGATCATCTGTTATATATTTATCATTATTAGATAATTTGAGTTCTGAATAAAATATTTATAATTGTGCTGACATGATAACTGACGATGATATTGTGGATTTTCTACTTTTCGTTGTAATTAAATATGACAAATTTTAAATGAAGTGGTTAAGGTTTATTATATAGTTAGGAAAAAATTAATATTTTAATAATGAAAATATGTTTTACCTTAATTAAAGCTACAATATTATGGGGAGTAGATCTCAGTGAATCGTTTTCTGGCCGAAAAAAGTTTTGAAGTGACTCTTAACTCATTTACGTGTTCTATATACTGACAGACCACTGGATCAGCTTTCGAAGTCATTTTTAAAAATAATAATATGAAAACACGTAACAAGTTTCAATCATTACCATACCTTCACTTTCAACTTTTTGTTTGTTGACAGAGAAAACAAAAACTTGATCTTTGTTACAACTTTATTTTAAAGCTGGATTTTTGCTCAAAGTTACTATTTTAATTCATTTTATTAATTATCTGCACAAGGGAAGCAAAATACAATGTATACATTTTACTATCCCTATATCGTAAGTGTGATAGAGTATAAATATTGGCAAGTTAGGACAACTAATTTGAAATACGGGTTGTATTATATTTACATTAAATTTTAATCGGTTCACACATTTCATTGCGTTGGTATTATGGTGTGCGAATTAATACAGGGGATCATTTTTAAGTATGTCATACGCTTATTATTCGGCAGACAGTAGTACATAGCGTTTATATGGCTTACAGAAGCTTTGCACCTAGAATTGTGCTTCAGTTTCATATTGAGGTTACGAAATACTTGATCTTAGGATCTATCGAAAATATGTTAAAATTGTTCAGTCAGAAACTTCCCAAAATGCAGAGGATACGCATTACGACGAAGTCGTTAACAAAATTTGCATTTAGTGAGGTAATCAAAGTATTTTTTATTAAAAATCCTTGAAAAAAAAATAACAGAAGTACAACAATATCAAAGTAAGTGAATCCAAATTCAAGTAAAATATCAGACTAACGAGAATAGCTAATAAATAATTATTTCATTGTCACTTTTATCTATTAATCCGTATTGCAAAAGAAATTTCCATAATTTTTATCTTTTCAGTTTTATTTAAAGCTTCTGGTTATATTAACATTATCTAGTCCTCAAAAAATTATTCAAATTTAAAACTACGCCATAGTTAGCCATATTCTCTATCAATATTGAATTATTTTTTTATGATTACAAAGAAAACATAACTTTAATACGGAGGTTCGAATATTTTTTACTCAGAGGCTCTTTCGAAATTATAAATTCCTGAAAATAAGTTTGCGACTTAGTTAATTGCCTATTTTTATTAGAACTGGGCTAAACATGCTTCGTGAAAATACAATATATTTAGGTAAACATGTTTTCAAACTAAGGCCTTTTTGTGTTATATTTTGGACGTATTGTACGACTTTCTATCTTTGAAGAAGTTTCTTATAATACATAAAGAATTTATGATAAAAATTTTATTACGATATTACGATTATTCGTATTTACGATAGAGCAGGAAACAAGTTTTATATGAATTATATATACGGTGCAAGGTAGTGTTAGCATAAATTAAACGTATACTCATGTTTATAGATATTCTTCGGTAGATCTAATTCGATAGCACCTTTCGTTATATGTATTTTATCTTCTTTTAACTAAAGCCAAAAATAATAATTAGATGGATTATATAGTTATATTGGGAGAGAAAATCTGAAGTATGTAATTCGTTACTTTAATAACCCGGAGACGGAAAGGGGCAGACGGCAATTTCAAACTAGTTATTTGGGTTTATTTATTTTATTAAATTTGGTCTGAAGAGTTGCAACGTTTATTTTTGAAGTTAATTAGATATAACGTGGAAGCCTATTGCAAGAAATATTGAATATTAATTAACTTTTAAGTAGTTCGTACGTCATTGGAATGTTTCGTAGAAATTCCTTGTTTCTCATAAATTATTTACTTTGAAGAATTATCACCATAAATTCTCACTGAAATGTTATGATTTACGTCATTTGATAAATTGCCGGTATTTTGTACAGCAATTAATAGTTGAAAGAGTTTACAAATCTCCATTGTGAGAAATAAAGTTGAAAAATCGTAAAGATAAAAATCTCCTGTCACTGGAAAAAATAGTATAGTAAAAAAGTGGGTAAAACTACAATAAAAATATAGAGTAGGAAAAGGGCTTTTATTAAGTTTTATTTTTGTTGTTTCTTGAGAATTTGACCATTGCTACATCCTTAGTTGTTGTGTAGAGTTTAAGAATTACTTTTTCTTTTTCTTTAAAAGAAAAGCCTATTATCGTCGTTATAATAATTTGAAGCGTTAATTAATTGTAATAAAAAATATAATGGTGGTTGGCTTGGGACAGTATATTTTTTTCCACCAAATAGGGTCAAAGAAATAAAGCTTTCTTTGTTCAAGGAAGAAAATTGAATACAATTAAAGAGGAAAATTTAGAATTCAAGATTACAAAATTCTTTCAAAGGTAAAAATGGTATGAAAAACTGACCGAAAGTGGAAGTTTTCGCGAATTTTAAAAAACATCAATCACTTAAAAACTGTTGAGTTTGGGATAAAGTTAATTACTTTGCAATTAACCTGTGATAATATTTCTTGTTTTTAATTTTTCGTTGGTGCTCTTTACTGGTACATTCTCTATTTGTTAATACTTGGCTTTATTTGACGTAAATTCGTCGGAATGGCAAGTAAGTTTTGAAAAATGTGAATGATGATCTTATTAATCGTGAAATATAAACATACGATATAGTCAATTACAGAGTTTAAAGCGAAAATGGATCATACGACTTATTGCGATTCAGTCAACGACGGCAACCGAAAATATTATTATAACCCTTAACTTTTGAAAACCATTGTTTGGACGATCTTATTATCAAGACTAATCATGTTAAAATTGTATGAATTTACAGTTACAAATTATGTTTTGCGTGTTGTGTATTTAGATAAAAGAACTGTTTTGTGTTTTGAAATGATAAAATCAATAAAATGCTAAAATATTTTCTTTAGAATTGATTGGAATTTTTAAGATATGCTAGATATGATAAATAACAACGGAAAAAGTGTTATTTTTTATGTATTATATTGTCAGATTTGCTGCATGACATGATATATTTATGGACAAATGCAATAACATTTGAACAGAAACAATATTTTAATAAATTTTATTAAAATACAAATAATATTCGTTTTCCAAAACTATATCGGATGAATAAATAGATTACAATTCAAAAACCTATGACATCTTGTGATCAAAATAATTTTGGTCTGAATAATGTCCTAAATTCGGTTTCACATAAACCGTAATACCAAACAAGGACATTCAAAATTGGATTAGCGGGAAATACTTTCATAGAGGCATCTCAATATATTATGCAATCTACTATGCCAGTCACGAACTACATTATGCCTGCCGCCTGCGGTGTGACTGATGCCTAACTTCCTTCGTTTTGGCCGAGCGCCGCTCTGTAACCTAAACAGTATCGAATGGGTCACTTGTTAGTTATTCTGCGCTGTTCCATTCAAGATTTGTAGCTGATTATATGCTATTTATAACTAAGGCTTGATAATAACGATGTGCCCATGTTTGCATGTTTATGTAAAATATCTTGGTGACAACTACTTAATAGTGACTCTTAATATTTATTTGACTCGTTCAATATATATGATTTAGTAATAATAAATATCACTGATAAAAATTATATTTGAATATATTTACATTATTAAAAGAATTCCGACTTTCATATTCTGAAGAAAAAGCACTTCGAAAACTGTCATCTTAGTAATGATTTAATATTTCGTGCTTTTAGATGTATCTGATTATTGAGAATATGCCTCAGGAAAAATTTGTTTTCATTTCGATTACTTCTTTAAAAATTTTCATTAAAATTTCTTTCGTCGCCAACATTCTAGGAAAATTTCTAAAAAGAAAAAATGTCATAAATTAGCTTATTAATATTTTCTTTCCAACATATGTAATTTTAATCATTGCAAGTGAATTGTTTTCCATTGGCGGGACACAAAAAATATTTTATAAAAATAACGTATTTTCCAGTAGCTTTCCACATCCAATGTGACCGGAAGTCTCTTTAGATGCTGAAACTGTCTCACGTAAACATGAATAGAATTTAATGTTCATAAGATGTCCCATCTAGATGTTGGGTTGTGTAGAAATACATAAACCTAATTTTCTCCATATATGGCGGTGTCTTTAAAAATAAAACTGAACGATACAGAGCTCGTGCAGATGCTCGATGCAGAGCTTATGCCTCTGTGGAAAAAATTTTTTTTTTCACATATCCTGCCGCGATAAATTTAATAAACTATATCAATAAACGAAAATTAGAAGCGAATGTTTTTAAATTTTAATCAGTCTGGCAGGAAATTTATATCTGTATCGGGTACGGAATTATACATTTTTATAGATAATATCCGCTGATAAAATTGCCTTGACTTTAAACTTACTGAAAAACAAGTTATGGAATGAAATACAGTAATAATTACAACCAACTGGTTATTCGTATATGTAATGATTATGTGTGAGTTAGTGCTGTGCAGTGTCAATTTCCGTGTGTTGCGATGACGCGCCGTGACGAGCTGTCGACCGGATGTGGCTGTCGAGCGCACGCCCTGCGC
Organism: Druceiella hillmani; assembly: GCA_039881145.1. NCBI lineage: Eukaryota > Metazoa > Arthropoda > Insecta > Lepidoptera > Hepialidae > Druceiella > Druceiella hillmani. Next base: position 84,979,335 of record JAYKKI010000001.1, on the reverse strand, counting down.
ATAGCAACGATGAGCTGCGTGACGGTGTGTTTATTAATAAAGGCGGATATGAGTTTGTTTACTGATAAATTTTGATTAAAAAAAATACGTGTTTATTTATAAACTGAGTGACAAAATTTTTTTATGCTTATTTTTCTTTAAATTGTTACATTATTAAGATACCTTTTTAATTGGTGTAATATTCGTAATAAACACAACTACTTGGTTGAGATATAACAACAACTTAAAACTTATTTTATCCCTCCATAACTAGCTGTCTTGCATAAGTTCTTTAAAGAATTTTTCTAAACATCATTAGACAGAAATTCAATATCTAGTCATTTTCAGACTACAATATCTAATCATTTTCAGACTGTAGAAATTAAAATTAACTTACGCAATAAAATTTATACTAAGTTGCAGGCATTTTATTGCGTACAATTATTGATTCACTCATGTTTTTTTAAATTATCATTTGATTTACTCTTAGTCATTTGATTTTTATTAGCGATTATTTAATAAGGTTAGTACTTAATCCGCTCGCGTCATGTCGCACAACTATCCTAAATTCTACCTTTCCATTGAGTAATTTCTAATTAATTGATTTCCAAGTAAAAAAATGTTAACCTAAATAAATAAACACAGTACTAATATGTGTATATATAATGTCAAAATTGGTCCTTACATGAATGACAAAATTCGTACCATATTCAAATTTATGACAGATATTTTATTTTACCTGATGTCAGAATTTATTCTAAAATTAAGGGATATTTAATTTATTTTACCTATTTATTTATTTACATGCAATTATCGAAATATTAAGCGAGTATCTTTACGCTAAGAATACAGGAAAAATGTTGTAATAAGTACAGCAATTTATGAATTATGTGACGTCATATAATACATAACGTCGATAAAAAAATTGCGTATTTTCATTAAACCAAAACCATTACACTCTGTACAATTGCGATGCAATGATTGAACAGTTAATTACTGTGGTAACTGAGAATTTTTGATAATGAAGACTGTCATGTTCGCAGCATCTGTTAAGCGAACTGCACTCGAGCAATTCATTTTATAAAATTAAAACTTATCTGTATTCTGTATTTCACTCATTTTAATATTTTGTCACATACGTTATCATTGTGTCCATACTTGACTCGTTTAAGTACGGATAGATATATTATTATACTATATGCACAAAATTACTAACCCCTCCTTAGTAGAGACACCAAAACAACCTTCATGGTGGTAGCGAAAGTAGTAAAAAAGTAAATAAAAAATATCTTGTCACGATCCTATAGGAAATTTAAAACGATTCAAAAGTAAAATATTTATTAAAACTGTTTTTTTTCTTTTTCACGCATATACCAATGGAGTGAAACAGACGATTATGTTTACTGCGCCTCGCTAACCTCACCTCCCCTCTAAGCTTCTGTCGTGATATCTATATCAATTGTTATGGATGGCATGTCCATTAAATCTGTTTTGCATTGGCGAGATGATATATGATTAAATGCATATAATATCTCTCAGTAGCGAATGTTCAACTTTACTGAACCAAATAAAATATTGATTTTAATGTATATTTTATTTGATTTTTGATAATACTATACATCTTAAGATATATTTATATGAACAAATCAATTTCTCGCTCGTCTTGCAACAAGTATCTTCACGATTTACAGATTCGTAAATAATTATACCATACGCCTAGTAAATATGGCACTTTTATTTTTGAACAATTTAATTTGATGTATTTTTGGTTTGATAACCAGTTTTATAAATTGGTGGAAAAAAATTACTTAAAATTTTTCCTCAAAAACTCCAAGGTTTTTCCTCTTACAAATTTTGTACTATTTGTTTTCTCTTTTTTAATTGAATATTTATATTTCTAATTATTTCTGGGAAATAAACAATTTACCACATACTGTTGCAAAACAGTTCTACTATTGTAATTAAAAATTACGCTAATCAAATTTGGCGGCATGTCCTATGTTATTACGCTCAAATTACGAAGTAGGTAACTGGTCTCTTGGTCTTATTGTGACTGATCTCTCCTAGAAATATTTCCTCCACTTTCTAATGTCAGTTTGAGGATATGATGATTCCAGTAATGTGGAGAGTATATTAAAATAAACTTATTTTCTTCATCGCCTTCTATACTTCAATCAGTTGTTATTTATTCGATTGAATCGTATTGTGTCTATTAAAGAGACATGAAAGTTCCACGTACTTTTCATAATTACTCTGTAGGGTAATAAAACACTTGAAAATTGTTATAAAAGGTAAAAAAGCGCATATGGTATTTTATATATAATAGGCATGTAATTTCACACAAAAACTATTTTATGTCATTGGCTATTATTACGTAATTGGATCTGAAATGAAACAGTCTGAACAAGACGAAAAACTAAAACCCGAATACGGATAAAAATAAAAAAAAAAAAAATTAAAAACTGAAAAACACAAAATACTAGCCTACTTAAACTGTGAAATTCATAACATTATATATTATAAGGCACTCTCTGGATCAAAACGAATTTAAGGACACCTCATTTGTTGAAATCACTTTGGTAGTTTAATCTGTACGAAGGAACAAACTTATTCACATACATACATCCATGGCCTTGTGAAATTCATAACTCTTACTCTGCCGTAGTCGGGTAATAAACTTCAAAATATTGCATTTATGTATAAAAAATTAGATTTATATATAATTTTTGCATTACATTTGAATGATTTTAGTGCTGTAAACTGTATAGCGATGACCTATGTAAAATGATTGATTTTTTGCAAATATGTCGTGACAATAACTCAGATGCTTATAAAAAGGATCTGCATATAATTAATAAAAAAATCTACGTCATTACGATACGTCATAGTAGTCAAATAATTGTTTTTATAATAAATTGAACACGATTCACGACGGTGAAGAAAGCATTTATAATAGCCCACATTATACAGAGTTACTACTAACAAAATTGCTAATGCAAGTTAATTAATACGAGTTAACTGGTGATCGGTCACAATATGTTAATGGTAGCTGCATATTCCGCACAGTAGATGGCGTACAGGAAAAAATATATCTACTTAATATTTACTCCGCAAAGAATATTTCAATTATCCACCCCGCAGGAAAATAACGAACGTTCAGGTGCAACCGAGTACTTATGTCTCTGCGGTAAATTAAGTTTCCTCCATATATATCCGCCTGCGACAAATTTAACGAACAATATCAACGAACGGAAATTGGAAGCGAACAATGTTTCCAATTTCCCATCAAATTGGTAGGAAATTGATATCAGTATGGTGCACGGAGTAATGTATTATAATCATATTGTGTTTTATTCAATGCTGTCAGGGTGAATTTATATTGTGACAGGTAGTCGTCTAAGGTAAAACCGTATAATGTATGCGATAAGAAAAATTCATTTCCATTTTAATTAAACCTTATCATGATCAGAGATTACTTTATGTAGCTTTATATAATATTAATGATTTATTTAATAAATGCCCGAGAATTCTATAATATGATAACGTTAAAAATTTGCCTAAATCTTTCGTTGCATAAATTCTGATTTGAGGTTCTATTTGTTACGTTAAGTTACGTTGTTAATATAAAAGCTTACATAGAGAAAAATACTACTTGTACTTTTATTTCTTAAAATATGTGTTTTATATTATTAGTAGTGTTAGGTGATATATATGAGCCTTCTTGCTTGCACAAGATAATTTGTTATTCAGGATAAGTCCGACTTAGATACGTATGTCGATAAATATTGAATTATAAGTAATATGGAAATGCTGGTGAATTCTTTAACACAGTAAATTTAAAAAAATTAGAAAGGTGTATTCTAGGAAATAAAAGTTAATTTTTAATTAAAAAGTATTTCAGGATATAACTGATATTTAGGATAATTATAATGTAATGACCTGCCTTTCAAAATGCGCTTGAATTGTCATCAATTATTATTGTAAGCGCTTTTATTTATTCTTGTTACACTTCTTGGACCCTAAATAATATAACAATCTGAACAAATATGAGATCAGTAATAAGAAGTGAATATAATACATACAAACATGTTGTTATCTGAAAGGTTTTTTTTTTAAGTTAATACTGATGATTTGAAATGAATTTCGTACGGTAGGTATAAAACGAACCATGTATTAGAATTAATTTCATCGTGCTATATTTGAATATATTATATGCTCGATCTTAGTGTATCAGCTATGAAAACCACACATCCAAAGTGACAGGATGGACAGTCGGAATAAAATTTCATTAAATTTGAAAAGTTTAATTACTAACGCAAATCTAATAAAGCTTTCTAAAAAGCACCTCCATCACCTGTCCCTGCCTCATTGTACGCTCAGCCCGGGAGTGCTCTCGCATATCATTATCGACTTAGGCTCTCAACGACGCACCGCTTCGCCTCACATTCAAGGTGCTCCGAGAAGCTAAACGGCGATTAAAGTATTCCGAGCATTATTAGAGGGGACTGACATCGAGTATGCTGGTCGATCATGAGGAGAGATGTGAAATTCCCATAAAATGATGTTAAGTTCTCTCTATAAAATTGACGGAGATTCGAACTCAAAAATTCGAATTTTTTGCTTTTTCATGGAAATTTAAATTTATTTTCATCTAAAAATAATACGTTTTAACACATTTAAACTAATACGTTTTAACACATTTGAAAATAATACGTTTAACATGTATTATATAAATTTATTTATAAAACATAAACATTGAACAGAATTGTATTAAATAATGATATTTTATCAGTCTTCTGTACTGTTATTATTTGCAGCTGTCCTAAGGACGTGTTTCGTAAAAAAATGATACATTTATTATTTTCATATATGCAATTTTTGAAATATGCAATATTCATCATTAATATTTTACAACGTACATTGTACAACTTGACTGATTAAAGATCTTAAAAAAATTATCTTCATTAAATTGATTTATAAAGAATTCAATACTTTTATTTACAAATTTGAAATAAATTTTTATTTTTACATTGTTTCGTAAAAAAATAATACATTTATTATTTTTATATATGCAATTTTTGAAATATGTAATATCCATTATTAATATTTTACATTGAATCAATCAAATGATGCGTTTTTTGTGGTTTATTTAAAAACATAAATAGAAATATTATAACATTTTTCTTCATTTTCCTTTTATAGGATGTTATTACATAACTGGTTCCTTAGGGAAATTTGAATTTTTTTAAATACCGTAACAAATATGAAAATTACGATATAATTGGATTTCAGATGTCGGCAAAATTATTAGATGCGAAGAATGAGAGTTTTGTCAAAAAAGAGGACATGAAATATTTCTACTTATAAATTGAATAATAAATTTCATGAACAAAATATTGCTACTGAACTGTAAAAATTGAAACCTAATACACCCAGGAGAAAATCAGCAAAAAATAAAACTAAAGAAGCAACTATGCCGTTTCGTGTGCAAATATGGAAGGGACGACTTTTGGATACATTTAATAATTATAGGCGCGTTTATTTTCTATACATATAATAAAACCTGTTTGCAAAATAATTTTATTTACGAAATAAGATTTAGTGTAACATGATAATGTTAAAAGAACATAAAGTACCATTTTTGAAATTTTCATCGGTTTCCCTGTGAGTCTATTTATTACCTCAAACATGAACAGTTAAAAGAATTCAGTGAAGATTTATTGATGGTTTCTCTTGGGTTGGTAACATATTGGCTACATTTCATAGCAAACGTTCAACTAAAAAGAAGATATTGTAATTTGACATTTCAACACAAAGCGCACTTATAAAATATTGTTATTACTATAACATATGGTATTAACCCTATAATAACTATGTTTTCCAAATTTTTGACGTAAATAATTTACGTGTTGCTGTAAAATTAGAATTGAAGAGTATTGAGGAGGAGAGGAGAGAGATATTGTGATATACAGATGGACAGACAGATATGACGAGATTCCATTTCTCACCATTTGGATACAAAACCCTATAAAAGACTTTTTAGCTCATCTATGAACTATTAAATATGAAGACATATTTGGCTATCTCTTACATGAGCAAATTGGAATTCACATAATATGAGTCCTCAGAGTGGCGAAGAATCCGACTAAGCCCTGTAAAATCGACTGGTCTCTTCCTCCATACCAGTATTCTGCATTGTCAATACAGCTAGAAAGTAACGGTATTTGTCTATAATTTCCCAATTTAAGCAAAACTTTATTTTCCAATTGTGTTTTCATAGCGCTGTTTACGTTTAAATTCCTACATTCCTGCAAAGTTTGAATTCATATTGTCAATCCGTCTAACGTCATCCACTATAACAAACTCTCTAAAACTAGTTACCGTCTCATGCTATCGTTCAGTGTTGGCTTTTTGGAATAACAGCGCGACAAGAGTCCGTACAAAGTTCCATTAACAAATTAACGCTTGTTTGCGCAGACGGCTTCGAGAGTCTGGCGCGGACCACTCGGCCTGACTTTGTATGCAAACGAGGAAAGCGTTGGGCTGTCCGAATATCGTTCTGTTTATTGAGTTGTTGATGCGAGTGTGGTTACTGTGACATTTTATTGTATTATTTGTATAATTGCCTTACTGTATTATTTGTATAAATGCCTTACTGTATTATTTGTATAATTGCCTTATTACTTTTTTTTATGTCTGTGAGCAGGTTTGATCTTTCTAAACTAAATTTATTTATTTATTTATTTTTACCTGTGATGAATAATCATCTGGCGAACTTATTACTAAAGGGGCAACCTCTTACAGTTAACCAGAGTTACAGTGCGTTAATTAACAAATAGGACAGGTACACGTGATG